>OY365782.1:21906279-24306279 GCA_959347405.1 Napeogenes sylphis
CAACTAAGTTTTTGTGTAATAATGTATTGTGTTTTATTTTACATATTCTGCAAGGGCCTCGGAAGCAGCGGGAACTATGATGGCCTGGACGAAGACAATTTGGACAGAGTTTGTGTTTACTGACTTCCCTCAGCCTCGAATCTACACTTAAAGATTTGAATTTGTCACAATCGTGAACAAAATGATTATTATTGCAAATTACACAGGAATTTTTTATTGAATTGTTTTCACTACTAGTAACAAAGGATTTTGTTGATCCTTGTTGAAAACGTTGAGGTTTAATATCAGATTTATTAAATTGCAAGGTTTCAAGGACGTCAGCACGATTTCGTAAAAATTGATAAAAATCCTCAAGAGCTGGAGAGATTGACAGCGTATTTCTATGTTCCTCCCATTTACTGCTGGATGAGCTGTCCAGTTTTGACGACATCATGTAAATGATAATTGTATCCCATTGTTCTGTGGGTTCCTTTAAAAGGTTCAAGGCACGCAAATTTTTTGTAAAATAGTCTATCATAAATCGCAATGGCCTGTGAGACTCCCTTCCGATAGATTCAAAATTAAATAAAGATTTTAAATGACTGTTAATTTGAAGACGTTTATTATCAAACCTATCGTAAAGTAGCTGCCACGCCAAATGGTAATTTTCCGCAGTAAACTCGATTGATTTAATCACGAGTGCAGCGCTGCCTTCCAGCGAAGAACGTAGGTAGTGGAATTTATTTATTTCTGGAATAGATTTATTTTTATTAATTAGAGAATCAAATGTGTCCCGAAATTCTAGCCATTTAAGGTAATTCCCGTCAAAATTTGGGAGATTAATAGTCGGCAATTTAATATTAAAATTACCGAAAGAGGTACCGCTACACTCGGATTTATTATCAACGTTATTACAACTAACTAAACACTCTAGAGATAAAGAAACCTTTTCAATAATATTTTGTGAAGTTGCAATTAAATTACAAAATATTTCCTCAAAACCCTCTCTTTCCTGCAACTCATCGTCGCAATCTGGATTAAGAAGCTCAATTTTAGTCTGAAGGTCATCAAATTGACCAAACAATGCCTGGAATCTCTCCAATTTCAACTGTAACTCACCCAGTTGAACTTTGGTTACCTGATTAGTTTCAATCAATTTCAACATGTCGATATATTTTTTAAACAGAGTAGTCCTAGCTTTAATGTTACTTCGTGATTGTTTTAGTTTTTTAATGTCGTCTGACATCTTTGGCAAGTAACTAAGTAGAGGCAAACAGCAAGTTAAAGTAATATAAAGTAAACAAGTTCAAACCGTGCTGTTGACGAAGCCGGCTCGAGTGAAGCGAGGGCCGGTGACGTTGACGATCACCTTTATAATATGAAGTGACGCTAACGGTGACGTCACAAGCGACTAGCGTAGATCGCGGGCCGACCGAAATCGTGGAAGCCAGAACAAACACCAGCAATCGCACTTTGCACTGCAAGTCAAAGGTCGAACAAATTAAAAAAGATAAACATTAAAAATTACAGACAAAATGATATCCTGTTATGATATGAAATATATGAAATTCAATATGAAATATATGAAATTCAATATGAAATATATGAAATTCAATATGAAATATATGAAATTCAATATGAAATATATGAAAGTTCGTCTTAGTTAATTAAATATGAAAGTAAGTTGGAGAAAAAAAAAATCATATATTAGTATGTGCACGTAGCTCAAATACAGTATAATATAGTATATGATAAATAGTGTAAAAATAACGTCCAATTAAGTACGTTTCGTAAATTTTGTTTACGTATTGTGCGAATGAGTATAGAAGGTAGATAATAAAAATGATGCAAGAGAATGTATGGAAATTCAATGGGTTATTTTTACGATATTATAGCTATACTCAACTTAGACACACATTTATAACAAATTTCGCTAATCGTAAGTTAACACTAGTTTTGTAATGGCACTCAAAAAGGCAAAATTGAACTCACTATTAGTTTATTATGACCGCTAAGAACAAAATAAATACCTTGAAATAGGGATACTTCCTTTTTTGAGCGACCTTTTAATGATCATTCACCATTTAGCACCAATAGTCCAATATTTCGATAATTTTGTAACGTAGTAAGTATAATAAGTCCTGGATCGGCCGGCGGCGTCAAAATTAAAAAAGGGCGTCCTCTTGAGCCCGGGGTCACCAATGTTTAAGATGGCGATGGTGTAAATTATAAAATGTTTTCCAGTACAAATTCTTCATTAATTATTTTCCAGACTGTTTCTATTTTATTATTTAAGAAATCGAGAATTGATGGGTCGGGAATAGGTATCACATACCTTTTATTTGCCTCACGTTTCGACCAGGTTGCACCAGCCGTGGTCACAGGCTGATTCACAGGTCACAAGGAAATATTCTATTTTATTATTTCCTTTTCTTCCATTCCTTTTTTAAGTTTTTAACTTCCTTTTTTAAGTTGTATAAGATAACTTTATATTATTTTTAACCTCTTTATTACTATTTAATTGCTCTTCTGCATAAAGTTGATTATTTTACCTATTTTTATGTAATTGGCTAATGCCTACACACTAAATACTAATGCATCAATCAGTAACAACTACCAAACACTCATTTAGTTGTAAACACCGAGTTAAATAATTTCATCGAAATATTCAAAACATCTTTATACAAAACAGTAAACAAAGAGATTTTGAATTATCTTTATACGGCATTTATTTGTACAAAAGTAATTTTCTTTTTAAATTCATTCTCTTCTTGCTTTTGAACTTAAACTAGTTTAACAGTCATTCTGGCTGGTCGGTGGGGGGAGGCTCAATGATTTTATTAATACAATTTCAAAAATATTTTTTTTGCTGATTATTCCTTAAGTACTTGACCGATCACAATATTTTTTTTGCTAAATCATTTTTTTTGACTACGCTGATAAAAAAATAATGAAAATCGGTTCAGTAGGCTTAAAACTCGAAATAATATTTTTAAATATTATCAACACCAATGGCACTAAGATAATTTTACATTATTTTTAACCTCTTTATTAATATTTAATTGGTCTTGAGTATAAAGTTGTTTTATTTTATCTACTTTTATGTAATTGGCTCAAGCCCACACAATAAATACTAATGCATCAGTAGCAACTAACAAACACTCATTTAGTTGTAAACACCGAGTTAAATAATTTCATAGAAATATTAAAAAAACTTTATACATAATAAGTTTAAGTTTATGTCCTAAGAGAAACAGTAAACTAAGACATTTTTATTATTTTATTTATACGGTCAGCGTTTATTTGTACAAAAATAATATTCTTTTTAAATTCATTCTCTTCTAGAATTCCGTTTAGTAACTAAGGTGTATAAAAAGTCTGCACACACCGACCATTACATACATGCACACTCACACCACCATCCGGACTACTTAGCAGCGTTACCTCGTATCTTAATAAATAGTACTTTAGTAGAGCTTTACGACCATGCGACCTTAAATACGTGTATGACGAACTGAATGACGTTAGAAAAGTATTAGAAAGAAATGGATACAATTGGTGTCAAAGCCTAAGACTCGTAAATGGCAGAACTTACTATATTATATTTAATTATATATTATATTTAATAATCATCATGGTTCAGAAGTTTTAACATACAAAGTTTCGTATACTTTAGATGTGCTTTCTTTGAAATATTCACGATTTTAGGTTGAAGAGCTATTTCAGTAAACTTATAATTTTGCATTTTGGCTCGTATATAATTTAAAAATACTGGCTACATATTTTTTATAAGGCTACATATTTTTTACACAAATCTTATCACTGATGTTGCCGTTTTCTCAGTGTTGCTCACGTTAAAAAGCACGTCATTACAGCCAATGTCAGAAGTAATAAATACTTTTCTTGCTAATTCTCACTGTGTCTGAGTGCGTATTCTCCTACCACAAATTGTAATATGTGCACAGGGTGGCTAGGACTTTCATATTTAACGTTATCTCTTAAGTCCTTTGTAGAACCTTCGAAGATCACCATTCCAAACATAAAGTAACATTATATTAAAAAAAATACTTTATTAAAATTTCTTTTAAATTTTATACGCAATGTGCAAAAGTCGTAAGAAATTTGCTAATTTCATTAAAAACTTTAGCGTTTTGTAAGCTCTAATAGTAATTAAATTTCTAAGGAGCTAGTTCACATATTGTCAAACATTTATTTTTAAGTAAGAACCTTTATAATCAAGCTGTTCAGCCAGAAAATCGATCTAGGATGTAAACAAACAATGGCCACTGACGTATTATTATGAACTAGTCACAGATTCCTTCATGGTGAACTCGTCATTTAATATAATTTAAAATATATAAGGTATTCACAAATAGGTTCTTCTAACCTATAAAAATAATTATTAATATGATATTTACAGATTTCCGTCGTCAACTTAAGTAGCTCCCTCTCATCCTACACTGCAATATGCACATCCTTACCTCGCTGTTTTCGTCTTCTCTAATGTAGCCTCATCTTATTTGTATGAGCGTTTCCAATTACCATTACCCAGTAGCCACCCTAAACATTCCGGCGTCTTAGCGAAAACTGTTGATATTCCTTCTTACAGATCTAACTTTTGTTCAAAATCTTTTTCCATACAAGCAGCGAAGTTATGGAATTCCCTAAGTAGCCATATTACATCCTACCGTAATGACACATAAACGTAGACCGAAAAGTTATTATTTGTCACAAACATAAGTTATATTTATTTTTAATAAATATGTATTTGTATATATTGTAATTATATGTATTTTTGTGATTATGTAGATGTAAATGTATATATTATATTTAATATTTTTTATGTTTTTGTTATATGTTAAATATTATTATAATGTCACTCCTATCTCTGCCCTCGATAACCTCGTCTCCAACAATCATGGGTAGCTTTAAGAAATAGCTCTGAAGAGATAAGCTCATGCCATGTGTATTAGTATTGTATTCTTTATAAATAAATTTTGATACATGAAATTTATAAATAAATGTAATAGTTACTACAAAGTCAGCTCCTAAGACAAGTGGAAGACCATAGGTACCATAATAACAATAATTTAAAGGACCTTATTTTAAGTTAAAATTTGGTTTTAATTTAGTCATCTATTTTTAAAAAGGTACTTTTAAGGATCCCCATAATTGAACATAAGTAACTATAGAGTTATAAAGGAACTATCATAGAAACTTTGCTAATAGTCGTATTTATTAAAATAACGGTTATTATACGGTATGTAAACTATAATCGTTGTAAAGAATGTAAGCTATTATTAAATTTGATAATACTTTTAAATTCAATAATTCTTAATGAATAAATAGTTTTTATTCATTTAGAATTATTGAATTTAATATACACCTAAATTTACACTTTAATTTAAAATACACCTAATAAATAGTTTTTAATAGAAACCTACCAGAACATACCAACGTTTTGTAGACGTGTGAGCTTAAAGCCCATAACACACGATAACGTGGTTATAACAATTGACATTGGCATAGTGATTACATCACAACAACCTTACCCACATTTTTTTACGGCGGGGAAAGTTTTATTTACCAGATTAATAAATTTGAAACCTTTCAAAACATGTTAAATATAATATAATTAAATATAATAATGGTATAATATAAGATGGTTTAAATAGATGTTTCCTTAAGAAAATGAGTTATAGAACACATTTAAAATACTTTGGACTTTGGGGTCACATCCATAGATGTTTTTTTAATATCTCTTTTTTTTTTTTTTTTTTTTAGTATTTTTTTTAACAGTAACTTCTCAATCGTTATAGGACGGGAATGAATTAAGTATATGTACATATACAGTGTATATATTATATAATCCCTAATTATATATATATATACAATATCCAATAATAATATTCTTTAGTGTACATCCTTAGATAGTGTATATATATAGAACAAACTGTTCATTGACTAAGGGCCTCGATCTTTTAAAAGATGACTTTATTTTTACATTTTTTATTTTTAAATTTTAATATAATTAAAATATTTAAATGTAAAATAAAAATTGATGCCGAGTGCGAGTCAGAATAACATCGATTACTTGTTGAAATTTTCCCGTCGTTCTACAAATTGCGCTACTGTTTCCGTGTTTATGAATACATCAATATCAATATATCAATGCAACAGGAAGAAGTCCCCTTTTAATAACTTCCGTAACTACATCAAATATATATTTATTTTTTTTAAATTGTGCTTTCTAACATCTACAGAAAAATAAAAACATCGTTGCTTTAGCCGCCTATGTATAGTATCTCTCACCATAAATGCCAATACCGTCAGTATTTCGTCGATCGTGATTTCGTATCTTATTCCACCAATCCACATGTATATGTGGATTGGTGGAATTATATAATGATAGGATTATCATAATGTTTGTCATAGGGTATTTTCTAATTTCCAATGTTCTATCTCTAAATGTTAAAGTTATTTCATTATAAATAATAGATGGAACCATAAGACAACACAATAAAATAAAATAAATACTTGGTATTAATTGCCTTAAATATATTAGAGACTATGCCTCTGATTCTACACTAAGCTTGTACTTGCTACATTTTGTTGTAAGTCATCTTGTTGAGTGTTCTTTAGTGTAAGGAGAAGAAGAAGAAGAATGAAAAATTAGGGTATTTATAACTCCTTTGGTTTTGTTTCATAATTGCAAGGGCAACATTTTTTTCGACAACAGTCATCCATTTTATTCATCTAGTACACTGTTTTATATGCATTTCTGGATTCACGGTCGTTTTTGGTTATTAATCGTGATGTTAACTATTTCATTCTAATATATGAAATGTTATTAATTTACAAATTACCACACTTATAGGAGTTATTGGAGGATAAGTATGACGTGGAGTTGTATAATGAGGAATACAAACATCAAAATATAAACAGAAAAGTCGGTAAATATTTCAATATATACAAATAAAGATAACTCGCCTGTTTTTACAATAGCTATAGTTAACAATAAAAATATAATAATATATATACTTGGAAAGTAATTACCTTCTTTGTTGGTAGTGGAAGTAGATGGCATTTGGCAATAATTAGTTCCGTCAATGGATGATGTGTCAAAAGTTGATAAAAACTGGTAATCTGGAATAGAAACATTAAAATAATATTAATTTATGCTATTAAGTTACTGTACCTTCCAGGTATTTTATTATTCTACTAACATGTGCAGCATTGTGCATATTTTATATAAAAGTCTATTGAGACAAAAGTAATATGTTCAATAAAATAGAATACAAGGATATAATACCAGATGATTTATTGCTTCTTGCCGAGTTGCGCCGTTGTGAATTCTTTGATAAAGTTCTTTAAGAATTCGTTTACTGACGTTCCCAAAATGGGAATGGGAATTTCTTCTTCTTTGGTTTCATTTTTGCTTTGGTGCGTTTTATCACCGAAGTCTAGGCAGGAATCGTATTTTGAGAAATTAACACGTCAATATTAGAAACCAGACCCTAGACCAGAGCGATAGCTTTTATCTTTATCGCTGTAAAATCTAATAAAATAAAATAAATGATAAAAGGTGAGGATAAAAACAATAATCGATTAGTTGTTATTATGTAAACAATAATTATAGCAGATCTAAAATAATAAAATTAATCTGAAAAGCGTGTTAATCTGATCTAAATTATTGATATTTTTATTGAGTGGAGAGGTGTATATTGAATGTATATTAAAGCGGACAGCTATTTACTTCTCATATCTAATACATTTGAAAAAAATACAATCGTTATATGACAGATACTAAATATTTTTTGGAGATCATTTATTGACTTTAGTAAAATAAAATATATATATAAAAACATCATTTTTATACTTGTTTCTACTCTTTTGTTATTCAACTTAAGAACATCACTTACTAAAGCAAGACTCACGGTCTTCCTTTAGTAAGTTATATTCTTAAGTTCTACTTAAATATCTAGTGAGCGTAATTTACATGTTTAGAAATAAAATAATACATTTCCTTTTTAGTACAAAACACTTTTTTAAAGTAAATATAAAAAAAAATAGGATAGTGATTTTTTAAATACATTTCGTTGTAGTCGAGCTTGAATTTTTTTTGCACATTTCTATGTTGTTGTGGCTTAATAGGACTTTGCACATTTTAATATTTCATAAAATTTACAGTTTAAGTTTGATATTTGGTCAACTATGAATTTCCCACTCTTATCTTCCTTAATGGTTTCATTCTTGCATTGGTAAGTTCTATCACTGAGGTCTTGGCAACAATCGTACTTTGAGAAATGGAAACGTCAAAATACAAGACTTGCCAAACCACAGTGATATTTTTTATCTTCATCCCTAAAAAATATAACATAGTAAAAGGTGAGGATAGAAAGATTAATCGATTAGTTGTTATTATGTTGTACCGACTATAATAAAAGGAAAACGTATTATAGTCGGTACGGCCTACAGGCCACCATGGTTTAGTCCCCGAATTTTCTTCGATGCTCTTTTGGACACCTTTTGTTCTTTGACTAGCTATAACAATATATTCTTATTAGGTGATTTTAATATTAATGTTTTAGATACAAATGAATTTTGAACAGTTATAGATATGCAATAATATGTACGTTTTTCGGCTTACTTTACCAATGACAGTGAGAATTTAATAGATTTAATATGCACGAATTTTCAAGGTATTGTTGTACAGGTGGACTACATTTGTACAGATTTGTACTTAATCTCAGAAATGCCGAAATACAATATGATTATTTTTTAAACGTACAATAAAATATATTCATTCTGTTCCAACCTTAATTATAACTTGAATTATTGTAATAAATCGCTAATAAAAAATCACATTGCAGTCATATTAATAATATTGAAATTGAGTGAATTTACTTATTTAAATTGAAACTTTCATATCGGTCTTCTAAATCGGAATCAAAGTTCCTACATTGGTAAAATAGCTGTTCACCAGTTTTACTGGCTGAATAGGATTAGTCTACCTACCCCTACCTAAAAAAAATTTCAACCGGCCCCTGACGTCATTTTGAATTTAACTTGCTAATCACGTTTAAACTCTGGCAATAACAAAGAAGCAATATTATGTTACATATAACAGAGCTATTATATTTTAATATGGCAAGATAACAACATAGTTTCTTATAGATTTATAGGCACAATCACAAAAAAGTACTCACGAATAAAAATGCTTACTGAGACCAAAAACACAACATCTGATCTTACTCCTACGCCTCGCGACAGTAGCGGCTGATGAAAATTCTGTGATAGTGGCAACTTATCGTTGATTAATCTACCTATATTAATAATAATATATACGTGGAAAGTAATTACCATATTTGTTGGTTGTGGAAGTAGAGGGCTTTTTGGCATTTGGCAATAATTACTTCCGTCAATGGATGATGTGTCAAAAGTTGATAAAAACTGGTAATCTGGAATAGAAACATTAAAATAATCTTAATTTATGCTACTTAGTTACTGTACCTTCAAGGTGTTTTATTGTTCTTCTAACATATGCAGCTTTAGAAAATAAAACGAAAATGTTAAAGGAGGCTAGACAGCTATCGTATTTCAAGAAATGAACACGTCAAAATTTGAAACCTACCCTAGACCAGAGCGACAAAATTTTATCTTTATAGCTTAAAAATCTACTAAATAAAATAAATGATAAGAGGAGAGGATAAAAACAATAATCGATTATTTGTTATCATGTAAATAATAATTATTGAAGATCTAATATAAGAAAAATAATTTCAAAAGCGTATTAACCTCAACTAAATTGTTGATATTTTCATTAAGACGTTTTGTATACTAAAAATGTTTATTAAAGCGGCCGGTACTTATTAATTTTGGTTATTGCGCCGTCAGGCTTGCATGCGCATGTTCCATTTGTACAAGATTTGTAAATGATGATGTATAATTGAACATGTTATTTAGTTTTATGTTTTATCTATCTGTTCTGTCTATCTTTAGCTGGTCTAACATGTATGTATGTATGTAGTATTTATTATACCTAATACCTGTGTGTGTACTGTAGATATTCAAGTACTGGGGGTCCGACAATCCTTCGTAAGCAAGGAAATCTAGCAAGTCTGGTACTAATTAATTTGAGTCAGTACGCCAGTTTAAGGATTAGCCTCTACTTAGTACATTTAATTTGTTTTTAAACTTGTTTTAGGAGTCGAGGGTGTTAATGAATAATTAGTTGCCATCAGCTCCTTTTTTTTTTAAGCATTGGAAAAATGTGTTACGCGTCATCCCAGCGGCCAGGAAGGTGATGGCCGTGGGGATATGTGGGACTACCCGGCAGCATAGAGGACGCTGCCATTTTTAAGGCTACCCACTAAAAAACCAACGGTTGACCTCATCGCCTTAGTGGGACGCCACGGGATCGCTTTCGCACTCACCGAAACGCTCCAGCGGAACCCGCTGCGAGGGGCCCCGATCAACTTAGGGACACCTTCACCTCGTAGGCCTATAATAGGTGGGAGAGGTCACCCCCCTCTCCCGTCCAGGCACTACAGCTGGGGAAGGAGGTGCGGGCGTAATCCCGCCTACCCCGACAGAGCGGTTCCGAGGAGGCTGCCTCTCTGTCCCGCTCCGCGGCCTCCTGCAATTACATGCTCGCAGAAGGAGGCCATAGTGACCCAGGACCTCTCCCTGTCGAGCATCGCGGAATCAACGCTCGGCAAAGAGAGGTCACTGCCAACCACGGCCGTCAGTTCAATACGCTGACGGTCCCAGGGTGCGCACTCCGCCAAGGTGTGACGAGCCCTGTCCAAGGGCTCGTCACAGTGGTGGCAGGAGGGGGCCGCCTCTCTGCGTGCAATCTTGTGCAGGTACTTACCGAAGCACCCATGCCCCGTGAGCACCTGCACAAGACGGAACGTTAGAGTCCCGTGCCGCCGGCCGATCCAACGGTCGAGGTGGAGGGAAACAACCGTCGCAAGACCGGCCGACGGGGACTCTAAGTCCCTACTTCACTGTCGGATCAGGGCTCGGTGAGCTGAAGCCCTGATCCGCCTCGAGCCTAACCCGCCCGACCCTAGATTCCGCCCGGTGCCAAAACACTCCGGCGAGGACCCGCGCCTGTAGTTTCAGGGCGGATCGCTCGCCAGGAGTGTGGCCGCAGTGAATGACACCGTACGTTACCCCTGATCACCCTCACCGCTAGGACCCTTTGCGTGCGACGCAAAAGGGCCCTGGAATCCGCGTCGAGGGCTCCCGACCATATGGGAGCACCGTACAGGGCCATGCTTCTCACAACTCCGGCGTACAACCGGCGGCAAGGAGCTTGCGGCCCTCCGGCGTTGGTCAGAAGCCTACTAAAGGCAGCTGTAGCGGAGATCAGCTTCGGGGCCTGCAGAGAGAAGTGGGCCCCGAAATTCCATCTACCTTCCAGGGTGAGGCCCAGATACTTCATCTGGGCCTTCACCGCCACCCGCGCACCCTGGACGGAGATGTACGCCTCACGAGGGGGACCCCGGCGAGGGCAGTGAAACAGGATGACCTCCGTCTTGGAAACGGAGACCTCAAGTCCCAACAGCCCTATGCAGTCCGCTACCAACGTAGCGCCGACCGTGGCAAGACGGGCTGTTTCTGCAAAACTCCCTCCGCGCGCCGTGACGAGGGTATCGTCTGCGTAACACAGCACCCTCGTTCGGGGGAGGAGCGGACAGCGAATCAGCCAGTCGTAGCCCAGGTCCCACAAGCCCGGTCCCAAAACGGACCCTTGTGGAACCCCTCAGCTCACGCAACGTCGGTAGACCCGCCGGACGCCGCACTCCCACAAGACCTCTCCATCCTGTAGGTAAGCTCCCAACAGCCTGCGGAGATAGGGAGGCACTCCATGGTACCGCAGCGCCTCGACCAAAGTCTCGTACGGCAGGCTGCTGAAGGCCGTTAGCGACGTCCAGCGAAACCGCCAGGACGACATCCCCCTCGGAAACAGCCTTTTCGGTCAGGTCTCTCAGAGCTCTCAGGACACCGATCGTTAAACGACCCGCCCTGAAGCCGAACTAAGCGTCTGAGAGTCCCGGACCCACCTCCTCGAGGTGTTGGACGAGACGGAGCCATCAAGTCCTATAAATTAGTAAACAAGTGTTATGTTTATGAATTATTGTGACACACTCGTTTGAGAGCGGAAGCTCTGTAGGTGTGAATAGTTATTGTCGATGTGATCTTTGAGTACCTTATCTAGTCTTTTATTACTGTGCTTGATTGGTCGTTTTGTGTCTAAATTAGTTTTAACATTGTAACCTTAGAATTATATTTAGTGTTATTAAATTATGTGAAATATGTAAATGTTGTAATGACTTTAAATCCTTTTTTTAATAAAATTTCTATATGCTTTATAAAACTTGCTTATTTTTATTTCTGAACCTCAGCCTCCCTTGGAGGATTTTGAGATTTCAATCACCTCCACACAGGAATCTATTACCAATGCTTTTAATATGTTGTGAACAGTGCTTTCTTTAACGTGTGTTTTGGTGGGCAGTTAACGGCCGGTGATGTTATTAGTTCTGAGTACTTTATTTGTCTGGTACGGTTATTGTACCTACTTACGGTCGCTTCTCAATACATTTTTAATAACAAATTATATATACGCCAAAATTTAAATACTGATATAATAATCAGCGACAGACATACGACAAATACAAGAAATAAAGATGAACTCGTAACGCCTTAATTTCGAGTTTTAAAAGTTAACAAATCCTTTATGGGCCTAACAACATAGTGAAATTCCACAAGATATCTTGGACTTTACTTTTTTCAGTTTTGAATCTAAAATTAAAAGTATATTATTAAATAAATCTTTTTACAACATTCAAGAGTTTCTGGTTGATCGAAATGTAAAACTTGGTTTATAGACTTATACACATGGATATGTGGATTGGTGGACTTATATAATGATAGGATTATCATAATGTTTGTCATAGGGTATTTTCTAATTTCCAATGTTCTATACCTAAATGTTAAAGTTATTTCATTATAAATAATAGATGGAACAATAAGACTGACAATAAAATAAAATAAAATAAAAAAAATACTTGGTATTAATTGCCTTAAATATATTAGAGACTATGCCTCTGATTCTACATTTAGCTTGTACTTGCTACATTTTGCTTTAAGTCATCTTGTTAAGTGTTCTTTAGTGTAGGGAGAAGAAGAAGAAGAATAAAAAATTATGGAATTTATAACTCCTTTGGTTTTGTTTCATAATTGCAAGGGCAACACTTTTTTCGACAACAGTCATCCATTTTATTCATCTAGTACACTGTTTTGTTTGCATTTCTAGATTCACGGTCGTTTTTGGTTATTAATCGTTATGTTAAATATTTCATTCTAATATTAAAATGTTATTAGTTTAGAAATCACCACACTTATAGGAGTTATTGGAGGATAAATATGACGTGGAGTTTTATAATGAGGAATACAAACATAAAAATATAAACAGAAAAGTCGGTAAATATTTCAATATATATTACAAGTAAAAATAACTCGCCTGTTTTTACAATAGCCATAGTTAACAATAACAATATATTAATAATTATATATACTTGGAAAGTAATTACCTTCTTTGTTGGTTGTGGAAGTAGATGGCATTTGGCAATAATTAGTTCCGTCAATGGATGATGTGTCAAAAGTTGATAAAAACTGGTAATCTGGAATAGAAACATTAAAATAATATTAATTTATGCTATTGAGTTACTGTACCTTCCAGGTGTTTTATTGTTCTACTAACATATGCAGCATTGTGCATATTTTATATAAAAGTCTATTGAGAAAAAAGTTATATGTATCCCAGATGATTTATTGCTTCTTGCCGAGTTGCGCCTTTGTGAGTTCTTTGATAAAGTTCTTTAAGAATTTGTTTACTGACGTTCCCAAAATGGGAATGGGAATTTCTTCTTCTTTGGTTTCATTTTTGCTTTGGTTCGTTTTATCACCAAAGTCTAGGGTAGGAATCGTATTTTGAGAAATTAACACGTCAAAATTTGAAACCAGACCCTAGACCAGAGCGATAGCTTTTATCTTTATCGCTGAAAAATCTAATAAAATAAAATAAATGATAAAAGGTGAGGATAAAAACAATAATAGATTAGTTTTTATTATGTAAACAATAATTATAGCAGATCTAATATACTAAAATTAATCTGAAAAGCGTGTTAATCTGATCTAAATTATTGACATTTTTAATAAGTGGCTGTGTATATTGAATTTATATTAAAGCGGACAGCTATTTACTTCTTATATCTAATACATATGAAAAAAATACAATCGTTATATGACAGGTACTAAATAATTTTTGGAGATCATTTATTGATTTTAGTAAAATAAAATATATATAAAAACATCATTTTTATACTTTTTCCTACTCTTTTGTTATTCAACTTAAGAACATCACTTACTAAAACAAGATTGACGGTCTTTCTTTAGTAAGTTACATTCTTAAGTTCTACTTAAATCTCTAGTGAGCGTAATTTACTTGTTTAGAAATAAAATAATACATTTCCTTTTTAGTACAAAACACTTTTTTAAAGTAAATATAAAAAAAAATAGGATAGTGATTTTTTAAATACATTTCGTTGTTGTCGAGCTTGAAATTTTTTTTGCACATTTCTATGTTGTTGCGGCTTAATAGCACTTTGCACATTTTAATATTCCATAAAATTAGCAGTTTAAGTTTGATATTTGGTCAATAATGAATTTCTCATTCTTATCTTCCTTTATGGTTTCATTCTTGCATTAGTGAGTTCTATCACTGAAGTCTAAGCATCAATCGTATTTTGAGAAATGGAAACGTCAAAATATGAAAGATGCTAATAGACCAGAGCATTATTTTTATCTTCATCCCTAAAAAATGTAACAAAGTAAAATAAATTGAAAAAGATGAGGATAAAAAAGATTAATCGATTAGTTGTTATCATGTAGTACCGACTATAATGAAAGGAAAACGTATTATAGTCGGTACGGCCTACAAGGCCACCATGGTTTAGTCACCGAATTTTCTTCGATGCACTTTTGCACACCTTTTGTTCTTTGACAAGCTATAACAACATATCCTTATTAGGTGATTTTAATATTAATGTTTTAGATACAAAATTTCAAACTCAAAGAGGCTAAACGAATTTTTGACAGTTATAGATATGCAATAATATGTACGTTTTTCGGCTTACTTTACCAATGACAGTGAGAATTTAATAGATTTAATCTGCACGAATTTTCAAGGTATTGACCACGCAATGCTCTCTTGTAGTATTGGTGTTGCAAAAATCACAATACATCTATATGTAACTGTTACTATTAACAGAATACATTTTAGACAAACAAAAAACATTAAAACGAATGAATTTAACGAACTTATGAATAGCATCAGGTGGGATGAAATAGAAATTAGACGAAATTGTTTATGACTTAAATTTTAATATTATGACGACCTTTGACACATTATCTCCGTTAAAATGTACGATCATTTAAAAACATCGGATACCCATAGATAACATATAAAGTAAAGCTCATGACGAAAAGCGAGACGAGGCACATATGAAAGCACGTAAAACAAAGCTGAATGATCATATCAGATTTTATCGAAACTTGAAACGTTCAATAGAGAGCACTATCTATAGGGAAAAGTGTGTATATTTCAAAATATATATTAATAATAATTCAATTTATTATTGGATAAATCTCAAACCTTACGTGACAGTTAGTAATAAAAGGAATTAGTTGTTACTTATCACTTAATCTCAGAAATACCGAAATACAAAATGATTATTTTTTAAACGTACAATAAAATTTATTCATTCTGTTCCAACCTTAATTATAACTTGAATTATTGTAATAAATCGCTAATAAAAAATCACATGGCAGTCATATTAATAATATTAAAAATGAGGTCGTTTTTGGTTATTAATCGTGATGTTAACTATTTCATTCTAATATATGAAATGTTATTAGTTTACAAATTACCACACTTATAGGAGTTATTGGAGGATAAGTATGACGTGGAGTTGTATAATGAGGAATACAAACATCAAAATATAAACAGAAAAGTCGGTAAATATTTCAAAATATAATACAAATAAAGATAACTCGCCTGTTTTTACAATAGCCATAGTTAACAATAACAATATATTAATAATTATATATACTTGGAAAGTAATTACCTTCTTTGTTGGTTGTGGAAGTAGATGGCATTTGGCAATAATTAGTTCCGTCAATGGATGATGTGTCAAAAGTTGATAAAAACTGGTAATCTGGAATAGAAACATTAAAATAATATTAATTTATGCTATTGAGTTACTGTACCTTCCAGGTGTTTTATTGTTCTACTAACATGTGCAGCATTGTGCATATTTTATATAAAAGTCTATTGAGAAAAAAGTTATATGTATCCCAGATGATTTATTGCTTCTTGCCGAGTTGCGCCGTTGTGAGTTCTTTGATAAAGTTCTTTAAGAATTTGTTTACTGACGTTCCCAAAATGGGCATGGGAATTTCTTCTTCTTTGGTTTCATTTTTGCTTTGGTGCGTTTTATCACCAAAGTCTAGGGTAGGAATCGTATTTTGAGAAATTAACACGTCAAAATTTGAAACCAGACCCTAGACCAGAGCGATAGCTTTTATCTTTATCGCTGAAAAATCTAATAAAATAAAATAAATGATAAAAGGTGAGGATAAAAACAATAATAGATTAGTTTTTATTATGTAAACAATAATTATAGCAGATCTAATATACTAAAATTAATCTGAAAAGCGTGTTAATCTGATCTAAATTATTGACATTTTTAATAAGTGGCTGTGTATATTGAATTTATATTAAAGCGGACAGCTATTTACTTCTTATATCTAATACATATGAAAAAAATACAATCGTTATATGACAGGTACTAAATAATTTTTGGAGATCATTTATTGATTTTAGTAAAATAAAATATATATAAAAACATCATTTTTATACTTTTTCCTACTCTTTTGTTATTCAACTTAAGAACATCACTTACTAAAACAAGATTGACGGTCTTTCTTTAGTAAGTTACATTCTTAAGTTCTACTTAAATCTCTAGTGAGCGTAATTTACTTGTTTAGAAATAAAATAATACATTTCCTTTTTAGTACAAAACACTTTTTTAAAGTAAATATAAAAAAAAATAGGATAGTGATTTTTTAAATACATTTCGTTGTTGTCGAGCTTGAAATTTTTTTTGCACATTTCTATGTTGTTGCGGCTTAATAGCACTTTGCACATTTTAATATTCCATAAAATTAGCAGTTTAAGTTTGATATTTGGTCAATAATGAATTTCTCATTCTTATCTTCCTTTATGGTTTCATTCTTGCATTAGTGAGTTCTATCACTGAAGTCTAAGCATCAATCGTATTTTGAGAAATGGAAACGTCAAAATATGAAAGATGCTAATAGACCAGAGCATTATTTTTATCTTCATCCCTAAAAAATGTAACAAAGTAAAATAAATTGAAAAAGATGAGGATAAAAAAGATTAATCGATTAGTTGTTATCATGTAGTACCGACTATAATGAAAGGAAAACGTATTATAGTCGGTACGGCCTACAAGGCCACCATGGTTTAGTCACCGAATTTTCTTCGATGCACTTTTGCACACCTTTTGTTCTTTGACAAACTATAACAACATATCCTTATTAGGTGATTTTAATATTAATGTTTTAGATACAAAATTTCAAACTCAAAGAGGCTAAACGAATTTTTGACAGTTATAGATATGCAATAATATGTACGTTTTTCGGCTTACTTTACCAATGACAGTGAGAATTTAATAGATTTAATCTGCACGAATTTTCAAGGTATTGACCACGCAATGCTCTCTTGTAGTATTGGTGTTGCAAAAATCACAATACATCTATATGTAACTGTTACTATTAACAGAATACATTTTAGACAAACAAAAAACATTAAAACGAATGAATTTAACGAACTTATGAATAGCATCAGGTGGGATGAAATAGAAATTAGACGAAATTGTTTATGACTTAAATTTTAATATTATGACGACCTTTGACACATTATCTCCGTTAAAATGTACGATCATTTAAAAACATCGGATACCCATAGATAACATATAAAGTAAAGCTCATGACGAAAAGCGAGACGAGGCACATATGAAAGCACGTAAAACAAAGCTGAATGATCATATCAGATTTTATCGAAACTTGAAACGTTCAATAGAGAGCACTATCTATAGGGAAAAGTGTGTATATTTCAAAATATATATTAATAATAATTCAATTTATTATTGGATAAATCTCAAACCTTACGTGACAGTTAGTAATAAAAGGAATTAGTTGTTACTTATCACTTAATCTCAGAAATACCGAAATACAAAATGATTATTTTTTAAACGTACAATAAAATTTATTCATTCTGTTCCAACCTTAATTATAACTTGAATTATTGTAATAAATCGCTAATAAAAAATCACATGGCAGTCATATTAATAATATTAAAAATGAGGTCGTTTTTGGTTATTAATCGTGATGTTAACTATTTCATTCTAATATATGAAATGTTATTAGTTTACAAATTACCACACTTATAGGAGTTATTGGAGGATAAGTATGACGTGGAGTTGTATAATGAGGAATACAAACATCAAAATATAAACAGAAAAGTCGGTAAATATTTCAAAATATAATACAAATAAAGATAACTCGCCTGTTTTTACAATAGCCATAGTTAACAATAACAATATATTAATAATTATATATACTTGGAAAGTAATTACCTTCTTTGTTGGTTGTGGAAGTAGATGGCATTTGGCAATAATTAGTTCCGTCAATGGATGATGTGTCAAAAGTTGATAAAAACTGGTAATCTGGAATAGAAACATTAAAATAATATTAATTTATGCTATTGAGTTACTGTACCTTCCAGGTGTTTTATTGTTCTACTAACATGTGCAGCATTGTGCATATTTTATATAAAAGTCTATTGAGAAAAAAGTTATATGTATCCCAGATGATTTATTGCTTCTTGCCGAGTTGCGCCGTTGTGAGTTCTTTGATAAAGTTCTTTAAGAATTTGTTTACTGACGTTCCCAAAATGGGCATGGGAATTTCTTCTTCTTTGGTTTCATTTTTGCTTTGGTGCGTTTTATCACCAAAGTCTAGGGTAGGAATCGTATTTTGAGAAATTAACACGTCAAAATTTGAAACCAGACCCTAGACCAGAGCGATAGCTTTTATCTTTATCGCTGAAAAATCTAATAAAATAAAATAAATGATAAAAGGTGAGGATAAAAACAATAATAGATTAGTTTTTATTATGTAAACAATAATTATAGCAGATCTAATATACTAAAATTAATCTGAAAAGCGTGTTAATCTGATCTAAATTATTGACATTTTTAATAAGTGGCTGTGTATATTGAATTTATATTAAAGCGGACAGCTATTTACTTCTTATATCTAATACATATGAAAAAAATACAATCGTTATATGACAGGTACTAAATAATTTTTGGAGATCATTTATTGATTTTAGTAAAATAAAATATATATAAAAACATCATTTTTATACTTTTTCCTACTCTTTTGTTATTCAACTTAAGAACATCACTTACTAAAACAAGATTGACGGTCTTTCTTTAGTAAGTTACATTCTTAAGTTCTACTTAAATCTCTAGTGAGCGTAATTTACTTGTTTAGAAATAAAATAATACATTTCCTTTTTAGTACAAAACACTTTTTTAAAGTAAATATAAAAAAAAATAGGATAGTGATTTTTTAAATACATTTCGTTGTTGTCGAGCTTGAAATTTTTTTTGCACATTTCTATGTTGTTGCGGCTTAATAGCACTTTGCACATTTTAATATTCCATAAAATTAGCAGTTTAAGTTTGATATTTGGTCAATAATGAATTTCTCATTCTTATCTTCCTTTATGGTTTCATTCTTGCATTAGTGAGTTCTATCACTGAAGTCTAAGCATCAATCGTATTTTGAGAAATGGAAACGTCAAAATATGAAAGATGCTAATAGACCAGAGCATTATTTTTATCTTCATCCCTAAAAAATGTAACAAAGTAAAATAAATTGAAAAAGATGAGGATAAAAAAGATTAATCGATTAGTTGTTATCATGTAGTACCGACTATAATGAAAGGAAAACGTATTATAGTCGGTACGGCCTACAAGGCCACCATGGTTTAGTCACCGAATTTTCTTCGATGCACTTTTGCACACCTTTTGTTCTTTGACAAGCTATAACAACATATCCTTATTAGGTGATTTTAATATTAATGTTTTAGATAGAAAAATTTCAAACTCAAAGTTCCCAAACGAATTCTTAACAGTTGTGCAATAATATGAACGTTCTCCGACTTACTTTACCAATGACAGTGAGAATTTATGAATAGCAGAGAATTTATAAATATTATGAATAGCATCAGGTGGGATGAAATAGAAATTAGACGAAATTGTTTATGACTTAAATTCTAATATTATGACGACCTTTGACACATTATCTTCGTTAAAAGTACGATCATTTAAAAACATCGGATACCCGTGGATAACATATAACGTAAAGCTCATGACGAAAAGCGAGACGAGACTCATATAAAAACACGTAAAAAACCTTACGTGACAGTTAACTTGATCTCAGAAATGCCGAAACACTAAATTATTATTTTATTAACGTACAGGCACAAAAAGAAGCTTCTATAATATCGATTTCATTCTTTGAGTCCAATTGCAAATTTGATACTTAATTTAACCTCAACCGTAAATATTATTACCGTCTCAACTATGTTTAAGGAATTGAAGTCCAATGCCATAGGGTGTGATGGTATTACCCTGGAAATGTTGTCAACATCACTTCCTTACATATTAGATACCACGACCACCTTAATTAATAAATCTATACAGAACAACACGTTTCTAACTATGTGGAAAAAAGCGATAGTCCGTCCTATTTCAAAAGTAGACAATCCATTATTTCTGAAAGATCTGAGACCCGTAAATATACTGTCATGTATGTCCAAAGTTTTAGAAAGAATAGTATATAAAATAGTATAGCTAGCAAATTATATTGAGGCTAATACATTTGTACCAGACAAACAATCCAGGTTTCGTAAGTATGATGGTACCGTAACATCACTTATGGACGTAGTAGACGACATACTATGTTTTTAAGAAAAAGGTGAAGGTACAATTCTAATACTATTAGATTACTCGAGAACATTTGAAACGATAAATATAAAATTGATGCTTTCCAAATTTCATTAATATGGACTTCCCGCAGATACTATAAAATGGTTTGACAGTTATTTAAATGGTAGATCACAAATAGTTGAGACTCGAAACCAAGACAGACCTGTTATCAATCAAAATCTCATCTAGTTAACGGAGGTGTACCCCAGTGATCGATATTAGGACGATTATTATTTATATTATACTAGTATACCCTTGGTGGTACCTTGCTTACTGACTGACTCTACTGACCAATTTATTGCAATCATTCACGATTTAAAAGTGCATGTAGATGCCTACTTGAATTAAGATATTTTTAGGAATTTGAATTCAATAACATAAAATATATCAATGCAACAGGAAGAAGTCCCCTTTTAATAACTTCCGTAACTACATCAAATATATATTTATTTTTTAAATTGTGCTTTCTAGCATCTACAGAAAAATAAAAACATCGCTGCTTTAGCCGCCTATGTACAGTACTTCTCACCATAAATGCCAATACCGTCAGTATTTCGTCGATCGTGATTTCGTATCTTATTTCACCAATCCACATATCCCATCATAATGTTGGTCATAGGGTATTTTCTAATTTTCAATGTTCTATGTCTAAATGTCAAAGTTATTTCATTATAAATAATAGATGGAACTGTGAGATTGACAATAAAATTAAATTAAAAAAAATACTTGGTATTAATTTCCTTAAATATATTAGAGACTATGCCTCTGATTCTACTTTTAGCATGTAAGTCATCTTGTTAAGTGTCCTTTAGTGTAAGGAGAAGAAGAAGAAGAATGAAAAATTATGGTATTTATAACTCCTTTGATTTTGTTTCATAATTGCAAGGGCAACATTTTTTTCTACAACAGTCATCCATTTTATTCATCTAGTACACTGTTTTATTTGCATTTCTGGATCACGGACAGATTCACGGTCGTTTTTGGTTATTAATCGTGATGTTAACTATTTCATTCTAATATATGAAATGTTATTAGTTTACAAATTACCACACTTATAGGAGTTATTGGAGGATAAGTATGACGTGGAGTTGTATAATGAGGAATACAAACATCAAAATATAAACAGAAAAGTCGGTAAATATTTCAAAATATAATACAAATAAAGATAACTCGCCTGTTTTTACAATAGCCATAGTTAACAATAACAATGTATTAATAATTATATATACTTGGAAAGTAATTACCTTCTTTGTTGGTTGTGGAAGTAGATGGCATTTGGCAATAATTAGTTCCGTCAATGGATGATGTGTCAAAAGTTGATAAAAACTGGTAATCTGGAATAGAAACATTAAAATAATATTAATTTATGCTATTGAGTTACTGTACCTTCCAGGTGTTTTATTGTTCTACTAACATGTGCAGCATTGTGCATATTTTATATAAAAGTCTATTGAGAAAAAAGTTATATGTATCCCAGATGATTTATTGCTTCTTGCCGAGTTGCGCCGTTGTGAGTTCTTTGATAAAGTTCTTTAAGAATTTGTTTACTGACGTTCCCAAAATGGGCATGGGAATTTCTTCTTCTTTGGTTTCATTTTTGCTTTGGTGCGTTTTATCACCAAAGTCTAGGGTAGGAATCGTATTTTGAGAAATTAACACGTCAAAATTTGAAACCAGACCCTAGACCAGAGCGATAGCTTTTATCTTTATCGCTGAAAAATCTAATAAAATAAAATAAATGATAAAAGGTGAGGATAAAAACAATAATAGATTAGTTTTTATTATGTAAACAATAATTATAGCAGATCTAATATACTAAAATTAATCTGAAAAGCGTGTTAATCTGATCTAAATTATTGACATTTTTAATAAGTGGCTGTGTATATTGAATTTATATTAAAGCGGACAGCTATTTACTTCTTATATCTAATACATATGAAAAAAATACAATCGTTATATGACAGGTACTAAATAATTTTTGGAGATCATTTATTGATTTTAGTAAAATAAAATATATATAAAAACATCATTTTTATACTTTTTCCTACTCTTTTGTTATTCAACTTAAGAACATCACTTACTAAAACAAGATTGACGGTCTTTCTTTAGTAAGTTACATTCTTAAGTTCTACTTAAATCTCTAGTGAGCGTAATTTACTTGTTTAGAAATAAAATAATACATTTCCTTTTTAGTACAAAACACTTTTTTAAAGTAAATATAAAAAAAAATAGGATAGTGATTTTTTAAATACATTTCGTTGTTGTCGAGCTTGAAATTTTTTTTGCACATTTCTATGTTGTTGCGGCTTAATAGCACTTTGCACATTTTAATATTCCATAAAATTAGCAGTTTAAGTTTGATATTTGGTCAATAATGAATTTCTCATTCTTATCTTCCTTTATGGTTTCATTCTTGCATTAGTGAGTTCTATCACTGAAGTCTAAGCATCAATCGTATTTTGAGAAATGGAAACGTCAAAATATGAAAGATGCTAATAGACCAGAGCATTATTTTTATCTTCATCCCTAAAAAATGTAACAAAGTAAAATAAATTGAAAAAGATGAGGATAAAAAAGATTAATCGATTAGTTGTTATCATGTAGTACCGACTATAATGAAAGGAAAACGTATTATAGTCGGTACGGCCTACAAGGCCACCATGGTTTAGTCACCGAATTTTCTTCGATGCACTTTTGCACACCTTTTGTTCTTTGACAAGCTATAACAACATATCCTTATTAGGTGATTTTAATATTAATGTTTTAGATACAAAATTTCAAACTCAAAGAGGCTAAACGAATTTTTGACAGTTATAGATATGCAATAATATGTACGTTTTTCGGCTTACTTTACCAATGACAGTGAGAATTTAATAGATTTAATCTGCACGAATTTTCAAGGTATTGACCACGCAATGCTCTCTTGTAGTATTGGTGTTGCAAAAATCACAATACATCTATATGTAACTGTTACTATTAACAGAATACATTTTAGACAAACAAAAAACATTAAAACGAATGAATTTAACGAACTTATGAATAGCATCAGGTGGGATGAAATAGAAATTAGACGAAATTGTTTATGACTTAAATTTTAATATTATGACGACCTTTGACACATTATCTCCGTTAAAATGTACGATCATTTAAAAACATCGGATACCCATAGATAACATATAAAGTAAAGCTCATGACGAAAAGCGAGACGAGGCACATATGAAAGCACGTAAAACAAAGCTGAATGATCATATCAGATTTTATCGAAACTTGAAACGTTCAATAGAGAGCACTATCTATAGGGAAAAGTGTGTATATTTCAAAATATATATTAATAATAATTCAATTTATTATTGGATAAATCTCAAACCTTACGTGACAGTTAGTAATAAAAAGAATTAGTTGTTACTTATCACTTAATCTCAGAAATACCGAAATACAAAATGATTATTTTTTAAACGTACAATAAAATTTATTCATTCTGTTCGAACCTTAATTATAACTTGAATTATTGTAATAAATCGCTAATAAAAAATCACATGGCAGTCATATTAATAATATTAAAAATGAGGTCGTTTTTGGTTATTAATCGTGATGTTAACTATTTCATTCTAATATATGAAATGTTATTAGTTTACAAATTACCACACTTATAGGAGTTATTGGAGGATAAGTATGACGTGGAGTTGTATAATGAGGAATACAAACATCAAAATATAAACAGAAAAGTCGGTAAATATTTCAAAATATAATACAAATAAAGATAACTCGCCTGTTTTTACAATAGCCATAGTTAACAATAACAATATATTAATAATTATATATACTTGGAAAGTAATTACCTTCTTTGTTGGTTGTGGAAGTAGATGGCATTTGGCAATAATTAGTTCCGTCAATGGATGATGTGTCAAAAGTTGA
Organism: Napeogenes sylphis; assembly: GCA_959347405.1. Lineage (NCBI taxonomy): Eukaryota > Metazoa > Arthropoda > Insecta > Lepidoptera > Nymphalidae > Napeogenes > Napeogenes sylphis. The sequence continues at coordinate 21,931,392 of OY365782.1, forward strand.
TAAAAACTGGTAATCTGGAATAGAAACATTAAAATAATATTAATTTATGCTATTGAGTTACTGTACCTTCCAGGTGTTTTATTGTTCTACTAACATGTGCAGCATTGTGCATATTTTATATAAAAGTCTATTGAGAAAAAAGTTATATGTATCCCAGATGATTTATTGCTTCTTGCCGAGTTGCGCCGTTGTGAGTTCTTTGATAAAGTTCTTTAAGTATTTGTTTACTGACGTTCCCAAAATGGGAATGGGAATTTCTTCTTCTTTGGTTTCATTTTTGCTTTGGTGCGTTTTATCACCAAAGTCTAGGGTAGGAATCGTATTTTGAGAAATTAACACGTCAAAATTTGAAACCAGACCCTAGACCAGAGCGATAGCTTTTATCTTTATCGCTGAAAAATCTAATAAAATAAAATAAATGATAAAAGGTGAGGATAAAAACAATAATAGATTAGTTTTTATTATGTAAACAATAATTATAGCAGATCTAATATACTAAAATTAATCTGAAAAGCGTGTTAATCTGATCTAAATTATTGACATTTTTAATAAGTGGCTGTGTATATTGAATTTATATTAAAGCGGACAGCTATTTACTTCTTATATCTAATACATATGAAAAAAATACAATCGTTATATGACAGGTACTAAATAATTTTTGGAGATCATTTATTGATTTTAGTAAAATAAAATATATATAAAAACATCATTTTTATACTTTTTCCTACTCTTTTGTTATTCAACTTAAGAACATCACTTACTAAAACAAGATTGACGGTCTTTCTTTAGTAAGTTACATTCTTAAGTTCTACTTAAATCTCTAGTGAGCGTAATTTACTTGTTTAGAAATAAAATAATACATTTCCTTTTTAGTACAAAACACTTTTTTAAAGTAAATATAAAAAAAAATAGGATAGTGATTTTTTAAATACATTTCGTTGTTGTCGAGCTTGAAATTTTTTTTGCACATTTCTATGTTGTTGCGGCTTAATAGCACTTTGCACATTTTAATATTCCATAAAATTAGCAGTTTAAGTTTGATATTTGGTCAATAATGAATTTCTCATTCTTATCTTCCTTTATGGTTTCATTCTTGCATTAGTGAGTTCTATCACTGAAGTCTAAGCATCAATCGTATTTTGAGAAATGGAAACGTCAAAATATGAAAGATGCTAATAGACCAGAGCATTATTTTTATCTTCATCCCTAAAAAATGTAACAAAGTAAAATAAATTGAAAAAGATGAGGATAAAAAAGATTAATCGATTAGTTGTTATCATGTAGTACCGACTATAATGAAAGGAAAACGTATTATAGTCGGTACGGCCTACAAGGCCACCATGGTTTAGTCACCGAATTTTCTTCGATGCACTTTTGCACACCTTTTGTTCTTTGACAAGCTATAACAACATATCCTTATTAGGTGATTTTAATATTAATGTTTTAGATACAAAATTTCAAACTCAAAGAGGCTAAACGAATTTTTAACAGTTATAGATATGCAATAATATGTACGTTTTTCGGCTTACTTTACCAATGACAGTGAGAATTTAATAGATTTAATCTGCACGAATTTTCAAGGTATTGACCACGCAATGCTCTCTTGTAGTATTGGTGTTGCAAAAATCACAATACATCTATATGTATCTGTTACTATTAACAGAATACATTTTAGACAAACAAAAAACATTAAAACGAATGAATTTAACGAACTTATGAATAGCATCAGGTGGGATGAAATAGAAATTAGACGAAATTGTTTATGACTTAAATTTTAATATTATGACGACCTTTGACACATTATCTCCGTTAAAATGTACGATCATTTAAAAACATCGGATACCCATAGATAACATATAAAGTAAAGCTCATGACGAAAAGCGAGACGAGGCACATATGAAAGCACGTAAAACATAGCTGAATGATCATATCAGATTTTATCGAAACTTGAAACGTTCAATAGAGAGCACTATCTATAGGGAAAAGTGTGTATATTTCAAAATATATATTAATAATAATTCAATTTATTATTGGATAAATCTCAAACCTTACGTGACAGTTAGTAATAAAAAGAATTAGTTGTTACTTATCACTTAATCTCAGAAATACCGAAATACAAAATGATTATTTTTTAAACGTACAATAAAATTTATTCATTCTGTTCGAACCTTAATTATAACTTGAATTATTGTAATAAATCGCTAATAAAAAATCACATGGCAGTCATATTAATAATATTAAAAATGAGGTCGTTTTTGGTTATTAATCGTGATGTTAACTATTTCATTCTAATATATGAAATGTTATTAGTTTACAAATTACCACACTTATAGGAGTTATTGGAGGATAAGTATGACGTGGAGTTGTATAATGAGGAATACAAACATCAAAATATAAACAGAAAATTCGGTAAATATTTCAAAATATAATACAAATAAAGATAACTTGCCTGTTTTTACAATAGCCATAGTTAACAATAACAATATATTAATAATTATATATACTTGGAAAGTAATTACCTTCTTTGTTGGTTGTGGAAGTAGATGGCATTTGGCAATAATTAGTTCCGTCAATGGATGATGTGTCAAAAGTTGATAAAAACTGGTAATCTGGAATAGAAACATTAAAATAATATTAATTTATGCTATTGAGTTACTGTACCTTCCAGGTGTTTTATTGTTCTACTAACATGTGCAGCATTGTGCATATTTTATATAAAAGTCTATTGAGAAAAAAGTTATATGTATCCCAGATGATTTATTGCTTCTTGCCGAGTTGCGCCGTTGTGAGTTCTTTGATAAAGTTCTTTAAGTATTTGTTTACTGACGTTCCCAAAATGGGAATGGGAATTTCTTCTTCTTTGGTTTCATTTTTGCTTTGGTGCGTTTTATCACCAAAGTCTAGGGTAGGAATCGTATTTTGAGAAATTAACACGTCAAAATTTGAAACCAGACCCTAGACCAGAGCGATAGCTTTTATCTTTATCGCTGAAAAATCTAATAAAATAAAATAAATGATAAAAGGTGAGGATAAAAACAATAATAGATTAGTTTTTATTATGTAAACAATAATTATAGCAGATCTAATATACTAAAATTAATCTGAAAAGCGTGTTAATCTGATCTAAATTATTGACATTTTTAATAAGTGGCTGTGTATATTGAATTTATATTAAAGCGGACAGCTATTTACTTCTTATATCTAATACATATGAAAAAAATACAATCGTTATATGACAGGTACTAAATAATTTTTGAAGATCATTTATTGATTTTAGTAAAATAAAATATATATAAAAACATCATTTTTATACTTTTTCCTACTCTTTTGTTATTCAACTTAAGAACATCACTTACTAAAACAAGATTGACGGTCTTTCTTTAGTAAGTTACATTCTTAAGTTCTACTTAAATCTCTAGTGAGCGTAATTTACATGTTTAGAAATAAAATAATACATTTCCTTTTTAGTACAAAACACTTTTTTAAATTAAATATAAAAAAAAATATTATAGTGATTTTTTAAATACATTTCGTTGTAGTCGAGCTTGAAATTTTTTTTGCACATTTCTATGTTGTTGCGGCTTAATAGCACTTTGCACATTTTAATATTCCATAAAATTAGCAGTTTAAGTTTGATATTTGGTCAATAATGAATTTCTCATTCTTATCTTCCTTTATGGTTTCATTCTTGCATTAGTGAGTTCTATCACTGAAGTCTAAGCATCAATCGTATTTTGAGAAATGGAAACGTCAAAATATGAAAGATGCTAATAGACCAGAGCGATATTTTTTATCTTCATCCCTAAAAAATGTAACAAAGTAAAATAAATTATAAAAGGTGAGGATAAAAAAGATTAATCGATTAGTATTTTGTAATGTTATAATAAAAGGAAAACGTATTATAGTCGGTACGGCATACAGGCCACCATGCCTTAGTTCCTGAATTTTCTTCGATGCACTTTTGCACACCTTTTGTTCTTTAACAACTTATAACGCTATATCCTTATTAGGTGATTTTAATATTAATGTTTTAGATAGAAAAATTTCAAACTCAAAGTTCCCAAACGAATTCTTAACAGTTGTGCAATAATATGAACGTTCTCCGACTTACTTTACCAATGACAGTGAGAATTTATGAATAGCAGAGAATTTATAAATATTATGAATAGCATCAGGTGGGATGAAATAGAAATTAGACGAAATTGTTTATGACTTAAATTCTAATATTATGACGACCTTTGACACATTATCTTCGTTAAAAGTACGATCATTTAAAAACATCGGATACCCGTGGATAACATATAACGTAAAGCTCATGACGAAAAGCGAGACGAGACTCATATAAAAACACGTAAAAAACCTTACGTGACAGTTAACTTGATCTCAGAAATGCCGAAACACTAAATTATTATTTTATTAACGTACAGGCACAAAAAGAAGCTTCTATAATATCGATTTCATTCTTTGAGTCCAATTGCAAATTTGATACTTAATTTAACCTCAACCGTAAATATTATTACCGTCTCAACTATGTTTAAGGAATTGAAGTCCAATGCCATAGGGTGTGATGGTATTACCCTGGAAATGTTGTCAACATCACTTCCTTACATATTAGATACCACGACCACCTTAATTAATAAATCTATACAGAACAACACGTTTCTAACTATGTGGAAGAAAGCGATAGTCCGTCCTATTTCAAAAGTAGACAATCCATTATTTCTGAAAGATCTGAGACCCGTAAATATACTGTCATGTATGTCCAAAGTTTTAGAAAGAATAGTATATAAAATAGTATAGCTAGCAAATTATATTGAGGCTAATACATTTGTACCAGACAAACAATCCAGGTTTCGTAAGTATGATGGTACCGTAACATCACTTATGGACGTAGTAGACGACATACTATGTTTTTAAGAAAAAGGTGAAGGTACAATTCTAATACTATTAGATTACTCGAGAACATTTGAAACGATAAATATAAAATTGATGCTTTCCAAATTTCATTAATATGGACTTCCCGCAGATACTATAAAATGGTTTGACAGTTATTTAAATGGTAGATCACAAATAGTTGAGACTCGAAACCAAGACAGACCTGTTATCAATCAAAATCTCATCTAGTTAACGGAGGTGTACCCCAGTGATCGATATTAGGACGATTATTATTTATATTATACTAGTATACCCTTGGTGGTACCTTGCTTACTGACTGACTCTACTGACCAATTTATTGCAATCATTCACGATTTAAAAGTGCATGTAGATGCCTACTTGAATTAAGATATTTTTAGGAATTTGAATTCAATAACATAAAATATATCAATGCAACAGGAAGAAGTCCCCTTTTAATAACTTCCGTAACTACATCAAATATATATTTATTTTTTAAATTGTGCTTTCTAGCATCTACAGAAAAATAAAAACATCGCTGCTTTAGCCGCCTATGTATAGTACTTCTCACCATAAATGCCAATACCGTCAGTATTTCGTCGATCGTGATTTCGTATCTTATTTCACCAATCCACATATCCCATCATAATGTTGGTCATAGGGTATTTTCTAATTTTCAATGTTCTATGTCTAAATGTCAAAGTTATTTCATTATAAATAATAGATGGAACTGTGAGATTGACAATAAAATTAAATTAAAAAAAATACTTGGTATTAATTTCCTTAAATATATTAGAGACTATGCCTCTGATTCTACTTTTAGCATGTAAGTCATCTTGTTAAGTGTCCTTTAGTGTAAGGAGAAGAAGAAGAAGAATGAAAAATTATGGTATTTATAACTCCTTTGATTTTGTTTCATAATTGCAAGGGCAACATTTTTTTCTACAACAGTCATCCATTTTATTCATCTAGTACACTGTTTTATTTGCATTTCTGGATCACGGACAGATTCACGGTCGTTTTTGGTTATTAATCGTGATGTTAACTATTTCATTCTAATATATGAAATGTTATTAGTTTACAAATTACCACACTTATAGGAGTTATTGGAGGATAAGTATGACGTGGAGTTGTATAATGAGGAATACAAACATCAAAATATAAACAGAAAAGTCGGTAAATATTTCAAAATATAATACAAATAAAGATAACTCGCCTGTTTTTACAATAGCCATAGTTAACAATAACAATGTATTAATAATTATATATACTTGGAAAGTAATTACCTTCTTTGTTGGTTGTGGAAGTAGATGGCATTTGGCAATAATTAGTTCCGTCAATGGATGATGTGTCAAAAGTTGATAAAAACTGGTAATCTGGAATAGAAACATTAAAATAATATTAATTTATGCTATTGAGTTACTGTACCTTCCAGGTGTTTTATTGTTCTACTAACATGTGCAGCATTGTGCATATTTTATATAAAAGTCTATTGAGAAAAAAGTTATATGTATCCCAGATGATTTATTGCTTCTTGCCGAGTTGCGCCGTTGTGAGTTCTTTGATAAAGTTCTTTAAGAATTTGTTTACTGACGTTCCCAAAATGGGAATGGGAATTTCTTCTTCTTTGGTTTCATTTTTGCTTTGGTGCGTTTTATCACCAAAGTCTAGGGTAGGAATCGTATTTTGAGAAATTAACACGTCAAAATTTGAAACCAGACCCTAGACCAGAGCGATAGCTTTTATCTTTATCGCTGAAAAATCTAATAAAATAAAATAAATGATAAAAGGTGAGGATAAAAACAATAATAGATTAGTTTTTATTATGTAAACAATAATTATAGCAGATCTAATATACTAAAATTAATCTGAAAAGCGTGTTAATCTGATCTAAATTATTGACATTTTTAATAAGTGGCTGTGTATATTGAATTTATATTAAAGCGGACAGCTATTTACTTCTTATATCTAATACATATGAAAAAAATACAATCGTTATATGACAGGTACTAAATAATTTTTGGAGATCATTTATTGATTTTAGTAAAATAAAATATATATAAAAACATCATTTTTATACTTTTTCCTACTCTTTTGTTATTCAACTTAAGAACATCACTTACTAAAACAAGATTGACGGTCTTTCTTTAGTAAGTTACATTCTTAAGTTCTACTTAAATCTCTAGTGAGCGTAATTTACTTGTTTAGAAATAAAATAATACATTTCCTTTTTAGTACAAAACACTTTTTTAAAGTAAATATAAAAAAAAATAGGATAGTGATTTTTTAAATACATTTCGTTGTTGTCGAGCTTGAAATTTTTTTTGCACATTTCTATGTTGTTGCGGCTTAATAGCACTTTGCACATTTTAATATTCCATAAAATTAGCAGTTTAAGTTTGATATTTGGTCAATAATGAATTTCTCATTCTTATCTTCCTTTATGGTTTCATTCTTGCATTAGTGAGTTCTATCACTGAAGTCTAAGCATCAATCGTATTTTGAGAAATGGAAACGTCAAAATATGAAAGATGCTAATAGACCAGAGCATTATTTTTATCTTCATCCCTAAAAAATGTAACAAAGTAAAATAAATTGAAAAAGATGAGGATAAAAAAGATTAATCGATTAGTTGTTATCATGTAGTACCGACTATAATGAAAGGAAAACGTATTATAGTCGGTACGGCCTACAAGACCACCATGGTTTAGTCACCGAATTTTCTTCGATGCACTTTTGCACACCTTTTGTTCTTTGACAAGCTATAACAACATATCCTTATTAGGTGATTTTAATATTAATGTTTTAGATACAAAATTTCAAACTCAAAGAGGCTAAACGAATTTTTAACAGTTATAGATATGCAATAATATGTACGTTTTTCGGCTTACTTTACCAATGACAGTGAGAATTTAATAGATTTAATCTGCACGAATTTTCAAGGTATTGACCACGCAATGCTCTCTTGTAGTATTGGTGTTGCAAAAATCACAATACATCTATATGTATCTGTTACTATTAACAGAATACATTTTAGACAAACAAAAAACATTAAAACGAATGAATTTAACGAACTTATGAATAGCATCAGGTGGGATGAAATAGAAATTAGACGAAATTGTTTATGACTTAAATTTTAATATTATGACGACCTTTGACACATTATCTCCGTTAAAATGTACGATCATTTAAAAACATCGGATACCCATAGATAACATATAAAGTAAAGCTCATGACGAAAAGCGAGACGAGGCACATATGAAAGCACGTAAAACAAAGCTGAATGATCATATCAGATTTTATCGAAACTTGAAACGTTCAATAGAGAGCACTATCTATAGGGAAAAGTGTGTATATTTCAAAATATATATTAATAATAATTCAATTTATTATTGGATAAATCTCAAACCTTACGTGACAGTTAGTAATAAAAAGAATTAGTTGTTACTTATCACTTAATCTCAGAAATACCGAAATACAAAATGATTATTTTTTAAACGTACAATAAAATTTATTCATTCTGTTCCAACCTTAATTATAACTTGAATTATTGTAATAAATCGCTAATAAAAAATCACATGGCAGTCATATTAATAATATTAAAAATGAGGTCGTTTTTGGTTATTAATCGTGATGTTAACTATTTCATTCTAATATATGAAATGTTATTAGTTTACAAATTACCACACTTATAGGAGTTATTGGAGGATAAGTATGACGTGGAGTTGTATAATGAGGAATACAAACATCAAAATATAAACAGAAAAGTCGGTAAATATTTCAAAATATAATACAAATAAAGATAACTCGCCTGTTTTTACAATAGCCATAGTTAACAATAACAATATATTAATAATTATATATACTTGGAAAGTAATTACCTTCTTTGTTGGTTGTGGAAGTAGATGGCATTTGGCAATAATTAGTTCCGTCAATGGATGATGTGTCAAAAGTTGATAAAAACTGGTAATCTGGAATAGAAACATTAAAATAATATTAATTTATGCTATTGAGTTACTGTACCTTCCAGGTGTTTTATTGTTCTACTAACATGTGCAGCATTGTGCATATTTTATATAAAAGTCTATTGAGAAAAAAGTTATATGTATCCCAGATGATTTATTGCTTCTTGCCGAGTTGCGCCGTTGTGAGTTCTTTGATAAAGTTCTTTAAGTATTTGTTTACTGACGTTCCCAAAATGGGAATGGGAATTTCTTCTTCTTTGGTTTCATTTTTGCTTTGGTGCGTTTTATCACCAAAGTCTAGGGTAGGAATCGTATTTTGAGAAATTAACACGTCAAAATTTGAAACCAGACCCTAGACCAGAGCGATAGCTTTTATCTTTATCGCTGAAAAATCTAATAAAATAAAATAAATGATAAAAGGTGAGGATAAAAACAATAATAGATTAGTTTTTATTATGTAAACAATAATTATAGCAGATCTAATATACTAAAATTAATCTGAAAAGCGTGTTAATCTGATCTAAATTATTGACATTTTTAATAAGTGGCTGTGTATATTGAATTTATATTAAAGCGGACAGCTATTTACTTCTTATATCTAATACATATGAAAAAAATACAATCGTTATATGACAGGTACTAAATAATTTTTGGAGATCATTTATTGATTTTAGTAAAATAAAATATATATAAAAACATCATTTTTATACTTTTTCCTACTCTTTTGTTATTCAACTTAAGAACATCACTTACTAAAACAAGATTGACGGTCTTTCTTTAGTAAGTTACATTCTTAAGTTCTACTTAAATCTCTAGTGAGCGTAATTTACTTGTTTAGAAATAAAATAATACATTTCCTTTTTAGTACAAAACACTTTTTTAAAGTAAATATAAAAAAAAATAGGATAGTGATTTTTTAAATACATTTCGTTGTTGTCGAGCTTGAAATTTTTTTTGCACATTTCTATGTTGTTGCGGCTTAATAGCACTTTGCACATTTTAATATTCCATAAAATTAGCAGTTTAAGTTTGATATTTGGTCAATAATGAATTTCTCATTCTTATCTTCCTTTATGGTTTCATTCTTGCATTAGTGAGTTCTATCACTGAAGTCTAAGCATCAATCGTATTTTGAGAAATGGAAACGTCAAAATATGAAAGATGCTAATAGACCAGAGCATTATTTTTATCTTCATCCCTAAAAAATGTAACAAAGTAAAATAAATTGAAAAAGATGAGGATAAAAAAGATTAATCGATTAGTTGTTATCATGTAGTACCGACTATAATGAAAGGAAAACGTATTATAGTCGGTACGGCCTACAAGGCCACCATGGTTTAGTCACCGAATTTTCTTCGATGCACTTTTGCACACCTTTTGTTCTTTGACAAGCTATAACAACATATCCTTATTAGGTGATTTTAATATTAATGTTTTAGATACAAAATTTCAAACTCAAAGAGGCTAAACGAATTTTTAACAGTTATAGATATGCAATAATATGTACGTTTTTCGGCTTACTTTACCAATGACAGTGAGAATTTAATAGATTTAATCTGCACGAATTTTCAAGGTATTGACCACGCAATGCTCTCTTGTAGTATTGGTGTTGCAAAAATCACAATACATCTATATGTATCTGTTACTATTAACAGAATACATTTTAGACAAACAAAAAACATTAAAACGAATGAATTTAACGAACTTATGAATAGCATCAGGTGGGATGAAATAGAAATTAGACGAAATTGTTTATGACTTAAATTTTAATATTATGACGACCTTTGACACATTATCTCCGTTAAAATGTACGATCATTTAAAAACATCGGATACCCATAGATAACATATAAAGTAAAGCTCATGACGAAAAGCGAGACGAGGCACATATGAAAGCACGTAAAACAAAGCTGAATGATCATATCAGATTTTATCGAAACTTGAAACGTTCAATAGAGAGCACTATCTATAGGGAAAAGTGTGTATATTTCAAAATATATATTAATAATAATTCAATTTATTATTGGATAAATCTCAAACCTTACGTGACAGTTAGTAATAAAAAGAATTAGTTGTTACTTATCACTTAATCTCAGAAATACCGAAATACAAAATGATTATTTTTTAAACGTACAATAAAATTTATTCATTCTGTTCCAACCTTAATTATAACTTGAATTATTGTAATAAATCGCTAATAAAAAATCACATGGCAGTCATATTAATAATATTAAAAATGAGGTCGTTTTTGGTTATTAATCGTGATGTTAACTATTTCATTCTAATATATGAAATGTTATTAGTTTACAAATTACCACACTTATAGGAGTTATTGGAGGATAAGTATGACGTGGAGTTGTATAATGAGGAATACAAACATCAAAATATAAACAGAAAAGTCGGTAAATATTTCAAAATATAATACAAATAAAGATAACTCGCCTGTTTTTACAATAGCCATAGTTAACAATAACAATATATTAATAATTATATATACTTGGAAAGTAATTACCTTCTTTGTTGGTTGTGGAAGTAGATGGCATTTGGCAATAATTAGTTCCGTCAATGGATGATGTGTCAAAAGTTGATAAAAACTGGTAATCTGGAATAGAAACATTAAAATAATATTAATTTATGCTATTGAGTTACTGTACCTTCCAGGTGTTTTATTGTTCTACTAACATGTGCAGCATTGTGCATATTTTATATAAAAGTCTATTGAGAAAAAAGTTATATGTATCCCAGATGATTTATTGCTTCTTGCCGAGTTGCGCCGTTGTGAGTTCTTTGATAAAGTTCTTTAAGAATTTGTTTACTGACGTTCCCAAAATGGGCATGGGAATTTCTTCTTCTTTGGTTTCATTTTTGCTTTGGTGCGTTTTATCACCAAAGTCTAGGGTAGGAATCGTATTTTGAGAAATTAACACGTCAAAATTTGAAACCAGACCCTAGACCAGAGCGATAGCTTTTATCTTTATCGCTGAAAAATCTAATAAAATAAAATAAATGATAAAAGGTGAGGATAAAAACAATAATAGATTAGTTTTTATTATGTAAACAATAATTATAGCAGATCTAATATACTAAAATTAATCTGAAAAGCGTGTTAATCTGATCTAAATTATTGACATTTTTAATAAGTGGCTGTGTATATTGAATTTATATTAAAGCGGACAGCTATTTACTTCTTATATCTAATACATATGAAAAAAATACAATCGTTATATGACAGGTACTAAATAATTTTCAAAATATATTTTTATATATATATTTCAAAATATATATTAATAATAACTTAAATAATTCAATTTATTTTTGGAAAAATCTTAAACCTTACGTGACAGTTAACTTGATCTCAGAAATGCCGAAACACTAAATTATTATTTTATTAACGTAACGGCACAAAAAGAAGCTTCTATAATATCGATTTCATTCTTTGACTCCAATTGCAAATTTGATACTTAATTTAATCTCAACCGTAAATATTATTACCGTCCCAACTATGTTTAAGGAATTGAAGTCCAATGCCATAGGGTGTGATGGTATTACCCTGGAAATGTTGTCAACATCACTTCCTTACATATTAGATACCACGACCACCTTAATTAATAAATCTATACAGAACAACACGTTTCTAACTATGTGGAAGAAAGCGATAGTCCGTCCTATTTCAAAAGTAGACAATCCATTATTTCTGAAAGATCTGAGACCCGTAAATATACTGCCATGTATGTCCAAAGTTTTAGAAAGAATAGTATATCAAATAGTATAGCTAGCAAATTATATTGAGGCTAATACATTTGTACCAGACAAACAATCCAGGTTTCGTAAGTATGATGGTACCGTAACATCACTTATGGACGTAGTAGAAGACATACTATGTTTTTAAGAAAAAGGTGAAGGTACAATTTGAAACGATAAATATAAAATTGATGCTTTCCAAATTTCATTAATATGGACTTCCCGCAGATATTATAAAATGGTTTGATAGTTATTTAAATGGTAGATCACAAATAGTTGAGACTCGAAACCAAGACAGACCTGTTATCAATCAAAATCTCATCTAGTTAACGGAGGTGTACCCCAGTGATCGATATTAGGACGATTATTATTTATATTATACTAGTATACCCAGCCTGCATCGCCGGGCTTAATTTAAAGATATATTTAATCGAAATACTTAAACAAAAATATATTACCTACATAAATGTAACCACTACAGCAATAATAACTGTTGAAGTTATAACTGAGCTCAAATACATCTTACATAATTATGCGCTGAATTAATCTAAAGATTGTCTGAAATTTTCATTCATTGAAATCAAAACATACAAACAAAACTGAAAACTCAAAACTCACAGTCATGTGACATATTATTGAAATATGTTGTACATAAAGGAACTGGGAGTTACAATTTATTTTTTTTTACTCTCCAATTATTTGATTAGTTATATTAAAAGACCACCTATTATCTTCAAATGCTTTATCAGCAAAACTGTATGGCTTTATTAAACTGAATTCTTTCGACATTGTAATTATTACTAGTTTCAATTTAATAATTATTATTATTCCTAAAATCACTTTGGATATAAATATTATAAAAAGTTGAAAAGATAAAATTTAGCGACTCCTACAACAATAAAGTCCTTTCCAAAAGCATAATATGAGAAAAATTAATTGTTATTTTTTATAATTAATTAAAAAGATAAAATAATTGTTAGTGACAAATATAAATGATAGATAGACTATTATTATTATAATATAAAATTGACTTGATATTTAATTAATATTTAGTTAAACTCATTTTTTCAGTTGTAAAAAACCGATAGAACTCTTTTGTTTTAATTGACTAATAAAAATGACAAAAATAGGTTACGTCGATAGGCCTTAAAGGCTATTAAATATGTAATGTACAGTATCGGTTACTAATACAAATTATTTATACGGTTATTTAGTCGCCTGTTTCATTCACTCTTTTTTTCCTGGACTTTTTTTGACTTGGAAGTGAGTTTGGCGATGGCTGCTTTTTACGTGGCATTTTTTATTTTATTAATTTCAATAATACAATGATATCTGGGAAAAATAATCAACAGCCTTCATAAAGAAGGTCGGAATTGAATTGATGAATTCAGAAGGATTCATGGCATTACAACTCACCTTAAATAGTTCAATGTTCCTAATGTACATAAATATATTTCATTAATGACATAAGTGACATACAAATATATCTCATATAAATAGCTGATCGATAGTGAGAAGAAAATTACATTGAGAGTCACAAAACAAAAATGCTCCTTTATTTTAAGCCGAATGATACCTTCGATGCAGTGAAGTAGATAAACATCGCTCCTTAAAATATATTTACAGGGTCGGAGGACAAAGTATGTAATTATATATATTGTATGTAATTATATATGTATATATATATATATATATATATATATATATATATATATATACCGGCTGAATTGAGAACCTCCTCCTTTTTGAAGAAGTTGGTTAAAAACAAAATGTGTAAACAGCATACTTACCTACTTCTTTTTATATTCTTTGTTATGTAGAATAAACAGAATATACTGGCTTACTCGTTTATTTATTCACTAGCTGTTGCCCGCGGCTCCGCCCGCGTGTAGGTCGCTTTTCGCGTAATCTGTGGAAACTACAATTATCCAGATCTATAATAGACTTATAGTTAATTCTATAGTATCCTATTCCCGTGGAAATTTTATATATATATAGGCATTACATTCCTAATTACATTGCATTTTGAAATTTCCTCTTTATAATATTAGTATAGATATAGAAAATCAAACGCTGTTTAGAGCTATGTTGTTCATAATTGAATGTCTGTGACATTTAAATAATTTATTTGGATAAGGAATAATATCGTAATTATTAAAACACCTTCGAAAGTGTATATTATTTAAGAACTAATTTCATAACCATAGAAAACGTTATAGTGAGTCAACCTTAAAAGCTAGATATATCTTGTCGTGGACTTCTTTTTAAAACTTTTAAAGAGAAACAATTTCATAGAACATCATTTTTGCGTAACTTTCACCGTTTTCGCAACGCACGCAGTTTTTTGTTTATTTTTTTACACCTTGCGTTAGAATGTTCAAGTTTTAGTAATCATCCCTAATTTTTTGAAAATGAAACATAGCCTATGTTACTCGGGAATAGTGTAGCTTGCCAACGGTGAAAGAATTTTTGAAATCGGTCCAGTAGTTTCGGAGCCTATTCATTTGAAACATACAAAAAAATAATCAAACCTTTATGATATTAGTATAGATTTAGTTGGAATAATTATTATTATCATTATTGTTATTATATTAGCATATCTTTATTTGAAGATATGACTGAATTACTTTTGGAAATGTAAAATTAGTGGGTATAATTTAAAAAAATGCTTAACCGTTGGATTCCCATAAACGCTCATTCTGCATTTTTTAGGATCCATTTTATTACAAATTTAGAAATTAAACTAATTATTAAACTTACTTGATATTTTTGTTTGTGGCTGCACTGTTGCTGAAATGTACACATGGACGGTCACTGATAATCAGCGATGGATCTCGGTGGACGCTAGGCGTCCTTCGGTTTCAGCATAGGCTGAGTGTTCTTCCTTTTTGTGTCCGTACACTGCTGTGTGAAAGATTATTGTTGTTGATTATATATATGTATACATGTATTTAATAAAATAATTTCTTACCCCGGTCTGCGTTCGATTTACTCTGTGACATTAACAAAAAAGTTAGTCACTAATGCTATATATAGTAACATAGTCCTCAGTCGTATTCAATATCTTCACTGGTATTTTACCGTATACTGGTTCTACTAACGAACACTCTAAGTTAACTCCATCTTTTAACTCTGCGAATGAAATAATATATATATATATATATATATATATATATATATATATATATATATATATATATATATATATATATATATATATATATATATATATAATTGTAAGGTTTATGGGGCCTACCATGAACTCTTATAGCAGTATTACAATAATCTTACTTTCGATTTTCGTACCATGACATCCTAAAAGTAATATTACTTCAATAATGTTTCGATAAGAAGTTTTGATGACGTCATCCTAAATCATTCACTGTTTTTCCATATAAAACATTATTAACTCGTACCATGAACTATTTATTGACAATAGAGACATGAAAGTAATATTACTTTTATGTCTAATTTTGACATTTAGAAATCGTTAGGTTTTGAAGACGGATTTAGAATGTAATATTGTTTATATGTCCAATTTTATTATTTTGAGTTAGTTTTTCGCGACAGATTTACTTATTATTAGTTTATAATTTACCTATTTTTTTACCTACAATAGGCATAAATACTACAAAAGACGTCTAGGCTAGCTAACCACACCACACGTAATTATATGATACTCTCAAAATTATTTAAATTTACTTTCGATTATAAAATATAAAATAAAACAATAATTAATATTAATATTCCTATTTTACACTAAACCAATAGTTTATATAGACTTTAATAGTACTCGACACTTTAAAAGTACTACAGAAAAAAAAGGAAGATAAATATTTTAACTAATACCTCAACTTTTTATTTAATATTATATAAAATTAAGAATATTATTGGAAGTAATAAACATTCACAGAAGTTCTTCTACATTTAATAAACAAACCTTTTATTTTGTATATTAATAATAAAATACATCATTACTGAGAATCAGAAGTAATAAACTTTTGAAGAATAAAGGTTTTCTCTAATTAAAAAACATCCATTTCCATGTATAGTATTTAATTAACATTCTTAATTTATATTTATCGGGACAGATTATATGCGTATGTCTTAAACTCTACAAGTCCTAACTCTTAAAACCATATCAAATTGAATAAACAATTGTTTAAACCTAAATCTTGTTTGTAATAGTTACACTATCGTAATTTAATAATACGTAACATTACTGTTTTTATTTAAATATAATGCAGGTAAAATCTATCTACGTAATGAAATAAAAAAAATTTAAATTCTATTTTATTTAAGTTATTAGTTGTTTTATATTGTTACTCATAAAAAATATAATAAAAGGTAACTAAGTGGTTTTAAATAATTTTATTTAATTATAATACAAAAGGATAACAGAAAAGCATTGACTCTTAATAATTGATAAAAATATACAAATAAGGAGAATTGGGGGCTACCATGAACCCCACCGAAAGGTGTCTCCACGTTGCCGTCGTGGTGGGGCTTGCGTGCCTCTGTGATCTTCGAGGCTCTGCCGGTAGAGTTTCTCATGCCGGAAAGGCCCGAAGTGAGAGGCTAGACTAAGAGAGACACCAAGGGGTCGCTCCTGTTCGGTCGACCGACGAAGGAGCGGCTACCTCCGTCGCTAAGGTGCAGGCGCACCTTAGTGGCGAGGATTCTCTCCTCGCGAGGAGAGAATTTCCGGCGGGTTCGCTGAGTCGGGTTGGCCGGACAGCGGACGGAGGCATGTCTAATGCCGCCGTCGGGGGGCTTGGCTTAAGTGCCCGGCCCCAGAGGAAGGACACCTCTAAGATAAAAAACCACCCAATTCCAAGTTTTGGAGCGCGGCGAGGGAATGGATGGCCGTTGGGGGTACGGTCGTTAGCGCTCCCCCCCCTGCTGGTACCTGCCGCCCCCAGCAGTATTTAGGCTTAGTAAGAAGGGTTAGGCCCGCTTCTACCGGCCAATATGTCGGAGTCGGCGTATCCAGGCGTGAAGCTGCGGCTGCAGTGAAGGCCGCAGCAGCCGCCGACAAACTGGCGGAGGATGAGCGGCAGATTGCGGCTCTGACGGAGAGGGTGACGCTCAGGAAAGTCACTCGCTCGTCGGAGTCGTCGTCTGCCGTCCCTGAGGCAGAGGTCGAGGCAGGGGAACTCCCTGCCTGCGTTCTTAAGGAAAGGATGGCCGATGCGATTGCGGCCATTAGAAGGGTCAGCCGGGTCTCTAAAGGCCTTAGCGGCCGCTGCCAGAAGGCGCTGAAAGAGGCCACGGCCTCGATAGTGGACAGTGCTGAGGCCCTTTTGACCCGAAGTACTACGGAGGAAACGGCTTTGCTGCGGGCCCAGAATAAGAAGCTCGCGGCCCAAATGACGGAGCTCCGTAAGGAGCACGAAGAGCTTAAGGCGGAGATGGTCAATTTCCGCCGCGAGCACCTCAGGCGGGAGGTGGGTCTTCCGCATGTAGAGCCGCAACCGCAGTCGCAACCGCGGGCACCGCAGAAGTCACAGGAAGCGGACGTAGTTCGCCTGATCCGTCAGGAAATGGCGAGCTTTAACGCTCGCTTCTCTGTGCTGGAGGGGAAAATTCTGCGCCCCCCCCTCGCTACAGATCGGCGCAGAACACCGGCGCCGACATACGCGGCCCAAGCCGCAGCGCCCCGTGCCGTCCAACCGGCACAAGCGCCCCGTGCCGCCCAACCGGCACAAGCGGGACACAGGAGGGCTGCTAAAAAGGCAGGTGCGACCACTGCTCCGCCTGCACGGGCTTCTGCACCGTTAAGACCCGCCACTCAACCGGAAGCGGAGTGGACGGTTGTTGGCGCCGCCAAACAATCGAGGAAGGCGCGCCAGCGGGCCAGAAAGAAGGCCAAAGAGGAGCGGTCGGCGGCCAAACGCAAGGCCGTGAGGCTCACCACCCCCCGCTCCACAGCTGTGGTGCTGACCTTGCAGCCGGGGGCGGAAGAGCGTGGCTCCACGTATGCCAGGATCCTGGCGAAGGCGAAAGCCGAGATTTCGCTCAGCGATCTTGGCATAACGGGTCTAAGGTGCAAGACTACTGCCACCGGGGGTCGTCTCCTGGAGATCCCCGGCAGCACCAGTGGTCCCCAGGCTGACGCCCTCGCTGACAGGCTCAAAGCGTCGCTGGACCCGGAAGATGTCCGAGTGTCCAGGTCAACTAAGTGCGCAGATCTGCGCATTTCAGGCCTGGACGACTCCGTGACGCTGGAGGAGGTCGCCGCTGCCGTCGCAACGACCGGAGGATGCCCGCCGGATCAAATAAAGGCGGGCACGATACGCCGGGGTGTCTCCGGTCAAGGGACAATCCTGGTCAGGTGTCCCGTTGCGGCGGCAAAACAATTGGAGGGCAAAAGACTCCTGGTTGGATGGGTCTCGGCGCAGGTCGCGTTCCTAGCGCCAAAGCCCTTCCGGTGCTACCGCTGCCTGGAAGGAGGACACGCAGGGGCACGGTGCACCGCTGGGGTAGACCGCAGCAATCTATGCTTCCGCTGCGGTCAGCCTGGTCACAATGCTGGCTCCTGCACTGCCGTGCCGCACTGCGTCATCTGTGCGGCAGCTGGCAAGCCAGCCGACCACCAGACCGGGTCAAAGGCCTGCGCCAGGCCCAAAACGCCGCAGAAGCATGCGAGGAGACAGCCGACTACGATCACGGCAACCAGCTCCTCGCAACCGGTACACCCGCCGGTTGCGGCAGAACAACTGCCGAGAGCTGGGGAGGGGGCGACGGCCATGGACACCTAGTAATGGCTCTACGTCGTCTCCTCCAAGCCAACGTAAACCACTGCGCCAGGGCTCAGGATCTCTTGCTCCAGAGCATGGCGCAGTGGTCGATCGATCTGGCTGTTGCCGCCGAGCCGTACTTTGTGCCACCCAGAGATGACTGGGTGTGCGACATGGGCCGCTCGGTGGCACTTATTGTGAGGTCTGGCGCCGACACCCTTCCCTTCGAGAACGTCACCCGAGGGCGGGGCTATGTCGCGGCAGTGTGGGGCAATCTCATGGTCGTGGGGGTGTACTTTCCCCCCAGCCTTTCTCTCGCCGACCTGGAGGACATTATTTTGGAGTTGGGCACGGTTGTCAGTCGTAGCCGTCCTCGTCCCGCGATCGTCTTCGGGGACTTCAATGCCAAATCCACGGCTTGGGGTTCCCCGGCCACGAACGTGCGGGGCGAGTTGGTGGAGGAGTGGGCGGTCGAGCAGGGCCTGCTTCTCCTGAACCGGGGTTCCGTGCAGACGTGCGTGCGGCAGCGGGGCGGGTCCATAGTGGACCTGTCGTTCGCGAGTCCCGCTCTCGCGCGCACTGTCCAGGACTGGCACGTTCTGGAGGAGGTGGAGACGCTGTCCGATCATCGGTACATCCGATTTAGCGTCTCCGCCCAGACCTCGGTTGGGCCGGTCCAAGCGGCCCCGGTGGGCGTTGGTGACGGCCCGCGTTGGGCACTGAAGCGGCTGGACAGGGAGGCTCTCCTGGAGGCCTCCATCGTCAAGGCCTGGCTGGACTCTCCAGTCAGGCCGTCCGACATCGACGAGGAGGCGGAGTGGTTCCGGGAGAGCATGTCGCACATCTGTGATGCTGGCATGCCCCGAGTCCGGCCGCTACTTGCTAGGCGCCAGGTGTACTGGTGGTCGCAGACGATTGCGCAGCTGCGCATCGCGTGTGTGGAGGTGCGGCGCCAGTACGCCAGGTGCCGACGAAGAAGGAGTGTCCGCCGCCCCTTTACAGCGGCGGACGAGCAGGAAGAGGCGGAACTGTATGAACGCTACAAACAAGCGAAGAGCGACCTCCAGCTGGCCATCGTTCGGGCTAAGGCCCAGGCCAATGAGGAGATGCTGGAGACTCTGGACCGAGACCCGTGGGGACGCCCCTACCTCATGGTACGGGGCAAGCTGCGCCAGTGGGCTCCCCCGCTGTCCCGGAGTCTCCAGCCACAGCTGCTGGAGGAGGTGGTGTGTGCCTTGTTTCCGGCGAGGCCGGAGCACACGCCACCGGCTATGGTTCCGCCTCGCAATGTGCCCGACGCGGAAGACGACATTGACGACGACGTGCCCGAAGTGACCCGGGTAGAGTTGAGAGTGGCGGTGGCTCGCATAAGGAACACCGCCCCAGGGCCCGACGGCATTCCAGGCCGCGCATGGTTCCTGGCCATGAGGGCTCTCGGGCCCCGACTAGAGGGGCTCTTAAGCGCATGTTTGGAGCGGGGCCAGTTTCCAAGCCGGTGGAAGACCGGGAAGCTGGTCTTGCTGAAGAAGGAGGGGCGCCCCGCAGACTCGCCGTCTGCGTACCGCCCCATCGTGTTGCTGGACGAGGTGTGCAAGATCTTCGAGCGAGTAATCGCCGATCGCCTCGTCCGGCACATGTCTGGGGTGGGTCCGGATTTGGCGGACAACCAGTTTGGTTTCCGCCAGGGGCGCTCCACGGTGGACGCCATCATGCGCGTGAGGGTCCTTGCGGAGGAGGCAGTCGCCCGGGGTGAGGTGGTCTTGGCGGTGTCGCTCGACATCGCCAACGCCTTCAACACCTTGCCCTGGAGCACTATCAGGGAGGCACTCCGCTACCACGGGGTGCCGCGCTACCTCCAACGCATTGTCGGGGCCTATCTCTCCGAGAGAGCTGTCGTATACCCGGGTCGAGAAGGATGGGGTCGGCGGGAGACGTCGTGCGGTGTTCCACAGGGCTCGGTCCTGGGACCGCTGCTGTGGAACATCGGATACGACTGGGCTCTGCGCGGTGCGCTTGTGCACGGCGTCGGCGTCATTTGTTACGCCGACGACACGCTCGTCACAGCACGTGGGAAGTCGTACCGGCAGGCGGCCATACGCGCGACTGCTGGTGTCGCGCACGTCGTGCATAGGATCCGGCGGCTGGGCTTGGAGGTGGCATTGCACAAGTCCGAGGCCCTATGTTTTCATGGGCCGAGGATGAAGCCGCCTCCGGGTTCAGCAATCATAGTGGGAGGGGCCTCCATCGCTGTCGAGCCGACGATGAAGTATCTCGGACTCGTCCTCGACAGTCGGTGGAACTTCGGGCCGCACTTTACGCGGCTCGCCCCCCGGTTGTTGGGCGCCGCTTCTGCGCTTTCGCGCTTGCTGCCCAACCTCGGGGGACCTGGCTCCTCCTGCCGGAGGCTCTACATGGGGGTCGTACGGTCGATGGCGTTATACGCCGCGCCAGTCTGGGCGGACGCCCTGACGGCCCGTAATATCGCCGCGCTGCGGAGGCCGCAGCGCGCAATGGCCGTCAGGGCCATAAGGGGGTACCGTACGATCTCCTTTGAGGCGGCGGGCCTCCTAGCCGGATCAGCGCCCTGGGATCTCGACGCAAGGCTCCTCGCGTCGCTCTATTGGTGGCGCGCGGAGGCGGTCGAGCGGGGCGAGCGCCTGGTGCCTCGACAGATTGAGGCACGCAGGGCAGATCTCCGCCAGGTCCTAGTGGCGGAGTGGCAGACGCGCTTAGCGCAACCCACGGCGGGGCACGCCGCTGTAGCGGCGGTAAGGCCCATATTGGAGGAGTGGCTCAAGAGGAGCCACGGCGCCCTCAGCTTCCGGCTGACGCAGGTGCTGACCGGACACGGATGTTTCGGGAAGTACCTGTGTCGCATAGGCCGGGAGCAGACGTCCCAGTGCCATCATTGTGATGATTGCCGCGACGATACGGCGCTGCATACCTTGGCGGAATGCCCAGCTTGGGCTGAGCAGCGCCGTGACTTGGTCGCGGCCGTAGGTGCTGCGGGAACCCTCTCGCTTCCGGCTGTTGTCTCTACGATGGTCGGGAGCGAGTCGGGGTGGAGTGCCGTCGCCGCCTTTTGCGAGGCAGTAATGTCCGCTAAGGAGGCGGCGGAAAGGGAGAGAGAGGTCGCCTCCTCTCTACCCTCCCGCAGCAGACGCACTGGGCGTCGTAGGGTGGCCGACTTTCGGCCACCGTAGGGCGCGGCCTGCGGACGACAGACTCGGGGCGTCTTGTCGTCCGACCAGCAGCAGGCCTCGAGGCGGCGGCGTCGTGTCCTTACGCGCGCCCCTCGAAGTGGAGTCCTGCGGCCGGGGTGTCGGCCGCAGTGGGTGACGTGGCCCGCCATGAATCGGCGGGCCGTGACGGGGCCCTCCTATCGTTTTGGAGGGCCAATACCCGTCGGGCGGGTGTGACGAATGCTTCGGTGATACCCGCCCCCCGACACATGGGTACGAGAAGGACACGGTTGGTTTTTAGTCAGTAAGAGTCTGACAGTACCCTCGCCCTTCCCCAAGGGCGGGGGTCTCCATGAGGATTTTCCAACAAAAAAAAAAAAAAAAAAAAAGGGGCTACCATGAACTCTTAAAAACTATCATAGTTTTGTAGCAATATTACAATAATATTACTTTGATTCGTACCATGAACTTTATAAAACAAGATTGTTTTATTCCTGCTTAGTGACGTAAATGAACGAATGCTTTTCTATTCCTGCTATAAGAAGGAATGAGACATCACTTTTATTTCGTATAGCTTCATCTCTTTTACACCATGTTGCTATGGAAATACTAAATAATCAAAATGACAAGTATGTGGATTATAAAACACAATTTACATTAACCAAAAATAAAATTATCGGATTAGAGTTTTATAATTAAATAATGAATTGTAATTATGTAGTGGACAATACGATTTTATGGACTTGCTATTGAAACTAATAAATAAATTCAAGATTATAACATGAAGAAGAAATTATGAAATATAATTTATAATATTTAAAATACATTGATTGTCTGAAATAGAAGAAGTAAGAATGAAAAGAAATACGAGTTTTGGCTGAGAAATGGAGCATTGGGGTCCTGATCTTTACAAGGTCTGTTTTGCTATACCTAGAACGAACAACAACTCGAAACAGAAAAAACCATTATGAAGAATAATTTTATTTGTGATATAGTGACGATCCAACATGTTAAGAAGCCTAAAGTTATTATTTTTAAAGTGGATTGTGTACATTTGTTGTTTTTATGGTACTTATGTGTTTCTTCTATGAGAATATTATACGTCAGAAACAGTCGATTCACTTCTTATGTTATAATTATTTCATATTAATAAAAATATATTGATGATAAACCGTTTTTAAATTAAAGAGGTGGTGCTGAGTTTAACACTATACCATTATATTTACAATATAATAAATGAGTTAAGTGTGATGTATGTAAACAGTAAAAATAATCATAAAATAATAGTTAACAAGTTTTTGAAAATATCTTTAAACATGTATAGCCATGTTAAGCTTATTTAAATTTATATAAATATAGAATGTAAAAAACCGATACGGGCAGGGATTCGAACCCGCGACTACTGGGAAACCGTCCCGTCGCTCTACCAACTGAGCTACCGTATCGCTGTCCGTCTCGGTGAATTAAGCATTCTATATGTGATCGTCTTTATCGGGACGGTGGTGACATCTATTAGGTTTCTTTCGAAAATCCTAACCAATGTTTCTAATTTTGCAGTATAGATAAACATTGAAAAGATGCCACTACCGAAATCAATTTTTGAAAATATCTTTAAACATGTATAGCCATGTTAAGCTTATACTAAGTTAACAAGTTTATACTAAGTCAGTATAAACTATACAATACAGAAATGATTTTACAAATGTTTTTTGTAAATGGAAATACTCTTTATAACCCTTGTAATTTTGAGAGTATCATATAATTACATGTGGTCTGGTTAGCTAGCCTAGACTTCTTTTGTAGTATTTATGCCTATTGTAGTTGCTGGCTAAAATAACTACGTAAATTATAAAGTAATAATAAGTAAATCTATAGCGAAAAACTAACTCAAAATAATAAAATTGGACATATAAACAATATTACATTCTAAATCCGTCTTGAAAACCTAACGATTTTTAAATGACAAAATTAGAGATATAAGCAATATTATTTTTATGTTTCTATTGTCAATAAATAGTTCATGGTACCAGTTAATAATGTTTTATATGGTAAAAGAACGAAGGAATTAGGATGACGTCATCAAAATTTCTTATCGAAACATTATTGAAGTAATATTACTTTTAGGATGTCATAGTATGAAAATCGAAAGTAAGATTATTGTAATACTGCTATAAGAGTTCATGGTAGGCCCCTAGTTATAAATATAATAGTATAGTGTTAAACTCAGCACCACCTCTTTAATTCAAAAACGGTTTATCATCAATATATTTTTATTAATATGAATTAATTATAACATAAGAAGTGAATCGACTGTTTCTGACGTATAATATTCTCATAGAAGAAACACATAAGTACCATAAAAACAACAAATGTACACAATCCACTTTAAAAATAATAACTTTAGGCTTCTTAACATGTTGGATCGTCACTATATCACAAATAAAATTATTCTTCATAATGGTTTTTTCTGTTTCGAGTTGTTGTTCGTTCTAGGTATAGCAAAACAGACCTTGTAAAGATCAGGACCCCAATGCTCCATTTCTCAGCCAAAACTCGTATTTCTTTTCATTCTTACTTCTTCTATTTCAGACAATCAATGTATTTTAAATATTATAAATTATATTTCATAATTTCTTCTTCATGTTATAATCTTGAATTTATTTATTAGTTTCAATAGCAAGTCCATAAAATCGTATTGTCCACTACATAATTACAATTCATTATTTAATTATAAAACTCTAATCCGATAATTTTATTTTTGGTTAATGTAAATTGTGTTTTATAATCCACATACTTGTCATTTTGATTATTTAGTATTTCCATAGCAACATGGTGTAAAAGAGATGAAGCTATACGAAATAAAAGTGATGTCTCATTCCTTCTTATAGCAGGAATAGAAAAGCATTCGTTCATTTACGTCACTAAGCAGGAATAAAACAATCTTGTTTTATAAAGTTCATGGTACGAATCAAAGTAATATTATTGTAATATTGCTACAAAACGTCTTAAAACTATGATAGTTTTTAAGAGTTCATGGTAGGCCCCTATGTAATTGTAATTGTTAGTTATATGTATAAAAAAATGTGAAAATAATGTCATATTTGAAAAAATCGAGATCCTTATTCAATGAACACTTATTCTGATTATAAAAATTGGTACACTTTTTAAAATTTTTATTTAAGTAAAAACCAAAGATCTTAAAAATTATTTTTATCAGTCACTTGTAATAAGAAAAATCTCCTAAACAGACTTTATTTTTTTATGCATTCTAACACTTTGAGCTGAACAACATTCTGATATGATAGACTAATTATCTGAGAGTTTGAAAAAAACTAGACTTATAAATATTCGCTCATTTTTATGCTCAGCGATAGAAATTAGATTAAAGGAATGATTGAAGTAAGAACTACCGACAATTTAACAATTTAAAAACGTAATATTTTACTAAAATATTTTTTATATGTTGTACTTTCACTTCCAAACTATCTCACCTAAGCCTATCTTAACCTAGGTAGGTTTGTCGTGCTTCTTAAGGTCATCGAGAATAAATATTTTTTCAAAGAAAGTTATATTCTCCAAAAATGAAAAACAGCAATTTTGAAACGATTTTATTTGGCTCTTTTTTTAGCTAAGTATCCCTAATTAAAACCTAGGAAAAACTTATTTTTTTTCTGCAATTTTTGTATGATTTGAAGACAAAAAAAAATGATTATATTAAAATAATTATTCTTACCACAGTCCAGTTTATTTTGCTTTGCCTTCTTCATAGTTTCAAACAGAACTTTTTATAGCGCCAAAAAATATTTAATTAGAACTTTGATACTTCTAATTGAATACAGTCTTAAGTCGAGCAATCTCAAAACGAATATAGATATAAATATTCTAGATTTATTAGTACCGATCACAATAATAAGTGACGCGTTAGGTCGACCTGAAAACTGCTACTGAAGTGAGCCTGGAGTCTAGGGTTGCTGGGAGACTAGGGGGAGGAACGCAAATGCAACTTGTATCCGCCCAATTTCCGCCACTTAGTGATTAAATATCATTTGATTATATATTAATATGTTTATTTATTCTGTTGAATTTTTTCGTTTTATTTATTCTAGGTTTAACCGCTACTAGCAGGTTGATATTTATGTATTTTATATAAGCTTGTAAATATTTAATTTTCCTGGCAGTTTTATCTCTTATGCTAAATACCTACTATAATAAGACGATAAGACGAAGCTTCTTAGCAATCCATGGATTCACCGTGCGATGGCCGGGCCCATCGCGTTGCAAGGAGAGGAGTGCAAGCAGTGCCTGGGACTTGCGACCCAGGAGTAGGTTTAAGGGGCCCCTTTATTGTGCGCAGAAACGCTCACCTTCACCCTCCACACTCCTCTCCCTACCTAACCAAATTTGGAAAGAACCTACTAATGCCGCCTTTGAAATACGTTCTAGAAATGAACCGATGTTTGTTCTAGAAAGGCCAAACATTGTTAAATTTCATTTAAAAGAGCAACCGTTGCGTTTCTGGCCTTCTCTTCTCAGTAGAACAGCATGCTGTGCTGGTAGTAGCTTACTTACGGACTGACTCTTCTGAACAATTTATTGCAGTCATTGACGATTCAAAAATGCGTGTAACTTAACCTACTTGAATAAAGATAATTTGAATTTGTAGCTTTTGCCTGCCAAAAGATTGCCGAGTTCTGCTAAGTAGTCTAGAAAATTGGCCTGCAGTTCTGTCCAATAGTTATTATGGATTGTAATGAAAATTAAGGTAGATATGGTAAGAACCCCAAAAATTATACATTATTTGCAAATCCGCCCCGATGTTGTAACTTTATACTTACAATCTAGAAGAAGATGTGTTCTAGATCAGAACTGTCAATCACAAAAAGTCATGATATATCTATAGATAGATCTAAAGCATAAATAACAAAAAGAATAAATTATAAAATAATATATATTTGAGACACCACATCCGATTTAAACCCGACAAGAAACATATTGTTTGCGGATATTGTTTGCGGATATTATTTGCGCCCTATTCATCCTGTAAGAGGAAATCTAAAATTCACACATCCTTGTTTATTACCCCAATGTTTTGAATAAGCTTTGGTGTTTACAAATTTTCAATTCAGTTGTAGGTACAGGTTATAAAACATTACAGCATAGAAAAATATAATGTTCTTAATAATTATGTAAGATATCTAATTAATTTAGAATTAGATACCATCAATAAATAATACTTCTAAATGTATAGTAATATAAATAATTATCTTTAGTAAATACCTAATGATTTTAAAAATAACATATCTAATATCTAATTTTATTTGATTTTATTTTGGATATTATATTATGCCGAAAAATAAATATAAATTAAGCATCTGACTAATATATAATCACAACTTCGAACTTTACGTGATACACGAATTATAAAAGACTAAATAGTTTTTAACTCCTTAATTCTATGACATTAATTTATCTATTAATTTAAGATAATTGTTTTTCTCCGGTCAGTTGCTGAAGGTATAACTGAATTTCGTAAGGTGGGTGTGAGCGCCGGATGCCCAACCTTTTTTCCTTTCTATGTCTTGACCTAATTCACCTCTGTTCCTCCCACTTTCTTAAGGACGCGTTTACAAAACTGATAGTTAGCGACTAGTTAGCGTAAATGTAAATGAAACAATTTTTGATAGTTTCGATATATAAATATATATACACATAATAATAATAATAATAAGTCTTTATTTCGAGCAACAGTTTACAGTTTACAGTTATGTCAAATTACAAATAAAACAGCAGTTTACAGTTATGTCAAATTACAAATAAAAATTAATCACAATAAAAATAAAATTAATGATGTCACAAATTTAAATTTAAAAATTATCCTAATATACAACCAATCATACATAACCAATCATACATATATTAAACCAATTATAATAAAATAAATATTGTAAGCATTGCGATTGTCATTTACACTTTAAACTAAGTTACTAATATACTAATAAAATGCTTTAACAAATGTGAATCGGTTTTAGATGCTAACATTCTCAGAAAACTGTTAGAACTTAACCGCATTCGTTTCAGCAGTGAAAACGTTTTATTCCTTATTATGTCATAAAAGTCGTTTGTCCTTTCGGAGGCAAACATGCCTGAAGCTGAACAAAAACGTGGTAATCCCAACAGCATTCTGAATCCATTATTATACTGGACCCTCACTGTGTCCATCGCTCTTTGTGTAATAAGTTTAATTCATAAGTTTTAAATATACAACAGTAGCGCCACCTACGTAATTAATTATGGAATGTTATTTAGTATATACTGTTTTAAGAATTAGAAACATAGGATATATTAACTTTATGTTTAATCTTTTATTAAATATTAGAACTTATTATAAGGTATAAATAATACCATCTGTAAGTTGGTTATGAAATTGTAAATTACCCTCACCTAAATATTATAGTGTTAAACTAGAGTTGTAAGGGGTGGTTTACCTATTCCTTGATTAAACGGTCCCCCGACGCAATGACTTCATTAAGTACATAATAATAATATTTTTATTCTTTTTATAGGTCTCTTTGTACCGGGAGCTTTTTAAATTTTATATTTTTTTCTGCTTTTTAAAGTTGTCACTGGTTTCTTAATTGTGCTAAAATTGTGCTAATTGAACCTACAGACACACAAATTTTCAGTTGTTCAAGTATTTCTATTGATCTATCCTTATATTATAAAGATGAAAGATTTGTTTGTTTGTTTGAATTGAATAGGCTCCGAAACTACTGGACCGATTTAATAAAATATTTTACCTTTAGAATCCTACATTATCCCACTGATAAACATAGGTTATATTTAATACGAGAAAAAATAAGGATTCGCGTGAAAATTTCGACAATGTAATAAATTATAAATGTATTAAGTAACATGATTCAAGACTTTTTTATATAGGTATATACGAATATTAATAAATACAAACATTTAGAGTAAAAATTATTTACAATCACTAATAACACTATTATGAAGGGATTTATATTATCACTAGCTGTTGCCCGTGACTCTTTATGACTACGATCATAAGCCGTATAAATATATTTTTTTGAGTCTATATGGACGTAGTCACGGGCAACAGCTATCCCTAATAAAGTACTTTACCCGAGTAAATAAGTGTAAAAACCTATTGGCCTACATAACCAGGCCTTTTTTCCTATATAGCGCGGAAAAAGCCGCTGGGAACAGCTAATTATTGCATAAGAACCTTTCACCAATAAAACGTCAATATCTTGGAGACTACTGTTTCTATTTCGACCAAACATAGCTGAGAACCATCTCGACGAACATAGCTCTTGATTTAAAAAATACGCATTCAATCCATTTCACGCGTTTGGCCGCTACATTTTCACAGACAGACACACAGATACACATATATACAGATCGACAGGTCAAACTTATAACACCCCTCTTTTTAGTCGGGGGTTAAAAAAGAAGACTAAGGTATAACAATGTTACATTCCCGCAAAAGACTTTTTTTTACTTAAGTATTTTTACAATATTTATACCGACAAAGAAAAAAAAGAATATAAAAATATGAAAATACATATTATTCTTTTATTATCTTTGGGTAAGCTAGAAAAGAGTAAAATATATTTAAAAAATGCATATACATATTTCTTAAATATATTAAAATTTCATATTTAAACAATTTTTTTTCTCAAACTTAACATTCCTATAACGTGTTAGTTATTTATATAATTTTAAAGTATTATATAATATATTGAAGTTTTAAAAATATGTATATATAAATATTACAATTATGGAATATCGATTACAAATTGTCGTTAAAATATTACAATGTAGCTTCTGTTACCTTACCGGTAAAATATTTTAAATGTTGTTATTTCAGATAAATGGTAATTTTCTTTTGATGTAAAATTTATAACCATTCCATGGATTCACCGAGCGGGTGCTGGGCCCAACGCGTTGCAAGGAGAGGAGTGCAAACAGTACCTGGGACTTGCGACCCAGGAGTAGGTTTAAGGGGCCCCTTTATTATGCGCAAAAATGCTCGCCTTCAACCTCTACACTCCTCTTCCTACCTAACCAAATTTGGAAAGAACCTACTAATGCCGCCTTTGAAAAACATTCTAGAAATGAACCGGTGCTTGTTCTAGAGAGGCCAAGATCTTTAAGTAGGTTATAGAGAGATTTTGCTGTTGTTATGTACGCAGTAGAAGTGGGAACTTGAATGTGTGATCCCTGGGGATGTTTGTTTTCCAGGGAACAGTAAGCTTTACAAGTGTCACGCGCCTCAGATGTTTAGAATACAGGAATAAGTCCGGTCTGGATGACAAAACACCGAGTATAGTTTAAACGCGAGTTAAATCTGTAAAAATAGTTTTATTTCAATTTTATATATGTTAAGTTTTCTATATTTTTAAGTTTGTGATGAATTAATGAGTATTTATGATAAGAGTATAATATTATGAGGACGTAATAAGCTCTCAAATCGGCCGATAATTAAATTAATTTGTTTAAATATTTTGTAAAGTTGCACATTAAAACTATAATTTAATGTTTTTTTCTTGTTGTATTGTATTTTTAATAATTTGTTTTTCTCTGTAATATTGTATGTTCATGAATTCAGATATCCATTTGGTCGACTGTTTAACAGATTGATTAACTGATTTTTAATTTATTAATCAATTGATTAATAAATTAAAAATCAGTTATTTAATATATGATGCTTAGTAATGTAAATAGTAGTAGATGGTTTTCTAGGTGGTAGACCATAACATCTGGTCGCCGGCAAAGTTACCATCCATCGGGCAAAGTCCTGCCGCAATGTGACCTAGTCGTGTTCCGCCACGTTGCTCGATGAAGCCGTTTATGGGAAATGGGTCTGAACAGCTGCGGTGCTTTGGCGAACTGGTTTGACGTCGAATTGGTGTTTGTTTTCCGATGCTAACATTTCTTACAAACTTTCCATAATACATCACCATACCGATAAATGCCCGTAATTCAGAAATATTCGTGGGAGCAGGCGCGTTAACTATGGTCTTCACTTTTTCAGGACACGTGTGAACCCCTGCTGACTTATAGTGTACTCCAAATAATTTACTGTTGCGGCGAAGAAAACACACTTTTCATTTTTTAATCGATCGAATACTTTACATACATTTTGCATATGACCCTCATTTGTGGGCCCCCGTAATTATGATATCGTCCAAAAATACTCCTACAGACGGTATATCTGCCAAAAACTGCTCGAGGCACCTCTGAAAAAAAAAAGTCCTTAAACCAACTTATTGTACATAAATAGCCCTTTATGGGTATTTATAACCGTGTACTTCTTAGAGTCATCGAGCTCAAACTGTGCGTAAGCTTGCGACAAATCAATTTTTCTGAAAAGCTCACCTCCCTTCAATCGATTATAGTAGTTAATTAATGGTAAGAGTAAAACATTCATCTTCATAAAAAACTGTTACTTCGAAACATATTCCGTAGTATCATATAAAATAAAATTTAAAATTTGGACACTGATTATTTCGGTCGTCCTCAAGATCGATTCACTGAATCGATCCATTACTTTACATCGATTTTTCGGTAAATCGATTTCAGGTCTCATCCCTACTTCTGAGTTCTAACTACTAAGTTTCATTCATTCCATAATCCATTGACCATTTCTACTTCCTTGACATTTAGATTTATATTTACAAAATAAAAAACCCATGTCGTAATTTAAATCTTAAACCGAAATTCATCAAAATATAATAAAAAATTTAGAATAATCATATGACATATTTTTTTCTAAAAAAGAAGCAATATTACTGATAAAATTTAAGTTAAAACAATCATAAAGTACTTAAAAGTGTATCAGTTTTACTTACTTTCAACATGTAAGTAATTAATACTACGAAATGCATTTCATATATACTATATTTAACCTTAATCTGTTCAATGTGTGAAGTTTATAAGATTACTTTAGAACTGTAAATAAATGATTGTAAATAAAAAATATTTTATTTATATATATATTCCTTTTTCAATTTTAGGTTGAAGTTTTTCCTAATAGGGCTATTATTAAAATGTGTTGATTTAAGTGATGTATCATATTATGAAGTATTAGGAGTATCCAAACTGGCCACCTCACAAGAAATAAGGCAGGCATATAAGAAGCTAGCTGTTAAACTACATCCAGACAAAAATTCTGTAAGTGACAAATTTTAGTCTACATAATACATATACATCACACTATATATTATATGTCATATCAAATAGATATATATCTATATGTACTCTTTAAATTACTTAGATTCTTTCTGATTTTTTTTATGAAACAAGTAGGTGTTGTGTGGGTGTAGTTTAGGTCACTCGCTTGCAACCATTGCTAGTGATAAGTAAAATATTTGTTGTGTAATATATTGAAAGCTATTAAACTGTTGTACATTTTATTTTTAACCACAAAATACATTTTAACTAAAGCAAAAATTACTCAAGTAGGAATTAAATTTTATTAAAATTTATTACATTTAACCATAACAGGATTCAAAAGGACAAAAGAAATTTCTAGAAATTACAGAAGCATATGAAACTCTTAAAGATCCAAATAAGAAACGTCACTATGACTTGTACGGATCCCAGCAATCATACACTCGCAAGTATGACTATCACTCACAATCAGAATACAATAATTTGTATTACAACGGTCTTTATCACAATGACCCATTTGTCAAGACATTATCTCGAGAAGAGTATTGTGAGTATATTTAAAAAAAAAATAAATGCTTTTCACTATTTATTATTAAAAAAGCTACAATTTAGTCATTGAATATTGTTTTTATTGATTATTTTAATCAATTAGATACACACTTTTATTTGATTAAAAAGTATGTACATTGTATTTATTTTTTAATATAGTGATTTAACTTATGGTATAAGTAAATAAACATAATTTCCCTTACATTTCAACTTAATGTATGTTTATTCAATAAATTATTTATTAATAATTATTGAATATTTAATGATTCATGGAAAATATATATTTATTTAAAACTTCAACAAAATGTGCATACATTTATTATGGTTTATATCATCATATTTTCAGATCAATACTTACATGATGGACTTTATTTTATTAATTTCTACTCTCCATTTTGTCCACCTTGCCAAAGTCTAGCCGATGATTGGAAGAAATTAGCTGAGGCTTATAAAGGAATTGTAAGTATTTGAAATTCTTAATAAGTATTAAGAATATGTTAGAATTAAGTTAGTATAATGTTAGAAATAAGTTAGTATAATATTAGAAATTTTATGGTATAAGTTTGTAAAAATATTTATTAGGTATATGACTTTCATTTTATATTCAATATGTATAACAAATAATGTTTATTTTTACAGGTGAAAATAGCAGCTGTTAATTGTAAATATCATAATTCATTTTGTTACAACAATATGAGAATAGGTAGCTATCCATCTTTGTATTTTTATCCAAATGTAAGTATTAGCTACTATTTTATCATAACCTTAATTGTATTCTTTTATTTTTCTTTCTTATCTTAATTGTAAAACGAAAAGTGTAATTAGTCTTTAGATTTTGTACAGTATAGGTATATAAATAAATAAATAAACAAAAACACATCCCATAATTGTATTTTTGTTATTATTATATATTATTATTGTTTTCCTTTGATTAAAATTTGTTTATAAAATACATTTCACTTAAAAACTTAAATAGTCTAAAGAATATAATATTACTAGCGTATAGATTAAAAATATTGTTTATTATTAAGTATAAGTTTGGTTTTTTTTAGACCTGTCAGTATTCACAGTACAGTTTGGAGGAACAGCTTAAGTTCATTTAAAAAAATTAATACGTATTTACACGATTATATTACATATCTACTTATTCATGTTTATAATTATTTATTTTTTATAATGGTTTATTTGGACTTTATTTAACTATATATGGCTAAACTATAAGGTCCAGTCCAAAACAGATTTAAAGCATTTCAACACATTATAGAGTTCTCTTCGTGCCCATAAAAAACTAAAAAAAATCGCAATATCTATTTCTTACTTAATGGACTATATATATTTCATTTTATTGATTTATTTAAAATTTTTAGGCCATGTTTTATTAGGTTTATTGGGAGTTAAAAATAATATTTATTATCATATATTTCAAGGGTAAACACGGCAACTATATGTACTACAACGGCGCACACACCTTCGAGGCTTTGGAGAAGTTTATATTGAAATACATCAATAGCAAAATTAATATAGTCCATGTAACTCAAGAGAGAAGTATTAACACACCAATATTATATGTATTAGATGCAAATAGACTTGATGCCAATGTTTTGACAAGGGTTGCTTTTCACTTGGTAAGTTATTTTTATGAAATATTATTTGCAATTTGATGTGTTGGACTATTGCATACAATCGTGAATGCCGAGATGCAGTGGTATTCTGGAAGGGTGTTGTTGAACTGGATCATTTCTTTCAGAAACATTTCAAAGTGACAAGTCTAATACTTCTAACTCATAACTCATAGATTATATAATTTAGTTAAATATATGAATCTAATTAATTGTATTTTCCAGAATGGCTTAGCAACTGTAGCAACCACAATCAAAACCATTCGTAAAAAGCTAACCAACAATGATGAAGCCATATTTGTCTTTAAGTTTAAACAAACATACAAAGACATAACTAGCTCAGACGAGGACACCATCATCAAGGATGTAGTGGATTCCTTGCCAAAGATTGAAAACATAGGGTTGAATAATTTGAAGGTAATATTTTAAAATTTTTGTTTTTTCTGTATTATTTGCTGGGTGTATTGAAAATATACTTTTTACACACATTTCAGACTATTAGAAATAAACTAAGAAGGAGCGAGGACGATCCTTGGGTTGTGTTCTTTTTTAGGAAGGGTGACGACAAGCTCCCTCTACATCAAACGAGAGCGGCACTGACCGATATGAAATTCGGTTCGTCATACTTATTAATATTTTAAATTATGTTGACATAGCTTGTAAGCTTGCGATTTCGTAGGCCTCAATCATCGAAACTGTCCATCCGATTTCGAAAATGTTTTATTTCCCTAATTTTATTTTAAGGTTTCAATGTAGTATCATTACTATAGGTGAAGTGAATTGTGATGACAATCAGGAGCTCTGTACGTCATTCGGAGTAGAGCGTACTCCCGATTGGTCGGTTCTGAAGGTGGGCGGGGCTTTCCAGCGCGTGGCTCCACCCACCCTGCGGGAAATACGACGAGCTGCGCGGGCCCGCGCCCTGCACTCGCTGTCCGCAGCCGACGCCGCGCGGGTGCTCCGTGGAGAAGAGGGAGGTGAGTGTAGACTGCGGAGGAAGCACTGTAATCATGTAACATTGAATGTGGGGCACATTACATATGACGGCTACCTCTCATTATTATAGATTTCCATTTAAGATCGATCTAATCTGTGCTTTTTGGTTTCCTACACCTCGTTATTATCAGCGAGTGAGTGACGAAGCTCTGTGTTATGGGGCCAAATGGATTCTATGTGATCGTACTCCTCTGTAATTACTGAACGAATTTTTATTTTTAAATAATGATTATTTTTTAAATCTTCTCGTGAGTTTTGTAAGCGAAAATCGGTGATAGGACATGTCCTTGAGGAAAAATCACTGAGTTAAGCCGGCTCCCGCTTTTTGTTTACATCGGTCGTGCGGTAGACTCGATTATGTAACATTTTGAAATCAGGCCATTCATTTCCGACCTCACTCGCTTGACGATCTGTCAGAATAGCTCTCAACCTAGAAAAAAAAATTGTATCTAACGTCATCGACCGGTCGGCTATAAGATAGTATATTTACAGATATGTCGGCGTGGGTGCTGCTGATATCGCCGTACGGGGTTTCTTGGGAACATTTAAATGAACCTTTCACTGCGGTGAGCTTGGAATTGGGAGATACGGGAATTAATGTGAGTTTTGTGTATAATTTTTGGAACGAATGTTTTTTTTGCTTAAGAGATCCTCGTTTAAAAGTGAGAAATCTATTTTGATACTTAGTTTTTCAAAGTGATGAGTTGTAAGTTAATATACCATTCATATATTTTCAGCCATGTCCGTAACGGTCTCATATTATATAAAACACTTAAAACACTTAAAAATAATACAGTACTTCTATCGTAGCGAGTGACGAAATCCTATAATTCATCCTGTTTGATGTGTCGCCTGTTTTGTTCTTTAGAATAGGTACAATAGCCACATTAACAGGTAGGCCCGACTTACACACACTCAATGGACAATGATCATCATACCCCTGGGAGATAGAGATCTCCCGTTATTTAATCATTATTGAAATCATACTGAAAAATTATATTGCCTGCATTGTGATGATATTAACCAACATAAAGACTTCTAGTATTTTTTTAAACGATTCTCTCTTTTTCTTAAATTTAGTCTTACGGACTTTTGTTATACAATTATAGTCGAAATATTATGTACAACTGTTTAATTTCTGTTTTCTTTATGAAGAATTTTGTTTTTTCAGTTCGGCATAATGTCGTGTACTCTGAACACGGACAGATATTGTCGTGAAGTTACGGAGAGCAATCCCGTCATAATCGTGCAGAACGGAACCAGCAGGCACCTGTACCACGGACGCGCCGACAAGGATGATATCATAGAGTTCATTCAACTGTTGAAAGACAGTTCTGGTTGGTTTTATACTTTTAAATTTTCGCTCCATAAAGAAGAGGATTTATTATTGTTTAATTTTTGTATTGTCTAAGTCGTTAGTTCTATTGGCTATGACTAAGTCACCGGTTAGAAATTAGAATCAAGTTATGTTACTAGAATATGGAAAAATAAGCTTGTGATTAATTAGTCGGCAGCTGGACCGGCTTTTATGTAACACTGACGTATTGTGATATAGTTAAATTGAAAAAAGTTTAGCCTAAACAGATTAATATTAATCTGTTTAGGCTAATATAAACTTTTTAAATTTAACTCATAACCATTATGAATACCATTGTTATGATTGTTATGAATTAAATAAATTTCCATCATTGCAGATCTAATGTTAACGGAGGAAGATGTGCTAGATCTAGTTCATAAGAGGACCACAGGCTGGCTGGTGGCCTTCCTGCCCAAATGTGGGATAACCTGTGACCGACTCTTGCACGAGATGAGGATCGTCGCAAGACGGGTAAATTTTACATTATTTGGATTTGATAAAGAACGATCTGCATTGAAATCAGCACTAAAATCCAATGGCTGTCTGTTAATGGATTATTAATAAAATATATCCACACGGTCAACAGCTGCTATGCTATTCTGTAAAAACAGAACACGAATTCGAATCTCCCCTGAGTGATCAAAATTCGAAAGCGAATGCTCCAGCTTACATTTTGGCATTTCTAATCAAGAGATTCGATAATATCGATATACTTTGTCCAAGCCTTATTAACAAAATAAGCCATTAATTTCTATAAATCTTAGATTTCGTTTTAGATTCCGCTTTCGAGATTATAAAATGTTCTTACAGAATGGCCCTGATTCGAATTTGTTGTAACCCTAAGTTATCATCCCCTAGATGGAGGTGTGTATCCATTAGGATTCCTGACGTTAAAAAAAAAAGAAAAGTTCTTGACAACTGTCAACAGCTAATTCGAATTTGTTGAGACTCTAAGTTCCCAACAACTGTCAACAGCTGGGTCGAATGTGTCTTAACAATTCCACGGTAACTGTCATCAGTTGAGGCCGCTCGTAGTGCGCGTGGGAGTCTTATCATGTGGAAACGGGGAAGGCTTCTGCAGCAACGTGCGTGCGCCCGTACTGAGGTACTATCCGCCGGGAGCGACGCATCTATACACGTGAGTTCTAATAAAACTTGTCTGCTTTTATTGTCTTCTTTATCACGTATAGTCAATTAGTGTCGAATTCAAGACACAGAAGTCATAATAATAATTCAAAACTATTGTCTTTGCCTGTTCACCCGTTACTTAGGGCGGCAAGCGAGGATACGATGAAGAGTAAAATTAAATATAATCTAATAATGGTGGCTGTCACAACTGATTAGCATTCGAAATAATGATAAGTTCTTGTTGTGGTTCCATATATAGATAGGAATCGAATAATTCGTCATTTATGAGAAAAAATAAAAAATGGTGTGCTGGTGATGAAGCTGTCACGGCTGATTTATTGGTGACCTTAATGGTTGCACCTAACCGATTAAAAGTAAAACTAAACAAATACGTTTGGACTAAAAAGACATAAAAACTGTACAAATTTGTATATAGGGCGAGAGTCCGTGAAGGCCAGGCATTCCTCATTTTATAAAAGCTGAAAGTTTGTCTGTGCATGCGTCCAACAGAGGTAAGAACGATCAGTGACTACGGAGTTTAGATCGTGGTTACTTCAGAAGGTTATAGGTTGCGAAGGTACCATATGATCTCAAGTTCATTACAGGA
The DNA here is from genome assembly GCA_959347405.1 of Napeogenes sylphis. Classification (NCBI taxonomy): domain Eukaryota; kingdom Metazoa; phylum Arthropoda; class Insecta; order Lepidoptera; family Nymphalidae; genus Napeogenes; species Napeogenes sylphis. The sequence goes on from OY365782.1 coordinate 21,970,362, forward strand.
TAAAGATTATTTTTTTCATATTTTCTTCGGAATAATATAAGAAATCATGTCAGCCATTGCCAGACATCAAGTCTAGTTTCAACCCGGTGCCGGTCACCCCTCAACTTTAAAAAAATATCATTATACTTTTGTTATACTATAAAAACTAAATTTAATATATGTTATTCAAAGAATTATCAATATATATTATCTCAATAGCCGGACAGTTTTAATTGAAACTTGAAAGTGCTGTAGGTGCGAGCGCGAGACAATATGTACTCGCGTGAATATGAGCGAGATAGTGATATATGTGAGTTCCGTCTACTGCGATCTCTTGTAGCCCATCTATCGTATTATTGTAAAAAATATATAAAATAATAAATTAAAATTTATCGAATTAATGTGTAATATTAGTTAGTTCACGATCCAAACTCCGTAGTCGCTGATCCTTCTTACCTCTGTTGGACGCATGCACAGAAAAACATTCAGCTTTTATAAAATGAGGAATGCCTGGCCTTCACGGGCTCTTTGGCTAATAAATTTTAGGGGACGGAAGAAATCGCTGGCATCTGCAAGTTTTAAAGTTTTTCTTGTTCATTTTACTTTCAATTTTAATTGATAGAAATGTAACTCCTTCAATGAAACTACGACCCTTCTAATAAATATTAAAAATACCTCAAAACAAAACTGGAATCTGCAACCTCTAGTCCTAAGTACTTTTACTCATATAAAAACTTGTGTTACTTCTATTGTTACATCAAGTTTTTATCATGTAGGTATTATATTATTCTATATTAAAAAAAAAATTAAACATAATATTGTATCATTCAGTGTGAGCCTTCAGAATCTATCCGAAGCTCCCTACATACTGGAATGGGCATTGGAGTACATTGACCAGTCAGTGACGGCAATTTCATGGAAAACCTTTTCAAATACTGTCATAGCAGAAGAATTAAACCCTTCCAGGTAATAAGTACATATATTGACTGCTAACTTGTTTCTGTAGTGAACATTTAGATACATTTATAGAAATAGTTTAACCATACCTGTTATATATAGGTAAATGATAGTTAAATATTGTTTAATATTATCCACTTCATTTTAACAAAACAGTTTATAGCAAATAGAGCAATGGAAGATTTTCAATACAGGCTCAGCTATAGATTTATAATAATTTAATTTATTTAAAAAATATATATATTTCAGTACCAAAAAACCATGGCTGGTGTACTTTCACTCGCCAAGGTGTTACCATTGCTATGAAATGTATCCCGATTTTGCCATAGTGTCAATAGTAAGTAAGATTTGCTAACTAATTGTTAATATTGAACAATTCTTTGATAATAAAACAAACGTAGTATATTTGTCGTTTTGATTTCTTTCAGCTTCTTAAACACAACATGCAGTTTGGTAAAGTAAACTGTGTGAGCGACCGCGACCTCTGCCAGCACGAACACATTACCAGATATCCTTCAATCAAATTATATTTGAGTCGAAACAAAAATACAGCTAGTCGAGTTATCGCGCTACAAGCTAAGCATTACCTGAGTTTGTTGGAAGACATACAGCCACATATTATAACCTATGATGACGATTTGTTTCAAAGTACACAAAATATAGGTATTAAAAGCCATATTAGGGACGAATTGTAAATTTATCGATATAATTAGTTATTTGTGAGAAGGTGCTATTGATCCGAGAAAGCACCTGTTGTTATTACTTTATATATATAAATAAGTATTTCCTCAACTTAAATTAAGTTCAGACATAAGAAATAAACTGTAATGATATGTTACCAGTTGCAATTATAAAACCTTGGAACCATTCATCAAGTAATATTTAGCTACCTCGTGGGTGATCATAGCTTTTAAAATTTCTTTGTCTTGATCTAAGATTATTAATTAACTAACATAATTGCATTTGTTTATAGCTTACATAAACACAATATAGCATAGAGCTTTTTCAACTACATTTTTATGTCATCTTATGTCAATACCAATCTATGTATGTAATTTAAAATATTGTATGTAACATTGTAAGTAGTATCTAATTTGTTTTAAGAAATCTCGGTTATTATTCATTAAGTAGTCAATTTATACAAAAATAATCTCAATTAAGTAAAAATAAATGTCACTATTTTGTCAAAATATTACTTTAAGCTAGTAAAACTGTATTACACTTTCCTAATGCATTTAACTATTTTTTTTTTATAATGAATACTATCTTTTCTCCTATACAAGTGTTTTAAGATGATAAAACATCAAATGTGGTGTTCTGTTATATGTTCAACAACAATAATAACTTATTTATATATCTTGCCCTGTCCGTAACTTAAGTAGTACCATACTAATTTTAAACATAAATATATTAACATTGTTTTATTTCTTTACTATCCTCTTTAAAGAATTATTTTGTGATGTGTTATTGTAAGTTGTTTAATTATTTATATAAATTTATAATTTTTATATTGTATTTTATTAACATCATAAAAAAAAATATATACTGTTTTTATTACAATATCACTATGTTATTCAATGAGATTAAAGAAATATAAATATCGAAACTCAGTGGATGGCTGGCATTTTTACATATAGCATCTGAAACAAATTAATAAAATGAACATTTAAAATTTAAAACCTTTTTGTGCTACTACATAAAATAATAACCTTTTTAAATTAGCAACTAATGTTTCTTATTAAACATTTAACACTTACATCCTTGTTTCTATTTAATTGAGCATCAACAATATCTTGATCGATGCTACAAGGCAGGAAGATGTCAACTACTTGGAACAGTCCTTTTGAGTCCAACACGAGTCTATCTTCACCCATTTCAAGATTCAGATCTTTTAATTCAATCTAAAAATAACCACCAGTACGTAGAATACAATTAATTTTATGGCATGGATCTTCTAAACTCTAAAGAATTACAATCTCAGTTGTTTATGAAAAACCAGAAGGAATATTTAATAAGGATTAATTTTATTGTGACTCCAAATATTTTTATATAGAAAACAATTTAGAGTATAAAATATAAATATTAGAGAAAATATTTCATATTATAAAACAATAAAGGACACATAATTTTTTTTTTACTTAAGTATGGTGTATATAACTTTCACTTACAGAAGAAGGTATCATAAATTCTGCCAACAAATATTCAATCTCTCCAGTAGGCGGTTCTCGTCTTAATCTATAAATCAATTCGTTTTTCATGACTGCTGGTATTTCTGTCCTTTGTTTCTTAATTTCTTCAATCAATGGTTTAGCTTTTTCTTCATATTTCTTTACATCCCTAATCTGTATTCTGTGTGATTGAAGGGTCCCTATAGACTTCCTATTCTTAAGTATTGTAAACTTTGTTGTGTCCAGTTCAAACTGGTATTTATCCTGTAAGCCTTCGAACACGACAGTGAGGAAGAAAGTTTGGAATAAATCATCCTTTTCAATTTTAGAAAAGAAATCTGGGTTAATAGCCACATCATACACTGTGGCTGGAACTCCAGATTTATCTGGCTCAGTTCTGCCTTCTCCAATGCTCATTGGAACTCTGTAACTAGATGGATCTTCTGAATTAAGTATTTGCATTAATTCCTCATTACTGATATCTCTTGGGCAAGGAATAGCCTCAGTAAGGCATATGTTGACAAATACTTTTTTATTGTCAGGTTTAGTAAATGTTTTTACACAGAAACCTGCAAAGTAAGAATATATCGCAAAAGAGAAATTTTGTGAAGGTATATAAAGTAAATAACTTATTTTAGGAATAGTAGTTTGTTCATTAAAATAGACAATACTAAAATAGTTTTGTTATTACCAGGTCTAGGTTTTACTGTTTGGGACGGCACAGTCTCGGCTAAAAGTTTATTAAATTCTTCTTCCACTGGGTTATCCTGCAATAATTAAATTTTTGTATAGCTACTCTCATTTTCCTATTGGCATAATATAGTAATTAAATAAAATAAACCTTAATAATTTTCATGTTGTGCTCCATTATTGATGGATCAATTTCTAATGTAATTGATCTACTTTTCATATCGTTTTGTTACTATGGTAACGAATATAAAAATTTTAAATGAACATAAACGATGAGATCTCAATTTAGTATTATGTATACAGTTACACAGTATAATCAGTTATGACATTTGAATTTTGATACTTCAAGATAGTGATGCGACTCGAGTTCCATTTTTACTCGAGTGGCTCGTGGGGTTAAACACGTACTCGAGTGAAAAAAAAGGTTAACTCGAGTCTATTTGTACCTGAGTTAACGAGTCATCAGTCAACGTAATCCCACGCTAGGTCGTCTGTTATGGCTATTATTATTGATATTTCAAAATTTTATAAGGTAAAGTGAATGATGATACATATACATTTTTTCTATTATTTGATATATATGTACCAAATTAATTCCATATTGAAAAATTACGTATTATTTAATATGTTGGTATTCGTAAAAGAAGGCTCCTCCAAAAAATCAAAAGCGAAGCCTTATTCAATATTAGGCGCGGCTCCTGATTGGATTCTCATGATGGACACGTATGAAAAGCATTACAAAATCCCTGGGGATGTTGGTGTTTCGTCATCCAGACCGGACTTATTCCTGTATTCGAAACATCTGAGGCGCGTGATACTTGTGGAGCTTGCTGTTCCTTGGGAAACAAACATCCCAAGGGATCACACATTCAAGCTCAATAAGTATTACGAACTAACCAACGAACTGATCAGGAATAAATTTATAGTTAGTTTGTACGCGGTAGAAGTGGGAGCGAGAGGTATAACAGCAAAATCTCTCTATAGCCTACTTAAAGATCTTGGCCTTTCTAGAACTAGCATCGGTTCATTTCTAGAACGTACTTCAAAGGCGGCATTAGTAGGTTCTTTCCCAATTTGGTTAGGTAGGGAGAGGAGTGTGGAGGGTGAAGGTGAGCGTTTTTGCGCATAATAAAGGGGCCCCTTAAACCTACTCCTGGGTCGCAAGTCCCAGGCACTGCTTGCACTCCTCTCCTTACAACGCGATGGGCCCGGCACCCGCACGGTGAATCCATGGATTGCTAAGAAGCTTCGTCTCTCTATATTTATTTATATATGAGTTCAAAATCTAAATTGAACAATTGATATAAGTTAAGGACATTTCGTTTCCGCAATGTATTAGATGGGGATTTCCTTATTTTTATTGTAATGGAATTGAAGATGTCATTGTCAATAAATATCTGTCAACTGTCATATCCGTCATGAGAACTAGGTCGAAAGAGTAGGCAACTGGCAATGTCTAATTTTTGGACTATCTCAGCCTTTCTTGCTCTAAAGAAACTTATTAATAATACAAAATTTCGCCTAAACTTACTTGTTATATATTCTATTTCCGGAGTGCTCGCAGCGTGTAACCTTCATTGAAAAACAGTATCGGTAACGTACACAACATAAGTTTAACTACTTTGCCATATTTTGTTAATTTTAACGAGATTTAACTCTATATTATTAACATTTTATATACAGTTTAAAAGTACATGTAGGACATAATAGGATTACGTTCTAAAAAAAATATTGAACAAGTGATAATGTAGTATTTTGTCCAAGTTAGTCAGCTGTAGTCGAGTGAACGTAATACGTATGCATAACGCTGATTACAATAAAGCTAAAAACAAATCATATAAAATTTCGATACTTTCCATGTTATAGATTCCCTAATCATTGTTGGAAAGCTGTTTTTTCTATTTTATTAAATTCAACCTATAACTACTAAAGAAAACAACATTTTGTATTTTATTATTTAAAACATAGCTGTTTCAAATCAATTATGGTTATTTTTTTTATTTAGTACAGATGACTTTCACTTTGAAATTACAAATTAAAACTGATAATATTAAATTAAATTAATACAAGATAATAGGGTTTGATCAAATATGATGATTAGAAATATTATAGTCAAATTAGTTATACAAATATTTAAAGTGTTATTTTTATTATGATTATATCTTTTTAGGGATTAAACATATGGCAGAAGGACGGTAGAATGGCAGACAAGCATAGTTTAAACTATGACGTCAGGGAGTTGAAATTGGGCACTAGCTTCACCAACAACAAAACTTCACAGTATCATACTATAAAATGTAAGTACTTAAAAAAATCAACCATATGGCATTATTGCAGCCTCCTCAAATCCATCAATAAATTCATGGAAATTGAACTTTCATATTATCTTTCATGTGCACATATTTCATCAATGTTATTTGAAAAACTAATTATAAGAAAGTAATGTGAGTTTTACATATAATTAATTTCTATACCCCTCCTTATTCCTCTAGAGTGGCAATGCATTTATTTGAGCTACGGCACTTTTTAGTATGCCAAAGATGTTGTAGTGAATGTGAGTCCGTGTTAAAAAAGACGATTCAAATGTAGTAATAGTGAATTTCTCAGTGACCAATTTTAGGTTCTTAAATGGATCGGCTTCCTAAATACTTTTCCACTTTAAAAACCGTCTGGAATTGGAGAATGAGTCTGCCATGATGAATCTTTTTCAATGTGAGAATCTTATAAAGAAAAGATTGAAGTTCCAGGAAAAAAAAAACTGTATGTATATTTGGGAGTTGTAAAGTGACCTTGACCTAAAGATAATGAAATCTTTCAAAATTTCTTAATAAAACTCGGCCCCCACTGAGTTACTTCATCTGGGGAAGGAAGCGGAGAGCATATTGTCGCCACCTTCTTCCCAGCCTTCCACTACGGAGCGGGTCAACGGTAGGGGCTAGCCATCTAACCCGATTCTTTGCTTCCTTCGCGGCCATGAAATGCTCGCAGGAGGGCATCACGACCTAAATGGTGCCGGCATGCTTAGCTGACATTGTACATGAGTCAATTAAGCAGAAAATAGAATTGTGCATAGAAATAATAACTAAATCTAAGTTGTGTGCTTATTAACTGTGAACCTATTAAAATGTTATTTCTCTACATTGTTAATCTAGAATTATTTTGAACATTCAACGGATGGAACAATATTTTTTCATACGTAAACGTATTTATTAACATTTTTAACGAAATAGTTCACATTTTTATACTACCACTTTTTAAATTGAATCATGATCGTTTTTCAATTTTAATTTGAAGTTGTATTGGACAAACACTCTTTCACTTGCAGTAGCTTGTCGCCGGTTGACTTTTCCGCTAAAGAGCTAGATATTCTTAAAAAAACAGTTAATTCTTCGCAAATACTTATTCAAGCCAAGTTCGTGGTGGAAGATGTTCTAATTTCTGTTCTTCGGCAAATGAATCGACAACTTGCGGTAACATTTGGACATAAACTCGGAGTAAATCGTTCGTAAACTCAAATAAATCGTTCTTTAACACCTGATTATACATATCCGTTTCCTATGTTTTCAAAGTTTTAGTCTGACCTGATGTGTTATACATCCTTTACAGTTAAGACGGCTTTTTATATCCCCTTTTCTTATCTGGATTAGTACTGGACATGTTGTTTTGTTATTTAATAATAGCTCCGAGTAGTAAGCTATAATTGTGTTCCTTGGCAGTTTCTTTTAGCCTACCTTCTTTTTCTTTATCTTGTGATAGAGGTACTACTCTATCATGTGATAGAGGTATGTATTAATCTATCATGTGATAGAGTAGTAAGCTATAATTGTGTTTCTTAGCAGTTTCTTTTAGCCTACATTCTTCTATCTCCCTTTAGATTCTAGAGTGACTACTTTTAATTCGATTAAATGTACTTCGGCTTTTAGAGGCTTTCCATTAGTTGTTCCCTATAATTCAACTTATTAAGGGCAGTAAAACTCTCAGCAAGAACATTTTGTTAGCCCAAAAGTATCTAGACATATTCAGTCACATGTCACGAATGACCTTTCACTATCATGTCAATTGAAATCTTTAGCAAGAAACAGGGAGAACTTATACAAGGTCTTAATAATGTATTTTCAAGAGTTGTATTGCTTTATTTCCAGATGATTTCAAACCAGCGTCAGTGGATGTCAATAAGATGGCGACTGTGGACGTTGGAACTAACAATCAAGTTACAGTGACCGTACCACATTTAGGTACATTTTATTTTTTAAAACAATTAATTTATAATTTATTTACTTCATAACTACGTTCTGCTTAAATATACTTGAAATAAATTAATGATTACAAATTGTTATTACAAATAAAATTATTTGATTCAATTAAAGATGGAGCAGGAGTCCCCCAGACAGTATTCAAAGGTAGTCAAAGGCCATACACGAAAGAATGTGTATTAATAATAGATAGAGACACGGGAGAGATAACACTAGAGAAACTCTCCAGCAATATACAAGTTAAAAAAACTAGGTTAGTATGTATATTATAAGAATTAACTTACGAACATAAAAACTGAATTAAATAAATTTATAATTTATGCTTCTTCGAAATCAGGCAGGAGAACAGCCAAAAGCCGCGGCCGTTGACCCCGGTTACGTCAGATTTCACCAATACGACGCAGCGATCCACCTCGCGCACGCGCGTAGCCACCAACCGCCGTTCCAACAACACCGGTGTGTAGTCAGATTGATTTATTTATATTATCAATATCGTTGCACCGGTATGTAACTATCCTTATTTATTTACGTCTGCATATGGCCGTACCGATGTGTGACTAGCCTCTTTTAATTCTATCATCTATAACGCCCCGCCGGTGTATTTCTCATAGCAAGGCACCAGTGTGTGTTATTGACACTGGTGTGTACATTTATTGTCGATCATCCATAACGTTGTTCCATTAACTTTGATGAGTACTTAGCTTTACTTTTCTCAATTAATAAGCGTATGTACATTTCAAATCGAATATGTCTTGTTCGATTTAAAATCGATCATTGTATTAAATTTTCATAACTTATTAATGAAATATACCGAAGCGATTACTTCTAAGAAGATTTAAGAAGTTTGAAAACTTTTATAAAATAATCTTATAATTGTTACTTCAGCGGCAGGTGCACCTCAATCGGCCAATCAAAATCGCTTTACCGGCGCGCAGAAGCCGCAGAACATGGTCAGGTCTCCTGCGAGAGTCAAGACTTCGCCCCCTCAAGCACCGTGTGTATACGTTGCCGTGCTATTCAACATGATATATATATATATATATATATATATATATATATATATATATATATATATATATATATCATGTTGAATAGCACGTATATATATATATATATATATATATATATATCCCATTTAAGATATATTAAGTATATATAATATGTTCCAGTTGGTCGGCGGGCGGCAACAGTACCCTCGCGTCGCTTCCTATGCTAGGGTTCGAAGACGCGCAGGCCTCCGCCCCGCCCGTCGCGCCGCACGCGCCTCACGTGTCCTCCCACGTGCCATCGAACATGCCATCCCACTTGTCCCCCCACGTGTCATCTCACTTGTCCCCCCACGTGTCATCTCACTTGTCATCCCACGTGTCCTCTCACGCGCCTCACGTGCCTCAACATGTGCCCCACGTTCCACAATCGGCTCCTCACGTGCCTGCCTCTTTTACCTCACACGCGCCTCCTCCCAGTCTGTCCCAACCTCCGCCCGCACAGAGACACGCCCCCCCTCCATCGGTGAGTTGATTCTGTTTTGTGTAATTTAAATATTATTCTTCGTATATATATAATTATTATTATTATTTTTAATTAATTTGCTAAATTAATTGTTGTTTATATGCGTAGCAGGCTCCCAGACAAGACGACAGTTCGTCGAGTTCGTCGAGCGATAGCGACAGTGGCAGCGGCAGCGACAGCGACAGCGATGACGACTCCGGCGCCCAACGACCGACCGCTAACGGTATGTCGCAGCGTCTTACACGATTATAGAAATTATTTCTCGTTACAAAATAACTCTGATCTCGATTTTGCTCCAAACTATTATAATTTAAAAAAATAATTCGTGATAACTCTCCAGGCGGCCGTACTGGCGCAGCTCTACCTACCGACGTCCTCAACGACGATCTCTGCCTCTCAGAGTCCGGCAGCGACTACGACTGACACCACTCAATCATTCATTCGCACACTCATTCTTTCACGCACTCATTCATTCATACACGTATTCGTTCACACTCATTCATGTATCTACAGACTGCTTCATGAGACGTGGTAAACTGTTACGTTTCCATTCGATCATTTGAATTCATCATACGTTCTTTTAAATATTCTTTTTATTTTCTATTACGGACACTTGATATGATCTAGAAGGTTAGCTGTACTCAATATTGTTGAAATTGTTTATTCTAAATACGTTTTCATTCGTAAGTTCGATATTTAATATGTCGGCTACTATGACCTATATGTTCTATCTTATTAAGAGAGATTTGATATATAATCTTTATTGTACAATTAAAATCAACTTCATCCCTATTTTATTTAAAAAAAAAGTACTCGAAACTTTCTCCAGATCTCTTAATATATCCCTAATGCTGGAATTATTTTTGTTACTAGACTAGAACAGTACTCTCACCTTTCTGATTGTCCATATATTTTATAATATTACTAGCGAACCCAGCCCGCTTCGCTGGGCTAACCCTTACTTTACCTGGTGGCGAGTTACATCAATGGGCATAGCATATTCGTTTTCTTCGAGGAAAAATTCATGGTCATACCAATTTTTATGACAATTGGTTGGACGGGGCGGAAGTCGATATTTGACAGCGCCGCCTGGTGGCGAGTTACATCAATGGACATAGCATATTCGTTTTCTTCGAGGAAACATACATGGTCATACCAACTTTTATGACAATCGGTTGAACGGGGCGGAAGTCTATATTTGACAGCGCTGCCTGGTGGCGACTTACATCAATGGGCATACCATATAAACCTACTCCGTGGAAAAATACATATACATACCAATTTTCATAATCATCGGTCCAATAGTTTCTGAGTTCATCGATTTCATATATACAAACATCCTTCTTTATATATATAGATTAATTGATACTTTTTTCACTATTTGTGATTTATTTGAACTTCTTTTTCTTTTTATGAAATTCTAAACAACATTGTATTTAACCCCATTTAATTGACATAGTGTGCGAGTGATACTGTTATATAAAAACTTTGTTGAGTGAGAGATATTTTTAAAAAGGGTTATTTTAAAAAAATAAATATATAAACTTACAAATGTAAACGAGAACAATTACTTAAGATAGTTTAAGTATGTATCATAATATGAAATGTTATTGTGCCTCAAGTGACTATAGAGATATATTTTTATTTTATGCCAATTTTTACTAGGATATAGGTAAGAGCGTTTGGTAAAGCCGAACGATATTATACATATACGAGTTTGCAATAAATTATTACAAAAATATTTTGACTTTATTCTTTTCTAGCGACCCTTATATATATTTAAAATGTTTAATATAATATAATATATTAAACATTTTAAAAACCCCCGATACAAAAAGACCTCTAAAAAGAATAAAAATAATATTATTAATATTATTATGTACTTATTAAAGTCGTTGCGACGAGGGACCGTTGTATGAACGTTGACGATCATGTCTATATTACGAAGTTAATCATTGAGGACTTAGACTATACGATTCGATATCGTAATTTTTTTATTTGCCTTGTTACTTGCTTACTTACTTGCATTTTAATTTCTTCCTTTATTAAACGGTCCCCCGACGCAATGACTTCCATCGTTGGTCGCTACATTGCCACAGAGAGAGACACAGATACACAGATCGACAGTTCAAACTTATAACACCAATCTTTTTAGTCGGGGGTTAAAAATACATCGAACGTGTGATATCAAATCAAGGTGACGTGTTCACAGAGTATCGATTTAAAAGTTAAAACTTAGATATTTTCTCAGTACATAAAAAAAACATGATATTATTCTATTAATATTTTTATTTTGACATTATTTTTACTTGACTTTATTATTATAAAGATACTTCATAGTATAGAATATTCAATTTATTTATGCATCGCTGCCAGTTGAATTGGCAAGCGATATTTTTCTTTTTTTTACCGTCTCGCATCTAATACCTGATTGCCTACCCACTAATTATTAGCAATACTTTGTACATAATATTTTAATACTAAAAAAATACCTACAATTACAACATATTACCTAAAAATGTATAGATAATGTAACGTTTCATAATAATCTAAATATTGATGTAAGTGTAGATGTGGGCGGGTTCCGCCTCGGTCGCTCTTGTGAGTTTGGCATCACGCCCTGCATGCCTCTGCTGAACGGTGACTGCTTGTTGGTAGTGAAGAAAAAATTTCCACGTGCCCTAAATGAAAATATTCCCAAATTAATTGCCCACAAACTAAATGATAAAATATAATACTTAGGTCGCAATAAGTAGATCGCATGGAAAACTATATTTGTTACATGTTTATCATTCTAACGACATTTCCATCTTAAGTGAGAATCACTGGATACTGTATTTGCTATACAGAGTTATTTGTAATTAGTTGACCACCTCTTGCAGGTAGCCTCTCTGTATGAATCCCAACAACATTTGTTGTAAAATAAAAAAATATTAAAAACACTTTGAAAATGTTGGATGATTTTTTTTCAAAAACCTACTTACTCTTCACGACATATACCATTACCGTGTATTTGCCAAATCCCCCATGTAGATAGTAAAATTAGGTTGAGCATCCATCTCCATCCAAGTGTTATAATCATCAGCGGCCGCGGCCATGAAGGATGTTCCATTTTGGATGGATTCCACGAGGTAGCGCCATGCTCGGTCGTGGCTGCAGAGATCTGGAAATTTAAACCATATGATTTTCGAATCCACTTGTTTTTATCTTCTAAGTAGGTATTCAATTTGTTAATATTGATAAATGTGGGCATCCTGTTACGGTTCTAATCTCACTTATTCTTTTAATCCGTTACGATTTCAATATTTTAACTAATTTTTGTACAGAATATATATATTTTTTTGTAATGATTTAAACCCGATATAAACGAAGAATAATCTTGTATATAATAGTAGGGACTATTATTTTGAGCAATTCCAATGACTTTACCTTCGGGGCTGAATGTATTAAAACTTCCTTCGGGACAGCCCGGCTGCATACCGTCGTTAGGCGAGTAGTTCGGCCACAGATCAACAGTGCCGGTCGACTTACTGGTTCCATAGTTACCAGGATTAGTATGGATAATATCGACGAATTTGGCACATGTACGATCCAAGCCGGATTTAATAGCAAATGTGCCCTCGAATAGGGCTCGGGCTGGATCTAACCCGGTTATTCTGTAAGTTTAAATAATTTTGTATATCTGTAGACCAAATGATTGATCATTACCTTAACAGTTGATCTTATGGTTGAAGTAGATCCTTTATATAAATTTACTAATTATCAACATAACCTTTGAAATACCTAATTGATAAGAACAATTAACAAAAACTTACAAAAGGCTATTTATTGACTTTGACCTCCTATTTGATGTCTTTTGTCATTTAGGTACCCACTTTTTGATGCTGATAAGCCTTTATAAACAGCAATTTGTTTTGTAGTGCTTCGACCTTTGATAACATTATCAAACAAGGTCAGTACCCCATTGTTTACCTTGAAACGACTTGTCCTCGCTCTCGAGCCCATTTGCCTGCATATGCCATCAGGTGAGCGCCCAGCGAATGCCCCGTAAGATGGATCTCGCTCATGTTGAGACCAGCTTGAGATAACATCAGAAGAGCTGCACCCAGCTCTTGACCAACCTAAAAATATTATTATGGGTGTGGTTAATGGAATTGTCGTTATATTCTCTTTTAGTGAATAATCATTTTAAGGTATTGACCATACCCTTTTAGCACTTGGAACTGCAAACAAAGCATATCCTAGTGGTATTCCAAGGGCTCCACTTTTAGCCTCTTCCTCCCAATCCAGGAGAATAACATTTTTCTTTTTGATTGACATGTATGTTTTTAACACTGCGGTAGTTGCTGGTCCGTTGATTTTTCCTCTATATCCAAAGGTGTAAATCATTGTTCTAAGGTTTTTATCAATGCAGGGATCTTCCAAAAGTGGAGTTGGATTTTTCAATGAGGCTATCATGTAATTGTCCATTGAACTGAAATAATATGGTTACAATCATGGATGCTCCAAGTTATTTTACAAAATTTGTTTAAAATAATAAAATTGATATCATCATTCCATTCTTATTTCACTAGCTTTTTCTATTTATATACTCTCTGCAACGATACCTCGTGAGATTCCTCACTTTCTTTCTTTCTTTCTTTCTTTCTTTCTTTCTTTCTAGGAAGTGTGTGAACTTCCTCAGTTGATACTTTTTATATTAGGCATGTACACAACTGCTAACAAATGTTTTTGTCGTCTGTATTCAACGCTATCCATGGTCCCAATTATACGACTTTTTTGTCTTAGGTAAGTAGGTACTTTGGATGTTCTTTTTAGTTCGTGATTTTATTACATTGAAAATAATTCAGGTGAATAATAAAATGCGTTATTAAACAAAAAAATGTATCGCAAACTTTCTTAGCTACTTTCTTATATCATGGTTAACGGAAAAAATATATACCTAAATGATATGTTTTTTTTTATATAGGTTAAAAGTACCAAAACCTAGCTAAGTACTGCATCAATTTCATATCCAGTCCAATTTCTACCATAAAAGATAGGTGATGGTCTACACTACAATGCATAATCATCATTAAAAACTGGTAAATAATTAAATAATCATAGTCATAACGAATCGAAAGCGGTCATATTACGATATTACGTATTAGAATGCGATCGAGTAAATAATAATATTGTGTCATTAATCCACTTTTTAGGCCTTGACTGCGAAGCCGTAATCGTGTTATATGGAACTAAAGAAATGTTTTAATATCACGGAAAAGTACTTAAATAAAACTAAACCAAAAAGATTTTTAACTTAATAGCAAGAACATTGTTTTTTTATGATTTGGTTAATCGCATTGACCTAATTTAAAAAAGTTTCAATATATGTGCATCCTATAAATAGATATAAATCGATATATGATTTCTTATATATATTAAGCTTAAGCTACGACAAAATATATAGGTAGTTCTAACTAAGAATATTTCCGACGAGTTAACATAGAAGTACAATAATTTCCGAACTTAAAATAAAAATTATTAAGTAGGTAATATTGAAACATTAAATATTACTTAGGTACTCATAAGTATTAATATGTACTACACAAACATCAAAAGTGAGAGTTATAGTTACATAATTCTAAATAAGTTAATTGCATCGACATTATATATGTATGACAATCTAAGAGAAAATATTAAGTAGGTATTTGATTTATGGTATAAAATAGTTGCCGGCGAGTTTTTCTGTTCTCCCCGACAATAATAAGCATTCAAATAATTCAAATGTATATTTTGTTAAGTTTTATTTGAAGAGGAAACCCATTGTTTTTTGCGGTTGTAATTAATTTTTTTACCGCAGTAGAAATCATTAATCTATATACTCACTCAATAAGCAATCTATTCATTAAAATCCATCAATTTTTTTAAGTGTCTTTGTCCAAATCAGTTTTTGTATTTCCCTGTCTAAATGAGTCTCTTTTCTACGTAACAATATTTTTTTGTACGGATTTTACCTCGTTAATCTGACTAATATGTGAGTGCGAAGGTTTGGATGTTTGGATGGATGGATGGATGTTTGTTACTCAATCATACCAAAATTACTGAACGTATTTTGATGAAACTTAGTAATATTGTAGCTTATGTACCAAAATAACACATAAGCTATAGAAATATTAATTTGTGCAAGTGGTTTTGTCTGTGATGTTTATTACTCAATCACGCCAATTATACAGAACGGATGTTGATGAAGCCTAGCAATATTGTTTCTTGTATACGAAAATAACACATAGACTATACAATTACTAAACATTTGCACGTGATTTTTTTTGTGATATAATATAGTTGTAAGACGATAACTAATTGCCACAAGAAATTCTATTTTTAATCTTTGGTTCACTGAATTTTACATAATTATTGATGAAAATTCCTCTTATTAACCTACGACTTAAAAGGAGTGTTATGTTATTAAAATATACGTATGTTAATAGAAATATAGCCAATTAAGCTATTTTTATGTTCCCTGCTATAGTCTAAATAGATTAAAGGATGTTGAAGTATGATATGTCAAAAATAATCGAAAATAATATTATTATGGCTTATGTTCCTACCCATAAAAATATTATTTTTACAGTATATGTGGACGAAGACACGGGCAAAAGCTAGTATTTTAATATATGTATAGATATTTAAGTTTGAAGCTGTGCCGTCGAATCATTTTTAAAATATTTGAATATAAATTCGTTAATAATCCATTAATTATGCAAAAAATGTTTTGTAATACAGTTTAAATAATTTAATTCTCTCATCTGCAGTCTTCCCTCCCGATGAGATATTATAGTCAAATATTTTTATAATCTATAAATAAAAGTATACCACGACAATACAACATATACTATCTTCGATGTTAATATACATAGCTACCAGTAGTTCTGAAGATAACTTATGATAGAATCCGATTTTGTATTCAAACAAAGGAGAAGGATATATTGTTTCCTTACGTTTTGATTCGTATTATGAACTCGTAGGTACTTTAAATGGTTTGTGGTCATTCAGTTATTTAAGGTTAAATAACTATTTATTTTAACAACAAGACGAATTTCATTATAACTAATTGTTAAATGATGCGATTGTCGTTATAAAAAAAAAATCTGTCTGAATAATACATTCTTTTATTAGGTTGGTATTAATAAAATCTTTAAAATAAATAATATAACATCCCGGATCCTGAATACGAATTACGAATTGTTCTGGTCTTAAAAATATATTATTATATTATTAGGTTAATTTTAGAAACAAAAATGTTTAATATAGGAATGGTAGATATTATTTTAATTCAATTTAACCGTTAAATGTTTAAATACCATATATAATACAGTAGGTAATAGTTAATATAAAATAACTTTTTTCCTTGCAAACACCTGCAATAAAGTAACGTTAATGTGATTTTAAATAATAATATATGTTTATTTATTAAAACTTGATAAAATGCTACATAAATAACACATTTTCAAAGTTAAGGGTTTAAATTGAATACATATGGTATGTTGTAGGTATACTTTTATTTACGAGTGGTAGGTAAGTAGTGCGTGTAGTAAATAATAATAAATAATATTTTTCTTGCAATTTTACATATGCAATTTTACATATAATTACCATTAATCAAAAAATTACTTACCCTCTATAACATCTTAACCAAGCCGTTTGCGAGTGTTCTAATGAAAAACCTAAAAGTAATTAAATAAATTCAAAAATTTTCGGAAAATTATTAAACTACAGCATTCATATTTTACTGAGAAAACTTATAAATATGTTTTTATTTTAATTTAATAATCTAAAACCGCTTAATTTTGATCTAGGTCACACTTACCCAAAACAATAAAAATAGCAATCCAAAATTTGTACATACACATTTTTAGAGTGGATTTATTTTATAAATAAAAAAAAAACTTTAACTTCGCACAGCGCGCGCGTTTCGTTAACGACGCATCCGACACTATAGGTACAGCAATGATAACCTGTGCTTTTCATAGCATAAATAACACAAGTGTTATTGAAATAAGGACAACTTATTTTTATTCTCAATTGTTTTCACACTTTGATAACATGCAATAAAAAACAAACAAGATGCGGGTTTGATTAAAACCCGTCCCTTAATAATACTAAGGTTGTTATATTTTTTTATGCACTAAAATATATATATTTCGTCAACTTTCTACTTTATCAAGAAACGAGATCTGGTTCCTTGTCTGAGAAATAATTAAATAATTTTTGTGCATTTATT
This sequence comes from Napeogenes sylphis, assembly GCA_959347405.1. Classification (NCBI taxonomy): domain Eukaryota; kingdom Metazoa; phylum Arthropoda; class Insecta; order Lepidoptera; family Nymphalidae; genus Napeogenes; species Napeogenes sylphis. The sequence continues at coordinate 21,988,184 of OY365782.1, forward strand.
TTTTAAAGATATCAAGTTATTTAAGTTATACATGTTTTATTGCACAAGCGAATCATATTTGGTAGTTGCATTTAAGCTTGGAGTATTTTCAAGAAATACTACTTTTAAATATTCCTCATATTAAAATGAAAATTTGCCACTATTCAACTAAAAAGAAATGAGTTAAGTTTCAAATGCCTCATTATCATCATTTATAATAATTAATATCTTATACCTTTAAGAAGTTAATTACACTAAGTACCTTTTGACAGTAAAGATACACAAAAAATATTAAATGAACCATGCAAAAATAATAAGTATTAAATTTCTATACTTATTTTTTTAAATTATCATAAGAAATAATTCAAATAGGAACATAAGTATATCTCGATCTCGAAGTATCATAATAGAATCCATTCCTAAAATAATTTTATTAAACAATTTATATATAGGTACTCATATATACAATAATAATACATATAGTAATAATATATGAATAAATTAATTATAATTATTCATATAGTATAATTATATACCAATATTTATCATATATTAATATATTAATAAATTGACAAAATTTTGAACTTGAGCATAATGTAGATATTCAACATTTAGTAAATAGATATATAATAGAAAAAGGTAAATCTGATAAAGATTAGCCGATAATATATAGTAATACATATATACTACATACATATAGTAATTGTCTCCAAAATTATGACGATGAGTTAATAGTTTCTTAAACTAAGAGATATAAAAACACCCAAGCTTGTATTTACCTGTACATGTTATTAGCCCTGTGGTATTTCTATACGAGTAAGCCAATCACGTATACGAGAATGTTTGTGATTCAAATTGCATACGAGTTCGTTAAAAATAAGACACGTCGCTACCTTTATGAAACCAATGGTAAGTGTTTTTGTATTATTTGTTAAAAGTATAATGAGAGAACAATAAATAGCACATGAACTGTCTAGTCGACAATAACGTGGAAGTGAAGTCACGGTCTTAGACTAAGGTCACATTTTAACTTATGAAACTAATGAAGTGATGAATAGTTAGTTTTATGTACAAAATAGGTTCAGTGTTCTAAAAATAGTACTCTATGTACTTAAAATATGATATGGTAAATTGTAGCGTCCAGACTTTATAGCCTGGTTAAAATAGTCAATGATCCATGCATAAATTCATAACAAGCTGATAAAATTTAGACACGTAAGAGATACAACTCTTATGAAATCTAAATGGTCCCCATTAACCTCGTGTGTGCAAAAAAAAACGGAGGTCTCACTTCGCAAAAATGGCCTTTTAAAATTTTTGACGATAAAAAGGGGTTAAAATAAAATTGTACATTATGTAATTATCTATTAAAATTGTCCCAACACTCTTTTCTCTAAGACATTTCTGAGAAAAAGCCATTCGAAAGTTAGCTGGAGCTGTATTTTCCTATACACTTTTGATCCGTTGGAAGAGAATTTGATTAGAAAAAGGTGGATCCTCACTTAGGATCTGAGTATTTTTATTTTGAAAAGGTTTTATATTGAAAAATGTTTATTTATTTCTATGTAATATTTATTACACAGAGCTAAAACTATTTTAGACATGTTTGCACTTTTTATTTTTAATAATTTTACTTCAGGACAATGCTTAATTTAAACTCTGGAACATTTGTGTACAGTATAATTTTAAAAATTTACATCGAACAAAACATATTAATTAAAAGACATTAAGTTAACAACATTCACCTTTAGCGTTTCTAAATTATTCGCATAAAATGTTATCGATTTTAATATCAAATATGACTTTGTGAAATACTATAATACATAAAAATAATGCTGACAAAGTATTATTAGCGTTCGGGATACCTGTTTATTTTATACTATTATGTTACTTGTGTACGTGAATGGAATAAGTTAAAATGATTGCACTGACAATGAAACTTCAAATAAAGACAATGAACACTGTTGAAGGATGCTTTCAACCTACATGGTCAGTTCGACCTGTAGTGTAACCAGACTAATTATAATTTCGTATTTGTTGGTAAATATATATTTATTATTGTTATGATTCTAAAATAGTATTATTCTTCTTATAACATTTTAATATAGTATCGATGATTGCTTTTTAATTAGGCAATGGGTCAGTTTTGGTCTCCAAGTTTGACAAATTATTTATGTAGTAGGTATGTATGTACTCGTACTTATATCTTTTCAACACGGACAGGTCTTTGCAGATTTTTAGATTCGATTTTTAAATATCTGTTGCTTTATTTCTTAGTTTGATGACTTATCCCAAGTCATTTGTATATCTCGTTACATAAACTAATATAATAGGCAACAAGTAGCAATGGAATACTTTGAAAATGAAAAACCTTTAAAATTATTAATACACAGACCATTTGTTAGTGACAAGATATAAATTATTATAAGTAAGCGGTAGGTATAAGTATATATTAGTTGTAATTAAGTTCTGTGACATTGTACTAACAATACTGTGATAAATTGCTTAAACTATTGAATACGAAATAAAACAGAAAACCTAATATTAATATCTTACTTTATCACCAAAATCTCAATTCCTTTTTGGTAAAATTATGAACGTTAAATTGTTGATAGACAAACACCATACGGACATATCATGTTTTAGTGAAACTTGACTAACATATTATAGAATGATAGAAAAAATGTTGAGTATTTAACATTAATAATTTTATGGTAGCCAGGCAGTCGAATAGAGCGACTGAAGGAGGGGGTACGACGAGTATATGTAATATTAGTTTTAAATAGCTACTTACAAAGAAAGACAAGATATCACGGCTTTTTCTGTTGATTGTTTATATGAAATAGCATGTTCTGAAGTAGAAGAAAATATTATTATTTTTTTGGAATTCTTTAGAAGTTACATCAAGTAAAATTTTTACAAATAACATTTGTATATTTGTGTGTGTGGAGATTTTAATGTTAATCTACTAATTGAATCTCCCAAAACATTATTTGTTTCTTTATTTAAACCTTTTAATTTAATTTACCTATATAATGTAGTATGCATCTACTTGTTTTATAACCACGTTAGTTTCCTGCACAGAAAATATTAAAAATTGTAATAAAAACAAGTCTTCTACCGAACTCCATCATTAGGTAAGTAGAATATTTAAGAAAAATATGCTGGATCAAAAGAAGTTACACATTAATAAAAACCAAATAATATTTGGTTACCAATAGTTTGATGTTGAACTGGACAAATTTTGGAAGCCTGGGAGGACTCAAGGAATGCTATTGGAATTAATATTATATATGGAATGGAATTCCTGATCTAGTGAAACTGTTCATTAGATCCTAGTAAGTATATACCAATTTCAGTCTTACCCACATTTAGTAAGATTTTTGAGAAAATAATTCTTAATCAACTTGTTGCATATTCCAGTAAAAACAATCTCTTACACAAAAACCAGTTAGGTTTCACTGCCGGTCGCTCTACAACAGATGCTGGTGTTGCGCTATTACTAAACATATTTGAAGCCTGCAAAGGATCACAGGATGCACTTGGCATTTTCTGTGATCTATCTAAGGCGTTCGACTGCGTTCAACATGAAATCCTTATAAAAAAGTTAGAACATTATGGAGTTGAAAATAAGTCTCTGGATTTGATTAGTTCATATCTTAATGATAGAATTCAAAAAAATTATGTAAATGGAAAACGTTCCCCTGGTTCTTTGGTAAAAATAGGTGTGCCACAGGGCTCTATCTTAGGGCCTTTCTTGTTCCTCGTTTACATAAATGACTTACCTCACTTCGTGAGGGAAAAACATGGGATAGTGTTGTTTGCTGATGATACTTCTCTTACTTTAGACGGCAATCTGTTATTGACGATGTAAACAATGTTCTCTCAGATGTTGTACAATGGTTTAACGCCAATAAATTGTTACTCAATAAAAAAAAAGACGAAATGTGTCAAATTTAGTTTACCAAATGTTAAAAATGTTAGAACCAATGTACAATTGGACTTGGTCAAATATACTACTTTCTTGGGCTTTACTTTAGATGAAAAATTGCAATGGGACCCTCATATATTTGATTTGTCAAGCAGACTTAGTTCTGCTGCATACGCGGTTAAAAAAATACGTCGATTAACAACTATGGAAACTGCTCGATTAGTTTACTTTAGTTACTTTCGTAGCTTAATATCATACGGTATACTAAATAAAGTTCAAGAAAAATTGTGATGTACATATGTACATAAAATTAATACAAGACATAAAAATAAACTCGCTATGCCCGGCACTAGACTCCATAAAATAGGCAAATCCTTTAATTGTATACGTTTTTATAATAAGCTCCCATATGAAGCCTTAAGCTTATCATTAAATAAATTTAAATTATATGTCAAAAATAATTTGATAAGAAATCCTACTATAGTGTAAAGGATTACATCAACGACGGTATGGCCTGAAAATGAATTGTATTGTATTGCGAACAGCTAGTAATCTCCGCAATTTGTTTTTTGTTGTAAATTAATTTTGCTTTATCGATCTGCTGCATCACACCGATTCTTTAGAAGTCACTACTTGCGGTAACGTCGGGAATCGGGTTGCCGTCCTCCCTCAAATATGTCGAAGGGGGTGATGGCTGGCTGTTGTGTTATGCTCGTGAACGGGTGCTGCTTGCGGTGACTGGTTGTGTGGCAGGCCGAAGATTTGTTTATTTTTTTTTACTGTTTTTATTATTTCATTTTTGATGCCTGAAATCATTAGGCTTCATTTCTGATTGATTGCGACGGTTCTAGTTGTTCCAAAATTGCATTTAAGATTGACGTTTGTGTCTCAGTGAATATCGGTAGTGGATTTTTTTTCAATGTTTATTTATACTGTTAAGTTAGAAATATTGGTTAGATTTTTCCAAAGAAGCCTAATAGATGTCACCACCGTCTCGATAAAGACGATCACATATATTCAAATTCAAATTTAAAATATCTTTATTCATGTAGGCATTTACACGCACTTTTGAATCGTCAATTACATTAAATTGGTCAGTATAATCAGTCTGTGAGTAAGCTACCACCAGCTCGGAATGCTGTTCTGCTGAGAAGAGGTGGCCAGAAACTCAACAGTTGCTCTTTTTAAATGAAATTTAACAATGTTTGACTTATACATTATAACATCAACCCTGCAAACGAGTCAATGACCGAAGTTCCCTATATTTCGATCATTCAAAAATTCTTGAATTTTATACTAAGATTTATTTAATAATACGCTTTTAATTTTAGATTTAAAACTAAGAAAGGAAGATCCAAGATGTCTTGGGGAACCTTATTATATATGCGTACACTGAAGCCCATGAAGGATTTGTTAACTTTTTGAAGTCGAAATTTAGGCGTTACAAGTTTATTTTTATTTCTTGTATTTATCGTATGTCTGTCGCTGTTTTTAGTACAAGTATTTAAGTTTTGACGTATATATAATATATTATTACAATGTATTGAGAAGCGACCGTAAGTATACCGATTTCTTTAAAATGTAACATTCTTATAGAATGTAAGATTCACCGAAACGGCATTCAGCAATACGATAGTTCATTTGGTAGAGCGACGGGACGGTTTCCTAGAGGTCGGGGGTTCGAGTCCCTGCCCGTATCGGTTCATTATTCAATCTATATTATAATCTATATCTAAATTTAAACAAACATTACACTGTTAATTTTCAACGTAAATAAATACTTTAAATAAATATTTTTCCACCACTTTAATGAATATAAATTTATGATATACTATATATATATATATAGGTAAAATAAAAAGATTCATAATCAATAAATATATAATATATATAATAAAGTGACATTGATATTAATTCGGGATATTTAAATACAAAATCTATGTTAATAGTTTAGCGGACATTGCTTATTAATTAAGGCCTTTTTTGTAATAAAGTAATGAAAAATTTGATAACCTTCATCCATGCAAACTTATTAGTTAAGTATTTATTATATTTAGCTTTATGTTTTGAAAGGAACGCTTCTACTGAGCGAATATTGTTTTCACAATTGTCAATTGTGTTCAGAAGTGTGAATAATAAAATTTACTACATTATTCGTGATGGAACAATAAAAGTCTGACTATTTCGTCTGTTTTCCAAATTGAATTGAGACTGTGTGATCTCATCCTCACCGATCAATCTCTTCCGTCTGCTTTCCACCCTACGTGACATTGGCGGAATCGACCGTGCTTTACTGGCACAACTGAAAGGCATTAAATCAATCTATCTATCTACATTATACGTTTTCATTCAGGTTTCTTAAAGGTAATAGTACCATTTATTTTAAAATGCTAAGGTAAATGCTAAAAATCTGGTTTAAACATCAGTTAATAAGTTTGATAAAAATATTTTTATGTTTGTTCATAAATTTTGATTTTGCTCATATTATTTTGATTGCATATTATAATGAATGGATATGACCAACCATTTTTGTATTTGAGAATGTTCTAAGTATTGATTAAGGTATTATCATTTTTAATTTCTTGTCGTACGTCGTCAATTCCAAAGTGTGTCAGATATAACGCAAGCGTTTACTCATCACGAATAATTTATTGAAGAGGACGGTAAGTGAAAAGGTTGATACTTGAATTAAAAACGATTTGGATAGTCGGTGTCACAACAAAGGTCAATAGAACTGTGCCATTCTACTAATTTTGTATGCATATATGTCACATTATATAATCAAATACAATCTTTAACTTGCATAATATTGTGCTGTTTTGACGTTGTTAAATATTAAATATTAACGTATTTCTAAAAGATTTGGGTTATTATGTTTTGAAAATATGTAGATATAATAATCTCTGTTATTTTTTATCAACAAATTCCTGTAACATTACAACAATTATTAGAAACAACAAGAAGTAAAAACAAGTAGAGCAGTAATTATCGCAACGATAAAGTTCGTCAATCTTATATATTATGTAAGTAAAACTAACATAAAGAAATAGGTTCTTTAATAATTTCGATTGAGTTGAATTCCTTCATTCCGTTCTCTTACTGTACGAACAAAATAACCAACTGCAGTTTTGATAGTTTATTTTTACGTCTGCTTTTTTTAAATACCTACTCGATGCTTTTAGTTTTTAAGCCCCGACTAAAAAGAGAGGTGTTATAAGTCGGTGTTATAAGACCCGTCGATCTGTGTGTCTGTGTATCCGCGTCCACCTAGACTGTAAAAAATATATCTATATGGCTTATGATCGTATTCATAAAGACCTCTAAAAAGAATAAAAATAATATTATTAGGTACTTATTGAAGCCGTTGCGTCGGGGGACCGTTTAATAAAGGAAGAAAGGACTTAAAATGCAAGTAAGTTACCAAGGCTACTAAAGAAATTACGATATCGAATCGTATAGTCTAAGCCCTCAATGATTAACTTCGTAAAATAGACACTGTTGGGGCCAGTGCCCTGTGCCTATGTGGTAGGGAAAACTGACTACCGGGATGCTGGTTCAAATAAAAGAGTGGACTGTATATAATGGACTATAATGAATACACACACACACTCTACCGGCAATAAATAAAGATGCGAATGGTAGCGTGAGCGAAATCGTATTGCTGGTCGAGCGGATCACCACCACTCCTCCTGCACCAGCCCGCGCCCCGCTGCTGCGTCGCCCTTCTGGAAGCTACGATAAACGTTGCTCATGCGTTTGTCTAAGGCGAGTCCTTAACATACTCCCCGCGTTGAAGAGTTGTCTTCAATGTTGGATGTTGGCAGGGGATATATAGTATTGAATGCTCTTCTGATTATTCCTCTTTTTGTCCGAATATCTGCAACTCTTGCCACTACATTTCTTCCTGGTAACACTCGAAGAACTCGCCCAAGTAACCACATTATGGGTGGACTAGCTTTGTCTTTTATGATTAAAAGTGCCCCCTCCCTTAAAGTATCATGCGACCGCATCCATTATGTCTTCTGCTGAAGTAAAACAATATCGGTTCCAAAAATGTTGCTTCAGAAGCTGGATTCTATTGAATCTTGCAAGAAATGATATTTTGTTATTGTTCATCTGGGTCTGTGGTGCAAAGATAAGAGATCGTCCAATAAGAAGATGAGCTGGAGTCGAAGGATAAAGATCAGAGGGATCGTCGGATAAAGGAGTAATAGGGCGGGAATTTAGTATTGCTTCTACTTGAATTAATAAAGTATTCATTGCTTCGTAGTCTAGAAATGTAAGACTTAAGATACGTCTCAAATGATGTTTTACTGATTTTACAGCTGATTCCCACAAACCGCCGAAATGAGGAGTATAAGCTGGAATAAAAGTGAAGTTTATACCTTCCTTAGTCATGTCTGCCGGGGAAATATGTTTAAGAAGTATTGATAACTCGTGGAATGTACCTACAAATGTAGTTCCATTGTCAGAATAAATAGTTCGCGGTTTGCCTCTACGAGCTGTAAATCTATTTAAGGCTGCTATAAACGCTTCCTTCGTCAGGTCTGAAACAAGCTCCAAGTGCAAAGCTTTTGTTGCCAAACAAACAAACACACAAATGTAAGATTTTATATGCTTACACCCTCTGCCCTTGTGATTGGCTATCATCATTGGCCCAGCATAATCTACTCCAGTATCAAGAAAAGGCAATTCTAACTTAACACGCTGTTCAGGTAAATTACCCATAATAGGTTGTAGTGTTTTTCCCTTAAACCTACAGCATTTAATACAAGATCGAACAATGCGTTTTGCTAGATTTGTACCTCCTAAAACCCAATATTTGTGTCTTGCTGTGGCTAGCAATAATTGAGGACCCGGGTGTAAATATTTAATGTGTAGCATGTAGCATTATAAAAAGTGATTTAGATAATTACTACTTAGCAAAACTGGATGCTTAACATCAAAATCATAATTAGTAATGGACAATCTACCACCAACTCTAATTAGTTTATTTTCGTCAAGAAAGGGCGAAAATGGTAAAAGTCTATTTTTTAAGGTAAATTTTTATTCTGAATAAGTAAGTCATATTCTTCCTGAAAAGATTCTTGTTGAGCAATCTTTAACAGAAAATTAGTAGCATTAGAGAGTTCAGTAATTGTTATATTACCGCTTATTCTGCTGTACTTATTAAGACAATTATTAATAAATCTAAATACAAATGATATTATACGCTGTAATTTTGAAAATAAGGAAAATTTTGTGATTAAATTTGTAAATATTAAATTGTTTTCGTGGAGAATATGAAAACATTTAAGAGTTTCTGGTAAGTCGGATAGGACTATTTTCTGTTTAGGTTGAACTGGCCAATTGGTTTTATCTGACTGAAGAAATGAAGGCCCTGACCACCACAAGGAAGATTTACTAAGAATATCTGCCCTTAAACCTCGCGAAGCAAGATCTGTGGGATTATCCTTGCTGGGCACATAACGCCACTCATGATTGGAAAAACTTTCTTGTATCTCAGAAACACGATGACATACAAATGGTTTCAGTTGACCTGGAGAAGCTCGAAGCCAACTTAAAGCTGTTGTGGAATCGGACCACAATATACACTTACTAAATATAAGGGTTAAAGATTCTAAAACCTTTTTACTTAGTCTTGCTCCCAGTAGCACACCGCAAAGCTCTAATCGAGGAATACCATCGTCAACGTACACGTACAACGGTCCCCCGACGCTACGACTTCAATAAGTAGGTACACAATAATATTATTTTTCTATTCTATTTAGAGGTCTTTTTGTATTGGAGTTTTTTATATTTTTTATTTTTTTTTTTCAATAAGATTAGATTAACATTACAAATAAATGTCTCCTTTCGCTACAGAGTGGAAGGCGTTCTGTCAACTCTCCGCCCCATCAGGGCGGGTGTCCCCCAGGGTTCAGTTCTCTCGCCCATCCTCTACTCCATCTACGCTAGCGATATTCCTAGGCCGCGATCTAAAGTGCACCTTGCCATGTACGCGGACGATACCGCGCTTTACACGTCCTCTAAGGATCACTGGGAGATATACCAACGTCTCCAATCCGCAGTCGACTCCCTTGAGAGTTGTAATAACGTGTACGCGTAGGCATAAGTGACACCACACAACATACAGACACACACCGTCTATACCGGTATAGACGAGGTCCCAACTGAGTAAGTGCTCCGTTGCTCCGGCGTTCTGCCGTCGGAGGACGCTAGTGTCCAAATTTCCTTAGCTTCCCTCCTGACTAACGACGCCCCGAGCCGAGGTCCGTGTCTCAATCTGAGACGCCCTCGGGACGTCGTTCCCCATGGGGGCCCATCTGGCCCCCCCTTTTTAAGGGTGGGTCTCCTGACCCACCCGCTCCCCCGGTGACGCTGTAATAGCCAACAGGGCTAACAGCATAGACAGACAAAAAAAAAAAATACAAATAAATGTAACGCGCCTTTAAAATTTCATTAGCAACTCTTCAATTAAACAACAAAAAAGGCTATCGATACTGCCTTCTTTAGCTACATATGTAGGTCAATGAGAAAGTGAAAAGAAACTTGATATGAAATTGACTCTAAATTTGAAATAAAGGAGTTGTAGCAGTCGTGGCCGAGCGGTTAAGGCGTCTGACTAGAAATCAGATTCCCTCTGGGAGCGTAGGTTCGAATCCTACCGACTGCGTTAACAGAATATTTTTTTGACTACTCTATTTGTTATCGAAGGATGTGTATTCAATCTTTTGTCTGTAATAGTGTAAAAGTTATACAAGCCATCGATTTCAATAAAATAAGTTTTTAAATAGAATTGTTAAGAAAATATTCAAAGTAAATAATTGTTTTTTTTTTAAATTATAATACAATTTGGAGAACCTTAAATATCTACATATATCTATCTATATCTACTAAAATGACATACTTTTTTTTATTTAAAATGTTTATTTACAAAATTTTGAGACCGCTGGGCAAATATGCCTATGGTTTGTATGTATGTATGGTTTTGTATAGACTATAGAGCATTAACCAATTATGATTATATTATATATTAGTATGAAGCGATTGATGTATTTTTATTCTAGGCGAGTTGTTTTAGTTTTTACAATAAAAAGAATTAATAAAAAAATGTCTATTATAGGGCAAGGGATTACATTAACGGTCATGGAAAGGTCATGGCTTGCAAATCATTTAAATTTTAGTAATAAACAAGTAACCTAAGCAATTTATATGGCGTTGCTTGACAAAATGACAAAGGGGTCGATGGCGCCCGCAGCTTTAAGCTCGTGAGCGGGTGACGCTTGCGGTGTCTAAGGTCTTGCCGTCTTAAATCATTACTGTTTTTATCGTATTAAATGCGAGGGTTCTAATACTTTGTACATTACTTACTAAATATTTATGTTTGTGAAATAATGATTACTGATCACTTGATCAGTAACGCTTAACATCTTGCAACACCAGAGGAATAAAAAAAAAGCGTTGCAGGCTAATAAGGACGCAGTAAGCCCTTTTTTGAGGGGTCCATGCTGTTTTAATTTTAATTGTTGGGTAGTGCATAAATATTTTTTTTTCGCGAAACACACTGAAGAAGAACCGTATCTCTGGCAATCTCTAATTTAAAAAAATGGAATGTTAGCTTGTTAAAAAACATATTGTCTTAATCTGTAATTTATATTGAATATTTTGTAGATAATTGTAATTATTCTTATAAAAATAAGTAGTACATTCTATTAAAAGTAACAGTTATTTTGAGAAATTATTGTATAAAAATCATTATTAATTATTATTATTTAATGTATTCATAATATATTAATATATGTTGAATTCTTAGAAAATGTTTTAGTTTACTTAGTGGTTCACTTTTGACTTCCGATTAAAGTGTCAAATTGTCATATTGTTAGTCAATAGAAGACTTGTAAATAAAATTTAATGAAGTTCTAAGATTTGTATAAAAGGACATCAGTCTTCATCGGGCGGTTAAGCAAGTTTGTGATCAGATATATATGTATTGATAAGTGACAGTTATTAAAGCTAAGTGTTATTTAGAAAATATAAAGAATACATTGATGAAGAAATTCTTTTATTTTTAAGTGTAAATTGATAACAGTTATAAGATATATTTAAAAATTTAATCCTTACTGATATTATCAAAACCTTGTGATGGCAGATAGCTTATATGGGGTTAACTGTGGACTGTAGAGGAAGTCGCTAACAAAATAACCATCAAAAATAATGGTTTATTTATCTAAGTACAAAACACTGTCAGAACGATTTTTTATTAGTTTGCATAAACACCATTAGCGCCTCTACCATACGGCTGAATATTGTTTGTAGATAAGTAGAAATTTTCTTTATCACCCCTGAAAAAAAAACCACTCATTATATTAAATTTGAAGAAAGTGTCAGCGTAACGAAATTAAAACAATTTTTTTACTAATTATTTTCGTATTGATGACGTTCGGTGATTGTTTTTGATTTTTGAAAACATTGTAAATTTTTTATCAGTTTTTAGTAAATTTAAATCTTGTTTAAGTAGGTACCTAATTAAACAAGATTTTGAACTAACAATATTACAATTTTTTTTTGTTTTTTAAGCAAAACAAGTTCAATTACTGACTGTATTTTATATAGAGCATTCACCTTTAGCGTATTAAGTTGGCTAGGCAAGAGTTTTTTTTTACAATATTGTAGTATTTTAAGTTTGTTTATTTGTTTATTCAAAAATGATAATATAACTTGTAAAAAAAATTACAAGTAATTTGTATGCATTAGTTTGTAATTTGTAAGTTATTAAATAAACCAGCCCTCTAGCCAAACTTTTGATTCATTATCATTTACACCCTATATAATTAAAACATTGAATCCCTTACATTGGGTCCACTGTGTCCTCTCCAACGTAAACAGTGTAGCCGGTCCCATTTGATGTATACCAATTACTGCAACTAGTAGCAGATATGGCTTCGAAGGAAGTTGTATTTTCGAGTGCTTCACAAAAATACATCCACGAGCGGTCATGGCTGCAGCCAGCTGAATAAATCAGTAAGAACAGTCGGAAAAAAGAGATATTAAACACATATTTTACAAACATTTTTAGAAAATTTGTGTATGTTACGCACTTTTTTACAATAATAAAAAGTTTAATATTAATCACAATTTCGAACTATGATCTTTGCAAAGATCATAGTTTACTGTATATTTGTCTGATGATAAATATACCTTTACCTATTTATTTGTAATTATTAATTAAAAAAGAATTATATTACATTTATCCAGGTATTGCACATCTTTTTCGAGGATAATTTTAAAATACCGTATGCAATTGTGTGTTCAAAATATACGATTGCAGTGATTGCTATATACGAAGCGAATAATTTATGTAGCCCTCAGTCACTTTAAGGACTCTTATAAATCTTACTATCAACCGAGTGTTCAACACTTCCTTTGTTCGATAGACTCAATTATGTTTACCAACAAAAAAAAAGAACTTGCGCAAATGGCTACTTCTTCAGTGCCGAGAGTTTACATGTTTTCATTTATCGCAATGCTGGTCTGACCCATAATTTTTTGCAATGTTCACGTCATACCTCTCTGATCACTGGCTCAGAAAAAATTTAAGTAAACATTGCTCTACTGTGTTCTGGTAGTTAATGTTCTATCAAAGAGTTGCAGACAAAAAGTTACATTGTACTATATTTCATGTAATAATAAAATGAGTGGTAGGTATATTTTAACTTAGTGTAACATTACACTGATGAAAGTTAGTAATCTAAAGAAAAATCTTTTTTTAATTTAAAACTGTACTTCCTAAATTTCAAGGTTTTATAAAAAGATATATCTAACTGTAAAGTTTTTGGTTACACTCAATCCTGATAGGTACTAACAAAATACCAAAATATGTATCAAAAAAGGGATTTTATAATAAAAAACGATAAACTATACCTACCTATACTATACCACAGCGTAAGGTGTTTCAAAAGAGATTTGAAAATATAAAAATGTTTACCATACCTTCGTCAATCGGTGAAGGGTTTTCGCATCCGGGCTGTACATTACTTCCACAATTAAACCAGAAGTCAACTGTACCGATTGACTCATCAGATCCTAACTTTCCTGGATTGGTGTGAAGAACGTCCACATATTTAGCGGAATAGGAATCCAGGGGTCTAACCACCCGCTCGTCAAATATAGGTCCAGCCGGATCAAGACCTGTAATTCTTGTAATGTTTTGTTTGTTAATATAAATTCAGGTCCTAAACAATAGCAGCTTTAATTATGTCCGTAAATTTTGTGATTTTTTTATTTTCGAAAAGTTGTAGTAATTGTGGTATAATAAAATTAATAGTTATTTTTTGTAATTACAAACAGAATAAACACTAAAAAAGTTTAGATTTTTTTTAAAAGCAATATAAAATAATATATTAACTTTTTGCATTTAATTGACTACAACTTACATAAATAAAGTAACATAATAAAATTAAGTACCTTGGAGCCGTTAGATTATGTTTTTTTAACTCGCGGCCAGCGTACCCCATGAGATGAGCACCGACCGAGAATCCTATTAGATGTGTCCTTTCTAGAGTTAGACCTGCTGAAACTAGCTTATATAGCGCCATCCCTAACTTTTCACCAACCTGCAAAGTTAGGATAATTATATCTTATACAAACTATATCTATATATCTATATATATTATCTACATACACACAGATTATAATGTTAAACATGCAATTCATTTACATGTCTGTATGAATATATAAAATCGTTCTTTTGGAACAGTTTTGAAATGATTTTGACGAAATAACAAGTTGGATTTGTCTCTAGAAAATAATCACTGCACACATTTTACTGTTATTTGGATAATAACACCTGTCATTGTGTAGCAGTATTAGGATAGAGTTTAGCCGATAGTAAACGATATTAGATTATATGACATCTCATTATAAACTGTTACTCACAGACCATGAAATTATTTGTTTTCTTTATATTTCTATATCTATAGTTGGGTTATATTTTTAAATATAATTATAGTAATATTTATAAATAATTCTTACGGCAGCAACTTGCGTTAAAACTGTGATTGGATAGAAAATAGGTCCTAATAATGGCGCAGACGCCTCCTTTTCCCAATTAAGAAGAATAGCATTGTATCCACCGAGCTTCATATATGTTCCTAAAATTGTTTTAACCGTAATTCCGTCAGCTTTTCCAGTAAACCCGAATGCATAGATAACCGTGACGCTTGTCGCATCATAACCCGGTGCCTTCAAAATATTTTGTGGTGTCTCTAAATCAAACTTTTCGAACTTGTTAATTGAACTAAAATGGTTAAAGATTAAAGCACATTATACGTATAAGTACATAGTTTTAAAAAAACTATGTTGCTTTGATAAGGATTTTTTTAAAATAGAATGAAATTTAATTTCATCAATCAGTGTTAAAAATACAAAGAAAATGACTTACTCATCGTAAATACGTAGATTTACAGCCTGTACAAAACCAGTTATACAAATGTAACTGAAAACATAACGTCCAATCTGATTTATTATCCAAACGTTATAATGATTTTATATTCGTCAGTTTTATACTTACCAAATAAAGTAATGAAAAAAATCTCTTAACATTTTTAGATCTTCTACGATATTTTGTGCTGTTGAAAAATAATCTAAAATTATTTAAATATACCAATTAGGAAACCAGTTCTCTCTATCTTATATATTATTATTGTCTTTATATTCTGTTAAAGTTAAATTATTTCAATATTACGTAAATTATATTTTAATCCAATTATTGTTTAATAGAATCAATGTAAATGTATTTATATAAATTTATATAAATATAGAATGAAAAATAAACCGATACGGGCAGGGATTCGAACCCGGGACTACTGGGAAACCGTCCCGTCGCTCTACCAACTGAGCTACCATATCTATGTATTTATATAATTTTTTTATAAACTAAGGTAACCAATAAAATAAATAAAGGCACTGAAACTAAAAAAAATGTAAATATTCTTATACGTCTCAAATTTAAACCAAAAACTCTCCCTCCGTTGAGTTACGAGTATCGGTGACCTTCTAAAATAAAATACCCTGCGAACTTCTGGAAACAATTGTAGCACTAGATCGCAAGTCATTAAATATTTCTAGTGATACAAAAATGTAAGTGGAATTATTATCAAGCGTACTAAAAATTTTTGTTTAAAATAAAACGTACTCTTTTGAAATACTATCACACTATAAGAATATACCGTTACTATCGAATACACAGGGAACGACTGCGAGTGTTGCTGTTTTGAAACAAAGGTAAGACATGACATCTGTGCAAATAAGTCACAATAATATAAAATTAATTAAAATATTTTTGTTTAAATTACATTAAATTTTAAGAAATAATATTAACAGACACCGCTATAAAATAAGAGCCTTGGTAGTATTGTACAAGAATAAAATAGTTTACGCCAGCTTAAAATAACTTATAGAAAATATATTTATTTATTAATAATATTTTTTTTTGTAGGTAACAACATAATGCTTGTTAACTTCAAATACTCGTAAGACAAATCAACAACTGATGCGAGTGTCACGCTTTTTAAGTACATTTTCGACGCATGGGAGCAGTCACGGAATCGGAATGTTTGTAATTTATCTAAAGCCTTTGATTGCATAGACCATCAAACATTACTATGCAAACTTACACACTATAGTGTGCATAGTGTTGTGCTTGATCTTATTGTTCCTTACCTGGATCAAAGACTTCAGACAGTTGATGTAAATAAGTGTAAATTGGCTAGTGTTCACCTAAAAATAGGTGTTCCACAAGAATCTATTAACGCCCCCTTTTTTTAACTCATATGTTAATGATTTGCTCTTTTATCGATCGATAACAACTTTGTTTTACTAATGCTAATTTTTAGACCCACTTTTGAGCTTTCATTATTTATAGTTTGAATAATTTTTTTAATCGCTTTTGGACTTTCATCTAATACGACCAGTCGTCCGCAAATTTTCAGTAATTTAGTATTCTTCTATCTATGTTGAGTCTTAGATGTTGCGAGTCGAGTTTGCGAAAGAAGTCCTCCAGAACTGCTGTAACAACTTTGGGGACAACGGGTCTCCTTGTTTAAATCCTCGTTTGATCTTGAATTCTTTGCCCAAAACTTCCAATTGGTTCTTCCAGTTGTTGGCGAATATATTATTGATTAAGTTAATATATGTTGCAGATATATTTTGCCGAGACCGAATCCAGAATCCGAATCCGTAACGAAATTAACCTAACACCCCCCACTCCGCATACTACGAAGCTTGGCCGAGTATTATGTACATATCATTTAAAAATAGCGTAAGCGGCGTTGTTAATATGAACTTATTCCTTACTAGTTAAGGGTGAGTTTAGGATAAATGTTTTACTTGTACAAAGGTATTTTTTTCAACAAGCCTTTTCATTTTGAAGATCATTTACTGTTATCGTGTTACAAAAGACCCTAACTTATTTAACAATATATATATTGTATATATATGTGTGTATACATTGTATGGTATTTATATATGTACGTATGGTATGTAAAATTATTTAAAAATCGAGAATTAACGCGTCCGGAATAGGCATCACATACCTTTTATTTGCCTGACGTTTCGACCAGGTTGCACCGGCCGTGGTTACAGGATGTGTCAGCCTGCTTTTCCCGATTTTTCAAATAATTATATACATTAATTGTATAATGAAACGCGATAGTTTAAAAGTTAGTATGTAAGTATTGTTTTTATTTAAAAAAAGTTGATACAAGAAGTTTTTCATCTAACTTATGAGGGAAAAGACAAAAGCAGCGGAAATACAACTAAGTTAGCAGCATACTTAAAAAATAAAAAACGTCTTGCATGTCTAGACAATCGTTTTTTAGATGAATTACAACAATTATTTTAAATTTAAAAAAATAAATCGATATTTCGACATATTTTTTTAAATATCAAACCCCGATATTGATAAAAATATCGATATATCGAAAACCCGATATATTTAAAAATGTCAAATACCCTATAAATGAGTCATTTATTCAAAAAAAGGAAAAAATCTAATCGGTCACCAAACTGAAAAAATATAACTTAAATTAATATATTAAAAAAAATACTGTATAAATAAATAAATATTTTTTTATGTCTGTCTATGCTGTTAGCCCTGTTGGCTATTACAGCGTCACCGGGGGAGCGGGTGGGTCAGGAGACCCGCTCTTAAAGATAAATAAATAATTATAATTACATACGTTGATAAAAAATCCTATGCAATAGCTTTACCGCGGCAGTCTCCGAGTGCGACACGTATTTTCATAGTATATGAAAGCTAGGACCAGAGACGAAGCTTCTTAGCAATCCATGGATTCACCGTGCGGGTGCCGGGGCCATCGCGTTGCAAGGAGAGGAGTGCAAGCAGTGCCTGGGACTTGCGACCCAGGAGTAGGTTTAAGGGGCCCCTTTATTATGCGCAGAAACGCTCACCTTCACCCTCCACACTCCTCTCCCTACCTAACCAAATTTGGAAAGAACCTACTAATGCCGCCTTTGAAGTACGTTCTAGAAATGAACCGATACTTGTTCTAGAAAGGCCAAGATCTTTAAGTAGGCTATAGAGAGATTTTGCTGTTATACCTCTCACTCCCACTTCTACCGCGTACAAACTAACTATAAATTTATTCCTGATCAGTTCGTTGGTTAGTTCGTAATACTTATTGAGCTTGAATGTGTGATCCCTTGGGATGTTTCTTTCCCAAGGAACAGTAAGCTCCACAAGTATCACGCGTCTCAGATGTTTCGAATACAGGAATTAGTCCGGTCTGGATGACGAAACACCAACATCCCCAGGGATTCTGTAATGCTTTTCATACGTGTCCATCATAAGAATCCAATCAGGAGCCGCGCCTAATATTGAATAAGGCTTCTCTTTTGATTTTTTGGAGGAGCCTTCTTTCACGAATTCTATAGATCGTTTGGTGGTTGTTATACCCTTTCGCGCTCTTGCTACTGAAAGACTAACCGCTTCCCGTATAATTTCTAATACCTTGTCGTGGCGACGCGAGTATTGACCTTTATCTAGAAGTACCCTACACCCTACTAATAGGTGTTTCGCGGTTCTTATTGCCTCCCCACAGATGTTGCAAGACTTTTCGGTGGCTTTGCCCCATCTTACTAAATTACTTTGATCTGGGAGAGTCATTTGGAATGCATTAAGATAGAATTTTAATAATGCTGGGGACCAATCATTAATTAAGGTGCGCCACTTCAAAGCTAGTGGAATACAAAAATCTCCTATGGTCACCCATTCGTTTTGAATTTCTAGGCTCATCGCGTACTGTTTTGTTAAATTCTTTGTACTTCTCAATTATCTGTTTGAGTGTTTGGATGTGGTCTAATATTCGATTTTTTTTTGAAGCTAGCTTGCTCAGTTTTTTCATTTTCGTTATATTTTGTACTTATCCTGCCTACCTACCTACCTTTGTCCTTGGCCCTTTCTTGTGTAGTAGAATCGAATGTGAAGTTTCCCATCGTCTTGGTATATATGCACTTTTCCAAATTGAGTTAAACATTTTAGTAAATAGTGGTACCATTTCGCCAATATTCCCTCTCAATATCTTGTTGGTGATTTTCTCTGGTCCACGTAATTTTTAAATCGTTTTACTTCTTATTGCAAATTTCCACTTCACTCTTTAAAATATCAGGCTCCCTCAATGCCAGGCTGTCTGCTATTTTATTCATTCATAAGCGGTTGCATGAGGGGTTGTCTATTTGAGTACAGTTCTTTGTAAAATATTGTCGCCAATTCATGTATACCTTTCCTGTCGGTGATGCTGTCTTCCTCTTGCTTTGGTTTCGGTATCCACCAGTTTCTTTACTCCCACAGTTCTCTATATTTGATTCTCGAACACTTCTAGTCTTCTAATTTAGCAGTCTCTTTTGATATACAATATTAAATTTAGTAGTATTTTAATAGCGAAAATTAACGAAACTATAAGAGATACGAGTTTACTTTGGATAGTTTCCCATAAGTCGAGGGTTAGAATCCTTACCTGTACCGGTTTAATTTTCATTATATATTTATAAAAAAATAAACAAACCTGACATGACTGACTGCACATCTTTATAGATATTCCCAAACATTGATATTGGTTGTGGCATCTTTTCAATGTTTTTAACTATACTGCAAAGTTAAAAACATTGGTTAGGATTTTCGCAAGAAACCTAATAGATGTCACCACCGTCCCGATAAAGACGATCACATAAAAAATGCTTCATTCATAAAAACGGGTAGCAATACGCAAGCTGAATTGGAAGAGCGATGGAACGGTTTCATAGAGGTCGGGGGTTGAATTCCCTGCCCGTATCGGTTTATTTTTATCTTATATTTATAAAAACCATAAGGATATTTTGTATTATGAAGACGTACTGTTGTAATTCACAAATGAAGTGAGGCATAGGATTAGGACGGTAAATTCGATCAAGTATAAAAAATATATAGATGATAATAAAGTTTTGTTAAAGTTTAGTTGGTACACAAAGATATGTATATTTATAATAAAGTAATCCCAACCGGATAATATCACCCTACTACAGATAAAACTCTCACCATTATACCCAAATACCTATAAGTATTAGTGAAAGAATAAAATATTGTTCTATCTATACTAATATTATAAAGCTGAAGAGTTTGTTTGTTTGAACGCACTAATCTCTGGGACTACTGGCCCGAATTGAAAAATTATTTTTTTGTTGAATAGTCCGTTTATAGAGGAAGGCTATAGGGTATATATCATCTCGCCGTGACTAATAGAAGTTAAGCAGCAATGAAAAATGCTGCAAATTTAATATAATCTAATAGGTTCTGACTGACTTAGTTATAGCATACAGTCTAAACCACAGGTCGTAGAGATAGTAAAATTGGAGGATACATTTGTTTTTCTACGTAGTGGTGTACTAAGAAAAGATTTTTAAATTCCACCCTTAAGGGTTTTAAATATCAATTTTGTATGGAACTCGGCGGCAACACTAAAAACCATGCGGACGAAGTCGCGAGCGACCCCTAGTAATTAATATCTGCATGGAGATTGAGGCGCTGAGATTCATGTTCAGTAGAAAACTTGGTCCTGTATTCTGTAGTTACTTCTATAGGGCAGCTTATGTTATTGAAATATACAGCGAATAATACCAGGAGCGGATTGAGGAGATCGAGGTACAGCCGATGACTGACAGTCATTAGTTGATATATGCTGAGAAACAAATCTCTATGTGAATGTGATGGAATGAGAGAATGTGATAGAATCAGTTTATGTTTATACAATATATATTCAATTGAATATTAATCAGTTTACAGAATAAATATATACATAATTATAATAACTTTCGTGTGAGGATTTTTAGTGTATAAATTTTGTTTTTCTACTAAAGTATGTTGCCGAAATTCTCCAATGATGCAAAGGTCCAAGAAAGTTGACATTCCATCCCAATTGCATCCCAAGATGCAACGGGATATTGTACGACATGGACGTGTAATGGGCACTTTTCTCCATACCAAGTAATAGTTAGACAAACCCAAGTGAGCGTCCACAGTTATCTGGTAATTCTCCAGCAAGCGAAAGTATATCCAGCAAGCAATCACAGGGGGCATATGTCTATTGACATCTGACAGACGATGTCTCTACCAATTGAGAAAGACCATTCGCTGGTACAAAAGTAATATACCTATATAGTATCTACTACAGTGTATAGGTACATTAATTTTACAAAAGGTATGTTGTATAAAAACGTGGTAGAAGTAATTTTACACGAAAAGACAACACAGAACGATAGGTCTATTGAATATTTGCATTAAGCTGCCATGGGTGTATATGCAAATATTATTATTTCATGGTATTTGTTTTAAAACATATTTGGGTTATGACGAAGTCTTGTGAAGAACTGTACATTTTTATTTGTATGTGTAACTAGTGTATATAGCAATATTTAACAATAACGATGAATTCAATTATAACATGTAATATTATATTTTAGACTTGGAGAATCTTAGAGAAAGTTTAATAAAAAAACATTTTAGTATATAATAAATATTATAGAAATGATATAAGCAATATTTACAATAAAAATATATTGCTTATATATATAATAAAAATCTTGCCAAAATTGAAATATATGTCGGAGATAGGAGGTATATTCGATGGAGTCTTCTGGTACAGGATCCGAAGCGTAGGTCTCAGGCAATTAAACCACACAGACACAATATGACAATTACTTGTATTAAATGTAGGTAATCACAAATTACTTAGTAGGTATACAATTATCAGAGTTTCGTGAACCACCGGTCCCGTTTGGGGGGTCCGAACTGTAAGGCTCACACTAATCAATAATCCACTCGTCTCGATTCTCTCGGATATTTAAAATATCTCCGGTGCCCCTCCAAACGATTCCGATCACGTGACTCAATACGTCACGGCATTCACACCCCACTGTTACAATGATATCAATTGAGTTACTAATTATCGTTAAATTATCGTGATCTGCGACACGGCCATACTGACAAGTCACACGCCCTCGTGTGCATATGTATCTGAAATCCAAACAATATACAACTGTAGATGTTGCTTCGCTCGGCCTTACTGACCACATAAAAAAAATCATGAATCATTCTAATCCATAGTTCTGATAACTGAAGCTGTAACAGGCATAGAACAAAACTCAATCAAGGTTCACCATGAAATTCGACTAATTGTAGTCAAGATAGACAACCATCATTAGCGTCAAGTCAAGATAGACAACCCGCATTGGCGTCAAGTCAAGATAGACAACCCGCATTGGCGTCAAGTCAAGATAGACAACCCGCATTGGCGTCAAGTCAAGATAGACAACCATCATTGGCGTCAAATAAAGTAGATATCGTATAAATTATCATTATCATCAGAACAGCCAGCAACAGAACAATTATCATTATCATCATCGTCATCATTGACGTCCAAAATTATCAAATTACAACAGACTTTATTATCGTATCTCATAAAAGATTAATAAGATCGGATACACTGAAACACTTAAACTTTACATATGATTTCTGTCTACATGAATTGTTTTTCTTTGACTAGCGAGCATTTAGCACTTGAAACGTAAGTAAATTAAAACGAATCACCTTTTCGATGTAACGTGCCCAATGGTAGATAAATTGCACAGACATCAACGCGTTCGCATCGCACTATACCAGCACCGCTGCCATAGCTGCCATCGTCACGAACACCGTCACCATCATCAGCACCATCAGCGCCATCGGCGCCATCAGCGCCATCAGCGCCATCAGCGCCATCCGTGCCGCGCCATCACCGCCATCCGCGCTGCGCCATTACCGCCATTCGCGCCGCGCCATCATCGCCATACGCGCCGCGCCATCATCGCCATACGCGCCGCGCCATTACCGCCATTCGCGCCGCGTTGTCACCGCTATAATTTCTCATTTCTTTCTTTCTTCATTAGCAACGATTCTGTCTTTCGTAGAATTCTTCCAACGGTCATATAATCTAATAAACGACTTCCATAAGCGATTAAATAGGTATTTTCACTCGATTTTCTTGATATGTGGGTAGATCTCAATTTTTAAGTTTTGAGATAACATAAATTTAACTTGATTGATTGATTGATTGATTTGCAACCATTGATTATCAACTATTGATTGATTGTAATGATTCTGGAACTTCATTGTTATTATCTTGTAGTGTGCGTTTCAAATAATAAAATCACTTCATTTCTTGCTTGACGTTATTTGTAGCTTCAATAAACTTATCTTGTAGGTAGTTTGTGGTTTTGATGCCCGAGTGAATCCCGCTTCTGATGTCGGAGATATGAGGTAGATTAGTGGCTTGTTCGGTCTTGATAACGTCTTCTTGTACAGGATCCGAAGCGTAGGTCTCAGGCAATTAAACCACACAGACACAATATGACAATTACTTGTATTAAATGTAGGTAATCACAAATTACTTAGTAGGTATACAATTATCAGAGTTTCGTGAACCACCGGTCCCGTTTGGGGGGTCCGAACTGTAAGGCTCACACTAATCAATAATCCACTCGTCTCGATTCTCTCGGATATTTAAAATGTCTCCGGTGCCCCTCCAAACGATTCCGATCACGTGACTCAATACGTCACGGCATTCACACCCCACTGTTACAATGATATCAATTGAGTTACTAATTATCGTTAAATTATCGTGATCTGCGACATATATATTAAATAATAATATTTTATGTGATATCATTACTTTTGAAAATCCTTTTTGTAATTTACTCAAGATAAAAATAGATGAATTTTCTTATAAAACGCTCGGTATAAAAATATACGAAAAGTAAAACTTAGTGATCGAACGACTTTGTTACGTGATTGGTGTATAACCTATTTTGTGCACCTTTCACTTTTAAAATCTTTAATAATAAGTGATAACTAAAGCAATTTATCAGACTTTTTAATTCTCAAGTTTAGCTTTTGTTATTGGCAGCTTGCTACTCCAGGTAAAAGCAGCTCAAGGTTTAACGCCATAGCAATTTCTTCAGTTAATCTTGTTAACTCTTTATTTCTTTCTTCTGCACTGTGAATGAATGTCTGTGTTCTACCACTGCAATGGTTGCTTACGTTTTGCACATTATAATACGTCCAGCGTTACATACTGTAAAGAGTTTTCGACAAGTTGCAGCAGAAATTTTTATTTGTGTATTGTTATAGAACTATAAAAAAAGAACTATAAAAATAACTAGTCTAGCCATAAATTCTGTTACTGGCTATTTGCATACATTTAAAAAATCGATAATTTGAATTTCGAACATTAGCTTCTACGATAAAAAAAGATTTCTTACCCGCCATTATTGTAAGTTTTTAGTTAATAAATTATTTGTTTTGAAGATGAAATAGGTCACTAAAGAGAATAGAATTGCAGTTATTGCACTGTATAAAGTAGGTAAGAAGCATTTTTTGATACATTGGAAAAGCTAGGGATTAGCCGAATGTTTATGTATCGTACCATCCAAAGGTACACTGAAACCATGTCTGTTAATGACTGTGAGAGATCCCGTCGACCAGGCCAACCAGGCCGTTAATGCAGTCAAGGCCGGAAGTCCTGTGCCACACATTTATTAGCACCAATATTTCGTGATTGATTTAACATTATTGATCAGAATTATAGATGCAATCCATTTTCAAGTCTTCTCTTGGCTGACTATAATGCTTTAAAAAGCACTTTCCACGAAAATAGAATTCGGAGTTATTCAGGTCAATATGACAGGCAAACACAACCATCAAAGATAGACCCACAAATAAAACCGAACGTTATTGATTTTAGAAATTATAATTGCAAATCGTATTGGGGCACTAATTAAAATATGAACGAGAAATAAAAATCAAACCCAGTGATATTGAGGTTCTCTACTTTAAGTGGTAAAATTTCTATAAAAATATAATACTGATAATGATTCACAGAGACAAGTATTACTTAAAATTCACTTCATCATTTTTGATGTACATTTAAAAAATTTTTTTAAAGAACGTAACTATTTTCTTTTCTAAGTATGTATGTCGTATTGTGTTAAAATTCAAAAGACATTTTTATTATTCGTATTTATATACTGTTGTTACTAAAAAGGACATAAGATACTGATACAGATCCAACTAGAAACTAAATTCACCAACATGGGCTTAAAACAACATAATAAAACAAATATAAATCCACCGTTAATTATTATGGACCGGGATCCCTCGCACTATTTCGCAATTGTTTACTAACAAGCTAATTTTTGTGAGTAGGTTCATTTTTACGAGACGCCCAATATTTGCTAGTATAAAAATTTCGTAAATGGTAGCTAACAGGGGTAATGAGAACATAATTTGTTGGTTTAGTAGTTACCAAAAAAATATTACTAACTGGTTTTGTTTTCATAATTCTCATAATAATTAACTAAATTAGCCGAAAAAATATTTGTCCTACAAAATGCTAGGTTTGATCATAGAGGTCCGACCTTTGCAACATGTACTATTTACAAGGTCATGGAAAATAATTACTAACCAGCTGATTTTTTTAGGTTGGGTAGTTACCCAACAATTATTGTAGGACTAGGGATGTACGTAAAAAAATGGCCCTATGGTATGGACAACTTGGGAGTGTCGGACTAGGAAAACGTTCTACGAAATTTGTAGGGTAATGTGGGTATTGAATTATATAATGATTAACTAATAATTATATCATTCATTATTATTAACATTATTAATTTTTTTTTATTAGTAACCGTAGGATAAAAGTGTAACGTGGTATATTAGTGTGTTTTTTGTCCAAATAAAACAATGTCCTACGAGAAAACAGGTATACATCCCTAGTCCTACATCAATTGTTATTTTCGTTTTCCTGCGTGCAACATAACGAAAAGTGAAAATATATTTACTGAAATAATGAAACTTTATGATTTAAGATTCAACGAAAAGTGTGTACTTACACACAAAAAGAAATTAATTTTCATCTGACTCATCAGACAAATATTCATCAACGTCGCTAATAGCATCACTCTCGTCTTCATCAGTATCTTCTACATTTTGTTCGTCTGTTGTATCTAAATCTGAAATAACATTTATGATATTTTTTTTGCAACATAAATATTTAAATTATGTTTAATACCTATATAAATATTAGACATTAGCAGATCATTGAGCATGTTCCTTTCATTTAAATTTTATTTATTGAAGTTACCAATATGTTTTCTGTAATTGGTAAGTACAAAATCATTACTAGTAATAGTAGTAGTAGTAGTAGTAGTAGTAATAGCAGTAGTTGCTTGCCATTTTTTTAGCATATATGTGTCTTTTGTGTGCTTAATTACTTCTTATCGAAGGTCTGCTATAAGGTTTTAACGAAATTTGGTGTATATTAGTTTATTATCTAAGTCAACGTATATGATGCTTTCACTCTGGAACCTTTCCCCATAGTAACGACTAACGACCCAATATTTTAAATATAAAATATAAAAAGTATTTGTAAATAATAATTAGTTATATTACATGCCCATATATTTTGTAGCCAACGACTAGGTTTTGACTGATTGACAGTAGGCAAATTATATTCAAATAATACTCGAAATTATTATGAAACTACATATCTATATAAATATGGACCTTCGTAATAATTAATGAATCTTACTATTATATAATAGTAAGGTTCATTTCTATATCAGATAATAACAAAATGTTTGCTTTCATTATTATGATTAGTCTTATATTTAGTATGTTTGGTATTAGTCCATTGACAACGTGGCCAACGTTCATATTATATTACCAATATTGGTTTCATTGCCAGTCAATTCCTTTGGGCCGGTTATCAAATTCTAGTAAATGTATTGTGATGTTACAGTCCTGCAAGGTTAACTGATATATCAGACATGTTTCATTACTTAATATATCAAACTCGACAAATATTTTGGTTCATAACAATAACAATAATAATGCCGAGCGTGACATCGGATATTGTTAAAATTATAAAATACTATGTCTATTGGTTATATAAAAAACACTTTTTTCTCCTTATTTTAAATTCAAACAACTTATAGTATTGCAAGTTTGGCTTTTAAGGCCGAAGCGGAAACTTTTTAAGGGACCAAAAACTTTCTTCTTAAACAAGTTCAATTAAGAAGAACCGTGAACTACCGCAATTATCTAAAAGTCTCTCAAATTGTAGTATTGATAAATGTTTAAATTTACTTATATGAATTTATATAAATATAGAATAAAAAAGAAACCGATATGGGCAGGGATTCGAACCCGCGACTACTGGGAAACCGTCCCGTCGTTCTACCCACTGAACTACCATATCGATGTCCATCTCGGACGTTCACGTTCTTATATGGATAATTAGACTGTGTTCTTTTTTTTTATACATTCTGATAAGTCACTTTCGAAATCAAATGTTGACTGTATTATGTTTATACTTAGTGGTCCCGTCCATGATTATCTATTGTTTTTCTTAAGTGACACCTCCGTTAATAGAAGCATTTAAATCGCAATGCGCTAATACAGATCTGTTTTGTAATGGATTTGAATAATATTTTATATTTCAAACGCCTGCATTTAAAAATGTATTACCTCAAAATAGAACTTTTTTCAAAAAAAACAAAAAAAAAATGATTATTTACTCGATGTAATCGATTATAGTAGTCCATATAAATCATGCTTCGGAGCTAAAAAATATATTTGTAGTTATGTTCCTAATACTTAACGATGTATTTTTATTTGTTTTATTATGTTGTTTTGAGCCCGTGTTGGTGAATTTAGTTTCTAGTTGGATCTGTTTTGACGAGGCCACAAAGTTTTGAAACGTAAAGCATTCTGTGTTACAAATAATCATTTTAAATCAATGGTATACTGTGATCGTCATTAGGGGTTTGGGGAAGATAGCACCAAAACACTCCAAAATAACACTAAAAGTACACAAATCATTCAGTATTCTTTATAAGTAATATAAAAATATAAAAAATGGCAGTTTCTTATGTCCCCTTTAGTAATAACAGTATATACCTAAATACGAAAAATAAAAATATCTTTTAAATTCTAACACAACACGACATACGTACTAGGAAAAGAATACAGCTACGTTTTTTGAAAAACTATTTTACATTTACTTCAAAAATGAAAATAAAGTAATACTGGTCTCTGTTAATTATTATCAGTAGGTATTATATTTTTATAGAAAACGCTTCAGAATATTTTTCCACTTAAAATAGAGAACCTAGATCTCACTGGGATTGATTTATACTACTCGTTGATATTTTAATTAGTGCTCGAAGTTTTGTGCTTTGAGTTCATAACATGTAAGGTTTTTTCGTCCTTTTTACTGTATCAATCAAATTTTTATATTGCTCTAACATGTATATTGGACAGGACTACAAATATATTTTAATTTGTGTTTTAATCCAACTACAACCTTTATTTTGTGAATGAGCACGTGTTAAAAGGATATCGTAGACAAAAATTTAAAAAGCCCCTGATACAAACTGACCTATAAAAATAATAAAATATAATTATTATGTATTTATTGAAGACTTTGCGTCGTGGGACCGTTGTATGCACGTGGACGATGGTGTCAACAAGCATCAACAAAATCTCAATATCATGGAGGTGGTTGCTTTTATTTCGACCAAACATAGCTAAGAAACATCTCGACGGACAGGCTTTCGATTTAAAAAAAACACCATTTCCAGTTTACCCATTTGGCTGCTACTAGGCCACAGACAGACACACACTTCAAACTTATAATTACCTTTTTTTTGGGCCGGGGGTTAATAAATTGACATCAGCAACATATTAGTTGTTGAACACCACAATTTTCCGAACAGAAAAATATTTCAATTTCTTTATTGGGACTCGACTCTACCTGAGATTCATGTAGTCGAGTAAGCTCCTGAAAATTAACTTTGAAATCTTTCTTAACAGGTATTTTCTTTCTTTGAGGAAATCCAGGTTTTTTAAAAAACGAATATAATAAAATATAAAGATACGGTTCATATTTTTGACTAAATCGGCACTTTTGAACTTCGTCCGAGTTCTTGTACCATATTGAATTCGGTATTAAATATCCTGTTAAATGTGGAAAATGTAGCAATAGATAATCTCTCTAAGCTCTTTAGATATAAGCGAATGATTAATATCTCGAAATAAATTCTTTTGTTATTAGAGCTCCTAAGTTGGGATTAAACATCAAAAATCTGATTTCTTTGTCGCTGTGGATTACTAGAGCTTTCTCCAATATTTTTGCAATTACGGAAAGTGATTTTTTATAGCATTATAGTCAGCCAAGAGAAGGCTTAAAAAATGGCTTACATCTTCTAATTTTGATCAAGATTGTTAAATCAATCACTAAATGCGAATATTAAATATAAGACGAACCGCATAAGCTTAAAATCGCTGTAATACATCGTGTACATAGAAGTCACATACACAAGTCCATAGAAAATGGTAATACTTCAAACATGAAAATTTCACGAATCGCTTGGAGTTGGTAAACCTCCAAATACTGCTATCAATCTTGACATTGAACTTCTTAATAAACATTTCTTCAAAAATAATTGATAATGTTGAAAAGGTTGTCATAAATCTTTCATCCCTACCAACTCTTATTTTTCTTTTTTGTGCTATTACTAAATGTGATGTTAAGAAAGGCGTACAATCCATTTTTTCGAATGCCGTTGGTGCTAACAGTGTAAGCCGTAATATGATCCGATAGTTTATCACATTCTAAACCATTCCATTTCCAGTAGTAGATTTCCTGATGTCTGGAAGCATACCTAAATTGTTCCCATACCAAAAAAATCCAAACCTACAAATATTGGTGATTTCCTATCTATATTTGCACCCTGGGAAACAAACATCCCCAGGGATCACGCATTCAAGCTTAATAAGTATTACGAACTGACCAACGAATAAATTTATAGTTAGCTTGTACGCAATTGAAGTGGGAGCGAGGTGTATAACAGCCAAATCTCTCTATAACTTACTTAAAGATCTTGGCGTTTCTAGAAGTAGCATCGGTTCGGCATTAGTAGGTTCTTTCCAAATTTGATTAGGTAGGGAGAGGAGAGAATGAGTTGAATGCTCAAGAAGTAATCAAGTATTTAAATCAATAAGCGTTAAAAACACTAGTGATCTTTGGGGATTTTCTGTTGAAATCTTTAGTCCATAATTTACTTAGCATTAATATTTAATAATTGTTTAGAATATCATGTTCAACATGAAATCCTTATAAAAAAGTTAGAACATTATGGAGTTGAAAATAAGTCCCTAGATTTGATTAGTTCATATCTTAATGGTAAAATTCAAAAAGTGGATGTAAATGGAAAATGTTCCCCTAGTTCTTTGGTAAAAATAGGTGCGCCACAGGGCTCTATCTTAGGACCTTTCTTGTTCCTCACTTACATAAATGACTTACCTCACCTAGTGAGGGGAAAACATGGGATAGTGTTGTTTGCTGATGATACTTCTCTTATTTTTAAAGTTAATAGACGGCAATCTGTTATTGACGATGTAAACAATGCTCTCTTTGATGTTGTACAATGGTTTAACGCCAATAATTTGAAAAAAAAAAGACGAAATGTGTCAAATTTAGTTTACCAAATGTTAAAAATGTTAGAACCCAGTGGCGAGGCGTGAAAATTATTAAAGGGGAAGCCGGAACAAAAAAAAAAAAACGCAGTGTTTGGGTGCCGCTTAATTCGAGTGTGATAATTATGTACCGCTTGCCTTGGATGAAGGTATCGGCTTTAGCCCACCTCTAGTATGCACGTAAGCATTGGGTATTTTAACAATGTCTTGCAAGCATAATAAAAGCGGCATCTAACATCGGGTGTTTCGTCAATCATGACAGATACAAATCGCGTTTTATTTATTTGATTTTTAATTTCATCGCGGATTACGGAGGCAATGCAATGTATTAAATCATTTTGTATATCACTTGAAAGACCAGAAAAAACGGGGTTTTGCATTGAAGAACATTGTTCGAAATGTGAGTCTAATAGTGAATCGTATTTACATAAATATAACAAAGTTTCAATATAATTACCACGATTACCAGACTCGGGTCTTTCATTATGTCCCCTGAATGCAATCTCTTGTTTACCTAACAAAACTACAGTGTCTATAAAACGTTTCATTAACTTACGATTACGATCAACTTTCTTATTATGCGCTTCAAAAGTGTTACTAAAAAATGACTCGATTCTAGTGTGACCAAACTCATGCAAAGATAAACAACTACGAATATGTTTTTTCCGTTTGAATATGTTTCTTGGCTGAATTAACTAAATTATTAATATCGATAAAGCCAGTCTTGTTCCAAACATTACAAGTATCAGAGAACAACATACAAGGAAAACAAAACATTCTATTGAGCTTGCAACTTCCAGTCAACCAATTATATTTTTCATATAGAGAATCATGAAAATGTTTAGAAAACCCGTCTTTTCGTTTATAATCAATAATCATATTCGGACGAGCACGGCCAGAGTTTATGACATACTTTTTGTTTTCGAAACTTAACTTTGAAAATAAATTTTCTTCTGTTAGCAAATAATCAGTTAAGCAGCAATGAACACGCAATAAGGTCGCCATTTCTAACAATAATAAATACTATTATTATAAAATAATTGCAAATAAACAATACGTACGGTCTCTCACTTCACTACACTACACATAAACTGCACTACAATAACAATCAACAAACTATAACAATCAACTATCTATAATTTTCACTACACAAACAATAATACTGTATTAAAATAATTAAATATAAAAAATATTCGAACATCCAACTGCCAACGATATATAATGAAATGAAGAAACATGATGGCAGGTGGCTGCAGCATAAAACAAGACATTCGTGACGTTCATAAATTTAATTAACTTTTTATAAAAACTATTTTCAAACAATGTAAAATTTTAAAACAATTTTAAAAAGGTTTACTTAATAATTGAATAACCTAAAAATAAATATAAACAAAAATCTTGAGTTATAAATAAATAAACAAAATAATTTGAATTGTTTTTAAACGTATATCTACCAAATACTATTTAGTAAACAATTTCTAACATTCGATAAAGCCGGAATGTGTCGGCTTAAAATTATTTTAAAAATCGGCCAATGAGCGCAAAGGAAAGTGCTAGAACGAGACAGGACATAATTATGAATGGTATGAGGGACAGAGATATAGAAATAAGCCGCACTAATACGGCATACACGTCTAAGAATTAGAACTATTTCATATTTATGTAGGTATAGTTAGCTATTCAGTATACCGGCTGCGCTGTCTCGCCGAGGAGTGACGTTATGTTACATTGTCATTATGCGGGATATTTCGTATGTTTGTAATTGTGTATGATTGATTTACTATGATACTAATTAATTAGCATTTTGTATGATTGTTATTGTTTACGATTGATTTACTATGATACTGATTGATTTACTATGATACTGATTAATTTGATAGTATTAGGTACAATTCGAAAGGTAAGCCGACGGGAATCGTGTTATTCCCAGGCTTCGCCACTGTTAGAACCAATGTACAATTAAATAATGAGGAATTGGACTTGGTCAAATCTACTACTTTCTTGGGCATTACTTTAGATAAAAAATTGCAATGGGGTCAAATATTTGATTTTTCAAGCAGACTTAGTTCTGCTGCATACACGGTTAAAAAAATACGTCGATTAACAAATATGGAAACTGCTCGATTAGTTTACTTTAGTTACTTTCATAGCTTTATATCATACGGTAAACTCTTATAGGGCAATGCGGCTGACATTGATACCATATTTACATTGCCGAAGAGGGCTGTTTAAGAAACAATTTAAAATTATTTATTTAATCTTTATTGCCCAAAATAAAAGATGAACAATAGGCGGACTTAATGCAACAAGGCATTCTCTACCAGTCAACCATAGGAAAAAACATTACAAATAAAATGAACAATAAGACGGTAAAACTAGAATAATCAAATTTATACTTAATTTATATTACTATTACAGTTATAATATTCATTATATGCAAACATACACACATATATACATATATACATATACTTACATACACATACATACACAAAAATATACATATATATATATATATATATATACATACAAACATATACATAAATAAATATAAATAAGATACATACGATATTAAGAAAATATATTAATTTGATGACAAATACATAAAACTTATATAAGTAAATGTATACCATACATATAATATTAATCCTTAATACTCTCCCAAAGATATTTGTATACGGATTTCTTAAAAACTAGTTTATTCGGAGACTGTCTAATATGTTCTGGTAAGCTGTTCCAGAGTTTTATTGCGTAAACTGTGAAGGAACTTGCGCGAAAATCGGAGTGATGGGAAGGAACAAAAAGTTTAAGATTAGAAGAGGAGCGAAGATGAAAGTCATGAGTGTTACCTAATAATTTGAAATTACGCTGTAAGTACAAGGGAGAAAGTGGATCGTTGAGAATAGAGAATAATTGACATAAATATCTTGAGGTTCTTCGCTCACGGATAGAAAGCCATTTCAACTGCGAACGGTAGCAGGATATATGGTCATATTTACGGAGACCGAAGATAAAGCGTATGCAGCTATTTAGAAGACGATCTAATTTATTAAGATGGTGTTCAGAGATATTAGAGCAATAGACATCAGCATAGTCAATGAGAGGAAGGATCAGAGATTGCACTAGAAGAGTTTTGGTCCGAATGGGTAAAAAGTTTTTGTGACGATAAAGCGCGCGTAGAGAGAAAGTTACTTTACGGCATATTTCAGAAACGTGAACTTTCCAACTAAGGGTTGGGTCGATAAAGAGGCCAAGATTTTTAACTGATTGTGCAAACGGAATCGGTAAGTTGTCAAATTTTACTGAAAGAAGGTCCAAATCATCCAATTTGCACAATTGACGCTGGCTACCTAGAACTATGGCCTGACATTTTAGCGGATTCACACTAATTCCAAACATACAGCACCAATTCAGAATGTGATTTAAGTCAATTTCAAAATTATAAAACAATTTCTTTATTGGGGCTCGACTCTACCTGAGATTCATGTAGTCGAGTAAGCTCCTGAAAATTAACTTTGAAATCTTTCTTAACAGGTATTTTCTTTCTTTGAGGAAATCCAGGTTTTTTAAAAAAAGAATATAATAAAATATAAAGATACGGTTCATATTTTTGACTAAATCGGCACTTTTGAACTTCGTCCGAGTTCTTGTACCATATTGAATTCGGTATTAAATATCCTGTTAAATGTGGAAAATACATATATATATATATATATACATACAAACATATACATAAATAAATATAAATAAGATACATACGATATTAAGAAAATATATTAATTTGATGACAAATACATAAAACTTATATAAGTAAATGTATACCATACATATAATATTAATCCTTAATACTCTCCCAAAGATATTTGTATACGGATTTCTTAAAAACTAGTTTATTCGGAGACTGTCTAATATGTTCTGGTAAGCTGTTCCAGAGTTTTATTGCGTAAACTGTGAAGGAACTTGCGCGAAAATCGGAGTGATGGGAAGGAACAAAAAGTTTAAGATTAGAAGAGGAGCGAAGATGAAAGTCATGAGTGTTACCTAATAATTTGAAATTACGCTGTAAGTACAAGGGAGAAAGTGGATCGTTGAGAATAGAGAATAATTGACATAAATATCTTGAGGTTCTTCGCTCACGGATAGAAAGCCATTTCAACTGCGAACGGTAGCAGGATATATGGTCATATTTACGGAGACCGAAGATAAAGCGTATGCAGCTATTTAGAAGACGATCTAATTTATTAAGATGGTGTTCAGAGATATTAGAGCAATAGACATCAGCATAGTCAATGAGAGGAAGGATCAGAGATTGCACTAGAAGAGTTTTGGTCCGAATGGGTAAAAAGTTTTTGTGACGATAAAGCGCGCGTAGAGAGAAAGTTACTTTACGGCATACTTCAGAAACGTGAACTTTCCAACTAAGGGTTGGGTCGATAAAGAGGCCAAGATTTTTAACTGATTGTGCAAACGGAATCGGTAAGTTGTCAAATTTTACTGAAAGAAGGTCCAAATCATCCAATTTGCACAATTGACGCTGGCTACCTAGAACTATGGCCTGACATTTTAGCGGATTCACACTAATTCCAAACATACAGCACCAATTCAGAATGTGATTTAAGTCAATTTCAAAATTATAAAACAATTTCTTTATTGGGGCTCGACTCTACCTGAGATTCATGTAGTCGAGTAAGCTCCTGAAAATTAACTTTGAAATCTTTCTTAACAGGTATTTTCTTTCTTTGAGGAAATCCAGGTTTTTTAAAAAAAGAATATAATAAAATATAAAGATACGGTTCATATTTTTGACTAAATCGGCACTTTTGAACTTCGTCCGAGTTCTTGTACCATATTGAATTCGGTATTAAATATCCTGTTAAATGTGGAAAATACATATATATATATATATATATACATACAAACATATACATAAATAAATATAAATAAGATACATACGATATTAAGAAAATATATTAATTTGATGACAAATACATAAAACTTATATAAGTAAATGTATACCATACATATAATATTAATCCTTAATACTCTCCCAAAGATATTTGTATACGGATTTCTTAAAAACTAGTTTATTCGGAGACTGTCTAATATGTTCTGGTAAGCTGTTCCAGAGTTTTATTGCGTAAACTGTGAAGGAACTTGCGCGAAAATCGGAGTGATGGGAAGGAACAAAAAGTTTAAGATTAGAAGAGGAGCGAAGATGAAAGTCATGAGTGTTACCTAATAATTTGAAATTACGCTGTAAGTACAAGGGAGAAAGTGGATCGTTGAGAATAGAGAATAATTGACATAAATATCTTGAGGTTCTTCGCTCACGGATAGGAAGCCATTTCAACTGCGAACGGTAGCAGGATATATGGTCATATTTACGGAGACCGAAGATAAAGCGTATGCAGCTATTTAGAAGACGATCTAATTTATTAAGATGGTGTTCAGAGATATTAGAGCAATAGACATCAGCATAGTCAATGAGAGGAAGGATCAGAGATTGCACTAGAAGAGTTTTGGTCCGAATGGGTAAAAAGTTTTTGTGACGATAAAGCGCGCGTAGAGAGAAAGTTACTTTACGGCATACTTCAGAAACGTGAACTTTCCAACTAAGGGTTGGGTCGATAAAGAGGCCAAGATTTTTAACTGATTGTGCAAACGGAATCGGTAAGTTGTCAAATTTTACTGAAAGAAGGTCCAAATCATCCAATTTGCACAATTGACGCTGGCTACCTAGAACTATGGCCTGACATTTTAGCGGATTCACACTAATTCCAAACATACAGCACCAATTCAGAATGTGATTTAAGTCCTTATTAATTAAATTGATGGCGTCATTCAGGCTACTTTCTGTCGGATTAGCGTGTGCATAGATTTGTAGGTCGTCAGCATACAGATGATAAGAGGATTATGACTGTTTATAATCAATATATTTGAATCAATATATGGTGAAGGGGGTTATGGCTGGCTCTTGTGTTATGCTCGTGAACGGGTGCTGCTTGCGGTGACTGGTTGTGTGGCAGGCCGAATATTTTTTTTATTGTTATTTCATTTTCGTTGCCTGTAATCATTAAGCTTCATTTTCGATTGATTGCGACGGTTCTAGTTGTTCCAAAATGGTTTTTAAGATTGACGTTTGTGAAACAGTGATCACAATAACAAAAAATATATCCGGCTGAGATTGTTGTGTGGTTCTACTCAGACCAGGACGCGTTTGGAACCCTTATAGTTTTAACATTAAAATGGAAAGTGCTTTTACAGCCTTCTGTATTGCCCTTTTATTTATTAGATTTATCGCAATAAGCCCTTGCTTATTACGATAAATCTGGTATCGAAATAGGCCCTCCTGACACTTCCATGTTGACGTACACAAGTGATCACTGATTATGATTATAAGTGGAAAAGATATAAATAAATAAATAAAAAAAGTGTAGACAGTGAAGGCGAGCGTGTTTGGGCATCATAAAGGGGCCCCTTAATCCTATTCCTGGATCGCAAGTCAAAGGCATTGTTTGCACTTCTCTCCTTGCAACACGATGGGCCCGGCACTTGCACGGTGAATCCATGGAATGCTAAGAACCATCGTCATCTATGAATATTACACTAATTTTAAACCCTCAAAGTTCGCAGATACGAGTCCTGTACCCCTAGTACGAGTTTTGACGTTACGAGAACTATGACAGTTTACCAAATAGTAAAATCGGAATATATATATTTATTATACGCTCTAGGAAACAAGATTTATTGGAATATTTCAGATAATTTGTTTAAAAAATATATTTATCTTTAGTTATTTAGGTTCATCCATAAATTATCTTAAATAATACATTTTTTTACAGATCTTATAATTATTTTAATATATTTTGATGCATAGAGTGTTTAATAATTTTGCGTTTCGATTTTACTATTTGGTAAACTGTCATAGTTTTCGTAATGTCGAAACTCGTACTACGTATACTGTTACTTATTTATGTAAATGCAACACATTTTTTTTTAAATAAGAAGTTGTAGAAACTAATAACAAAATATATATTTTGTTGACTCATTATTTAATCAATCGAATTATTATAAATAAATAAAATAAAATAAAAAATAAAAAAGCCCTTTATTTTCTGCCAATGAGTTTACATATTTTTATATAATATATCTAACTTAAATTAATTATTTTTATTAATCTATGTTTTAAATCCAAAGTTTTATTTTATAATATAAGTTTAGTGCCTAGTTTTAATATCGTTTTTCTATTTTGTTTGTAACAATTTTAAACCTACCATTTACTTACAGGTTTGTATACAATAAGGATTTTTGTTTACACAAGATGATTTCGTATTAGTTAAGTTTAGTTGAAAGTTAGTATTATTTTGTTAGTAGTACCTAGATATTAAAAAAAACTTAGTGTTGTTAGTTTTGTTTTGATTCTTTCTTTTTTTCTTTTGTTTTATTTATTTTTCTGCAGGAACCCCAGATTGGGTGAAGGCCTCCTCGAAGCACTTCCATGCATCTCTGTCCTGGGCTACTTGACTCTAGCGTGGGTCGGCTATTATCTTAATTTCGTCTTTCCAACGAGTGAAGGGTCTGCCTCTGCGTCTTTTTCCCTGGGGGCCGCGCCACAAAGTCGTTCTTGCCGTCCATCTCTGGTCTGCAAGTCTCGCAATGTGACCAGCCAATTTCCACTTCAGCTTTTGAGCGCAGCTTAAAACATCAGTAGTTTCGGTAATTTTTCCTATTTTGGTGTGTCGTATTTTGTCTAATTTTCTTATTTCAAGCATGTTACGTTCCATTCTTCTTTGGCAAGTAGACAATTAATTTTTCACACAAGTGGTAAATTTCCAGTTCTGACATTCATATGTCAAGCACGGTAGCAGGCTTGAGTTCAGGATTTTTGTTTTTATGTTTAAGGTCATGTTGCTTTTAAATATTGATTTTAGACTTCAATACTTATTTCAAGTGTATTGTACTCTTCTTTCTATCTCTAGTTTATTGCTTGATGTAGAGATTCCATCATATTCTGCAACTGTAAGCATTTTTCTGAAACCAGCGAATCTCAGACGGCTCAGGTAGGTGTCCTGTATTTTTATTCCAGATTTGCTCCAATGTAGTTTACTAATGATGGATTCAAGGACGGCTATAAATATTTTTGGCGATAACGGGTCCACCTGTCTCATTCCTCTGTTTATATTGAAACTTGGCTCTCTAGTTTAATTCTACCGCTATTATTTTTATATATGCTTTTTATAACGTTGATATATAAATATCATCTATTTCTTGCTCTTTCATACTCTTCCTTTACCGTATCAACAGCTTTTTGGTAGTTAATAAAAGCAACATATAACGGCCTCTGTTGTTCTTGGAACTTTTATTAGTAGCTCCAGTGTGTGAATATGGTCTATTGTAGAGAACCCTTTCCTAAAACCCGCCGGCTCTGTGGGTTGTTTGTCTTCCAAAGTTACACTGATTATTTTATTTACAATAGATGCAAAAAGTTTGTAGGTAGACGGTAGCAGACTGATTGGTCTATAATTTGCAATATCGTTTGGATTTCCCTTTTAGTATATAATATTTAATAATGATTAATAATAATCAAATATTTGATTTAGACCATTGCGAGGGTGTTTCTGAGTGTAAAAGTATCATATTAAATAATTCTGTAAGTGGGATAGACAAAGTCGCATTTGCAATTTTTAGGGCTTCACTCGTGATGTTATGTGCGCCTGGGTTTTTTTTCCAATTTCAAGTTATTTATAGCTTCTATGACTTCTATTTCATCTATTGGTATTATATATTTCTCACATTCTATTTTTTCACTGTACAGATTTTTATAGAAATTGGTTGCAGTTGTTATTATGTCGTTACGTCGATATAAATCCAGGTTTTACTTCTTCATTATAGGCTTTCTTTGTACTTCCAGTAAGTTGTAGATGTCTTTCAATTATTTCTTGTTGATATTTTGCATAATCTCGTTTTATATATTTATGAACTAATTTGTATAGCTGAGAGTTCTTTTTTCGAACATCTTGTTCTTAGATTTTTGTAGTTCTTTCCTTCTTTCAATAATTTTACTGTTAGTGTTGAAAGAATTTTGTGATTTCCATGATTAGTTCCATAATAGTTCCATAATAGTTTTTTTTTATTTTTTTTTTTTTTATACGATCTAGGGTAATGCTTGACTACATTCCACCTGATGGTAAGTGGAATGTAGTCTTAGATGGTAAGGCGCATTGCCCTAGCAACCTATTCACTCTTCTCTTGAAGACACTCACATTATATTTGGCCGGAAATACCGACGCAGGCAAGTTGTTCCAGTCCTTCGCTGTACGCACTAAAAATGAGGAAGCAAAGCGCTTCGTTCGGACAGGTGGAATGTCCACAACAAAAAGATGGATACCTGCCGTGCGTCGGGACGTCCGGTGATGGAAGGGGGACGGGGGAACTAAGTCGTGTAGTTCCTGCGCACACTCACCAAAATGTATCCTATAGAATACTGAGAGGCTAGCAATTTTACGCCTGTGTTCAAGGCTTTGGAGGTCGACCAATTCGGGATCGCCGATAAGCCTCTTTGCTCGCCTCTCAATTGAGTCCAGAACCGCAAGATGAGACTTTGCGGCACCAGCAAATATGTGACCACAGTACTCTACACACGACCGGATCTGTGCTTTGTATAGAACAAGAAGCTGTCCCGGTGTAAAGTACTGTCGAACCTTCGCAAGAACGGCAAGCTTTGCTGCTGCTGCTCTTGCTCTGGACTCAATGAACCGACCAAAGTTGAGGCTCGAGGAAATCTCTAAGCCTAACAACTGAAGCCGGTCACTGTATTCCGAGGATACATTCTGGAAAGTAGGAGCCAAGGTGAAAGGGCTCTTTTTGGCGGTGAACAGACACGTCTGCGTTTTGGTGGTGTTGAACTTGACAAGATTGGCATTGCTCCATGCGGAGACTGCCTGAAGTTTGTCATTTAAACGTTGCACCATGGCTTCTCTTTCAGACTGTATTTGATCTCGACTAGCCCGAGTACTCGGCAGATATCTTTCTACAACTGTGCTGTCGTCTGCATACCCATAGATACCGGGCTTCAACAGATCATTAATGTGCAGCAAAAAAAGAGTTGCAGAAAGAACAGACCCCTGAGGCACTCCGGCATTTATTTTCAAGGGTTCCGAGTAACACCTGTCAACAACTACTCGGAGAGATCTCTGGCTCAAAAAGTCCGTTACCCAGCCGATCAGACCAGGAGATATACCGTAAGCTGAAAGCTTGCATATAAGGCTCGCATGCCAGACCCTGTCAAATGCCCTCGAGACGTCCAGAGAGACGGCGACCGCTTCTCCGTTCTTCTCGATGGCCTCGCCTAAAATGTGTGTAGCATACACTAGGAGGTCCCCAGT
The DNA here is from genome assembly GCA_959347405.1 of Napeogenes sylphis. Lineage (NCBI taxonomy): Eukaryota > Metazoa > Arthropoda > Insecta > Lepidoptera > Nymphalidae > Napeogenes > Napeogenes sylphis. The sequence goes on from OY365782.1 coordinate 22,029,603, forward strand.
AGACCTATTACGGCGAAACCCGTATTGTCGGTCACTGAGGAGATCGTTACCTTCTAGGTATGCTAGTAGGCGCGAGTTCAATACACGCTCCATAAACTTGCAGAGTATGGAGGTGATTGAAATCGGTCTGTAATTGACAGGGTCGGCACTGCTGCCTTTTTTGGGCACGGGTTGGACATTAGCAAGCTTCCAGGATTTCGGCACTATTCCAGTCATGAAAGAGACGATACAAATGTGTCAGTACAGGAGACAACTCAGCTGCGCATGTTTTGAGCAGAATGGCTGGTATACCATCAGGACCACTGGCTTTATTCACATCTAAATGACACAATGTTCTCCATACCTCTTTGTTAGTGATGCGGATTTCAGGCATCGAAATACCGCAGTGAGGAAGATGTGCTGGAGAAGCATTGCCAGTGTCTAGATGCGAATTATCAGCAAACAGAGAAGCAAATACATTTGCTTTCTCTGTTGCTGTGTGGGCCGGGGAACCATCCGGCTTCAGCAGAGCAGGCAGTGAGGGTTGGCAGAAATTCGACTCGATCGCTTTCGCAAGAGACCAGAAAGCTCGACTGCCAGTTGGTCTGGCAGAGAGCTTTTCGCCATTCTTAGCGATTCGATCGAGACGAGCCTTCCGCAATGCCTTTTTGTAGGACTTGGCAGCTTGGTTAAAGGCTCTCTTCTTTATACTTACATCCGGAGTTTTGCGGCTTCGAGCATCAGCCCAAATAAGGTATGCCGAATGTTTTCGGTCATGTGCATGACGACATTCGGCATTAAACCATGGGCGAGCTTTGCCACCGATGGGTACGTCAGCAAAAGGAATAAAATACTCCATTGCCTGATGCACCACATCAGTTATAGCATCCGCGCAACTCGACGGATCCAAAGAAGAGAAGCAGACCTGCCGCCAAGGATAAGACGCAAAAAAGTGCCGCATCTCATCCCAATCTGCTGACTTGTATTTCCATACTCGCCTAACACCATGTGGTTCGAAAGCTGGTGGGGAATATGTAAATACAGATTTCACCAGACAGTGATCGGAGGTTCCCAAGGGGGACGTGACCTCTACACGATACCTGTCCGGATCAGTTGTCAGCAGAAGGTCCAGGCAATTGGCTGTATGGCCTACCACATCTGGTACCCTTGTCGCTTGCCTCACCAGCTGAAAGAGGTCCAAGGACAACGCAAAGTTCCGCGCTTCTCTTCCAGCATGGTCGGTCTTCTGGTACGGGAACAGCCAGTCCTGATGACAGGCATTAAAGTCCCCCAGAAAGACGAGCTGCGCCGAAGGGTACTGATACAGAGCCATATCTGCAGCCTCACTGAGATACTCAAATAAACGAGTTGTCTCCTGGTCACCGCTGTGCGAACGGTAGACACAGGAATACAGGATTTTTTCGTTTCCTGTGTCCACTAAAACCCATAGGGAAGAAAAAGTGGGGTCTTCAAGGTGACGGAGACGCTGAATACAGAGGTCGTTCCGCGCATACACACTGACTCCGGCCCGTGAGCGAAAGTTGTGCTCTAACGAGTAACCGGGATAATCCAAGTATGCAGCGCTCAAGGGACATTGTATCTGCGTCTCCGTCAAAAAGAGCAAGTGCGGCTGCTCTGTCTCCAGGTGGTGGTGGACAGCTAAAAGATTTGAGTGCAAACCCCTTATATTAGTGAGGTGCACTTTATATGAGGAGGAGTGCAACCGCTGCTTTAACTTGTTCTCTTTTTCAAACTTTTTCATAAAAAAATAAATATAAAAGTGAATAGGGATGGGAAATGGCAGTTGAACGAGGCGGTACATATCGAACCCGACGTCGAAATTGGTGATGTCTTGCCACTAGGAGACTAGTCTGGAGACTGCGGGGACGCCCGAACCCCCCCAGGGATCGCCATCGGGCCTCCTCGACTGGTCGCCAACCAGCACGATGGAGCCACCCTGGGATTTTTCGCAGCTGGCGGGGCAGCCTTTCGTGGGTGGCTAACCCACTAATTGGGCCCCCAACTATCTGCGGGCGGCCAGCGGAAAGCCGTCGCTTCGGATCCCGCAACCCTCCTCGACTAGACACCCGACAAAACAAACACCAACCCGACGTCAAACCGGTTCGCCAACACACCGCAACTGTTCAGACCCATTTCCCATAAACGGCTTCATCGAGCAACGTGCCGGAACACGACTAGGTCGCTTTGCGGCACGACTATGCCCGATGGGTGGTAACTTTGCCGGCGACCGGATGTTATGGTCTACCACCAAGAGTTCTTTTTGTGGCGTTTTTAAAGCTTTCTGATATAACATTTATTAATTTGTCACAGAAGGTTTGTATTGAGATGAGTTCTTGATTTTTAAATGAATCCGCTGACAAGTATTTAAGGTTCTTATTATATATATACATCTTTCTCTTCTACATTGTTCAGTGTTTTTCTCCAGTTGTTTGTTAATTTAGCTCTACTTAACTTTTGTTTAGCGAGTTTTATTCTAGCTCGAAGAGGTCTATGGCCTGATTAACTACCTGTTAAGATTCAGAGTCTCGATGTTTTGAAATAATTGAGGTTGGTTTGACAGGAAATATATTTGGTGTTATAAATATATTTGTAATACATTTGGTGATCTCCATGTCCACCTTTTGTTTTGGTTTTTCTTGAAGCACGTATTTATTATTTTTATTTTTGTGTTCAAAGGCAAAGTCTATCATTTTTTGTCCTCTGTCGTTTCTTTAATAATATCCGTGTTTTCCCATGACTTAATATTTGTTTTGTTTAGGAACTCCAATTTGAGTGTTAAAATCTCCCATTAAAACTAACTGTAAACTGCAACTGTAAAGTAGTTTGATTTGAACTGAATGTATACTCTTCTAACTTATTTAAAAAATAATATATATGTTGTATATAGTGGCGCAATATTGCATCAGCGTGACTGATCATGCTGATGCAATATTGCGAAACTATAAAGAAAGTGTTCTTTATTATTGTTATAAGAACAATTTATCATATTTTAGTTTAACAATACTGCCCTTCTCACTTTCCAATTTCATTTGTTCTTGCAATTATTTTCTATTTTCTAGCACATATTGGGGATAATCTTTTTTCATGGAAAAAAAGTGTATCTTTCAGCATTCCTTTTTGTTTATAATTTTTATTTTAATGAGAGTGTGGAAAAGACAGTGTGGAAAAGTTACTGTAATCAAATTATTATACGACATTAGTTATTATATTCATTTAATTGTTTTTCTCATGTGTGGTATTTATTGGTACTAATATATTCGATTATGACGAATAGGTAACAATACCAAGTCTTAGAAAAAATTGTTTAGTAAATTTTTAACGCCGTGCGAACAAAGTGAAAATCAAAGTCCAGATTTAGATTAGAATAATCATACATTTCACTAATAGGTCCATGGAGAAAAACTAACTGTAAACTGCAACTGTAAAGTAGTTTGATTTGAACTGAATGTATACTCTTCTAACTTATTTAAAAATAATATATATGTTGTATATAGTGGCGCAATATTGCATCAGCGTGACTGATCACGCTGATGTTACGGCCTGCCCTTGACACAACGTAGGTATGTATAGTATGAAGTTATAGTTAATAAGTGAGAAAACAAAATAAAAATTCAAAAACGTCATTACCTGTATCCTAATAGTTTCATATTTACAAGGGCTTAAAGGATTAAAACGGAAAACATTCTAAATACCAGTAATTATATATATATTTAGAATAGACTTATGAATACACTTAGTGCACCCGGTCCTAAAAAGGTGACCGGTTCAACTACGAATTCATTGTCATTTCCTCTCTGTTTCTCTGTACTTAGAAGATCACCAGCTGCTTGATGACCGACAATACGGTTCGACCGCAGGTGAAATACTGTTCCCTTATTTATGCAGGCACACCTCAGTACCAGCTTCTTCCTGGCCGAGTTCAACGGAGAGCGAAACGAATCATCTACTGTCAAGACCTTTCCGATTAACTAGAACCCTTGGCGCTGCGTAGAGATGTAGGCTCCCTCTGCATCTTCTATCGTTTATAGCATGGGGAGTGCTCTGAAAACTTGTTCAGATCAATACCACCAACAGATTTTTGCCATCATCCATAGCGACGGAACCACCACCCCCATCACCTAAATAGCTGGCACTCCATCACTGTGCGCGTCCCTTGAAGCTTTTTACCTGGCACAGCCAATCTGTGGAACTAATTTGCAGCCGAGGTATAACCGCGCCGATACGACATTCAAATCTTTAAAGTAATAGCGTATTCCATTCCAATTATAAAATAGTAGCTTAGATAACTAGTATAAAATTTCAAGTTACAATTAATTTCGAATTCAGAATATATTATAAGAAAATCAATTTCGATTTTGAAAATAACGATCATAGAAAACAATAGTGGTAATTGTGTCATGTCCTAATCGTCTACTAATAGAGCTGCAAATATAGCTTACTGTTGGTACAAATAAACCCAATATTTTATAAATTTAAGCCCTCGAATTATTTCAATTTAATATAATAATTTATTTCATATTTTATTTTTTATTCGCATGCTATAATTTAATCACCTTGTACAAAAAAATATAGAATATTAGCAGACCCGGCCACTCGTTGCTGTGGTTGCTGTGGTTTTTAATAGACCTATTAAATTGTAGTAAACTATTTAAGAAGTAACGGTATTAAAAATAAAAAAGTAAAAATAAAAAACCCCCCACCGCTAAGTAGAGGAAGAATTTAAAATGTAAGTAAATTTATGAAGGCAAATAACGAAATAACAATAATTTAATATTATCGTATAGTCGAAGTCCTCATTTATTAGCTCCGAAAATTATGTAAACATAACTAAGAACCATTCTAACACATTCACAAACATATCTAAGAACCATTTCGACGAACCAAGCTTTCGATTAAAAAAACCGCATTCAAATATGTTCACGTGTAAGATATTGTAAGATTCTATAATTAAATACCACTGAATGAATATAGTATAAAGTATTTAACCAAGCTACTTCACACTATTAATATGATAATATATTTCAATGCCTTATCTGGATAAGTTTAAAGAAAAGAAAGATCTAAACAAATATCATTTAATATAACCAAATGACTCTCGGTACATGAATATAATAAATATAGTAAAAAAATATATAAACAAATCTTCGGCCTGCCACACAACCAGTCACCGCAAGCAGCACCCGTTCACGAGCATAACACAAGAGCCAGCCATCACCCCCTTCGCCATATTTGAGGAAGGAAGGCAACCAGACTCCCAACGCTACCGCAAGTAGTGACTTCTAAGGAATCGGTGTGATGCAACAGGTCGATAAAGCAAAATTAATTATTCGCAATACAATAAAATTTATTCCCAGGCCATACAGCCGTTGATGTAATCGTTTACACTATAATAGGATTTTTTATCAAATTATTTTTTATATATAATTTAAATTTATTTAATGATAGGCTTAAGGCTTTATTTGGGAGCTTATTATAAAAAAGGATACAATTACCCTTATAGGATTTACCTATTTTATGGAGCCCAGTGCCGGGCATAGCCAGTTTATTTTTATGTTTTGTATTAATTTTATGTAATTTATTATCGTACAATTGATATATTTAATTTTAAATTTAATTATTATTATTTTATTTAAGATGGTAACAAATGAGTATATTACAAATTTTTAAATGAGGTTGGTGGGGCAGATAGTCTTAAATTTATGACAATAATATTTATTGTTTTAAATTATTAACAGTTTAATTTTGTACTAATCGATTTTGCACCGATGCATGTGCACAATAGGTTTGGTTGACCCGTCTCACATAAATAGATTCGACGAAGAAGCAGGTATAATTTGAATGTATTATGTTCATTATAATATGAATTTATATATACTTCAGTGTAAGTAACACGTGGCCGGCTATGCTAACACTAAAAATTAATTCATTATTTAGTTTGTACTTTAACTTTAGGCCATCTGTTTAATACTAACTCATTCCAGTCAACAGATATAACGCCATCTGTTAGACTTGTTTGGATCTAACAGATTATTTTAAACAAATAATTTGGAATAAATTAATATTGCGACTTAAGATTGAGATGTAAGTTATCCTATCTTTCAAGTTGGATCAAAATGCACAAGGTGTGCAAATTTGATTAAAATCGGTTAAGTAGTTTAGGAGTCCATCTCGGACAAACATCGTGACACTTGAATTATATATAATAGAAGATACACGAAGTATATTCTATATTTCATTCCAATAAAGCGTGCTATCACGTAAATGGTGGCATATAAACGACATTCATATGACATCTTAATAAAGTTCTTCGACTAGAACGTCTGGCGTCCATATCAATAAGCGGATTCAGTTTAATGAAATTCTTATAGAGATTCTTCGGCTGGCTTAGCAGGTTCTCATTCTAGGATCCTGTAATTTACATCCCTGCTTTTAGTTAAGGCTGTGGTATTTTAATCGTACCAATTTATAACCGTTGGTTGTAATAGTCAGCCAGTGTTAGAAATCATGTAAAAGGGCGTTAGTAAAAGTACATAATTCAAGTTTACGTAGGTTCAAAATTCAAACTTAATTAGGATGAGACCTTCATTAAGTGTAATTAAAAATAAAATTTGTGAAGAAATAGTAATAAAAATAGCACGTAATAAAAATATGGTATAATAATATACAATATAATATCTCGGCGCTTACGACGTTACAGAAAAGACCTTTTTAAATAAAAAGTAATCTAATGTATGAATGTTGGGAGCATTATGTTATATCGCCAATTATTTTTTTTATTATGAAGGGTTAAAATTGTTGTGGAAGCTAATGTATAATCTTCTAAAAACTAGAATAGTGTCAAAAATTGGATTCAATATTAGAATAACTTGAATTCGTACCATGAGCTCTAAAAACAAAATGATCTTATTCCTGTTGCCTTAAGGTGGGAATGAGGATACAAGTTGAAGTACACGCTGCTCAGTTCTAAACAGAGGTGTGTTGCAAAATGCATTATTTTACACATACCTACTTTATACATATTAAATGACATTGTATTATTTGGTTTAAGTAAATATTTTTATTTCATTTCTATATATTCACAGCCCTAAATTTAAACGAAGATCACTTATATAATTCAATAATTATAGCAACGTTATGATGATACTGGTTAATTTAATAACAAAAGCACTTTTTAATATTATTCTTAACTTTACATTGCTCCGACTCGAAACTCTTAAATTGGGTTTACTATTTTCTTATTCGGCAGCTTTTATGTGAATATAATTTATTATAAATAAAAATATGTCCTACTTATGTTTGTATGCTTAGTGTTTAAAACTACTTTTTAAGATTAGTTGTTTAGTTATAACTAGAAAAGAATAAATAACAGCAGTGTACGGAGTAAATTAACTGTAGTGGTACCATGGTGTCCTTCTAGCATATGGAATTTTATTTAAAAAAAGATATCGCAACCGAAATAAATGTTTCAAAATATCTATAAAATGCATAGCAATGTTAAACTTATTTAATTTTAAATCAATATACAATGAGAAATAGACCGATACAGGCAGGGCAAAGTGAGCAAATTATGTGTACAAACGATTAGTTTAATAACATTTTGGCATAAACAACGGTCTTTGTAAATGGGCTATTACTATTAAAGAAACTATGTTTCAAAGTTGACCATGAGAGAACACCGGAGAACGTAGATGCATATTCTTCTTTGTCCAACGTCTGTTCTAGGATTTCGTTGATTTTCATGGCATAGGCCACTTTAACCGGAAACTGTGGATTCCGTAGCTTGAAAGGAACGTATAGTCTTTGATGGAATTAGGTCAAGGCGTGAAAGACACACGTTTGCCTTTTTCAATTCCTGTTAGTAATCCCAAATCAAGGCAGTGATCATATATTCAGGAATCGTCGTTATTGATGTTGGATTCCTGGTGTTGTCTCATCTGTGATATCAAGTGAAAAGCAGAAGCGCTGGTAAACTGTGCGTCCATCAAGTAAAAGCATTGCGGCCATTTCAGTCCAAGCTACTGGAATACCTTTCACGTTCTTTTGGGCAAGTTTTTAAAATATTGGAACACAATTGTTTTACCAGAACCACCAAGGCCATCAAAGAAGAACGTATTAGGATGGCTTGAAAAATTGTATAAACAGAAGCCACGCTCACTCAGTCTATTCTACAAAGTAGTGTCTAAGATGCATGATGTTTTTAATTTATATAACCATTTTTTTCAGTTTTATGTAATATTCAAATTATTTTCATGATAACAAAACAAATGAAATGAGGTAAACATACCTTATTATTGAAAATTACAAATTGTTTATCTGATATTTCTCTAATTAATTATATTTAACTTCCCTAATACAAAACAAAATTTTTGCAATTCTCTCTATGTCATGTTAATTAATTTAATATTTTACTGTAATAACAATGATATTCATATTTAGATAATATAATATGGATTTTAGACACTGACATAAAGTGATATATATGCCTAATTAGGTCAACAAAATTTGCAGGTTACAAGTTTTAAAATGGAACGAGAATATAAATCTTGTTCTTACAGCACTTATCGGGTAGCGTATGTTACGCGTTTGTTTAAGAAATGTTAATATTTACGAGAGAATAGCTATATTTGTTTAAAATAAACGAACCGACATATATAGTCGAAGGGATCAATATTTTTATTACCCGTGTGACTAAATGATCACGTTAGTTACAAAAGGCCATTAACTTCATGGCAAAAATATGTAACAAATTATATGGTACACGCTTATATAATAATATTAACCTATAAATAAATGGATGGCAGCTTTTCAGCGGGACGTAATATATTTAAAGTAAAATTCTGTGATATATTCTTGCTAGTTTCTTCTAATAAATGATCTATATGTTTATGCAGTTTGGTATAAAGGTTTTAAAAATGTTATAATTATATAACTTATATCTTACAGAAAGTACCCAATGTTTAACCGTGGGTTATCAACTACATGTATATCAAAATTCATTAAAACCTGTTAAGTGGTTTAGATTATTTATATAGATTTTCATCAACTATTTCTGATCTTTAGGGGTTAGCTGTGGAAAAAAGAGCTACCCTATGTTGGACCTTGCGTTAGTTACTATATTATTGAGAACATTTATCGAAATAGCTGAAGTACCTGTTTAAGAATTTTCATACAAACTTTCATCCTCTCAAACGTTGATTCTTGAAAAAAGAACTAGCCTATGTTTGACCTTGGCTATTTGAGAGAGCAATACAGTCCGGACCCTGCAAACGGGACCAGTGGCTTATGCAACTCTAATAATTGTAAACCTACTAAGTAATTTGTGATTGCTGACATGATGATGATACATATATCACAAGAATTATCGTACTATCTTTGTAGTTTAATTCCCTCAAACCTGTACCAAAAGCTTCTACGGACGACAGTTGTTTCACTATTCTATCGCAGTGGGAGTCACCATGTAGTGACGAAAATTATCTGATATTGACTCTTGTGGGTACATACCCACAAGAGTCAATCTCAGATAATTTTCGTGGGTATGTACCCACAAGAGTCAATCTCAGATAATTTTCGAACTCCAACAGAAATAGTGAAGCTTATAAAGTTACCAAATCACGTCAAGCTGTATCACCCAAGAAATGAAGTGATTTTCTTATTTGATACGCCCACTATTTATTATTTGTTTATTGTCATGGTCTTGCCATGACAATAAAATGCCGGATAAAAAGTTGAAGCCGGTAGTGATGCTACCTGTTACAATTATTTGTTAAGGTAATACGATAATATTTTTTTTCAAATTGATTCATATTATTTCACGTCTAGCAACGTTTTAAAATATGCAATCAACATAGGTCCCTGTTTTAAACTAATCAATATCTACAGTAACGGTAATAAATTCTTCTTTAACCGTTATCAAATATGTAAAATACAGTTAAAATTTCATAAAGATTCTATACTTCAGAGATAAATAAATATTAATTACATTATATAAAAAAGGGTCGTTAATAAATGGTTAATGAAAAGACGATTTTAGATTTCATATTTCTTTAATGTATTTAAGAAAAATGCAAATTTTCTTACTTAACATTTTCCATATAAGTTTAAATAAACAGCTCAGTTATCGAAGATTTTGTATCAAAGGAATAGGAAAAAGAAAATTTGCTGATGTAGATAGATTAACAGGTTCCAAACAATGAAATAATATTAAATGTTTCAATTATAATCAAATAGGATATTATAGTTTTAAATGTGATGAACCTTTACTTTAATGTACCTACTAATTGCGATAGAATAGATCACCAGTTATTAGATTACTATAAAAATAAAACTAGCGAAATTTCTGACCAAATATTGGCAGATAAGAATGAAAAACTGGTTTCTGTAATAAGTGTTGACAATAATACTAATAATAAGTATATCACGAATGCAATGGTTAAAATAAAATGTTCCCTTATAAGGGAAAGTATAAAAGTACAAAGCATAATTAATTAGTTGATATATACTCGAAAACTCTATATATACACCGTCTTTTTAGGATTTATACTTAGACATTCCTATCTTAAAAACCCAACATACCTAATCATTACAAAAACATCGGATAAAGTGATATTTTAAAATACCTATAAAACGATTCATATTACTTCAAGAGATACAGATTACTGTATCTCTAGTATTAACTTCCGATTCCTGTATCTCTCAGTATTAACTTCCACATAATACTCAATGCGTGACCGTCCTTGTAAATGGTCAACAATGTAAATATTTTGCTACAAAATTGTTCAAATAACTATGTGAAATAAGAGTTTAAATAACTATGTTAGACTTTTCATACTTACCGACATTCGAGGCCTGCTATCTTCATTACAGGCAGTGTGACATAAATGTTGGGCTTTGTATTAATACCATCAGTACCGTGGAAATCGCCATTCCACTGCGACTACTTGAAACCCAGTTTATAACTAGCTTTTCTAGGTTGAGATATCTATGTACAGGGCCAATTTCCAAATCCTTGGTATTATTATTATTATTATTTAAAAGCGCTGTGAGAGCCCAGTGTCAATGCGACCTAAAAGAGCTATTGTGATCGCAACTGCCTACAGTTCACTGGTCTGCCACTCTGAGGTATTGCAGAATTTCCTTTGCAGTGAGGTGTCGGACATCTATTGGGTCCAGGATGTGTCTCCCCAGGCTGTCACAGTGTTTACGCATCAGTGGACCAAACTCGAATAGCAGATGGAGCAGAGTTTTATCTCCCTCGTGGCAATACCTGCACATTTTTCCTAATTTGACAGTCGTCAGGTGCTTACTCAGACCACATTGCCCTGTAAGCGCTTTAGTTACGATGCTTAGATTATTCCTGCTCAGCCCAATGCGCTCCTTAGCTGCTTTCGCATTAAAGCATTTGATAAAGGCTTTGGAATGCTTGAGGCCAGGGATCTCCTTTCAACCCCTTATAGTCTCACACCCAGCGAGGTTATTCAGGCTCATACGAGCTAGGCTGTTTTATGGTTACGGCTGAGAGCAAAGCATACGGTTCTGGACCGTATGTTTTGCTCTCAGCTCCTGCACGGGCCAGCTTGTCAACAATCTCAGCATCATCTTGTGCTGAAGGCCCCACCTGCCACACGCCATCCTGCCACACACTCCCAAAGCCATTTTAGCCTTGGTTATAGTGTTATCAATGTGGGTATTCCATTTCAGTCTTTGGTCTAAGGTTACGCCCAAATATTTGACCTAACAGGATAATAGGATTTTTTTCCCATTGAGGATTGGTCATCTCAGACCGTCCAGACGTCTCTTATTTGTGAATGAAACAATCACCGATTTATCCGCATTGATAGATAGCTCATTCTCTACACACCAGCTGGGAACAAGCTCAGAGCCCTCTGCATGATGTCAGAGACAGTTACCTGGCTGAACCCACGAACGACAATGACAAGGTCGTCTGCGTATCCCTGCACATCATATCGGAGTTCAGCCATACTGTACAGCAACTCATCCACCACCAGCGTCCACAAAAGTGGCGATGATACGCCACCCTGTGGCCCTCCTATTTGAAAGCATTGATTCGACCATCAGGAGCCATAAGGAGTCTTGATTTCATTACAATTAGTAGTACATAAAAAAAAAGTAAAGGCTTATTGCCTCGGTTCAGTAGATAGAGGTTGTTGACTAATAAAAAGTCATGGAGCAACTCACTTTTACTGTTTATACTACTGCTTCACCAAGTCGTGTGTTCGCGTCGTATCCCACCAGGAGATCGGCGTGGAGCTTGCGTGCCTGGTGCTTGTGAATACGCCCGTATTCAACGACCCACTCAAGCTCCTCTGCGGTGTTGTTTTCTCTCCGGGAAGGTAGGCCGAGCAAATAATGACTCGGGAGCCACTTCATTTTCTGTAGAAATTATTTTAAAATAGTCGATTTAAATTTTCAACAAAATTCTAATTATATGTTTTTTTGACTTTTAAATGACATTTAGTTCAGAATGTTCACATAAATAAATATTTATATATACATTAATGTTTTCAATTGAGTTAAGGACCTATGATTCTTCTATGTTGCATCTACTTATACAAATATGTGGATATTAGCAAATACCATTATTATTTTTAGGTATCTTTTTTTAATATGTAATAATTTCATAAATATTTGTTTCATTATTTTTAATATTATCGTCGTGTTAAATATAGTTTGTATTATGGTTTATTTATGTACATCTCACTTGCATTTTGTTATATTTTTACCCCCGACTAAAAAGAGGGGTGTTACAAGTTTGACCTGTCGATCTGTATATCTGTGTGTCTGTCTGTGGCAATGTAGAGGCCAAACGCGTGGACGGATTTGAATCCGTTTTTTTTAATCGAAAGCTATGTTTGTCGAGATGGTTCTTAGCTATGTTTTGTCGAAATAGAAACAGCCATCTCCAAGATATATACGTTTTATTTGGTGCGGGTGCAAGGTTCTATATAGGAAAAAAAGCCTTGTTATGTAGAGCAAAAGTTTTTGACACTTATTTACTCAGGTAAAATACTTTATTAGGGATAGCTGTTGTCCGTGACTGCGTCCACGTAGACTCTAAAAATTATATTTATATGGTTTATGACCGTAGCCATAAAGAGTCACGGACAACAGCCGGTGATAAATAAATCCCTTCATCATAGTGTTATTAGTGATTGTAAATCATTTTAACTCTAAATGTTTATATTTATTAATATTCGTATATACCTAAATGAAAAAGTCTCGAATCATGTTACTTAATACATTTATAATTTATAATATTGTCGAATTTTCAAGCGTTTCCTTAGTTTTTCTCGTATTGAATATAGCCTATGTTCATCTGAGGGATGATGTAGGAGTCTAAACGTAAAATATTTTGTTTTAAATTGGTCCAGTATTGTCAGAGCCTATTCAATTCAAACAAACAAACAATTAAATCTTTCCTCTTTATAATATTTGTGATGATGATGATGATAATAAAACATAGCCTATTTTCATCAGGGATAATGTAAGATTCTAATGGTAAATAAATTTTTAAATCGATCCTGTAATTTCGAACCCATTTAAATTCAAACAAACAAATCTTTTCAGTTTATATTATGAGGATAAATTTATATAAATATAAAATGAAAAATATCGCCTAAAATATAAAATTAAAAATAACCTAAAGCGACGGGACGGTTTCCTAGTAGTCGCGGGTTCGAATCCCTGCCCGTATCGGTTTATTTTTCTTTCTATATTTATATAAATTTAAATAAGCTCAACATGGCTATACATGTTCATAGATATTTTCAAATATTATTAGGATAGATTAAAAGAAATACTTAAACAACTGAAAATTTGTGAGTCCGTAGGTTTATTTAGTACATTAAAGAAACCAGTAACATAACTTTGAAAAGCGGAAAAAAATAAAATTAAAAAAAAAATCCTGATACAAAAAATACTTCTAAAAAGAAAAAAATATATATATACTTATTAAGTCGTTGCGTCGAGGGACCGCTTAATAAAGGTATACATTAAAATACAAGTAAAAGCAAATAAAAGAATTACGATATCCAATCGTATTCTAAGTCATCAATGATGAACTTCATAAAATACAATCCATCGTCAACGTACCTACAACGGTCCCCCACGCAACGACTTCGATAAGTACATAATAATATTATTTTTATTCTTTTTAGAGATCTTTTTGTATCCAGGGCTTTTTCAATTTTTAATTTAATCTTGTTAAGTGTGTTGTTCCCATAAATCTGTTCCCCTTTGTAATTACAATATTAAATAATAGACATCAATTAACTATCAAAACTATCATGAGGTATAAATGCAAAGACTATCGCAGCTTAGCCCCTACATGGAGCGACGAGATGTTGTTTGCTCCGGGCGACGACCTACTCAGCCAGAAAACAATTCCGTAAAAATGTATTGCTTTAAGTGCTAGATTTTGTTGAAAAAGGCAGACAGATGTTATATTATTACCAAACACATATACAATAAATGGTTTTATCATTAATTTCTAAAACACAAACATTAATATAAATTTTCCTGATGTTATTATATGTATAGTTATCGCTAGCTTTGACGTTATATTATATAATTATAATATAACGTCAAAACTTATAAAATCAATCTTTTATATAAGAGTTAATACTCTTATATAAAAGATTGATTTAAGAATAATTCGTACTGTATAAATTGTAATATAATTTCTTTTCAATGTGTCAATATTTTTTTTTCAAAAACTTGTTTTATATTATAATTGTATATTAACAAAATATACATAAAGCGCTACATCCGCTATAAGATTCAATGAAGGGTAAATGGCGCCACAACGTCGGCTCGCGATCCTGACGTTGGCACAGATCTTCTAACCACCCCCTACTTGCCTCATTTCGTTCAATAATTCACGCAAGAACACAATACGACTCATTTGGTTCGTACAGACCGAGTTGTGGACCATATAAAAATATTTAAGAATATTTTTGTAAATTAAATATGTTTAAATAGTAATAATAATAATAAAAATAATCATTTATTGAAGATAACAAGGATCCAGTTGTTAGTTACAATTATAATTTCTATAAAACTATATTAGTAAATGCATAATTATTCTTCTAAATAAATAAATAAATAAATTCTCATTTGATTAAACCAAATCAGACTCGAACAACATTAATATAATTTACAACAATCTTGAATTATTATAAATTATACAAATGAAATCAAATTTATAAATTTAAAATAAATAAAATAAATAAAATAAATAAAATAAAATAACAGTCTCAATCACTACAAGAATTAACATCATAAATCCATTTTAACACAAATTAAAAATTTAAAATATCTGAGCTTTAATATTTAGTTCTAACATTTAAATAATAAAGTAAAATAAAATGGTCATAACATTTAAATAATAAAATAAAATAAAATGGGCATAATCACATAAGTCAAATCAAGTCAAATAAAAAAAAATAAAAAATGAAATAAAAAAATAAAAAAATTCAAATCAAATTAAATTACATCAAATTAAAAAATAAATTAAAAATAAATTAAATCAAATCGTAATAAGACTCCAATTTCATTTTAAAAATATTAAGACTTTAACAAAATGATTCATAATCTCAGAATCAATATATATCATATATAATCAATATAAATCAATTCATAATTTCATTAAACATTTTTAGGATATTGTTTTTGTAATTTTGGAAATTTTGTAATTTCGAACTTGGTACTTTTGGAAACTTTTCCGTCACTGCTAATTGATCTACCGAATCGAACGAATCACGAATTACGAATGCTATTTTATAGATAACTTCAGACATATTTTGTTTTTGTCATATTTTGAATATTATTGTATATGCTTAAGTTAGATACCCAATGTATCTTTTTTTTTTATTTGTTTATTTATTTATTTATTTTTTATTGTTGGGCAATCCTTTATGGATACCACCCAGCCCAGGGGAGAGCCGGGATGGTTATGTGGGAGTCCTGCACTGCAGTGTTCCCACTAAAACCCAACGGTTACCCTCATCGCCAATGTGGAGCGTCACGGGAACGCTTGCGCATGCTACCGTGACGCCCCGGCGGAATTACTACTCTTAGGTGAGAGCCCCGGGTTAACGGAAGGCACCCACACGACTGTGTGCCTATTTTTCGGTGGGAGGGTTACACCCTACCCTCCCACTCAGGCACTACGACTGCACTACGACTGGAGACCGTTCGCATACTCCCTCCTCCTGCGTCCTAGCCTCCTTTGGCGAATCGAGTCTGCTGAGGCGCTAGCCTCTCGTTGCCGCTCCGCAACCTCCTTTGCCACCATCACGGTTTCACAAAAAGAAGTCATTGCAGTCCAACACTTAGCGCTTTGGGCAAATTTCATTGGGCAACACTGACAACTAGTCGTCAGAAAATTTCTCTGTACATTTTAATTAATATTAAATTACTTTATGTATATTTATTAAGTGCAATTATCTCATTTTGTATTTAAAAATACCATTTTACTATAGTGCTATTGTTTGTACTTTGTCTTCGTGCTTAATTTCATAAGAACAAAGAAATATACTGAGCTGTCAACCAACGGATGTCGAATTCAAATTTCTTCAATCCCGGGGAGTATTTTATTTTAATTTTATTATAATTACACTTACATTAAACTAACAACTACTCATTTTATAGTGAGTTACGTCCATCCACACACTCTGGCACCGTTATTGACTCTCTTTACTTGACTAGTTGGAAGTAAAGTTGAAGACAAAAACATTGGCCTCATACAAAACTATTACTTTTACTTTACCTTACTTATATACATAAAACAAGCATTTTGAAACTCCCATTTGTATCTAAAAGTTAATTTGTACCCAGGTTCAACAATGGAAAGAATAATTGCAACTCGCAAGGCCTCTGCAAAGGATTTGGAGCAAAAGTTAAAACTGGCTTTAGAAGAATTAAAATCATCCAAAGATTTGTGCAACAAGCTACTTCAGGAACGAGAGGACAGTGAAGAGGAAATTAAAGATATTGTTATAAAAAATACTAATCTTAAAGGTAAGCTCGCTGAACTACATACCAATTATTTGGATATTGTGGCTCAGCGAGATCAGTTAAGAAATATAGTGACTGCATTTGACCAGTGCAGCAATGAGCATGAGAGGGCATTAGATCGCATATCAGAGCTTGAGTCTGATTTGGTGCAGGCTAGGATAACTATTTCAGACCTAGAAACCTGCAAATTAAATGTAGAAAGTCAGCATACTCATAGCTTATATGAGGAGCTGGTTGAATGCAACTCACAACCTACTCAATCAAATTTCATAAATGTTAATTCTACTATAATTGATCTAACAAAAGATGAGTCAAGTATTGTGCACCCCATATACTTTTCAAGTCATAAAAAATTAAAAAAGTATATGAAGGTTAAGAAATTAATTAAAAAATGTAATAATCTCATCAAAAACAAGTTTCCTGCAAAGAAAATAAAGAATTTACAAATTGAACGCTCCACATTAATTAAAAAAGTAAGTGTTTATAATAGGAAAATGATTGAGAGTAGGTCACTGTATGAGCGAGACACCCAAAACTTGCATGAGGAAATCTCTCAATTAACTTCTGCATTGCATTCATTAAGTAAAAAATATGAATCTTCTCAGAATCAAATTAAGGAACATATTGAAGCTACAGGTAATTTAGTTGACCTCTGTAGTTATAACTTAGAACGGTTTGAGTCATTAACTAATAATTATGTTAACTGTAATTGTTTAAGTGAAAAATTAAATGTTGTTTCTAAACTAAACTCTGAGGTGTTGGGTGATTCGGCTATACATACTAAAAGTAGTAATAAAAACATAAATATAATGAACAAAAATCAAATTAATAATAGGTCCTCTGTTGTGCACAACCATAATTACTTTGTTTTTTCTGACCAATTAGGTCAGGGCTTTGGGTCTCTTTTAAGTAGGGAATTAAATAATGTACATAATATATGCTCACCTGGTGCTAGTTACCAGCACAATATAGATAAAATAATTAATTTTGACTCAAAGTTGACTGAAAACAGTACTATTGTACTATTACATGGAGATGGTTTGTCGATTAAGAAAATTGAAATAATTAGTAATATTGAAAAATTATTGAAATTACATGATAAGAATAATTGTAAAATTGTAATTTGTGCATTTCCATATTCATCTTCTTATTCAGACAAACAAAATAAATATATATATAATTTAAATTTGACATTATATAATTTGACATACCGTCATAGTGATGCATTCTTTTACTTTGATGTAAATAAATTTATTTATAATAGGTTTAGGATGACAAAAGGTACAATGTATCTGCCTTTATATTATAAAAAACAAATTGCTACTTTAGTAGCATTTAATTTAAAAAACTTCGTTATAACAGATATAACGAAAAATAAATGTACTTTAAATAATGTATTACTGACAGAACATAAGCGTTCCACTTTAAACTAATGGATAAGACAAAGCCTAAGTTGTTGAATATTGTCCATCAAAATATACAAGGCTTAGGTGGCAAGGAATTGGAAGTGGAACTCTTTGTTCAAAAATATGACATAAGTTTATTGTGCATTACAGAGCACTGGTTATCAAAGAATAACAATATTATAAATGTAGAAAATTATAAATTGTCAAGTTCGTTCTGTAGAGAGAAAGCTATTCGCGGTGGCTCACTTATCTTAGCTCGTAATGATGTAGTGTTAAAGTCTCGATCAGACATAGTGGCGCTCTCTGTCGAGCGAATTATTGAACTATCCTGCATTGAGCTCAATGAACATATTATTTTGTGCGTGTACCGACCCCCCTCTAGTGACTTTGATGAATTTGAAAACAAAATGGAGGATATTTTAACTAAGCTTTGTCATAAAAACAAGTCCGTGATTGTTTGCGGTGATTTCAATGTAGATATATTACAAGAAACTTCGTCTAGTGTACGTTTATTAAATTTGTTTAAATCTTTTAACTTACTGAACGTCTTTTTTGAACCTACTCGTATTACTAGTATTTCCGCGACTTGTATTGATAATGTGTTCTGTCGCTGTAACATTTATGAAGAAACAGTAATGACGAATTTAAGTTCAGACCACTGTGGTCTAAAATTTTCTCTATTAATTAATCACGAAAGTGAAAAGCCCCAAAAGTTTATTTGTAGACCAATTACAAAAAACCGGGTCCTAACATTTAAGAATACTGTTCGGCAAAAAGTGGGTAAAGTAGACATGAGCGATGATAATCCAAATAATTTATATAATAACATATTCGGTTTTTTGTTACAAGAATTTAATAATGTTTTTAAGCCAAAACCTATGACTAAATACCTAAAACTTAAATTTAGTGATTGGGCTACCGTGGCAATATATAAAAGTAGAGATAAGTTATATGATTTATATAGTGAGAGGCAATGGAATCAAGATCCGGTATTCTTGAATAAAGTTAGGATTTTTTCTAAAATATTTAAGACCGTTTGCATACAAGCTAAGTCTATTTACATAAGAAATAAAGTCTTAAACTCAGAAAATAAAATAAAGGCAACTTGGGATGTTTTATCTAGTGTTTCTGGGAAAAATAGGGCTGCTAATGGACCTATTAAGTTAAAAATTGATAATATTGAAATAAATTCAAATTCAACTGTAGCGGCTATTTTTGAGACATTTTTTAACGAAATTCCTTTAACAATCACGCGTAATTTAAATTCTTCACCAAGTGATGCAATCGTCGAATTGACGAATAACGTAAGAGTCAGTAATAAATGTTTTGTTTTTAAACCTGTTACATCATATGAAATTGTTAAAACTTTTAGAAATCTAAATATGAAAAAAACCGGTGATCTTTGGGGTATGTCAGTAAAATTACTAATAAGTATTATAAATGATATAGCTCCACAATTATCCTTAATTTTTAACAAATGTATTGAAACCGGTACTTTCCCAGATTTAATGAAAAATAGTAAAGTAGTTCCTTTGTTCAAAAGTGGCGATAGACTAGAACCCGGAAATTATAGACCTATCTCTATTTTACCTATTTTAAGTAAAATCTTCGAAAAAATTATACTAAACCAAATGTCAGAATTTGTTTGTAGCAATGAAATCATGCATAGTGAACAATATGGTTTCACCAAAGGCAAATCAACAACTGATGCGGGTGCCGCGCTTCTTAAGCACATTTACGACGCATGGGAAAAGTCACAGAATGCAATCGGAGTGTTTTGTGATTTATCTAAAGCCTTTGATTGCGTGGACCATCAAACATTACTTTGCAAACTTAATCACTATGGTGTGCGTAGTGCTGCGCTTGATCTTATTGCCTCTTACTTGAATCAAAGAGTTCAGACGGTTGATGTAAATAATTGTAAATCGGTTGGATCTCACCTAAAAATGGGTGTTCCACAAGGATCTATTCTAGGCCCTTTCTTATTTTTACTTTATATTAATGATTTGCCTTTTTACGTAAAAGGACTATGTGACATTGTACTTTTTGCTGATGATACCTCACTTATTTTTAAAGTTGATCGTAATAATGCTAATTTTGACAAAGTTAACTGTGCTCTGTCACGTGTTCTTCATTGGTTTGAAATTAATAATTTGGTATTAAATACTAAGAAAACTAAATGCATGGAATTTACACTTCCTAATGTAAAAAGTCAAGATTGTAGTTTATTCCTTGACAATGAAGTGTTAGAACTGACTGACTCGACAACTTTCTTAGGATTAACTTTAGATAAAAAGCTCCAGTGGAACCCCCATCTCTCGACACTCGCAAGCAAACTTAGCTCAGCCGTCTTTGCAATTAAAAAAGTAAGACAATTAACAGACGTTAATACGGCTCGACTCGTTTATTTTAGTTATTTTCATAGTATATTGTCTTACGGTATCTTACTATGGGGCAGCGCTGCCGAAATTAATTCTATATTTATTTTACAAAAACGAGCTATACGGGCTATTTGTAACTTAAAAGCTAGAGACTCCCTAAGAGAAGTTTTTAAAGAAATCGGTATTCTTACGGTCGCTTCTCAATACATTTTTAATAACTTACTATATATACGCCAAAATTTAAATAACTATAAAAAAAACAGCGACAGACATTCAATCAATACAAGAAATAAAAATAGGCTCGTGACGCCTAAATTTCGACTTCAAAAAGTTAAGAAATCCTTCATGGGCTTGAGTGTACGCATATATAATAAGGTTCCACAAGATATCTTAGATCTTCCTTTTCTTGGTTTCAAATCTAAAATTAAAGGTATATTACTAAATAAATCTTACTATAACATTCAAGAGTTTTTGGTTGATCGAAATGTGTGGAACTTGGATCATTGACTCATTTGCAGGGTTGATGTTATAATTTATAAGTCAAACATTGTTAAATTTTATTTAAAAAGAGCAACTGTTGAGTTTCTGGCCAGCTCTTCTCAGCAGAACAGCATTCCGAGCTGGTGGTAGCTTACTCACAGACTGACTATACTGACCAATTTAATGTAATTGACGATTCAAAAGTGCGTGTAAATGCCTACTTGAATAAAGATATTTTGAATTTTGAATTTTTTTTGAATTTTGGAGCATGACTGGTATCACGTTAACTAGCGAGAGGTTGCCACCGATTACCGCCACTAGGTCACGTCTTTGCTGACTCCAGGCAGCGCACTCCTCAAGTGTGTGACGCGCTGTGTCGAGAGGCGCGTCACACTCGTGGCAGTCTGTAGTTGTTTCACTTCCCGCTATCTGGTGCAGGTACTTGCCAAAGCAGCCGTGACCCGTCAGTATCTGCACCAGATGAAATGTAAGGGTTCCGTGACTTCGGTTCACCCAGTTGCTCAGATGAGGCCGAATAGCCTCCACCGTCACCGAGCCGGCGACAGGAGAATCCAATTGTTCTTCCCATCTTCTGATCAGAGCTTCTTGGGCAAGAGCCCTAATTCGGCCCACCTCCAAAACTGCTGGAAGCTCACCACTGGCCCGTGCGTCCGCTTTGTACCGATGTACTTCCGCTAGCACCTCCGCCTGGAGTTCCCAGGGCGGGTCGCTCGCGAGAAGTGTAGCCGCCGTCCAAGATACTGTACGGTATCCTCTTATGCCTCTTACCGCAATAACCCTTTGTGGCTTTCTTAATAGGGTCTTATTAGAAGTGGTAAGAGCTTCTACCCAAATAGGAGCGCCATATAGAGCCATGCTTCTCAAGATGCCCGAGTATAAGCGTCTGCAAGAACTTTGCGGCCCTCCAATATTAGGCAGTAGTCTGCCAATAGCAGCAGCGGTGTTGATGAGCTTTGAAGCGAGCAGTGTGAAATGTGTCCCGAAGTTCCACCTTCCATTTAGAGTTTTTTTTTTTTTTTTTTTAATTTATTATTATATCAAATTTAAATACAACTTAAAATACAACATAGTTCCGCAAAACTGATCGATCAGTTTGACTGCGGAATCGGGAGTCTCTAAAAGTAACTACAAATAATAATTATTGCACAATTAACATATTGTGAACAAATATGAACGTAATTTATTCTTAAATTTATTTTTATTGGTTTCCTGCCGGATGTCCTTGGGTAGGCTGTTCAGAAGGTGAGGTATACGCTTTTTTAGAGTTCTGTCACCAAAGTAGTTTTTCACTTTAGGCACCTCATATTTACCTTCGGACACCGACCGTGTACCACTTTTGTGTTGAACCAATCGGAAGTCATGCTCCTGACCGCCATGGTTATTTAAAGCCAATAAATATTTATGCTTTAAGCCAACTGGAAGTATTTTGCAAATATTAAATAATTTAGAATAGTCACCTTTACAATTACTTTTGGTTTTTTTGTTTACTAGTAGTTTTAAAAATCTAATCTGTAGTGTTTCTAGTTTATTAATGTTGCTTTTAAATGTTAAACCATAACTGTCAAGAGCATAACCCAGGATGGATTCAACTAATGCATAATACAAAATTTTTAATGTAGAAATTGGTACTTTAAAACTTAAATGATAAAATTTACACAAAAGCAATCTTAATTTGTTACAGATGTAATCTATATGATAGGTCCAAGAGAATTTAGAATCTATTTTAACACCAAGATATGTTACATAATCCACATTTTCTATCGGCTCACAATTACAGTTTATTATGTTGGAATGTAGGCAGGAATAACTATGAGTATACATAAATGGCGGAATAATTAATTGATTAAGATATGGTGATTTAATTATAATGAATTTGGTTTTTTGAGAATTTAGGACGATACCATTATCATGTGACCACCTGACCACCGCATCTATATCGCGTTGTACTAATCGACACGTTTCTGCAATATCAGAACCGGCGAGTAGTGTGCACAAATCATCCGCATACATGTACGCAGAACAGTTGCGGAGTACACCACACAAACTGTTCACATGTAGTAGGTAGCAAAGTGGCCCAGTTCCAGATCCCTGAGGGACGCCGCATTTGACCTCGGTTTCTTCGCTAACAGTGTTGCCCACTTTCACACAAAAAATGCGTTCCTTAAGGTACTCACGAAACCATTGGTTCAATGGTCGCTGTATTCCACATTCAGCCATACCATTCAAGATTGTTTCCGCTTCTAAAGTATCAAATGCTTTTTTAAAATCATAAAATATTAACACTACAATTTTTTTTTCTTCTAAATGTAAATTAACTTCATTAGTTAATTTTGATAAAAGTGTGTTTGTACTTTTACCTTTTTGGAAACCATGTTGGTTTTCGTTCAATATTTTATTTTTTTGTAAATAATTTCCTAGCTGGTTAGCTATGCATTTTTCAATAACTTTATCTATACTGGATAAAATTGCTATGGGCCTGTAATTACTGAAGTCTTTACAATCACCCTTTTTGTGGACCGGACGAATAATGGTTTCTTTAAGTTTTGCTGGGAATTTATGCTGGTTTATAGATAAATTAATTAATTTTGCTAATATGGGACTAATTTTGTTTACAACTACTTTTAGATCTGACATACGCACAAGATCGCTTCCTGGTGCTTTATTTTTACTTAATTGTCTAATTACGCGTTTGACATCATTTTCACTAACTGGCTGCCATCTCATAGACATATCCGATTTCTTAACATAGTTATCCCTTACCAACCAAGTATCATTACACAGATGTTTTATTTTATTAACTTCACTTGAAAAATTATTGGCAAATTTATCGCATATCTCTTTTATACTTCCTTGCCCTTCCATATTTGATACTATAGAACTATCTAAGGACTGTCTGTTGTTCCCCAATAAGTTATTTAATTTGTTCCAAACTTTCTTAATATTGTTTTTACAATCTAATATACTCTGTTTATCATACTCAACTTTACATTTAAATATAGCTTTGCTACATTTATTTCTATATCTAGTATAATCCAGTCTTTTTATCATATTTTTTGGTTCATTGCACCATATATTAAACAGCCTGTCTCTCTCTAAAATCATTTTTTTTAAATTATTGTTTACCCAATTTTTGTTATTTCTGTTACTTTTGTTTTGAATGGTAGGTATTAATTTGTAACATTCATTGTAAATATTAGTGAATATATTTGTAAAAGATTTGTATAGTTCTAATGGGCAATTTATGTCTAATAACATGTCAAAGTTGCTTGCTTGTAACTTTTCTCTAACTAACCGATTATCTAACTTGCGTCGAGTGGCAGGGATCGATTGCGATCGGTTCACAGCTAGTGCTCCGTTCCATTGTAATGCGGCCGCGATAATAAAGTGATCAGAAATCTTATGTTTTATTACAACCGAATAAATCGAAGCGTACGGTAGCCTAACATACATATGGTCCAAACATGATTCTACCAATTTATCCTTAAGTATTTCCCTTCGAGTTACATCACATATACATTTCGTAAATCCATACTCCGATAGTAAATTCTCATATGAGATAACACAGTTATTAAAACTATTTAAAAGGTCAATGTTGATATCCCCACAAAAAATAATTTTTGATCGCCGAGGTAAACTATCTAACAGTTTACGTAGTTCTAATAAAAAATCTTGAATTCTGTTGTGTTTAAAAAGTCTCGGTGGTCTATACATGGATATTAAATAAATTTGCTCGCCACCAATATCGAATGTTATGGAGACGCACTCCGCCGATCGCATTGCTTGTCCCGTCGCAAGCGCAGGTATCTCGCTCACACGCGCGCCGAGCTCGGCTCGGGAGTAAACCAATACACCCCCACCACTGCGGCCCTCTCGGGTGTAAAAGTTAACAACAAATCCTGGAATTTTATAAAACGGCAACAAAGAGAAATGTATGTTTGGTTCTGTTATCACAATAATGTCTAAACGATTTATATCACTACCTATCGACAATA
The DNA here is from genome assembly GCA_959347405.1 of Napeogenes sylphis. Classification (NCBI taxonomy): domain Eukaryota; kingdom Metazoa; phylum Arthropoda; class Insecta; order Lepidoptera; family Nymphalidae; genus Napeogenes; species Napeogenes sylphis. Next base: position 22,054,917 of record OY365782.1, read on the forward strand.
GGAACTCACTGAAATGCTTTTTCATCGATCTTATATTAAGATGTAATATACTTAAGTATTTACTGTTACTTATCGATTGTAACCACGTATGTAAATTATCGGCACACATATAGTGGACAGGTTCTTTAATTACTGAGATCGGATTATTTAAGTTATCGAATTTTATGATAAATATTACGCTTATTAATCATGTGCGTAGCTATTGCACTTATTTATTATTAAAAAGATCGGTAATGTCACTCTCAGACCGTATACAAATAGTTTTTTCTCCTTCAGCTTTCTTGACTAGTATTTTTCCATTTGAAACCCATATAAATCTATAAATTCCTTTTAGTTCCTTCCTTGTGTTCCATAATAGGGTGCGGGTGGTTTTAGTTAAGTCCTCATTTACGTATACTTTCATAGTAGCCGACCCATTTGTGATCATGTTACTTGTTGTATCAGATAGCTTCCGACGCTCAGCAAGCCAGTTGTCCCGCGACCCAGTACCCGTTGACTTGAAGCCCACGATGATAGGCGCTGGATTTATGGTTGTTTTTGTTTTTCGTGTCCGTTTAACCCATTCTATGTCCGTACAATTTACGTTTATTATATTTCCTATTTTATTGACTATATCTTTTACATTCTCATCCGGTAATTGTTCAACACCTGCTATTTCCAGATTATGTTTTCGAGTTGATTGTTCAAACTCGTGAATTTTTTGTTCCATAGCAGTGTTTTGTTTTTCCAAAAAGACACACTTATTTTGAATACTGATAGAACTTTTCTCTAACTGTTTAATTTTTTCTTTCGATTGATTATGTTCTGTAATCAATGAGTCATATTTCTCTGACAATAAGCATAAGCTCTGAGTAATCGTTTCAAGTTGTTTTTTAAACCCGGGTATTGCGCCGACTTTCTTTTGTATGTCCTTAAGTATTTTGACATTATCCTGGAATTCTTCCTCTTGTTCTTCTTCTTCAGAACCTTCATCTTCACAATTATTACAATATAATCTGTTTTTTCCATTTTTAATATCCGCCGCCAATCCCTTCACACACCCCCTATGAAAAGTTCCTTGGCAAGTACCTTGACATAAGAAGTGAGATCCCTTTTTATTAAGTCCTTTTTTGCATTTTTGGCATTCCATTATTATTAGTTAACGTATTAACAAACAATAAAAAAGCAACCTATCTATCTATTGCTTTGTTCTTTATGCTTATGATCACTAGATGGCGATTAGTGATTTAGTGATAATTCAATCCAATAAAATCAGAAGTATTTTATTGAGTCTTATAGATGGCGCTGACGATTTATTTCAGATGTTTGCTGTAGATGTCGTTACTGGTGTTATTATTTGGAATAATTAGAGAATCATAACTTGCACTTTTGAGGTTATGATAAAAAATAAATTAATATTTTATTTTTATCACTTTAATATTTTAATTTTATCACTATATACACTTTGGTTCTTAATGCAGTATTTTGATTCCTTCTAGTTTATTGTTGAGAATTGATGATAGTTCACGAGTGGCTTTTCAACTTTTACTTAGAATACGAGTATTCACGGCTTAAAAACTGTTTAGTTTATATTTCTATATCCAATAATACACTGTTTTTAAAATTTCCCACTTTTCTAACTTGTTAGTTCACTTGTTTATTTTTAGATACATTTATATGCGAGTACAATGTTAACCGTGGCACTGTCAATTGCTTCATCAGTTAGACCCAGATACTTCATTTGGGCCTTGATATCCACTACCGTTCCTCGAACGGAGATGCTGGCCTCCCGAGGTGGTCCTCGGCGTGGTCCGTGAAAAAGAAGGGCCTCTGTTTTTGACACAGAGACTCTCAAACCCAACATCTCAATGCGCTCAACGACCAATGAAGTTCCGACAGTGGCAAGGCGGGCTGCTTCCTCGTATGTCTTTCCCTGGGCTGTGACAAGAGTGTCGTCCGCGTAGCAGATTAGTCTCATTCCAGGAAGAAGTGGACACCTGAGGAGCCAGTCGAAACCAATGTTCCACAGAATCGGTCCTAACACCGAACCCTGGGTAACCCCGCATAGAACCCGCCTTCGGTAAAGTTTTCCGTCGCGACCCTCCCAAAGGATAAGCCTATCCTGCAGGTATGACTCCAACAGCATCCTGAGATAGGATGGAACTCTATGATACCGCAGTGCCTCCTTTAACGTGTCAAAAGGGAGGCTATTAAAGGCGTTCGAAATGTCGAGTGAGACCGCGAGAACCACGTCTCCCTTATTAACAGCCGCCTGCGTCAGGCCTTTTAGTGCATCCAGAGCGTCTAATGTTGAACGTCCCGCTCTGAATCCAAATTGAGCTTCTGAAAGGCCCGGGCCCACTTCCTGGAGATGATGATTGAGGCGAGCAGCGAGAATTCTCTCTAACAGTTTGACCGTCTCGTCCAGTAACACTATCGGCCTATAGGCGGCCGGAGACTCAGGAGGTCAACCCTCTTTTTGTAGAAGACACAGCTTTCCTTGTTTCCAGGCTTTTGGAAACTGTCCGGTCCGCAGAATTTGGTCAAACAGTTCCCGCAGCATGTGCCCAATGTATTTAAAGGTGATTCCCATCAGACGCCCTGGAATGCCATCCGGCCCCGGAGCCGTATTGCGGGCTCGCAGTCTATCCAATGCAACCTTAAGCTCTTCCTCTGTGACAGGTGGAGTGACTAATCGTTCCCCATTTGTCAGATGGGGAGCCATCACAGGAGGTACGTGACTGGAGGGATTTGGAAAAAGTCCACCTATCAGCGGATGAAGGAGCTGCGGCGACAGTGTCTCTATGACCGGAGCACCAGTAGCGCGTAGTTTTTTTCGTGCACAACGATATGGACGTCCCCACGGATCCTTGTCCAAACCTTTGAGGATCTCCTCCCGTGCAAGATCCTTCGCTTGTCTAATACGGTCAACCAATTGTACCTACAATTAAATCGGTAAAGCGACGGATAGGTGTTCCAGAGGTTGAAAGCTCGAACCCTTTCTGTATGGATTATTTCATTTTTAAGTAATTTAAATTTAGAAAAATAGCTCCAACTAGACGAAGCTATAACTATAAAACTTATGAGGGCTAGAAAAAATATTGCAGGCAATGTTGCTGAAGTTGCGAGTATTATTAACATATATTCTTAATCATACCGGTAGAGCGACGGCAAGGTGTTCCAGAGGTTGAAAGCTCGAACCCTTTCCATATGGATTATTTCATTTTTAAGTAATTTAAATTTAGAAAAATAGCTCCAACTACGCGAAGCTATAACTATAAAACTTATGAGGGCTGGAAAAAGTATTGCAGGCAATGTTGCTGAAGTTGCGAGTATTATTAATATATATTCTTATTATAGACATGCCAAATGACTTTAATGATTTATACCTAATTTTGTTTATTATTTATAAGATTAAAATTATACTTTAGAAATAAATATTTAATTAGAAATTACACTATTGTAAACCCTTGATTTTTTTAGTTTATCAATAAATATTAATTAATAATAATAATTAATTTATAAGCAGGATATTATGCAATTGAAACTAGAGTAGTCAGCTGAATACATACTATAATGAGATGTAATCCGTTTCTAGAGAAATCATATTACTTAATTACTACTTGAAATATAATATGTTTGTGGCTTACTGTTAATTAGGGCTTTTGAATGGTATTGATGCCATTCAGGTTTCATATTTTTAATATATACTGAAAATATTGCTAATTGAGTTAATTAAAAACAGTTTAAGTACAGAATAGGGATGTTACATAATGCAAAGAAGAACAGAAATTAGTAACTAATAAATCTAGGAACTATAAGTGGACTACGGCTCTGTATTATATGTTAGAGTGGCTCAAAACTAACATAAATTTAAATGACTTTCTCTTATGGTATAATAAGACTAAGGCATGACTTAATAACAAATCAGGTTACACAAATCACAAAGCTGATTCCACTCACTGTTAATTTAAGGCTGTCTCCTTCTCAGTAACTGCATTTTACCTGAATACATTAACATAACATGTTTCTAAAAACAACAAAGGAACGAAAAATTAATAGAAACAAATATTTAAATAAAATAGTATTTATTTAAGATTATATGTACGAGTATATAGTCTTTCTCCGTTTCTACAAGATAGGTATACGTTGTGATTGGTAACTGCGATTGGTAAGCGGTATCACAATTAATTGACGCAGATGTCATCACAAACCGTTTTATGTGTATATATTATCCATATATAGTTGACCATCCAAATAATCTTTATAAAACTACCATTATTAATTATAAATTAATATTAAGATACTGACATTAAAATATAAAAAGTGTAATTGATAGTGATTCATACTATGGAACCTGTCAAGGCAACTGACAAAGCCGTCGCGCGCAAGCTATTTTAACCAGTCTCTTTCTATCCTGCCCCGTTGCACCCGCGTTTACGAGAGGCTCTACGAACTACGAGTAGCTACGAAGTTTGTACGTTCTAGTATCTTATAGCTCCGCGCATTCAAATAAGTCATATAAATTAAATTTAATTTTCCAAAACAAGTGATAATTTCAGTGACATCTAGTGTCTAAAAACTGTTCTGATTTACTTAACTGGAAAAATATTTAATATGAGTTTTCATACTTTCTGTACGTATACTGGAACACTATTATGCTTGTTGTTACTACCAGGTAATATTTTTTTCAAAAATCTTAATTAAACTTGAAACATTTTTTTTAAACTATTTTGCTAAAACAAGATTATTTAAGACAAACTAAAGTTAGTTAATCGTGGCTTAGCCTGGTTACAATTACTTTATATCTAGATACACCTTCGTCATAAAGTGATAATGCTTTCCATATATGAAAATACTGAATATTCGTTAATACACAAACGTTTCTTCACTACTTTGTATTTTTTTTAATTTTAAAATGTTTACAAGGAGATTGGTTTTATATATAAGCCATATGAAAAGTAAAGTGTATATTAAATTGGATCATAATGAAGCTATTTTCCCACTTAGAGGTTGTATAGAGTTTTTTTTGCTTAATCTTAATAAATAACCCTAACCCTCGTATCGATTTTTAGCTATAATCTCAAAACTTTTTTTTTCTGATTTTGTCAGTCAGTTTGCCTTTGATATATTATAGTTATATAGGCGTGTCTGCACAGTTGTCTTTTAATTAAAATAGAACTTAGCTATTCCAAAAAGGCAAAGGTTTTTTATTGTTACAGGAATAAAACAGGAAGTTGGAATTACATTATATGCCTTTGACTTTAATGAACTACGCATTAAACAATAAAATATTTATGACAAGGAATTCAACTTTCTAAAATTGCTAGGGTCGTCTTTACTGCGATTCTCCCTATTTATATGGTCTGAGATATGTCTTATAGATACAATAACCTTTCAAATAAAATAGGGAGACTCGACTTAGGGTGCTCCCTTAGTTGCCATGGCAATGACCTTAGGGAATATCTGTAGGCATTAATATATTTTATTTTTGATACCAATAAATGGTTTACTAATGCTAGTTTTTAAAATGTATATACAGATATAGCGTGTTTTTACACTAAACAATAACAACACAGAATAAACTATATATTAAATAAGGACCTTAAGAATATAATTATTAAACCTATTATTGATTACCTTATTTAGAGCAGTTTTACTTACCGGTCATGTGTGTACTTGTACATACATCAACATCTCGGGTTTCCCCTGTTAGGTAGTTTAGATTTTTTTTTATTTCAAGGTAATTATTTTTTATAAAGAAATGATTTAGACCACAAATAACCACAACATTTTTTTTAATTGGTCATAAAATCTTTGTGCATTACTTCTTATTGCATAATTTTATTCTTTTACTTACGAGGAAACTTCCGGGGTACCTGGATGGTAAGGGTACTGGCGAACCTAATTTACTACAACTAATTTATTTATTTACTTATTTACTTATTTATTTATTTATAGGACAACCAACAAAGCAAACATTATAGAAAATAACAATAAAAATTGTTCTAAGCATTTTTGTAGTGTACCCTTACTTATAAACTGCCACCGCATGCATAAACAGTAGGTGTAACAAAATTAGTTACGTATTAGTTTTCTAGGTTATACAGAAATAAGATAAAATAAAATAAGACTTTCATGCTATACAATTAAAAAATTCAATTTAACAATTAAAATTATGATGCATTGAAACTGTGTCTTATTTTCTTTTATTACTCGTTCACAGGATCAATGGGTCTTCGAAACGTCTACATGATTATACCAGAAGCTGTGGAACGTGGAAAGCCAGCAGTGATTCGATGTCTCTACGACCTAGAGAATGAAGATTTATACCAAGTCAAATGGTACAGGGGTGGCAGAGAGTTATGTCGGTACTCGCCAAGGGACGTACCTCCTTTCAAAATATTCCCTGTACAGGGCATTGATGTCGATGTGAGTATTTATATAATAATAGCTCTGAAAAGACGACTCCTAAATTTTTTTTAATCATATTTCGTTCACAAAGATCAACAGGTTTAATAGTTACTGTATTTTGATATTTTGAGAAATAATGCAGTTCAGAAATTTATAGATAATAAGTCTGTTTCATTGCTTACTTTCACGTTGTCAATGTCAAAAATATAAATTATGTCAAATAGACGTTATAGTACAACTTTAAAAATATAGGCACACTATTTCTAGGTGGTAGACTATAACATCGGGTTGCCGGCAAAGTTACCACCCATCGGGCAAAGTCCTGCCCCAAAGCGACCTATTCGTGTTCCGGAACGATGCTCGATGAAGCCGTTTATGGGAAATGGGTCTGAACAGCTGCGGTGCGTTGGCGAACCGGTTTGACGTCGGGTGGGTGTTTGTTTTGTCGGGTGTCTAGTCGGAGAGGGTAGCGGGATCCGAAGAGACGGCTTTCCGCTGGCTGCCCGCAGATAGTTGGGAACCCAATTAGTGGGTAAGCCACCCACGAAAGGCTGCCCCCTCATCTGGAAAAAATCCCAGGGTGGCTCCATCGTGCTGGTTGGCGACCAGACGAGGGGGCCCGATGGCGATCCCTTGGTTTGGGCGTCCCCGCAGTCTCCAAAGTAGCCGTCTGGTAGCAAACCTTAACCAACTTCGACGTCGGGTTCGACACGTAGTGCCTCGTTCAACTGCCATTTCCCATCCCTATTCACTTTTTTTTATGAAGAAATACAAAAAAAAAAGAAAAAGTTTTTACAGCGGTTGCACTCCTCATTTAAAGTTCACTTCAGTAATATCAGGAGCTTGCACTGTAATCTTTTACCTGTCCATCACCACCTGGAGACAGAGCAACCGCACCTGTTCTTTTTGACGGAGACGCATACACAATGTCCCTTAAGCGCTGCGCACCTGGATTATCCTGGATTCACGTTAGAGCACAACTTTCGCTCACGTGCCGGAGTCTGCGTGTATGCGCGGAACGACCTCTGTATCCAGCGTCTCCGTCACCGTGAAGACCCCACTTTTTCTTCTCTATGGGTTTTAGTAGACATAGGAAACGAAAAAATCCTGTATTTCTGTGTCTACCGTTTGCACAGCGGTGACCAGGAGATAACTAGATTATTTAAGTGTCTCCGTGAGGTTGCTGATATGGCTCTGCATCAGTACCTTTCAGTGCAGCTCGTCTGTTGAAAGAGAAGCGCGGAACTTTGCGTTGTCTTATGACATCTTTCAGCTGGTGAGGCATCGCTTGCCCCACCAGATGTGGTAGGCCATACAGCCAATTGCCTGGACCTTCTGCTGACAACTGATCCGGATAGGTATCGTGTAGAGGTCACCTCCTTCTTTGGAACCTCGGATCACTGTCTGGTGAATCTGTGTTTACATATTCTCCACCAGCTTTCGAACCTCATGGTGTAAGGTGAGTATGAAAATACAAGTCAGCAGATTGGGATGAGATGCGGCACTTTTTTGCGTCTTATCCTTGGCGGCAGGTCTGCTTCTCTTCTTTGGATCCGTCGAGTTGCGCGGATGCTATAAACGATATGGTGCAGACAATGGAGTATTTCATTCCATTTGACGTACTGACGAACTCATCGGTGGCAGAGCTCGCGCCCATGGTGTAATGCCGAATGTAGTCATGCTGAAGACTGAAAACATACGGCATACCTCATTTGGGCTGATGCTCGAAGCATCAAAACTCCGGATGTAAGTACAAAGAAGAGAACCTTTAACCAAGCGAAAATTCCTATAAAAAGGCATTGCGGAAGGGTCGTCTCGAATCGCTAAGAATGGCGAAAAGCTCTCTGTCAGACCAACTGGCAGTCGAGCTTTCTGGTCTCTTGCCAAAGCGATCGAGTTGAACTCCTGCCAACCCTCACTGCCTACTATGCTGCAGCCAGATGGATCCCTGGCCCACACAGCAACAGAGAAAGCGAATGTATTTGCTTCTCTGTTTGCTGAGAATTCGCATCTAGACACTAGCAATGCTTCTCCACCACATCTTCCTCACTGCGGTATTTCGATGCCTGAAATCCGCATCACTAACAAAAAGGTATGGAGAACATTGTGTCGTTTAGATGTGAATAAAGCCAGTGGCCCTGATGGTATACTAGCCAATCTGCTGAAGACATGCGCAGCTGAGTTGTCTCCTGTATTGACACGTTTGTATTGCCTTTCTTTTAAGACTGGAATAGTGCCGAAATTCTAGAAGCTTGCTAACGTGCAACCCGTGCCCGAAAAAGGCACCCGTGCCGATCCTGCTAATTATAGACCAATTTCAATCACCTCCATACTCTGCAAGATTAGGAGCGTGTATTGAATTTACGCCTTCTACCGTACCTAGAAGGTAACGATCTCCTCAGTGACCGACAGTACAGGTTTCACCGTAATAGGTATATGGTAATAGAAAGATATGTGCAGAGTACTCGGGCTAGTAGAGATCAAGTACAGTCTATAAGAGAAGCCATGGTGCAATGTTTGGGTGACCAACTTCAGGCAGTCTCGACATGGAGCAATGCCAATCTTGTCAAATTCAACGCCACCAAAACGCAGACGTGTCTGTTCACCGCCAAAAGAAGCCCTGTCTTCCGCTTTGAAGAACGAAGCGCTTTGCTTCCTCATTTGTACTTCGTACAGCGACGAATTGGGACAGCTTGCCTGCGTCGGTATTTCTGGCCGAATATAATGTGGGTGTCTTCAAGAGAAGAGTGAAAAGGTTGCAAAGCTAATGCGCCTTATCACCTAAGACTACATTCCACTTAACATCATGAGGAATGTAGTCAAGCTTTGCCCGAGATTATATTAAAAAAAAACGTTAGATTGAATGAAAACACATATTTAAATGTGAACTTTCTTTTGAGACATCTGATATAATAAATACTCCATATATTATTATATTTTAAAATTTGTACTAGTTTAGGAAGCATCCCCTTCTGTAAAGTCTCATAATTGACACTTGTAACTTGTTATTTATTTTAACAGTAACATATAGATGATTTAAAAATGCGTGCTCAGGCATTAGAAACTTTCGCTGTGGCTGCCTCAGTCAGTCGCTTCACGGTCTATTTACGTATATTTAAGATTTCCTAAGACTTAGCCTAGCATACAGTTAAATGATCTGAAAGTTTGGAACATTCATGTAGTAAGATTTATTGATTAAAGATGATGAATACTTAATGATCCTATATGTATTTTAGTGTATTGTAATGAACCGATATTATAAATTTGTTATAATTATGCACACACACACAAAAGTCGGGCGGACCTTCTACGAAAATTGAATAAACATTGTAATAGATAAGTGGCCATACGTGTTTGATGATTAGTGTTTTAGGCCTGGAAGTCGGACTATAAACATAGGCTTAAAACATAGGCTTTGGACCTCATGGCGGCTAATTCGGAGTAAATATTTTACTATACCTATTTTGGACGTTGATCACGGCCCTCAAGTTTTGTAGCTAAAAAGTTCTTAATTTAGCGGTGAAGAGTTCGTTACAGATGCGTTGGTTGGGTAGGATAAGAAGGCGCAGGTGTTGAGAAATTAGGGCTAAGTCTTCGATGTAACCGCATGGTTGGGTAATCTCACACGATTTCGTAATGCATAATTCTGGTTAATTGGCTATTAGACCTTTATCAAAAGAAACTGAGAAAAGTATTGGAATTGATAGCTTAAAAGTAAACGATAACTATGTGATTTACTATTTAAATTAAATATTTTAATTTAATTATTATTAGGTAAAGTGAATTTAAATTTTTTAAGTTAATATAAAAGCAGGCCGCCATGACAGATCAAAGCGTGACGTCACGACGCAAAAAACAGACACAAGTTGAATAGTGTTCTTCGTTATAAGTTTTTACAATTTTGTATTTTGAGTAATTTTCCATATCATTTGGTAGCTGTAAAGAATATTGTGGGCTATGAACTATCTTATAATTAAAAATACAGTTAAATAGTAATACCAAATGAAATAAACCATAAAGAGTTTTCTCATCAGCTTTAGAGGCGGTGTTTAAGTGTTTCTTACCTATTTTTCTCATTTTCAAAAAGGCTTTATTAGTGCATTTATTATTAAAACGGTAATACGTAAATATTTAAAATTTTAACCTTGCCATTGAAAACAAAGAAAATATGCTTTTTAAGGCTTCACTTTTTAGTTCTACGTTAGGTACTGTTTTTTCTTATCCCTACAAAGTATTTGATTAAGCCTTGAGGAGGTTCCAAACGAATTTAAATTTTTCAATTAGTTATTGGAAACAACCAATAAAATATTGAAAATTATAGTTGTACAATTTGCTCATATACAATCCCAATCTAACTTCAAATTGTTAATTGGATCCAAATAATATACCAAATACGCGTCTTAAAAAAAATTACAAATATCAATAATAAATTACTTACATCAAAGTGATCCTTACGAAAGTAGGTATATCCTACAGATATTTGATAAAAAATAAAGATTTCGTAGTGCTAACTTAATCCATTGTGTTTAGGAACATGTATAAACAGTGTATCAGGATCTTTAAACGTTGTAGGTACTTTTGCATATTGACAAATGTCTTATAAGAGCACATTCATAACAATTTCCAATGAAATTCGTATAATAACAGAGAAGACATATATTATTATTGTATTTGTAGTGTCGTAACGTGACCTAGTGTTTTTGCGCGAAATTTAATTGTCATCGGGAAAAATATTTTATTTTTAATAAAATAAAAAATTTTTGAGATAAAACTAATAATGATAGTAGATAACAAGATATTTCGTTTGTTTTAATATATATTTCATAAAACGCTCAAGTAGCTAATTAATAATAATAATTTGTATATACTGATATTGTACACAATAATATCAAATTGAATATTTAAATACTTCGCCATTCAAAAATTAAAAAATTCGCCAAATTATAAATTATACATATTTTTTGAGAAGTTCAAGGAGAAATTAAAGGTAGTAAGGACTAAGATCGAATGTACAAGTTTCATGAGTTATGGAATGAGATTGAGTGAACGAAGAACATGTTTGTTATTTTGAACAATTTTTTTCTGACAAAACATTTATTAAATAATAAATCACACTATATTTAATAAATATTAGTTATAAACAATAGTTATTATATTTAAACTATTAATTTGAAGGTAGGTAAATTTTTTAAGAGAAAATAACTTCAATACGTGGAAACTCAGTATTTTATTTAGTAACTACACTTTGATGGTTCGTCAAGGAATGAATATAATAAACATGGCGGTCATGACATTCGTTTAAAGAAATCGACACGGTTATTCATACAATGTCATTCCTTAGCTCAAAACAGTATTATATTTATATCGTAGCTTATTTATATTACCTCACATATCTAACATATTCCTTGATCAAAACTCAAAGTGTACACATTGTTAAAAAGAGTGGTGAAAATAATGTATACTTTGAAAGTGATATAAATCGTATTTTTTTCTTAAGAAATTAACCTACTCAGATCTTCAAATTAGCATAACTAATTTAATAAATATTATTTTTGAAGAAGCTATTTCTTCCTTCAATTCACCACCGCTAATATTTGTTATAGTAGGTAGGCTCTTATTGTACCAGCAGAACTTCCAGCGAATTAAATAAAAAATTAAAACGCCGTAACAATAATGTACACATTAACAAAAACGAAACAAAATGTTATATATTATTATTCAATAATATGCTATTATTGAAGTGATAACTTTTATTGACCTATTAGGCACTTTTGGCTTTATAGTGTAGGTGCTATAGGTAGTTCGAGTATGCAAAATATGAAGACCGCATACTGTTGATGTCTTTGAACTCGGAAAAGCTTGCAGATAATAATTCTGGATGTTACCAGGAGCTATATGGGTCCATTTTTTTTTTACCCCACGCCCTTGGATATTCATATAAATGGACTGATGGAATTCAAACAAAATGATTAAAAAAAATTTTTTTAATTAATCAAAAACAAAATTTTGTAAAAAATAATCGTTTTCATTTTGGGAATATTAATACATTTGCAAAATAAAGTAATCAATATGGCCTAATAACCAAATTTTCATATTTTGCTCGTCCTCATATTTTGCATACTCAACTACATACAGCGCCCCAGTTTATTAGGGTAAAACCAAAACCTCGGGTCACGTTAATTTGGGTAGACTGAAGTTGACATTTGGTAGTAGTGTATCCGTGAAAACATTACTTAGTAACTCGATTTATTCGTTTGTTTTTTGAGTATTTTTTAAATAAATGTTCTCAAGGTATGAGATTTTTTGTAATAATTATTGAAACGTTATTCTTGTGATGTCTTCAATACAAATAATTTCATGGCGAAAGACTATTATATTATAATACATATTTATTTTTTTATATTATCCAGGGCAATGCTTGACTACATTCCACCTGATGGTAAGCGGAATGTAGCCTTAGGTGGTAAGGCGCATTACCCTAGCAATCTATTCACTCTACTCTTGAATGTATCTACACTGTATTCGGTCGGAAATATCGACGCAGGCAAGTTATTCCAATCCCTTGCTGTTCGAAGTAAAAAAGACGAAGCAAAGCGCGCCGTTCGGACAGGTGGAATGTCCACAACAAAAGCATGAAAACCTGCCGTGCGTCGGGACGTCCGGTGATGGAAGGGGGAAGGGGGAATTAAATTGTGTAATTCCTGCGCACACTCACCAAAATGTATCCTATTGAAAACTGAGAGGCTAGCAATTCTACGCCTGTGCTCAAGGTTTTGGAGGTCGGCTTCGACCAATTCGGGATCGCCTATAAGCCTCTTTGCTCGCCTCTCAATTGAGTCCAGAACCGCTAGATGAGACTTTGCGGCACCAGCAAATATGTGACCACAGTACTCTGCACACGACCGGATCTGTGCTTTGTATAAAACAAGAAGCTGTCCCGGTGTAAAGTACTGCCGAACCTTCGCAAGAACGGCAAGCTTTGCTGCTGCTGCTCTTGCTCTGGACTCAATGAACCGACCAAAGTTGAGGTTCGAGGAAATCTCTAAGCCTAACAACTGAAGCCGGTCACTGTATTCCAAGGATACATTCTGGAAAGTAGGAGCCAAGGTGAAAGGGCTCCTTTTGGCGGTGAATAGACACGTCTGCGTTTTGGTGGCGTTGAACTTGACAAGATTGGCATTGCTCCATGCGGAGACTGCCTGAAGTTTGTCATTCAAACGTTGCACCATGGCTTCTCTTTCAGACTGTACTTGATCTCGACTAGCCCGAGTACTCGGCAGATATCTTTCTACAACTGTGCTGTCGTCTGCATACCCATAGATACCGGGCTTTAACAGATCATTAATGTGCAGCAGAAACAGAGTTGCAGAAAGAACGGACCCCTGAGGCACTCCGGCATTTATTGTCAAGGGTTCGGAGGAACACCCGTCGACAACTACTCGGAGAGATCTGTGGCTCAGAAAGTCCGTTACCCAGCCGATCAGACCAGGAGATATACCGTACGCTGAAAGCTTGCTTATAAGGCTCGCATGCCAGACCCTGTCAAATGCCCTCGAGACGTCCAGAGAGACGGCAACCGCTTCTCCGTTCTTCTCGATGGCCTCGCCTAAAATGTGAGTAGCATACACTAGGAGGTCCCCAGTAGACCTATTACGGCGAAACCCGTACTGTCGGTCACTGAGGAGATCGTTACCTTCTAGGTATGCTAGTAGGCGCGAGTTCAATACACGCTCCATAATCTTGCAGAGTATGGAGGTGATTGAAATCGGTCTGTAATTGACAGGGTCGGCACGGCTGCCTTTTTTAGGCACGGGTTACACATTAGCAAGCTTCCAGGATTTCGGCACTATTTCAGTCATGAAAGAGAGACGATACAGACGTGTCAGTACAGGAGACAACTCAGCTGCGCATGTCTTGAGCAGAATAGCTGGTATACCATCAGGACCACTGGCTTTATTCACATCTAAACGACACAATGTTCTCCATACCTCTTTGTTAGTGATGCGGATTTCAGGCAACGAAATACCGCAGTGAGGAAGATGTGGTGGAGAAGCATTGCCAGTGTCTAGATGCGAATTATCAGCAAACAGAGAAGCAAATACATTCGCTTTCTCTGTTGCTGTGGCCAAGGATCCATCCGGCTTCAGCAGAGCAGGCAGTGAGGGTTGGCAGAAATTCGACTCGATCGCTTTCGCAAGAGACCAGAAAGCGCGACTGCCAGTGGGTCTGACAGAGAGCTTTTCGCCATTCTTAGCGATTCGATCGAGACGAGCCCTCCGCAATGCCTTTTTGTAGGACTTGGCAGCTTGGTTAAAGGCTCTCTTCTTCGAACTTACATCCGGAGTTTTGCGGCTTCGGGCATCAACCCAAATGAGATATTCCGAATGTTTTCGGTCTTGAGCATGACCACATTCGGCATTAAACCATGGGCGGCATTGCCACCGATGGGTACGTCAGCAAAAGGAATAAAATACTCCATTGCCTGATGCACCACATCGGTTATAGCATCCGCGCAACTCGACGGATCCAAAGAAGAGAAGCAGACCTGCCGCCAAGGATAAGACGCAAAAAAGTGCCGCATCTCACCCCAATCTGCTGACTTGTATTTCCATACTCGTCTAACACCATGAGGTTTTAAAGCTGGTGGGGAATATGTAAACACAGATTTCACCAGACAGTGATCGGAGGTTCCCAAGGGAGAGGTAACCTCTACACGATACCTGTCCGGATCAGTTGTCAGCAGAAGGTCCAGGCAATTGGCTGTATGGCCTAGCACATCTGGTACCCTTGTCGCTTGCTTCACCAGCTGAAAGAGGTCCAAGGACAACGCAAAGTTCCGCGCTTCTCTTCCAGCATGGTCGGTTTTCTGGTACGGGAATGGCCAGTCCTGATGACAGGCATTAAAATCCCCCAGAAAGACGAGCTGCGCTGAAGGGAACTGATGCAGAGCCATATCAGCAGCCTCACCGAGATACTCGAATAATCTAGTTGTCTCCTGGTCACCGCTGTGCGAACGGTAAACACAGGAATACAGGATTTTTTTGTTTCCTGTGTCTACTAAAACCCATAAAGAAGAAAAAGTGGGGTCTTCAAGGTGACGGAGACGCTGGATACAGAGGTCGTTCCGCGCATACACGCAGACTCCGGCACGTGAGCGATAGTTGTGCTCTAACGTGTATCCGGGATAATCCAGGTGCGCAGCGCTTAAGGGACATTGTATCTGCGTCTCCGTCAAAAAGAACAGGTGCGGTTGTTCTGCCTCCAGGTGGTGATGGACAGGTAAGATATTAGAGTGCAAGCCCCGAATATTACTGAGGTGCACTTTAAATGAGGAGGAGTGCAACCGCTGTACAAACTTTTTCCTTTTTTGGTTTTTCTGCCACGTCATCGAGCAACGTGCCGGAACACGACGATGGGTGGTAACTTTGCCGGCGACCCGATGTTATGGTCTACCACCAAGTTTGTTTTTGAAATGATAACCTCTATTTTGTGTTATAACAAATGACTCATTGTGAATCATCTGTATTGAATAATCTTTTTTACTTTTATTATAGAAATTCAGTAATTACATACATCATTTTACGAACGCAACTAGATTTTTACGTAACATTTTGGTGCATTTCCTACTTTAAGTAGAAATTTAGAAATTATTGATATTTTTATGATTTGACTTTGCTTTTTTTATTGGAATTTGAGAAAATTTTCTATTACCGAGGATTTACCAATTACCGTTGATCTATTTTACTTCCTCATAATGAAATGCCATAACCATTAATTAAGTCCAACCAAATTAACCATACCAGTAATATAAATATTATAAAAATTATAATGCCTGCGACTTCGTACGCGTAGATTTCGATTTCGAATTGGTCCCATAAAAAATTGATTCAGGTAGGCCCATTAGTTTTTACTTTATGAGCATTTTTGTCCAAGTTCTGGACTAGCTTCTCCGGAAGGAAATCAAAACGTGCTGTGACTAATGACGTCTGTTGTTTTTGATATAATAATTTCTCACAGACTGTACATGGTACTTCAGCATATCGATTTATGGTGGTTATAATATTACGCTCATTCATTTAGCGAAAGCTTTGTGAAGTCCGACGCGCTGCTGTTAGCCGGTTCTCTCTGAGTAGACTCGGTTGCTGTACGGTTTTGTATCACTCATTAATGAGACCAAGTCTATGAGTCCTCTGCTCAGCTGACTCGTTGGCCAGACGCTCATTAATTAAGTCTATTAGTTTATTAGTCTAGAATTATGCTGATTAAGAGTTACATGACGTAATCCTGATTTCATATATGCCTTCATAGTCAACCAGCGTTTTACACGATCTTTAATAATCTCATACTGAAATATAAGTTTATAAGAGCATTTTTACAGAGACAACTTTTATCGGTTCCTGTTTCTTGAGATCTATATTTTTAAGGAGCACAACACCTTTTGTAGGTCTATCCATGACTAATTGACAATGTATCAATAAACTAAAAAGTATTAAATAGAAATAACTACGTTAATAAAACCGACTTTAAAACTAAAGAGTAAAAAATAATGAAGATTTAATATTTATAATATACTACCTATTATTTATATGTCCTATTTACTAATAGGTTTGAAGTCGCTGCCAAGCCTTAAACAAATAATTATATTTAACCACTTAAATGAATTCGAGCAAATTATTACAATGAAATGCCTACTTTAATGAATAAGATACATAAATAAACATAATTAAAAGCAATTAAATCCTAATATTATAAACAGCTCAATCAATACGCAGTATAGTGAAAAAATAAAAAACAAAATTATGAAAATGTATTCAAAACAATTCGTAAACTAAATGGACATGTAAATTATGAAATTCCTACTCCAAAAATTACGATACGTAAATAAAGTTATAAAAGAGCAATTAAATTTTAATATGATTACTAGCTTGAATCGATACGAAGAAAAACAAAAAATAAATTATTACGAAAATGTTTTCAACCAAATTCCTATACTAAATGGCTTGGCACCGACTTCAAACCTATTAGTTAACAGGACATATAAATAATAGGTAGTATATAATAAATATTCAATCCTCATTATTTTTTACTTTTTATTTTTATCTTTTTGTAATTTTTAATCACAGATATTTTTTTTTATTGTAAGGGATATTATTATTCCCTAAGGTGAGAACCCCTATTTAAATGTCTTACCACCATGGTTAGAAAAAAAGAAATTATTAACTTTTTATTTGTTAACCGATTTATGTAAAAAAAAAAAACTATATGTAAAGTGAAGCCTATGACAATATATTCCCGAAAATTGTATTCAAAACGGTTAATATGTTTCTAAGAATAGCGTTCGCAAACATACAGACGTACATAAACAGACATACAAACATACAGGCGAATACACAAAATGAAAAAACATAGCTTTGAGTTCTCTTGTTATATAAAAGTTTTTAATATTTTAGGTGTACAGAGATTATTCCTCTACAGATTTATTACATTACAAGAAGATTTGCATGGAACCCATTATGTGATTGACATAAATTGATATAACTTTTTATTTCTTAACCGATTTAAATGAAACAAACATTAAATTTTAAGTGAAGACAATTATAATATATTCCTGAAAACCGCATTCAAAGCCTTGAATTGGTTAAGCCGTTTCTAATATTAGCATGCACAAACATACACAGACAAACAGACAAAATTAAAAAACAATGTTTTGGGTTTTTTTTTATATTTTCATTATCCTTTATCTTTTTTTTCTTTTCCCCCATTTTTTTCTCCCATTATCTTTTTTTTTATATTTTCCAGGTACAGAAATCGCTCAGTGACAATTTTATTATATGTATAGATGATTACTAGGTGGTAAATACGGCGTACATTATTAAAAATTTAAAAATTATTGTTATACTTAGTATTATTATATAAATCATTATTTAGTTATACCGATTCGATCCTTAAGGTAGGAATTTAACTTACATTTATATATTTATTTATTTAGAAACCATTATTAGTGAGAGATATATAATTATGGTGACATTAATTTTATAATTATTTTCGTTGGAAGCGATAACTTTTATTGTTATTATTTGATTTGTAGAATAACAAACAAGTAATAAAAAGTAATGCAATTAATTTGTAAAAAGTTTTATATGAATATTAATGCGGAATTATCAATTGGACATAAAAGTTATAACTTACATTGTGTGGTCTCAAGCTCACTCGATTTTTTTTGTATATATATGTCCCTTTTTGAATTAATATATTATTTACAAATAAGTTCATTCCCACGTTATATAAGTGACCCTAAAATAATTATGGGGCGCAATCTGGTCTAAAAAACATATTAAGAACGTAACTTATGACGGTTATAAATTTTGACGAAACGCAAACTGAAATAAGCAAAGTTTTATAATATGTTTTGCATCTTCCTTCAAAGACCGTGTAATACTTATTTGGGAAACACTAATGTACTTTAAAGATTTTACAAGTATTTAAATTTTTTGTATAATGTCGGCGATACAGTGATTTAAGAATATATACAAATTATATATGTGTATCCAAAATAAACTTTTAAATAATTACGCACCTTGACCATTTTTAAAACCAAATCATTTTTATTAATGCAGATTAAAGGCAGTGACGCGAAACAGGTTACAATCAGGGCCGCGACTGAAAAAGCAAACGGAGGCTATACCTGCGAAGTCTCCGCAGATGCTCCGTCATTCGTGACAGCCCAAATACATGGACACATGTATGTGGTTGGTAAGTTATAAGTTTTTAATAATATACAATTAATTGAAGAGCTTAGAATGTTGTTTAATATCTTTTAATAATAGTTAGAAGCTTTTATTAAAAAACCAAAAACATATATTACAAACTGCATATTATGTCATTGTGAATTTATTCAAAAGTTAAAATACCACAATATTAATGTAACATAATGATTATTGTATTTATTTAAATCTGTTTCCAAAGAGTCCTTAATGTGCAATAAAAAGTCTAAAACCGTATGGCTCTTCATAAGAGAGTCGTAAGGAGTAGACATTATTTTAAATAAATATGGAATGAAAAAATTTAAAACAACCCCGATGCAAAAGCCCTCTAAAAAGAATAAAAATAATATTCTTTATTTGCTTTGTTAACTTACTTGCATTTTAATTTCTTCCTTTATTGAACGGTCCCCCTACGCAACGAATTCAATAAGTACATAATAATATTATTTTTATTCTTTTTAGAGGTCTTTTTGTATCGGGGGTTTTTTAAATTTTAAATTTTATTGTTTTTCTTCTTTTTAAAGTTATGTTACTGGTTTATGAATTGTACTAAATTAACTTACAGACACAAAAAAATTTCAATTGTTTAAGTGTTTCTATTAATCTATCCTAATATTATAAAGAGGAAAGATTTGTTTGTTTGTTTGAATTGAATAGGCTCCGAAACTACGGGACCGATTTTAAAAAATATTTTACCTATAGAATCCTACATTATCCCTGATGAACATTGGCTATATTTTATAATAATAATCATCATCATCATCATCATCATCATCATCATCATAATCATTATCACCATCATCATCTTCGCTAATATTATAAAGAAGAAAGATTTGATTGTTTGTTTGAATTGAATAGCCTCCGAAACTACTCTGATGTATAAAGGTTATATTTAATACAATAAATATATATATTATCTATACTTTTCTATACTATATATTATACTATATACTATACTATTTACTATTTACTATTTACTCTTTAACTATAATATTATAAATCTGAAGAGTTTGTTTGTTTGAACGCACTAATCTCTGGAACTACTGGCCCGAATTGAAAGATTCTTTTTGCGTTAAATAGTCCGTTTATTGAGGAAGGCTATAGGGTTAATGTCATCTCGCTGTGACTAAAAGAAGTCAAGCAGTAATGAAAAATGCTGCAAAAACGGGAAAAAGATTTCTTTTTGAGAGCTTTCCTCGCGTGCGCTGAGTAAACCGTGAAAGTTACGCAAAATTAATGTGTGCTGAAATTGTTCCCCTTTAAAAGTTTTAAAAAGAATTCCGCGACAGCATATATCTAGCTTTTAAGGTTGACTCACTAAAACCTTTTATGTGGTAATTTAATTAGTTCTCAAATAATATAATATTTTCTAATGTGTTTTAATTACCATGACATTAATCTTAATTAAATTAATACACTATGGTCTAATACCACATGCGCATTGACTTGCAAGGTAACATTAGCATACTTACGGAATAGTTGTGGTCAGCTAACTAATTTTTGAATGCGTTCTTTTGTTATTCAACGCAAATTATTAATTAGTATTTATTAAATAAAACATTTTATTTTCGTCAATTTCTTTGTTATATGATATTTTTCTGTTGAATATTGTTTTGCTAATTATTTTACAGTTTGTTTATTACGTATGTAGGTACATATGTTGATTTTGTAGGATTGTTCTATTGGGTTTTGTTTTCCTTATTTCTCCAACGTTTGTTTTTATAGTTGAACTTATCTAAACAAATAGTATTATTTGTCGTACTTTTCAACTGTGTTTGGTGTTCATAACGTTTTAAAGTATATCACAGGTAAATTTATATAAATATAGAATGAAAAAAACCGATACGGGCAGGGATTCGAACCCACGACTACTGGGAAACCGTCCCGTCGCTCTACCAACTGAGCTACCGTATCGCTGTCAGTCTCGGTGAATTAAGCATTCTATATGTGATCGTCTTTAACGGGACGGTGGTGACATCTATTAGGTTTCTTGCGAAGATCCTAACCAATGTTTCTAACTTTGCAGTATAGATAAACATTGAAACCTAATAGATGTCACCACCGTCCCGTTAAAGACGATCACATATAGGATGCTTAATTCACCGAGACGGACAGCGATACGGTAGCTCAGTTGGTAGAGCGACGGGACGGTTTCCCAGTAGTCGCGGGTTCGAATCCCTGCCCGAATCGGGTTTTTTCATTCTATATTAATATAAATTTAAATAAGCTTAACATGGCTATACATGTTTAAAGATATTTTCAAACATTAATTTCGGTAGTGGCATCTTTTCAATGTTTATCTATACTGCAAAGTTAGAAACATTGGTTAGGATCTTCGCAACAAACCTAATAGATGTCACCACCGTCCCGTTAAAGACGATCACATATAGAATGCTTAATTCACCGAGACGGACAGCGATACGGTAGCTCAGTTGGTAGAGCGACGGGACGGTTTCCCAGTAGTCGCGGGTTCGAATCCCTGCCCGTATCGGTTTTTTTCATTCTATATTTATATAAATTTAAATAAGCTTAACATGGCTATACATGTTTAAAGATATTTTCAAACATTAATTTCGGTAGTGGCATCTTTTCAATGTTTATCTATACTGCAAAGTTAGAAACATTGGTTAGGATCTTCGCAAGAAACCTAATAGATGTCACCACCTTCCCGTTAAAGACGATCACACATAGAATGCTTAATTCACCGAGACGGACAGCGATACGGTAGCTCAGTTGGTAGAGCGACGGGACGATTTCCCAGTAGTCGCGGGTTCGAATCCCTGCCCGTATCGGTTTTTTTTTTTTCATTCTATATTTATATAAATTTAAATAAGCTTAACATGGCTATACATGTTTAAAGATATTTTCAAACATTAATTTCGGTAGTGGCATCTTTTCAATGTTTATCTATACTGCAAAGTTAGAAACATTGGTTAGGATCTTCGCAAGAAACCTAATAGATGTCACCACCGTCCCGTTAAAGACGATCACATATAGAATGCTTAATTCACCGAGACGGACAGCGATACGGTAGCTCAGTTGGTAGAGCGACGGGACGGTTTCCCAGTAGTCGCGGGTTCGAATCCCTGCCCGTATCGGTTTTTTTCATTCTATATTTATATAAATTTAAATAAGCTTAACATGGCTATACATGTTTAAAGATATTTTCAAATCACAGGTAAATATTAAAATATATAATCCAATTGTATAGTATTTCTATATTGGGTATTGCTCTAATATTATTTAATTTGCTGTTTGTTTTTGCATGTTTGTTTGGTTTTTTTTATGTAGTAGGTAGGTACGTACATATTTACGTACGTATTTTAAGTTATTTTTTTTTTGTAATAATGTGATAGTTGTTATTTGGTCCAGCATTTTGTCAAGTGGTACTCATACCTGGCATTCCAATGATTTAACTTTTAATAAAAAAAAATACAGTTTCCTGTTAAGGTGTCAAGGTGAAATCACAGGGATAAACATTAAAGCACGGAGGAATAAATTTACATCAAGATTGTTTCACACACAGACAACTATATTTTGCGTTATCAAGATCAAGTCGTGGAGAAAACCAGTACGTTCTTCTACCACCAAACAGCAATACAAAAAAAAGTATCGTGTATGTACTTTTAAAGTACGTTATTTATATCAAAGACACTGTATAATTTAATATCATCTAATAGGTTCTGACTGAATAGGTTATTCTTTATGACTACGATCATAAGCCATTTAAAAATATTTTTTACAGTCTACGTGGACGCAGTCACGGACAACAGCTATCCCTAATAAAGTACTTTACCTGAGTAAGTAAATGTAAAAACCTTTTGGCCTTCATAACAAGAGTTTTTTTTCCTATATAGCGCGGGCGAAGCCGCTGGGAACAGCTAATTATTGCGTAAGAACCTCTCACGAATAAAACGTCAATATCTTGAACCATCTCGATGAACATAGCTTTCGATTAAAAAAACCGCATTCAAATCCTTTCACGCGTTTGGCTGCTAATTTGCCACAGACATACACACAGATATACCAATACAATATTGCATGGTATTCTAGTGATAGTAGAAGTTTCGAAAATATTATTATTTCGAGCGTTTAGAGATTTTCTTGAAAAGATACGCCATATTTCGCTGACGACCTCTGAGTATTTTTTTGCGTCATTTGATGTGTTTTTCGAAATTTGACAATATGAGTTTCAGGTTTTCGGGTAATTTTATACCTTAATGTCGGCCCAAAGTTTCGCGTGACGTAACCATTACAACGCTTGCATCTTTGTAGTTACATTATTAGAACTTTAGGTTTACATTATTAGAACGTTAGGTTGCACTACCACTTGCTTTCACTACTATTTCACTGGCAGGCGACAACCATGTGGGTCAAGTGAGAGATCACTAGATTATTCATTATTGCTGTTGCGGATTGACCACTTTTAAATAATCTGTCATCTGCAGGAGCATATGTCAGAAGTGTGTACTTTATTTTTTTATCGTTTAGGTAATTAACTAATCAAAGAATTATTTTTTGAATAATTTAGGTACCTTAATATTCATTGCTTTATTTAAGATTAGATGTTAGAAAATACTGTTGATTATGATTTTTTTAATATTTGATCTTTGGATTATCTTGAATTCATTATTTTATTTATATTTTATAAGACCTAGTTGTAAAGATTCGCTGAAAATTTATGGTTCTGTGTTAATTATTCAGTACTTAATTAGCATCGTTGTATCCTCGAAGGTCAACGTAATGGTCAATGTTCTGAATAATACCCAACCTAAATGGTCAATATACTGAATCAACCTTTACTTTTCAACTTTGATCAAATTTCTTATCTTTCTAAAAGAAAAAAAAAACATCATGAAACTATAACAAAAGAAAATTACAAAACTATGGTAAAAGAACTAAGTATAAACAGACTGTGATTCATAAACCGTGATAACTGTTAAGTCAAATGAAGAGGAAATTCGGTCAAAGTTTCAGGAATTCAATGTTATATGTGACGTATTATCTGTTTTGTTCGCAGATTTACCAAAAACAGAACTGGAATTTATTGGGTTAAAACCCCGATATAAGCCAGGAATGAAGCTCAAAGCGGAGTGCATTTGTCATGATACTATGCCACCAGCCAATATGTCCTTCTTTGTTAATAACAAACCGGTATGTATATTATTATAAAGTTCATTCTTAGAATTTGAACACTTTTTTATCAGTAGTCTATAAGTATACCTATAGGAATACTCATAGACTAGTAATAAAAAAATATTATTATGCTATTGTATTATTAATATTTGAATAAGTGTAGCATATATATAGAGAATATAAACCGTTTATTTAAAAATATAGACAGGGAATCTCTATAAATCTATTTGGCGAAAAAAAAACTAAAATTACCTTTGGTATTTGATCCTGCTCGGATATAATTTAGTTGTTAGGAAACTCATAACTCGCTTATGAAAAGCAAAAGCCGCAAAGCTAGACATCATTTCGCATTTCATTGCTGTAGCTTTAAAATTCCTACAATGTGCCAAAAGAAGTTGCAAAAATATAGCAAGTTATTTAAAAGAAGAAACGCAGATAGATCTTTTAGAGAAGAAAATATTTGTGGGTATAGGTATAGATTTATCCATATTGCTATTTCAATTACATGTACAAAAATGCGGTATACTTTTTTCTTGATAGATATATTGAATCTGCGTGACAATAGTTATAATCATCAAGTGATAATAGGAAAGGAAATTTTGAACAACAGATGAGTTAATTATAGCATTTATTATTTTTACGCAGGCTCTCTCACAACATGTCTGGCATAGAGTGAGCGGAGGTGAGAACGGCAGTCTGTGGACTGCCTATATTACCATACAATTTGTGGTCCAGAAACATCATTTTGTCAATGGAAAAATAAGGGTAAGTGTGCTGAACTCGTTCTTTGAATTTATTGAAATATGAAATAAAGTTACAAAATTACAAGAGTTTTCGCAAAAACTAATTTAATTATTTAAGAGAGTAATCGAACTCCTAATGCTAAAATTATATAATATGTCAATTTAAAGGTTTTTTCTTTATCTAGAAACATGAGAATACATTTTTTTACGTTTTTATATGTAAATCATGATTGAAAAGTTTCTTCTTTCTCACATTGTAGCGTAGTCTACCTGTAATAGTTCAAAATATTACCTTCGTATTTCTTTTTTGAACACACATTTCTGGGATAAAATATTTTCTTGTATGGTCTTATATAGAATCTACATACTAAATTACTATACTAGAATTATAAATACTAGATATTAAAACCAGAAGTGCCTGTTCGATATATGATAGGCATATTTACAAAATCTCACACTAGGATAAAGCTCAAGAAGTTATGATTTTGTTTTTAAATTTATTATTAGAAAAATAAAATTATATTTGTAACGTCCATGGTATGCTCATTAGGACTTTTTTTTTTTTTTTCTATATGATCTAGGGCAATGCTTGACTACATTCCACCTGATGGTAAGTGGAATGTAGTCTTAGGTGGTAAGGCGCATTACCCTAGCAACCTATTCACTCTTCTCTTGAATGTGACCACATTGTATTCGGTCGGAAATACCGAAGCAGGCAAGCTGTTCCAATCCTTTGCTGTACGCAGTAAAAATGAGGAAGCAAAGCGCTTCGTTCGGACAGGTGGAATGTCCACAACAAAAGGATGAAAACCTGCCGTGCGTCGGGACGTCCGGTGATGGAAGGGGGACGGGGGAATTAAATTGTGTAATTCCTGCGCACACTCACCAAAATGTATCCTATAGAATACTGAGAGGCTAGCAATTCTACGCCTGTGCTCAAGGCTTTGGAGGTCGGCTCCGACCAATTCGGGATCGCCTATAAGCCTCTTTGCTCGCCTCTCAATTGAGTCCAGAACCGCAAGATGAGACTTTGCGGCACCAGCAAATATGTGGCCACAGTACTCTACACACGACCGGATCTGTGCTTTGTATAAAACAAGAAGCTGTCCCGGTGTAAAGTACTGCCGAACCTTCGCAAGAACGGCAAGCTTTGCTGCTGCTGCTCTTGCTCTGGACTCAATGAACCGACCAAAGTTGAGGTTCGAGGAAATCTCTAAGCCTAACAACTGAAGCCGGTCACTGTATTCCAAGGATACATTCTGGAAAGTAGGAGCCAAGGTGAAATGGTTCCTTTTGGCGGTGAATAGACACGTCTGCGTTTTGGTGGCGTTGAACTTG
This sequence comes from Napeogenes sylphis, assembly GCA_959347405.1. Classification (NCBI taxonomy): domain Eukaryota; kingdom Metazoa; phylum Arthropoda; class Insecta; order Lepidoptera; family Nymphalidae; genus Napeogenes; species Napeogenes sylphis. The sequence goes on from OY365782.1 coordinate 22,081,291, forward strand.
ACAAGATTGGCATTGCTCCATGCGGAGACTGCCTGAAGTTTGTCATTCAAACGTTGCACCATGGCTTCTCTTTCAGACTGTACTTGATCTCGACTAGCCCGAGTACTCGGCAGATATCTTTCTACAACTGTGCTGTCGTCTGCATACCCATAGATACCGGGCTTTAACAGATCATTAATGTGCAGCAGAAACAGAGTTGCAGAAAGAACGGACCCCTGAGGCACTCCGGCATTTATTGTCAAGGGTTCGGAGGAACACCCGTCGACAACTACTCGGAGAGATCTGTGGCTCAGAAAGTCCGTTACCCAGCCGATCAGACCAGGAGATATACCGTACGCTGAAAGCTTGCTTATAAGGCTCGCATGCCAGACCCTGTCAAATGCCCTCGAGACGTCCAGAGAGACGGCAACCGCTTCTCCGTTCTTCTCGATGGCCTCGCCTAAAATGTGAGTAGCATACACTAGGAGGTCCCCAGTAGACCTATTACGGCGAAACCCGTACTGTCGGTCACTGAGGAGATCGTTACCTTCTAGGTATGCTAGTAGGCGCGAGTTCAATACACGCTCCATAATCTTGCAGAGTATGGAGGTGATTGAAATCGGTCTGTAATTGACAGGGTCGGCACGGCTGCCTTTTTTAGGCACGGGTTACACATTAGCAAGCTTCCAGGATTTCGGCACTATTTCAGTCATGAAAGAGAGACGATACAGACGTGTCAGTACAGGAGACAACTCAGCTGCGCATGTCTTGAGCAGAATAGCTGGTATACCATCAGGACCACTGGCTTTATTCACATCTAAACGACACAATGTTCTCCATACCTCTTTGTTAGTGATGCGGATTTCAGGCATCGAAATACCGCAGTGAGGAAGATGTACTGGAGAAGCATTGACAGTGTCTAGATGCGAATTATCAGAAAACAGAGAAGCAAGTACATTCGCTTTCCTGTTGCTGTGTGGGCCAGGGATCCATCCGGCTTCAGCAGAGCAGGCAGTGAGGGTTGGCAGAAATTCGACTCGATCGCTTTCGCAAGAGACCAGAAAGCTCGACTGCCAGTTGGTCTGACAGAGAGCTTTTCGCCATTCTTAGCGATTCGATCGAGACGAGCCTTCCGCAATGCCTTTTTGTAGGACTTGGCAGCTTGGTTAAAGGCTCTCTTCTTCGAACTTACATCCGGAGTTTTGCGGCTTCGAGCATCAGCCCAAATGAGATATGCCGAATGTTTTCGGTCTTGAGCATGACCACATTCGGCATTAAACCATGGGCGAGCTTTGCCACCGATGGGTACGTCAGCAAAAGGAATAAAATACTCCATTGCCTGATGCACCACATCGGTTATACTTACTTACTGAATTTTCGAGTGTACCTTTGTAACGAATCATACTTTTTACCCCCGACTCAAAAAGAGGGGTGTTATAAGTTTGTCTTGCCGATATGTGGCAATGTAGCAGTCAAACACGTGGACGGATTTGATTGCAGTTTTTTTAATCGAAAGCCTGGTTCATCGAGAAGGTTCTTAGTTATATTTGGTCGAGATAGAAACCGTTTCGTTTCCAAGATACTGAGGTTTTATTGGTTCTAATGAAATATTGATCGAAATATTTAGGGAAGTGAAAATTTTTGTGTCTGTAGGTTGATTTAGTACAATAATGAAAATAGTAACATAACTTTAAGAAGTTGAAAAAAAAAACAATTAAAATTTTAAAATACCCCCAATACAAAAAGACCTCTAAAAAGAATATTATTTTGTACTTATTGAAGTTGTTGCGTCGAAGGACCGTTGTACGTACGTTGACGATGGTGTCTGCTATACGAAGTTACTAGGGCTTTGACTATACGATTCGATATCATAATTTTTTTGTTGTTAATTTTTTTGTTGTGTCCTGGTTACTTACTTGCATTTTAATTTCTTCCTTTATTAAGTGGTATCGGGAGCTTTTTAAATTTTTAATTTAATTTTTTAGCCAATAACTGTATTTTTTCCTACTCACTCCTTTATTCACGTATTACACTAACTTAAAATTTATTAAGTAGGGAATACTAGTAATAATAGTAGTAAGGATTTAACTTATGTATTACTTATGTTTCATATCGGGGTGATATGTAAAAATATATATCATTCCAGTTAAATTTGGTAACAGAACCAAGCACTAGTATTTAATGATACAGTATAAAAACAGTTAAACGAGCATTTAGTATAATATTATTATATGTATATATTAGTCAGATATACAAAGAGCGTTAGTTTGATAACAGGAGAGAACGCGATATTTTCATGCATCATTCATTTACAAGCGCGTTAATGTGAGTGAATTTTGCCTCGAATTAAAAATAGAGGCGCAGGAAATGTAATAAGCGCTCATTTATTTATAGTAACCATAGATGCATACATTCGTCTCCAAGACTTCAAACACACACACACACACACACACACACACACACACACACACACACACACATACATACACACACACACATTATTAACACCGACTTTCACGGGGCACTGTTCCAGTCTCAGAGTTATTTTCGAGTTCTAGATTATCGAGATTATCAATCGAGATTTCGAGATTATCAATCAGTTTTAACATTTTTATTTAAATGTCATTTTTTTTATTAAGAATGAAGACTGTAAGTTTAAATAAAGGACGAGTCTGTCATATCAATATAATTTAAAGTTATCAACCACACAATTGACTATCAATACTACACATGGTATTCTAAAACCCTAATAATACATAATTTAGATAAAATATAGAAGGGAAAAGGAGATGTAGATTGAAATGCTTTTTTAATTACAAAAACATTTTTCAGTCATTATTTTCTTTTAATTATATATTTTTTATTGAATTAGTCAAAAAATACATTACAAGATTTAATACATTCTATAATATTTTATCTTTAATAATTACTTTTGTTCTGAAATATAAAATCACACTGTAAAAAAATACAATAAAATGTATATAAAATAATTGATTACAATGTTTTTTTTACAGATCAGATGCTCTGCATTTATTTATTCGATATACTATAAAGGCCATGAGCGGGTAGCAGATGGAGAAAGATTGAGGACCTCCGTAGCCCCTATGCATGTTACAAACGAAGCCATGTTATATCCAACACGTATAACTACTGACAGTAAGATTTCCAAAATGTATAGTACGTATGCATTTAGTAACTTCAACTATCTGTTCTTTAACTTTTCACTTTTGATTCCTGTAATCATTCGAACTACCAAATGATTACGTTAATCAAAAATAAATACCACATATTATGTAATATTTATTGTGATATTAATCAATTGTCAATTCATTAATCATTCAATTCAAAGGTAACTAGAATCAAGTAAGGATAACTGTAATTTTAAAAAGAATGTAAAGTTAACAAAATTATTTACTTATGTCATTGCAAATTCCGGTAAATCACAAATAAAATTAATCTATAGACTTTGATAGCATTAAAAAAAATAGTATTTTGTAAGAAATGTGGGTTCTTCATAAATAATTAAATATTTCATATTTTCAGATGCTTCGTGTAACCTGAAGAGCTTGTGGACGATATCCTACCTATCACTTATAGCATTAGTTACATAAATTAAACAAACATTAGCTAGGCACTTACTAACTGATCATAATAAAGTGAAAAAAAATAAAAAAATTCAAATACTTCTCTGAGATACTGTCGGAAGTGGGAATTAAGATATGACCTGCTACTCTTTGAGACCTCAGTATTTTTTATTAAAAAATTAGGTAATCCCGTAATCTTTTGATGTTAATCATGAATATATTATGGTCGTACTAAAATGTTTAAATATAATAAGTAATTACTAATGCATAATAATTCTTCAAAGTATATATATAAGAAATATTATAAATATTGATTGGTTCTGAAATAAAAAATTGAAATCAATCAAAAAATTATTATGTTGTAATTTCTTAGAAAATATTTATAAAATATTTTAGAAATGAATATTAATACATTTAATAATAACTTCTGAAATATTTGTATGCTTCCAATTTATTTTCTCATTGTTATGTTCGGTTTTCTCTTTAATATGGACAGTTGGTTTGATAAAAAAATATATATTAAAAATAAGGGTCTCGTGTTTTTTGACTGAAAAATGTTTTTGCGAAGTTTGAATTATTATTACTTTGTAGTTGTGCCAACCCGAATTTATGTATTTCATGGAATGAAATACACCTATGTATATCCCTTCTATTTCTAACTATTCCTCTATATGTAAAGCGAATTGGCGATGTCATACTTTATCAACTTCCGTTGGAATTAGTGGTCCTAGTAGATATAAACAGTGTATTGATTTATTTTAATGATACGGATATATTGTTAACTTTTCATGTGTTTATATTACACAAAGTACTCTGCTCTGTGTACATTTAATGTAAGAGCTTGAAAAAAAAACACTTTCTTTTAAATGAAACAACACGTTTAATAAAGATACACCTACGTATTGGTTTTTCTCTTTATGCTCGAAAATATATGCTTGAAAAATATAATAATTTTTCAAGCATATATTTTTCATCATTTTTAGCTAATAATAACCATTTCAACTAACTATCTACCATTGATGTTAAATGAGATATCTACTTAATATTATTAAATGTAAAAAAAAATATTTGAATGTAAATAAAAAAAATGTTGTTCTAAATTTTGTTTCATTTAACTATTAATACCTTTTAAAATTAAAGTTTCATTTACTATTTCCGTTTTTTGAAAGCTTTATTAGGATGCTGTAACATTAAAGAGATCAAGATATTAAATCATGGTGTGACAGACGAGGATTGTAACATAGTTTAGTTTTCGGAAACTATATTCGTTAATTAAATAGTAAATATAGTGGATTGGTGGGGTTGGAGTCACTACTTTCTATATTAATATGCAATTGTTTATCTGTACTGGCATCTTATTAAGAAATTATTGTTTTATATCTAACTACATGTTAACTAGTTGGTGCCCGTAACTCCATCCACGTGGATTGTAAAAATAATATTAATATAGCTTTTATACCTTCTTTTGACCCATGACGTCGTGACGTGACATGGCCGTGTTTTTTAAGTTACATAAAAAAACGGGCACATTATTTAGCTATATAGTATGTAGGTATAGTATTATTAGGTAGGAGAACGTTGAACATTTTTCCTAGTTTTTACCGACAAACAAACTCATGAACATATGTATGTGTAATTGACCATGTAAAGGGTAGGAGCGCAGAAACAAAAAGCCACTACTTTTAAAATTTGGACCTAGGATTGAAGGATTGGTTGACCGTCATGTTAATTTTAAGTGAATTTTAAGGGACTGCTGCTCTTGCTGTTAGCTGCTTGATATTTCACTTTAACATTAATTTCACTCCAGTTCTCGATAAACTCACATTTTTCTATTATATTTATTTATAAGTAAAGAATATAGATTATTTTAATTTTGAATTTTGGCGCGCTTCCCGCGATTGATTATGGAGTGTCAAACTCTTTAGTCGGTAGTTTTGTTATATTGCAATGTGTTGTTAAATGCCGAAAAGTTAACTTGTATTCAATTATATTTTGCCACAAAGCGATCAGAATTTGAATGTCGTTTCTTTGTTTTCAGGTGAGGTTATTACAAAAATGTCCTAAATAAGATATTTTCTTTGATAAGAAACTGACAAAATAAAACTTTGTTTCAGAAGCAACACATTAGTTCATTTGGATCCTAACCTAACATATTTTTTATATGTAAATAAATGTTCGCCTGATAAGTACATGTTGCAGAATCCTTATTGATGTTTCTGCTATAAAACTATATTTATTTCAACAGTTTAAAGTATTATTTTCAGTCGAATACGTTAGCAGCTACGAAAATATTTGGTATATTCTTAGCTTTCCTATGCATATATGATAGAGACCAGCATCTAGCAATACATCTTAAAACAAGCACTTACGAAAATATTTAAAAAAATACTTTAATTATTTAATTGAAGTATGTAAATATTACTCTAGACCAAACATTTTCTAATAAAAAACTGGTAAAGGACCTGCAGTTTATGGTAATGATTTTAATTTTTGGAAAAGTTCTAACTTTCAAGGTAAAATGTAAATTACCTTGTATTTTATGAAAGCTGGTTTTAAAGGGCAGTTTTGTGAAGAGAGTCGGTATTTCCGGCCAAATATAATGTGGGTGTCTTCAAGAGAAGAGTGAATAGGTTGCTAGGGCAATGCGACTTACCATCTAAGACTACATTCCACTTACCATCAGGTGGAATGTAGTCAAGCATTGCCCTAGATCATATAAAAAAAAAAAAAAAAAAAAAAAGAGTCAGTAATCCTTCGTATGGTCTATTTGAGCTTTGATATTTGTTCCAAGCTATAAAGATTGTTATTATACTCAAAGTCACTAGTGTCTCGTATGGGACTAGCATTGTTTGAAAGTATGAAGTCAGTAGTCTCTTTAGTAGAAACTAGCTGGAAGTGCGGCGGTTTAGATATATGTAAAAGGTTTCAAAGTTCTTATAACTAATTACAATTCTGTGTAGTTTCATACACTAAATGTGGTGACTAAAAATAGTTCCTAGATAAGGGGGTGCAGTCGATCTTCCTACTTGTGAGAAACTACATTGTATAAAATAAACGTACAATGTAGATTTTTTCAGATAATATACTAGAAGAAGAAAGATACTAGAGTTGGTTTTGCCGGAATCGGAAGAGAGATGTTTAACCTTCGAGGACGTGAGTATGTCAGGCAGGTCATGTCCATCTTATCAGACGATTGATAAAGCGGAAGTGGCCATTGTTGTAGAAAGTCGGGCGCGAAGAGCGTTTTACTTTTTGTCTATGCCTTGTTGATTTGTATTTTGATTCATTTGTCATTAAAGTTATGTCTAATTTATTATTATTAATTATGTTTAAAGATATTTATTTCTCATGAAGAACACACTGTTCACTTATACAGAGATTAAGTAAATACAATTAAGCAATCTTGCTGACGTATGCATTACATTTATTCCACCGTTATGTTTATGTTATGTTAATTTGTAATTTAATTTGAATAAAAGATAGTCTATTTATATAGACTATCTTATGTCTATTTATATAGACTATCTTATGTCTATTTATATAGACTATCTTATGCTCTTATTTCTTATTCTTATGCTAGATATGATTGCTGAAACATTATTGTTCAGCAAGCAATGTGGATGGCAATCTCGGTCTCCTTACATTATATAATTTATTTATTAAAAATAATTATGACCAAATACAATGTGTTTATTTATCCCTGAATGGGGGTGCCCATCATGGGCGACCCATGATGGGTTCAAGAAGTTACAAAAAAGGCTTGTTAGTTAATTGGAGAGCTAACGCCGGAAAACTCCTCGTGTGCCTGTCCAATACCCTAGCCATTTGGATTCGTCCGGTGGTATCGGAAGCGGTACGGGCCGGTGCTCCCTGGAAACGACGGTTAATGAGTCCCTTCCGGTTCGCGTTAACCGTTACCTAATACCTGGCTGGGCCCCCACAAATAATGGGGATCGTACCCGGTCCATGGCTGGTAGAGGTGGGATTGGTGGTGGGAGAGCGCAGACCCTCCTTACCGGGGAGTGGACTGTGGAGTGATCCCGTGGTTATATTTGATCTATTGATTCTTTCTTTGGTTGTATCTGTTGTTTTGATCGTGTTGACGTTGCCTGGACTGGTTGTTGTCATAAATAATTACCGTTCATATTTAGCACTAACACAGGAGAATTAATGATCTAGTGTTTGTGTCTTTAAGAATGATATTCCTCTTTCTTTGGTGGGGGGGGGAGGTAGGGAGAGAGTGAAACCTTTGAAATGGCTTACATAAATACAACTTAAAAGTCCGGCTACTAAATGTTTCTGAAATACATATACATATCTACAAACAAAATTAATGTACAATATGCATACCTATATTTTGTAAACATTGCCACTCACACTCACCAATTGTTTGAATCGAACAATCCTAAAATTTTAAAGCTTAAACGAGAGCTTAAAAAACCTGCAATCAGCAGTAAAATATTACATTATTATTGGCAAGTGGTTTTTGGCTTACTTCATAAAAGTCTAAATTCGATCTAAATAAAAGTCTAAGTTCGAGTCTAAAATCGCAATATACAAGTTTATTTGTAATTTTTTTTTTTTTTTTTTTTTTTTTTTTTTTTGTTATAAAATCCTCATGGAGACCCCCGCCCTTGGGGAAGGGCGAGGGTACTGTCAGACTCTTACTGACTAAAAACCAACCGTGTCCTTCTCGTACCCATGTGTCGGGGGGCGGGTATCACCGAAGCATTCGTCACACCCGCCCGACGGGTATTGGCCCTCCAAAACGATAGGAGGGCCCCGTCACGGCCCGCCGATTCATGGCGGGCCACGTCACCCACTGCGGCCGACACCCCGGCCGCAGGACTCCACTTCGAGGGGCGCGCGTAAGGACACGACGCCGCCGCCTCGAGGCCTGCTGCTGGTCGGACGACAAGACGCCCCGAGTCTGTCGTCCGCAGGCCGCGCCCTACGGTGGCCGAAAGTCGGCCACCCTACGACGCCCAGTGCGTCTGCTGCGGGAGGGTAGAGAGGAGGCGACCTCTCTCTCCCTTTCCGCCGCCTCCTTAGCGGACATTACTGCCTCGCAAAAGGCGGCGACGGCACTCCACCCCGACTCGCTCCCGACCATCGTAGAGACAACAGCCGGAAGCGAGAGGGTTCCCGCAGCACCTACGGCCGCGACCAAGTCACGGCGCTGCTCAGCCCAAGCTGGGCATTCCGCCAAGGTATGCAGCGCCGTATCGTCGCGGCAATCATCACAATGATGGCACTGGGACGTCTGCTCCCGGCCTATGCGACACAGGTACTTCCCGAAACATCCGTGTCCGGTCAGCACCTGCGTCAGCCGGAAGCTGAGGGCGCCGTGGCTCCTCTTGAGCCACTCCTCCAATATGGGCCTTACCGCCGCTACAGCGGCGTGCCCCGCCGTGGGTTGCGCTAAGCGCGTCTGCCACTCCGCCACTAGGACCTGGCGGAGATCTGCCCTGCGTGCCTCAATCTGTCGAGGCACCAGGCGCTCGCCCCGCTCGACCGCCTCCGCGCGCCATCAATAGAGCGACGCGAGGAGCCTTGCGTCGAGATCCCAGGGCGCTGATCCGGCTAGGAGGCCCGCCGCCTCAAAGGAGATCGTACGGTACCCCCTTATGGCCCTGACGGCCATTGCGCGCTGCGGCCTCCGCAGCGCGGCGATATTACGGGCCGTCAGGGCGTCCGCCCAGACTGGCGCGGCGTATAACGCCATCGACCGTACGACCCCCATGTAGAGCCTCCGGCAGGAGGAGCCAGGTCCCCCGAGGTTGGGCAGCAAGCGCGAAAGCGCAGAAGCGGCGCCCAACAACCGGGGGGCGAGCCGCGTAAAGTGCGGCCCGAAGTTCCACCGACTGTCGAGGACGAGTCCGAGATACTTCATCGTCGGCTCGAAAGCGATGGAGGCCCCTCCCACTATGATTGCTGAACCCGGAGGCGGCTTCATCCTCGGCCCATGAAAACATAGGGCCTCGGACTTGTGCAATGCCACCTCCAAGCCCAGCCGCCGGATCCTATGCACGACGTGCGCGACACCAGCAGTCGCGCGTATGGCCGCCTGCCGGTACGACTTCCCACGTGCTGTGACGAGCGTGTCGTCGGCGTAACAAATGACGCCGACGCCGTGCACAAGCGCACCGCGCAGAGCCCAGTCGTATCCGATGTTCCACAGCAGCGGTCCCAGGACCGAGCCCTGTGGAACACCGCACGACGTCTCCCGCCGACCCCATCCTTCTCGACCCGGGTATACGACAGCTCTCTCGGAGAGATAGGTCCCGACAATGCGTTGGAGGTAGCGCGGCACCCCGTGGTAGCGGAGTGCCTCCCTGATAGTGCTCCAGGGCAAGGTGTTGAAGGCGTTGGCGATGTCAAGCGACACCGCCAAGACCACCTCACCCCGGGTGACTGCCTCCTCCGCAAGGACCCTCACGCGCATGATGGCGTCCACCGTGGAGCGCCCCTGGCGGAAACCAAACTGGTTGTCCGCCAAATCCGGACCCACCCCAGACATGTGCCGGACGAGGCGATCGGCGATTACTCGCTCGAAGATCTTGCACACCTCGTCCAGCAACACGATGGGGCGGTACGCAGACGGCGAGTCTGCGGGGCGCCCCTCCTTCTTCAGCAAGACCAGCTTCCCGGTCTTCCACCGGCTTGGAAACTGGCCCCGCTCCAAACATGCGCTTAAGAGCCCCTCTAGTCGGGGCCCGAGAGCCCTCATGACCAGGAACCATGCGCGGCCTGGAATGCCGTCGGGCCCTGGGGCGGTGTTCCTTATGCGAGCCACCGCCACTCTCAACTCTACCCGGGTCACTTCGGGCATGTCGTCGTCAATGTCGTCTTCCGCGTCGGGCACATTGCGAGGCGGAACCATAGCCGGTGGCGTGTGCTCCGGCCTCGCCGGAAACAAGGCACACACCACCTCCTCCAGCAGCTGTGGCTGGAGACTCCGGGACAGCGGGGGAGCCCACTGGCGCAGCTTGCCCCGTACCATGAGATAGGGGCGTCCCCACGGGTCTCGGTCCAGAGTCTCCAGCATCTCCTCATTGGCCTGGGCCTTAGCCCGAACGATGGCCAGCTGGAGGTCGCTCTTCGCTTGTTTGTAGCGTTCATACAGTTCCGCCTCTTCCTGCTCGTCCACCGCTGTAAAGGGGCGGCGGACACTCCTTCTTCGTCGGCGTACCTGGCACCTGGCGTACTGGCGCCGCACCTCCACACACGCGATGCGCAGCTGCGCAATCGTCTGCGACCACCAGTACACCTGGCGCCTAGCAAGTAGCGGCCGGACTCGGGGCATGCCAGCATCACAGATGTGCGACATGCTCTCCCGGAACCACTCCGCCTCCTCGTCGATGTCGGACGGCCTGACTGGAGAGTCCAGCCAGGCCTTGACGATGGAGGCCTCCAGGAGAGCCTCCCTGTCCAGCCGCTTCAGTGCCCAACGCGGGCCGTCACCAACGCCCACCGGGGCCGCTTGGACCGGCCTAACCGAGGTCTGGGCGGAGACGCTAAATCGGATGTACCGATGATCGGACAGCGTCTCCACCTTCTCCAGAACGTGCCAGTCCTGGACAGTGCGCGCGAGAGCGGGACTCGCGAACGACAGGTCCACTATGGACTCGCCCCGCTGCCGCACGCACGTTTGCACGGAACCCCGGTTCAGGAGAAGCAGGCCCTGCTCGACCGCCCACTCCTCCACCAACTCGCCCCGCACGTTCGTGGCCGGGGAACCCCAAGCCGTGGATTTGGCATTGAAGTCCCCGAAGACGATCGCGGGACGAGGACGGCTACGACTGACGACCGTGCCCAACTCCAAAATAATGTCCTCCAGGTCGGCGAGAGAAAGGCTGGGGGGAAAGTACACCCCCACGACCATGAGATTGCCCCACACTGCCGCGACATAGCCCCGCCCTCGGGTGACGTTCTCGAAGGGAAGGGTGTCGGCGCCAGACCTCAAAATAAGTGCCACCGAGCGGCCCATGTCGCACACCCAGTCATCTCTGGGTGGCACAAAGTACGGCTCGGCGGCAACAGCCAGATCGCTCGACCACTGCGCCATGCTCTGGAGCAAGAGATCCTGAGCCCTGGCGCAGTGGTTTACGTTGGCTTGGAGGAGACGACGTAGAGCCATTACTAGGTGTCCATGGCCGTCGCTCCCTCCCCAGCCCTCGGCAGTTGTTCTGCCGCAACCGGCGGGTGTATCGGTTGCGAGGAGCTGGTTGCCGTGATCGTAGTCGGCTGTCTCCTCGCATGCTTCTGCGGCGTTTTGGGCCTGGCGCAGGCCTTTGACCCGGTCTGGTGGTCGGCTGGCTTGCCAGCTGCCGCACAGATGACGCAGTGCGGCGAAGCATAGATTGCTGCGGTCTACCCCAGCGGTGCACCGTGCCCCTGCGTGTCCTCCTTCCAGGCAGCGGTAGCACCGGAAGGGCTTTGGCGCTAGGAACACGACCTGCGCCGAGACCCATCCAACCAGGAGTCTTTTGCCCTCCAATTGTTTTGCCGCCGCAACGGGACACCTGACCAGGATTGTCCCTTGACCGGAGACACCCCGGCGTATCGTGCCCGCCTTTATTTGATCCGGCGGGCATCCTCCGGTTGTTGCGACGGCAGCGGCGACCTCCTCCAGCGTCACGGAGTCGTCCAGGCCTGAAATGCGCAGATCTGCGCACTTAGTTGGCCTGGACACTCGGACATCTTCCGGGTCCAGCGACGCTTTGAGCCTGTCAGCGAGGGCGTCAGCCTGGGGACCACTGGTGCTGCCGGGGATCTCCAGGAGACGACCCCCGGTGGCAGTAGTCTTGCACCTTAGACCCGTTATGCCAAGATCGCTGAGCGAAATCTCGGCTTTCGCCTTCGCCAGGATCCTGGCATACGTGGAGCCACGCTCTTCCGCCCCCGGCTGCAAGGTCAGCACCACAGCTGTGGAGCGGGGGGTGGTGAGCCTCACGGCCTTGCGTTTGGCCGCCGACCGCTCCTCTTTGGCCTTCTTTCTGGCCCGCTGGCGCGCCTTCCTCGATTGTTTGGCGGCGCCAACAACCGTCCACTCCGCTTCCGGTTGAGTGGCGGGTCTTAACGGTGCAGAAGCCCGTGCAGGCGGAGCAGTGGTCGCACCTGCCTTTTTAGCAGCCCTCCTGTATCCCGCTTGTGCCGGTTGGGCGGCACGGGGCGCTTGTGCCGGTTGGACGGCACGGGGCGCTGCGGCTTGGGCCGCGTATGTCGGCGCCGGTGTTCTGCGCCGATCTGTAGCGAGGGGGGGACGCAGAATTTTCCCCTCCAGCACAGAGAAGCGAGCGTTAAAGCTCGCCATTTCCTGACGGATCAGGCGAACTACGTCCGCTTCCTGTGACTTCTGTGGTGACCGCGGTTGCGACTGCGGTTGCGGCTCTACATGCGGAAGGCCCACCTCCCGCCTGAGGTGCTCGCGGCGGAAATTGACCATCTCCGCCTTAAGCTCTTCGTGCTCCTTACGGAGCTCCGTCATTTGGGCCGCGAGCTTCTTATTCTGGGCCCGCAGCAAAGCCGTTTCCTCCGTAGTACTTCGGGTCAAAAGGGCCTCAGCACTGTCCACTATCGAGGCCGTGGCCTCTTTCAGCGCCTTCTGGCAGCGGCCGCTAAGGCCTTTAGAGACCCGGCCGACCCTTCTAATGGCCGCAATCGCATCGGCCATCCTTTCCTTAAGAACGCAGGCAGGGAGTTCCCCTGCCTCGACCTCTGCCTCAGGGACGGCAGACGACGACTCCGACGAGCGAGTGACTTTCCTGAGCGTCACCCTCTCCGTCAGAGCCGCAATCTGCCGCTCATCCTCCGCCAGTTTGTCGGCGGCTGCTGCGGCCTTCACTGCAGCCGCAGCTTCACGCCTGGATACGCCGACTCCGACATATTGGCCGGTAGAAGCGGGCCTAACCCTTCTTCCTTTTTTGGCGCCGACTTTGGCTGCTGGCACCGCTGTGTCGCTCAGGTCTCCCGAGCCCTCCCTCAAGTGGCGTTTGCGCGTGTTTCTGGCGTTATCGCTCGCCGCGCTCTCCACAGTCATAAAACTGCACGCGCTGTCGGAATCCGACAGCGCGTTCGTCCTTTCCTCTTCCTCTCCTCTCCTCTCCCTCACTTCAGCTTTTTGAGTTTTATTGGTATCCATATAAATCCCACGAGTAGTGAAGAAATAAATGTCCACCTGGGCAGAGCTTCGTACCCAAGTAAGCCTAAATACTGCTGGGGGCGGCAGGTACCAGCAGGGGGGGGGAGCGCTAACGACCGTACTCCCAACGGCCATCCATTCCCTCGCCGCGCTCCAAAACTTGGAATTGGGTGGTTTTTTATCTTAGAGGTGTCCTTCCTCTGGGGCCGGGCACTTAAGCCAAGCCCCCCGACGGCGGCATTAGACATGCCTCCGTCCGCTGTCCGGCCAACCCGACTCAGCGAACCCGCCGGAAATTCTCTCCTCGCGAGGAGAGAATCCTCGCCACTAAGGTGCGCCTGCACCTTAGCGACGGAGGTAGCCGCTCCTTCGTCGGTCGACCGAACAGGAGCGACCCCTTGGTGTCTCTCTTAGTCTAGCCTCTCACTTCGAGCCTTTCCGGCATGAGAAACTCTACCGGCAGAGCCTCGAAGATCACAGAGGCACGCAAGCCCCACCACGTCGGCAACGTGGAGACACCTTTCGGTGGGGAAGTTTATTTGTAATTAGTTGACCACCAGTATCTATTTATATCAATCCCAACAGCATTTGTTCTACGACTTTTTAAATTTAATAGTTTTTAAAATAAAGAGTTTTTAAAATACAATTTTTTCCATATAAAATTTATTTGTTGTCTCTGAACTGGCATTAACTTTGAGCGTTGTTATGGCGCCCAAGCGTTGACCTTTTTAGTATTTCTTACAAAAAACAAAGTAATAAGTAAAAGAAGCACATCTTTTTTTGTTTCGTTTTGTGTTGTTTATCAAAATTTGTAAAAAGTTGTAGAACAAATGTTGTTTTGATTGATGTAAAGAGGCTGTCGGCAAGAGGTGGTCAACTAAATAAAAATAACAGTGTATAAACAGAGAGGATATAAACCACTGGTTATTATATCTTTATTAAAAATAATAACAAAAAAATCACAACTACACTTTTTAACATATTGGTTAAAACTATTCCTCCTTATCTTCGACAAATATTCGAACTCACAGTAAACAAATAACAAACCATCCCCTTCGCGTGTTATTTATTTACTGACTGTATTAATAGCAAGTTTATTATTGTTTTTTTTTATTTCCCTACAAGTGACACCTATGTAAAACGTATCTTTCAAGCCATTAACCGTAAGTTGCAGCCTTATTATGTGAATTCAGGATTAATAACTAGATGGCGTTGACTATAAGCAATTTAACATTTAGGAAGTGCAAAATAACCCCATTTCTTTAAAATGCATTTGGTCCCACACACCACTGTCTGGATTAAAACATTTGATAAATTAAAGTTTTGCTTACCTGAAAATATATTATAACAATTTTATTTAGGCACTTTTAGAAAATATAAACTTGTTAAAATTATATCAATCTTATTTGATTAATTATTAAGAATATAGAAAAGATAAGATAAGAAAAAAATAAGTAATTGACTGAAATCGAGTTCACTATAGCTTATTTAAGCTAATTTCAATAATTTGTATCTAATTCACAATTAACTTTTGTATGTTTCCAATGTCGAAAACTTTGGTTATAACTTTTTGAGGATTCTCTCTGTCCTTTCTATCATGATCTCAAACTTTTTATAGAAAGTGTAATCATAACACAACAAAAACTCCATATGTGATTTATTTGTATATAATACAGGAAATAATTAATATAACAAATTATCAACTGTTAATCGACGCAACGTCTTCATAAGCAGGTACATACATAATAATATTATTTTTTATTCTTTTTAGAGGTCTTTTTGTACCGGGGGTTTTTTAAATTTTGTATTTATTTTTTTATAATTTTTGACAATTTTGTATCTGTACAAAGCTTAAATAAATGTTAGATGACATATTATAATAGCTATAAATAACGTGTGTGAGATTATGATTTTGTAAAGTCTGCAAAGTTTTTACAATTATTAACAGTGTAACTAGAAAAACTTTGCAGACATTACAAA
This sequence comes from Napeogenes sylphis, assembly GCA_959347405.1. Classification (NCBI taxonomy): domain Eukaryota; kingdom Metazoa; phylum Arthropoda; class Insecta; order Lepidoptera; family Nymphalidae; genus Napeogenes; species Napeogenes sylphis. Next base: position 22,096,978 of record OY365782.1, read on the forward strand.
AACATAATCTCACACATGTTATTTATCGCCCTGTTATTTGTGGAATATGATTATGAACCTAGCGACAAAACGAGCAAGATTCGTTCTAATTTAAAGTGCGGACATTCTTCTTTACTAAATAATACTTCAAATAAGTTTCACGTCCCTTAATAAAAGATGGCGTTGATCATTAATTCTGCTTCAAGGTTTTCTTCTTAATAAATAAATGTTTAGAGTTTTGGCAAATTCGAGGTTGAAAGGGTATAAAGCATCTTAAAAACCTATTATCATTTACATTTTTCTCTAATCATTAAAATTGATGTATGGGGTAGAGTCTAGTTTAATGTAGAAATACAAATAATATTTTAAGAAAAACAATATTTTATGTAATTACTTACAACATCTTCTTGGCTCTTATAATTAATTCTTTATTGTTTACTTTATGACATAAACCTGAAGGTAGCATAGTAAGAGTTAGTAGCTTTTTAAATCTAAAGTATTTAAAAGATATACAAATGTATGTATTACTATCTGTAGGACTATAAAATTCGTGTCAGTGAAGCTGGTTTGTTTTTCAATCTATGTTATAATTATTACTTATAATTTCTCATGAAACAAATTGTTGCGTGCTAATTGAAGCTGTAAAAACAAATTAAAAGATTAAATTAATGAAATTGTAGATTTCACAAGGCAATTTTTTATATTGTTAATATTTTTTTTTACATTGTATTAAAGACTTGTCCTTTTTCATAAAAGGTCTATATGACATTGTACTTTTTGATGATAATGATACTTCTCATATTTTTTAAAGTTGAGCGTTATAAAGCTAATTATGGCAAAGTATACAATCCGGTGTCAAATATTCATCATAATTACATAATTAATTACTATTCACTTACCTATAATCGCTGCATATCATACGTGTACATTACATCTGACTATGCCCGTTTTTAAAAACTATTCACGAGTTGAAGATGTTTGAATTTTGGTGTAAGACCTAATTAAGTATACTACCGATTACGTTGCATGTTGAAAAAATGGAATATATTTTAATAACTAGCTGTTGCCCACGGCTCCGCCCGCGTGTAGGTCGCTCTTCGCGTAATCTGTGGAAACTACAATTATCCACACCTATAATAGACTTATAGTTAATTCTATAGTATCCTATTCCCGTGGCAATTTTATACATATAGGCATTACATTGCTACGATATCAAACTGAAAATAATAACATACATATACATCACATAAACACACAGCCAGGACATGCTGCTATACGTACTAAAGCATATGAATACGAAATATTTTTTACAAAATATTATGTTTTTGAGTAATGTTCAATTAAAGAATTTCTTTGTAGAGTTTTTAACTGATATACCATATGCGAAAACATAAATATAGCTAGTTCTAAAAAAAGTCAGCGCTATTTATGGAGATTTTATGTAACTAAATTTAAAATGGGGATATGCTCAACAACATTGAATTTGTTATTTTTTTAAGTTCAGACAAAACAAAGTAGAAATTCTAGCTTTATCTAAATTAAATACGTTTATGTTAATCGTATTCAACTCTTGTAAAAGTTTTGAAACATTGCTTGAAGTCAATTTTCAGTTGACCATAACTTTTTTCCTTAACCGATTTTGACGAAACAAAGTTTTCACAACCCTCCATATTATATATAATCTACCTATGAAAACTCGTTTAAATCAATTGAGTAGTTTCAACGTTATAACGTGCCAGACAGATAGACACAAAAACGAAAATTCCTAAAATTGTTTTTTGGTTTCTGTTACTCGTCTTTAATTGGCTTCTATCAGTTTTTTGGAAAAATATTTAATGTACAGACACTCGATTTTTACCGTGTTATCATATATTTGAGATAAGTTCAAGAATTTGATTATGCTTCCTACAAGTTTGTCATACCTAAGCCAAAAAAAGACAAATAATTTTTTAAAAGAATTAATTGTTAAAACGAAGAAGACGTTTGTCAGTTATTACATGAGATATTGTCTTCTTAAATTATTATTTATATTTCTAACATTTTATTACACTTTACCTCAAGCTTTTGTTAATATGTCAATATTCAACAAGAATTTTGCCTAATATAATCAGTATCATTAAAAAATTGTTAAGTCATTAAAGCAAAATGTAAGTTATAATAGGTTTTGAAAATTCTTGATTCATACCCTTTCACCCTGTAAAGACAATATTTTGCATTCTAAACATGAATTTATTATTTCGAATTACATTCGGAGTTGGAAAGAAAACATAAGGTACTTCGATCCTGACGATGGTATCCCGACCGCACAACTTTCTTAATATCTAAAATAATAATTTGTCACTGCAATGAACGGTGGGCATTGCACTTATTGTAACATCTCCGGTGCAATAACTGTTCTGGTGAATGGTCCTTCTCCATTACTAAAATCATGCAGCGAGTTGTCATCTATTTGTGTTTGAGTGTTTTTTAGAACGAATCAAAAGATGGGGATTGGCTAATAATTGACAAGACAAATGTCAACTTGACTGGGAATTTGCGACGCTTTAGAAGGAAAGGGATCGTTGTGTAGGGAGGTTTTAGATCACGTTCAAGTGACGAAGCAGGATTACAATTGAACAAATATTAAATTGTAAGTTCTGAGGTGGAAGTCGTTAAGGAAAAGGATGTCGTGAAGACTTGTTGTGAAGGAAAAGGTTGTCGTGAAGACACGGGAAATTATTCGCGATAATTTCCTGTATGTTTCCAGACTTCAGACACGGAAAATTATACACTATAATTTCCCGTGTCTTAAGTCTTCCTGTAAACTGAATTGAAACACGATTGTTGCATAGTAATCGAAACGTAGGGTAAAATTTAAAGTGAGAGCTTGTTAGATATTATAAGATTCTACAATTAAAAACCACTGAATTAATATAGTATAAAGTATTTAATCGAGCTACTTCATACTATTAATATGATAATATTTGTCAATGCATTATCTGGATAAGTTTAAAGCAATGAAAGAACTAAACAAATATATCATTTAATATAACAAAATTACTCCCAGTACATGAATTATAATAAATACAGTAATGTAGTTATTACTGTGTAATTATTTAGAAACAATTACCAATAACTCAATACGGTGAAATACCCACAATATTTATTATACATATTATAAACAATGTAAGTATAAGAATCACTTATCTTGCCCGTTGTCCAATACAGATTACCTTTAATACAGGCTTACAGCCATATTTATAACATAACAACATCGACAGAAGCGCCAACGCCAGCTTCTGGAGATAAGTCATATTCACAACTTTAAACATCATTAAATATATCATAATAACAATATAATAGTACATAACCATTTTAAATGCCTAAGCATATTTATAACAATTTTATATCTTTCACACATTTATGGCTTACCTAATAAGATATGTAAATACAACATATTTAATATTTTAAGGCTACTTCCGATAGTTCGTCAAATCAATATCTTTTACTACTTTTAAAACATAGCAGTAATAACAATGATATATAGTTCTAAATAATTCTAAATTCGTAAATCTAGTTGTAACAAATGTAGTTAAATAATTACATATTTATATTACCTACATACCAAATTACTATATAATAACAATCTTATATGTAGCAATACTACAATAATATAACACGGCCATACTGACAAATACTTCGCTCTCGAAGTAAACACACCTACTTCTTCTTCTTTTTTTTATATTTTATCATTTTCCTAGACTCGTCAAACCCCTTGACATAAATATATTTTTTAATGTTTTGTCACTTGTCACATTTTTTTTTTAATGTTTTGTCAGTTGCCTTGACGTGTCAAATCCCTTCAACCGCTGCTAGTGAACTAGATTTGCACCAAGCAAAAGACCGACCAGCGAAAACCTAAGATCTTATAACTAAGACCTGCTCTAATGCCGAGCTACAAATTAACCAACTTTTATCCCATTAAATAAAAAAAAACAGAATATATATACAATATACTAGTATACTATATATGTAATACAAAAAGTAAGATAGTATATATAAATATATAACAATTAAAAATATATATATAATAATAATAATAAATAAATATTTGTCTTGTTATTATATTTTTTTTTCACAACTAATTTTCCACAATAACATTTTTTTTTATCCACCTACTCCAGTAACGAGGTTTTCAACAAATATTTAAACTGCTAGGTAAGCAATTCTCAAATATAAATATATATTTTTTTTATTTTACAATTTAAATAAAAATATTTTAACAAATTGTAGGCCGTTTTAACACTGCTAAAGATGCCATTTTGGTATTAATATCCGATATACTACCACAAACTAATTCAAAGAATTGTTATTCACTGAAAGTTAATTTTTTACAACACAATCACTTTTTTTTTTCAAGCATACTCACAAGAGTCCGCTAAACGAAAGTATACAGAATTGCTTCTTAAGTTGTCTCCGAAGTTTTCTTTTTCGTTTCATAAGTTTTCTCATGACCTTCGTCAGGCGTTTCGCCTTTGTGATCGCCACTCCGGCATCGGTTGTATTAGCATCTTAGATACGCCATGTCGAACCGCGAAATGGCACAGAAGTAATTCCCGACCGAAGTAAGATCTCCAATGTGTGCTGATCCTCAGCCCCTTGTCATCCAAGAATCCTTATGGCCTTATTGATGGGCATGGAATTCCCTTCGGGCTTAGATGTGGTGGTGAGGTGGAAGGGACGCACTGGAAGCTTCACCAGCTTTTACGGGCTCCAGTTTAATCAGCTTCAGCTGAAACGGAAGTTAGTAAATTCCACTGAGTAAGTCACGTATAAACCGATAAGCGTCTCGTACGTCTTATAGTAGTTCTAGTTGAGCTGTTGACTTAATTTTTAATATCAAACACAAGATAAATAAAAACCTTGAATTGGACATTTGTTGTTGTTGATAGTGGCATTCTGCAAGACTACTCCTCTACAATAGTTTTGTTGGTTCAGCTTAACTTGACCTCCTTCCGATGCATCACAGGCTCGACACTGCTCCGGCGAGAGCCATACCGGATCCGCAGACTCAGCTGGCAGGGCTGCGGTAATGCAACCGCTCGGTCCCCATTGCCATGACGACGCCGAATGGTATAGTTCGTACGTAGAATACAAACCGTGAATTAAACTTAATTCGTAAACCACTTCGTAACTAGAAATCACTCTGCCGTTTTCCAAACTACGCCTGGACATCGTAGGGGTGATAGTACTGACGCGTATATAGCTATGGCGGCGTAATTTGCCCTGTGAATTAGGTTTTCAACATATTAGTAAAGTTTAAATCACACAAAATGGAATACAACAAATTAACAAATAAAATAACAACAATGAGTACCCTCATTGATTTTATCGATAAAATATAGTTTCGGCAGTCAAACTGTCGATACCGAGGACCGGGATGATCCCACTTCTGATGTAAGATATTGTAAGATTCTACAATTAAAAACCACTGAATTAATACAGTATAAAGTATTTAATCGAGCTACTTCATACTATTAATATGATAATATTTGTCAATGCATTATCTGGATAAGTTTAAAGAAAAGAAAGAACTAAACAAATATATCATTTAATATAACAAAATTACTCCCAGTACATGAATTATAATAAATACAGTAATATAGTTATTACTGTGTAATTATTTAGACACAATTACCAATAACTTAATACGGTGAAATACCCACAATATTTATTATACATATTATAAACAATGTAAGTATAAGAATCACCTATCTTGCCCGTTGTCCAATACAGATTACCTTTAATACAGGCTTACAGCCATATTTATAACATAACAACATCGACAGAAGCGCCAACGCCAGCTTCTGGATATAAGTCATATTCACAACTTTAAACATCATTAAATATATCATAATAACAATATAATAGTACATAAAAAGAAAATACAGACTTTAAAAAGAAAATTAGTGAAATAGTGTATAAGTAATTTGGTTTCCCTTTTATTTTTATTGTTATTTGTTGTTAATTTTTGTATATTTTTTTCTTGTTTTGATGTATTAGTATATGTTTTTTTTTTATCTTTTTTTTTGTGTAGTTTCATTTTAAATTTTTAACTGCTTGGTATGTATTAATTTTTGGTGGAAACTTTGTTGATATATTTTATTTTATTGTTTATTATGCTTATATGTACTAAATATTGTTTGTTTCCCAAAAAAATAAATAAATAAATAAATAAATAACCATTTTAAATGCCTAAGTATATTTATAACAATCTTATATCTTTCACATATTTATGGCTTACCTAATAAGATATGTAAATACAACATATTTAATATTTTAAGGCTACTTCCGATAGTTCGTCAAATCAATATCTTTTACTACTTTTAAAACATAGCAGTAATAACAATGATATATAGTTCTAAATAATTCGAAATTCGTAAATCTAGTTGTAACAACAATATTTATTGTCAACGTTATTATGTAGTTAAATAATTACATATTTATATTACCTACATACCAAATTACTATATAATAACAATCTTATATGTAGCAATACTACAATAAACCACTACCGAAATTAATGTTTGAAAATATCTATAAACATGTATATGTTAAGCTTATTTTAAATTTATATAAATATAAAAACAATTTTAATTTTTTCAATGTTTCTTTTCAATGTTTATCTATACTGCAAAGTTAGAAACATTGGTTAGGATTTTCGAAAGAAACCTAATAGATGTCACCACCGTCTCGATAAAGACTATCACATATAGAATGCTTACTTCACCGAGACGGACTGCGATATGGTACTTCAGTTGGTAGAGCGACGGGACGGTTTCCCAGTAGTCGCGGGTTCGAATCCCTGCCCGTATCGGTTTATTTTTCATTCTATATTTATATAAATTTAAATTAAAATAATGAGAAAATTATATATTTTTTAATAAAAAAAAATTACTAGGTAAAAATGAAAAGGTAATACAAAAGTTTTTGATCTTTGTATTACCTACAACTCTGCCATTTTTTTTATAGGACTTGCAATTTTTCCGAAAAAAGCGAAGAACCGATTTTTACCCTTAAAAGATGACCCTCATCTCCTTCCCGTCCTCAGATTTAATTTGGTAATATTTTCTTGCTTTTCCAATGGGTTCCATTCATTTACTATTTTTGTTTGATCACAAAAAATATCGACCATTGATTAGCTGGGAATTATGAAAAGTGAATGTCCGATCCTTAATTGGGAGCGTCGGATCACCGTGTGATTTCGTTGCGTCCGGGAATTCCTAAACCATTAACCGCATGTTATTTTTTTATGCTAGAAAATCGTTACTTACATTCTATTCCGTTCGTAGTTCATATATACGTTCCCTTGATATTTCTCCTTGTAGTTATAAGGTATTTAGCTATATTTGTTTATAGGTTTTGGTAGAGTAATTTCTGCTGCTGATGCTTGAGGTTTTCTTACAATGTTTTTTTAAACATGCATTATTAGGTAGTTCCCTCTTTCGTTTTATTTCGTCGTCGAGTTTGTTGTTCATTTCGAAATTTTAAGAAGACGGTATAATAACAACAATAAATATTGATTTAATTATTAACTAATAATAACAATTATTACGTATAAATTGAAAATATGTAGTCAACAAAGCGACTCGCTCGCTCGTTCATTCTTTTCAGCTTTTCACCTCAGAGACTTTCATATCAGATCGTAACGGATCAGCGTCATTTACAGCCTACAGCATGTATGGGCAACCTTTGACAAGTTATGGGCCAAACTTTAGTGTGCAAATACATTCGCGGGCCGCGTTTAAAAGTAGTTCATTTTAAAGTAGTGTTGTCAAGTAGTATTCATAATTTTTTGCACTATTGCAAATATCTATATATCAGACATGAAATAATACGACAATATTATTATAATATCAATTTATTAAAATAACAAAATGAAATGAAAAAAATTGGTACAACATTACAATTAAATCGTTAAATTTGGAATTGTTACAAACTACGAAAGTTAAATAGCAACACCGAAATCAATGAGCCACTTGAGCTTGAATTTGGGAAACTAATTCATCGATGTTTGGATTAATTCCACTGATACAAAGACGTAAATAATTTTCCAAATTATCCTCAGTCAGCCTTGTACGATGTTTTGATTTATTAACTTTCATCATTGAAAAGAACTGTTTGCATTTATAAGTACTGCCAAACGCACAAATCAATCTTCTTGCGAATTTTCTAAGTTGCGGAAAATGGTCATCTTCGAAGTATTTTTTGTAGAAATCGCACAACTCCACGTCTTCAAATTTAGATTTTAGAAGTGAGTTTTCTTGAATCTCGATCAACTCCATTTGCAAGTGCATTGGAGCATTCTGTACATTACTTTTTGTTGGAGTAGCAAATAAATTGAAACTGTCATCCATGTTTTTGAAATCGCTAAATCTGTTCGAAAATTGCTCCGACAGTACCTTGAGTTCTTCAGCATATTGAGCATGAGCAATATTTTCATACGCAGAGAGCGTGGGGAAATGGTAACTGTTACCAGACAGTATCTGTGCCTCCCACAAGCTGATTTTATTCTGAAACGTTTTCAAATGGCTGTACAAATCATTAACTAACTGTCCTTGTTTTTGAAGTTTCAAATTTAAATCATTCAAATAGCCAGTAAGGTCGACCAGAAATGCTAAGTCACATATCCATTTTGAGTCTCTCAATTCAGATAGTGGTTTATTTTTTATTTGCATAGTCTTTTATCTCATTTATAAGCTCGTAAAACCGTTTCAGCATTTTCCCTTTGCTTAGACATCTGACTTTACAATAATATGGTACGTCGTCATATTCGGCTGATATTTCATCCAAAAACGCCTTTAACTGACGATGATTAAGCCCTCGGAACAAATAAAATTGATGGTTTTTACTACCACATTCATAACATTCTGGAGTCGAATGGACTTAGAATACAAGTTCTGTTGGTGGATAATGCAATGAAAGACTATCAAATCATCTTTTTGCACATTTAGTTCAGTTTCTTTTTCATTCAAAATTCCGATGAAACCTTTACGTAAGCCGACCATAGAAGGTGCACCATCTGTGCATACTCCAACTAATTTTGACCATGGCAAGCCAAAACTTGTGAATACCTTTTGAATTTCATTAAAAATGTTCTTTCCTGTAGTGGTACCTTTTAGCGGCTGTAAAGCAAGCAATTCCTCAGTACCAGTGAACTCTTTATGAACACCTCGAATAAATATAGCGAGTTGAGCTGTGTCCAACAAATCGGTCAGTCAATGTTGTTTTGATATCATTAGCCATCATTTCTATACGTCGGACAACAGTTCGTCTTGACAAACTAATTTTTTCAAATTCATTTTTCTTTTCAGGACACAAAACACTGTAAACTTCTAACATACACTCCTTGATAAATTCTCCTTCGGCAAATGGTTTCAATGACTTTGCCAATTTTGAACTTACTATAAAACTAGCTTTCAATCAAACATTTGCTGCTGCTTTCCCAAATTTGCAGTAAGCTTCTGTATTTTGTCTTTTCTTATTTGTCCTTTCAGCGAGTGCAGCGTAGGATGCTTAGTTGAGTAATGCCTCTTTATATTGAATTCTTTCATCACTGAAATGGATTCATTACACAGCAAACAAATAGGCTTATCATTGTGCAAGATAAAAAAGAATTCTTCAGTCCATTTTTCTTGAAATTGGCGACCCTCTGCATCTACTTTTTGTTTCTTTCCACCAGACATTATTTTCGTATACAAAATATAATTAGAAGGCACTCAAGATGCACACAAAGTCACAAAGCAAATTGACGCCACTAGCAGTTCGCTAGGATATCGCTTGTCGAAGTTATCACCTCGGTAGCTCAAATAGAACTGAACTTAAGTTCGGGCCATCCACCCGCTTATATAGGCAAAATGAAGGAATGATCTAGAATCGTCTAGTGTAGAACAGTTGAGAAGAAATAATCTTTTGTTGCGCCGCCAGTGAAGCGGCAAACATCAAAGGTTTTATGTTTGCCGCCTCACTCTTTGATGATCGCAGCGACTCGGCTTGCTCGCTCACTTGATTCCGTGAGTATGAGTAAGTAGTGTAATATATTTTTTTTTAATTAGGTTTTACAAAATGTCTTGCGGGCCGGATCAAATCATACAGCGGGCCGGATCCGGCCCTCGGGCCGGTTGTTGCCCATATATGGCCTTCAGCATAATATATGTGTACTGCTTCTCGCTCGGGTACACTTATCGGTCCCGAATTCACCCGATCGAGCCTTTCACCTCACAGCGTGACTGATCAACTTTACTTATAGTATACGAAAATAATATGTGTTGCGTGGCCGCTCATTTGTTTCCGCAAAGGCTCGTAGAAGGTAACGCATGTAACATTTGAAATTTAATTATTATATTACGTGATTTGAAGTGAGAGTGTATTTATTGACAATTAATTTTATTTCAATATTATTGTTGGTATTTTTTTTAAAGTATATTCTAGTTATTTGTATAGTAATTCGTAAAGGTTTGCTCGTATTGTAAGAGTACGGATGGCGAGTACGACGACTTCACACTACTGTTTTGTTTCTAGGATTATATAAAAAAAAATGTAGCTATTCAACGTGGATTCATATCGTAGACATATTAAAAAATCGTATAATATGTGCCTTCGACAAAAAAAATAACTAAGAAGTGGTATGGAAATAAGTTTTCTGTCCGCCGGGCGGAAAGTGACAACTTTCGTCGCGCTGCGAAAAACGGAGCTGCCGCTTTGGCTTAGGTGTGTAATATACTATCAAATCTCGAAAGTAATGCGCTTTTGCTATTTTTGACAGCGTAGTGATTCTTACAGTAACACATGTTGATTTCTTAAAGTTTCATTATATTTCTGTAAGATTTCTATGAAAAATATTTTTTTTCAATGTAAATGTGGGAAATTCTTTCTAAATTTAAAACTTATTTTATTTTGTCCTTTAAATTATAGAATTATATACAATAAAATTTATAACCACCAAATTATTATTATTATAACCACGTGAATATTCACAACGTGTACATGTAATATGTAATGTATGTATAACATGTAATGCTCGCAACATTATATTACCACATATCAGAAAGAGCAACAAATTTACGAATTGTTTCCTACGTAAAGTAAACACTTTATTAAATAACTTTGAATAAACATTCATTCACATTTTAACCATTCGGATCGCTCCGTAGCTTAAAATCATCTAATAAAGTGTAATTTATTTAAAAAAAAACTATATAGATACATGCAACTTTATTTTTTGTTGCATCCTCCTCTGAGATCCTAGAATTATAAAGTATGATTCGTAGAAATAAAACAACATAAGGTACATGTAAATTGAACTTGTAATACATTTATAATATATAGACATTTTTTTTACATTTTGTATATAATAAACGTTTTCATTCAAATTAATTTACGTATATAAATACAATGCTTAATATATTTATTTATGAATACAACTACTGTCAGCCGGGAAATTTTATTTTATTTTATTATAAGAACATTCAAGATCATTATTCTTTTACTATAGGAAATTAATTTTTCACATTTCTATTTATATTCGCTACCGTCAAAAGGACATAATATATTAAGAAAGTATTTTAAACTAAAATAAAATAATAAAATAAAATAGGCTTATGAAACTTGTTGAAATATAATAAATATTTATATTGCGTTAGTTTGTGTCATGTATTACATTATATAATAAATACATTATATACTAAATAATTACATTATGTAGTATATAATAAACTAATCATTATTTAAAATTATTTACCATATTCTTTTACCGTTTCTATATGCCCAGATATTAAAAACAATTAGAAACCCAATTAGAAACAAACAATATTTAAAAAAAAAATAAAAAATAAAAATTTTAGATAAGAAATCAGACATAAGAAATTGTGTTATTAAGGTATAAAAATAGCTAATATAAATAACCGTTTCAATTTGTATTTGTTTTCTATTCTTTATAAGAGTTCACGGTTAAAAGTACATAATTGAAAAAATATACAAATTTATAAATGTTAATAGACACCTACACCAAAAAAAAGGAATCTCTTTATAAAATTAAACAATTTAATTATTTTAGTACTAATCATTTAAAATATTATTATGTTGAAGGTTTAATTTATAAATTGAGGTCGTTGCTTTGTCCTTATGGCACATTTACAATAAATTTGTGCTGGACAAAGACAAACAGTCAATATGTGTTCATTAACAATACTTTTAATCTTTATTTCCGTATAAAAGTATAGCAATAAGGAAAACATCGATAGCCTGCATGGGTTATTTCACAATATAGAAAACATCGTCATTTTAATTTTGTTCAAAATATTGTAGGTGATAGTGAAACCATTAATATATAATGAAATAACTAAATAAATTAAAAAAATGTAAATATATAAATATATATATATATATATATATATATTATTTTATGCTTAACAATGCAAATAGAATTTACAATATAAAATGAAGTACAAAAACATAACATACAAACATATTTAATGTTGTCTTTTAATAATTGAACTACGATATCGTATTTGTGTTGAAAACATTTCTTTTTTAATAATATCGTAGGATAGGGCTTATAGCTCGTATCTCAATCAATCTGTTAAGATTGAAAGTAATATATTCGTAATAATTTACCACAATATTACAACAAGTTCTGAAATGTATATTAATATTTCTAAAAACAACATTTTAGGCACATGCACTCTAAGCTGGCCCTCCCTGGACTCCCAGCTCCCAACCAAATCACAAAACAATATATAGGTACTTAAATATACTCATTCTTCTAATTGATATGTTTTTAACAGTTCTGCCTTTAATGTATAATACAATATACTTATTCCTACGTTTAAAATATGTAAAAAAAATCATTACTTTGGCCATATTTTATACATACAAGTAATTAAATAGGAGAGATAAAACTAATATAATATGTACCTATAAGGGCTTCATTTATGTTTTGTGACGGTGAGTTCAGAGATAAGAAGATAAAAAGTCAGTAGTCGTATTACATTTTCGCCTTTTAAAAATTTACAACTGTAGACAATTGTGTATTAAGGCATTAAGTATTACGACATATCTAACTTCCTAAGTCAGTCTCATAACATCGTACATAATAAAAGGTATATAGGGATAGGAAGGACATAAATAGAAGAAGCGACTTACGTTAGGATGAAAAATTAGGAGTAAAAAACCTTAATAGCTAAATATAGGTACATCTTGACTTTTTGAATCTGAAGACAGATACTTGATGCATTAATACAGTGATCAAAGTTAGCCCCCTATACTGGCCTGGCCTACTTTTCAAGTCAATAATTTTATTAAAAGCTTTTAGACATAATAATTCCGATTTTTATATTATCAACAAATATCACCGATTCTAACATTAACAGACATGCCAAAAGCAGGCATATCGCTATGAAATCGTGGTTGTAGTGTTTGAAAGAAAAGAAATAATATCTAAATATATACATACATACACACATGTGTATATATATAATAAGAACATTAAATTCTTCGGAATTGAATATATATATAATAAGAACATACAATTCTTCGGAATTGTAAAAGACGGCCACAGTGATATGATAGGCTACAAACACTAATCTTGTGAAAAACTCTACAGTACTATAAAAACACATTTATGTAATATGCATTATAACATTGAATAAATCATTTAGCCACTTAATATAATTCATCTCAAAATCAAACCTTAATATAATTCATCTCAAGACCTGTATTCGAAAGCACATTATCACCATCATTTCATAAAAAAATTACAAAAGAAAATTAACATAAATTAAACATAAATTAGTACTAATAGATTAAATATTAAATCAATCATTTATGTGTCATTACAATAATTATTTTTATATTCAGGAAATAAACATTGTATGCAATAACAGTTCAGAGTTTTACCTCTAATCATTTCTTAATACATTTTTTTTATTTTAGTCTATTTTGTTTAGAAACTTTGGTGTAAATTAACGTATTCAATGTGAACAGTGAACACACTCAAACGTTTCTTGTTTCAGTATACAATATGAGAGTTTATTATCGAGTATATTTAGGTTAATATAATGTTGTGATATATTGTATAGACATGTTTCAGTTATGTACATAAGTATAACACTTACGTATATTGTAATAAAACATAGCTTATTAATTATCCTTTAGTCAACAGTATATTAGTAGTTTTTCATACGAATCAGTTGATAACAATATGCAAAATGATTATAACAAACAGTATGTATACATAAAAGTTACCAGCAATATGCAAAATGGTTATAATAAACAGTATGTATACAAAAAAGTTAACTACTATAAGGCTAGACCGACTTTGTTCTGCACTGAAGATTTTAACCGGTAGCTGGGGTGGTACTGATGCTGGTCCCATGCTTACAACATTTACTGAAAGAAAAGTAATATCTAAATATGCTTTTAATTCTTATTTTACATAATGGTAATAATTTTAATTTTGTAAAGAAGATACTGGTGTAGGTATCTTATATTACCTTATCTTCATATTTTTGTATATCGGTCAGAATTCTTAAACTGTTCATCACATTCCTTATCGTAATTTTTATTACAATACCTTTTTTAAGTTAGGAAGTAATTAATATTTATGCAAAATCAAATTAAGTCTGTTCTTCTATGCTTACCAGTGACTGTATGATTTTGGATGTCTGCAAATCCTTCGCCCATGCTTGCAAAGCTTGGGATAGTACTTAAGCAAGTGATGTCAACAGTCTGATTCGCGTATAGTTGAAGGCTTGTTAGCGGAAACCGAAGTGATGAGTTTGTAATGGATAGTATCATCCCGTGATGGTGACGATAAGTATTCACAGCTCCGTGGGGGATCGTCAACCTTTCATCTACCTGTTGGAATAGAAACGATTCTAAGGCATGTTTTATATCAACCAAGTATCCGAATATCTTTGATTTCTTTAGCTGTAGTATTGTTCAAAAATTTCTTATTTAATTCTGGTTACTAACGGACATAACGGACCTTTGCAGGAACACCAAGAAAAGAAAATTGACAGAACTACCTCAAAACTGCCCGTTTCATGTTCAATATTACCTTTCGTTTCTAGCAATATTAAGGGTTTCTCAGGAGATAAAATATACCTTTTCTCCGACTTAAGCAATAGAGAGAACTGGGACATTTTATGCAGCCAAGAGACAGACAGAGGCAATGACAACGATAACTCATTTGTCACTGACATGAACATAAATTTTACCTAACCTGAGTCGTTAAATCACTCACCGTAGGGTTTACATACCATAAAGATCATACAATTAATCCTGATAAAATCTGTTGGTGTTGGTGACTTCAATAACCAAAGCAAAATCTGGGACTAAAAAACATGTGGTTAAAATAGAAATAAGGTCGAAGACTGATATAAATCAAGTAAACATACATTGATACACGACAGGCCAGTTTCAGGGGACTTCAGCAGTAGACTATCGATGAAAATCTACAACCCAAACCTCATATTCTTTTCGTACTTGATAAAGCAACAGTGTTTAAAATTCATACTATCCATGCCAATTCCAAGTACCCAACACCGTCTTCTTATTTGTTAAGTATTTGCAGCAGTCAGACCCTGCACACTGCTCTTTACTTTTCACCAACGTTAGGACGATGAGCTACATGGATGGGTGCAAACTCAGAGTGGCAATGGCAGTGCTATTAAACTCCACCCTGGTGGCTATTTAAATCTGGTTGATTTGAATTGAAGCAAACAACAACTACAACAAACCCGTGTCGACTGATTTTGGCCCCATTGGGAAAGTGGTAGCTCACGCCTGCTTTCGGAGCACCACGGTCTTATGCGTATGCGATTTGAGCTTCTTTCTACTTAGTACAGACGATGAGAAGTTTAAAAAGTTAAAAATACGGTTCAACATTTACCTACTAAAGAATTAAAAAGTGGCCATTGGCCATTATTCAAACGACTGTGTGAAAATGCCGGTCAAATAGACCATTAAGCTGCTTTCAAAAAACTCCATCTATTTGGATCCTAAGTTGCCTATTACAATATCTAAGGAGGTATCATAATTCACAGAGGAATAATATATAACAGAACGGAATAATATATAACAGTTAATGTGTGTTAATATTTTTACTGAAATATTAACACACATTATTCGTTTAATAATAAAGTACCTAATTCGACTTCTCATAGAAAAATCTAAAGATACAGAAATAAATTGATTACTTAAAGCGTTTTTTTACCTTAAAATTATTTATGTACCAGGTGATGTATGGAGCAGGGTGGGCAGGGCCGCTTTGACATTCTGCCTCCAGATCATCGTTGAATGATAGTTTTCTATGTTTAATTTTTATTTTAGGCCGATATTTTTGTCGAACTGTAAAAAAAAATAGCTTTTATGTATCAGTTTAAAGTGTATTTTATCCCATGTCAAATATACTATAAATCGTGATAGATGTACAAAATACGTATAGAAATAGAAATTGAAGAATAACCAAGCCAATATTGAGTACGAGCTTCCCGATAAAAGACGATCACTTATAGAATGCTTAATTTACCGAGGCGGACAGCGATACGGTAGCTCAGTTGGTAGAGCGACGGGACGGTTTCCCAGTAGTCGCGGGTTCGAATCCCTGCCCGAATCATTTTATTTTTCATTCTGTATTTATATAAATTTAAATAAGCTATAATAATAGTTCATCTTCCCATAGTTTTAATACTAGAACAGCAATTTAATAAAGTTTATTAACTGAATTCCACCAAGGTTATTTTTTAAAAACTGATGCAATTATTATTTCATTCATCATATATTTGAAATGCCTCTCCATTCGTGACTAAAAACCAACACGTTTGCTTACTTCGATTGTCGCTAAGCGACAAGGTGCTAGGTGCGCAGTGTGGCCGTTTGCTCAAATTTTAGAACGTTAGTTTTACTAAGCTACTCGTTAGGTGGCTCGCTAGTCTTGAAGTACTAAGCATGCATGCTTGCCTGTGCGGAAATATTTGTGCTATCTACCATAAATCATTGCTTTTTTTTTTAATAAAGACAAGATCAGATGTAAAAAATCATAAAATTTGGGCGTAGATTATGATAATAATATTATGAAAAATGTATCTTTCGTTGATAAAACATTATTTTACGTTCATACATTTCTAAAAAAATAAATAAAATGGTTTACAAAGCAGACCCATAATATTTTCATACCGCATACCTTCATACTATAGTAAGTTTTCTTCATGTTAATAATGTTGCGGACGAAGTTAGCCACAATAAGTCCCTATGAGTGGCCTCGAAAACTCGATCTCTACAAGGGTAAATAAACACGCCACTAACGTAAATATACTGTTACTTTTAATAAGGTTTAATTACGAATACAGGGCAATAAAACCTACAAGTAATTTATCATTTCCAAAACCTTTAGTAAATAACTCAAAAACCTTAAAGTATTTGTAGAAAACATTGGGTGGAAATTACTCTGAATAAATAAAGGTTTTACTTACCAATAACGTTGACCTCGTGCATTTTGGAGACTTTTGAATACAGCGGTATTTCTAAAGCTATTTCGCAGGCGTAGAGTCCAGATGCTGCAAAATCCATTTTCTCTAGAGTTATCGAAGTTGGGGTTATTGTCTGTAACAAAAACATTAACTCTTATAAAATGTTGACAGTTTTGGAATTTATTAAAAGCGAGATAAAGAATGAGCTATGATACTATGGTGTATAGGAAATATTTAATTCAAAAATATAGTAAGTGACTCATGAAATATTTTTTCGTATAGCTCATTTACTATCCCAGATTATTCACCGTATTATATTGTCTAAATACAGCAATATGTTTCATTATTGCTATAATTGCTAAGTATTTTTAATTTATTATTTACACAAAATTTTAAAAAAATATTACTTTTAATTGTATTATCTGCAAAATGTAAATATCAATATTGTTTGAAAATATCTATACACATGACATGTTAAGCTTACTAAAAAAAACAATTAGGGCAGGGATTAGAACCTCTGTAAAACCGTCCCATACCAACCGTCATATTTATTTAGAATTTATTTAAATATCAACAAATTAAAAACGGCAAGACAAATTAGGAACTTTCCGTTTACTATCATTTTTACATACCAATATGTTACATCCAACTATTTGATCAAAGAATGAATTGTATAAAATAAATATTTTAAAACGATTTGCAATAATTTAAAATGTTTATTGCAAATTAAACTTAACTAATAAAATATATATAATGGCGAGTAGAGTATAAACAGGGCAGCTTCTTGCACTTTTTCCGTCGTCATCCAATATAATTTGAGGGGATGAGTATGGATTGAGGAACGTAGTTAGTTCTATAACTGTTAGAGAGCACAGAACTCTGCTCTCTAACACTGAAATGACTTTTATAATACCGCAACCTGTCGCCTGCTTCAGCTTTATACGCAAATGACACTGACAATTCAAATACACAGATAAAATTCAATTTTAACAAAAGAGACAAACCAGGTCTTCTATAAAAAACACACAGATACACGACACATATTTCAAACTTATAACACCCTTCTTTGTGGGTCAGGTTTTTAAAAATGGAGTGGGGCACTAAAGAGAATAGGATTGCAGAATTCAATCGGATTGCACTGTACTAAGTCGGTAAGTAGCCAGCCGACATTTCTCAAACATTGAAAAAGCTAGGGATTAGCTAAGCGAATGTGGTTACCTAAGCTAAGCTAAGCGATTACCATCCAAACGTGCACTGAAACCATGTCTGTTGATGATCGTGAAAGATCCGGCCTACCGCGTTCTATTCGAACAAACTAGGCCGTTAATGCAGTGAAGGCCAGCGAGGACACTTTCTCGAATTATCAAACAAGACTTAGGTCTAGGGACTTACCGGAGATATACAATACATACCTTAAATGAGGTACTAAAACAAAAGATTGTCGAAAGATCAAAACAGCTGTTACTTCGATATGCAGACGAAAAACACAGAAAAATTCTCTTTACCAAAGAAAAAAATGTTTAATTCTCTATCTCTCTTCTATTCCAACAGGATACAGCCCCGGGTCATAAGGCGCGCACTGCCCAAATTTGGCTTGAGTAAAATGTTCCAAACTTCATAAAGGTTAATGATTGGCCTTCGGCTAGTCCACACTTAAACCCTTGGATTTAAAATTTTGATCTGTGCTAGAGGACATGGCCTGTTCTGAACGTCACCCAAATATTAAGACGCTCAAGAAACCTTTGGAGGCAGCAGTGACTTAGTTTCCAATGAAAACCGTTAGTAAATCCATCGACGAATGGCCCGACCGTTTAAAAGCGTGCGTTAAAGCTAACGGTGAACACTTTGAATAACTGGTTTAGTACGTTAATATATCTTTTTCACTCTACATAACTACATATAAAAATTTTAAATAAAAAAAATCTCTTTCAGAATTATCGGATGTTTTCTTTGTAACAGAACTTATGACTGGGCTAGGTAATCTTTATATTTTTACCAGGCTACAATCATTTAATTTAATCGTGTATATGTATGTGACATGTAATGCCATGCTTCGAGCTCATGAATAAGAAATTCTGAATGGTTTCGAAAATAGTTGGGCAAAATTCCAATTAAATTACATGATTATATCCGGGTAAATATTTATAAAATAATCATCATGGGTGAAGAAGGTTTAAATACAAAAATAATATTATTTTTTTCCTTTTTGTGACTGGGATTTTTTATACAATATTATTTTTTTCTGCTTTTAAAAGTTATATTGTACTAAAAAATCGACGAAAAAACTGATTCTCCCTCTTGTTTATGATTTTTATTCATAATATTGTATAAGAACCTCTCACCATCACCAAAACAGCTTAATATCTTGAAAAAGACTCTTTTTATTTTCACTAAACATAGCAAGGAACCATCTTGATGAACACGGGTTTTGGAAAAAAAAAGCAATGTAATTTGTTCATTTGTTTGGTTTCTATGATGCCACAGACTGACACACAGATGCAGAGAGACAAATGTTAATCTTATAAAACACCTCATTTTTATGTCGGTGGTTAAAAATCAACATTATTAAATGACCTACGAAATAAAATAAATATATAAATCAGTTCCTTTTACGAGATTAGGTTATCATATTATGTTTTAAATTATCAATTTACTACAGCATAATGGACATATAGAATGCTTAATTCACCGAGGCGGACAGCGATACGGTAGCTCAGTTGGTAGAGCGACGGGACGGTTTCCCAGTAGTCGCGGGTTCGAATCCCTGCCCGTATCGGTTTATTTTTCATTCTATATTTATATAAATTTAAATAAGCTTAACATAGCTATACATGTTTAAAGATATTTTCAAACATTAATTTCGGTAGTGGCATCTTTTCAATGTTTATCTATACTGCAAAGTTAGAAACATTGGTTAGGATTTTCGAAAGAAACCTAATAGATGTCACCAACGTCCCGATAAAAGATGATCACATATGGAATGCTTACTTCACCGAGACGGACTGCGATACGGTACCTCAGTTGGTAGAGCGACGGGACAGTTTCCCAGTAGTCGCAGGTTCGAATCCCTGCCCGTATCGGTTTATTTTTCATTCTATATTTATATAAATTTAAATAAGCTTAACATAGCTATACATGTTTCAAGATATTTTCAAACATTAATTTCGGTAGTGGCATCTTTTCAATGTTTATCTATACTGCAAAGTTAGAAACATTGGTTAGGATTTTCGAAAGAAACCTAATAGATGTCACCACCGTCCCGATAAAAAACGATCACATGTAGAATGCTTAATTCACCGAGGCGGACAGCGATACGGTAGCTCAGTAATTGGTAGAGCGACGGGACGGTTTCCCAGTAGTCGCAGGTTCGAATCCCTGCCCATATCGGTTTATTTTTCATTCTATATTTATATAAATTTAAATAAGCTTAACATGGCCATACATGTTTAAAGATATTTTCAAACATTTCCCACTCAAAATTTGGCTAGTATTAAAAGCAAAATATTCTTTTTTACAATAAATTAGCCAATTCTTGAATGAGTATGGGAGTAACGGTCTTGATAGTTAATGTGTTTTAAATATAATTTGTCTGACATTTGTTTAGTGTAATGTGATTCAATCGGTTGCAAGCCCATGATATGTTAACAAATTTACTATTTTTAGAGGATAGTTTGAATGTTTTCCTTTTTGATCTGGAATGAGTATTCCCGTTGTCGCATTCATCCATGCTATGGTCTTATTCATAGGTTAATCACTAACATGGCACTCAATATTATTTTTTTAAAGCACACAGATGTCTGATAAGATTAATAAATATTTTTAGACTCAGTAACTAGTCTCGAAACTGTATTTGTGTAAGTAGAGTCTACGTTTATTTTCATTTGTTTGGAAAGTTAGCTGCTTACATCCACAGCTTTCCACAGTCATTTAATCTCCAAAAACAATACATTTAAGTAGTTATATTAAATCTATGACTATTTACTTAATTGTTGCTTATTTACAACACAATGAGATGCTAACATTAAATAATGTTAAGATTAATTAAAATTTATTTCTATCTTTCTTTCAGTTTTTGCAAAGCTTAAAACGAAATAATTGTACTTGATTCTTAAACACTTAACATTTCTTGTCTTTTTCTACTCGCTTGTACAATCGAATTGTAAGGGCATTTCAATGTAGTTCTACACGTCTTATTTGTATTCCCGTATACGAAGTACTTCGTAACACATTCAGTATTCTATTCCACATAAGCTGGTTTGTAAAAAAGAAATGTTTTGAATTATTTCGATATTTTGATGTATCTCTACCATATTATGGTACGCATTTTACTTAAATTTGTTATTTGTTATGTTTGAGTTATCTTTATTTCAACAACCTGTCTTTTGTATTTGTTATTGTTATTTTTTTAGTATATCCTTAGGCATGTAGTTATTTAGAACATATTGAAGTCAAAAGTAATTTAGTGGACCCATGTAGTTATAACTTAGAGCGGTTTGAGTATCTAACTAATAATTATGGTAATTGTAAATGTTTAACTGTAAAATTAAATGTAGTTTCTAATCTAAACTCTGAGGTGTTGGGTGATTCGGCTATACATATTGAAAATAGTAATAAAAATGTTAATATTATAAAAAAAAAAGAAATAAGTCTTTTCTTGTGCTCAATCATAATTAATTTGTTATATTTTTACTAATTAGTTCAAGGCTTTGGGTATCTTTTAAGAATAATTTTTATAATATACTAGCTGTGCCTGCGACTTCGTACGCGTAGATTTCGTATTTGATAAGACGTACCCTTTGTGCTTACGAATGTATGTAAAAATTATAAACCTTCAAACTGGTAAGCAGCAATGCTATAACGATAAGAGATTATTAACTTCTTCATTTGTTAACCAAATGTTAAAAAAAATGTAAAGTGAATCCCATGACAATATATTCCCGCAAACTGCATCAAAATCAATTAACCCGTTTCTGAAATTAGTGTGCACAAACATACAGACAAACAGACAAACTGAAAAACCATTGTTGGTTGTTTTTTTAAATTCCATATACAGGAATGGATCAGTTACAATTTGATTATATGTATAGATAGATTTGAGAACTAATTAAATTACCACATAAAAGATTATAGTGAGTTAAACTTAAGAGCTAGATATATGCTGTTAAAGTTTAAAGGGGAACAATTTCATCATACATTATTTTTGCGTAACTTTCACAGTTTACTCAACGCACGCGAGGAAAGCTCTCAAAATATAAATCTTTTCCCGTTTTTGCAGCATTTTTCATTGCTGCTTGACTTCTATTAGTCACAGCGAGATAACATATGAGTATATGTTATAAAGCCTTCCTCAATAAACAGACTATTCAACACAAAAAGATTTTTTTAATTCGGGCCAGTAGTTCCAAAGATTAGTGCGTTCAAAAAAACAAACTCTTCAGCTTTATAATATTTGTATAGATGCTCGCCTGGAGCCGTTTTACTAGCACATTTTTTATAAAACAATCAACTTTAAGTTGACAGAAAACAGTACTATTGTACTATTACATGGAGATGGTTTCTCCTTTAAGAAAATTAAAATTATTAAATATAAAAAAAATAAAACATTAAAAGTATGAATAGTTGTAAATTTGTAATTTATACATTTCCATATTCATCTTCTTATTTCTGAGGTGAGAACCACTTTTTGAAAAAAAATGTCTTACGGCGATGGAACGAAAATAAGAAATTATTAAATTGTTTTATTTGTAACCGATGTGTATAAAATAAACACTACTAAAACTGCATTCAAACTGGTTAGTCCGTTTCTGAGATTAGCGTGCAGAAACATACAGACATACAAACATACAGATGAACAGACAAAATGAAAAATCATAATTTGGGTTCTCTTGTTATATAAAGGTTTTTAATATTTTCATTATATTGCGGAGGGGGGGGGGGAGGGGCTTATATAAGCAAGAGAACCCAAAACAAAGTTTTTTTCATTTTGTCTGTCGGTCACGCTAATTTCAGAAACGTTTTTTTTTTTTTTTTTGTCTGTCTATGCTGTTAGCCCTGTTGGCTATTACAGCGTCACCGGGGGAGCGGGTGGGTCAGGAGACCTCCCCTTAAAAGGGGGGCCAGATGAGCCCCCATGGGGAACGACGTCCCGAGGGCGTCTCAGATTGAGACACGGACCTCGGCTCGGGGCGTCGTTAGTCAGGAGGGAAGCTAAGGAAATTTGGACACTAGCGTCCTCCGACGGCAGAACGCCGGAGCAACGGAGCACTTACTCAGTTGGGACCTCGTCTATACCGGTATAGACCCTCGTCTATACCGGTATAGACGGTGTGTGTCTGTATGTTGTGTGGTGTCACTTATGCCTACGCGTACACGTTATTACCTACTGTGTATTAACGCGTCGTCGGGGTCAACGAGTACCGACTTGGGTCTTCTTTTTCTGATTAAAGTAGTCTTACGTGGTTTATACTCTGCGGCGTCAGCCACCAGTGGGTTCGGGTGTCGCTCAGCACGTTCAAAGTACTTGTGGGAAAGCCCCTTGAGGTACTGAGCGATGGTCGGAAGGTCTAAGTCTCTATGGAGATCGATGTTGCGTACGAACCACGGCGCCCCGGTTACAATCCGTGTAAACCTGTTCTGAATCACCTGAAGGGGTTTCAGATTAGCGTGCGCAAAAGCGGGACTCGCATAGGACATGACGGAACGTATGCAAGCTTTGTAAAGTGTCACCTTATTGCGAAGGGATATTTTACTCCGCTAACAGCGGATATAAACGACCTAATATGTAGGCCGCTCTGCTACGAACGGTCCTAATATGCACAGTGAAAACTAACTTTCTATCTAACGTTACTCCTAGGTATTTTGCCTCGTCTTTCCAAGGTATCGGTCTATCAAAGAGTGTGATTCGCGGAAGGATCCTTGGGGGGCCCCGTTCGAAGAGCACCGAAACGCTCTTCTCAGGGTTTACCTCGATCCGCCATTTCCGCAGCCAGCTCTCGAGTCGACTGCGGATTGGAGACGTTGGTATATCTCCCAGTGATCCTTAGAGGACGTGTAAAGCATGGTATCGTCCGCGTACATGGCAAGGTGCACTTTAGATCGCGGCTTAGGAATATCGCTAGCGTAGATGGAGTAGAGGATGGGCGAGAGAACTGAACCCTGGGGGACACCCGCCCTGATGGGGCGGGGGGTTGACAAAACGCCTTCCACTCTGTAGCGAAAGGAGCGATTCGACAGGTAGTCCCGTATGATGAGTACGAGTCTGTCCGACACCTTGAACTGGTATAGCTTGTACACCAGTCCATTGTGCCAGACCCTGTCGAACGCCTTAGCTACATCGAGGAAGAGCGCTCTTGTGCTATGCTTCGTGGCCCTCACAGTGGCCCCTATCAGTATGTGCTCCGTGATGCGTTGCACCTGATGGGAACATGAATGGTTGGCTCTAAAGCCGAACTGCTCATTTGGGATGATTTTGAGTCTCTCGACTTCCGATCTAAGTCTATAGAGGATGATTCTCTCACATACTTTCTCTAAGGAACTAAGAAGACTAATGGGACGGTAACTACTAGGCAGATGCCGGGGTTTGCCCGGCTTATGGAACCCTATCACTATGGCCTCTTTCCACTGGGCCGGAAACGAGCAACCGGCCAGTAGAGCGTTAAAAATGGTAACCAATAGGTAAATTAAAGGAGGCGGAAGGAGCTTTATCACTTTGTTAGTGATCCTATCGGTACCTGGCGATTTCTTGGCGTGAAGCGCCCTAACTATGGACGTCACCTCGTCTAGGTTCATTTCCTTGATTGGCGGACCGACCGGTGGCTGAGAGAACATTATATTGACCGATTTGTTGACTATTTCGATATGATCGCGGTCAACCGATTGAGCAGATAGACCCCACTGGCTCTCTAGACTGTCGGCTAAGCACTCAGCTTTGTCAAGGTCGTCAAACGCGATGGCGGAGTTAGGTCCAACCAAGGGTGGCATATCTGAGACAGTGTCCGCCTTCAACGCTCTCTGCAACCGCCAGAATGCCTGGTGCGTTGGAGAGAGCGCCGCAAGCGTCCTATCCCAGCCACTATCTCGGAAGTCGTCGAGAGCTTGTCTCGACTCCCTCTGGAGACGGCGCAGCCTCCGTCGGTTGTCATCTGTCGGGTTTTCAGAAACGGATTAAAGGATTTGGATGCAGTTTTTGGTAATACATTGTCATGGAACTCACTTCAAATTGTGTTTTTTTTTAACAATCGTTTAACAAATAAAGAAGTTAATAATCTCTTATTTTCGTACCGTTGCTGCTTACCAGTGATTAAACATAAAAAAAATAATCTTAAATAAACTAGAAATACTCCTTGATTACATAACATTACGTGATACACGCAAAAACTAGTTCCTAAGAGTCACGAGTAATTTAAATTCTATACCATTTGATGAAATTGCCGAATTGACAAATAACAAGTAAGAGTCGGTAACAATTGTTTTGTTTTTAAACCTGTTACATCAAATGAAGTTGTAAAAACTTTTAGAAACCTAAATATGAAAAAAAAAAAAAACCGGTGATCTTTTGGGTAAGCCAGGAAGGCGATGGCCGGGTGGTATGTGCGGCACCCGGCAACTGCCATTTTTAAGGCACCCCACTAAAAAAACCAACGGTTGCCCTCATCGCTACAATGAGACACCACGGGATCGCGTAAGCATTCACCGCGACGCCTCAGCGGAACCCCCCTGATAAGGGTACCCCGGGCAACCGGAGTACCCCTACGTCATAGACCTGTGCAATGACGAGAGAGGTCGCCCCCCCCTCTCACCTAGGCCTACGGCTGGGAAGGAATGGGCCGAACCCTTCTCCTTCCCAACCTCCCGCGCTGTATACGCACCCCCCCATACAGCGACGGGACCACTCCACAGTCAACTCTGCTATCAGAGAAGTACCAGAAGCGATCCCGCTACCCCAGTAAAGAGGGCCTGCACCCTCCCACCCCCAACGCCTAGGCCTACTTTCCAACGTGAACACACGATGGAAAGAGGCCCGATCTCAATTTTACCTACCTTAAGTAAAATCATCGAAGAAAATATTCTAAACCAATTTATAGGATTTGTTTATTACTATGCAAACTTAACCACTATGGTGTGCATAGGGCAGCACTTGAGCCTATTGCCTCTTACCTGAATCAAAAAGTTAATAATAATTGTAAATTGGCTAGTTCTCCCCTAAAATTGGGTGTTCCTTAAGGATCTATTCTTGGCCTCTTTATATTTTTAATCTATATTAATGATTTGCCCTTTTAGGTAAAAGGAAGGATGGAAAGGATGGAAGGATTTCAACGAAGCATGGAAAGGAGTATGTTGGGTGTTACGCTAAGGGACCGCAAGAGAGCCAAAGATATCAGAGCAATAACAAAAGTGGAAGACATAATAATCAAAATAAGGCAGTTAAAATGGCGATGGACAGGACACATGACAAGAGATAGTAGAATGAAATGGACAAAAATGTTAACGGAATGGCAACCACGGGACGGTAAAAGGAAAAGGGGTAGACAAGTAAAAGATGGTCCGATGATATTAAGACGATTGGGGGGACAATTTGGTCAAGAATAGCCAGAAATAGAGAAGATTGGAAGAAGCTGGAAGAGGCCCATGTGTCACAGGACACACTGATCACTAAACCGTGTTATCCGATGTATGATATGTAGTTTAATTTTTTATAATTATGTAGATATATGTTTGGTATCAGCAATAAAGGTTTAAATAAATAGATGATTTGCCCTTTTAGGTAAAAGGACTGTCAGACATTGTACTTTTTGCTGATGATATCTTGCTCATTTTTAAAGTAGAGCATAATAAGGCTTATTCGAAAGGTTCAGCATAATAAGGTTCGAAATTATTAATTTAGTCTTAAATACTAAAAAAACTAAATGCATGGAATTTACGATTCCTAATGTATAAAGTCAAAATTGTAGTTTACTCCTTAACAATGAAGTCAAAATTGTAATTTACTCCTTAACAATGAAGTCAAAATTGTAGTTTACTCCTTAACAATGAAGTGTTAGAACTGACTGACTCAACAATTTTCTTGGGTATAACTTTAGATAGATATCACCAGTGGAACCCCCATCTCTCGACACTAGCAGGCAAACTCAGCTCAGCTGTCTTTGCAGAGAAAGACAATTAACAGACCATAATTCGGCTCGACTCGGTTATTTTAGTTATTTTCACAGTATTTTGTCTTACGGCATTTTACTGTTGCGGGGCAGCGTTGCCGAAATTAATTCTATATTTATTTTACAAAAAAGAGCTATACGGGCTATATGTAACTGAAAAGCTAGAAACTCCCTGAGAGATGATTTTGAAGAAATCGGTATTCTTATGGTGGCTTCTGAATACATTTTAATAACTTACTATATATACGCCAAATTTAAATACTTACATTAAAGATGACGACAAACATATGATCAATACAAGAAATAAAAATAAACTTGTAACGCCTAAATTTCGACTTCAAAAAGTTAACAAATCCGTTATGGGCGTGAGTGTAAGCATATATAATAAAGTTCCACAAGATATATTAGATCTTCCTTTGTTTAGTTTCAAATCCAACATAAAAGGCATATTATTAAATAAATCTTACTATTACAAGAGTTTTTGGTTGATCAAAATGTGTGGACTCATTGACTCATTTGCAGGGTTGATATTATAATGTATAAGACAAAACATTGTTAAATTTTCTTTGACAAGAGCAACTGTTGAGTTTCTGGCCAGCCCTTCTCAGCAGAACAGCTTTCCGAGCTAGTGGTAGCTTACTCACGGATTGACTATACTGACTGATTTACTGTAATCTTTGAAGATGTTCATTGGTGGTAGACCATAACATCCGGTCGCCGGCAAAGTTACCACCCATCGGGCAGAGTCGTACCGCAAAGCGACCTAGTCGTGTTCCGGCACGTTGCTCGATGAAGCCGTTTATGGGAAATGGGTCTGAACAGTTGCGGTGCGTTGGCGAACCGGTTTGACGTCGGGTTGGTGTTTGTTTTGTCGGGTGTCTAGTCGAGGAGGGTAGCGGGATCCGAAGCGACGGCTTTCCGCTGGCCGCCCGCAGATAGTTGGGGGCCCAATTAGTGGGTTAGCCACCCACGAAAGGCTGCCCCGCCAGCTGCGAAAAATCCCAGGGTGGCTCCATCGTGCTGGTTGGCGACCAGTCGAGGAGGCCCGATGGCAATCCCTGGGGGGGTTCGGGCGTCCCCGCAGTCCCCAGACTAGCCTCCCAGTGGCAAGATTTCACCAATTTCGACTTCGGGTTCGATATGTACCGCCTCGTTCAACTGCCATTTCCCATCCCTATTCACTTTTATATTTATTTTTTTATGAAAAAGTTTAAAAAAGGGAACAAGTTAAAGCAGCGGTTGCACTCCTCCTCATATAAAGTGCACCTCACTAATATAAGGGGTTTGCACTCAAATCTTTTAGCTGTCCACCACCACCTGGAGACAGAGCAGCCGCACTTGCTCTTTTTGACGGAGACGCAGATACAATGTCCTTTGAGCGCTGCATACTTGGATTATCCCGGTTACTCGTTAGAGCATAACTTTCGCTCACGGGCCGGAGTCAGTGTGTATGCGCGGAACGACCTCTGTATTCAGCGTCTCCGTCACCTTGAAGACCCCACTTTTTCTTCCCTATGGGTTTTAGTAGACACAGGAAACGAAAAAATCCTGTATTCCTGTGTCTACCGTTAGCACAGCGGTGACCAGGAGACAACTCGTTTATTTGAGTATCTCAGTGAGGCTGCAGATATGGCTCTGTATCAGTACCCTTCGGCGCAGCTCGTCTTTCTGGGGGACTTTAATGCCTGTCATCAGGACTGGCTGTTCCCGTACCAGAAGACCGACCATGCTGGAAGAGAAACGCGGAACTTTGCGTTGTCCTTGGACCTCTTTCAGCTGGTGAGGCAAGCGACAAGGGTACCAGATGTGGAAGGCCATACAGCCAATTGCCTGGACCTTCTGCTGACAACTGATCCGGACAGGTATCGTGTAGAGGTCACGTCCCCCTTGGGAACCTCCGATCACTGTCTGGTGAAATCTGTATTTACATATTCCCCACCAGCTTTCGAACCACATGGTGTTAGGCGAGTATGGAAATACAAGTCAGCAGATTGGGATGAGATGCGGCACTTTTTTGCGTCTTATCCTTGGCGGCGGGTCTGCTTCTCTTCTTTGGATCCGTCGAGTTGCGCGGATGCTATAACCGATGTGCTGCATCAGGCAATGGAGTATTTTATTCCTTTTGCTGACGTACCCATCGGTGGCAAAGCTCGCCCATGGTTTAATGCCGAATGTGGTCATGCTCAAGACCGAAAACATTCGGCATATCTCATTTGGGCTGATGCTCGAACCCGCAAAACTCCGGATGTAAGTTTAAAGAAGAGAGCCTTTAACCAAGCTGCCAAGTCCTACAAAAAGGCATTGCGGAAGGCTCGTCTCGATCGAATCGCTAAGAATGGCGAAAAGCTCTCTGTCAGACCAACTGGCAGTCGAGCTTTCTGGTCTCTTGCGAAAGCGATCGAGTCGAATTTCTGCCAACCCTCACTGCCTGCTCTGCTGAAGCCGGATGGATCCCTGGCCCACACAGCAACAGAGAAAGCGAATGTACTTGCTTCTCTGTTTGCTGATAATTCGCATCTAGACACTGGCAATGCTTCTCCAGCACATCTTCCTCACTGCGGTGTTTCGATGCCTGAAATCCGCATCACTAACAAAGAGGTATGGAGAACATTGTGTCGTTTAGATGTGAATAAAGCCAGTGGTCCTGATGGTATACCAGCCATTCTGCTCAAGACATGCGCAGCTGAGTTGTCTCCTGTACTGACACGTCTGTATCGTCTCTCTTTCATGACTGGAATAGTGCCGAAATCCTGGAAGCTTGCTAATGTGCAACCCGTGCCCAAAAAAGGCAGCCGTGCCGACCCTGTCAATTACAGACCGATTTCAATCACCTCCATACTCTGCAAGATTATGGAGCGTGTATTGAACTCGCGCCTACTAGCATACCTAAAAGGTAACGATCTCCTCAGTGACCGACAATACGGGTTTCGCCGTAATAGGTCTACTGGGGACCTCCTAGTGTATGCTACTCACATTTTAGGCGAGGCCATCGAGAAGAACGGAGAAGCGGTCGCCGTCTCTCTGGACGTCTCGAGGGCATTTGACAGGGTCTGGCATGCGAGCCTTATAAGCAAGCTTTCAGCGTATGGTATATCTCCTGGTCTGATCGGCTGGGTAATGAACTTTCTGAGCCACAGATCTCTCCGAGTAGTTGTCGACGGGTGTTCCTCGGAACCCTTGACAATAAATGCCGGAGTGCCTCAGGGGTCCGTTCTTTCTGCAACTCTGTTTCTGCTGCACATTAATGATCTGTTGAAGCCCGGTATCTATGGGTATGCAGACGACAGCACAGTTGTAGAAAGATATCTGCCGAGTACTCGGGCTAGTCGAGATCAAGTACAGTCTGAAAGAGAAGCCATGGTGCAACGTTTGAATGACAAACTTCAGGCAGTCTCCGCATGGAGCAATGCCAATCTTGTCAAGTTCAACGCCACCAAAACGCAGACGTGTCTGTTCACCGCCAAAAAGAGCCCTTTCACCTTGGCTCCTACTTTCCAGAATGTATCCTTGGAATACAGTGACCGGCTTCAGTTGTTAGGCTTAGAGATTTCCTCGAACCTCAACTTTGGTCGGTTCATTGAGTCCAGAGCAAGAGCAGCAGCAGCAAAGCTTGCCGTTCTTGCGAAGGTTCGGCAGTACTTTACACCGGGACAGCTTCTTGTTCTATACAAAGCACAGATCCGGTCGTGTGTAGAGTACTGTGGTCACATATTTGCTGGTGCCGCAAAGTCTCATCTTGCGGTTCTGGACTCAATTGAGAGGCGAGCAAAGAGGCTTATCGGCGATCCCGAATTGGTCGAAGCCGACCTCCATAGCCTTGAACACAGGCGTAAAATTGCTAGCCTCTCAGTATTCTATAGGATACATTTTGGTGAGTGTGCGCAGGAACTACACGACTTAGTTCCCCCGTCCCCCTTCCATCACCGGACGTCCCGACGCACGGCAGGTATCCATCCTTTTGTTGTGGACATTCCACCTGTCCGAACGAAGCGCTTTGCTTCCTCATTTTTAGTGCGTACAGCGAAGGACTGGAACAATTTGCCTGCGTCGGTATTTCCGGCCAAATATAATGTGGGTGTCTTCAAGAGAAGAGTGAATAGGTTGCTAGGGCAATGCGCCTTACCATCTAAGACTACATTCCACTTACCATCAGGTGGAATGTAGTCAAGCATTGCCCTAGATCGTATAAAAAAAAAAAAAAAAAAAAAAAAAAAAGATTACAGTAAATCAGTCAGTATAGTCACATAAACACATGTCCCTTTTACCTGCTTCGCCTACTTGCGCCTTCTACCTGGGCCGTCACGCTGACCACCCAGACACCTGCGCCGACCACCTGCACCGACCGTTCGAACACCTGCGCCAGATTAAGATAACGGCCTCCATTGTGTGCAAGCCAGTGTTGTGATTGTGTTTGTGTGTGAGTTATCGCCGCAAGCACACCTGCGGGCCGGCGAGCCTGCATAGGGGTCCAACAAGTCCGACGTCGCCCTAGTTAGGGTATGAAACGCAATTCAAAGACTTCGTCGTAATAGCCTGCGTCGTGCAAGTACACAGTCGTTAGGGTATTAGGCACACCTCTATCACCTACTGACAGAGATTCGATAGGGTTCACGATAGGCACTCGCCTCCCTGCTCACGCAGGGAGGACGGCTCGTATCTCCGAGCTCCACCATGGAGACCAAATCCGCGGCGGAACCCGAACATCTGTCCAAGTCTCAGTTTTTTGGTTGGGTCCACGAAATTGCGCCTGACTTATGCCTACGATACTCAAGAGTATTGTTAGGTACCGAGTATCCGCCCTCGAAATCGCGCGCCACGATCGTAGCCGAGAGCACCTCCGACATGGAAGTCGAGGCCGCCACCTTTACGAAGGAGACGGGGAGTTCGGACGAAGGTTTCACGACCGTGCAGTCCAAATCGGCCAAGAGGAATGCGACGAAAGCGCTCTCCTCGAATTTACCGCGAAAACGGGCCACAAAACCCGCCAGTAGCGAACCTGTGTTGCCCGTCCGTCCCTCGGGCCCGGGCCCGACTCACGAACCCGCGCCGATCGCGTCCGGTGTGCCCGCGTCCGCGCCGCCGTCGACCGCGCCTTCAGCGCCCGCGGAGGCGCCTTCAGCGCCACGGAAGTCCCCCGCCGCGCCACCGCTTTACATAAGGGACAAGTTTAAGTGGGACACTCTGTCCGCGCTTATGACGGAGCACAAGCTCCATTTCACATCCGCCTGAAATACCGCCGATGGTATCCGCGTACAAACCGCGTCTTCGTCGGACCACCGCGGTCTGACTCGTCTCCTCCGCGAACGTGGTTACGGATACCACACCTACGCGCTAGAGGATGAACGCCGCTTAACGGTGGTCATCCGAGGGCTCCCCGTGGAGCTCACTACTGAACGGATTTTCGCAGACATAAGTCCCAATCCTTCCCCTTCATCTCGGTGCACCGCATGTACCGAGCGACCACTAGGGTCCCGTTCGATCTCGTACTCGTTCATCTCGAGCTTTCTCTGGAAGGAAAGCACATTTTCAATGTTAAGGCAGTCTGCCAACTCTCCGACCTTAGGGTCGAACCTCCACGCGGTCGCGGTTTTCCTGGTCAGTGCCATCGCTGCCAGCTCTATGGGCATTCCCAACGTTTTTGTCACGCGCGTCCAAGGTGCGTCAAGTGCCTGGACGACTACGCGACTGCCGACTGTCCGCGTAAGGTACCGGTCCCTGAGGATCCTCCCAGCTGCGTCCTGTGCGGACAGAACGTGCGTGCATCGTGAATTTCCGTCTGGTTAGGAACGATAGGGCAACCGCGAAGGGGGGAACCATCATCTACTACAGAAGGTCTCTTCATTGCACACCGCTCGATCCGCCATCAGTCGATCGTACTAGCATCCGTCTATCTTTCTCCCAATAAAGCCTTAGCTGAGAGGGACCTTAAGTCCTTACTCCAATTAGGTAACGCAATCATTTTGGCCGGCGACCTAAATTGCAAACATTCTCGCTGGAACTCTACTGTCGCAAACAGTAGAGGTAATCTCCTTGATTGGCTAAGTAACAAGGCTGGTCTCGACTTCGAGATCACCGCGCCTTTGAGTCCCACGCGATACAGCGACACAGACTGCCGACATGACAGACCCGACGTGCTCGACATAGTTCTCTTGAAGGGCGTGACACTCCAGTTACGTTCTATCGAGACGCTATCCGAGCTAGACTCTGACCATCGACCGGTCCTATTGCAGCCCCCCCCCTAGGGAACCCGCGACAAAAACAATTATTAACTGGACGAAGCTTCGAGAGCAACTACATTCCCCCGTATCAGCGCACCTCGACAAAATTCCTGACCAGCTTACATCGGTCGAGGACGCTGTTTCAGCCGCGACTAACTTCATTGCACATTTGGTAGACAGCAAAAGAAAGTCCTCGAGGGAGGTCCGAGTGAACTTCGAGGGTTACCGAGCACTCCCTCCGGACATAAGACTTCTCATCACCCGTAAAAAATCCGCGATTAGAGCCCATGACCGATACCCGACAGATGACAACTGACGGAGGCTGCGCCGTCTCCAGAAGGAGTCGAGACAAGCTTTCGACGACTTCAGAAATAGTGGCTGGGATAGGACGCATGCGGCGCTCTCTCCAACACACCAGGCATTCTGGCGGTTGCAGAGAGCGTTGAAGACGGACACTGTCTCAGATATGCCACCCTTGGTTGGACCTAACTCCGCCATCGCGTTTGACGACCTTGACAAAGCTGAGTGCTTAGCCGACAGTCTAGAGAGCCAGTGCCGTGTGTCTGCTCAATCGGTTGATCGCGATCATGTCGAAATAGTCGACAAATCGGTCAATATAATTTGTTCTCAGCCACCAGTCGGTCCGCCAATTAAGGAAACGAACCTAGACGAGGTGACGTCCATAGTTAGGGCGCTTCACGCCAAGAAATCGCTAGGTCCCGATAGGATTACTAACAAAGTGATAAAGCTCCTTCCGCCTCCTCTAATTTACCTATTGGTTACCATTTTGAACGCTCTACTGGCCGGTTGCTCGTTTCCGGCCCAGTGGAAAGAGGCCATAGTGATAGGGTTCCATAAGCCGGGCAAAAACCGGCATCTGCCTAGTAGTTACCGTCCCATTAGTCTTCTTAGTTCCTTAGGGAAAGTATATGAGAGAATCATCCTCTGTAGACTTAGATCGGAAGTCGAGAGACTCAAAATCATCCCAAATGAGCAATTCGGCTTTAGAGCCAACCATTCATGTTCTCATCAGGTGCAACGCCTCACGGAGCACATACTACCACCACGTAAGACTACTTTAGTCAGAAAAAGAAGACCCAAGTCGGTACTCGTTGATCCCGACGACGCGTTCACAGTAGGTAATAACGTGTACGCGTAGGCATAAGCGACACCACACAACATACAGACACACACCGTCTATACCGGTATAGACGAGGTCCCAACTGAGTAAGTGCTCCGTTGCTCCGGCGTTCTGTCGTCGGAGGACGCTAGTGTCCAAATTTCCTTAGCTTCCCTCCTGACTAACGACGCCCCGAGCCGAGGTCCGTGTCTCAATCTGAGACGCCCTCGGGACGTCGTTCCCCATGGGGGCCCATCTGGCCCTCCCTTGTAAGGGCGGGTCTCCTGACCCACCCGCTCCCCGGTTACGCTGTAATAGCCAACAGGGCTAACAGCATAGACAGACATAAAAAAAAAACATTTTCGAGCGTGGCTAATTATTTTGTATAATCTGACGATTTCCATAAAGCAAATTAACAAATAGCAACGCCTATACTCTCCTATTCTTGTTTCCATTCCTCTTACACTCTTTCTCTATCTATTACTCTCTCACTTCGTCCCCTCTCTGGTTTTGTTCGTTATAATTATATATTTTTGAAAAGGAGAGAAAAAAATATATATATTAAAAAACGATTATAAAATGCAAAATAAAAAACCCTACATTATGCGTATTGGTAATACGCATATACGCAATACAGATCATTTAACGACATCAATATTTATATTCTTATACTCAACATATAACAAATAAATACTATTGAGTGTTTCAGTATTTGTGGTACTTACATTAATATCCGCTCCAGGGAAGTTATATCGCTCAAACGGTGGAATTCGACCTTGAACGTACTGCGTTATTCTTTGGCCGTTCTTAAAAAACACAACCTGTATAATGACAATTGATACAATTAAAACCTGATCATACGCTTTTTCTAAAAAGAAAATCATAGTATTCAAACCATATATATGCTATTAGACATATTAACTCATAAACGAAAACTCATTTTAGAAAAAAGGAAGGTAATTGATGTATTCTTATATTATTTAAATATTTCAAATTCTTTTCATTTCAAGGGCTTCAAAACATCTTTCAATGCAGATGTAAGCAGTTTTTTTCTTCTCTCTCACACCTATGCAATAAAATCACCTTCACGCTCTTAAATACCGTTAATATAAAGGCATCGCTACAAAAACTGCAGCAGTTTTATAAGGTTTTATTTTTCATCTTTATAGTCCACCAACGCCTAGCATATTCACAGCAGACATAAGACGATCCCAATACACATAACGAAATATAGAATTTCAAATTTAACAAAACGGGTCGCGATGCGGTAGCTTAATTGGTAGAACGTTTTCTAATTTTGTCCGTCCGTCCGTAAAGTGTGAATGTTGTGTTTTACTGCCGGAGATTTATAGCAGGCCCTCTACCGTACCTCGACCGGTACTGTGGTCGGGAAAAGTAGGAGTCTGATTATATTGTCATTATTGTATTGATCGTAACATCGGAGTTTTTCCGCACTTGCTACACTTGTTAGGTGGATTAATGAACATAGTATGTAGGTGCTTGTCACCGGCCTCTTCCATTTGACAACCACGTTTTCCGGATGTTGATACCGCAAACAGTGAGTATATAGATTGGTGCCCAAGACCACACGAAAAAGAAAAAAATATGTATTTTTAGCCAATACTTCCAAAATTTGTCTTAAACATTAATTTAGTTTGTCTAAAATTGTCTAAAACACAATAGAAATAGGGAAGGAATTTATGATATTATATACAAGTAATGATAATGCGTTAATTAAATACCGAATACAAATCATTTACCTTGTATATAGTTTGGGGTTCTACGTTATGCTCGCATCTAAATACAGCACTGTGACCATGCAAGATGAACCGAGGCCCTCGCAGCTCCACCCACACATCCTCCATACTAGAAACTGTAGATGAATACAAGAGAATTAAAATATATATATGTATATTGTCACTGATTCATTTCTGTGAATCAAAAAAAACTTAAGGGGCCTTTATATGAGCAAGAGAACCCAAAACAAAAGTTTTTCATTTTGTCTGTTTGTTTGTTTTGTGCACGAAAATCTCAGAAATGACTTAATAAATTTTAATACAAGTTTCAGGAATATATTGTCACAGTCTTCACTTAACATTTAATGTTTATTTTATTGAAATTGGTTAAGTACTAAAAAAATTAATTTATGTCAATCGCGGAATAGGTATTATGCAAATCTTTTTCTATACATTTCATAAATATGTAGAATAGTCTCTGTACTTTGAAAATATTAAAAAATATATATCCAGGACATGAACGGATAATTAACAAAATCCTTATCTATTTTTTTTTATTTTCTTTATCTGTTTACTTGTTTCTCTGTTAGCACACATAACGAAAAAAATATATGGCTAATGTAAATAACTTTTATACATAGATATTGAGCGTCACTCTGAATAACATTTGGTTTTTACTTTCACTGCACACTCTTCACTATATCAAAAGGTATATGTATTTAAAGTGTTCAAGAAATGTATCTTTATACATATTTATTTATTTATTTTATATTAGCCAAAAAAATGTAGAAAAGGCGGATTTAATGCTAAAAATATTCTCTGCCAGTCAACCAAGAAAAACAGTAAAAGAAAAATTTTATAAACTGTAACTGATTGCTATCTATGCATGGAAAATATTTTCAAAAAATCATAATGAGAAGAATCATCATAAGAGAATTAATATATATATATATATATATATATTAATTCTCTAAAATATTTTTTTTTAATTTACTAGTCATTTAAGGCCATAAAATAATTTATGAAAAGTGTAAATTTAGGGAGCGAAATTCAAAATTCCAAAACGCGCCACCATTGGTCGAAAGGAAATGTGACGTCATTTGACACGCCATTCAATATATCGGCGTTTAAGTTCATACTGTGGTATCAGTGTGACTGAAAAATAAATAATTTAAACCTATATTTTCGTGCTTAAAGGTTTTATTAAATGATACAATTGTTTAGGTGATCTTAAAAACATTTTCTAAATACTCAAACAACTCTAACAAAACAAATACCTACAAACTCTTTTTGAATAGCATTTAGCATGCTACTACACAATACATTTTTAAAATGTTTCTGCCTCTGAACCATTTTTCACTTCACTTGACTCAGATAAATAACTTGGTTGATAATCAGCAGATATAGAAGATATAAGATGCTATAGAAGTATTATCAGTCTGTGTAAACAATTTTCTTTTTAAAACAGATAGTTTTACTTTTAAAACAGTTGTGTAACAATGTTGTGTGTTAAATGAGGAAATGGTCACAATGCTATATTTTGTTTTTCAGCAGGTATATTTACATTGACACCTTTACTTCCATACTTCGGTTTAATATTAACTTGCAAAGCTTAGTCACTTGATAATTTATCTTTAATATGCGAAAAGCAAGGCTCTGCCTTATGATCATCACATTCAATAGGAGAAGTACTGAGTCTTGGCTGATTAATATCACAGACATTTGTATGGGCAGTACTAGGACTTACTACCTATATCACTTCTTCGTAAAGGTCACCAATTTTTTTAAACACTACATTTGATAGCTAACTCTTAAAAGGTTTCATTAACCGATGTCAATCTTTGCCTTTTGACTATGCACATTCTAATTCTATCAGCTGGTGTTATTGCCACAAAAATATATAAGGAACAGCTCTTTTCTTCAAACTTAGATTACGTCTTTCTCCTTGTTGTTTCGTTACACATATTATATTCAATACAATTTATTGTATCTTCCTTAACCTGAAATAAATCGACAGACCATAAAAATTGCGTAAAATAAAAAAAGATTACTGTTTTTATAGAAACTTATACTGAAATTTGTAAGATAGGTTAGGTTAATTTTAAACTCAAATTTTCTAATGTTTAATACTTACTATAAATTTAAACTATTAGATTAAACTTATTATAAATAAAGTATACTTACGTTAAATCGATCTTCACAACCATATAAACACGATTTAGGACATATATTATCCCTTTTAATTACCATATACCATTGTTTTTGTATTTTCGCATCTCTTGGAATACAAAAAACACTTTGTTGGGTGTTTTTCTAATACTATTTTTGCACTCCGGTACTATACAATACTCGTAAGATGATTTTTATCTTCTTCCATGACTTGTAAAGCAATTAAAACTTAAAATATCTATGAAATAACTAAAAAGTTCATAGTAAACATTCACTGGACGTATCATTTGACGTCACGCAAAACGCGCGCAAAATGGCGGTGTTTAAACGGGTCAAATTTACTCAATGTTTTAATTTTCACTTTGAAAAAAAACTAGAATCTTTTCCAGCCTATTTATATTTTTTTCTACGATATAGAGAGGTAAATGATTAATTTACGTCAAAAAAAAATACGTGAATGTTCCCTATTACCTGTTAGGGCGAAATACTTGAGAATGATGTAAACAATGGTCGATCATTGCACATGTGTTCGTTATCGCCAGAATCCACTATCGACTTAGGTTTTTGCAATTCATACGACGAAATAGACACAACAGACGCTTTACTTTTAGTTTCATGTCATCCTTTGTTTACGAAAACGACACTGAGACTTGAAATGTTACGTTAATGTGAATAATGTTACTTTTGGTATTCCTATAATCGCTCTGATAATGTCCACTCTGGCCAAACTTGAAACATTTTACTATTCTTTTACTTTTCATTAAGAATGCATAAGATTGCTGCATATCTTCATTCCTTTCCTTTCACTCTTTCCTTTTCCTTTCACTCTTTCTTCTTTAATAAGGAATCTTGCAACTAAATTTTTAAACATTTTTCGAAGTCACATACAGAGCTTACTAATTTCCATTTGACAAATAACTGTATTTTTCACCCCTCCAGGAAGTAGAAGGTCAAAAATATTTAGAAAATTGCGAGTCATCCGAAGAGAGCAAAGTAGTAACAAACTGATCGTAACACAAGACAGAATCATTATCGATGCAAAAACAAGAAATGGAATCCAAAAAATAACAACGGATTCAGGTATGCTGATATAAGCAGGCCAGTTCACTAGTCTCAGGGGTACATTTTGGTGAATTGAGGTACTTAGAGATTTTCTGATATGGTTAAACTCTTCGAGTCGGTTATCCATTATTCTAATGCAAATATCTACACCCTTAAATATTGTTCCTAGAAGAATGCTAAATCTCTCACATAAATGTGGCCTCATAATTAATGGTGGGAATTAAAATTTTTAAAAATAAGTATTGGACGGAATAGAAGAGAGAAAATAGACCGGTGAGTAAATAAAGAAAATAGATATTACGATATAGAATAGAAATGTCAAAAGCTCTAACAGTCTATAGCAAACGATTTCATAGATCAATGAATAAATGTAGCATTATAGCATTTTATTCTGTACCATATGAGTCTCTTGAAAAAAAACTGCTGGCATCGACAATCTGTTTTTTTGTGGCTATAACAGCAACAACTGAAACAAATAATAGTTGGAAATTTATGTTTTAAAGGAAAGAAAGGTGTGGTAAGAATAAATATTTGTAGAAA
Organism: Napeogenes sylphis; assembly: GCA_959347405.1. Taxonomy (NCBI): domain Eukaryota; kingdom Metazoa; phylum Arthropoda; class Insecta; order Lepidoptera; family Nymphalidae; genus Napeogenes; species Napeogenes sylphis. The sequence goes on from OY365782.1 coordinate 22,137,463, forward strand.
GTAACATATGAATACTTATGAACTTATTATTGAATGAACTGGGACCTAGTTTGCAAGATCGTCCTTGAAACGTGTTCGATTCGTGTCTTCCGACTATTAAAATGGCACCGCAACTAAAAGGAAATTTCTATGACTCATCTAATCATCATATGACTCATCTAATTCTGTCATAGATAAATCTACCGGAAACCCCGTACTTAACCTAAGGATTAAGCTTATACAAGAAACAGTATTTGGTCGTATGACAGCAGGGTATTTGTTTAATATTAAAAGTGTTTTTTTAACTGTGTGGATGTGTTTGACTCCATCAAGAATTAGTCATATTTAATGACCCTCAGAAACAAAAGGATTCGCAATCTGCTGGGAATATGACTTAAAATCTTTAGAGAAAAAAGGGTTCACATACACTGTTTGAAGGGAAGGAGACGCAAGATCTAAATGAATTAGTGTCTTTTTAGACCTAGAAATTCCCGATATTTCAAAAATTCTGTAAGCAAAGAAAAAAGAAAGCAGAGAAACATCGTGGTGACCAGGATCAGGAAGTTTCGAAGGAGAATTTATTTTCAAACGAGTAATTATTTAATATTCATTTTTAGTAGGTAATGCTTTTCTGGTGTATGTGGTGTAAACACACTTTTCAAACATTTTCCATATTTGAAACATTAGTAATATTTTATTTTTCATTCATATTTTCAATTAGAAATCAATTTCAATCGTCACAGTTGTATAGATTTAATGCAAAATTTTATATGTGAACTGTTTCTTAAAGATTTTTCCTTTGACCCTATTAATTCCTTTGACTTTCCCAAAGTCTTTAAATTAAATTCGTCACTTTCAATTTATCTGCTTGGCATAGAAAATGTAAAATATATCTTTTTTTGTACAATACTTTTTCATATCTTATAACTCGACGAATTAAATGTCACATGTTTGTACATGGCAGAGTAATTTTAATGTTTCCCGAGCTATGTTAATAAATTATATAATATACAGATAAATTTGAGGTAACGAATTATGCAATATTTAACGAAAATCAACCACAACATTTGAGATCCGATTTTACATATTTATCAACAATTAAATCAACAATCAGAGATTTGTTAATATGTTCATTTTATAATATATTTTACATAAGTATTGCTGGAAATTGATAAATACTTGTATACTAAAAAAAAGAGTACTTGCAAAGAAATGAGTACTTGCAAAAAAAACCTTAACCTGTTAGTATTTTGTCTATAACAATAATTATTACAAAAACATATAGGTAACGAGTCTGCCATGAACATTATAATTACAAAATTAATAGAAAATATAAGATTAGCATACGCAGCAGAAATTCCTTAAATATATTTTAATATAAAATCAAAAAGTAAAATAATATTATAGATATTATGACATGGTTCAAAAAAATATAATTCACATTTTTAAAATGCAGAACAAACATGTAATCATATAAAATAATTGTCTACGTTGCATCATTTTCCTTGTTGAGGGTCTGCTATTAGAAGGGTTGACTTTCCTAATATTTATGTAGACTAGGGAACATCGTAGTTGCTCTATGAAGTAATCTCTATTTTACGGCCTTAATAACTGTACCTTCAGATAACGGGCTCCTTACAAGGATGCTCAATAACGCTCGCTTACACAAAATTTATTTTATTATTCGAATATAACGCTCTAGATTAAAAGCTATATTTAATTCGAAGCCTTATTATTATCTCTGATAATTTGAAAATAAGCTCGTCAGAAAAATATATATGCAGCAACAATTACCTTGTCATTTACTTATTTATATAACGTAACGTATATTTCAAAAACATGGTCTACAATTTCTATTAGTTTTTTTTTTGTATTAGAGTTGTTACGTAGTCGAAATAACATAATTTTACTAACTTCTGTAAAACTTTTACTTACATTGTTGCAGAATTCTCAAAATTATGAATTACGTTTCAAAACATTAATTCATCTTAAGTCCTGAATTGTGAAGATAAATATTTTTTTATTAAATAGTAGTATTTTTTTCTAGGCTTATAATATCTTTCATAAGAGGTGTTTCTCGTAATATCAAGTTGAATTAAGTGGGTGGAAATTGACATCAGCTGCTATTATGACGTCAACCCGTATCATAAGGTCATCTCTCAAAGTATCAAGTCTAGCACAATTCAATTGAATATATTCTAAAACACGTAGCATAAAAAACAAACAATTTATTAAATAAAATATAATACATCATTAATTCAATTCAATCCAATTTAGTTAATTCCCTTCGTTGAAATTATTTCTTTTGTTTATTCGAATATAAACATTCCTTACTGAAAGAAAAAGATAGATAGTTAATAAGAAATATCAGTAGGAACTGGAGGAATAAAATAAATTCTAAATTGTAGGGGACGTCTGATGCAAAGTAATCCGTAAGACCAGACCCTATTCTGGGTAGGTTGAATAGGCATGTCAACTTCAATTCGCTTTTTATTGGTTTAACTATTTCAATTATTTCTTTTAATAAACTAATATTTTACATCACTGATATATCAAGTCGGGAAACCTGGTATAAAGATTAAATTTAATAGAGTGGAAAATGAATATTTTATTATAATTTTATTCGGTAACGTCTGCATTAGTAATAGTAACACTGTATTAATTATAATATTTATTTATTTATTTGTAAAATCTTTATTGTACAAAAAAATTTACACAATTGGCGGTCCTAATACACTATCTACTAGACAACCGATTAAATTAACAGAAAAACTCAAATGAGGGGTACAATAGAGAATAAAAAATAATAATGACAATAATAAAAAAGCGACAACATTAAACACGATCTAAAATTATAACAAAAGAAAATAAAATGAATTTATAAATATTATATGTTCCACACACACACAATACACCAAAAATACATAAATATGTAACCATATTAAATATATATAAACTATTAGATATATATAGAAAGAAATGGTATGGTACTTGAATATGAGATAATAAATTAATTATAAATATAATACAATAATATTTGTAAATCTATAATAAGTAGTACCTACCTAAGATAAGTTTTTTTTTAAAAAGTAAAGAAAAAAAATCATTTTTTTTATTTTATTACCTTTAACGCGGAATCGGTTTTATGTTGTTTTAATATTATACTATGCTTATAGTTACACTGTACATGTTATGATTAGCTGTAAAATGAAATGCTAAAGAAATTAAATGGTGATATGAGAAGTTTTTAAAAATTTAATTGTACCTGTTCATTGAAATTAATAATTTGAATTAATTGAATTATTAAAAAAAAATATATCGGGTATTGACACATCATTTATATGAATAAACAATATATTAAAAGAAAGCGATAGTGTTAATTACCTGATTTAAATGCAGTACTTCCTATACATAATGTTTAAAATGATTAGTTTTAAGCGTAAAATGGGTTGTACTTGTACGATTATATTTGCTGCGCGCATACCTTTTCGGGCCGTATCTTGTGTTATATTTATTTATTTTTATATATTTATTCAGTAGGAATCCAACGTTTACAGAATATTTATTATCTTACTATAAGATAAACAAAACATTATCTTAACGTTAATAAGTTAATATTGTATAAACACATAAAGAATAATTCAGCATTCTTAAAAGAAATAATTCTTTGTCTATATAAAGTAAAAACAGATTACAAAAAGTATTAATAAACAAAATTCGATAACCCAAAAAATAAAGATCTCTAATAGGAAATGACAGTTGAACGAGGCGATACGTGTCCAACCTGACGTCGAAATTGGTAATGTGATGCCACTGGGAGGCTAGTCTGGAGACTGCGAAGATACCAAAACCCCCCCAGGGATCGCCATCGGGCTTCCTCGTCTGGTCACCAACCAGCACGATGGATCCACCCTGGGAATTTTGGCAGCTGGCGGGGCAGCCTTTCGTGGGTGGCTAACCCACTAATTGGACTAATTCTATTTGGTGAAAACATTATGGCAAAATATCTAAGATAAATGAACAATCTGGTTCAATATTCTGTCAGGAGATTAGTCTTACTCAAACAAACTCTGTTATAATATTATCGAAGAGATAGATAATTGAAACATCAATCAACGAAAACAAATTATGAAAACCTGTCAATACGAACGATATTATTACATAAAATTATCACATTACTTTCGAAATACATGGTTGCATGCTTATCCAATTTGCATTTTAAACTGGCTGTACGCGAGTCTCTTCACGCGAACAAATTAAATGAATTAATAAAAGTTTGTGTTTTCTTTCAATTTCATTCCAATCATTTTACTTTTGATTTTACCCTTGATTTTACCATTTTACCTCATTGTGTTATTTTCAAACTTATTTTATACTTTTTAATTTTTTTAAAAAAAGTTCCATATAAAAAATAATATTGGGTAGTTAAAAAACATTCACTGTTGAGCAGTCGACCGGGTCACATGTCCCTTTTACCTGCTTCGCCTACCCGCGCCACCTATCTGGGCCGTCACTCTGACGGCGTGCCTAAGCACTCCTCTGTCACCTACTGATAGAGATTCGATAAGTTTCACGTTATGCACTCGCCTCCCTGTTCGCGCAGGGAGGACGGCTCGTATCTCCGGGCTCCACCATGGACCCCAAATCCGCGGCGGAACCCGAAGATCTGTCCAAGTCGCAGTTTTTTGGTTGGGTCCACGAAATTACGCCTGAATTATGCCTACGATACTCAAGAGTATTGTTAGGTACCGAGTCGCCGCCTTCGAAATCGCGCGCCGCGATCGCAGTCGAGAGCACCTTCGACATGGAAGTCGAGGCCGCCACCTCTACGAAGGAGACGGGCTCGGATTCCGGTCGGGGAGTTCGTCCCCTCCTCGGACGCTGATGAGGACCACGGTTTCACGACCGCGCAGACCAAATCCGCCAAGAGGAGAGCGACGAAAGCGCTCTCCTCGAATTTACCGCGAAAACGGGCCTCAAAACCCGCCAGTAGCGAACCTGTGTCGCCCGTCTGTCCCTCGGGCCCGGGCCCGACTCGAGAACCCGCGCCGATCGCGCCCAATGCGCCCGTGTCCTCGCCGCCGTTGTCCGCGCCTTTAGCGCCACGGAAGTCCCCCGCGCCGCCGCCGCTTTACATAAGGGACAAGTCTAAGTGGGACACTCTGTCCGCACTTATGACGGAGCACAAGCTCCATTTCACGTCCACCCGAAATACCATAGGACCACCGTGGTCTGATTCGTCTCCTCCGCGAACGTGGTTACGGATACCACACTTACGCGCTAGAGGATGAACGCCGCTTAACGGTGGTCATCCAAGGGCTCCCCGTGGAGCTCACTAGTGAACGGATTTTCGAGGACCTTAAGTCCCAATTCTTCCCCGTCATCTCGGTGCCCCGCATGTGCCAAGCGACCACTAGGGTCCCGTTCGATCTCGTACTCGTTCATCTCGAGCTTTCCCGGGAAGGAAAGCAAATTTTTAACAGTAATAGTTAAGACAGTCTATGGGCATTTCCAACGTTTTTGTCACGCGCGTCCAAAGTGCGTCAAGTGCCTGGACGACCACGCGACAGCCGACTGTCCACGTAAGGGACCGCTCCCTGAGGATCCTCCCAGCTGCGTCCTGTGCGGACAGAAGGCGCACCCCACGAATTATCACGGGTGCCCCAAAGCGCCGCGCAGGACACAGCCGGCAAGGCATCCTCCTCGGTTCGTCCAGCCTTCATGGGCTCCTCTAGCCCCTAGGAGGCCCGCAGTCCCTCAGGCATCCCAGGCCTCTCAGGCACCCTCGAACGCGGTCGCGTACGCTTAGGTGAAGCCTCCGAGGATTATCCCACAGCCCGTCCCCCAGTCGATACCGTCGCCGCCGGTTCGTAACTCCACCGACGTAGTTGCGAGTTCGCTCGCGTGCGTTACGAGCCTCTTCGGTGTAATAAACATCGCATGTAATAAGCTTCTAGTCTTTTCGAATGAAATGAGGGATTCCGCGCGGAACCCTCCCGCGAGGATGGAAGTGCTCCTCAAGCACGCCGTCCTTATCATATCGATATACGAACACACGATGTCATCATGATAACATCGCGTGGAAGGGTTAAACCTCGCTCTCTAACTGTCGCTACATTCAACGCGAACGGGCTACTTAAGCAGAGAGATCTAGTGTGCGACTTCGTGGTCACGCACCAGATAGACGTCCTGTCAGTACAAGAGACCTTTCTGAAGCCGTGTAATCGTGATCCGCGCCTCGCGAATTTCCGTCTCATTAGGAACGATAGAGCAACCGCGAAGGAGGGAACCATCATCTACTACAGAAGGTCTCTTCATTGCACTCCGATCGATCCGCCCCAACTAGTTAACGTAGAAGCGTCATTATGTCAGGTGGGTATGACCGGCCATCAGTCGATCATACTAGCATCCGTCTATCTTTCTCCCAATAAAGTCTTAGTTGAGGGGGACCTTAAGTCCTTACTCCAATTAGGTGACGCAACCATTCTGGCCGGCGACCTAAATTGCAAACATCCCCGCTGGAACTCTACTGTCGCAAACAGTAGAGGACATCTCCTTGATAGGCTAAGTTACAAGGGTGGTCTCGACTTCGAGATCACCGCGCCTTTGAGTCCCACGCGATACTGTGACACAGACTGCCGACATGACAGACCCGACGTGCTCGAAATAGTACTCTTGAAGGGCGTGACGCTCTAGTTACGTTCTATGACCATCGACCGGTCCTATTTCAGCTAGGACCCTCTCCCCTCCTAGGGAACCCGCGACAAAAACAATTTCGATAATTGTTCGAGAGCAATTCCACTCCCCCGTATCAGCGCACCTCGACAAAATTCCTGACCACCTTACATCGGTCGAGGACGCTGTTTCAGCCGCGACTAACTTCACAGAATATTTGGTAGACAGCATAGGAAAGTCCTCTAGGGAGGTCCGAGTGAACTTCGAGGGTTAGCGAGCGAGCGAGGTTAAAAACACCGCGATTAGAGCCCATGACCGATACCCGACAGATGACAACCGACGGAGGCTGCGCCGTCTCCAGAGGGAGTCGAGACAAGCTCTCGACGACTTTAGAGATAGCTGCTGGAATAGGACGCTTGCGGCGCTTTCTCCAACACACCAGGCATTCTGGCAGTTGCAGAGAGCGCTGAAGGCGGACACCGTCTCAGATATGCCTCTCTTGGTTGGACCTAACTCCGTCATCGCGTTTGACGACCTTGACAAAGCTGAGTGCTTAGCCGACAGTCTAGAGAGCCAGTGCCGTCTGTCTGCTCAATCGGTGGATCGCGATCATGTCGAAATAGTCGACGGTCAATAAAATGTGTTCTCAGCCACCGGTCGGTCCACCGTCCGCGCTGAGGGACACCCGAATCCACTGGTGGCTGACGCCGCAGAGTATAGACCACGTAAGACTACTTTAGTCAGAAAAAGAAGACCCAAGTCGGTACTCGTTGACCTCGATGACGCGTTCACAGTAGGTAATAACGTACGCGTAGGCATAAGTGATACCACACAATATACAGACACACCGTCTATACCGGTATAGACGAGGTCCCAACTGAGTGCTCCGTTGCTCCGGAGTTCTGTTCCCCATGGGGGCCCATCCGGCCCCCCTTTTTAAGGGCGGGTTTCCTGACCCACCCTCTCCCCCGGTGACGGTGTAATAGCCAACAGGGCTCACAGCATAGACAGACAAAAAAAAAGGGTACTTAACGTGAAGACGATTACCCTGATCCCTGATAGGTAGTGCCATTGCACGACGGTTCATGAATTAAACATGTTATCAATTGAAATCATGCAAATACATATATTTATACAATATTTAATTAATTTTAATAGAATTCTCACTTTCGTTACTTCTTATGCTGTTTTGTGTATAATTATTTTGTGCGTAATTACAGTCTGTTTCAGTATGTTTAATATTACAGGAAATGTTTCTAAGAAGGTCAAATAAGGTGCGTGATGTACAACATTAAACCTTTAATACCTACCCTCAAGTAGCTTACAGAATCTTATCAGGTTTACAAACCTCTAAGTTGGTATTATGTAAATTTAACACTTAACTTTATTATGAATTTCTTTCATCCAATGCGACCTAGCAATGACAGTATAAAAAGGTGTACGTGGTATATTTTAATGTGCGTAAATACATACCTTTTTTCTAAGACCTTTATTTATTATTTTCTTTTTGTGGTTCTCTGACATCTTCCCCATGGGTGGAGGGAATCGGTGTTCTAAGACCAAAGTAAACGTACAAAGTTTTGATATAGTGCGGTAATTTTTTATATTACTACGACACCCATTTTTTTTATGGGAGTTATAAAGGCCGACTTCCATGCTTTAGGAACAAGGCCTTCCGCGACGGAACGCTTGAATAAGATTGATAATGGCTCAGACAGAAACCGTGCACATTTTACAATAAATAAAGGCACTATGCGGTTTGGTCCAGGCCCCTTGGACACATCCAGTGCCATTAATAACTCACGAACAGTATGTTCATAAATCTCTATATTTCTAATCACATTACTTGTGACTAACGTCGTCATGATTATGGACAGGACTATTTGAAGTACCACGTTGATGTACAAGAAACATAGATTGAAAGTAAGACGAGAAAAGCTGACAGACGTCCTCCCCCGTGCCAGCAGTCTGACCTTCGTAGTGTAAGGTAGATGGGAGAGAATTAAAACCCTTCTTGTTAGATTTTATAAAAGACCTTAAGATTTTTGGGTTGGTAATTATTGATTCTTCGGATTTTTTTATGAATTTATCGTAACAGTTAGCTTCTAAAATTTTAGGCCGTTTTCTCAATAGTGCAAACACTTCATAGTCACTACTATTTTTATATTTCTGGTATTTACGTAGAAACTTATATTTTTCTTTAAGCACTTTCTTTAAAGAAAGCTATACCAGGCAGGGAAAGAAGATGAATTAACTAATTTATCAGGGATATATTGGTCAATAAGATCATAAATTTTTTTATAAAAAATTTCAACGGCGTTTTCTAGGGAAACGGATTTTAGAAGTTCCCAGTTAGTTTCATTTAATGCAGAGTTTATTGAGTCGCAATCCCCTGTGCGATAGAAGTATGTTAATCTTATAACAAAATTTACTTATATAATCTATGTAATTACTACTAGAGCCATCTGTGTCACATTAAAGTCATTTATAGACAAATAAATCAGTCTCTTCTAAAACGTCACACTGTGTATTTATTATCAGGTTATGGGCAAACGCGTTAAAAGTTTTTAGAAGAAGTTTTAACGAATAATAGTTTTCTTTCGTATTAAAAATGTCATCGACGAACTATATCGCTAATATACCCAAATTAAAAGGTCGCGAGAACTATGAGGAATGGTGTTTTGCCGTGCTAAATTTGCTTGTGTTAGAAGGCATGGCGTCCGCCATTACGGCACGTTTACCGGTTCAGGCTACAGCAGTTCAAACAACAGAAGACGCTAAAGCAAAGGCTAAACTAGTGCTTACAATCGACCCATCGCTTTATGTGCACATCAAATACGCAACTACTACGTATGAATTATGGAGCAAGTTGAAGAATATGTTTGATGATACCAGCTATACAAGAAAAATTAGTTTGTTACGCAAGCTCATAAATATTCGACTTGAGAATTGTGACTCCATGACTCAGTACGTAACTCAGATTACAGAAACTGGCCAGCGATTACAAGGAACAGGATTCAAAATAACAGATGAGTGGATCGGTGCATTAATGTTAGCGGGATTGCCTGAAAAGTACAGCCCTATGTTGATGGCAATTGAACATTCTGGCATCGAAATAAGTTCAGATGTTATAAAAAAAAGTTGTTGGACATGTGTAGTGGAGTTGAAACGGTGTCAAGTTCCGAGAATGCTTTTGTCGCAAAAGGAATGCAGCGCCTGAAATATGGCAACAATAAAATTAGTCAAAGACAATCTGTCAGTGGCACTTCAAAAGCTGTAAAAGTCATAAAATGCTACAAATGTAAACAAACTGTGCACTATAAAAACCAATGTTCTAATAACGCCCCAAACTTAGAGTTCAATAAAAGGAAACAATCAAATGCATTTTGTGCTATATTTTTGAGTGGAAAATTTAATAGCAACGATTGGTACATAGACAGCGGGGCAAGTCAACATATGACATCATCCTGAATCGATCACAAAAACACGAAACAAAAGAAGTAATTGTCGCGAACCAAACGTGTGTTCCAGTGCTGTGTTCTGGCGATGTGAACATCACTACAATTGTGAATGGTGTGGAGTATGACATCACAGTTTCAGATGTATTGTGCATAACAAATTTGATAACCAACTTGCTTTCCGTGAGTCAGCTGATAGAGAAAGGCAATAGTGTGGTTTTTAAAGAAAACTCCTGCTATATCTAGAATCGACAGAAAAAACTCGTTTGAAAGGCAGAATTAGTGGAAGGTGTGTACAGATTATACACTGTGAAAACAGAACAGTTATTGGCAGCAACAGTGCTAGCATCAAGTGAAATCTGGCATCGGCGTATGGGACACATAAATAGCGTCAGTTTAGACAAGATAAAAGATGGAGCGGTCAAATGAATATCTTTTACAGATAGGTCAACAATAAGCAGAAATACATGCCCTACATGCTGCGAAGGGAAACAGACACGTTTACCGTTTAGTCATGTAGGTATGAGGAGCAGTGTGCCACTAGATATAATACATGCAGATGTTTGTGGACCGATGGAATTGACTTCTATTGGGGGAGCGAGGTATTTTCTCATTTTTGTGGACGACCACAGTCGCATGGTATTTGTTTATTTCCTCGAAGCAAAAAGTGACACATTTCAATCTTTTAAGCAGTTCAAGAATATGTTTGAAAATCAAAAGGAAGAAAAATAAAAATATTGAGGACGGATAACGGCCTACAATTCTGTAGCAAAGAGTTTGAACAATACCTGACAAATGCAGGTATAATTCATCAAAAAACTAATGTTTATAGTCCTCAGCAAAATGGCTTGAGTGAAAGGATGAACAGATCATTAGTGGAAAAGGCAAGATGTCTAAATTTTGATGCTGGTTTACATAAAAAATTTTGGGCAGAAGCCATAAACACCTCTGTTTACTTAAGAAACAGGTCAGTTGTTACTGGATTGAAAAATATAACACCATATGAAATCTGGACAGGCAAGAAACCAAACTTAAGTCATGTAAGAATTTTTGGTAGTAAAGTAATGACATATATCCCAAAAACGTTTGAAATGGGATAAGAAAGCTAAAGAATTAGTTTTAGTTGGCTATGCCGAGAATATAAAGGGTTATAGGGTTTATGACCCAGAAAATAACTCGGTTTTGACTAGCAGAGATGTCATCATAGTGGAAAAATACTCAACTATTAACAATACAGTAGATATTCCAGTTGAACGTAAGTCTTCAGCGCAGGAACACAAAAAAGAGTATATAGTTTCAGATGTCAAAAAAGAGTATATAGTTTCAGATGACACAGACTCTGAAGATGAATTTGAAGATAGTGACAATACCTATGTTCCAGATGATACTTCTTGTGTCACTTCCGATGAAAGTTTTTTTGATGTAGTACCTGATTAAGAGATTAAAACAGCATGCTTAAACAGTGAGGAAGCTATACATAAGAGAAACAGAAAAGCACAAGAACGTTTTGGTTATAATCAATTGTGTATTGCTCAGTCTATAGATCATGATGAAAAGGATATTACACTCCAAGAGGCTTTAAAAGGACCAGAGAGTCACTTTGGGAAGGCAAGCATGAAAGAGGAATTGGAGTCATTTAAGAAAAACGATGCATGGGAACTTGTTGATCGACCTGCAGATGCCACAATAGTGAAGTGCAAGTGGGTGTTCAAAAAGAAATATGATAGTACCGGAAAAGTCAGATGCCGTTCAAGGTTAGTGGAAAAAGGTTTCTTACAAAAACCAGATATTGACTATCATGAAACTTTTTCACCAGTGCTACGATATTCCACATTAAGGTTATTATTTTCTATAGCAGCAAAACTTAGTTTAGATATACGTCATCTCGATGTTACCACAGCTTGTTTGAATGGTTATTTGAAGGAAATTGTGTATATGTACAAACCTATAAGTTATGAAGCAAGGAGTGAAAATGACCAAGTGTTAAAATTAAAACGTGCTATATATGGCCTTAAGCAATCATCTCGTGCTTGGTATCAGAGAATAAATGATTATTTGATAAGTTTAGGCTATGAAAAATCAAAGTACGAACCTTGGCTTTTTATAAAATCTGTTAAAAATGTTAAAGTCATTGTAGCATTATTTGTTGACGATTTCTTTATTTTCGCTAACTCTGATATTACAACTAAAGATTTGATAAATAAGTTAAGTTGTAAATTTGAAATAAAAGATTTAGGCCAGATAAAACAATGTTTAGGTTTAAGAGTTAATTTTAATAATAATGTAATAACTGTTGATCAAGAGCAATATGTAGAAAACCTATTAAAAAGATTTAATATGTTGAATTGTAAAACAGCAGAAACTATGAAGATTAATTTAAAGCTAGAAAAATCTCAGAATAGTTGTTGTGATAATAAATATCCATATAGGCAACTGGTAGGCAGTTTGATGTATCTGGCAGTGTTAACCAGACCAGACATTGCATATAGTGTTAATTACCTTAGCCAGTTTAATAATTCATATGATGAAACTCATTGGAGACATTTAAAAAGGATTTTAAAATATTTAAAAGGTACTAAAAACTATGGTCTTGTATTTTCCAAAGATGAGTCTTATATTAAGGGTTATGTAGATGCAGACTGGGGCTCAGATAATAATGACAGAAAATCTTTTTCTGGGTTTAGTTTTATGATGTCAAATACAGTTATCTCTTATGAATGTAGGAAGCAAAGAAATGTAGCTCTGTCTTCAACAGAAGCTGAATATATTTAAATATCGGAAGCTAGTAAAGAAGCCATTTATCTAAAAAACTTAATGTTTGAAATTTTAGGTATTACAGAACCTATTGTTTTGTATAACGATTGTCAAAGTGCACAAAAATTAGCTTCAAATCCAATTTTTCATCGAAGATCGAAACACATTGATATCAGATACCACTTTATAAGGGAAGCTGTAGCAAATAATTTTGTTAAAATTGATTATCTGGAAACAGTTTAAATGCCAGCAGATATTTTAACCAAGTTTGGGATTGGGATCTGTTAAACATAAATATTTCACTGAAAAACTTGGCATTCCACCTGTTTCACAGTACTTGTAATTTTTTTTTGTGTTTTGTGGCCTTAGATTGTTTATTAATTTTGTTAAGCGGAGGTGTTAATCTTATAACAAAATTTACTTATATAATCTATGTAATTACTACTAGAGCCATCTATGTCACATTAAAGTCATTTATAGACAAATAAATTAGTCTCTTCTAAAACGTCACACTGTATTTATTATCAAAGTATTGAGTCGCGGTTTTGTTGCCAATCGGCATGACTGAGTAAATTCAAACAAAATATCTAAAGATTTATGGTGAGGGTCTTCAGGTACTAAAGGTACTTCAGAGCATCGAGCAACTGATAATGTGGTATTACAAAATACCCAGTCCAATATTCGATTATTGGCATTTGTGTGTGAGTTAAACTGGTAAAGATTACATTCGTCTATAATGTCAAAGAAAATAGTCAGCGTGTTATGTTTGTTAAGTTTCCACTGGACATTGGTCATATTGAAATCCCCTATAACCATAAAGAAATCATCAGGGCACAAACTCATAAATAACCCCACCTCCATATAACTCACAAGTTTTCGGTTAATCTCGATCCCGCCTCCAAACATCATACCTATCATCATACAGCTCACTGCTGCTTATACCCTCGAGAAACCAGGTCTCAGTTATCACAACAATGTCATAAGAATTGATAAGAATATTACGTTTAAAAATATGTGTATTAGTGCGAAGTCTTGGAGTATTTTGATAATAAATATTTAGATTAGAAAAGGCAATTTTTTACTATAAAATACTATAACAAAAAATATGAGTAGCGGAATAAAAAATAAAAAGTAAATAATAATTAAACATTGTAACTGAGGTTGTAAAAATGTGAGATCCTAAGCAGAGATAACTAAGTATATTCAAGTGATTCATATAAAATCCATTTTTTTTTTATTACGAATTTACATTTTATATTTCATTTGGGTAAAGTAAATTTTATCTTTTTAACAGAGAAAGTTGAGACACCTTTGTGTATTTTCATGTATATATATAAATATATAAATATATATATATATTATCCGCATCGTCCTTGATTCGCATAATTATAATTTTAGTTTAAAAGACAATAAGTAGATATGTGAGAGTATTATTAGACATAATATTTACATGAAGAAGTCTGGGGTAGGCTGTTTTTTTTTAACCAAAACAAATTCTTATAGTTGTAAGAAACAATTAGACGTCATTTTATTATCTTCTTATATCTATCAATATACCAAACATCAATTAAGGATTCATTATGGCTGTCTATTAATTGATTGTAATCAATTTTTTTTTTTTCTTGGGTCGTGATTATATTTAATTAAAAAAAAACATATATTTTCTTCTAAGGTATATTTTTTATAATATGACGTTATTGGTAATTAAAACAAAGGACTAGATTTATAATAATTTAACTTAACCAATACTACATAAAAAAATGATGTTAAATGTTTTTTAAGAAATCTAATACGTAGGAACTAAAAAAGTTATACCATATTTTTCAATAACTTTTTGCCATCTTGAAGATTGTGATATAAAACCGTTGCTATAGAAATTTTAGGACTTCTGATAAAAAAAATGAGACAAGTTGTTTTGGTAGTCCTCTCTTTATGTTTACCTGACCAAACCTAAAGAGTTCTGTAGAGACCAAAACAGTTAGAAATCTGAAGATGCAAAATCAGGGCTATACAGTGGATGCACTAATACCTCCCAGTCTCTCTAAATCTTTTCTGAGTGGGTAAAGATGCATGTGCTCTAGCGTTATCGTGATGAAAGATCATTCTATTGATCAATTCCGGCCGCTGTTTTTCAAGTTCTTGCTTGAAACTAAAGCTATTTGCAAAAAAAATCCGGAACAAAAATAAAGCTTGCCTGGCTCGAAAAGCTCGAAATGAACAATTCTCTTCTAGTCCCACCGTACACACAGCATCACCCTAATGCGAGTCAACCCGGATTTTGCAACAATCTTTAAGGCCTATCCGACCTTTTTCGCAATTTATTATCACATGTGATCCACTTTTCATTACCTGTTATCAATCTCTTAAAAAACGGGTCGATTTCATTACGTCTCGGTAAAGAATAGAAAATGAGTAAACAGTTTATTAGGTCCTTTTAGTGAACTCGTATGGAACGCAAATATTTGTGTAACCAGATTTTACCAGTGGGTTAAAATTATTTTGTATTCAATTTTCAGTTCTTCAGCTATGTCGTAACGACTGACATGCCGATCTTTTCAAACTTCTTTTCCACTTTTCAAAAATTGCATCCATTTTATATGAAACGGGGTAGCCAAATCGAGGTGTATCTTTGACATCAAAATTGCGGGAGTGAAAAAGGTTAAACCACCTTTGTGCTAGTCTTATTGACACTATAAGGTCCATAAACGTCAGATTTTATTTTTATATGAGAACTCTCTTACCACGAAGAATCACCAATGACAGTTGTTCTATTCTTTAAAACCCTGTATGACACTGCTCACAAACACACTAAACTGTTTACTATTTAAACACTTTAATAACACTGTTCAACTTTATTATACTATTTCTGTTACACTACATAGTCTTTCAATCACATACTAGGCAGTACACCTTTTAGCCGAGAGACGATTTATATTTTCACTATTCTTAATCAAATCAGTATCCAATATTGCAATTATTTATTTGGCTCGGCTTTCCGTACGTGTCGTTGGAGTTTTGGTCTCATTTGAAAGGAGTTGGTCTCTTCTTTCTTTTAATACTATTCCCAGTCCACCCAAACGCGTGATTTTTTTACTTTTTATTTTTGATGTGAGAGTAACTTACCGTATTCCCACCAATATTAGAACAAAAATACAATGATTAAATAACATTTCACATCTATACAATGCATTTATCAATTATGTATATTATTATATTAGGTAGTATTTCATTTTAATTTAACTAGAAAAACAAAATTTGTAACAACTTTGTTGTTTTAGATTTCCGAATGTGAAATGGCGGCAACTTGACAAATGACGTTTGTGATTTAATTATATGTATATTGTAGAAGATAATTCAGATCAACTGTTGAAGATTTGTATATAAGCCAGCGCGGGTAGATTCTCGGATTCACTTATTGCGTATCGCTCGATTCGTGCGGTTGTTGTTTTTTTTGAGCATCTCGTGTTTAGTGATAACGTTGTGTGGTTATTTTGTAAATTAATTTCCTTATTATTAGTTTGAAAGTATTATAGTTGTTTTCTAATCTAAAGTCATTTAAATTTGCTGTTTTGTGAAATTTTAAATAATAACCATTACAGGTTATTTTGTGATTATTTTTTTTTAAGTGAAATTAATTGAGGTTTACCAGATCAGAAGTGGGATAGGATTATCGTGATCTTATCCTGCTCGTCGGAACTGATTGTGTTTACGTTAAAATTTTACGGTTTCTTTTTGTTAACTATCAATTGGTGATTTTTATTTTTATTCAGTGTTCGATATACCCACATTGTGTGTAATGTCTGATCGTAATAATCATAAACGAGAAAGTCGCAGGAGAAGTCGTGATTACCGACGTAGTAGACATCGCGATCGTTCTCCAAACGGTCAATTGAGGGGCGATATGGAAACAATATTAGAACGTCTCCGATCTATTGAGAATCAGGTAGCTACGCGAAACACACCGCCACCGGTGCAGTGTGATGTGAGGCCCGTGCTCTCACCAGTACCACGTCATGAACCGATTGAACGCGGCGCGACCTCCTTAGTTGAAGGATTTGCGATGTCCACGCATAGGGATCAACGGTCTATGACTCCGTCGATCCCTCTGCCTTCGCGGGGTGCCCCGGAAGCACCGTCTGTACCGGACTTAGACTCGGAGCGTAATACCACTCAAATAAGTGTTCCGTCGACATTTACTGACCGTATTGTAGATGCTATCCGCGCTATAAATACCACTAGTTCTTTAAATACAAACTGTTACATTTCTAATTTTGATCCAAATTTACAGAATATCGATGATTGGTGCGAGGAGGTGGAACGTGCCAAATCGCTGAATAACTGGAACGATTACGAATGTCTTTTACGAATCGGTAACTGTCTTAAAGGGGATGCCAAGTTGTGGTTAAGTGAGTGGGTGACCGCCGAAGGTAGTTGGTCCAATTTTAAGAAGGAGTTTAAACTTTTGTGTCCAAAAGTTCCTGATGTCGCCAGTATTTTGTTTGATGTAATGAGCACTAATTCGGATAATTACGTTTCGTATGCCGATTATGCTCGCCGGTCACTTCTTCGTTTGCGAATTGTAAGAGGACTTAGCGATGAATTGATTACAGCCATTGTGATTCGCGGTATTAACGATGCCCATATTAAGGCGTGTGCTACTAATGCTAAACTATCTCCAAACAATCTTGTAGATTTCTTTTCTAATTATGTTAAACCTTCCACGTCTGGGGTTAATTCTGTTCCAGTTAGGTCTAGCGGTTCGTACCTTAATAAAAGTAAATCACGGTATCCTAATCAAAGAAAAAGACATTTTGAATCGGGTAAGTGTTTTTCGTGTGGTCAGCCAGGGCATATTCAGGATGTATGTAAAAAGTTTAAGTCGAATTCAAATGAGCGCCCTCTGAACCAGGATAATTTAATCTCTAAGCCCGTTTTTGTTCCTACAAAACCCGATACATGTACGTTTTGCAAAAAATCTGGTCATAAAACTGAAATTGTTTTGCTAAGTTAAAATCGGAATCACGTAATAAAAATAATGTCAATTTTTGCCAAAAACAGGAAGTTACCTACAATAGTGATGTGATCGTTGCTGTTGTTCAAGGCGTACCTGTCGATGTTTTGATAGATAGTGGTTCAACGCTATCATTAATCTCGTCACACTTATTAAAACATTTTAGTTGCGCGCATAAGCCTACATTTCGTATACTCAAGGGTTTAGGTAGCCAGGAGATTGAAAGTACTTCTTATGTAATTTTAATAATCGAATTTGACGGCTTGTCTCTCGATGTTGACTTTTATATAGTTGACACCGAGTATATGAATACCCCGGGCATTGTAGGTACGGATGTACTTAATAGAGAAGGCGTTAGTTATATTCGGACGCGTGACAAGCAAATATTGACTAGGAATTTAAATGTAAATAAAGTCATGACCGTTCAGTCTCATGTATCTATCCCTGTAAACACGCCTCTTGTTGGTAATGAGCTTCAACGGTTGTTGATAATAGTAGAGAAATTTAAAAAGTTTTTCATATCTGGCACTGCTACGTCAACGGTAAATACTGGTAGTATGACCATTCGGTTGAGGAGTGATATTCCTATTAGTTATCGCCCATATCAGCGGATAATTTCAAAAACATTAAGATCATTCATAGAATCTGGTGATATCCTGGTATATATTGATGATATTTTAATTATGAGCGCGTCAATAGACAGCGGATTGACTCTTTTGCATAAGGTACTTGACACGCTAACAAATGCAACAAATGCAGGTTTTTCCATCAACTTAAAGAAATTTTCTTTTCTTTCCAGTTCAATAGAATATTTAGGTCGCAGTATTAGTGAAGGACAGGTAAGGCCGAGCAGTGAAAAGGTAAGAGCTTTAACAGGGGCTGAAGACCCCAAAAATGTTAAACAGGTTCGCCAGTTCATGGGCTTAGCCAGCTATTATCGACGATACATACCGAACTTTGCTCAAAAAACTGCTTGTATTGCTGTATTGACACGTAAAGGTGTCCCCTTTAGGTGGGGACCAGAACAGCAGACAGCTCGTGAGGTAATTATTCAATGTTTAACCAGTGAACCGGTGCTTGCTGTTTATGACCCATCCTTGCCAATCGAAGTACACACAGATGCCAGTTCCATTGGCTATGGTAGTATTTTTTTACAGTTACACGAAGGTGGTCATAAGCGAGTTGTTGCTTACTTCAGTAAGTTAACGCAGGGTGCTGAAGGTAAGTACCATTCCTACGAATTGGAAACTCTGGCGGTTGTTAAAGTGCTACAGCACTTTCGTCATTATCTTGTAGGTGTACACTTCATCGTAGTCACCGATTGCAATGCACTCAAGTTAACCCAACGAAAGAAAGATTTACTTCCTAGAGTGGCTCGGTGGTGGATATACCTGCAGGATTTTGACTTTGAGCTACACTATCGGAAGGGTACTCAAATGTCTCACGCCGATTATTTGAGTCGAAATCCGGTCAATGTGTGTTCGGTTCGGAAGCCTCTGAATTGGGCACGGATTGCTCAGGGTTCAGACGAAGAAACTCGGACCCTCATTCAGAAACTGAATGACGGTCAGTTGGACGCCAGTCGTTACATTGTGATAAATGACATCCTTTATTACAAGTATACACCTACTGGTGAGTCTCTCAGATACTTGTGTTATATACCTAAGGGGCACAGGTTAAGTTTACTTCGAGTGTTTCACGACGAACACGATCATCCTGGTGTGGACTAAACGATTGATTTGCTCTTAAAGCATTTTTGGTTTCCAGAATTACGTGTTTTTGTTCGAAAATATGTATTACACTGTTTAGTGCGTATATCTCAAAGTAGATGGTTACCGATACATTCTTGTAATAGTAGATGCATTTTCTAAGTTCTGTTTACTTTACCCAATGTATAGGCAAGACTCTGATGAATTAAAAAATTTCTGTGCAGACACAGAAACAGGGATAGACTACTTAGAGCCAGAAGCGGGACCATCTGGAGTTCAGCAGCCTCTACAGGCTACTACCGATCTCGGAGTCCAAGAAATTCAAAAATACCACTTGTCTTCAGCAGAGTCTGGGACTTTGTCTTCTATGCCACTCTTGGAATAAAGTAAAGGGAGCCCGAAGACGGTCTCCTGTCAGGAGAGGCCGTGTAGAAGATAATTCAGATCAACTGTTGAAGATTTGTATATAAGCCAGCGCGGGTAGATTCTCTGATTCACTTATTGCGTAACGCTCGATTAGTGCGGTTGTTGTTTTTTTTGAGCATCTCGTGTTTAGTGATAACGTTGTGTGGTTATTTTGTAAATTCATTTCCTTATTATTAGTTTGAAAGTATTATAGTTGTTTTCTAATCTAAAGTCATTTTAATTTGCTGTTTTGTGAAATTTTAAATAATAACCATTACAGGTTATTTTGTGATATTTTTTTTTAAGTGAAATTAATTAAGGTTTACTAGAATCATAATGAATAGTAATAAATAATTAATAATAACAAGTAATATATATATATATATTACTTGTTATTATTAATATTCTAATATTCTTTTTTTTGTCAAAACCGACTCTATCAACCCCGACTCCACGTGTCTTGTCTGCCCTACCCCTAGAGTGGTTTTGTAAATCCGAGGGGCGGAAGGTGGCAGCCCCCACCCGCTGTGACACTGTGTTAGTTTTTGCGAGACTTCAAAACGGTATATCTCAAAAACTAAACATTTGGTCACAATATAAATTGTGTCAGGATTTAAGCTTTCGATCCTGGCTTTCCCCCCTCCCCCCAGCCTTCTAATCCAACGACACGATAGGAAAGTCTTACCATTTATTTAGTAAATTAAGTATATACAAACATTACATGTTTCAGTCAAACCAACAACTGATATCTTTATTTTTTTTTTCAAAACCTACCCTCCAGTTATATAAAAGCTAACATTCCTTAGATTCCCTTATTTTGACAGAGAAAAAATAGCGGTAAACAACATTTTACTGAATCGTTTAGTTATTTTAAACGTAATCGTTTTAATGTAATTAAAACCAGCCAAAAACAAAGAGTAGGTACAGCCATAGAATTTATTATTACAGGTTCATACGTACTATATGCGAAAATACTTTTTCCCTGACCTATTATGTCTATGATTTTCATTTGTTTATTGTTTTGATACCTGAAAATATTAGTTAAACTACAATCAATAAAATAATAAAAAAAAAATACATTTTTTTTTACTTTACACATCATTTTTACGCCTACATTTAATGGAAATTTCTAAGTAACTTCTTAATCTAATTACAAACATCACCCCTTATTTCTACAAAAAGGGTTCAAAGTAGAATGAGTGGCCACTAAAAATACGATAAGTTTTCAATATACCATAGATCAAGTGTCTCGTATTATTTAAAAAGTCATCTTGCAATAACTGAGCACTACAGACTCGAATAATTTTAATTAGGTACATAATCTTAGCTTATTTAAGTTTTTCTATTTACCAAGATTTTGTTGAAGTCTATAGATTGAGTACATAATGTTTATGAGTATGTTTTTAAAATAAATTTAGAAACAGATATACCTCTCTAATCTTATCGTTAAAAGCTTTTACTGTTTTACACTTACATAGCAAACGCCCTTGTTAAAATTTAATTTTGAATTCAATTTACTTTGAAATTATTATTTAATTATTTAATGGAATGACTTAAATCAAGTTAACATCCAGACTAACGTTCTGCAGTCTTTTACTAATTACCAGTGGGTAGAGGTAATCTGTATAAATGCATTTACTAAAAAAATTATAAGATATAACTTTTGAATCGGTGGTCTTCTTCTTGATTCCTATAATTAAAAACCTTTTACTCACTAGTTTGATAAGCTGTTGAGGAAGTACTTATTGCGTAGTGAAAATGTTTGTGATATGGATAGCTTTTGTTTTTAAAGATTTTATTTTGTTATGATATTTTCTGAGTGAACTTTTTTTTGAAAACTGTTGAAACGATGATAGAGTTAGCGGCGATCCGAAAACTTTCTTCGTGTTCTTGCTGTCAACTTAGCCTTATCTCTTACGACATTTATTCGTGGGTCTTGACTAATAGAGGTTTTATTACACATAGGTACAGATATACAGGTAAACAGAAACACAAGGCAAATTTATAACACTATTTTTTTTGGGCCGGAAAAATAAAAAAATATATAATTTCAAGATGAAACTAATTTAATGAATATTCAGTAATAATTAAATCTTTTTTCAAACATAGTGCTAGTAAAATTATTATTTTAATGTTACTTGTAAATTTCAAACTATACAAAAATAATAATAAAGAACAAACCAAGGTCCCACGAATATACATTTTCTTCATTTTTATTATCGTTATGCCTACTTAATCGTTCCAACTAGTATTGTTTTGGTGATAAACTATCTCGATTTTTGAGAATCCATATTTTATCATCTAAGCTTAAAATATTGCAATTTTATCCTCTGTGTTCTAGAACGAGAAAAATGAAGACAAAGCGAAGCCTTGATAAAGTACCTACCTATTCATCAGGACATAGAAAAAAAAGCTACTAAAATAATGCGCTTATTATACAAGAATCTTCATTCTAATTTACTTTATAAAAACTTCATTATATTAGTATTCTGTCAACGAACAGGAATAATTATATACTGGTGGTATTTCTTATATAATATCATGTAGATTGGTTTAAGATTTAAAATTTTTAAACACTTAAACAATGAACTATCATTTCATTATACTTTTTGTATGATCTTAGATAAAAATTATTAGGTTGTAGATATCATCTACGGTTGTGTCAATTGTTTATAATTTCTTAAATCTTCAATGTTCGAAATCTTATAAAAATATATTTTTATGGGATGTGGCTTGAAACGTAATAAATTATTTTATTATGATTCGTCTTCTACTTTACATATTAAGTATTTGTTATTATAGTATACATTATTTTGCTTTGTATTCTGAATATATTCATATTTATTTATGCACATAAAATAAAGGCGTTACTGAAAGAAAATACTGGTTAATAATAATCTCCTGATAAAACCGTAAATCGAACTATATTTTAAAATGTGATCTATATTTCTCTACACACTATAAAATTAATCGAAATATTAATCCTTCCAACTATAAAAAATATCAAATGAGCTATGGACTATGTCTCTAAAACATCCAACAAACATGAGTTGAACAACAAGTCAATAAACTTTTTATGTGATTAAAAATCGGTTATTATTGTAGAGAGTCTTTAATTATAAAACTACAAATGTCATATTTAAAACAAGGATTTCTTTTGTGTAAAATTTTTTTTTTTGGTACTGAATAATCCCATTTTGGGGTTCCGAGGTTAGGCTTAGGCGAGTTGAAAACTGTTAGGTGATGGTGTTGCCCCTCTTCTTCGCGCTGCTGGACAAACTGTGTCACAGAAAACTACAACTACATTTCACTTCTAATAAACCTCCGGACATCCACAACACACTCAAGGGCAGTTGTAGAATAAAATATGGTAGATCACCATACGATTATCACGATACGATTTCAGCCCGTGAACGAATCCGAACATAGTTGTGAGTATAATAATTAAATTTTCACTTCTGCCTTCTTATTGCCATCCCTGCGAAGTATGTGAGAGGAGAAAGAAAGAAAAGGGGCATGACAACAAGTTTCGTCACTTTTTAAAAAAAGGAGTAAAATATTATTAAGACTTTAAATATCTGGATATGGATTAACTACTTTTGGGGTAACAACACTTTGTTAGAATCACTTTCATTCGTCAGATTATTATTGCTAAAATAAATAATTGCATAATTACACAAAAAACGTTGAAAAATTATTCATTCGTTAATTTAAAGTATATTTTCAAAATAATATAGACAAGCAAGAGAATAATTTAGTTTTATTAAGGAGAGGCTATAAAATTACGTTCCGTACGTTCGTTACGTTTCAGACCGGACATTTGCAACACCGGGCGCAGGTTACATTTCTAAGATTTCCAGATTTAACTTGTTACTGAAACGGCTGGTTTGGAAATTTTTCTTTTAAAACTGTTGGTGAAAACTCAAAAAATGATTTGGACTTTAAAATAAGATTAACTTTATAAGATATACTTATTTTCCATGTTACGAGTATCAGATTTATTAAGTGCATCGTTAACATAATATAGAATTTTGTACAGAAGAATTATGAAAGTTTCAAACGTCAATTTGTGTTTTCTCCATTTTTTTTTAATTTATCCACAATTTGCTTACTGGACGGAGCACACAGGTCGTTCTCGACGGAATTTACTCGGATCCATCGTTCCTGAACCCTTCTGTTCCCTATATTATACTCGACACTATTCTACTTACTAATGATATGTTGGATATACCCAATATTCATAATATAGTAACATTGGTTTAATATTTCTATAAAAATTATAATTATAAAATAACATTAAAAACTAAATTTCATTTTCAAATCAAAAACACTAAACACTAAAAACTAATTTATACTGCAAAAAAAATTGCATATCCCATAATAATAAAAAATGAATAATAGTAACTGTAAAGACATTGCATTCAGTTAAAACTTTAAATTTATAAAATCATCAAATAGAATAGATTAACCAAAAGTTACCTTTCTGAAGAACTCTTTAACGCAACAGAAAAGAATCTGCATCAAGTAAATTATTATTAAATGTGGTATATATGGTATGTATGTACATCTGATGCAAATACGAGTATATACAATGTGGGTAATATGGGTATTTTTTTTTGTTTTGATTACACAAACGAGAACTTTGGTTTGGCACTTAGTCACAAAATGTGGCTGAGTATCACTACTAAGCATCTTGCATACATTTTATTTAGTTAGTAGTTTAGTATGAGTATTTTTTTTTGTTTTAAGGATTTATAGAATGCTTCTAAATAATTTAAGATCAATACAATTATTAACAAACTATTTTAAACATATCTATTAGCCTTTAAAAATGGTAATTTGATATCTAATAAAACTTGTTTGAAATAATTCATTAATTAAATTATTAAAGTTTTCTAAGGTTATCTTTTATCTTTCTAGGAAGAAAATAGGATTATTTCGGTAATCCACGCATACAACAATCATCGACAAGAGACAGATCTTGAAAGGTTTGTTTTTAAATTTATCTTTTATGTCTGTTTGTCGAAATTTATTCATATCTATGCGGATTACGGAAACTCTACTACACATATTGTTCTCTAATGATTTTGTTGTGCTTAAATTTTTTCCCCTGGTGTTGCTTATATAGCAGGTTCTGTTTTTCTGCATCTAGTTTTATATATATTAGGTTATTATAGTGATAGATAATTTGTGATGTAAAGGGAAAGTTGTGAACTAAAAGTAGTAGTATTAGTAGTAGTAATAAGCTCAAATTATATTACAACACGTCAATGACATTTATTTGTAAATAGTTTTTGCTCGCAGCTTCGCACGCCCTTAATTCGTAGTAAAACAATTCCCACTTCCCTTTTTTTGTATTGGCTTCTATGACTTATTTTAAGTGATTAAAACTGTCACTGTCAAAAATCTATTTAAAGTTTTTAATAAGGATACAATATAAGGTACTGTAATTATTTTTATACCTCTTAAACTTAAACGTCCATTTAAATACTTCTTAAACAGAGTACATAATAACCATTCTAACCATATATCACACTTACAGATTTTCATTATACATAATCAAAATATTACCATGTTAACTTGAGGAATTCTGAACTACACAATCGACGTTATTTTTACCAACTTACACGTCTAGTTTTATTAAAAAAAATCTTTTTTAAACGATAAACATTCAGTTAGCTATATGCTTTAACAAAATTTTCGATACTGAACATTCACAAAAGCCATTTTTGAGACGGTTTGCACGGTTCCATACCAGAGTGCGTCGGTAGACGTGAAACGTCGGTAAACGTATATTTTAAGACCCTATATTTTAAATCTGTAATATCTTCGAAAATATTTATTTAAATTCCCTGCTGTAAGGGGCTATATTGTTCCATATTAAATGTAAAATATTTTTAAGTTACTTAAACATATACCATCGCGGATTTTCTTGTAGAACTTTTGAAGGTATACAATATTTAGTAAATTATTTTGATCTATCTCGTAGAGTTCAGCCAGCGTTTGCATTGGCAAAGAGATAAACAGACAAAGATTTTAAAACTGCTGAAAATGGATTATGTTAGTTATTACTTCACACGCTGCTATATTTTTTTATATTTTCAACACACAAACACTACTCATCTAAAGATTGATTACATGTATAGAATAAGATTTTCATGGTACCTATTACGTTAAATTGGTTAAGCCGTTTCTGAGATTAGCGTGCACAAACATACAGACATACAGACAAACAGACAAACTGAAAAACCATTGTTTTGGGTTCTCTTGCTCTTATAAATGATTTTTTTTTAATTCCATGTACATGAATGGATCAGTGACAATTTTATTATATGTATAGATTATTAATATTAATGTACATTGCACACACATATTCAAATTTGAATAAAAAGATAAAATAAAACTAAAATAATTTAATTAACACTACCTAATAGCTAGGCTCTTTAATATAATGTTCTCTCATTATATTTGATATATTTTATAATCTATGTTACGTACCTGAATGCAGCGCAGATGAGAAGAATAGCAGCATCCACGTCATTGCCCTGAGCTTCATGACGTCTGATATACTACCACAACCCCGGACCACCAAATTTTATAAATATTATCCTGTAGTAGTACTACTTCGAGTTTGGAATCTGAAAAGAAACATTTTTATTTATATTTTTTACTATTTTTACAAATTAAATTTTCTCAAATACAAATATGTTTCCAATTGTTTAGAATTTAATGTAGGTTATAGTGGTATCGTGCTATAAAATATTATAATATTTTAATCTTTAATATGCATTCATATTTTTTACAATTAAGAAATATTTAAACATGTTCAAGGATCATCGCTTGTGTCTACCTCTGGGAGAGAGACAAGACGGCTTGCCTACTTGTTAGATCTTACTCAGCTTGTCTAAGGAACATACTTCCTACTGAGACACCCAGTGATAAATAGTTTACAGTTGAACCAACGTTCAACTATCGAAATCAGGGATCTACGGGATACCAGTTCCTATGTCCTTCGGTGGCGAGGCTTATGTTTGCGTGTGTAAACCGTCGGGGTTGCGGTTTTGGCGTTGGATTCGTGGTGATAAAGAGGTTAGCTCCAGGGATTTAGCAACGGTTGTCTGGGTCCTTACAGATATAGGAGGCTTGTCGGATCTCCGAGCGCAGTAAGAGGTGTAATTGACCAGCGTCAGCAAAGGTCATTCCAAACGTATAAACACAGATTTGGTAATTGATGGAGTAGTTTAGTGCTCACATCTTTGAAAGGGATTAGCAAAATACCAGCTAGAATCGATGGAAATAGCTAACTGAGCTAACAGGGTTGTAGGTGAGACTACTTAAGTGCGCTCCAAAACTGGGAAATTTAGATTAATAAGGTCACCACGACAGGCATGTCATTATTATATCAATCATCACTTATTTTTGATTTTATTCTATGAATGGATGTAATTTGACTTACCTACTAGCTTATAATAAACTTGACTTTGCTCTCGTGAAGTAGGGATTGGGAACAGAAGTCAACTTAAAACTATTAACTAAAGTGACAGATTAATGGATAAAGCTAAAATATTTGGTAAACTTTGTCAATCCCAAGTGATAAGCTTTCATGTAAATCAAAAATCAATAGCCAATTTTAATATTAAAAAATGTCATCAAAATTATATCGCCAGGAAGTTTCAAGTAATTAAATTTCACATCCCTGTCCTAGCGTTGCTATCTCAACCATAGTTAATTATTTTGTTGAGCCGCCCTATGCACGTGTTACGTCAACGCTACAAAATTAATTAATTATTGATATTACTTAAAAAGTATTTTAGTAGTATTTTCTATCTTCTTTTCTTATTTAATTTAATATTTGACAAAAAAAATCTGATTTCAAATTCTCATTGAGTTTAAATTTAATATTATTTTCAAAGTAGTACCTTCTCATATTTTTATAACTATAATTATATCAATTATTTTCTCCTGTTTTTTTTTTAATTTTGAAGTGTTCACTGGTAAATTGTAGTATAGAACCTACTCAGGATATCTATCGCGTTTCCTCATTTTCATACAAGATTGAAATCAGACCGGATTGATTTACTTGTTTTTTGCGTATTCTTTGTTTAAAAATGTCTAAAGTTTAATAGTTAACTTAAAGTCCGAAAACATAAATTTAGTTTGGAATATAAAAATATTGTTTAACTGACAAATTTTATATGACATGTCATAACAATAACGGTTTTCTTTATTTATAACTGTATTAGCACAGTCATTTCAACTAATTTTCTTTTAAATAACCTCAAAACCGGAACATCTAATTTCCGCTCATTTCAGGCCTCCCTGACGTTATAATATATTATGACGTGAAATTGTTATTACATTTATTATTCAAGTCTCCTTTCAGCTTCCTCCACGGTTTCTAACAAAATAGGTAAATTATATTATTCGTAGGTGCCTTATATTTATTATCGATTTTCTAGACTTGATAAGATATATTTACTTTGTTATTTATAAATAAAGGTCAGTAAATAATATCGTTATTTACAAGTTTTACTGTAGGGGATTAAAACATATATTACGTATTTAACTATCAAAAATATTTCAACATAATACAAAAGTGAAACCCAACTGTAGAATCCGGAGTCCGAGCTTTTTTCCTCGAGTAAAACTCGAATAATAAGCTCCAAAAACAAACACCTATAATTATAACAGTTTACAATATGAAAAATTTAAATATATTTAAAATTCCAAACTAAATGGTTTTCTTGATATATCAAAACTTATTAAGGTGTAGATTGACAAACACCTTATTTATATATTCTCATATTTGTAATGACATAATAGTAGGTATACCTATCGGAAAATATCCTAATTGTTGAGTAAATAACTATTCAAAATGAACCTGTACCTGTTGCTATTATTAAAACCCTCGCCTTAACTTCATCACCGACAAATTTTAACCGTAACACAAAATCGATGTCAAGCGATTGTTTTTGGCCTACGCTTTCCTATATTTGATATACATTAAAATAATATTGTTTTACATCCAGGTAAATCTAAATTGAATAAAAAGTATACTAATTCTATCAAAAAGGATCTTACAGTATTGTTCTTAATTATTTGCTAATAAACTAGATAATTTAGGAATGTTTCTATAAGTAGTGGATAATAATAGTTCAAAAAGGTTGCTTTTCGTGCGCTTAGTTTCCATTAGGCTAATGTTATACAATTGCTATTCTCATATTCCTTAAAATATAATCATTTATTGTTAAAAGTTCCATACTTTATCTTAGGTTCTTTATCCTTATCTATGTGTATAAATAGCGAGATCAGAATTGTAAAATGGTGAAAAAATATTTATTTTACTAATATTACAGAAATTTATTTTTATGTTATTAAAGATTTAATGAACATTTTCAGACTCACAAGCTATAAATTGAAGCAACAGCGCAACATTTCGGCGAAAAAAGCCATTATTTTTCTTTCCTCGGATATTAAAAGAAATACGGTCTAAATGCTTCCTAATTATCCTTGCAACAAAGGTGAACTTTTAACTAAACTATTATTTATTACAATATTTGCTTTTGTGAACTTTAGTTAAACTTTGAATACTTTCTAGTTTATGCTGTTACAAGAAGGTTAACCAATAATTTATACGTATATTCTTCAAGATATTATAAAATATATATTGTTGTTATATATATCTCTTTGCGTATTTAAATAAATGTCAGAATGTTTAAATGCTGATCTTAATTACTAGTAATACCGTATCTTTATATTTTTCTGTGACAAACTTTATATTTTATACTTTAGACGTTTTAAGTCTCATAAAAAGAAACAAAAAAACAATCTTAATACTTTAATGAGCATTGAGATAAATATCCTAGAAGTTCTGTTAATCACTCAGATCGACTGAGCCATCGAGTTGGCCCCCCTACATTGTAAATTACAATAAGAAATAAATAATAATCTTCTAAACTTTCAACCAAATTTTCATAAAATCATTCACTATTTGGAATGGCCCTTTAGTGGAACGTAGTGGTTATACATGGTGGGGTAACATGTTTTCAAAGTAAGTAGAAAGTTGTTTAGAGAGAATCATCTACCTTCCTTCGCTACCTTAGTCCATAATCAACGAAGACAGCGCAGCGTCACAACCGCAACTAGCTGTTGCTACTCTGTCTTTGTTGATCATCGGTCAGCTGTTCTGTGAGACTGACAGAATATTATAATAATACTAGAGTAGGAGTAAATTATTAATTAGCTTTACAATTACAATTAGAACAAAAAAAAACCGATGAGCACGGCATATAAAAATAAAACATACAGTTTCTGTTTCCGATATATCTGTACATTTTCTTTTCCTTCCTCTACGATATGTTTTTTTTATTATATTAAATAATTTCTATAAAAATATTAAAAAATGATTGATATTGATATAATCATACACAATCATTATATATGAATATAATTATTGTGTATGATCAGTAGATAAATAAATGTTACGAATATTTCTTAATAGCTTCAAAAGTTCACGTAATATCATATTTTAGATAAAGTTTTAAACTTGGTACTTTATCATTGAGCACAATAGAGCTGTAAGACTGTAAAGAGAAACTAGTAAAGTCTATCTCATCCAAATTTCGAAGTAGCACATAGAAGTGTTTCAGTGTAATCCCCCAGATAGGTACTGAAGCACTCAATTTCCGAAAACAAGTGCTGTACTTCTGATGTAACAAGTGTTGTGCTATTTATCTCATCGCTCATAAAAGTATTGAGGTTGTTATGTTGTTGTTTTTTATAATAATATAATAAAGTGGGTAAATGCCGTCTTAATAATATCTACTTAAATAATAATATCTACTTAAATAATAATATCTACTTAAATAATAATATCTACTTAAATTGACCGCCCCGTTGGTCGAGTGGTTAGCGCAGACGCCTAACATGTCACGGCGCAATGGAGCTCGGGTTCGATTCCCGGCGGAGACAGGCATTTATGTGATGAGCATAGATGTCTGTGTTTCTGGGTTTGGTCGTTTATTATATATATTCTCAGTATTTATATGTGTATTTCTATGTATTTGTATCGTTGTCTAACACCCTTAACACAAGCAAATAATTTGATTACTTAGGGGATAGATCAATGTGTGTAATTTGTCCTGATATTATTATTATTACTTACAAATAGAGAGTATTCAAGGCATTCATTAGGTTTGTTAGAAATAATACTAAAGACTTACCCAGACCGAAGTGAAATTTGACATTTGTCAAGTAGTTTTAACGTTTTTTATTAAATTAAATTATTGCTTACTATTACTAGCGGTATAATTTATTAAGAACAATTTTAAAATAATAATAATTTGTCATTAATATAAAAAAATATACCTACATATATTAAATTATTTAATAACTTCTGGTATTGTTATGTCAAATATTCAGTAAAAACAATGTATTTACTACAAATTATTTATTTCTTACGTACTAAAATAATTTTATTAAAACAGTTATTTCATATAAAAATATTCTTTGATTAACTATGTTGTTGTGTTAATTTAAATTGTTAGGTATATGGCAGTAGTACCATAGAAAATAATAACATTGTTTTAAACTAATTTATTTTTAAAATTTAAAGTAGTTTTATACTTAAAATATTTTTTCACTAAAACATCAATTGTAGCGTAAGAAACTAGTTTATAATTTATTTTCTAAGCAAAAGCATTTTTAAATATACGTTAAATGTACCTGCACATTAAATAATTACTAAAAAACACATACACATAGATACACATACACATACACATAAATAATAAAAACAAAACGAGCTAAAACTACAGAACTGAGGTTAATATTACACGATATCACCATTTAGTGGAACAATAAAGACCTGTTGAAAACGGCGTATTATTCTTTTCTAACTTGGCTTGAGTTTATTCGTCTCATTTTATTAAGGAAAAAGTGGCAGACGTCCGCGCGCGTCGCTACTTTGATACAAACTGTTTCCACGCTCTCCTATCTATAAGCGACCGCCCGCCCATACACCGCCCATACAGTGAAAATGCTTGAATATGGAACGATATTTACCATTTGTACCTATTTAGAAACAGTCACCTGGTATATTGTTTGCAACTTAATAATTCATTTCTTTTGACCAAGGCCCAAACAATAACACGTGTAAATATAACGGCACAGTACGCAGTATTAATTATTAGAATATATGTGTCATTTTCTAATTTCATACTCTATAATGCAAAATATTGTTTTTACTTCTAGTATCTGTAAGAGTGATTTTAGTATAAATGCATTCGTTACAGGAATAAACTCTAAATAATAAGGAAAGAGTACAATAGACGCCGTTTCCAACCTTACAAATTATGTCGTTAATAACTTAGACAAGGGTAAAAAAGTATTACATATTTTTTGGATTTAGCAAAAAGCATTTGACTGTATCTGTATCTTTCCCAATCCTTGTAAATAAAATGTATCTTTCCCAATCCTTGTAAATAAAATGGATCGAGTTGGATTAAGAGGTCAATCACTTAACATATTTGAAATTTTTTTAACAAACAGAACACAAAAAGTTAAAATTGAAAATTACTACAGTTCGCATGCTACTATTATGTACGGAGTCCCGCAAGGCAGTACCCTAGGACCTACGTTCTTCTTACTTTATGTTAATGATTTGTGTAACCTAGAGAGAGCTAGACACTGGTATAATCTTTACTTAAGCAGATGATACGGCTCTTATTTTTGTTGGAAACACCTGGCACGAAGTCATTGAAAATACGGAAAAAGGATTTTAAATGGTATTGAAATGGTTGGAAACTAATCTCCTTCTACTGAACTTATATAAAACTAGCTGTTGCCCGCGGGAAACTAGCTTCAAAGTCCTACGGGAAACATATGTAGCATTAGCACAGTTAGTTTTTGCACTGTATTGCTATCTGGGCCGGTGCTTGGAAATCTTATTTAATAAATTCAAAATTCAAAATTCAAAATTCAAAAAAACTTTATTTATGCCAGACACTGCTTAGGTACATGGTAAAAAAAAGAAACAAAATAAAATAAAAAACAAAATAATAATAATAATAAAACAATATAAAAAAAAAAACATAAAATACAATACACAATTTATAACAAAAACATTTTTCACAGCAGTGTACCGACACAAAAAGGTAGATCACTCAGCCTATGTTGAAACCGAAGGACGCTTAGCGTCCACCGAGATCCAACGCTGATTTTCAGTGACCGCCCAAGAGAGTATATCAGCAACAGTGCAGCTACAATTGAAAAATCAGTTGACAACGTGTAAGAATAGAGTCTATAATAATATGTTATATATATAAGTAAATAAGTTATGTTTTGGTATATAATTAGTATTTGGTATATAATATATTTGGTATATAACATATTAAGAGTAAGTCTGTACTGACAGATGGCCGCATTGAAAGTCAATACATGTTCGTAAAACTATTAATAAACTTAACATTTTAAAAATTCTAGTCTATATCAATTGTAAGTTATTTTATTTTTATATATAATTTTAAGCGTTGTTTTATGATATTCTTAACTCAGTTATTAATATATAAGGAACGAAAATGATTTAGTTGCGTATTGGCGCCAAAACACGTCTGTGGCTAACCGTATAAAAGGTTTCAGTCTTTACACAACGTCTTGAATTCTGTTATCGCTTGTGATCGTGAACGATGTTAATCAATTGTGTAGTTTCATTATATGAACGAACAATTTGTGTGTAGTGTGTATGTAAAACAACTAGTGAAATCGTTGTTGTTGTTGCCTCATAAAAACCAAAACGACTTGGTGAACTGAAAGTGATTTTGTGGTGTGGACTAAAGTAAAAGGCATTAGATTATAAATCAGTTTCAGTAATTAGTATAATGAATGTTCATAATGAACGTTCATTGAAATCCAACAGCACTGAAATTTTTTTAATAATACCCACTAACTTTAATAATTTTACATTAAAAAAAAAAAATAATTTAGTAATATTTTCAAATTAAATTATCCTAATATAATAATAATAATTATTCACACTAAATAAATGCGTAAGCTAGTTTATTCTGCTTATTGTCTACATATCAAAGGATGTATAATAAACTAAAAGAAGTTGGTAAGCATGCTGTTTACACATTTTGTTTCTGCTTTATGAAAAGAATTTGCTTATACTTTGCTTTAAAATTATTAATTGATTTTAGGTTCTTCAGCGGCGGTGGAATGTCGTTCCAGACTTTGGCGGCTGCGTATTTAAAACATCCACGGAACGCAGCGGAATGATGACTCGGTATCAACATCCAGTAAGATGAGGCCCTTGTTGAATATGACCTGTTGCAATCACTCGACCAACTCAGCTTAGAAAATAAATAATTAGGTACTTTATTTTTTATAACTCTAAACACAAATGTAGCGAAGTGCAGTTGCCTTCGGTATTCCATTTTCATCATCCCGGCATTGTTGAGGTAGGGCGTAACATGCGTGCGCGGAGGAATATCAAAACAGTAACGCGCGCAGGCGTTTTGGACACGTTGTATTATATTTTGTGTACGAACCAAAAGCCTAGGACCTATTACTATATCCGCGTAGTTTAATTTCGATAATACCAATGCATCACATAACTTAGTACGTAGTTCCGGTGTTATAAAGGGCCTTATTCGGTATAAAACCTTAAGTCGATAAAAACAATTTTGAACCGATTTCAAAATGTGAGATTCAAATCTAAGATTTTCGTCCATTATAATACCAAGATTTTTGGCTTCCTTAACCCGTTCTATTTGCACGTTATTAATTTTAATCACTGGATTTTTACTTGTTATTTTATGTATTGGCTTACTTGACCCCAGAATTAAGTATTTAGTTTTTTTAGGATTAAGTGCAAGACAATTGTCCTCGGACCATATAAATATATTTTTAAGATCGTTGTTGATCTTCTTCACTGCATCGAAGGTACCATTCGGTTTAAAAGATATATATATTTGTAAATCGTCGGCGTAAGTGTGAAAACGGCATGATTTTATATGCTTAGCCATATCTGCGCAATATAATATAAATAATAATGGCCCTAATATAGATCCCTGGGGTACACCTCTGTTAACTAGATTAGCATTTGATTGATTAACAGATCCGTCTTCGTTTCGCGTCTCAACTATTTGTAATCTATCATTTAAATAACTATCAAACCATTTTATAGTATTTGGGGAAAGTCCATAATAATGCAATTTGGAAAGCAGCAATTTTATATTTATCGTTTCGAATGCTCTGGAGTAATCTAATAGTATAAGAATTGTACCTTCACCTTTTTCTTGAGAACTTAGTATGTCATCTACCACGTCCATAAGTGCCGTTACGGTACCATGGTGCTTACGAAACCCGGATTGTTTATCTGGTAGAATTGCATTAGTCTCAATGTAATTTGATAGCTGTGTATATACAATTTTTTCTAAAACCTTTGACATACATGGCAAGATATTAATAGGTCTCAGATCTTTTAGAAATATTGGATTTTCTACTTTTGAAATAGGACGGACTATGGCCGTTTTCCACATAGTTGGAAACTTGCTGCTTTGTATAGATTTATTAATTAAGGTGGTCATGGTATCTAATATGTAAGGAAGGGATGCTGACAACATCTCCAGGGTGATACCATCACAGCCTATGGCATTGGACTTCAATTCCTTAAATATTTTTAAGACGGTAATATTATTTACGGGTGACAGGTTAAACTTGGTTTCCAATTCGCAATTAGACTCAAAGTATAAAATAGAATATAAAGAAGGTTCTGTTTGTCCCGGGACGCTTAAAAAGTAATCATTTAGTGTTTCGGCATTTCTGAGATTAAGAGGTAACAACTGATCTTTTTTTTTATTGACTGTCACGTAACGTTTAAGATTTTTCCAAAGGTAAATTGAATTATTTAAATTATTATTAATATATATTTTGAAATATACACACTTTTCCCTATAGATAGCGCTTTCCACTAACCGTTTTAAGTCTCTGTAATATTTGATATGACGCTCCAGCTTTGTTTTACGTGCTTTCATATAAGCCTCGTCTCGCGTTTTCATCATGAGCTTTACATTATATGTTATCCACGGGTATCCGGTGTTCTTAAATGATCGTACTTTCAACGGAGACAATGTGTCAAAGATCGTCGTAATATTATAATTTAGTTCATAAACCATTTTGTCAATATTTTGCCTAGTTTCTATTTCATCCCAATTGATGCTATTCATAAGTTCATCTAATTCATTAATTTTAATATCTTTTGTCTGCCTAAAATGTATTTTTTTACTGTATGTATTTTCCTTTTGAATACCAATATTACAGGAGAGCATTGCGTGGTCACTAAGTGTACTAATGTAGTCTACCTGTACAGATATACCTTGGGAATTCGTGCAGATTAAATCTATTAAAGTCTCACTGTCCTTGTTAAAGTGAGTCGGGGAACGTACACATTGTTGCATATCTGTAACTGTTAAAAATTCGTTTAACATCTTTGAGTTTGAACTTTTTATATCTAAGAAATTTATATTAAAATCACCCAATAAGAATATACTATCATAATTTGTCAGAGAACAAAAAGTGTCCAAAAGAGCATCGAAGAAAATTCGCGGATTAAACCATGGTGGCCTGTAGGCCGTACCGACTATAATACGTTTTCCTTTTATTGTAGTTCTCATCCACATTTGCTCAATAATTGTATTATTTGGATGGTTAATTATTTGTGAGGATACTTCTTTTCTTATATAAAAACCGACCCCCCCTCCTCTCTTTCGGAACATTTCACTAGGACGAGGTTTATGACGAAGGTGGTAACCAGGCACTATAGGCGCACGTCCTTCCTCGCCAATTTTTAGCCATGTTTCATTTAATGCCAATATATCGAGATTATGACGGTCTATTGCAGTTACAAGTTCATCATGAACTGTGCCTAGGGAGCCGGCATTTAAAAATCCTATTCTAAAATTTTGTATTTGTGGCTTCATTAAATAAAAAAATTAGGACTAAGCTTTATAATAAAATATTTTGAGGCAACTGAACAATGTGTACGGTAGACATAAATAGAATAAATATATAGTATATTTTTAATGATAATATGTAATGACGATACTTTTTTGAGTAAACATACTTTAATCAAAAATAATAATTGAGGGTAAATTAAAACTTGAACTGTGATACATGTGAACATTAAATATATTGATTTTGTGTATGCACCGTTACTATTAAGACAATTAGGCCTTTCCAGACTGTATGGTAGTACACTGCTGTGCAAACGCGACTTACTTTTAATAAAAACAAAAATATAGAAAAATAAATCAAACACACAATAAAAATAATAACTGAACTTAATAAAAATAGGTAAAATATATTTTTTAAAAAGTTTATAATGCTCCTTAAAGTTAAGCAGATATATAATACGTGGAGCATTCATTGTTATAACATTCAAACTATAACAGTTCCAAAAACCTTACTCACGTCAAAAAGAGAACGTATACGGTGGATTTCTGTGCTATCATTTTTACGTACGTAAATCCGTCCATTTTTTGTCCACACGTATTTCCAATCAGCGCGACGACCTTCCTCCCGTGTTTTATAAAATAATTTCTTATTTGTAGGCGTTAGGTGCTCATTT
Organism: Napeogenes sylphis; assembly: GCA_959347405.1. Lineage (NCBI taxonomy): Eukaryota > Metazoa > Arthropoda > Insecta > Lepidoptera > Nymphalidae > Napeogenes > Napeogenes sylphis. The sequence goes on from OY365782.1 coordinate 22,175,080, forward strand.
ATGTAAATGACCTTGGGTTCCCCCACCGTGATTCCTGTTGAATCTGTGCCACGCCGCACTCGCGCTGCTCGCAGAATTCCATCGCGGACGGATCGCCGCGTCAGACGAACCACTATGGGCCGGGGGAGCAGCGTCGCCGCCGCGTTGGCTGCATTAAGGCGTCTAGGACCTCCACGTTCGGCACTAACCACGTCTCGCTCCTCTAATTCATGACCCAGTTTCTTGGCGACCAGAAGTACGATTTGAATCGGGTTTTCGGAATTTCTTTCTTCTAAACCGGCTATCTCGATGTCATTTAACAGCCCGTCCTGTTCACGGTCGTTAAATTCCGAACGTAAGTCTGTCACGAGGTCGGCAATATGATGATTATCCTGTTCCGTAGTGACAAGTCCAGTCTTTTAAAAATGATTACCTTCAGTCCACAACATTATCCTACGCAGTCTCTCTAAAAGAAAGAAATGTGAGGTCCTAACAATAAGACAACTATACAAGGTTATTTTTAATTAGTTGACCACCTTTTACAGGCAGCCTCTCTACATCAATCCCAACAAAAAAAAATCTACAACTTTTTACAAATCTTGATAAACAACACAAAAAAAAAACGAAACTAAAATTTTTTGCTACGTCTTTTACTTATTACTCCGTATTTTGTAAGAAGTACTTAAAAGGTCAACGCTGGGGCGCCATACCGACGCTCAGAGTTAATGCCAGTTCAGAAAAAACAAATAAATTTTGTATGGGAAAATTTAATATTTAAAAACTATTAATTAAAAAAAATTGTAGAACAAATGTTGTTAGGTTTGACGTAAAGAGACTGCCTGCAAGAGGCGGTCAACTAAATACAAATAACCTTGTATATTTACAGCATTATTCTCAAACAGCATACCAATTTCAACCATGAAAAAATACTTGAAAACGGTCAAACCATAGAATTTTTGATTTAATAAAATGCATTACAGTATCTGCAAAGCGTCACCTTTACTATAATAAAATTAACAAACAAATTAATATTTCCGAGCTCAATACACATTATTGTCGTAGAGTATTACATTATATGCCTGGCTACAGACTTTGAGTTACCAGGAGACCGAAGATTTAGTTAACATACAGAAGTAACAGGAGACCGAAGATTTATCTATACTGGCCCGAATTGAAAAATTATTTTTGTGTTATATAGTCCGTTTATTGAGGAAGGCTACAGGGTATGTGTCATCTCGCTGGGACTAATAGAAGTTGAGCAGCAATGAAAAATGCTGCAAAAACGGGAAAATATTTCTTTTTTGAGAGCTTTTCTCGCGTGAGCTGAGTAAACCATGAAAGTAACGCAAAAATAATGTACCATGGAATTTTTCCTCTTTGAAAGTTCTAAAAAGAAGTCCGCGACAGCATATATCTAGCTATTAAGGTTGATTAACTATAACCTTTCATGTGGTAATTTAATTAGTTATCAAATCTATACTAATATTATAGAGCTGAAGAGTTTGTTTGTTTGAACGCACTAATCTCTGGAACTACTGGCCCGAATTGAAAAATTCTTTTTGTGTTAAATAGTCCGTTTATTAAGGAAGGCAATAGGGTATATGTCATCTCGCTGAGACTAATAGAAGTCGAGCAGCATTTAAAAATGCTGCAAAAACGGGAAAAGATTTCTTTTTTGAGAGCTTTCCTCGTGTGCGCTGAGTAAACCATGAAAGTAACGCAAAAATAATGTACCATGGAAATTTTCCTCTTTAAAAGTTCTAATAAGAAGTCCGCGACAGCATATATCTAGCTTTTAAGGTTATATGTATATCACTCACTATTCATACATGTTTATAGTTAAAAATAAAAGGTTATAGTGACAGTATACATACATTTATACTGTCACTATAACCTTTATGTGGTAATATAATTAGTTCTCAAATAATACAATATTTTCGAATGTGTTTTAATTACCGGGACATTAATCTTAATTAAATTAATACACTATGGTCTAATACCACACGCGCATTGTCTTGCGAGGTAACATTAGCACACTTACGGAATGGTTGTAGTTTGTACCGAAACAATTTTGGGTACGTCTTTCAGTAACAAAGGCTTTCCGTACGATTTCTAATACTATATCGTGGCGAAGCGAGTATTGACTGCTATTAAGTAGTACCCTACACCCTACTAATAAGTGTTTCGCGGTTCCTCCTGCGTCCCCACAGATGTTGCAAGACTTTTCGGTGGCTTTGCCCCTAAATTACTTTGATCTGGGAGAGTCACTTGAAACGCATTAAGATAAAATTTTGGTAATGCTGGGGACCAATCATAAAGCAGGGTGCGCCAATGCAAATCCAGTGGAATACAAAAATCTCCTATGGTCATCCATTCGTTTTGGATTTCTAGGCTCATCGTGTGCAGACGGTAGTTATCGTTTTCGTCATGTCTAATAAAGGATTTTGTTATGTCTATATCTCGATCTTTACTTCCTGATCCTAGCCCTATTTTATTCGTTTGAGCATTTATCATATTTTTTTTATGGGATTGAAGTCGTGACTCGAACTCTGAGGCAACTTTATCTTCTGGGAAATATGTTACAGTATCATCTTTAGAATTTCCGATGATCTGTCTTTTGGTAGCTCTTAGATGTTTTTTTTTTTATGTTCGTCTATTTTCTTCCGCATGGGAGGATGGAAACAGTGTTAGGGATAATAAGTTATTCAGTAATGTAGCTTTTATTGTATAAGAGTGTAAAAAATTTTGTGGAGTGTAAAGAACTTAAATTTTGCATGTGGTAGCTATTTTGGTGTTTTGTAATTCTATGGCTATATGTATTTTGATCTCGTTTAAGTTTGTAGGCATTACTTTTCTTTTGATATTTTACTTCTATTTTAATGTTTTATTATTTCACTTTGCAGAAGGGCTGCGACACGCAACTTATGGGTTAGAGTCTGCTTTGATTATTATATAGTGCCGAGTTTTCTATCTCAGCTTATGATCTAAATTTACAATTTGTTATGTGATAAATCAACAGAAATGTATATACATAACTTTAAAAGTGGTATACTGTATTACAGTAGTGATAAGATGATTAACACCTTGTTTTCTTACTATCCAGCTATGAATACAGTTGGTATTTTAAAATATTTAAGATTGTAAATGGATGTAGTATATTTAAAGTTTTTTTTTATTTTTTTTTTTTTTTATACAAAACTAGGTTAATGCTTGACTACATTCCACCTGATGGAAAGTGAAATGTAGTCTTAGGTGGTAAAGCGCATTAACCTAGCAGCCTATTCACTCTCCTCTTGAAGACACCCACATTATATTTTGCCGAAAATACCGACGCAGGCAGATTGTTCCAGTCCTTCGCTGTACGCACTAAAAAGATGAAGCATAGCGCTTCGTTCGGACAGGTGGAATGTCCACAACGTAGGGATGGATACCCGCCGTGCGTCGGGACGTCCGGCAAAAGAACGGGGATGGGGGAATTAGGTCGTGCAATTCCTGCGCACACTCACCAAAATGTATCCTATAGAATACTGAGAGGCTAGCAATTCTACGCCTGTGTTCAAGGCTGTGGAGTTTGGCGTCAACCAATTTAGGGTCGCCAATAAGCCTCTTTGCTCGCCTCTCAATTGAGTCCAGAACCGCAAGATGAGTCTTTGCGGCACCAGCAAATATATGGCCACAGTACTCTACACACGACCGGATCTGTGCTTTGTATAATACAAGAAGCTGTCCCGGTGTAAAGAACTGTCGCACTTTCGCAAGTACGGCAAGCTTTCCCGCAGCTGCTCTTGCTCTGGACTCAATGTACCGACCAAAGTTGAGGTTCGAGGAGATCTCTAAGCCTAACAACTGAAGCCAGTCACTGTATTCCAAGGATACATTCTGGAAAGTAGGAGCCAAGGTGAAGGGGCTCCTTTTGGCGGTGAACAAACACGTCTGCGTTTTGGTGGCGTTGAATTTGACAAGATTGGCATTGCCCCATGCGGAGACTGCCTGAAGTTTGTCATTCAAACGTTGCACCATGGCTTCTCTTTCAGATTGTACTTCATCTCTACTAGCCCGAGAACTTGGCAGATATCTTTCTACAACTGTGCTGTCGTCTGCATACCCATAGATACCGGGCTTCAGCAGATCGTTAATGTGCAGCAGAAAAAGAGTTGCAGAAAGAACGGACCCCTGAGGTACTCCGGAATTTATTGTCAAGGGTTCCGAAGAACACCCGTCGACAACAACACGGAGAGATCTCCGGCTCAAAAAGTCCGTTATCCAGCCAATCAGACCAGGAGATATACCGTACGCTGAAAGCTTGCTTAAAAGGCTCACATGCCAGACCCTGTCAAAAGCCTTCGAGACGTCCAGAGAGACGGCGACCGCTTCTCCGTTCCTCTCGATGGCTTCGCCTAAAATGTGTGTTGCGTACGCTAGAAGGTCCCCAGTGGACCTATTTCGGCGAAATCCGTACTGTCGGTCACTGAGGAGATCGTTACCTTCTACGTACGCTAGAAGCCGCGAGTTCAATACACGCTCCATAATCTTGCAGAGTATGGAGGTGATTGAAATGGGCCTATAATTGGCAGGATCGGCACGGCTGCCTTTTTTGGGCACGGGTTGCACGTTGGCAAGCTTCCAGGATTCCGGCACTTTTCCAGTCTTGAAAGAGAGGCGATACAGACGTGTCAATACAGGAGACAACTCTCCTGCGCATGTCTTGAGCAGAATGGCTGGTATACCATCAGGACCACTGGCTTTATTCACATCCAAACGACACAATGTTCTCCATACCTCTTTGTTCGTGATGCGGATTTCAGGCATCGAAATACCGCAGTGAGGAAGATGTTCTGGAGAAGCATTGCCAGTGTCTAGAAGCGAATTCTCAGCAAACAGAGAAGCAAATACATTCGCTTTCTCTGTTGCTGTGTGGGCCAGGGATCCATCAGGCTTCAGCAGAGCAGGCAGTGAGGGTTGGCAGAAGTTCGACTCGATCGCTTTGGCAAGAGACCAGAAAGCTCGACTGCCAGTTGGTCTGACAGAGAGCTTTTCGCCATTCTTAACGATCCGATCAAGACGAGCCTTCCGCAATGCCTTTTTATAGGACTTGGCAGCTTGGTTAAAGGCTCTCTTCTTTGTACTTACATCCGGAGTTTTGCGGCTTCGAGCATCAGCCCAAATGAGGTATGCCGAATGTTTACGGTCATGTGCATGACGACATTCGGCATTAAACCATGGGCGAGCTTTGCCACCGATGGGTACATCAGCAAAAGGAATAAAATACCCCATTGCCTGATGCACCACATCGGTTATAGCATCCGCGCAACTCGACGGATCCAAAGAAGAGAAGCAGACCTGCCGCCAAGGATAAGACGCAAAAAAGTGCCGCATCTCATCCCAATCTGCTGACTTGTATTTCCATACTCGCCTAACACCATGTGGTTCGAAAGCTGGTGGGGAATATGTAAATACAGATTTCACCAGACAGTGATCGGAGGTTCCCAAAGGGGACGTGACCTCTACACGATACCTGTCCGGATCAGTTGTCAGCAGAAGGTCCAGGCAATTGGCTGTATGGCCTTCCACATCTGGTACCCTTGTCGCTTGCCTCACCAGCTGAAAGAGGTCCAAGGACAACGCAAAGTTCCGCGCTTCTCTTCCAGCATGGTCGGTCTTCTGGTACGGGAACAGCCAGTCCTGATGACAGGCATTAAAGTCCCCTAGAAAGACGAGCTGCGCCGAAGGGTACTGATACAGAGCCATATCTGCAGCCTCACTGAGATACTGTAGACACAGGAATACAGGATTTTTTCGTTTCCTGTGTCCACTAAAACCCATAGGGAAGAAAAAGTGGGGTCTTCAAGGTGACGGAGACGCTGAACACAGAGGTCGTTCCGCGCGTACACACTGACTCCGGCCCGTGAGCGAAAGTTGTGCTCTAACGAGTAACCGGGATAATCCAAGTAGGCAGCGCTCAAAGGACATTGTATCTGCGTCTCCGTCAAAAAGAGCAAGTGCGGCTGCTCGGTCTCCAGGTGGTGGTGGACAGCTAAAAGATTTGAGTGCAAACCCCTGATATTAGTAAGGTGCACTTTATATGAGGAGGAGTGCAACCGCTGTGTAACCTTGTTCTTTTTTCTTAACTTTTTCATAAAAAAATAAATAAATATAAAAGTGAATAGGGATGGGAAATGGCAGTTGAACGAGACGGTACGTATCGAACCCGACGTCGAAATTGGTGATGTCTTGCCACTGGGAGGCTAGTCTGGAGACTGCGGGGACGCCCGAACCCCCCCAGGGATCGCCATCGGGCCTTCTCGTCTGGTCGCCAACCAGCACGATGGAGCCACCCTGGGATTTTTCACAGCTGGCGGGGCAGCCTTTCGTGGTTGGCTATCCCACTAATTGGGCCCCCAACTATCTGCGGGCGGCCAGCGGAAAGCCGTCGCTTCGGATCCCGCTACCCTCCTCGACTAGACACCCGACAAAACAAATACCAACCCGACGTCAGACCGGTTCGCCAACGCACCGCAACTGTTCAGACCCATTTCCCATAAACGGCTTCATCGAGCAACGTGCCGGAACACGACTAGGTCGTTTTGCGGCACGACTCTGCCCGATGGGTGGTAACTTTGCCGGCGACCGGATGTTATGGTCTACCACCAAGAGAATAATTAAAATGTATAAATAACTATGGTGGTAACTTTGCCGGCGACCGGATGTTATGGTCTACCACCAAGAGAATAATTAAAATGTATAAATAAGAATAAAATAAGATTAGAATGAATGCAGTCTTCTCTGTTACCTCAATCCTGGCTATCCCCGGCAATTTGAGCAGGTCGGCTTCTCCCCCATAGTCCACACCGGGCAAACCGCCCTAAGGTGGCTTCCGAAACAGTGGCTACAGCAATCCCCCGTCGCCTTGCAGTACTTCCTACCATGCCTATAGCCCAAGCACTTTGTGCATTGGACCAGGGGGGACTGGTCGGCTATCATGCATCTCTGGAGGTCTATATGCACTTTACCCGTGCGTCAGCATGCTCCAGAGACGTAGCGACACTTGCAAGACGACGTGGAATTCATTGGGGTTCCTCGTCCGACGTCAGTACTTCACTGCGGCTCTAAAGTCACCTGAGGGTATTGCCCCCTCTAGGTGTTGATTCTGTTTGTGCAGAGATTCAATAATGTTATCGTCAGTATTGTCATTTAGGAGGTTTCGGATGACGACCACGGGGTGCTTGCTCTGTGCGTCATCTGTCTTAAGGGTCTTGTCATTTTGCTTCAGCTTATTTTTCAATTTCTCGGCACTCTTTAGTAGAACAGCTCACTACTACCTTTGAATCTCTAGCCTTCCGAATGCGCTCCACCGCCAACCTACTTGACCGAGCTTAGGCGGCTCGGCGCACTCGCTCCCTGTCCTTGCCCTTGTCCTTCCTGTCCTTGGAGACATTCGCCTCTGCTACTATATCTACGAGTTTTTTACCGGTGTCCTGCAGCTGTCTGTTCAGCGCCACCGCCTGCTGAACATACTCACGATCACGTCAAATGATATCAACTGACGGACCGACTTGATCTCCTTGAGCAATTTCTGATATTCTGGCTTGTCCTCTGGTACTTGCCGTTTGGCGGTTATGGTGGCAATCTGTCTCGCGTGTCCCTGCGCCTGCTTCGCCAATTGTTGTGCCATCACTGTTGTGTCTTAGTCCGCTCCAGCTGCAATGTAGATCTCGACTTGCTGAACTGCAGCACTACCTCGAAGATACCTCCCAGGTTCTCCAATACTTTCTCCTTAATACTGGTTTTAAGGTTGCCCGATCGCTCTATTTGGTCCTTGGCCTCCTGAAACAGTCGGTTGGCCGTGACCGGTAGAGTTGAAAGAACCTGGGAGGTCTGTTCGCCAGTGGACTCCCTGCTTGAGTGGCTAGCTACCGTGGATACGTCGCTGTCGCTGACAGGGATCGTCAGTGACTATTTCACATCCATCAGCCTCTTCGTGAATATCTTCTTCCGTGCAGTTGATTCCGGTTCTTTCCTGGGTGCGGAGGGGTCAGAAGTCTTTAACCCTCGGGAAGGTCCACTACTGAGGGACATCGTGAAGGGGTAGTTGAGTAGGGGGAATAGCTTTTAGATGTTTGTAGAACTCCGATGGTTTCTTTAATTTTAATCCAAAATTGTTTCGGTCACTAAATAAGGTTAAGGAGTCCGCTGAGTCCGCTTACCCGAGCCATAACTTCAATGTCTTTATGACGCTTGCATCTAACTTTAACAAAAGGGTTTTATTAATATCATAAGCGAGGAAAGGCCCATTTAGACTTTATGTTAAAAAAATATCGTAAAACCAAGCTCTTTTGAGGTTACTTATTGATTGGTTGTCTACCTTTTTGAGATCATTTAAAAAGCTATCGACTATTACATCCAGCGATGGAGTGCGGCCTTGGTAATTGAGTTTTTTTACCTAAAAATTTAAACGGATCTGCTTCCGTAACCGTACTAACGTACTGACCGCTTATTATAAGGCCTGGATCGTAAGAGGTATATTTGGTATTACGTCTACCCAGACACAAACTATAGCATTTACTTGGTTTTGCCCTCAATCCGCCCGTCCACGTACAGAAATCCTCCACTACATTTTTTTTTTTATACTAGTTCGCCGTGTGTACCTCCGCATGGGTGGGCGGAGTCAGTATTTGGGGTGAATTAAGTTTTCAGTTTGTGGTTATTATTTTACTTTCGTGGTGAGTATTTTATGTTGATTCCTAATGTGTGTGCTTAGCTACTACGTTACATAACATTACATCTTTATTTACATTGTATACAGCTTATATTTAATACATTTATTGGTTAGTGCTTTACATTAATTTATACAAGTTCATTTTACAGCTCCCAGGAGCCCCAGTGGGCTGTGGCTTTTGGACTTTGAGACTTATGGTCTCGTCGTAATACATTAGCATTAACACCCTATTTTACTGTAAGTAAGAGTACCTGACATTGTTTTGGATCACGTGTCAGTATCGCAAGATCATCTGCAAAAGCTAGTATGGATTCTGGGTATTTATTGTTAAACTTAAACCGATAACCCCACTTTTTTCATTTATAATTAAAATGTCTATTAAAATATTAATGACTATATTGAATATAATTGGACATAGGTATAACCCTGAAATAAACCTATATTATAATTGAGTGGTTTTGAATGGTTTTCATTAAAAGTTATGTAGGATTTAAATTTTGAATAGTACGATGCAATAATGTCTCTAATTACCGTGGGAAAGTTATACCATTTTAACGCGAACATCATCATTCCATGCCGTACCGACCCAAAAGCATTCTCTAAATCAATCCAACAAACCGTAATTTGTCTCTCACTAGTTCTAGCATCTTTAAGGCTTTCCGATATTAATGTATTATGTTCCAGGCATCCAGAAATTCCGGGCAAAAACCCTTTCTGGTGATTAGGCCTGAAATATAAGAGATATTTTATATTAATCATGAATTGCGTCATTTTTGTTTGTAAATAAGAAAAAAAAATATTTTTGAAAGTGTATTTCTTAGGGCTATCGGTTCAGTGCTTTTAGGGTTACTGACATTGTCGTTTTTCGGAATGAGGACAAAAAGGGCTTTTCCGAATGATGCCGTTATTTGCTTTTTTGGCCAGATTTAACCAAATATATTTAAAAGATGTTAATAAACCAACGGACACTTTTTATAAACTATATAAGGGATACCATCCGGACCTGGTGCTGATTTAGATGGTTTCATTTTAATTATTGTATTAATTTCCTCCAGAGTTGGTGGGTTGGCATGAAAATCTACGGTAGGAGTCTCAGGTTTGTGTTCATTTGGATCCCCATATAGTTTTTGATTTTCTGGCACTTCAAATTACTTTAGTGAGAAATCTCTATGAGTGAGATAAATATTCGGATCTCTCAAATTCTCGCCTAATCAACATGGAATGTTTACTCAACATAGATTTTTTTTCTTACTTAAGGATTTTTAGGAATAAATTATAAAGTCAAAGCAAATTGTAACGTATACCTACCAATCCTACGGTTATCTTCATGGCCTGACGTTACTGTTAAGGTTAAAATATACCATTTTTATATATGCTTATCTATATATCTAATGATGTTTCGCATGCTTGTATTACCTAAAAATATATAAAACAATTAAGCTATAATGGTTTAATAAAACCATTGTATGTGTAAAATTAATATTTTTCTGGCAACATGTAGGCTGTGTTCCGAAATACAAACCAGTATACTGTCCAGTGCTGATGACGTGAAAAATCGACACCATGCTGGTGAAACGTTCCGAAATATAATGGCCAGCACTGAATATTTTGACAGCATAAATTGACACTACTGACAGAGTATTACAAATTACTTTTTAATCTGTGACTACATATTTATTTTTAATGTGTCTATTTTAGATAGATATACATTTTATTGCATAAAATAATAAAGTTCCAAGAGAATGGTGTTACAAAGCAATTACAACAAAAAGTGTTGTTAATCAGATATTTAATTCTAAACAAGTACAAAAATTATTTAGTAAGACTATGATTATACCTAATTAATTAATAGTAAATGGTTAGACGAAAGAAATAAAATATCTTTAAATGTAATAAGAACGAAAATAAAAAAAAAAACATCTATTTACCTTAAATTAAATTTACTGCATAGATACTGTGAATTTATGTTATTGTAACTGTGATAATAATTTATAAAACTTACATATATAAAGTATATATATTTTTCAAATATTAGAATGACGAACATTAAGTTGTCCTTTATCTCTAATGTATTTTTTAAAAGTGGCAACTCTAATTCTGCATTTGCCTATATTGCCACAGGTTACTAAAAGTTACCTCACCAGTACAATATGGCCGACACCAGTGCAATATGGTGTCGGTGTTATGACGTCATTAGCCCTGGCCAGTATGCTGGTTTGTATTTCGGAACACGGCTGTAATGTCAACAGGAAAGTGACAACTGTGAACTGAGTGACAGTAGCACTGGTTACTGAATCCTAAACAATTTATATTGTTTTAATTCATATTATTAAATTAATTGTATATTAATTCGTTGTAATTAAGTCCTGAAACTATAATGTCCTCCGTTATAAATCATAATACTTATGATTCATGTAGAGTGTGTTTAATTACAATAATTAATGTTAGTAGTGTAAGTCTCGTTAATAATCCAAAAATACTCGAAATATTTGAATTTTGTGCTGGATATGCCGTAAGTTTTATAATTATTCAATGTCTAATATTATTTTTAAATATTATTTAAACGAGATTATACTTTTTTATGCCCGAATTTTTACTTATAAAAGTGATGTAAATTATACTTAAATAAAATGACTTATTTTTATGGTGCAGTAAAAATAAGATTATGATGATTAAACTTATAAAGTTATAGTTTATTAATATTTGATTAATCCATTATTTATTATCACATGATAAATCATAATAATGAATTATCAGATGGACCTTCACTTTTCATCCAAGACAGTATGCCAAAAATGTGTAGATGAAGTAAAAAAATTTGCTGAATTTAAAAGAAAGTGTTTAGAATCTGAAAAGCACTGGAAGTCTATTAAAATGGATGTTTTGGTAATTTGATTTATTTATTAAAAAAACTTTGTTTTTAACTTTCACATAGACAAAATATATGTAATTCTTTTAAAAATAATTCGTTTGTTTTAGGAATATCATAAAGAGTATCATCCTATCACATTACATAATATAAAAGGAGTGACCAATAGTTATGAGTGTGAAAATACTATTTCCAATATTTGTGAAGAAAAAATTGTATTAAAGTCGGACAGACAGCAATCCATAAAAAATGATACAAGTTATATAGTCAATAATGATTTTAAACATTTTAGTGGAAGTAGTGTTTCTAGCCATGAAAAGGAAAAGTTTGTGTGTTGTAAGTGTAAGAAGGAATACAGTAAGTTTTATTTGCTATTATTTATATATGTGATACCTATACCAATAATGAGTGTTATAGTTTTGCAATAGGCATAAATTATTGTATTATTTTAGGCCGTTATAAATGGCTCCTAACGCATCAAATGAATGTCTGTTTTAAACATAAATATAATATAAATATGGACAAAGAAACAAAAGAATGCAATATAAAACTAGAAAATAGAACTGAAAATATATCATCAAGTGATGGCTGTGGTAAATTAATCAACACCTCTTATAAATATTAACTCTTATAAATATATTAATATTTACTTTATATACACCTTGTAATTTCAATCTTTATATAATATTTTAGTGTTGAATTATTCTTGAAAATATTCCTAGATTAGCTAAGTGTTTTAGGGTTATGTGAGAGTACTTTAAATGATATGAAAGGTCACTTGGACGAACACTGGAAAAACAATGATTTGACTTGCAAGCTGTGTAATTATACCGGCAATGACTTTGCTAATATGGTAGGACACAGGTGAGTAATATTTAATTTATAAATATGAATATTTTATATTATGTTTCAAGATGTTATTAAAATTGCTGCGTTTTTATACTTTTTGTCTGTTTTAAAACTTGCAAACCATTCTTCTATAGCTTGCTAGAATCTGATTATGCTGTAATTTAGCGTTCTTATGTAAGTTCCTTGGCAATGCAACATCTTGTTGAAGTCTGTATGTTCACACCAGAACTCGCCAAGTAACACTGAAAAGATAGCCAATCTTGTACTGTTTGTTTTATTTGTATGAGCACTTTCGCATGAATATGCACTAATAACATATGATAAGGATCTGGAGATGCCGAAAGACAAATGACACTAGAACATCATCTTGCCAAAAAAAATACTTTAAAAATGTTATAGTGTTGCAAAACAAAATATTAAAATAAGTTCAAAAGAATATATAAAAACAATTATAATTTTTTTATTTAGGTGACAGTACTTATCTGCCTTAAATTAATAAATAACAAAGATATTTACGTATATTTATAATTTAGATATTTGTGAAGTGTCCAGTCATAATGAGACCAAACTGTCTATATTTGTTGTACGGCTAGGATAAGTATCAGTTAATCAAGTGCTAATTATAAAAGAATTATTGTTTCAGGCATTTTCACTGCAACAAAATTAAATTATCCTGTCATGCATGTAATAAAAAAAAGGCATCCATTTTGTCTCTCGAGTTTCATTTTAGATCCGTACATTTAAATAAAATAGGAGGCTTATGTTCCATTTGCAGTAAAACTTTCACGAAATTCAAAACTTGGAAGAAGCACGAAAGATTGCATACCGAAGAAAATAAACTGTTTGTTTGTGATATTTGTGGAAAGAAGTAAGTAGGAACTAGGTTATGTTATATTTTCATTGTTTAAATATAAACGACGCACACTTGAATTTGATATAGAGTTTGTCATATACCTAATATCAGAGAAAAAATACGAAAAATGATTATTGTCACTTGACTGTTGTTTTAATTAATATTTGTCTTGCAGGTTAGCTACCTATTTGAATTTTAAATATACAATTGTGTTGGTTTTTAATTTTTACCTCAGAATACCACCAGTTGCTATATTGTTCCAACTAATGTAACTAAGTGAACATAATATGAAATTGGAGTCAGTCTTAAACATTCACGTAGCGAGGGAAATAAAAAACTCGTTCTTTATCACTAACTAAGTAGGTAACTTTGCTTTTGACAGGATGGAATATAATTCACGTGCACCTAACCAAATTTAAATCTTATTTTTCATACGGTAAAGATTATTTCGTCTTATTTACTTTCATTCACCTATCATTTAATCTTACGTAAAAGCTATTTCGAAGAAATAGGAAGAAATAGGAAAAGAAATTGACGTAGGAAGAGGTTTCTACCATAAGTAATATTAAATATTTGTTCTAATTTTATATACCTACCTTTTGACCCTAAATATAAAAAAAAAGTCAGCAAGGCATAACAAAGTTTTGACATAAATAGGTGACATGTAGAGTATTTCGGTCGGATTTTAGTACCTAAATAATTCTGGAAGGTCATGATCTATTTTATTTCGGGGGTTAGTATTATCAATATTACATTACCCCAGTTGCGTTTCTTGTTCACAGATTTTTGTACAGACACGAAATCAAATCACACCTAATCGACCACTCGAATGTGAGGCAATTCGTTTGTGAAACGTGCGGCAAGAATTTCAAACGAATGTCCGCTTTGAAAGTAAGTAATAATAACTTTATTGTTTTTTTCTTTTATTATATATTTAACATTGGTATTACTTAATATGTTAGTAACATTTATAGTGTCAAATGATGGAATATGACAGTCATATTTAGAGTCAAATGACTGAATACTAAAAAACTTTTACGACACAAGTACTATAGCCGTTCCAAATATTAACGGCAACACCGCCTCGTAACTGTCATGATTCAACGGGTTAAAAGAATTTTGTGCGGATATAAAACCTTCTACTTTTTTTTTTCGACTGAAATATTTATACTTTCAATATACTGATTGATATACTCTCAATCTGTTAAATTTATCGTGTCTTATAGAAACAAAACTTAATTAAGTTTTAAATATTACATACTTTTACTTTTTTCTACTCTCTTTCCAAACCTTATTTTACTTAAAGTATATAATTTATTCAAGTTATTTCATTGCATATTCAAAAAGTATAATTGAATTCAGGAACACATCGCTAATATGCATCGTCGAAATGATCCAGTGAAATGCAGCCATTGCAGTAAAACCTACAAAAGTCCAACGAAACTCAATATACATTTAAAAAATATTTCTAAAGAAAAGTTATTTATCTGTAAAGTGTGTTCTAAAAGATTTGTCACTGAAAATGTTTTGAAAAAGCATATGTTTTGGCATACCGGTGAGCGGCCTTACACCTGTGAAGTTTGTGGATTGAAGTATAAAGCGAAGGGGCAATTGAACTTGCATATGAGAAACCACACCGGTTTTATGCCCCATAAATGCCCAGACTGTGGTAAAGGTTTTCCCACTGGAAAACAATTGAAACGACACATAAGTGTGCATACTGGCATTCGTGCTCATAAATGTCTTTATTGTGAACGATCGTTTCATGAGAAGAAAACTCTATTGGAACATGGTTTGCTACACAAGAACATAGAACATGTTAAGCTGGAGACTGGTCTACGTGTCGATTAATAAATATGTAATATTTCGGTAATATCACGTTAATTTAAGAAAGCCCTCTAATAAAAAATATGCTAATATATTGTGTTTAAACTTAAAAATCATTTAGTAATACAATTTTACATAAAGACTTAACAAATATTAAAAAATCATTTAGTACTTTAATACAATATAACATGAAGTCTTAATAAATACTAATAATAGAACCCATTATATCTCTATAATACATGATCACTATTCCTATTTGTTCATGTTGTTTCAAGGCACGGAGAGTGTTACGTGATATTCGACAAAATGCTTTACTGAATTGCCGGTAATCGATTCAAGCGATTATTATACCATGACTTTGAATGGTTCCTGCTTTACGTCAACACTAGCGGCTATGAGGCTACATGCGAACCCAGAGAACTAATTTCAAAGTTGATTATTTTTGCCTTATAAACATTATAAAGTGTAAAATTTTATGCACATCGGTAATTGCGATTGTAACGAATCTTTTTAAAATATCAATTCGTTTCTGTAGATATTTTTTGAGTTACTGCGATGGATTAGCTAATATGTTTTCCATTCTTTCTAATTTGATGTAGTTCTTGAACAGTTCCTTGAGATACGTACAATTAACCTATCTATTACTTACTACCATCTTTCAAGTTTATCGCTAATTTAACACTCTACCTACGTACTCCAAGTTAGTACTAAATAAAATGGCAAGGTAATATTAATTGGGCTAATTACACTCAATTTAGTTAATCCTGGCACTGTTTTGTTGATCCCCGTCCTTATTCTCAGTTAGTTTAGAAGACACTATAAAGTTCATCTATATATGTAAATAGCCAAAGGCAAATAATTTCAGTATAGTCTTCTCCTCTGTTTATAAAACGATTGTTTGTTGGTTAGAAAAGTTTTAAAAACATACATAATATTATATACTGTATGGTACTGAAATGAAGGTAAATCCTTAAGTTTTTGACCCTGTAATGCTGCCATTACCGCCGCCCCCTTCTTCTTTTAGTCGATTATAAGGAAAACCATATCCTCTTTGAAGCCGCGGAAAACTCCAAAAAGGGAGCGCGTGACCAAACTGATGCCCCAGTACCTTCCTCAGAGCCATCGCGTCTCTAACAAGATTCTTTACACAAATCCTGCACCTGGGATACTTCCCTCAAACGTGTAATGAAGGCTGCCCAAATCGGGGAAGAACCCAAAGCTGTCTTAATATTGCAGGCCTATCACCCTGCTAAGATCTACATCCAAACTGTTAGGGAAGCTGCTCCTATCTCACTCCGACAAGCACTTTTCACAAAAAAATTTTCTTACCAGATCATGAAATAAAGAAACTTCGTTTTTTTGTTACTTTATTAAAACATTGAGTTACTGAAAAAGGTTAACAAAAATCCTCCTACAACGTACAACATGTTTAATAAGTTTTAATTAATTGTTATATTAAATTTGACATGATTTCATAAGGTAGGTAAGTACCTAGTAATTTATTTTAATTGGTATCCCGAATAGGTAGGTACTTGGACTAGTCACTATAAATCCTAGCTTGAAGCCCGTGTGTAGGCTTTTACGTTTTACGTTTTAAAAGGTTATGAAAAATTTAAGAATTGTAAATTTAAAATCACTTGTAAGATATTATTATAAATTTAGAATTAGTTGTGATATTTTTAAGGATTTGAAAAGTGTTATTTTGCATTCCACTAGGAACATGTTCTCCAACTTTTGGAGGCTTTTCATTGGCTTACCTACTATATATTTGTTTTTTTTTTAATTTTGCTTTGCTCAGTTATGTGTTACTTACAATGAATACTTCAGTTATGTACACATTGGATTTACGATACTTATGGGGTTCAAATTGTGTGAAGTGGTCAAACCACCGTCCTGATAAAGATGATCACATATAGAATGCTTAATTCACCGAGGCGGACAGTGATACGGTAGCTCAGTTGGTAGAGCGACGGGACGGTTTCCTAGTAGTCGCGGCTTCGAATTCCTGCCCGTATCGGTTTATTTTTCATTCTATATTTATATAAATTTAAATAAGCTTAACATGGCTATACATGTTTAAAGATATTTTCAAACATTTCTTCCTATATTTAGCGGTTTCCCAACGCAACGACTTCAATAAGAAAATAATGTACTTAGGTACTTAAGGTCGATCAGTATATTTTTGAAAATCATAAGTAGGTACCTAAATCTTTTATGAGGCAATGTATAGAAATCTACAAGCTCCCATCAAACATTTAAGTATTACCGCTTAACAAATTTAAGAACGTAACTAA
Organism: Napeogenes sylphis; assembly: GCA_959347405.1. Classification (NCBI taxonomy): domain Eukaryota; kingdom Metazoa; phylum Arthropoda; class Insecta; order Lepidoptera; family Nymphalidae; genus Napeogenes; species Napeogenes sylphis. The sequence continues at coordinate 22,192,467 of OY365782.1, forward strand.
AGAAGAACTTCTGTGTCTTAAAAGATACTGTTCGTATAATGTTTCCAAATATTTAAAAGATGATTCACCCCTCGCGCGGGTAGGAACCGATCGCTGCCACGCTACAAACCATTTTAATGTAGGATTTTTTTGTTTAATTTCAAATTTACAAAAAAAAAGAACATGACAATCCCGCTGAGTTTCTGTCGCCAGCTCTCAGGTCTGTGGGATTTATTTTTCCGAGCTAATGGAAGCTTTGATAAAAAAATGTATGAATAAATGTTTCCTATAAAACTTATTTTCAATAAAGATTTTTGGATTTGAATTTGAATTGGTCCTTATACACGCCAATAATAAAGCAAAGTTATGGATATACCTACTTTATCAGTAAATACCTTAACGTGTTTATTTAATAAATATAATAATTCATAGAACTTAGCAATATTATAGCCTATCATTATTGGGTAAGCGTATCTTCTTTTTTTCAATTTATTAACCTCCGACTAGAAAGAGGGGTGTTATAAGTTCGACAAGTAAATCTGTGTATCTGTCTGGCAAATTTGCGACCATACGCGTGGACGGATTTGAATGCGGTTTTTTTTAATCGAAAGCTCTGCTCGTCGATATGGTTCTTATCCATGTTTGATTGAAATAGAAAAAATCGTCTCCAAGATATTGAAGTTTTATTCGTGCGGGGGAGAGGTTCTTATGCAATAATTAACCGTTTGCGGCCAAACGCGTGGACGGATTTGAATGCAGTTTTTTTTTTATCGATAGATATGTTTGTCGAAATGGTTCTTATCCATGTTTGATTGAAATAGAAAAAGCCGTCTCTAAGATATTGACGTTTTATTCGTGCGGGGGAGAGGTTCTTATGCAATAATTAGCTGTTTCCAGCTGCTTCGCTCGTGCTTTATAGGAAAAAAGCCTTGTTATGAAGGCCAAAAGGTTTTTACACTTACTTACTGAGGTAAAGTACTTTATTAGGGATAATTGTTGCCCGTGACTGCGTCCATTTAGACTGTAAATATATATTTATATGGCTTACGATCGTAGTCATAAAGAATCACGGGCAACAGCTAGTGATAATATAAATTCCTTCATCATAGTGTTATTAGTGATTGTAAATCATTTTAACTCTAAATGTTTATATTTATTCATATTCGTATATATGCAACCTCCCTAACTACCTACCCATATGAAAAAGTCTTGAATTATGTTACTTAATACATTTATAATTTATTACATTGTCGAAACTTTCACGTAGAACCTTATTTTATGAAATATAATATATACATATTTCTAGTATTAAATATAACCTTTTTACAACATAATGTAGGATTCTAATGCTAATTTTTTTTTTAAAAGTCGGTCCCATAGTTTCGGAGCCTATTCAATTCAAACAAACAAACAATTTTTTCCTCTTTATGATATTGGGATAGAAAAGCAGAAAAAGAAAATTTAAAAACCCCCGATAAAAAAGACCTCTAAAGAAAGGTCTTTTTTATCGGGGGTTTTTAAATTTTTTTTTTCTGCTTTTTAAAGTTATGTTACTGGTTTCTGAGTTGTACTAAATGAACCTAGAGACACACAAAATTTTCAATTTTTTTAAGTATTTCTATTAATCTATCCTAATATTATAAAGAGGAAAAAATTGTTTGTTTGTTTGAATTGAATAGGCTCCGAAACTATGGGACCGACTTTAAAAAAAAAAATTAGCATTAGAATCCTACATTATGTTGTAAAAAGGTTATATTTAATACGAGAAATATGTATATATTATATTTCATAAAATAAGGTTCTACGTGAAAGTTTCGACAATGTAATAAATTATAAATGTATTAAGTAACATAATTCAAGACTTTTTCATATGGGTAGGTAGTTAGGGAGGTTGCATATATACGAATATGAATAAATATAAACATTTAGAGTTAAAATGATTTACAATCACTAATAACACTATGATGAAGGAATTTATATTATCACTAGCTGTTGCCCGTGATTCTTTATGACTACGATCGTAAGCCATATAAATATATATTTACAGTCTAAATGGACGCAGTCACGGGCAACAATTATCCCTAATAAAGTACTTTACCTCAGTAAGTAAGTGTAAAAACCTTTTGGCCTTCATAACAAGGCTTTTTTCCTAAATAAAGCACGAGCGAAGCAGCTGGAAACAGCTAATTATTGCATAAGAACCTCTCCCCCGCACGAATAAAACGTCAATATCTTAGAGACGGCTTTTTCTATTTCAATTAAACATGGATAAGAACCATTTCGACAAACATATCTATCGATAAAAAAAAACCGCATTCAAATCCGTCCACGCGTTTGGCCGCAAACGGCTAATTATTGGATAAGAACCTCTCCCCCGCACGAATAAAACGTCAATATCTTAGAGACGGCTTTTTCTATTTCAATCAAACATGGATAAGAACCATTTCGACAAACATATCTATCAATAAAAAAAAACCGCATTCAAATCCGTCCACGCGTTTGGCCGCAAACGGCTAATTATTGCATAAGAACCTCTCCCCCGCACGAATAAAACGTCAATATCTTAGAGACGGCTTTTTCTATTTCAATCAAACATGGATAAGAACCATTTCGACAAACATATCTATCGATAAAAAAAAAACTGCATTCAAATCCGTCCACGCGTTTGGCCGCAAACGGCTAATTATTGCATAAGAACCTCTCCCCCGCACGAATAAAACTTCAATATCTTGGAGACGATTTTTTCTATTTCAATCAAACATGGATAAGAACCATATCGACGAGCAGAGCTTTCGATTAAAAAAAACCGCATTCAAATCCGTCCACGCGTATGGTCGCAAATTTGCCAGACAGATACACAGATTTACTTGTCGAACTTATAACACCCCTCTTTCTAGTCGGAGGTTAATAAATTGAAAAAAAGAAGATACGCTTACCCAATAATGATAGGCTATAATATTGCTAAGTTCTATGAATTATTATATTTATTAAATAAACACGTTAAGGTATTTACTGATAAAGTAGGTATATCCATAACTTTGCTTTATTATTGGCGTGTATAAGGACCAATTCAAATTCAAATCCAAAAATCTTTATTGAAAATAAGTTTTATAGGAAACATTTATTCATACATTTTTTTATCAAAGCTTCCATTAGCTCGGAAAAATAAATCCCACAGACCTGAGAGCTGGCGACAGAAACTCAGCGGGATTGTCATGTTCTTTTTTTTTGTAAATTTGAAATTAAACAAAAAAATCCTACATTAAAATGGTTTGTAGCGTGGCAGCGATCGGTTCCTACCCGCGCGAGGGGTGAATCATCTTTTAAATATTTGGAAACATTATACGAACAGTATCTTTTAAGACACAGAAGTTCTTCTTTAGTTACGTTCTTAAATTTGTTAAGCGGTAATACTTAAATGTTTGATGGGAGCTTGTAGATTTCTATACATTGCCTCATAAAAGATTTAGGTACCTACTTATGATTTTCAAAAATATACTGATCGACCTTAAGTACCTAAGTACATTATTTTCTTATTGAAGTCGTTGCGTTGGGAAACCGCTAAATATAGGAAGAAATGTTTGAAAATATCTTTAAACATGTATAGCCATGTTAAGCTTATTTAAATTTATATAAATATAGAATGAAAAATAAACCGATACGGGCAGGAATTCGAAGCCGCGACTACTGGGAAACCGTCCCGTCGCTCTACCAACTGAGCTACCGTATCACTGTCCGCCTCGGTGAATTAAGCATTCTATATGTGATCATCTTTATCAGGACGGTGGTTTGACCACTTCACACAATTTGAACCCCATAAGTATCGTAAATCCAATGTGTACATAACTGAAGTATTCATTGTAAGTAACACATAACTGAGCAAAGCAAAATTAAAAAAAAAACAAATATATAGTAGGTAAGCCAATGAAAAGCCTCCAAAAGTTGGAGAACATGTTCCTAGTGGAATGCAAAATAACACTTTTCAAATCCTTAAAAATATCACAACTAATTCTAAATTTATAATAATATCTTACAAGTGATTTTAAATTTACAATTCTTAAATTTTTCATAACCTTTTAAAACGTAAAACGTAAAAGCCTACACACGGGCTTCAAGCTAGGATTTATAGTGACTAGTCCAAGTACCTACCTATTCGGGATACCAATTAAAATAAATTACTAGGTACTTACCTACCTTATGAAATCATGTCAAATTTAATATAACAATTAATTAAAACTTATTAAACATGTTGTACGTTGTAGGAGGATTTTTGTTAACCTTTTTCAGTAACTCAATGTTTTAATAAAGTAACAAAAAAACGAAGTTTCTTTATTTCATGATCTGATAAGAAAGATTTTTTGTGAAAAGTGCTTGTCGGAGTGAGATAGGAGCAGCTTCCCTAACAGTTTGAATTCCCCCTTCTCCCTTCCATCACCGGACGTTTCGACGCACGGCAGGTATCCATCCCTATGTTGTGGACATTCCCTCTGTCCAAACGAAGCGTTTTGCTTCGTCTTTTTTAATTAGTACAGCGAAGGATTGGAACAGCACGCCTGCGTCGGGATTTCCGGCCAAATACAATGTGGGTGTTTTCAAGAGAAGAGTGAATAGGTTGCTAGGTTAATGCGCCTTACCACCTATGACTACATCTTCACTTTCCATTTGGTGAAATGTAGTCAAGCAAGACCTAGATAGTATATAATATATATATCGTTTATCGTAAAGCATAATGGCGGTAAGCATGAAAGCGGAAACATTATATATCAAAGCGTAGACCTTTAAATAAATTCAAAATACGCTTAGAATAAAAACTCTGAAATGGTACTCTGATACATTTAATTCTGTCAAATGTATCTTAATGTTCTTATATAAACTCAAATAATAAACTATTATAATAAACTAACTAATAAACTTAGTTTGGCCATACTTTTAAATTAAAAAAAAATTTGAATTTGGAATTTGTCATTTTTATATGATTGGTAATTGTGTTTTCTTATTTTGGCGCCAATACATTGTACAATATTTTGTGATATTAAAATGGAGTGGGGTGATATAGAGAACAGAATCGCTGTGATTGCATTCACAAAGTAGGTATGGAGCCAAACGCAATTTTTCAAACTCTCCATACACTTGGTATTAGTCAAATGTTTGTGTACCGGGCTATTAATAGGTACAACGAAACTTCTTTTGTTTGTGACAGAGGAAGATTTGGCCGTCCACGTAGTGTTTGTACGAAAAAGGTGGTCAAAGCAGTAAGAGAAAGAATTCGAAGAAATCCTGTTCAAAAGCAAAAGAATTTATCTCGGGAAATGAAGATAGCACCTAGAACCATGTTTCGTATTTTAAGATATGACTTGCAGCCTATAAGAGACGTACTGGTCATTTCTTAACTGATAAATTAAAGATGAATAGGGTGATAAATCGAAACAACTACTAAAGCAGTACGCAAAGGGAGGTTACAGAAAAAAATTGTTTACGGATGAGAATTTTTTTTACAATTGAGCAACATTTTAACAAACAAAATTATCGTATTTTTGCTCAAAAATCTAAGGAAGCTTCCCAATTAGTCGACATAATGCAATGTGGGCATTATCCGACGTCAGTGATGGTTTGGTGGGGTGTTAGCTATGAAGGAGTGACTGAGCCATATTTTTGTGAAAAAAGTATCAAAACATCAGCACAAGTGTATCAAGATACCATTCTTGAGAAGGTAGTTAAACCCCTTAATAATACCATGTTCAATAACCTAGTGTAGTCCTTCCAGTAAAACTTGGCGCCGGGTCATAAAGCTCGGTCCACGCAGTCCTGGTTGGAAGCGAATGTCTCCGACTTCATCAGAGCTGAAGACTGGCCATCGCCTTCTCCCGATCTTAAATCTGACCATAAATCATAATCCGCTGGATTATGATTTATGGTCAGATTTAGAGTGTACAGCTAACGTCATGATAATTTGTAGTCCCTAAAACAATCTCTATATTTGGCAGTGTAGAATTTCCCCATGGAAAGAGCGCGTGCTTCTATTGATAACTGGCCTCAACGTTTAAAGGACTGTATTGCAGACTATGGACACCACATCGAATAAGCTTTTTATATTTTTAATTGTTTTATATTTGTGTGTTAAACTAACACACTGTAAAAGTAATAGATGTTATTTGCCATTAAAAAAATATTTTTTTCTTTGTTACAATATTTATGGCAAGACTAGGTACAATTATTGCCTTGTGATGTGTTTCAGTTGTGTTTGTGAAATAAGTGTACCTACCTACAATAATAACTTTAGAATTAAAGAAATAAATCGGTAAAAGAAAATCGGCCCGAAGAAATAATTTTTTTCGGGCGTTGTAACTACAATTCAAATAAAACAAAACAAACAATAAAATAAATAAAAGACATATAATTAAATTAATTAGTAATAAATAAATATATTAAAACATACATTATACACGTCCTTTGTGTTTGCGACTTAGCGCATAAATAAAGTAAAATGTGGGACTACCGACATATATTTCAGTTGATTGGTCCTATTTTCGTTTAGATAAGAAGTCTCTTCACAATATTTGAAAAGCGGAAACAGAAATATATCATCTGCGAACATTTCAATTGTCTAGATATCATGGTTCATCAACATGAACACAGACAACTGTCTGTGTATAGCGAATTCTTAGTAATAGGATACCGTTTTTACCTTTTGGGTTCGGAACCCTAAATAAGGATTTACGTAAATAATAATCAAAATGATAACAAAGGGGTTTGTTGTTTAATTTCTTTAATTAGAAATATAATAATACCTACCGAGAGCATAGTTTGGAGTTGTGAAAGTCTGGAAATTAGTTTTTTAGATATTATCCTTGACTCACATTTTTATGTTATTATTATATAGGTATTTTTAAGCTGATTCGGTAAAGCATAGAACATAAAAGAATGAATCCACTCTCAGCCTAAGAAACTAGAAAAAAATTCAAAGAACTCTCTTTACTATCTGAACTATTTTCGGTAAGTCTCCAAATTGTTGCCGATCTTTAGCAAAATTTTAAGTAATTTCTTAAGTCTTTTCTTGCTCTAAATAGATTGGAAGATAACGTAAAACTTACTTATTGTACGTTATTGTTGCTAAAAATATTTAGAATCAGTTTAACAAGATTGTTTAATCACCACACGTCAACAGCTAATTCATTATGTTAACGAGACACTGCGGACGGCAGTGATGGATTATTCCTTCCCTCATAAATATGGGGACACAAGAATTCGGTAAAAAAATGCCTAATAATCCATAAAAAACTTCAGAATAAAAAAAAAGATAGATCAAATTAAATTTTCGAGGCGTGAATTTTGATGGCTTAAGTATATTAATAAGAATATGTTTAAGGCTTAGGCATATTTTAATAGAAGACCTTATAAATATTGTTATGTAGGTAATATTTTCATATTTAGACATACTTTATAGAAATAAATTAAAAATTAAAAAACCCTCGATTCAAAAAGACCTCTAAAAAGAATAAAAATAATATTATTATGTACTTATTGAAGTCGTTGCGTCGGGGGACCGTTGTACGTACGTTGATAGTGTATATATTACGAAGTTAATCATTGAGGACTTAGACTATACGATTCGATATCGTAATTTCTTTATTTGCCTTGCATTTTAATTTCTTCGTTTATTAAACGGTCTTCCGACGCAACGAATTCAATAAGTATATAATAACTTTTAAAACCTATCTTAACACTATAAAAAGTTTGCAAATTAAATTAAAAATATATATTTTTTAATTTTATTTTATATATTAAACTTCTGTTACATAAGATTACAATAATGCACTCCAAAAATCACGAGAATTTGTCCGGAGTGTTGAGTTTAAGTACAGTTCAATTAGACAATCATAACAAGGAGGGTAATTCTACAAAATAGATGATACAATATTTTAGTTCGATGTAAATGCTTTAGGGAATGCGTTCGAGACACAAAACCAGTTTGCTGCAAAGCAGTTACAGGGTGTTTAGATAATAAGATTTCAATTCGATTTTTAAATTATTTATAGTGATTCTATTTTTAAGGGCTACATCCAATCCATTCAATAAGTGAGGAGTCAAATATTTCGTGGTCCTTTTTCCATATACATTATTTTTTGCTGAAGTTGTTATTAGTTTTTGGTTTGTTATTTGTCGTGTATTAATTTTATGGTGGATTTTGTGCTGTACGTCCATATTAAAAAAGTTTTCTTTTAAGAGGTTAAATTGAAATTTATATTCTACCGGTAATACATTGCAATACTTAAATATTTTGTTCTCATCATTTTTATGTTGTTCTTTTATTTTGAAGGGTAACACTTTTTTTAGGATTCTAATTTGCAAACTTTTTATAGTGTTAAGATAGGTTTTAAAAGTTATTATATACTTATTGAATTCGTTGCGTCGGAAGACCGTTTAATAAACGAAGAAATTAAAATGCAAGGCAAATAAAGAAATTACGATATCGAATCGTATAGTCTAAGTCCTCAATGATTAACTTCGTAATATATACACTATCAACGTACGTACAACGGTCCCCCGACGCAACGACTTCAATAAGTACATAATAATATTATTTTTATTCTTTTTAGAGGTCTTTTTGAATCGAGGGTTTTTTAATTTTTAATTTATTTCTATAAAGTATGTCTAAATATGAAAATATTACCTACATAACAATATTTATAAGGTCTTCTATTAAAATATGCCTAAGCCTTAAACATATTCTTATTAATATACTTAAGCCATCAAAATTCACGCCTCGAAAATTTAATTTGATCTATCTTTTTTTTTATTCTGAAGTTTTTTATGGATTATTAGGCATTTTTTTACCGAATTCTTGTGTCCCCATATTTATGAGGGAAGGAATAATCCATCACTGCCGTCCGCAGTGTCTCGTTAACATAATGAATTAGCTGTTGACGTGTGGTGATTAAACAATCTTGTTAAACTGATTCTAAATATTTTTAGCAACAATAACGTACAATAAGTAAGTTTTACGTTATCTTCCAATCTATTTAGAGCAAGAAAAGACTTAAGAAATTACTTAAAATTTTGCTAAAGATCGGCAACAATTTGGAGACTTACCGAAAATAGTTCAGATAGTAAAGAGAGTTCTTTGAATTTTTTTCTAGTTTCTTAGGCTGAGAGTGGATTCATTCTTTTATGTTCTATGCTTTACCGAATCAGCTTAAAAATACCTATATAATAATAACATAAAAATGTGAGTCAAGGATAATATCTAAAAAACTAATTTCCAGACTTTCACAACTCCAAACTATGCTCTCGGTAGGTATTATTATATTTCTAATTAAAGAAATTAAACAACAAACCCCTTTGTTATCATTTTGATTATTATTTACGTAAATCCTTATTTAGGGTTCCGAACCCAAAAGGTAAAAACGGTATCCTATTACTAAGAATTCGCTATACACAGACAGTTGTCTGTGTTCATGTTGATGAACCATGATATCTAGACAATTGAAATGTTCGCAGATGATATATTTCTGTTTCCGCTTTTCAAATATTGTGAAGAGACTTCTTATCTAAACGAAAATAGGACCAATCAACTGAAATATATGTCGGTAGTCCCACATTTTACTAGGCACAGATGCGCTAAGTCGCAAACACAAAGGACGTGTATAATGTATGTTTTAATATATTTATTTATTACTAATTAATTTAATTATATGTCTTTTATTTATTTTATTGTTTGTTTTGTTTTATTTGAATTGTAGTTACAACGCCCGAAAAAAATTATTTCTTCGGGCCGATTTTCTTTTACCGATTTATTTCTTTAATTCTAAAGTTATTATTGTAGGTAGGTACACTTATTTCACAAACACAACTGAAACACATCACAAGGCAATAATTGTACCTAGTCTTGCCATAAATATTGTAACAAAGAAAAAAATATTTTTTTAATGGCAAATAACATCTATTACTTTTACAGTGTGTTAGTTTAACACACAAATATAAAACAATTAAAAATATAAAAAGCTTATTCGATGTGGTGTCCATAGTCTGCAATACAGTCCTTTAAACGTTGAGGCCAGTTATCAATAGAAGCACGCGCTCTTTCCATGGGGAAATTCTACACTGCCAAATATAGAGATTGTTTTAGGGACTACAAATTATCATGACGTTAGCTGTACACTCTAAATCTGACCATAAATCATAATCTAGCGGATTATGATTTATGGTCAGATTTAAGATCGGGAGAAGGCGATGGCCAGTCTTCAGCTCTGATGAAGTCGGAGACATTCGCTTCCAACCAGGACTGCGTGGACCGAGCTTTATGACCCGGCGCCAAGTTTTACTGGAAGGACTACACTAGGTTATTGAACATGGTATTATTAAGGGGTTTAACTACCTTCTCAAGAATGGTATCTTGATACACTTGTGCTGATGTTTTGATACTTTTTTCACAAAAATATGGCTCAGTCACTCCTTCATAGCTAACACCCCACCAAACCATCACTGACGTCGGATAATGCCCACATTGCATTATGTCGACTAATTGAGAAGCTTCCTTAGATTTTTGAGCAAAAATACGATAATTTTGTTTGTTAAAATGTTGCTCAATTGTAAAAAAAATTCTCATCCGAGTTATGTTCGGACGATCAGGAAAAGTCTTTTTAAAAATTATTTATTTAATTAAAATTACAATTATAATAAAACGTCTTTTCCTAACTAAAGCTGAGACAAAAGTTACAAATTAAATAATGAATTAATTAATAATGAAATAACTAAATAAGCAAAATGGGTTCCGCGACTCGGCTTGGGATCTGCAATTCAGCAACTTTACGGCGACGGGGTCCTGGTAACGCCTCCCCCCTTAAGAAGGAAGCTCATCTTGGAGATTCCTCCAGCGTCCTCGCTGATCTCTTCATTTGGCTTGGTCTATTTTCTTTTCATATAATGAAATAGTTTCCAAGTTATGAAAATAAGGCCAATAGCATATAGAACTAGAGTTGTCCAGCTAGGAGTTGCCATAACAAGAGGCCAATTGACTTCCTCCGTATCTTTCAGCTTCTGAGCCTGGTTCACTAGGTTACGAATGTTGTCAAGCGGTATGTCTTCCAGCTGCAATGTATATTCAACTGGATTTTCAAATTTCGAGTTCTTTAAATTTGGTAGTGGTATAATTTCGTTGATGCTTAATGTTTTTCTATGTGTTTGAAGTGTTACATTCATGAAGGTTATTTTACAACCTTCTGTAATGGTTATTAAATGGGGTTTTTAAATTTTTTTTTTCTGCTTTTTAAAGTTATGTTACTGGTTTCTGAGTTGTACTAAATGAACCTAGAGACACACAAAATTTTCAATTTTTTTAAGTATTTCTATTAATCTATCCTAATATTATAAAGAGGAAAAAATTGTTTGTTTGTTTGAATTGAATAGGCTCCGAAACTATGGGACCGACTTTTAAAAAAAAAATTAGCATTAGAATCCTACATTATGTTGTAAAAAGGTTATATTTAATACGAGAAATATGTATATATTATATTTCATAAAATAAGGTTCTACGTGAAAGTTTCGACAATGTAATAAATTATAAATGTATTAAGTAACATAATTCAAGACTTTTTCATATGGGTAGGTAGTTAGGGAGGTTGCATATATACGAATATGAATAAATATAAACATTTAGAGTTAAAATGATTTACAATCACTAATAACACTATGATGAAGGAATTTATATTATCACTAGCTGTTGCCCGTGATTCTTTATGACTACGATCGTAAACCATATAAATATATATTTACAGTCTAAATGGACGCAGTCACGGGCAACAATTATCCCTAATAAAGTACTTTACCTCAGTAAGTAAGTGTAAAAACCTTTTGGCCTTCATAACAAGGCTTTTTTCCTATAAAGCACGAGCGAAGCAGCTGGAAACAGCTAATTATTGCATAAGAACCTCTCCCCCGCACGAATAAAACGTCAATATCTTAGAGACGGCTTTTTCTATTTCAATTAAACATGGATAAGAACCATTTCGACAAACATATCTATCGATAAAAAAAAAACCGCATTCAAATCCGTCCACGCGTTTGGCCGCAAACGGCTAATTATTGCATAAGAACCTCTCCCCCGCACGAATAAAACGTCAATATCTTAGAGACGGCTTTTTCTATTTCAATTAAACATGGATAAGAACCATTTCGACAAACATATCTATCGATAAAAAAAAAACCGCATTCAAATCCGTCCACGCGTTTGGCCGCAAACGGCTAATTATTGGATAAGAACCTCTCCCCCGCACGAATAAAACGTCAATATCTTAGAGACGGCTTTTTCTATTTCAATCAAACATGGATAAGAACCATTTCGACAAACATATCTATCAATAAAAAAAAACCGCATTCAAATCCGTCCACGCGTTTGGCCGCAAACGGCTAATTATTGCATAAGAACCTCTCCCCCGCACGAATAAAACGTCAATATCTTAGAGACGGCTTTTTCTATTTCAATCAAACATGGATAAGAACCATTTCGACAAACATATCTATCGATAAAAAAAAACTGCATTCAAATCCGTCCACGCGTTTGGCCGCAAACGGCTAATTATTGCATAAGAACCTCTCCCCCGCACGAATAAAACTTCAATATCTTGGAGACGATTTTTTCTATTTCAATCAAACATGGATAAGAACCATATCGACGAGCAGAGCTTTCGATTAAAAAAAACCGCATTCAAATCCGTCCACGCGTATGGTCGCGAATTTGCCAGACAGATACACAGATTTACTTGTCGAACTTATAACACCCCTCTTTCTAGTCGGAGGTTAATAAATTGAAAAAAAGAAGATACGCTTACCCAATAATGATAGGCTATAATATTGCTAAGTTCTATGAATTATTATATTTATTAAATAAACACGTTAAGGTATTTACTGATAAAGTAGGTATATCCATAACTTTGCTTTATTATTGGCGTGTATAAGGACCAATTCAAATTCAAATCCAAAAATCTTTATTGAAAATAAGTTTTATAGGAAACATTTATTCATACATTTTTTTATCAAAGCTTCCATTAGCTCGGAAAAATAAATCCCACAGACCTGAGAGCTGGCGACAGAAACTCAGCGGGATTGTCATGTTCTTTTTTTTTGTAAATTTGAAATTAAACAAAAAAATCCTACATTAAAATGGTTTGTAGCGTGGCAGCGATCGGTTCCTACCCGCGCGAGGGGTGAATCATCTTTTAAATATTTGGAAACATTATACGAACAGTATCTTTTAAGACACAGAAGTTCTTCTTTAGTTACGTTCTTAAATTTGTTAAGCGGTAATACTTAAATGTTTGATGGGAGCTTGTAGATTTCTATACATTGCCTCATAAAAGATTTAGGTACCTACTTATGATTTTCAAAAATATACTGATCGACCTTAAGTACCTAAGTACATTATTTTCTTATAGAAGTCGTTGCGTTGGGAAACCGCTAAATATAGGAAGAAATGTTTGAAAATATCTTTAAACATGTATAGCCATGTTAAGCTTATTTAAATTTATATAAATATAGAATGAAAAATAAACCGATACGGGCAGGAATTCGAAGCCGCGACTACTGGGAAACCGTCCCGTCGCTCTACCAACTGAGCTACCGTATCACTGTCCGCCTCGGTGAATTAAGCATTCTATATGTGATCATCTTTATCAGGACGGTGGTTTGACCACTTCACACAATTTGAACCCCATAAGTATCGTAAATCCAATGTGTACATAACTGAAGTATTCATTGTAAGTAACACATAACTGAGCAAAGCAAAATTAAAAAAAAAACAAATATATAGTAGGTAAGCCAATGAAAAGCCTCCAAAAGTTGGAGAACATGTTCCTAGTGGAATGCAAAATAACACTTTTCAAATCCTTAAAAATATCACAACTAATTCTAAATTTATAATAATATCTTACAAGTGATTTTAAATTTACAATTCTTAAATTTTTCATAACCTTTTAAAACGTAAAACGTAAAAGCCTACACACGGGCTTCAAGCTAGGATTTATAGTGACTAGTCCAAGTACCTACCTATTCGGGATACCAATTAAAATAAATTACTAGGTACTTACCTACCTTATGAAATCATGTCAAATTTAATATAACAATTAATTAAAACTTATTAAACATGTTGTACGTTGTAGGAGGATTTTTGTTAACCTTTTTCAGTAACTCAATGTTTTAATAAAGTAACAAAAAAACGAAGTTTCTTTATTTCATGATCTGATAAGAAAGATTTTTTGTGAAAAGTGCTTGTCGGAGTGAGATAGGAGCAGCTTCCCTAACAGTTTGAATTCCCCCTTCTCCCTTCCATCACCGGACGTTTCGACGCACGGCAGGTATCCATCCCTATGTTGTGGACATTCCCTCTGTCCAAACGAAGCGTTTTGCTTCGTCTTTTTTAATTAGTACAGCGAAGGATTGGAACAGCACGCCTGCGTCGGGATTTCCGGCCAAATACAATGTGGGTGTTTTCAAGAGAAGAGTGAATAGGTTGCTAGGTTAATGCGCCTTACCACCTATGACTACATCTTCACTTTCCATTTGGTGAAATGTAGTCAAGCAAGACCTAGATAGTATATAATATATATATCGTTTATCGTAAAGCATAATGGCGGTAAGCATGAAAGCGGAAACATTATATATCAAAGCGTAGACCTTTAAATAAATTCAAAATACGCTTAGAATAAAAACTCTGAAATGGTACTCTGATACATTTAATTCTGTCAAATGTATCTTAATGTTCTTATATAAACTCAAATAATAAACTATTATAATAAACTAACTAATAAACTTAGTTTGGCCATACTTTTAAATTAAAAAAAAATTTGAATTTGGAATTTGTCATTTTTATATGATTGGTAATTGTGTTTTCTTATTTTGGCGCCAATACATTGTACAATATTTTGTGATATTAAAATGGAGTGGGGTGATATAGAGAACAGAATCGCTGTGATTGCATTCACAAAGTAGGTATGGAGCCAAACGCAATTTTTCAAACTCTCCATACACTTGGTATTAGTCAAATGTTTGTGTACCGGGCTATTAATAGGTACAACGAAACTTCTTTTGTTTGTGACAGAGGAAGATTTGGCCGTCCACGTAGTGTTTGTACGAAAAAGGTGGTCAAAGCAGTAAGAGAAAGAATTCGAAGAAATCCTGTTCAAAAGCAAAAGAATTTATCTCGGGAAATGAAGATAGCACCTAGAACCATGTTTCGTATTTTAAGATATGACTTGCAGCCTATAAGAGACGCACTGGTCATTTCTTAACTGATAAATTAAAGATGAATAGGGTGATAAATCGAAACAACTACTAAAGCAGTACGCAAAGGGAGGTTACAGAAAAAAATTGTTTACGGATGAGATTTTTTTTTACAATTGAGCAACATTTTAACAAACAAAATTATCGTATTTTTGCTCAAAAATCTAAGGAAGCTTCCCAATTAGTCGACATAATGCAATGTGGGCATTATCCGACGTCAGTGATGGTTTGGTGGGGTGTTAGCTATGAAGGAGTGACTGAGCCATATTTTTGTGAAAAAAGTATCAAAACATCAGCACAAGTGTATCAAGATACCATTCTTGAGAAGGTAGTTAAACCCCTTAATAATACCATGTTCAATAACCTAGTGTAGTCCTTCCAGTAAAACTTGGCGCCGGGTCATAAAGCTCGGTCCACGCAGTCCTGGTTGGTAGCGAATGTCTCCGACTTCATCAGAGCTGAAGACTGGCCATCGCCTTCTCCCGATCTTAAATCTGACCATAAATCATAATCCGCTGGATTATGATTTATGGTCAGATTTAGAGTGTACAGCTAACGTCATGATAATTTGTAGTCCCTAAAACAATCTCTATATTTGGCAGTGTAGAATTTCCCCATGGAAAGAGCGCGTGCTTCTATTGATAACTGGCCTCAACGTTTAAAGGACTGTATTGCAGACTATGGACACCACATCGAATAAGCTTTTTATATTTTTAATTGTTTTATATTTGTGTGTTAAACTAACACACTGTAAAAGTAATAGATGTTATTTGCCATTAAAAAAATATTTTTTTCTTTGTTACAATATTTATGGCAAGACTAGGTACAATTATTGCCTTGTGATGTGTTTCAGTTGTGTTTGTGAAATAAGTGTACCTACCTACAATAATAACTTTAGAATTAAAGAAATAAATCGGTAAAAGAAAATCGGCCCGAAGAAATAATTTTTTTCGGGCGTTGTAACTACAATTCAAATAAAACAAAACAAACAATAAAATAAATAAAAGACATATAATTAAATTAATTAGTAATAAATAAATATATTAAAACATACATTATACACGTCCTTTGTGTTTGCGACTTAGCGCATCTGTGCCTAGTAAAATGTGGGACTACCGACATATATTTCAGTTGATTGGTCCTATTTTCGTTTAGATAAGAAGTCTCTTCACAATATTTGAAAAGCGGAAACAGAAATATAT
The DNA here is from genome assembly GCA_959347405.1 of Napeogenes sylphis. Classification (NCBI taxonomy): domain Eukaryota; kingdom Metazoa; phylum Arthropoda; class Insecta; order Lepidoptera; family Nymphalidae; genus Napeogenes; species Napeogenes sylphis. Next base: position 22,208,921 of record OY365782.1, read on the forward strand.
CATCTGCGAACATTTCAATTGTCTAGATATCATGGTTCATCAACATGAACACAGACAACTGTCTGTGTATAGCGAATTCTTAGTAATAGGATACCGTTTTTACCTTTTGGGTTCGGAACCCTAAATAAGGATTTACGTAAATAATAATCTAAATGATAACAAAGGGGTTTGTTGTTTAATTTCTTTAATTAGAAATATAATAATACCTACCGAGAGCATAGTTTGGAGTTGTGAAAGTCTGGAAATTAGTTTTTTAGATATTATCCTTGACTCACATTTTTATGTTATTATTATATAAGTATTTTTAAGCTGATTCGGTAAAGCATAGAACATAAAAGAATGAATCCACTCTCAGCCTAAGAAACTAGAAAAAAATTCAAAGAACTCTCTTTACTATCTGAACTATTTTCGGTAAGTCTCCAAATTGTTGCCGATCTTTAGCAAAATTTTAAGTAATTTCTTAAGTCTTTTCTTGCTCTAAATAGATTGGAAGATAACGTAAAACTTACTTATTGTACGTTATTGTTGCTAAAAATATTTAGAATCAGTTTAACAAGATTGTTTAATCACCACACGTCAACAGCTAATTCATTATGTTAACGAGACACTGCGGACGGCAGTGATGGATTATTCCTTCCCTCATAAATATGGGGACACAAGAATTCGGTAAAAAAATGCCTAATAATCCATAAAAAACTTCAGAATAAAAAAAAAGATAGATCAAATTAAATTTTCGAGGCGTGAATTTTGATGGCTTAAGTATATTAATAAGAATATGTTTAAGGCTTAGGCATATTTTAATAGAAGACCTTATAAATATTGTTATGTAGGTAATATTTTCATATTTAGACATACTTTATAGAAATAAATTAAAAATTAAAAAACCCTCGATTCAAAAAGACCTCTAAAAAGAATAAAAATAATATTATTATGTACTTATTGAAGTCGTTGCGTCGGGGGACCGTTGTACGTACGTTGATAGTGTATATATTACGAAGTTAATCATTGAGGACTTAGACTATACGATTCGATATCGTAATTTCTTTATTTGCCTTGCATTTTAATTTCTTCGTTTATTAAACGGTCTTCCGACGCAACGAATTCAATAAGTATATAATAACTTTTAAAACCTATCTTAACACTATAAAAAGTTTGCAAATTAGAATCCTAAAAAAAGTGTTACCCTTCAAAATAAAAGAACAACATAAAAATGATGAGAACAAAATATTTAAGTATTGCAATGTATTACCGGTAGAATATAAATTTCAATTTAACCTCTTAAAAGAAAACTTTTTTAATATGGACGTACAGCACAAAATCCACCATAAAATTAATACACGACAAATAACAAACCAAAAACTAATAACAACTTCAGCAAAAAATAATGTATATGGAAAAAGGACCACGAAATATTTGACTCCTCACTTATTGAATGGATTGGATGTAGCCCTTAAAAATAGAATCACTATAAATAATTTAAAAATCGAATTGAAATCTTATTATCTAAACACCCTGTAACTGCTTTGCAGCAAACTGGTTTTGTGTCTCGAACGCATTCCCTAAAGCATTTACATCGAACTAAAATATTGTATCATCTATTTTGTAGAATTACCCTCCTTGTTATGATTGTCTAATTGAACTGTACTTAAACTCAACACTCCGGACAAATTCTCGTGATTTTTGGAGTGCATTATTGTAATCTTATGTAACAGAAGTTTAATATATAAAATAAAATTAAAAAATATATATTTTTAATTTAATTTGCAAACTTTTTATAGTGTTAAGATAGGTTTTAAAAGTTATTATATACTTATTGAATTCGTTGCGTCGGAAGACCGTTTAATAAACGAAGAAATTAAAATGCAAGGCAAATAAAGAAATTACGATATCGAATCGTATAGTCTAAGTCCTCAATGATTAACTTCGTAATATATACACTATCAACGTACGTACAACGGTCCCCCGACGCAACGACTTCAATAAGTACATAATAATATTATTTTTATTCTTTTTAGAGGTCTTTTTGAATCGAGGGTTTTTTAATTTTTAATTTATTTCTATAAAGTATGTCTAAATATGAAAATATTACCTACATAACAATATTTATAAGGTCTTCTATTAAAATATGCCTAAGCCTTAAACATATTCTTATTAATATACTTAAGCCATCAAAATTCACGCCTCGAAAATTTAATTTGATCTATCTTTTTTTTTATTCTGAAGTTTTTTATGGATTATTAGGCATTTTTTTACCGAATTCTTGTGTCCCCATATTTATGAGGGAAGGAATAATCCATCACTGCCGTCCGCAGTGTCTCGTTAACATAATGAATTAGCTGTTGACGTGTGGTGATTAAACAATCTTGTTAAACTGATTCTAAATATTTTTAGCAACAATAACGTACAATAAGTAAGTTTTACGTTATCTTCCAATCTATTTAGAGCAAGAAAAGACTTAAGAAATTACTTAAAATTTTGCTAAAGATCGGCAACAATTTGGAGACTTACCGAAAATAGTTCAGATAGTAAAGAGAGTTCTTTGAATTTTTTTCTAGTTTCTTAGGCTGAGAGTGGATTCATTCTTTTATGTTCTATGCTTTACCGAATCAGCTTAAAAATACCTATATAATAATAACATAAAAATGTGAGTCAAGGATAATATCTAAAAAACTAATTTCCAGACTTTCACAACTCCAAACTATGCTCTCGGTAGGTATTATTATATTTCTAATTAAAGAAATTAAACAACAAACCCCTTTGTTATCATTTTGATTATTATTTACGTAAATCCTTATTTAGGGTTCCGAACCCAAAAGGTAAAAACGGTATCCTATTACTAAGAATTCGCTATACACAGACAGTTGTCTGTGTTCATGTTGATGAACCATGATATCTAGACAATTGAAATGTTCGCAGATGATATATTTCTGTTTCCGCTTTTCAAATATTGTGAAGAGACTTCTTATCTAAACGAAAATAGGACCAATCAACTGAAATATATGTCGGTAGTCCCACATTTTACTTTATTTATGCGCTAAGTCGCAAACACAAAGGACGTGTATAATGTATGTTTTAATATATTTATTTATTACTAATTAATTTAATTATATGTCTTTTATTTATTTTATTGTTTGTTTTGTTTTATTTGAATTGTAGTTACAACGCCCGAAAAAAATTATTTCTTCGGGCCGATTTTCTTTTACCGATTTATTTCTTTAATTCTAAAGTTATTATTGTAGGTAGGTACACTTATTTCACAAACACAACTGAAACACATCACAAGGCAATAATTGTACCTAGTCTTGCCATAAATATTGTAACAAAGAAAAAAATATTTTTTTAATGGCAAATAACATCTATTACTTTTACAGTGTGTTAGTTTAACACACAAATATAAAACAATTAAAAATATAAAAAGCTTATTCGATGTGGTGTCCATAGTCTGCAATACAGTCCTTTAAACGTTGAGGCCAGTTATCAATAGAAGCACGCGCTCTTTCCATGGGGAAATTCTACACTGCCAAATATAGAGATTGTTTTAGGGACTACAAATTATCATGACGTTAGCTGTACACTCTAAATCTGACCATAAATCATAATCCAGCGGATTATGATTTATGGTCAGATTTAAGATCGGGAGAAGGCGATGGCCAGTCTTCAGCTCTGATGAAGTCGGAGACATTCGCTTCCAACCAGGACTGCGTGGACCGAGCTTTATGACCCGGCGCCAAGTTTTACTGGAAGGACTACACTAGGTTATTGAACATGGTATTATTAAGGGGTTTAACTACCTTCTCAAGAATGGTATCTTGATACACTTGTGCTGATGTTTTGATACTTTTTTCACAAAAATATGGCTCAGTCACTCCTTCATAGCTAACACCCCACCAAACCATCACTGACGTCGGATAATGCCCACATTGCATTATGTCGACTAATTGGGAAGCTTCCTTAGATTTTTGAGCAAAAATACGATAATTTTGTTTGTTAAAGTGTTGCTCAATTGTAAAAAAAATTCTCATCCGTAAACAATTTTTTTCTGTAACCTCCCTTTGCGTACTGCTTTAGTAGTTGTTTCGATTTATCACCCTATTCATCTTTAATTTATCAGTTAAGAAATGACCAGTGCGTCTCTTATAGGCTGCAAGTCATATCTTAAAATACGAAACATGGTTCTAGGTGCTATCTTCATTTCCCGAGATAAATTCTTTTGCTTTTGAACAGGATTTCTTCGAATTCTTTCTCTTACTGCTTTGACCACCTTTTTCGTACAAACACTACGTGGACGGCCAAATCTTCCTCTGTCACAAACAAAAGAAGTTTCGTTGTACCTATTAATAGCCCGGTACACAAACATTTGACTAATACCAAGTGTATGGAGAGTTTGAAAAATTGCGTTTGGCTCCATACCTACTTTGTGAATGCAATCACAGCGATTCTGTTCTCTATATCACCCCACTCCATTTTAATATCACAAAATATTGTACAATGTATTGGCGCCAAAATAAGAAAACACAATTACCAATCATATAAAAATGACAAATTCCAAATTCAATTTTTTTTTTAATTTAAAAGTATGGCCAAACTAAGTTTATTAGTTAGTTTATTATAATAGTTTATTATTTGAGTTTATATAAGAACATTAAGATACATTTGACAGAATTAAATGTATCAGAGTACCATTTCAGAGTTTTTATTCTAAGCGTATTTTGAATTTATTTAAAGGTCTACGCTTTGATATATAATGTTTCCGCTTTCATGCTTACCCCCATTATGCTTTACGATAAACGATATATATATTATATACTATCTAGGTCTTGCTTGACTACATTTCACCAAATGGAAAGTGAAGATGTAGTCATAGGTGGTAAGGCGCATTAACCTAGCAACCTATTCACTCTTCTCTTGAAAACACCCACATTGTATTTGGCCGGAAATCCCGACGCAGGCGTGCTGTTCCAATCCTTCGCTGTACTAATTAAAAAAGACGAAGCAAAACGCTTCGTTTGGACAGAGGGAATGTCCACAACATAGGGATGGATACCTGCCGTGCGTCGAAACGTCCGGTGATGGAAGGGAGAAGGGGGAATTAACTTGTCTAATTCCTGTGCACACTCACCAAAATATATCCTATAGAATACTGAGAGGATAGCAATTCTACGCCCACGTGTTCAAGGCTTTGGAATTCGGTTTCGACCAATTCGGGATCGCCTATCAGCCTTTTTGCTCGCCTCTCAATTGAGTCCAGAACCGCAAAATGAGCCTTTGCGGACCAAGAAACAAAATGAGCCTTTGCAACCAGAAAATATGTGACCACCGTACTCTACACACGACCGGATCTGTGCTTTGTATAAAACAAGAAGCTGTCCCGCTGTAAAGTACTGTCGGACCTTCGCAAGAACGGCAAGCTTTGCTGCTGCTGCTCTTGCTCTGGACTCAATGAACCGACCAAAGTTTAGGTTCGAGAAAATCTCTAAGCCCAACAACTGAAGCCGGTCACTGTATTCCAAGTATACATTCTGGAAAGTAGGAGTCAATGTGAAAGGACTCCTTTTGGCGGGGAACAAACACGTCTGCGTTTTGGTGGCGTTGAATTTGACAAGATTGGCATTGCTCCATGCGGAGACTGCCTGAAGTTTGTCACTCAAACGTTGCACCATGATTTCTCTTTCAGACTGTACTTCATCTCTACTAGCCCGAGTACACGGCATATATCTTTCTACAACTGTGCTGTCGTCTACATACCCATAGATACCGGGCTTCAACAGATCGTTAATGTGCAGCACAAAAAGAGTTGCAGAAAGAACGGACCCATGAGGCACTCCAGCATTTATTGAAAAAGGTTCCGAGGAACACCCGTCGACAACTTCTCGAAGAGATCTCTAGCTCAGAAAGTCCGTTACCCAGCCGATCAGACCAGGAGATGTACCGTACGCTGAAATGCCCTAGAGACGTACAGAGAGACGTCGACCTTTCCGACTAGCTTCTCCATTCTTCTCAATGGCCTCGCCTGATATGTGTGTAGCATACACTAGGAGGTCCTCAGTAGACCTATACGGCGAAACCCGTACTGTTGGTCACTGAGGAGATCATTACCAGGTTTGGGTTCGTTCTAGGTACGGTAGAAGGCGCGAGTTTAATACACGCTCCATAATCTTGCAGAGTATGGGGGTGATTGAAATGGGCCTATAATTGGCAGATTCGGCACGGCTTTCGCAGGAGACCAGATGGCTCGATTGCTAGTTTGTCTGATAGGGAGCTTTTCGCCATTCTTACCGATTCGATCGAGACGAGCCTTCCGCAATGCCTTTTCGTACGACTTGGCAGTTTGGTTAAAGACTTTCTTCTTTGTACTTAAATCCGGAGTTTTGCGGCTTCGAGCATCAGCCAGAATGAGGTATGCCGAATGTTTTCGGTCTTCAGCATGACCACATTCGGCATTACACCATGGGCGAGCTTTGCCACCGACGACTATGTCGGTGAAAGGAATAAAATATTACATTGCCCGTTGCACCACATCGGTTATAGCATCCACGCAACTCGACGGACCCATAGAAGAGAAGCAAAATTTACGCCAAGGATAAGACGCAAAAAAGTGGCGCATCTCATACCAATCTTCTAACTTGTATTTCCATACTCGCCTAACACCATGTGGTTCGAGAGCTGGTGGAGAATATGAAAACACAGATTTCACCAGACAGGGATCAGAAGTTCCCAAGGGGCAGGTGACCTCTACAAGATACCTATCCGGATTAGTTGTCCGAAGAAAGTCCAGGCAATTACCAAAGGCAAAAACAGCCGTATGGCCTACCACATCCGGTACCCTTGTCGCTTGCCTCACCAGTTGAAAGAGGTTCAAGGACAACGCAAAGTTCCGCGATTCTCTTGCAGCATGGTCGGTCTTCTAGTACGGGAACAGCCAGTCCTGATGACAGGTATTAAAGTTCAGAAAGACGAGCTACTCTGAAGGGTCCTGATGCAGAGCCATATCAGCAGGCTCACCGAGATACTCAAATAACCGAGGTGTCTCCTGGTCACCGCTGTGCGAACGGTAGACACAGGAATACAGGATATTTTGTTTCCTGTGTCTACTAAGACCCACAGGGATGAAAAAGTTGGGTCTTCAAGGTGACGGAGACGCTGAATACAGAGGTCATTCCGCGCGTACACACATACTCCGACGCGTGGGCGAAAGTTGTGCTCTAATGTATCCGGGATAATTCAGGTGATAAAGACATTGTTTCTGCGTCTCCGTCAAAAAGAAGAGGTGCAGCTGCTATGTCTTCAGGTGGTGATGAACAGCTAAGATATTAGAGTGCAAGCCCTTGATATTACTGAGGTGCACTTTAAATAAGGAGGAGTGCGACCGCTGTACAATCTTTTTCCTTTTTTGGTTTTTCTTCATAATAAAAAAAATAAAAGTGAATAAGGATGGGAAATGGCAGTTGAACTAGGCGGTACGTATCGAACCCAACGTCGTAGTTGGTTAAGTTATGCCACTGGGAGGCTAGCGTGGAGACTGCGGGGACGCCCGAACCTCCCCAGGGATTGCCATCGGGCCTCCTCTTCTGGTCGCCAACCAGCACTATGGGAGCCACCCTGGGATTTTTTGCAGCTGGTGGGGCAGCCTTTCGTGGGTGGCTAATCCACTACTTGGGCCCCCAACTATCTGCGGGCGGCAGCGGAAAGCCGTCGCTTTAGATCCGGCTACCCTCCTCGACTAGACCCCCGACAAAACAAACACTAAATTGACGGCAAACCAGTTCGTCAACGCTCCGCAGATGTTCAGACCCGTTTCCCATATACGGCTTCATCGAGCAACGTGCCGGAATACGACTAGGTCGCTTTACGGCACGACTTTGCCCGATGGGTGGTAACTTCGCCGGCGACCCGATGTTATGCTTTACCACATAGCTGGTATGTCGGTTGGTAATATCTAATGTTAAGAAACCTCGTTGGTGCAATAGTATATATATATGTCGGAGATATGAGGTATATTAGATGGCTTGTTCGTTCTTGATGGAGTATTCTGGTACAGGATCCGAGGTGTAGGTCTCAGGCAATTAAACCACACACACAATATCACAATTACTTGTATTAAATGTAGGTAAACAGATATCACAAATTACTTAGTAGGTATACAATTATCAAAGTTGCGTGAACCACCGGTCCCGTTTGGGGGGGTCCGGACTGTAAGGCTCACACTAATCAATAATCCTCTCGTCTCGATGCTCTCGGTTATTTAAAATGTCTCAGGTGCCCCTCCAAACGATTCCGATCACGTGACTCAATACGTCACGGCGTTCACACCCCACTGTTACAATGATATCAATTGAGTTATTAATTATCGTTAAATTATCGTGATCTGCGACACGGCCATACTGACAAGTCACACGCCCTCGTGTGCATATGTATCTGAAATCCAAACATTATACAACTGTAGATGTTGCTTCGCTCGGCCTTTCTGACCACATGAAAAAAATCATGAATCCTTCTAAAATCGATAGTTATGATAACTAAAGCCGTTACATAGAACATAACTCAATCAATCATTTTATGGGATTCAAATAATTGGAGTCAAGATAGACATCCCGTATTGGAGTCAAGATAGACATCCCGTATTGGAGTCAAGATAGACATCCCGTTTTGGAGTCAATATAGACATCCCGTATTGGAGTCAAGATAGACATCCCGTATTGGAGTCAAGATAGACATCTCGTATTGGAGTCAAGATAGACATCCCGTATTGGAGTCAAGATAGACATCCCGTATTGGAGTCAAGATAGACATCCCGTATTGGAGTCAAGATAGACATCCCGTATTGGAGTCAAGATAGACATCCCGTATTGGAGTCAAGATAGACATCCCGTATTGGAGTCAAGATAAACATCCCGTATTGGAGTCAAGATAGACAACCCTCATTGGCGTCAAGTTAAGATAGACTACCTGCATTGGCGTCAATTCAAGATAGACAACCATCATTGGCGTCAAGTCAAGATAGACAACCATCATAGGCGTCAAGTCAAGATAGAGACAGACAACCATCATTACCGTCAAGTCTCCTAGATCCCGTGGTTCCTACTTAATTTACCTGTGGTACGGTTAGAATTTAATGATCTTAAAGTATAACGATATTCCTTGAAAAGTCCCTTTATATTCTGGATCTAACTTAGTCTGTTTATATTTCTCATATACGGTTACGTTTGTAATAATAAATAGTGAAAATAGAATTAAAAAGCGCCTATCCATATTCTTAACAGCCTGACTTGAATCTAAACAACCACTTTAATAAAGTTGATTATCACAATCAGAATTCTGTATCAAAATAAATGACCACTAAAATAAATAAAGCGCCACTTTTCATTACATTTTAAACCAAAAATGTATTTTAAAACCATAATAAAACACAAAAGCATGAATCTTATTCGTCACATATGGATTTTCACTAAGCCCTACCAACAAATCTCCCGTTTGTTTCATGGCATTGATTTTAATTCCGAGTCCCACGGACTCCCAATTGAATAAAGATTACTATCACTATTACTCAATCGCTTTTACTACAAGCTCTGACTTCAAGTGGTACTTAACTCTCTGGCATCGCTATATATCAAAAACAAAGGTTTTTTAACTTTATTCATCATAAATTCTAAAATTGAAACTTTTGCAACCCTGGTCATTGTACAATTTATCGCCGGTTGAACTTTTATCTATGGCATCTTGCCCCGATCGAATATAGCTAGTCTCTGTTGCGGATAACATTTACAAGACAAAAATAATAAGATCTTACTTTTGATAAATTAACTAACCGCTTTATTTTACAGCATTTACGGGCCTTGATAGGCAATAATACGCATTTGCAATATACGATTAATTAATAATTGTAAGTTCGCCCGTGATTACTACACATGTAGGTAGACAAGAAATAAAATATGCCGAAAATGGAATGGTCTTAACCGGTTGAATCTTTAGAGCTATCGCGTTACAATTGTTTACCGAATTAAAAACAAAGTAGTTTAAAACAAAAGTTTAAAACATTGTTTTCAGAGTTTAAAACAAATACTCACGTTTATAAAAATCCGGGATAAAATAATTTCGCGCTTTATCATAATACGTAACAAAATGACGTTAAGTTAAAGTGAAATAATTATCAGTAAAAATTAAAAAAAACAAGATCGTGAGGGTTGATCGCTAATCTCAATACTAGTTATCTCAATAACAATAATGAAGTGCTTACCACTATATTTAATCGCTTAATTTTCTTTAACTAGCGAGTATGTAGCGCAAAAAAATGGATGTAAATCGAAACGAATCACCTTTATGCTGTGACGTGATCGATGGTGGATAAATTGCGCAGACATCAACGCGTTGCTCGCACCGCACTATACCAGCACCGCTGCCATAGCAGTCATCGCCACGAAAGCAGTCACCACCATCAGCACCATCAGCACCATCAGCGCCATCCGCGCCATCCGCGCCATCCGCGCCGCGCCATTACCGCCATTTGCGCCGCGCCATCACCGCCATACGCGCCGCGCCATTACCGCCATTCGCGCCGCGTTGTCACCGCCATAATTTCTCATTTCCTTCTTTCTTCATTAGCAACGATTCTTTCTTTCGTAGAATTCTTCCAACGGTTATCATATAATCTAATAAACGACTTGCATAAGCGATTAAATAGGTATTTTCACTCTTGATATGTGGGTAGATCTCAATTTTAAAGTTTTGAGATAACATAAATTTAATTTGATTGATTGATTGATTTACAACCATTGATTAACAACTATTGATTGATTGTATTAATTCTGGAACTTCATTGTTATTATCTTGTAGTGTGCGTTTCAAATAATAAAATCACTTCATTTCTTGCTTGACGTGATTTGTAGCTTCAATAAACTTATCTCGCGGGTAGTTGGTGGTTTTGATGCCCGAGTGAATCCCTTATCCCACTTCTGATGTCGGAGATATGAGGTATATTAGATGACTTGTTCGTTCTTGATGGAGTATTCTGGTACAGGATCCGAGGTGTAGGTCTCAGGCAATTAAACCACACACACAATATCACAATTACTTGTATTAAATGTAGGTAAACAGATATCACAAATTACTTAGTAGGTATACAATTATCAAAGTTGCGTGAACCACCGGTCCCGTTTGGGGGGGTCCGGACTGTAAGGCTCACACTAATCAATAATCCTCTCGTCTCGATGCTCTCGGTTATTTAAAATGTCTCAGGTGCCCCTCCAAACGATTCCGATCACGTGACTCAATACGTCACGGCGTTCACACCCCACTGTTACAATGATATCAATTGAGTTATTAATTATCGTTAAATTATCGTGATCTGCGACATATATATGTATACAGGCGTCCTTTGAGATTCCTTTCTAATACTAAATATTTAATATTAATTGTTGCTCGCAACTCCGTGTGTATAGACTAATATTAAAATTATTCATATAGCTAATATAAGCCCGACCCGCGACTTCATCTACATGGAAATTTTGAAGTATATAAGTAAAAACTGCATGAATAATCAAAAAGTGGGTGATTCTGATAACAAAAAAATATATGGCGGCGTAGAGGTTAAAAAACAGGCACATAACTTAAAATTCAGTAAACCAAAAAACAATTAAGAACAGGAGGTCCCGCGCAGAGATTGCAGTCCGGAAAACGGATCCGGTAATCCGGTGTATCCGGCATCATTATGAGTTTACCGGATTCGGTATCAAGATACAGGATCCGGCGATCGGATCCGATGTTGGCTATTTATGGAATAGACTTCACAGTTTCATCTATTATAGAAAGCAGATTATCATAAGCAGAAATTGTGTAATGATAAAACTTTAATAGGTCTTGGTCCAAATTGAAAATTGACTTACAGTTTGCACTCATTTAAATTGGCTAAATCTGTAATCTCTTCTGCGTAGAGCCTCAAATAGAAGAGATTGGAATTAAAAAATTTAAATAAATTCGAATTCAGCATTCTATATATGGCCATCTTATTAGGATTCTTTTGATAATCCTAACCTACCTGGGTTATATGATTTATATAGATATATGTTTTACATTCTCAACTAATTTTAGGTAGTACCTATAATGTCACGTGGTTTAATTACTAACAGTTCCTTTTGAACCGAAAAGCGAAAATCTACCTGATTCGACCAATCCAACCGGATCGGTGGGAGATCGTCCGGATCCGTATGAAAATGACACCGGATTGCAATCCCTAGTCCGGTGGCAATTCCGTAATCGCGCTACATAGGCATAGAATACTGGTTGGAATAAACGGCACAAGTCGGGCCACACGGGCTCCGTAACAAAAGAGTTTTTTTTTTGTCAAGACCACATAGAGATTAGTCAGAAAGTTCGAAGCCACAGGCCGGACAACCCGACTGTTGCTTGGGCATGGTGTATTCTCGGTGTACCTTCTTGCATAGGTTCGAGGAGTTCTTGCAAAGAGAACCCATCCTGCGTGATCCATAATGCGTGATTAAGCATAGAAAATAAAGAACCGAACACGAACCTAATATTATTAAGGTAAATTATGATGAAACTTAAAACATTACCTAATAGCGCCATTTTCTTGATACACATTTTTCCCTTCGTAATAGCTAAACTGCCAAGAAACCCGTTTTTTTTATATTAATCGACCATTGTCAGATATATTTCTGACTCAAATTTTCCCGAGAAAAAAAAAGCAGGTACTAAATTACCATTCAAAACTTTTTAAAATACATAATTTTAAATAACTAAAGTATTTTTTTTATCTGTCTAATACGAACGCTTTATGCTTACCATTCTGTCAAATTCCTATATATTTGACGTGAGTTCAGCTGGCTAAAAGATATATAAAAGATATATTCTTATTTTTATAACTATCCTTGGAGACAAGAACGTGTTAGAATGAGAATAATTTATTGTAACAATTTTTTTTATGATTTTTTTACTCTTATTTTATTTTTAATTTTAGTGTTTAATTAACGAAAAACGATTTTTACATTAACTGCTAGATATTTTTTTGACGGTCATTTCTTATAAATAAGGCAACGTAAACGTAAGTATTTTTGCGTTTTTAGGTCTCTCGACAGGAAAAATTGTAACTCTTATAGTATCACTTTGTTATCCGTCCTTACGTCCGTCTGTCAAGGTTCTTTTTCTCAGGAAAGCGTTGAGGTATTAAAAAAACAACCATTTAAGCGCTATATTTTCAAACTTGCAACTACTCAAGCACGCAAGTGAATCAAAACCTAAAGGGTAAGTACCCTAGAATCTTGAAATTGGGCATAAAGCAATCTTTTAATTTTTATATAGGGTTATTTATAATTAGTTGACCACCTCTTTCAGGCAGCATCTCTACATCAATCCTAACAAAATATATTCTACGATTTTTTAAAATTAATAGTTTTTAAAATTTGAGTTTTCCCATACAAAATTTATTTTGTTGCCTCTGAACTGTCATTATCTCTGAGCGTAGGTATGACGCCTGGGCGTTTACCTTTTAAGTACTTCTTACAAAATACAGATTAATAAGTAAAAGAGGCAGCAATTTTTTTTTCTTTTCTTGTTTTGTGTGTTGTTTATCAAGATTTTTAAAATTGTATTTATATTATTTTATAGTATCTAGATAAAAAAAATAAGTATTGCAATAAAAATATATACATATTTTTCTTCCATACATCTATTGACAGAATAGTTTGAATCGATGAAATGCAATCAAATCACTTAACGAATAGTTTCTAAGAACCTGAAAAGTTTAATCGGTAAGAGTATATAAACCTAGATAAAGTTTTATTCACTTAATTGAATAGGTTGCTCTCTAGCAAAACTTAAACAGCTCGCTACCTAAAGAGAAATAAGAAATCTTAAAAACATATTATAAAAATGATAAAAGTATTATAAACTCGGTGATTTAGATTTCTATGAAATGAAATAAAACATTGCCATTTTTTGATACAACTTAAATTAAAGTAATACCTCTACGTATATCCGATATATATTTGTTTAAAAAATGGTCTCTCATAATGTGATTACAAGTGTTGTCAGATAATGAGTTCATGTTGATGTTAGTAGCATGTTGGTAGAATTGAATGTGCTTTGATCCAACACAAATGGAATATATAGTAGGTAAACGAGAATCTGCTGTCTTGACTTGAGTTTAGTATTGTTTTTTTAGTTTTATTTTATTTATACATATGACAATCACAAACTCACATAAATTTAAAATACATAAACATTTAAGAAAAGTTATATGATAGCTATAACTAGTGAAATTTTAGTTTTTAAGAAGGGTCTGAAACTATAAAGATTTTCTTCATCTGATACGTATTCCCTGGAGCAATTTTTTTGAAAAGGGTTTTATTGGATCTTGATTTTTGTACTTCTTCTTTTGATTTCGTTCGTATTTCGCCCAAATAGATTTTTATTACTAAAATATATATTAAATCTAAAGTAATTAGCAATTGTAATTATTATTATATAATTGAACAATGTTGCGTGTTACTTTTATTTTTTAGTAATTCATAATTACTATTGAATTAAAATATTTTGTAGTTATATGAATGAAGAGTAAGAGTTCTTTACGTACCTACTTATGTAGATGAGAAACTGTTTAACAGCACAAAACAGAATATTGGTATACCATGTCTGAATTAATAATAGTTAAAATACAAACAGTCTACCAAGAACCAATACAGCGAACCTTCTAAATCTTTTCTTACATTTATGGGCATCGAGTTAGATGTTCGTTGTTTAAAGTCAGGAACTTTAGCTAACTGTCCAACCTCTTGGGTCCTATTGATAAATGATAACTACGTATAACAGGCAAGTCGATGTTTAGTATTATTGTAACATAACAATAAAAGAGGTATGTTTAAAGAGTTTATTAAAGTCGATTGTCGTAGATCTTAAGCGAATGAATCGATTTTGATCATCAGAAATCAAAATCAAAGATTTTTAGCGCATTTCTGATAAATGGGGGGGTCTTTACATGTTTTCTTTATTTTTATATTAGAGTATTTAATTTAAATAAAATGAATTAGATTTTAAACATCCAAATATATTATATTTAGAAATGGTTACCTCAACAAGGAACTATATATTTTTACTTTATTTTTTAAACGGAAACGGAAATTATCTTTGACTAATTTACAAAAAGATTTCGATAAAGCATCCTGCATCCTTTTGCTACGGAATAAATATCCAGAATAAATTCATAGCATTTCAATATTAGACAGTACTTTGTAAGTTCAAATTCGTGTTAACAAATTATCACGTAATCATAGAAATAAAACTATTTTTACGAATTTAACTCCACATATATTGAATTGAAAAGTGAGCCAATTCTTGACACCTATGAAAAGTAATATTCTTTTACAATGTGCTGGAGTATAAAAACTTGACTGCGATTGTGGCTTGTCATACATAGGTCAAACAAAGAGGAACATCGGTAAAAGAGTTAGGGAACACATCTCGGATATCAAACATAGGCGTACATCGAAGTCAGCAGCGTGTGAACATACTATAGACAAGCCCAATCATTATATAAGATTTGATAAACCTAAAATCCTCGCTAAAAACAACGTTACATTCCAAGAATGGTTCGTGAGGCTATTGAAATTAAAAAACATCCTGACTTTAATAGAGAAGATGGTTGGGGATTATCTAACACCTGGGACCCACTTCTGAAAAATATAAAATCCCATGTCTGTGATCGCACTGTAAGACCTCAAAATACTGTTAGTGCGTTTTGTGTGAATCCTGAACTGTACGCCCGGAAGCTTAAAAACCGTTGGAGGTAGATGACTAATTAACTGACTTACTGACAGACACCTCCATCTCGTCTTACCGTGAACACGATTGCTGTAAAGCATTCGAAACGTCGCGTCGGGTTAGATTTAAAATTTAAATTTAAAATTTAATTAAATATACGCGAGTTAAATCCGTTAAAATAGTTTTATTTCAATGTGTAATACTCGTGAAAACCTTAGAAAACACTATCACGTAATCAATTTGTTAAAAAACATTCATTTTATGATTATTTCTTAATTTAATATCTATAAAAAGTAATTTCAATGTTTTATGAGGTTTCTTGCAAAAATGTTAATGCATCCGCGAGTATTGATTTGAATACGACTCAGAAATAAAAAAGATGAGAAAACTTTAATTATTTTATTTTAAACAATCATAATATTCAATGTTTTGTACACCACATTGTAATGCATATTAAAATAAAACTTTTTTTACGGATTTATTTCGCGTATAATCAAAATTTTAAACTTACATTTTAAATTTATTTCGACGTTTCAAATGCTTTTCGGCAATCGTGTTGACGGCAAGACCAGATGTACCCAGGTGTCTGTCAGTAAGTCAATAAATTAGTCATCTACCTCGAACAGTTGCTAAGTTAATAAAATTTGAGCCTTTTTCTAGTATCTCAACGGTTCGTTTATCCAAGCTTTGTTTTAAGAGATTGACAACTGAGGTGGGTGTTGCGAGAATATTATTAGGTAAGTTTGTTTTAATATCTGATTTGTCCTTAATGAGTTTCTCGATTTAACTGCATGTGTCTTTTTCCCGACGCAACGACTTCAATAAGTACATAATAAAATTATTTTAATTCTTTTTAGAGTTTTGTTTGTATCGGGGGTTTTTTAAATTTTTAATTAAATTTCTATTTCTGCTTTTTTAAAATATGTTACTGGTTTTAATAATTATTATCCTGTTCAGGAGGGAAACAAATCCAAATACACTAAAACTATGAAAATCGATCTAGCTCTTTTCGAGTTATAAATTGTTTAACTAACGTGACTTACTTTTATTTATATAGATTACATTTTATTGACATTCACTGGATCTATTTAAATAAAGATGTATGATAAATATTTTTATAAAAATATTTAGTTTTATTTATACTTAAAATATTTCAACCGATAAATGTAATTAACAAATCATGGCGTAAAACGAAAGAACATATAATATACCTTATACTTATTAACAAAGTAGGACCATTTAAATACTTAGGTAAGTACGAGCATAAACTCTGAATAAGCAAAATTCTAACCAATAAATTTAAACCTAACATAATGTAGGTGTATATCTTAACAAAATTTATCCCATTGTTAAGTTTGGTAAAACTAACGTAATCAACCAAACAAATAAAGTTTTTACTGGCTTCAAAAATCACCGCTTATATTCTAGTTTATAATGGCTTTATAAAAGATCAAGAAGCTCAGTAAATAATAAAAACAAAATGGCTTTTACTTCAATACGATAATTTGAAGAAGTTATTTATATTGTCAATCAAATGCAATAATCTACAATAAAATTTAAAATATTTAAAAATAAAATATTAGAAAGTCCTATCTTTGTTCAGAACGCACAAATATTACAAACGCAAGTAACTTTGTTCATTCATTTTTAATTATTCGATACGATTTCGAGCTGGCAATTTCAAAATTCAGTTATTTTAAAGTTTTCTTAATTTTGTTCGATTTCAAAGGATTCATTGTAATGGATTACAAAGGTTCTCATTTCTGTTAAATTAAATAATTTCAATTAGGTATTTACTTAAAAACGGTTTTACAATTATGAAATAACCACATTGTTTTATCAATTCGGTTTGATCATATTTTTTTTTATATTTTAGAAATATTAAACTTAAAGTAATTTGAAAGGTATTATTTACGAAAACTTACCTTAACCTTAAAAAATAGTGGACTATAATGATATACATACACTGAATGTACCATAAAATTATATGGATATAAAAAGTTTGATGTAGTTCTATACGAATAGGTAATATATTAATGTTATCTAGTTCTGTAAACAAAAACATATAGTTATTTTTTTACCACTGAGACTGAGAGTGATGTGGCGTATATTAAGCTCAATCAGTAAAGTAGTAAACAGTACTTTCAATATTAAATTTAAAATTTAAAAACGCCTCATACAAATGATCTCTAAAAAGGAGAAAAAATATATTATTATGTACCTAATAAAATCGTTGCATCGGAGGACCGTTGTGCGTAGGTTGACAGTTGTGTATATTTCAACAAAAAATTCGAAGCTAATAATAGAGGACTTAGACGACGATTTGAGAGAGACGAAGCTTCATAGCATTCCATGGATTCACCGAGCGGGTGCAGGGCCCATCGCGTTACAAAGAGAGGAGTGCATACAGTGCCTGGGCTTTGTGACCCAGGAGTAGGTTTAAGGGGCCCCTTTATTATGCGCAAAAACGCTTGCCTTCACCCTCTACACTCCTCTTCCTACCTAACCAAATTTGGAAGGAACCTACCAATGCCGCCTTTGAATTACGTTTTAGAAATGAACCGGTTCTTATTCTAGAAAGGCCAAGGTCTTTAAGTAGGTTATAGAGAGATTTTGCTGTTATAATTCTTGCTCCCACTTCTACCGCGTACAAACTAACTATAAATTTATTCCTGGACAGTTCGTTGGTCATTTCGTAATACTTATTAAGCTTGAATGTGTGATACCTAGGGATGTTTGTTTTCCAGGGAACAGTAAGCTCCACAAGTATCACGCGCCTCAGATGTTTAGAATACAGGAATAAGTCCGGTCTGGATGACGATACACCCACATCCCCAGGGATTTTGTAATGTTTTTCATACGTGTCCATCATGAGAGTCCAACCAGGAGCCGCGCCTAAAATTGAATAAGGCTTCGGTATTGATTTTTTGGAGGAGCCTTCTTTTACGAATTCTACAGATCGTTTGGTGGTTGTTATACCCTTCCACGCTTTTGTTACTGAAAGACTAACTGCTTCCCGTATAATTTCTAATACCTTATCGTGGCGACGCGAGTATTGTCCTTTATCTAAAAGTACCCTACACCCTACTAATAAGTGTTTCGCGGTTCCTACTACCACCCCACAGGTGTTACAAGACTTTTCGGTGGCTTTGCCCCATCTTACTAAATTACTTTGATCTGGGAGAGTCATTTGGAATGCATTAAGATTGAATTTTAACAATGCTGGGGACCAATCATAATTAAGGCGCCACTTTAAAGCTAGTGGAATAAAAAAATCCCTTATGGTCACCCATTCGTTTTGGATTTCTAGGCTCTTCGCGTGGAGTCGGTAGTTATCGTTTTCGTCTTGTCGAATAAAAGATTTTGTTATGTCTATGTCTTTCCTACTTGATCCTAGCCCTACTTTATTCGTTTGAGCACCTATCATACATTTTTTATGGAATTGAAGTTGTGACTCAAGCCCTGTAGCAACTTCGTCTTAAGAGAGAGAAGTTACATCTTTAGATTTTTTGATGATATGTCTTTTGGCAACTCTTAGATGTTTGTAGAGCTCCGATGGTTTCTTTAATTTTAACCCAAATTTGTTTCGGTCTCTAAATAAGGTTGAAGAGTCTGCTGAGTGCGCTAACCCGAGCCATAACTTCAATGTCTTTATGACGCTTGCATCTACCTTTGACAAAAGGGTTTTATTAATATCATAACGAGGAAAGGCCAATTTAGACGTGATGGTATTTTGTTATTTACCTTGATAACTTACTTGCATTTTGATGTCTTTCTTTATTTAGTTGTCTCTCGACGCAACAACTTCTATTCGTAGGTACATAATATTTTGTGTCTTTTTTTTTATTTTGTTATTTTTTATCACTTTTTTAAGTTATGTTACTGATTTCTATATAGTACTAAATGAACCTAGAAACAATAATTTTTACTTGTTTAGGTTTTTTACTATTAAAATATTGCATAAGAACTTTACACCAGCACCAATAAAAGCTCAATATTGGAAACGACTGTTGTTATTTCGGCCAAATTTAGTTAAAAACCATCTCGACGAACCATGCTTTCGATAAAAAAAAACGCAATTAAATCCGTCTACTTTTTTGAATGCTACGATTCCTCAGAGATACACACGTTAAACTTATAACACCCCTCTTTTTGTATCGGGGATTAACAACTGATGCATAATTATTTAAAAATTATTGGTTTTAAATGGTATAAAAGTCTTAAACCTTTGGTCATATTGATGGTCAAGCACGTGAAAGCGTCATAGCGAGCTTGCGCTAATTTGCGTTGCGTTTATTAATTTAGTGAAACATAATTACATTTATGTTAAGAATAACGACAATAAATCAAACAATGCCTGACATACTAAGTTATTGAATTAAATTTAAAAAAAACTAATTTGCCCTGAATAAAATCATATTATATTCAGTTTCAATTTAATAATATATCTTTCTTTGTACCGGAAATTCACAGAACTCTAACATTATCCTTATTTTATAAAATAAATTGCTCAACTATTCATCAATCATTGCCACTTTTCAATGTCTATTCCATATTATCGCCACTATTGCTTCTTGACATTGCTCTTAAGATTGAAGTAATCATTTAGATGATCTTCAAACTGATAATGTCTCTAAATGTTAAGGAACAATACTCAGATATTTGGTGAAACATAAAAGGGAAACACTAAAAAGATAAAAAAATATGGTTTTCTGGATAGTAAGCAAGAAAAGTTAGACGTATTTACCTCGTTTATATTTAATATTTTTTTTTTATATCATTAAACGCAATAAATATTTATAATGTAGAAGGACTATAAAAAGTCATGCTCTTTTAAAGGCCATAGTTTAAAAAGAATCATAGTTGTTAATTGTCATGTGATGACTAATTAATTCCGTTCACACACTAAGCTCCATCAAACTCTAATGCACAGAGCGAGTCACTATGGTCTCTATTTTGTGCGAAATGCGATCTTTCACTTCATAGAGTTCAGGTATAGAGATTTAAATTCTATAAAATGAAACAAAGTTTTAATTAATATTTTTTTTTTCCTTTTTTTCGTTTTTTATGCAGTAATCGAACTAATAAAAACTGGTTATTCGTTACATTGGCCATCCATGGTCCACCTACCTTATTGTCCGAGGCACTTATTCTTCAATTTTGCAATATTTCTATCGTATCAATCCACCTTAGGTAACTACACAACATTAAAGACATAATACCAAAAACCAAATAGTGGTCTGAAGTCAGTTAGTTAATCGTGCTGGACATCTCACTGCTCACAAAACAACTTTTTTTGCCATCCAAACATTTAAATTAAATCCTCTGCCCAACTAGTAGGTACTATAACTACCTACGCGCTTTCAACGAAAGTTGATTCGTGGCTTCGGCAACAGGATCAAGAAGAAAAATTATATTTTTTTTTTTCAGGTTAACATACATATCGGTTAACCGATATTTATGCTATCACCATCTTTTATACTTAGGATGCTATTTTGGATTTTTTTTATTTTACTAAAATTATTGGTAATTAAATTATTAGGTTCTTTCCAAATTTGTTTAGGTAGGGAGAGGAGTATGGAGGGTGAAAGTGAGCGTTTTTGCGCACAATAAAGGGGCCCCTTAAACCTACTCCTGGGTCGCAAGTCCCAGGCACTGCTTGCACTCCTCTCCTTGCAACGCGTTGGGCCCGGCACCCGCACGGCGAATCCATGGATTGCTAAGAAGCTTCGTCTATTGAATTGATTGTTAAATAATAACTTTTATTTCATTTGATTATTAATATATTTTTTTAATACTAGTTTTTTTTTACTTTTTTAACCCCCAACCCAAAAAGAGGGGAGTTAAAAGTTGCCGTGTTTATCTATGCATCTATATATCTGTGTATCTATGTATCTGTGTGTCTGTCTGTGGTATTGTAGCAGCTAAATAGTGTACGGATTTGATTGCGGAAAAGCAGTCATCTCTAAGATATTGAGCTTTTATTGGTGTTGGTAAACAGTTCTTATGTAATATTGATAGAAAATACTTAAACAAGTGAAAATTCGTGTGTTCGTAGGTTTATTTAGAAACCAGTAACATAACTTTAAAAAGCAGAAAAATAAATAAAAATTTTTAAAAACCCCTCATACGAAAAAACCTTTAAAAAGGATACAATTAATTTTACGTACTTATTTAAATCATTGCGGACCAAAATAAAACAAGACATCAAAATGCAAGTGAGTTACCAAGGTAAATAATGTAATAACAAAAGTCCTCATTCTTTAACTCCAAAAACTTCGTAAAGTAGACACCATCGTCAACCTACGTACCACGATCCTCCGACGCAACGACTTCATTAAGTACATAATAACATTATGATACAATATTGGAAGACTTTATTTCATTATCTCGTTTAATAAATTAACTGCACTAAAGCCCTTAGTGGATATACCTGTATTTATCGAAGATCTTTGACCTATCGATGATAATCTATTAACATAACATTTAAGCTATGTAATGTGGTTAAAATATTAAAATAGTGTAGTAATAATATCTAGAATAGCTTTATTACTTTTACGAACTTTGTTAAAAGTGCTTATATTTTTTACCCCATTTCCAATCAACATATTATGACTTCGTTGCTGGCATTAGAATACTTTATTATTTTGAAAAACTATGACAAATGAACCATCTCCTTAATGCCTACTTTTAATTCGAAACATATATTTTAAAGCTCAATGTACTTCCTATAATTACTTCCTAAATGCGTAACTACGTATTTAGTTATTAGGCAGACGATCAATCACAAGGTGACAAGCACCAGGTGCGGTAACGGCCTTCTTTGAAATTGGATCTTCGGCTTATTTCCAACAAAAGATTTTTAATGTAATTTAAATGAATTCACGATTTGTAAAACTGGTATTAAATTACGAAGAATGTTATTGTTTATGTTGTCGCAATATTAATAATTCGTGTCTTCGATGTTATTTAACTAAATTGTCATTTCAGACATTTTGGTAACAAGTTAAAAATCTGATTTCCATATATATTAATATTCTTATAAATATATATAGAAATATAATATATATATGTGTATAAGTATATATATGTATGTATATGTATATATATATATACATAAGAATCACTTAGACCGTGCTTCTGGCTGCGTGGATTATTTAATGATTCAATATGTTCGATTACTTTATAGGTTGAACCAAATTAGTAGATCGAGTCCGGCATGCGCGGGCCTTACAATACTAGTCGTGAGGCAGTGTTGGCACTTGTAGCGTCGATATCCGTATCTACCACCGGTGCCGAGCTTGTGACGCGCTTCAATGGTATGCAGAGCTGTTGATTTTAGTGGTCATAAATATAAATCATTTAAAAACAAAAAACAGGAATTAACGCCCACGAAATAGCTATCACATACCTTTAAATTGCCTGAAATTTCGACCAGATTCGCTGGTGGTGGTCACAGACTGACTTAAGCCTTAAGTTAGTATGTACGAGTCAAGTGCACAAAATCCTCCACGAACTTTTAGCGTTCAGGAAGCTTTTGTCCGGTGGATACCTCATATTTTGACCGATCCCGTCGTGACGAATAGCGCCGTGAAATGTTTAAACTTAAATGTTGTATTCGACATACTTATACGCTCCGTCAAATGCTGGCAGAAATTTTATGAACGTTCAATTTGTTTAAAATTGGATCCTGGTGTTATGAGTGCTCTAGTTACAATTTTTTAACATATTTTTTTTCTGGAACTCATAATGATTTCCATTTTAAAAACTTTCATTTCAAACATTATTCCGATAATTATATTAGAAAAAAAAATGCATAATTAATAAGAAAGCTGATTTTTTTATTCATGTAAATTTACTAATAGATATATATCTACCTCGAACACATCGGAAACTAAAAATCACATTTACTGAAATAAGTGTCACGTAACCTAAGGTTGCCACGGGAAGCTGGAGCGTTGAAATTCCTTCATGATTAGATTTGATACACTTGAATAGTGTTTCATTTACATGTGTTACTTTTTTTTTCAATAACAGTATAAAATTATATGTTTTTATTGTCGTAAGTTAATTAAATTTATAATGACGATTTTAGATTATAAGTAGTATTTTCAATTGATACGCAGTGTAATATTACACTTATTTTCAAGTTACTTTAATTTGAGTTTGATACAGAGTATATTAAATAAATCATTTTATATTATTTATAATAAAAATTACTTATAACTTCACACAATCATATAAAAATATTATTAATTATAATTTGATCTACCTGTTTTCTTTATTTATATAATATGTGCAATAATTATACCTACAATTTTTTTTATGATTAATTTTGTCTTTAGAATCATTGGAACCCAAATAACGAAACTCTAATCCCTTAATTGTTTTTTTAGCAAAAACTGTCTTATTTTTGATCAAAGAGCCAAATATTATATACCATATACCTACGTACTATATAATTCATGAATGGCCAATATATCAATTCCTTGCTTACACCCCAAATCATATTTTTGTAAAATAAATCATGTTTATAATTCCAAAGTTCAGCTCTATCTATTCTCATCCTTATCATCGTTTAATAATAAATATTTCTTAATTAATCGCACGCTAACCGAAATCGTTTGACAAGAGCCTATATAGGCGTTTGTCAAAAAAAGAACCTAGAGAATAACCGTAGCTATTAATGGATAATAAATTAAATTTAAATTCTCGTTTCATATTACGAATTAAAAAAAAATATATGTTTATATTATAGATGTTTATATATATGTCAAAAACGCCGATCTTTTGTAAATCTTGCTCGGAAAGCTTGGGGATATGCGGGTCGATGCGCGGCGAGTGTAGGGACAGGCTTTCAGTACTACGTCGGATAGTAAGCGAAACGCTCGCACGTAGCGGTTCTTCGCTTTACGCGATATGCAGAAAAAGATAAATGCTACAGGTGCCTTCCCTGACTTGGCATAATATAAGACAGTGATAACGTTTACCTCGACACTCTGGTAAATTGTTTGATACATATAAATAATAATAGAAGCAAAACAAAGTTATTATTGTGTATTAGTTTAAAAAGTTATTTAAATGGTAGGTATATTTATTTAAGTGTCAATGTTTTTACTGTATTCGTTTTAAATTACTTTATATTGTTTTAGAGCGATAAAAAGTTTATAATATAAAAACTAAGGTGTTAGAAGTCCTTTTCAAAATACTTTTAATCGCGCATAACCTGCGCAGGATAAATTAAGAGCGGGCGCATACTACCAAGTAGTAACTTCTTTTTGTTAGAAGACAAATAATTCTAAAATAGATAGATATATAAGTAATAACTAAATATGATATTAAGATTATTCTGGATATTATTAATATGAACTATATATTAATTGATTGTAGCGATCTGTTGAAAGTGATGAGGTTTATATTATAAAACTATAACGTCTTTATGCCTGTCCTTAAAGTCGAAAATACCCGTGGCTAGTATTTTATTTTGCGAAAGCTTAGTATGGTCTGAATTAAGTCATGGAGGATAGGCGAGCTCTGTGCTTCAGGTCACAATCATACCTTACTCTCATACCTTAAATGTCATGTATACTTATCTCGTAGATTTTATAAAGTTTATTCATATTTTTTAAATTTAAATAATATTAACTTCAGACTAGTGCGAGTTTATACGTAGCAAAAAAAGCCATATCTCAGTATTAGTACTAAACATACAAGTATGACATACAACATACATAAATGACCTTATTAAAAATGGGTGTAGGTATTATAGAAGAAAAATTTTTTACTTACCCTAAACATTGCTAACCGTTTAGTTTTTACATGACATTGATATTTAGAATGATAGTACCTACTAAAAATGAAGATGCTTAGCTTACCTTATATTTTGCAGATCCTTAAGAAATTTGTTTACTTTCAACTCTGCGTTCCAATTATTTAGAAACTTAGAATTCAGTGAGAGATTTTCTCACATTTAAATAAAACCTTAAAAAAAGTAAGTAGGCAAAGCAATAATTTAATAAATAGCCTTAAAAGGTTTATTTTTTTTTAATACTCTTTAGGTCAATGCTTGACTACATTCCACCTGATGTAAAGAGGAGATGTAGTCATAGGTCGTAAGGCGTATTAAGCTAGCAACCTCTTCACTCATCCCTTGAAGACGCCCACATTGTAAGCCATTCCAGTCCTTCGTTGAACGAATTAAAAAAGATGAAGCAAAACGCTTCGCTCGCACAGAGGGAATGTCCACAACTTAGGGATGAATACCTGCCGGGAAAGTACTGTCGGACCTTCGCAAGAACGGCAAGCCTTCCTGCAGCTGTTCTTGCTCTAGACACAATGAACCGACTAAAGTTAAGGTTCGAGGAAATCTCTAAGCCTAACAACTGAAGCCGGTTACTGTATTCCCAGGATACATTGTAGAAAGTAGGAGCCAAGATGAAAGGGCTTCTTTTGGAGGTGAACAGACACGTCTACGTTTTGGTGGTGTTGAATTTGACAAGATTGGCATTGCTCCATGCGGAGAGGGCCTGAGGTTTGTTACTCAAACGTTGTACCATGGCTTCTCTTTCAGACTGTACTTGATCTTTACTAGCAGATGTCTTTCTACAATTGTGCTGTCGTCTGCATGGATCACCGGCTTTATTCACATGTGAATGACACAATGTCAATCTCGGTACCTCTTTGTTCGTGATGCAGATTTCAAGCATCAATATACCGCAGTGAGGAAAATGTACGAGAGAACTTGAGAGAACTTGACGGATCCAAAAAAGACAAGCAGACCTGCCACCAAGGATAAGACGCAAAAAAGTGGCGCATCTCCTGACTTGTATTTCCATACTCGTCTATCACCATGTGGTTCGAGAGCTGGTGGGGAATATGAAAATACAGATTTCACCAGACAGTGATCAGAGGTTCCCAAGAGAGAGGTGACCTCTACACGATACCTGTCCGGATTAGTTCTCAGCAGAAGGTCCAGGCAATTAGCTGTATGGCCTACCACATCTGGTACTCTCGTCGCTTGCCTCACTAGCTGAAAGAGGTCCAAGGACAACGCAAAATTCCGCGCTTCTCTTTCAGCATGGTCTTTCTTCTGGTACGGGAACAGCCAGTCCTGATGACATGCATTAAAGTCTCCCAGAAAGACGAGTTGCGCTGCAGGGTAATGATTTAGAGCCATATCAGCAGCCTCACCGAGATACTCAAATAATCTGGTTGTCTTCTGGTCACTGTTCTGCGAACTGTGCTGCTGTAAAAACCTTTTCTTTTTATTGTCCTTCATCATTTTTTTTTAATGTGAATAGGGATGGGAAATGGCAGTTGAACGACGCGGCGTATCGAACCCGACATCGAAATTGGTGATGTCTTGCCATTGGGAGGCTAGTCTGTAGACTGCGAGGGCGCCCGAACGCCCCCAAGGATTGCCTACGCGCCCCCTCTTCTGGCCGCCAACCAGCACGATGAAGCCACCCTGTGATTTTTCGCAGCTGGCACGGCAGCCTTTCGTGGGTGGTTAACACACTTATTGGGCTCCCAGCTATCTTCGGGTGGCTAGCGAAAAGCCCTCTCTTCGAATACCGCTACCCTCCTCGACAAAACAGACATTAACTCGACTTCAAACTGGTTTGCCAAAGCAGCGCGGCTGTTCAGACCCATTTCTCATATACGGCTTCAACGAGCACCGTGCCGGAACACGATTATTTGATCAGCTGGTTAATAATTTTATTACTATTATTATTATGATTAATATTTTAAGACAGGCATGCAGTTGAGACAACTTAAAAGCCTGTATTCCACTTTAAACAATAGTTAATTTGTATAGCATAAATGCATCTAGTAAAGACTAGACTTAAGCTGGTTTGTTGATTATGCAGTTATCATATCTGGTAACATGTCATTATTTCAATGTCTTAACATGTTAATAGGGACTCCAGATTTGAAAGGATTTGTGAACTTTTAACATATCCGGTGTCTGTCAGATATCCAAAAGCTTTCCTTAGAAGATAAACAAAGCTATTACCTTTTTTGGTTATAACCGCAATATGGGACCACTTAGCACAGGAGCGGGCCGGGATGATTATGAGGAAATTCTAGGCGTTCCGCCGTTAACGAAATGCAGTAATATGCTTTCCTTTTTTTTTTACGGATTCCTGTCGGCCAGAAAGGTGATGGCCGGGGTTTATGTGGGACTACCCGAGAAGACGCTTCCATTTTTAAGGCTACGCTAAGGATCGCACTCACCGTGACACCCCGAAGTGATATGCACTCCTTAGTCAACTTGTTTGATGCCTTTTTTCAAAGGTGGAATATTTTATTTCATTTTAATCTATTTCATTTCATAGGACTGATGTGCACTTGTTTACATTATGTTTAAGTAGATTCTCTCTTGAGCAGTTTACTATTTGTAATAAGTCAGATTGAAGATGCGCGGATGCAATGAGCGGATTTGAAAAATCTTTGTGTCGTCAGCAAACGTACTTACATTGCACGCTAAAGATTTAAGCAAGTCATATGTATAAATAATAAATAGAACCCGATCAAGTACAGACCCAGCAGTACTTTCAAATTTTCACAAGAAATGTCTTTGTCTTAGAAAGCTTTCTATCCATATCAACAATTTACCTAATTACCTTACTCCAATAAATTTTAGTTTTTATAAAAGTCTACCCTAAGAGTCTTTGTCGAATGCTTTTTCATAATCAAGGTATATTACATAAATTGGATCTTGGGAATAAAAACTGTTCACCCAAGGAAATAAGCAAGACAGAATATTTGATGTTGTAAGTCTTTGAGGGAAGAAGCCATGTTGTTTTTGACTAATGATTTGGTGTCTGCTAAGGAACTATCAGATATATGCTTGACAACAATTTTTTCCATGACATTGCATACCACACTTTTCCAGTTTATGGGCCTACAGTTACTTGGTTCTGACTTGATTCCTTTTTTAATTACCGTGATCACCATCGTAGTTTTACACAACTATGGTGCAATTCCGGTATCGCATGGCGTCTGCATTAAATGCATCAATTGTTCAGTAACTTAGAATTTCTTTAAGATAAGAATATGAACCTCATCAGTTCCTGGTGAAATGTCTTTTTTTAAGTCTTTTATGGCTGCTTGAATCATATCACTTGCAATTATGATATCGTCGACATACTCCGAAATACAAACTAAACACGGATCCAAACTAAGAACACCGCCAATAGGTTCAGCAACAAACACATTGGAAAATTGTTATGAAAAGGCCACTGATATTTCTTTAGATTCCGTCACAAGCCGACCTTGACTGTTACATGGTGTGCTGGATACGAACACGAATTTTTGAAGTGGTCGGATGTCTAATATAAAAATAGTTTATTTTATATATCTGGCCTCGTCCAGACTTCTTTCATATCTGGCTTATAAGATTCTTTCTACATTCGTACATATATACGTCTACTATATCCGTCTTGGTATATTGCGTGGAGGAGCAAATCTTTTTTATCCTATTAGTTCTTTCATCTCTCTTAAAACTCATGATTTATTCTGATTTCCTACTTTTATTTTAGTTTGAGGTACATGTTGGTTAATTGCATTCATTATTGCGTAAAACATATAATTGAATATCTGGCCTGGGCAATATGTGATGTCAAAAAACTTAGACAAAATGGTATTTCTCTCTTCACTGAATTGATCAAAGTTCGAATAAAGTATATTTGAATTTGCAGCAGTACAGTTGCTATTTAAAATGTGATTACTCTTACCGATGGTAGCGCCGTGATTGATGTTGGCTACAAGGTAACTGTCATTAGTTAAGATTAAATCGAGGAATGAAGGCTTATTTCCAACACAGAATCTTGCGGCTCTGTTCACCAATTATTGAAACAAAGTATGATCTCGATACCATTGCACTAGCCAGTTATAAAAAGGTATCTTGGTCTATCGAATGGTATACTCCACATATCAGCATTTTGTGATTTTGAATTTCAACATCCACGAACACACATGCACATATTTTGTCTTAAAAGCACACATTTTTTTTGGATGTCATAAAAGATTCTTGATTAGATGCATAGATGGCAACACCACTGCTCCTCCTATCCAAACGGTCATCCCTGTAACGTTATAACGGGGATTGCGTATGCGTGTGCCTATGCGTGTTTCAGTAATAAATGATTTGGTTATTATTGGAATTAAACATGTTTCAGTTAGTATAATGATGGATGGCTTAAGTAAGTTTATTCTTGGTAGGAAGAAATCCAACTTTGTAGTCACTGATTGTATCTTTGTGTTAAATGCAGATATAGGCTTAGATTTTTTGTTTGGTACGGTACACTGTTTTCGGTTGACATTGAATGTTCTTGATGGTTAGATCTGTCTCGCCATTGCTGGTACAGCTCATCACGCTAGTATTTCAAAAATTCACGTTGAATTGATCAGACTGAACACTTGTGTGCTTAGTAAGTTTAGACTTATTTCTTAATACTTTAAGTGCATCCATTTTACTTTCATGATCATCTTAACCAGACGAGACGAATTTTCATTTTTAGAGGTCTATCTACCTAGGCGAATCAGTTTAATGTTGTCACAATTAACCTTTCTGGTTAGACTAGAAATTATCATTTTACACTTCTCTGTATCATTCACTTTCTGCTGAAGCGGTTGATCAGAAGACGATTCCGGTATATCATTCGTTGTTAAGTTATAGACCTTTCTACCATGGTCAGTGAACTGTTGTATAGTCGATTCATTAGCGAGTATATTTTGGGGCAGTCGCAATTGTTGCACTTTTTTACCAATTTCGTCTAACTTTTTCATGATAGATAGATAGCTGGGCTCTCTTAATTCTGTAGTTGATAATCCATGGCATTCTCCACATATTACCTTACAAGGCACCGATTTTTGTTACGGCAACACAGTTATCTATGTCCAAACCATTGACCGGCGGTCAAATCAAATTAATGAGGATAGTACAACGAACAACGTTATAAATTTAGATTGGAAATAATAGGCTATTTCTTTGTATTTTTTCGAGACAAATAATAAAGCTTTTAAATTATATTACACTTTGGACTGTTCGGTAAACGGTTCCACTGCACAAAGTACACTTGTTCTAATTAATTTAAAATATCAAAAGCACTAGTGCACACATAGTTGACAGTTGATGTTGATCGATCGTGGTACCCCGTATAATTAAATTGTAAAATTTTGTTATAATATATTTTATTATTCTTGAGATCCTTTTAATATATTTATCAAGAGTCAAATTTATTTTTTATTAATTTATTTTTTATTTCATCCCAAAATTATTTTCATTATTTTTTTTATGTAATAAATATTTGGGGAATATAAAGGAAACTCAAACAAAAATACGAAAGGATGCAAAACGCGCAGAGATTGGAACAACTCTTACAATGGCACTAATTTACATACATTTATATGTAAATAAACTAAGAATACGCTGTTGAGATAGCAGATATGAAAAGTTTGTGATTCATTAAGAAGAAAAAACAACCAAAATTCTATTATGATCTTGTAAAATTACAGGAAGAACCTACTTCTAGCTCCAAAATAATTATTCTAACGACGAACGCAAGTATTGTGATCATCAGATGTATATTAGTTTTTTATAAATACTTTTTATATTTACTACCTTTGCATCAGAAAAATAAAAGCATTTTAGAAGCAACTGCTGTGCACATATTTTAAAACAAATCTGGAATTGCACTAAAAGGAAGCCAAGAATTGGAGTTGAATGATATTATACAAAGTAGATACATTGGAGCATAATAATGTCTTTCGTTTAAATTTTTCATACAACATTTATTTACTACATTTTATTCAAAAAGATTATTGTAAAGAACACTGTCGATGATCTTTGAACATTTGTTCCGCAGTAAATAATAAGTCCACAAAATGTGGTGCAAACAAATATTAGTGATTTAGAATTTATTGAAATATTTTAGAGTAGAAACTTGATCTACTTTGTTTCTTTAAAATAGATAGCATACTGGAAACATTCACTTACAAACTCTAATCTATAAAAGAGAACATCTCAACTTAAAGTTTATTGGCGTAGAATAACATACCTAGATCTTAGCTAGCAACATTGTTGTATCATAATATTCAAAATAAAATTTCTTCATAAATTTTAATTAAAACCATTCATAACCATTCAATTATAACAGGTTTATTTCAGGATTTCAGGGTTATTAATATTTTAATAGACAAATCAATAAGACCTCAAAAATACTTGGATATACAATATTTTCTTAACATAACATCTAAATTGGACTTTACTCATTTATGATATTAACAAAACCCTTTTGTCAAAGTTAGATGCAAGCGTTTTAGGAACATTGAAGTTAAGGCTCGGGTTAGCGCGCTCAGCGGAATCTTCAACTGTCGAACTTATAAAAAAAAACAGTAAAAGTCCTTACAAGTTGAGTATAATTTACAAATAATGCTATTTATATTTACTTACATATTATTTATTAAAATGCCTAAATGAGCAGAACCTAATAAATAATGATCCCAAGTGCGGTTTTAAATAAAATATCGTCATCATTTGGTCTTAAGGTTTTCGAACCTTCGGGACTCTGGGGAGTTTTAAATCGTTCAGTAATATTTAGATTTAAGTAGGTAATGCTGGGTGGAAAATAATGCAGAAGAATAACGGTTGTTAATAACTGAACATCTTTTACATAATTAACTTTTACGGAAAATTGTCGACAAATCTAGAATCCAAAATTAAAAACCTTTTTTTATATATTTTATTGTATAAAAATATTTCTTAATCTAAATATAACGTTTCAATTTATTATCTCCTATTTATATACTTTAAGTTGTATCACCTCACACAATATATATCCACGAGCCTTGCCACATTTCACTTCCGTTGCTTTATACATTATAGACAGTGTGACTGGTTCTTCCTGAAGTGAAATGTACGTATAGAAATAAATTAACAATGACACACTTAAAAAATATACAGCTGAAAATAAAAAAAAATATATTTAGTAAATAATTATTTATTTAAAAAATATAAAAAGTGACTTTTACGGACCTCATGCAGTGTCAAAAAGACTAGCAATGGTTGAGGCGTTTTCACTCCGGGAATTTTGATGTCAAAGATGTACCTCACTTTGGTCCCCCTCTTACAAATAAATGGAAGCATTTTTTTAAAAGTGGCCCAAGATGGGTATGTTCATAGTTACGACGTAGCTGAAGAACTGAAGATTTGTCTACAAAACAATGTAGACCCATTAGAACAAGGTTGGGTATACAAAAACCTCGTTATTTAGGTGCCACACGAGATCACTGAAAGGAACCTAGTAATCCGTTTACTCATTTGTGATTCTTTATTGAGACGTAATAAAATCAACCCGTTTTTGAAGGGATAGATAATTGGTGATGATAAATGAATCATACTATAAGAACGATAAGAACGTGGTCAAAGGTAGTGTTCACAGACTGTGGCAAAACCCAGGTTAACCCACAATAAGGTGATACTGTTGTATATGGTGGGACTGGAAAAGTTCCATTATGTTATTGTGAACTCTTCATTATGAGCTTTTACTGGCAGGCAAAACTATCGATTCGGATCTTCATGAATGATAAGATTAAAGCAGGAACTAGAAAGAAAGCGGCCGAAATTAGTGAATAAAAGGGTGTCGTCTTTCGTCACTATTATCCCGAACTACACACATCAGCATTAGCGACTCAGCAAAAATTAAAAGAGTTTGGCTGGGGAGTATTA
The DNA here is from genome assembly GCA_959347405.1 of Napeogenes sylphis. Lineage (NCBI taxonomy): Eukaryota > Metazoa > Arthropoda > Insecta > Lepidoptera > Nymphalidae > Napeogenes > Napeogenes sylphis. Next base: position 22,242,423 of record OY365782.1, read on the forward strand.
ATGCATCCATGCCCTGACCTTGCACCTTCAGATTACTATCTGTTTCGGTCTCGACAGATCTTGAGGACTGCCAAAACCACTTGTCCCATTTTTTTATCAGAAGTCCCAATATGTCACTATTTACAAGATGGTAAAAAGTTATAGAAATACTAGCGGACCCGACAGACGTTGTCTTGTACACGCGTCTTTAATTTAAAAAAACAAACTTAAAAAAAAATATATATTAAAAGTTATCACAATGTCTAACGTCATTACATGTACATTTATCATAATTCGACCAATCGATACCGTATGAAATGTATGTAAATAAAGATTTTTTGTTTGAATATATGAATTTGTTCCAATATATTTTTTTTAATTTCACTTTTTACATAGCGAAGCACGTATCGGGCCGCTAGTACTAAAAGATTTTTCTTATTTCTATCGCAACGCCAACTGTCAGGGCAGACTATAATTAAAATATAATATTATTTAATATTTGACATTGCCATGGTAACGGAGTCCGTCGGAACCAATGTGAAACATTTCAAAATCACCACCTACTTACACATTAAAAATTAATCAAAAAAACCATTTTCCAATGGACCAAATTGTGAATCTAAACAATTCTCAAGTCCCCTTGAACACACACAAAGAATTTCATAAAAATCGGTCCAGTCGTTTAGGAGGAGTTCAGTGACATACACACGCACACAAGAAATAGATATATTAAGATGTATACAAATATATATATTTCTTATTCTTATTATTATTATTATTATTATATATTTCTATAACTTTCTACTACTACTTACAAGATGGTAAGTAGTGCTAGAAAGTTATAGAAATATAAATGTAAATGTACTTTAAAAAAAAATGTATTGACTATTCATATAAAATGCGAAGAAACTTATTTTTTGTGTCGGTAAACTGTATAATGCACAAAATATCTTATTTACTTACTATGTTGTCTTTGAAATACAAAAATTTGGTTTGGATCATATTATGATTATTGTCATTAGACAATAAATAAAAAAAATACGATAACCATTTATACAGGGAGAGGTTATAGATAAAATCGCTGGCAACAGCCACTTATTGCAAATCGTATAGATATTGAAAATCAAGATAAGTTTAAGCTATTGGTATTATATAGGATTAAAAATGAGGACAATTATACATAATACTAATCAATATGTAATTTGTTCAAAACGTCTATTAGATACTTATTCAGATCGCATTGATTTAAAACCAATCTGAGACTTTAAAAGCTTCATATTTTAGCTGGTCCGAAATTATTTAGTGATTATCATACATAGAGCTTGTAATAGTTAGAAGTTATTTGATTATATCGTACAATAAACGTATATTAAAATAATTTGCCGTAACTAAATTATTAAACAAGGTTGAGACGCATTGTGAATTATTAATCGTTAGAAGCATGCCGGCATCAGAACATAATTAATGATGACACATTTTTCATTTCCATGACGTCATCATTATAATATACAGATACAAATGGCACAAGTGCATATCGTAGATTAATATATTAAGTAATTTTAGATTTTTGTCTATTATCTTGCCTTTCAAAAAGCATCAAGTATATTCTCTGATCCCCATATACAGGAAAGGTTTCGGTTGAAAGGTTTTTTTCTAAGATAGAGATATCTTAGAAATTTAGAGATCTCTCATAGAATATACCCTTTTTACTAAAAATTGTATTAATAATCCGTTGTATTGATCGGTTAAAATATAGATACGATGTTTAATGGTAGGTCGGTTGGACAAATGAGTCCAATAGGTTATTAGTTAAAAGCAATCTTTCATGTCTATGTCTAGAAAAGATATTTTGGTCCAATATTATAAAAATTTATCGTAATATAAATTACTAAATACGGTTTGTCTTTGTGCTATTTTACAAAAAGAAAATGTTACCTACTTAATACGATAACCCATATATATTAAGATATTTAAAATATTGAAAATAGAGGGAAGTCCTTTTAATCCCTCGGGTAACAATTTTTTTAAGTCAAAGTAAAAAATTCTTTATTTCATGAAAATATTTACATTTATTTTGACACATGAAAATAAAACAAATATAGCAAGTATAAAAAACGAAAAAACAACAAATTTGACTAGTAAAAAAAAAGCCCGTTCGATTAGTGGAGCTCGTGGCCACTCCTTTCAACTGCCAATATGATGTTTATGAGGTAGGTTTACAATAGTTTAGTCCTAGGATTTTTTATCATTTATAATTTATATCGTAGGGTGCACAGTGTAGGTAGTTACAAATATTTTTATACAGAAATAAACGGAAGGATAATCAATCATTTTGATAATATTTTAAAAAGCATTTTTTTACAATTAAGTACGTTTAGTTCTTTCATTTTTAGTTATTTAATTTTTCGGCTGTTAGCTGGCATATTTTCGTAACTGAAATCTACTGAACTAAGACTATTCGCTAGTTAAGTTATATGTGGTGTACATAGAATTGAAGTTTTTATCTAGTTTTAAAACCTAAGAATACCGTGCTGTTATAATAATAATAATATAATAATTGTGAGTATCGATCTAACTAAGCTAACTGAATGTTTCCAGAGGTCAGCAGTACCTATTGTTTTATATTAAGGAATTAAATATTTTAATAACTTTAATATGATTAACATATTTGAATGTGAAGTTACCAGGATGTTTTTTATACGATTTTTCAACAATGACCCTGCTAACAAGGGTGAGGTATTTAGAGATTCAGTGGTAAGGAAAGGAATATATAAGAATTACTTACCAAAATATTTCAGATTCAGACTAAATAATATTACCATTTATCTGTAAACAATATTCGGATGTGTGAGGTTTTGAGTTTCCAGTCTCAGTATTTATCATATCCCAAGTAGTTATATTTTTTTACTACTTGTTTTTACTTTATTGCTTAAATAAACAGATTTAGCATTCAACTTTTATAAAAAACTTTGAATATGTCTTTATGAAATTTCAAACTCTGGTATTTGTATTTTAATTTTTTTTCCCTATATAATACATAGAAGCGTTTTATAATTATGTGGATACATACAGTCGCCAAATCACTAAAACAAGTTTGTTTTAGTGATTTGGCGAATTAAAAACTTAATTGAATTAAAAACTTAATTGAATTGAATTTAAGCTCTTAAGCTGAACCTTTTAAAGCTTAAGGTCTTAACCTTAGATTATTAAATATTTATACTCGTTTGTCAATTTATGTATTGTATAGGATATTTTTGGTTAAAAATGGTTTTATTGAAATCGATCCGATATTTATATTTTATCACTTTGAAGAAACAAGGAAGGCAATCCATTACATAATAAGATAACACAACTTTCTTGATATTAATATTTGCATTGTTGCATAGGTAATCATCATTAAATGATGATTAAATTCTGTAAAATTTAAAAAAATGAATTGGTTCCTAACCAATTTCTTAGAAGTAATTAGAACTCATTATATTCTACATTTTTCGTATAGCCAACTAGCCTACATTTTAGTTACAACAGTTCTGTCGCATATACGATTCAAAGAATACTTGGGTTGAAAAACGTTGAAACGTTAAACGAAATAAGTTCACTATTGTTATATTCGTAGTATCATGTTAAACGGAAAACTATTATGGGGATCGGAAAACTATTAATACTACTTTTATAATTACCCCTGGTAAAAGTTCTGACTTAACGAAAACTATGACAGTTTACCAAATCGTAAAATCAAAACAGAATTATTATACACTATATGAATCAAAATCTATTGACATATTTATAATAATCTATTAAAAATATATTATTTAGGATAATTTAAAAAATGATCCTAAATAACTAAAAATTAAGAATATATTTATACAAGGGGTACAAATTTTGATAGCATTCCAAAAGAAATCTGTTGAAGAATATTGTGACATGAGGTATATAAAATGAATTAGGATTAAGAAGGTATGTAATATATATGACGTGTTTATTTTTGTATATAAGCTTTAATAGTTAAAATACGTCGAATAATAAAAATCTCCACCTATGAATTCATGAACATTCTCATCTATAATGCGTATGTAACACACTCGTATCAAATGACATCTGCCATTTTTAGAGTACAAGGGCTAAAAACGGAACCATATGACTAAAACTTCGTTTTACATTTGTTTGTCTGCGTCTCAAGGCTGTGTTTCATGTAAAAATAAATTCGTTCATTCGTATAAAATAAATATTATCGGGGGGTTCCCAAATAACAAACTTCATTTTTTTACTTGATTTTAATAACGTTAACAGGTACCTAGATGCTTGAAATATCCACGTTATATTTAGTTATATTAATTTAAAATCAATTAAATCATAATAAAATAAATATTTAAGAAAGGCACCAAGACAACAAACTTGATTTTTCGCCGTTATATGTAATGGAACATAACCCTTTAGCAGGTTTTTAATAATCTTCGAATAGCTTTATAGCTCTTCACTTAGAATCTAATACCATTTTTTTTTTCTTAAAAAAAAGTATACATATAAAAAACAAATAAATTAGTTAAGAATAGATAAATTAATTAAACACTATTATTTAAAATATCACTCATATAATTCTCATAAAAATAAGTATAAATAGTAAATAATAAGTACTTTTATATGTTTACCCTATGCCAGTTATTTTTTGTTATTTTCCAACACAACCACGGACTATAACATTTTATGATTCTTAAAGATTAAAACTAAATAAAAAAAAGATTACAAAATTGACATCTTCGTATAATTCAGGAAAAGTTAATTAATTATTAAGACAGGTGCACGGTTCCTACCTCGGAGTTAATTCACTCGTTCTTTAATTAAACATTCTTCTTAGACGGTCTCGTCTTAAAATAGAAAGGCAATATTTCTTACATAAGTAATATTTATTTGATACTCTTTTTTATCTAATACTAGAAAATGGTTCTTATTAAAATTATTAAAAGTGAAATAAAAAAAAGTGACAATCAGTAAAAAAAAATCTACATATTTACCCTGTATAAGAGGAGGCTTATAACTCTAAATAGGTTAAATGAAATTAGTTTATTTTATATGTTATTAACATTTTTTTTTATGAAACACATGGAGAAATAAAAGAAAATATTGAGAAAATAAGTTAATGCGAAAGAGACGTATAGTGTCAGATAACAACTAATGGTGTAATTAGAAGAGACACTGTAGGCAATGATGCCTCTACCGACATGGTGGTCTTTAGTGCTTCTATTGATGACTACAAAAAAAGGTAAGTTTAAAAAGATACTTCACAATAGTAGTTAGATAAGTTCAACTTTAGCACATACCATTTTATATATTTTTTAATATGTGTATATTTTTTTGAAGATAGAGAGATTAAATGAATATTTAAAAGTGTTAGTAAATGAATATAAGAACAAAATAGGAAGCTACAATTGTCAAAATCATAGACAGTGACGATCAGATTCATAAAGTTTGTATTATAAAGTAGGGTTCAAACAAATAAAGTAGGGCTAGGATCAAGTAGGAAAGTTCAAGACATAGACATAACAAAATCTTTTATTCGACACGACGAAAAGATAACTACCGACTCCACGCGATGAGCCTAGAAATTCAAAACGAATGGGTGACCATAGAAGATTTTTGTATTCCACTAGATTTCCATTGGCGCACCTTAATTTATGATTGGTCCCCAGCACTATTAAAGTTCTATCTTAATGCATTTCAAATGACTCTCCCAGATCAAAGTAATTTAGTTAGATGGGGCAAAACCACCGAAAAGTCTTGCAACATCTGTGGGGAGGCAATAGGAACCGCGAAACACTTATTAGTAGGGTGTAGGGGACTTCCAGATAAAGGTCAACACTCGCGTCGCCACGATAAGGTATTAGAAATTATACGGGAAGCGGTTAGTCTTTCAGTAGCAAGAGCGCGGAAAGGTATAACAACCACCAAACGATCTGTAGAATTCGTAAAAGAAGGCTCTTCCAAAGAATCAAAAGCGAAGCCTTATTCAATTTTAGGCGCGGCTTCTGATTGGAATCTCATGATGGACACGTCATTACTAAATTCCTGGGGATGTTGGTGTTTCGTCTTCCAGACCGGACTTATTCCTGTATTCTAAACATCTGAGGCGCGTGATACTTGTGGAGCTTACTGTTCCTTGGGAAACAAACATCCCCAGGGATCACACACTCAAGCTCAATAAGTATTACGAACTGACCAACGAACTGATCAGGAATACATTTATAGTTAGTTTGTACGCGGTAGAAGTGGGAGCGAGAGGTATAACAGCAAAATCTCTCTATAGCCTATTTAAAGACCTTGGCCTTTCTAAAACAAGCACCGGTTCATTTCTAGATCGTATTTTAAAGGCGGCATTAGTAGATTTTTTCCAAATTTGGTTAGGTAGGGAGAGGGGTGTGGAGGGTGAAGGGGAGCGTTTTTGCGCATAATAAAAGGGCCCCTTAAACCTACTCCTGGGTCGCAAGTCCCAGGCACTGCTTGCACTCCTCTCCTTGCAAGGCGATGGGCCCGGCACCCGCACGGTGAATTCATGGAATGCTAAAAAGCTTCCTCTTATCTCCATAATGTAAAAAAAATAATTTTATATTTATTTACAACTAGCTGTTGCCCGCGGCTCCGCCCGCGTTTAGGTCGCTTTTCGCGTAATCTGTGGAAACTACAATTATGCTGACCTATAATAGTTATAGTTAATTCTAAAGTATCCTATTCCCGTGGAAATTTTATATATATAGGCATTACATTGCTACGATATCAAACTGAAAATAATAACATACATCCACATCACAAACAAACGCATTCAAAAATATTATTGCTGTCCACAACCGTTCCGTAAGGAGCCGACCACGCGCCACACACCCTGCACATCAAAGTACGTGTGGTATTTGACCATTATGTATTATTTTACACTAAAATAACTCCTTACTTATTGATTAAAATCAAATGCTTTCAAGAGCAATGTTGTTCATAATTAAGTGCCTGTGATATTTAAATAATTTATTTGGATAAGGAATAATATCGTTATTATTAAAACACCTTCGAAAGTGTTTATTATTTTAGAACTAATTTCATAACCATATAAAAGGTTATAGTGAGTCAACCTTAAAAGCTAGATATATCTTGTTGCGGACTTCTTTTTAGAACTTTTAAAGGGGAACAATTTCATAGAACATCATTTTTGCGTAACTTTCACCGTTTTCGCAGCGCACGCAGTTTTTTGTTTATTTTTTTAAACCTTGCGTTAGAATATTCAAGTTTTAGTAATCATCCCTATTTTTTTGAAAATGAAACATAGCCTATGTCACTCGGGAATAGTGTAGCTTGCCAACGGTGAAAGAATTTTTGAAATCGGTCCAGTAGTTTCGGAGCCTATTCAATTCAAACATACAAAAAAATAAACAAACCTTTCCTCTTTATAATATTAGTATAGATAAAACACATCAAATATCTTTTTAATGTTCTAAATAAAAATTACTTAAATGTACTAAAACAACTTGAAGTAGATTTAGTACGAAATAAAATTAAATATTTTTCGATGTATAAAAATAAAAAGAGTTAAGAGTATTTTATGTTACTGGTATATATTTTGTTTAACGTAATAAGCAAAAACCATAATTGATTGCATTAAAATATTTTCAGTAATTATCTCGTGCTGCGACAGATATACAGACAAACAGACAGTATTATCAAACAGTGCATAAAAATGATTTCAAAATGCTGAATATAAGTTATCCTCACAAAATACCCAGTTCCATGACAAGGGTTAACTATAATACCTGCGAAATTGGCATTTTTCTAGTAAAGAAAGACCAATCCATAGTAATTCCAGTGTAGAAAAAAAAATGGAACAAGAGTTTCTTGTTTTAATTTGCAACAATAGTACAAAGTCTAATAGATAAGTATTTTATATGGGTACTAATAAATTTACATATCCTGCTAAAAAAAGCATGTGCAAAATTTGTAATATTTTTCTACACAGAAGATTGTGAAGGTGAGTATATTTGTTGTTGTTTTAGCATTATAATGAGTTAAATGAATAATATTTCCATTATTCGAAAGCAGTCCTATAAATGCTTCACCCAATAACGAAATACTTACTGGGCCTCTACATTTCGAATGATTATTTATCATTTTCACGGTCACCTGCAGGGCAAAGCCAGGTTTACCTCAAAAATGTGGAAAAAGTCTAAAGATCTTAAAATGGTTTAAAATAAATATAAAAGTTTGTGTTTTTTTAAACTACTATTGTATATATATATATATATATTTTAAATTACTATTTACTACTCTTTATTTTAGTAATATATGTTCATGTTACTGTAGATTATAATTTATTTTGAGACCTAATCAATTTAGGTTAGTTATTTAGTTGATATTTTACCATAGACGACAATGGAACCTCATACTTTAATATTAAACGTATTTTTTTTTATAATAGACAAGAATACTCTATTAATTATCGAATATTAATGTTATTTTGTAATTAGCATTATAAAATTATGATTAACTAAAATAAAAACAGAAATGTTTTTAAAGCAAATATTTGTAAACATGAATGTGTAGTATCAGCATTAATAGCTTTTTGTTACAGCTTCTTTTGATGTAAATAGTTTGATGGGTTTTGTTCATTTTATGAAAAGTTTTTACTTTAGCTGTAGTGCTCATTTTTTATTATTGAAACCAAATATTTATAAAAAATAAAAAAAATCTGTTATTATTGTATAGCTAAATGTATGAATAATTTCTTTCACCCCAAAAAATTAAAACTAGGTATAAGAAACCTATCTATTCCAAGTGAAATTTGAATTATTCTTTTTAATGAAATTATATAACCCTTAGCGCCTAGAATATATTTTACTCAAGTAAATATGTGTATGTCTTCATATTATGTTATGAATAGAAAAAAAAATAAGTGAATTGAAAATTAGATTAAATCTGAACAAAAGCATTAAAATACGACTGTTACAAAAATACTTGGTGGTGTTTTAAAAAATAGTTCGATTTTTTTTGTTGTATTTTTTACTTACACATATAATCTTCATTTAGTTTACTTCCATCTTTAAATAGCCAAAATAGTCCAGTCATTTGGTAGTTTTACCTGGAAAGTTTTCCGGGAGTTTTGAAAATTGGTAATATTATAGATTTCGGTACGCTCTTTTCGAATTTCAATTTTGCCACCTCGTATCTCCGCCGCTCGCGCCGCCATTTTGAAAAAATGGCGGCTAAAACCAGTTTTTTCGAAATATCTCCTTTCCAATGCATTTTTGGAAAAAAATATTTATGTACAAAATTAAAGTAGAATAAATTTCCTACAATTTATGTATTCATATATTTTTTCATAATATCAATAGTTTTTGGCGTACGAGCGTCACAAAGTATCTTCATCTACACCACCACGTGTTTTTGGTATATTTTTTCTAAAATATTCTACTATTGCCACCGGTTTTGAAGAAGCAGTGTGGGTCTTTGTTTTTTGTCCCTTTCTTTCGACTATGCAGACTATAGACATTGTATAGCCTCCATACTCTCGACTTTCAACGAAACATCTGTCGGTAAAAGTTACGAGAAGTATTTAGTTTAAGCGCAATCATCAGTATACGATTATCGTCGGACAGTGTTGTTTGTGTTCATAGAGCCATGGCTTCTAATACAGAAAATTGTTTTACTTCATTATTAGAAAATGAAACAGTTGAAGTAAAAGAAAAAGGATTGGAGACTTTTAATAGAGTGTCAAAAAAAAGGATAATAAAGTAAAACTTTTAGCGGGCCTAAAATCGATAATGGTTCATGATCTGTGTCGAAAACGAGAGAATAATGAGCAATTAAATGCTACATTATTATGTAGAGGAAGTGATGCCACAAAACCTCAGCCACTACTGCGATCCTCGCACCCAGCATTGTCTTTTAAATATCATTGTTTTTATGTGCTGATGAGATAACAGCGGAATTTATAGCTAAACAAAAACAGACCCGGCTGTGCAAGCATAATATAGTATAGTATATAGTATAGTGTGTGGAAATTGTCAATGAAAGACAGTATTTCAAATCTTGCTAGAGCTCGTAATGACGATTGGGGTCGAACAATTATTAAGCGTCTTAAACATGTGAATGATTTGGCCGCAGCAGATGCACAGTATCACAATTCCTGCATGAACATATTTATATCAATGAGATAGATAGTGCAATGCATTTATTCTAACCTTAAACAGAATTCCGATGAGTGTCAGTTTTCCTTGGACGAATTAATGGACAAAATTGAAGGTGATTTCCGTTCCCACATAAAAAAGAAAAGTAACTGCTCAAAAAATACGTCGATGATATTTTAATTACCGTCACTGCCAATAAGGCTAAATTGGCTTAAATAAAACAATTTTCTCTATTAGAAGCCATGGCTTTAAGAACACAAACAACACTGTACGACGTATATACGTATAAACGTATACTGATGACTCCGCCTGAACTAAATACTTCTCGTAACTTCTACCGACAGATGTTTCGTTGAAAGTCGAGAGTATGGAGGCTATACAATGTCTATAGTCTCCAAAGTCGAAAGAAAGGGACCCAACACAAAGACCCACACTGCTTCTTCAATACCGGTGGCAATAGTAGAATATTTTAGAAAAAATATACCAAAAACACGTGGTGGTGTAAATGAAGATACTTTGTGACGCTCGTACGCCAAAAACTATTGATATTATGAAAAAATATATGAATACATAAATTGTAGGAAATTTATTCTACTTTAATTTTGTACATAAATATTTTTTTCAAAAAATGCATTGGAAAGGAGATATTTCGAAAAAACTGGTTTTAGCCGCCATTTTTTCAAAATGGCGATGCGAGCGGCGGAGATACGAGGTGGCAAAATTGAAATTCGAAAAGAGCGTACCGAAATCTATAAAATTACCAATTTTCAAAACTCCCGGAAAACTTTCCAGGTAACCCCCTTTTTTTCGACCAAATGACTGGACTAAAAGGGTTATCAGGAGGTTTTCGAAACAAGGTATTTGTTTGGGCAATGACTTCTATTTGGATTTGAATAGTTGTCCGCTGAGTCATTGAATATTGTAAATAATGTAATGTTTGGCATTTTCATTCAATGTGTTTGGCAATAGAACATGCAATGTCTTAATAGACCAGGATATTTTACCTTTTTTAGTGAGATCATTTATTTTTATCTCTTTGCTCGAGCGATGTAACTACAAAGCATAACAGTCTTCAGCTATTGTTATTTATTATTAAAAGAAATCAACGGAAATAATTTCATGTGAAACCAAAAAAACTGTAGCCATATTTTTGTCCTCGGTTCTGTTCAACAACATAACCTATGCCTTTGGTCATACAAAATAATTATGTAAATTTTTATTCATCATTGTCTAATTATTTTGGTAGTAGTCTCTTGGACTCAACGTCTCTAATTATAGGAAAGGTTACCGTAACCTATCTTGAGGATTTAGTTGTATTGATGTAACTTTATCATCTCTTACTTACCAGTTAAAGCATTTTAGCCTTTGGCCAATGTCAACAGTTATATGATTGTTGAAATTAAGAAACTCATATAAAAATAGGTAACAATTTGTTTTTAATAATAGATTCTATACAACACAAACATAACGATAATTAGGTTTATAGGCCTACCTGTGTGTTAGGTATACGTACTTAATAGTGCCCATTATATATCCCCATTATTCGTCAAAATCATTCCTTCGTTATCTTTTATACATGTATGTTATATTTTTTGTTACGCTCTCTCAGTTTACCTCCGTTTCTCAGTTCTAAGCTTCTGGTTTCTTCATCTCTATTTTTTTCTCTAGCTCTTCTCTTTCTCAGTGTCGAACATGGAAAGCTTTCCAAATATTTCTATTATTTGTTGAGTACTTTTTTCCCAGAAATAGATTAGTGTGATACTGCATTTTTACCCGTCTTCTTTTCTTTAATATATGCATTATGTTTAACCCTTTCCTCAAATAAAACGTTTATCAATTTTTAAAAGGCCAAACCATTATATATCATTTAACTGCTTCCTCGGCGTCCAGAAACGAATCCCTTGAACAACATTTTTTTATGTTCGGGCGGAAAAAAAACTTGCACGGTGCGATGTCAGGGCTATACGGTGGGTGACCTAATAATTCCACGACTGACTTCGCTAAATCATCGATTGTTCGTCTGGCAGTATGCGACAAGGTGTTGTGGCATACAATAGTTGATGCACCTCTCAGCGATAACTGTTCTTTGAACCTCTTAAAAAATTGCCACTTGAAATAAAACTATTTTTACGGATTTAACTCGCGTATATTGAATTAAATTTTAAATTTACATTTTAAATCTAATCCGACGTTTCGAATGCTTTGCAGTAATCGTGTTCAAGGTAAGATGAGATGGAGGTGTTGATTGCTACTTAATGACCTATCCTACAAAAGGTCACCATCTTTTTTTCCTGCACTCCGATCTCTTTTTACTTTAGTTGGCACTTAGTCGGAAGGAAGCACCCACTGAGCTTACTGTATTTTGGTTTCAAGGATCATAACAGAAAATCAAGATTTCGCCACATCTAATTCTATCGACCCCACCATTTAAGTCGTCTTCATTAAATCTTCGAAGCATGTCAAGGCACTAATTAATACGACGAGATTTTTGGGCTTTTCAAGTTATCAGATATAAAGCTTACCGAGCATAAAGCTTTTTGACCGTTAAATGTTCATAGAGGATTTTGTGCACTTGACTCATACCGATGTCTAAGCTTGTCCAAATGTGATGATACATAATTCTTTTGTCAGTGTCTATTATAAGCCGCACAACACTAATGTTATCTTCAGTCATTGCCGTAGAAACGTAGAAGGCCGTCCATCACACAGATCGTCGATGAGATTATTATGTAGACGTTTAAACTCATTCAACCAGTTTCAAACAGAGTCACGAAATGGAACTTCATCGTGAAATACCAATAGAAGTCTTTTATAACTTTCTTATAGATTTAAAAGACATCAAAATTCATAAAAAATCAATGACGTGACCTAGATAATGTTCAAAGTACCAGTAAATCTTAAAACAAATGAAAGATGCCTGAAATACATACTCTACAACATTAGTAGTTTCTTTTTTTTAAATTGTTTTTTTTAACCGACTTCAAAAAGGAAGAAGTTCTAATTTGGGCGGTATTTTAATATATATATATATATATATATATATATATATATATATATTATGTATGTACACCGATTTCTCAGAGATTTCTGAACCAGTTTACGTTATTCTTTTTTTTTCTTTTGATGCGGAATAGTTTCGAATTGGTCCCATAACAAATTTGATTCAGGTAGGTTCATAAATTTTTATTTTATGAACATTTTTGTCCAAGTGTTGTACTAGCTCCTCCGGAAGGAAATCAAAACGTGCTGTGACTAATGACATCTGTTGTTTTGGATTTAATAATTTCTTACAGACTGCACATGGTAGTTCAGCATATTGATTTATGGTGGTTATAAAATTACGCTCATTCATTGAACGAAGTCTTTGTGAAGTCTGACGCGCTCCTGCTAGCCGGTTCTCACGTTGCTGAGTAGACTCGGTTGTGTACGGTTCCTTATCACTTCTAATCTATGATCCCTCTGCTCAGTCGACTCGTCCTCTAAACGCTCATTAATGAGACCAAGTCTATGAGTCCTCTGCTCAGCTGACTCGTTGGCCAGAAGGTCATTAATGAGGCCAAGTCTATTAGCTCTCTCTTCAAAATACTCATTCGCAAGACGCTCTTGGATCTTACCGAGTCTAGAATTTTGCTAATCAAGAGTTTCTTGATGTAATCGGGATTTCATTTATGCCTTCATGGCCAACCAACGTTTTTCACGATCTTTAATAGTCTCAAAAGAACGTGAAAATGTGTTTCGAAAAGCATTTTTCGGGAAACGACTATCTTTATCCGTTTCCGTTCAGTGATATCTACATTTTTGAGGCGCGCAGCACGTTATGTAGGTCTACCCATGGCTAATTAACAATGTAGTAATAAACTAAAAAGTATGAAATAAAAATAACTACTTCAAAAATTAAGATACGAAAATAAACCTATAAAAGAGCAATGGAATCTTAATATTATTAATATATATAATATTAAGATTCCATTGCTCTTTTCTTTGTATCTTTTACAAGATACAAAGAAAAACAAAAAAATAAATAATTACGAAAATGTATTCAATCGAATTCTTATATTAAATGGCTTGACACCGACTTCAAATCTATTAGCAAATAGGACATATAAATAATAGTATATAATAAATATTAAATCTTCATTATTTTTTACTTTTTAGTTTAAAAGTCGGTTTTTTTAACGTAGGTCTTTTTAACCCCTGACTAAAAAGAGGGGTGTTATAAGTTTGACCTGTGTATCTGTGTGTCTGTCTGTGGCAATGTAGCGGATAAATTCATGGACGGATTTGAATGTGGTTTTTTTTAACCGAAGGCTATGTTGAGATGGTTCTTAGCCTAGATAGCTTTTAATTTCTTCCTTTATCGAGCGGTTCCCCGACGCAATGACTTCAATAAGTACATAATAATATTTTTTTAATTTTTTTAGAGACTTTTTTGTATCGGGGGTTTTAAATATTTTAATTTTTTTTTTTATTATTTATTTATGTACCAGGTTTAGTGATATAAAATCAAAAGGAAAACAAAAAATACATTGGATAAACTTATCTCTACAAATAATTCTCTACAAGCTATTCATGAGAGTGACACAGTCGATTTTAATTAGCAGAAATAGGTACACAATGCATTTATAATAAAAACTATACAAATATAAATTTTGTAGAAAAATCTATTATATCATTAAGATAAATATATTATATGATGAATAATACAGTCAAACGACATATCAAATAATTATATAAATATATACATATTTATCACTGGAAGAGGTAGTAAAGCTTTAATCTTCTTTTGAAAGATAAGGTAATTCCTTCATAATTTAGAGTACCCTAATAATTTTACAAGAAATAGAGTATAATGTTTCTTAAATAAATATCAAAGATAGTATTAACTGCATATTATTCAATTTCAAAAAGGGCACATGACTGATTTTTAAACCTTTTTAGGAAACCGAAAAACTGTAAGTATGTAATATTTAAAAAATAAATAAACAAACAATACGTTTAATAGCAAACGAATATTTTTTTTTTCAATTTTTGTATTAATAGGTATTATTAATTATATATTTAAAATTTTTCAAAATTGATACTATAAAATGCAGATACATTATTTAAAGAAAAAAATATTTCAATTGTAGAAACTTTGATTTTAAGGTCATCAATCGATTGAAACATATGATACAAAAAATAAATTAAACTGAATAGATTTGTCTGAAACATCTTTTTTTTGCAGGCTCCCTTTTGTTTATAGTTGGCCGTTGCAGTATTTAATCAAAAAGTTCTATAAATTCTGAGGGTATATATCGTTTAACTTTTGAAATGTCTGAAATTTTTACTATATAAGCTTGATCACCTCGATCAGGTAACTTACTGCAATTATTTTTTACTCTAGAATCTATATGGATCAAAAATTTGCTGAGAGTTTTCATTATCTATATAGTTTTTTGCAATGACCTCATTATTTTTTTGGATAAAAAATAAACTTATTATAAGCCAAAACTTAAAAATGTACTTTTGGTTCATGGGTACATCTTTTCTATATTTTTTTAATAATAAGGGCTTAGCTTTTAAATTTCGTTCATATCTATAATATCTTCTGTTTTGACTTTCTCAACGTAAAATTTCTCGGTTTACTGGACTGTACTATGAGATCAATGGGTACACACAATTATCACGTCTAACTCTCCTTTTGACGACTGAGAAATTGACTGATCGTCATATTTCTTTTAATAGATAATGCTATCACAAATCGTATAACAGTATGGTTCTTATTTTGTCCAGAGTAGTTATCCCAAAAGAGATGAAGATCAGTTATTGAATGTGGAATAAACTTATTAACGTAATCGTTTCCCCGCATGATAAGAATAAAATGTTCCTTTGCCAGTCCTCATATTATGAATACAAAATTTGTAGACCCAGAACTGTCAAGTTTTGCATATAGTCGAAGAATAAACCTTTGAAATAATAAAAAAAACGTATTTATTTATTAATTCTTTTTATTTGCAAATTGATTCTAAAAGAACAAACTCCAATATCAAATAAATAATAAAGAACTACTAAGCAATTTAATATAATACAAAAAATAATAATGATAGAAATGAAAATATCTCGCTTGCTTTCTATAAGAGAGAGAGATAGCAATACATGTCGTGCCAACTTTTGGTAAGAATTTGTACCGTCTAGCCTCCTTTACAACGCGTGATAAGGAACTACGTTCCAAAAGTTATACAAACGTATAACAGAAACAAAGAGCAACAGTCGGCGAAAATTTCGTGGTTCAAAACAGAGTCTGGTCTTATTAGATGATAATGAAATGCCATTATATAACTAGTATTATCTAAGTAGAATTTTTGTTTGACGATGGCTTATTCATAATAAAATATATTATATTTGCTGAATGGGTTAAAAATAAATTCTTTTTAATCTGGAAAATATTGAAATTTTTACCAACAACTATAAATATATATAATAATACAATCAAAGAAACTAGTAATCTTGTTTTTAACCGATTTCTTCAAAAAGGAGGCAATTTGGCTGTTTTTTTTTATGTATGTACACCGATTGCCCCGCGGTTTCTGAACCGATTTACGAAATTCTTTTTTTGTTTGATGCGGAATAGTTTCGAATTGGTCCCATAAAAATTTGATTCAGGTAGGCCCATTAGTTTTTATTTTATGAGCATTTTTGTTCAAATTTGAACTGACTCCTCAGGAAGGAAATCGATACGTGCTGTGACTAATGACATCTGTTGTTTTGGATATGTGAAGTCTTTAATAGTCTCACAAGAACGTGAAATTGTGTTTCAAAGAGATTTTTTACGGAGAAGACTACTTTTATTCGTTCCCGTTTATTGAGATCTGTATTTTTTAAGGCGCGCAGCACCTTTTGTAGGTCTACCCATGGCTAATTGATAATGTAGCAATAAACTAAAAAGTATTAAATAAAAATAACTACGTTAAAAAAACCGACTTTAAAACTAAAAAGTAATGTTATCGATCCTAGCTTACTATCGAGATCAAATGTGAAGGATGTTTGTTATACTTATTAAATTTAACAATTTTCTAATTAGACATGAAAATAAAGAAGTTATAATAAAAGAAAAAACTGTGGAAAGGTGTAAAATGTGAAGTTAAATTAATAAAAAATGAGTTTTAAAAGGGTGTGAAGTGATCATGAAATAAGTTGAACAAAAAAACATATGTAAATTATTTATGTATTGACAACAATTAGTCATATTGATGTTTAAATACTGTTGGAGCAAGTAATATACAAGCAAATAGAGCATTTTCATTATCACAAAATTATGCATTAATTGAAAACAACTATTATCAACAATGGCAATACCTACTTTTGTATTATAAAATATTTATATAACGTTCATATCGTATTATTACTTGTTTTTACAAACTAATACAATAAATAAATTAAATTACAACAATCTAACTTAATAGTTATCATTACATTTGGTTTAAAGTGTGTTTTAATATAAATACTGAATTAGTATTTTTAATCTCTCTCTCTTTAGAAACTTTAAAAAGAGGTACACTTTAATACAGTATTATTTAATTTAATAACATTAAATCAAACGAATCATTTTAATGGTTCAACACATTCAACAGTTTATTTCTACTACCGACTAGATCGCTCAATTGTCTTTGATAACATATAGCAGAATATATACAGGTAGCAGCCAAGCGACGGACTTAGATGTGAGGATATCGGTGCCAAGTTGGGTGGCAAGAGGAGGTTCAGCCACACTGCGATGTCTTCATCAAGTCCCTCCCCAACTGTTGTATAAGGTCGAGTTTTTGAGGTCCGGCGCAAAACTACTTCAATATGTCAGAGAGCGGGTACCACCGTATTCAAATTATACTTTTCCTGGTGGAAAATTAAACGTAAGTATGAACATACTTATTTTTTAATTAAAAACCTTTATTCCGTATAATTATTAAGACTATGATAGATTCGAGGCTTGAAAAATAGCAACAAAACAATACTTATTATCCCGTAAAAGCTCTGTGAGCTTTATGAAGTGAATATATATTTTTTAAAAACTAACGAATAAAAACGACTGTTTCCACTGAAGAAAAGATACCAAACATCGAAGCTTTATGGTCTGCCTAAGATGCACAAGCCCAACATGCATTTTTTAACTTACAACATTGCAAATCACGTTGCGTTAGTATTGCAAACAACTTTTTTGGAAAAACACTGTGTTTTGTAAAGGACTTACGGTACTTCATCCAGATTATAAATGATCTCATGTTGAAACCGGATAACATTATGATGAGCTTTGTTGTTGAAACGCTTTTTTTAACTTTAAAACATTAGAGTGCTTGGATTTCGTGAAAAACCTGCTAACGGACAACGAAATACCGTTAAATTAAATTGATCTGTGTAAACACTGCTTAGATGGTAACTATCTCCTATTACAAGGTCAACATTACTCTCAGATTAATGGTATTAAAATGAAAAATTACTATTCAGTTATGGCTACGAAATACTAATTAGACTTAAAAATTCCGACTTTATAATTTCGATCGATCATTTTACTTTTCAAAATCGTGCTAAATTGTCTTTTTGTGTTCTTAACTAGAATAAATGACATTATATAATGACTATAATAATATATGGACTCTCTAATTGTAGTGTTATTTGATCCTGATGAATTTGAGATATTAAACGTGATCATTACCTCAAAAAATGTTTCTTCTGTGGGATGGGGCTCAATGCCAATGACATTTATAAACGATACTAAACATATAATTGTTGCGCCTTTGACTAAATTATTTATAATTTGGCTTGAGCAAGAAGTTTTTCCAAAAGTACTTAAAAATTCATTATTTTTTCGATATACAAAAGTGGCTCTAGAAACTGTTTTAGAAAATAAGGGCCTATCCTATTTCTGACGTGCTTCTCTAAAATATTTGAAAAGGTATTAAATTAACGACTTACTAATTTCTTCAAAAGCTTAAAAATATTGTCTATTTCACGGTCAAAGTACTACTTTAGTTTCCGATCAGGGAAAAGTACTACAGATGCCGTATCTGACTTAACTGATTTTATTGTAACTCATCTAGACAAAAGTAAGAAGTGTTTAGGCATCTTCTTAGACCTAACCAAGGCCTTTGATTTATATTCTTTGTCATAAGATTCAACGTATTGTTATGAGAGGAGAAGCATTATGTCCTTCTACTGTTATACCTTATAAGAATGTTCTATTAAGAAAGACTCAACAAGGTAAAATTGTCAATTTTCTCAGTTCCGAGACTTCTATTAGGTACATCTGTTTTCTATTATGATGTACACAAATTGTTTTATAGTATGTAATAGATACATTACAAAAAATATTTTTTCAGATGTCTCTAGTGACAGAGAACTCTATTACTATAGATAATTTGGAACCCACTGCGTCTGGTCTGTATTGGTGTGAGGTTTCCCTTGAGACGCCAATCTTCACTGCAGCCTCACCGCCGCATCAACTAACAGTCGTGTGTTAGTAACAGGATTTTTTTTTAGACTAAAAAAATTTACATAACGCATATTAATTACTAGCTGTGCCTGCGACTTCGTAGGCGTAGATTTTGATTTTGATAAAAAGTAACCTTTGTACTTACGAATGTACGTAAAAACTATACATCTTCAAACTGATAAGCAGCAATGGTACGACAATAAGATATTATTAACTTTTTTATTTCTTTAACGATTTAGATGAAATAGATACTAAATGTTAAGTCAAGTGAATACTAAGTGTTATACTGTAATAATATATTCCTAAAAACAGCATTCAAATTGGTTAAGCCGTTCCTGAGATTAGCGTGCACAAGCATACAGATATACAGACAAACTGAAAAACCATTGTTTTGGGTTCTTTTACTCTTATAAAGGCCCCCTATGATTTTTTATATTTTCCATGTACAGAAATGGATCAGTGACAATTTTATTATATGTATGTATTACGTACTTAAATTAACAGTAATCATAATTAAATCTTTATTGTTCTGTGATATTTTAGTTAAAATTATTCTTTATAATATACAAAATTTTGCTACTGCTGATATTTTAATACACTGCATTATCTACTTTCTTATTTTGTATGTACACTTTATGTATATTTACAATTAACAGATTCTCAAAAGCATCCACCAATAATAAGATTTGGAAAACCGGACGTAGTAGTTGGAGGATTACTTCGAGCCAATTGTACAAGTGCCCCTGCTGCGCCCGCTCCTCGTCTCACTTGGTACATAGACAATGAAAAAGTAAGTTTTTTGGTTATCAACCTAATAAAATCTATGTGGTCACAACATGTATATGTTTAGTATTTGAAATTAATTCAATGCTTGTATTATTTTCTAAAAAATTAAGGTTCCTGATGAATCAGTACGATATTTCTCATATCGCGTATCAAGTTCGACAAGGAATCGAGGTGGCAGCGGATACCGCCATAGAAAACACCAACATAGATATATTGCCCCAGAATTTAACTACACTGCAAAATATTGGGCCCTTGTGAGTGAAACTACAACTCCAGCTCCACCAAATTTAACGAAACAAAGCAAATGCACATTGAAAAATGGCAATGAAGATGCAGCAAAGGTAGTTTTGTAATAACTGGCGTTCTAGTAAATAATTTAACTGGTCCACCGAAAACTGTATTAAATTTCCTTCTCCTTAGATCATAGATAAGTCACGAGAACTAGCACCTCCACCCATTTCTTTGTGGGTTTCCATCGCTGAACTAAGAACACCAGCTCACGGTCGACTTCAATTAACTTGCACTGCAACAATTCCTGACGAAGTCGGACCTGGAGAACGGTTTGCTGACGTCAAGAAACAGACGGTTACAGGTAACAATAGTAGTTTATAAATATTGTGCACTGTTAATAAGCAACATCTTTATTTTGAACGGATAATTAGTTAATACTTACTACTACTACTAATGTTAGTAACTGTTATTTTGTTGTAAAAGAAAAGTTTGTACATTAAAAATAATTTGGCAGGTGCTTGGCAATCAATAGTGTTGTTCCACTTTAAATGTATTTGTTGTTATACTCAATTTTAAGTATTATAACAAATAAAATTATATGAACTGTGATTCACAAACTTGTTTATAAAAAGTAAGGTATCATAGTTTGTTACAGCATCAACATTGAATACAAAATATTTTATTTCACAGTTGCCGTAAATGAGCTGAGTTTGAAAAGACCACAAACAGAGCCGTCTTATAGTAATGCGACTTCAATATGTCTTCAACGATATCAGCAAATTCTGCTTATAAGTTGCGGAATTATTTTTAACGAGCTTCGATCTCTGTATTGATTTTGTATGTCAATTGATCTCGGGAATTATTATAAGTTATTTATTTTTAGAATTTAAATATTATTCTCACTTATAAGATTAAAGATGTCGCTTTTTTATATTTATATAATCCGTCTTATTTAAATTTAACACCCAAACTTTTGATATTGTTGATGTAAATCTACTTTTTCTCTTTCTTGAACGTATGATATAGATTTAATATTAGGGTTATTTGAAATTAATTGTGTTTTATTGACGAACTATTTCTAAAGAGAGTTTATGTTTGTGTTGACTTCTTTTTGTTTACAGGTTTAAGTTTGTACGTTTAAACTAATCCCGAGCTTTTCTCTGTGTCAATTATTGACTCTTTTCAGCTTTTTCTATAAGATGGAACTCTCAAATATGTCTTAAAGTTTGTAAAAAAAAAATATCAAATAATTTTAAATAAGCAATATTTTTATATTTCTAATGAAATATTGGTATATAATTGTTCTCAATAGCTTTTCTTTTTCTGAAATATAATTTTCATCTTTTAACCAAAGACGGTTAAAAAAAACATATACTATGTAATATTATTTATACCCACAACCAGAGTTAGGATTTTATTTTTTAATTTTATATCTCGCCTTTTTTACTGAAGTATGTATTAAACAATTGTTTCTATTTTAATCAAGCAAGTGATGAAAATAATGACCAGTGTGGAGTAAGTTAAAAATATATAATTTATAAAAAAAAATAACCGTTTATTTTTGGAGTTTTTTAACCGTAAGATTTTTTTATGTTAAATAAAGGGTGGGGGAAAAGTTTCTTCGCATTTTATATGAAAAGTCAAGACAGTTTACTTTATTTAATGTTTATTTACATTTATTTATAGTTATATGTACTATTTTGATCGATAACTTTTTGCCATCTTGTAGGTAGTGACATAATCCCGTTGCTGTTGAAATGTTGGGACCTCTGATCATAAAAACGAAAGTTTTGGCAGTGCCCTCTTGATGTTAACCTAACAGAGCTTAAAGAATTCTGTAGAGACCGAAACAGGTAGAAATCTGTAGGTGCAAGGTCAGGGCATGGATGCATTAATACTCCCCACCCAAATTCTCTTAATTTTTGCCGAGTTACTAACGCTGATGTTTGTGGTCTAGCGTTATATTGATGAAAGACGACACCTTTTGAATTAATCAATTCCGGCTGCTTTCTTTCAAGTTCTGGCTTTAATCTCATCAGCTGTTTGCAGTAATCTAAATCGAAGGTTCTACCTGGCGGTAAAGGCTCCATGAATAATCCTCTTTAGTCCCGCCATACACACAGCATCACCTTATTGCGAGTTAACCCGCGTTTTGCCAGAGTCTGTGAAGCCTGACCGACCTATGACCACAAACTTTTTCGCCTGTTCTTATCATATGGTTTTACCTCTCCAAAAACGGGATGGTTTCATTATCTCTCAGTAAAGAAAAGCAAATGAGTTCACGGTTGGTCAACACTGTTTTGTGGTCAATCTCCAGTTCTTTAGCTACGTCGTAACTTTTTCAAAAATTGCGTCCATTTTATTTGTAAAAGGGCGACCAGAGCGAGGTGCGTCTTTGACATCAAAATTTCCGGATTGATAACGTATAAACCAACTTTATGATAGTCTTATTGACACTGCATGAGGTCGATAAATGTCACAATTTATTTTGGCTCCTTGCGTCGATTTTTTTTCTGTTTTGTAATAAAGTTTTAAAATGTATAGAATTTCTTCATTACATTTACTCATTTTGACAGAAAGAAAAACAAATGAAAATGTCCAGAAACAACATTTAAATTGTTACCTTTTTTTAAATGTAACCGTTTTAAAGTTATAAAAATCAGACAGGTAGAAATAGCATAGACAAAGAATTTTTCTTACAAGTTCATAGATACTATATGCGAATAGAATTGTTTTGACTACCTTTTATATATTTTTTGTATATTATAAATAATGAACATTAACAATTATACTATTACAATTATCATAATAGTTTTCTGGTACTTTTAATGTAAAAGCAACATTGCTATGATAGACGCTACATATAATAATATCTACTACAATCATAAAAATACAGGATATTTTAGAATATCCCGAATAAGGAAAAGTTGACATGTTAAAAGCTTTAAATGTTGTCCTGAAGTTACGTATTTTACATAATATTTATATTTAACTAAATAAATGTATACATATTATTATAATCCACAATAAATATATACAATGTTGGTTATAGGTTTATCATTTACATTAAAGTTTATCATTCACATAAAGCTTATTGAAGCTCAACTCTGGTTTTATTTTATTAACTTTATATAAACACTAAATAAGTATTCAAAAATCAAATTACTATATAAGCAAATACATATGTACTTTGTACATAGCAACCAAAATATAACATTTTAAAACTTTTTTATGTAATTTTCAACTAGAATATGCATGTTCATAATTCTGAAACAACAATGATAGTTAAATTAACTTGCTAAGCTCAGAGTACCAGAAAAAAAAAAAAATGCCTTACTCTATTCAAATTATTGGATTGTGAGCCTGCTTGTTTCATGCATTATGTTCTGTAATATTTTTATATGAAAAAAATATTTTCGATATAAACAGTGTTATGCTGAAGAATATTATTAATATAGTGATAATTACCAATATGAGATTGACTTTAGAGTGTCGCAGCTTCAAAGGTCAATGCTCTGAATTGGTGTTGCATGTCTTCCTACAGCTCTTTACACTGACTTGTAGAGAAAATATTTGTTAGGCTAAACAATGTGATAAGACAAATGTTTAAAGCGATAATTATTTTAAAGTAATTCAGTGACTAATTAATACGTATAAGAAGTACAGTGTACTAGGTATTTAATTATTGAATGGATGCTTGGTAGTTGTAAACCAAGTTAATTAAATATAAGCAAATATGTTAAATATGTGCATTTCATTACAAATACCATAACTTTGATTGCATTTTAGGCCAACATAAAACGATCCTTAGAAAAACTGAGTATTTTCAACCCTTTTTTGTTGACTGTTGACAAGACTGTTGACTCGGGTAGATATGTACTTGTCAAAGTTATGGGAATATTGGGAAATTATATTCGTTTATAACTATTTTAGATACACTCATCGCTTACTCTCAGTTCACGAGATACATTTTTAGAGAGAACCATTTCCGTTTTCCTTTGTAAATGTCTCGTGTATTTATTAAGATAATAGTAAACAAAAGTAATCATTGCAATTTACATAATTCCTTTTTTTGGTAAATCTTTAATATTTTATTAGCAATCAAAGTAAAAAATATTTAATATGTCATTTCAGATTTTTTATTTTTAAGACAGTCTATAAATATCTTTCCTTCGAGTTTTGCTAGATATTTATAAATTGCTTAGGTAAATGGAAGTCTGGAAGGAATGAATTCTA
This sequence comes from Napeogenes sylphis, assembly GCA_959347405.1. Lineage (NCBI taxonomy): Eukaryota > Metazoa > Arthropoda > Insecta > Lepidoptera > Nymphalidae > Napeogenes > Napeogenes sylphis. The sequence continues at coordinate 22,267,278 of OY365782.1, forward strand.
TCCCACTAGAAACTTCATTGAGAATACAGTATAGTATAGTATAGTATAGGTATAGTAAATTGTATTATTTATTTTAATTATAAATACGTCTGAGCTACTCGTATTATATTTGTTTATATAATATTTGGACCATTTTCTAGTAAATTATTTTATGTTCATGGTTGTTCAATGTGGTGAAATAAACGCTTGTAAAGCAAGTTTGTCTTTTGATTTTGAACTTTTTTATTAAATAATCCTTTTCCTTACGTAATTCCGAAAATTAACGCAGAGCCTAATAAGTATCTCTATTTGTATTACATTTTTTTTTGAAACTTTATATGGATGGCTGCCTATTCATCTATCCGTTATCACGGAAATAAATAATAAAGATGGATCACTCCAACTATAAAAATTCGGTTATGGAAGTGATTTTGGTAGCAAGGAACATTTATGCGATGCGATTTAAACCTGTCCATACAAATAGCGCTTCGTAAACTTTACGATTTATATTATGTCTCGATGTGCTTCCATTTATTAATGCCGCCAGTCCCAGGGAAATCGCCACTCAACTGCGACTACTTGGAACGCAAAAACTTATGCCTAGTTTTTCCTGATTAGAATTCATGAATGGGGCCATCAATCGAATTCTTATGCCCGGATTACTTTTTTTACGATGAGATAAGATTTGTATTTCTTCAATTCATCATTTATCAACAAGCAAATGATTGATAGAGATAAATCATGGCAAAGGGAAAGTGAAATAATATCCCCCAAGAATGATACAGCTCATATCGTTAACTCATATTTACCGCAAAGTCACCAGGGGTTAAAGTAAAAAATGAGTTGGTGAGCTCTGTACCGACATCTAGTAAAGGTGATCTGTAGAGTTCCTTCATTCTCTAAAGCAACCTGGAATTTCCCCTCTTATTCTGTACTTGAAAGTATGTGTGCTAATAACTTTGATGGGGAATCAAAATTTACTTCAACTGGACAATGTAACTAGATTTCAAATAAATACGCTACATAAACTCGTAACTGGGGCATGTATTATTACTAGTGTGAATGAAAGAGAAATTGTTTTATACCGCATATTCCCTTAATATCAACAGATTACCAAACTTAATTTAAGCACCTCCAATTTCCGGTTAAATTATGTTATGCCATGGCTATTAATAAGGCGTAAGGCCAAACGTCAAAAGTAGCGATTTATATCTAAGAAAAGATTGTTTTTCTAACGTTCTTTTTTTTTATTTATTGAGGACCATGGATACAAGTGCTTTATTCGAAAAACAATACATATTGAGAATTCAACTAATTGAAGTAACTTACATATAAATTAAACTAATAAAAATAAAACTTTTTTTAGTTTACATTGAACTAATTAAAAATTAAATTAAACAATTGGAAAAAACAAAACAAACAACAAAACTTAAATCTTTCCTAAACTTGGGTAGGGCGGGGCTAGTTGAGCGTAGGGGTAAGTTGGGCAATCGAAATATCTCGAAAACTATCCACCGCACGGGAACGCAACATATAGCGAAAAGAAGGGGTTGCAGGAAAGGAACTCATCCCTAGACCAAAGTAGCAACTGGGCGATCGAGAAAAGTACCCACGCGCATTGTTTATTTTGTTAATAAAAAGTAAAATCATCTTAAGCCGGGATATTTCGTCTGTGATACTCAAATTTTATCCATTTTCACTACCTAATATAGGAGCTATGATTTGGGTAAATTGTCTAAGTACTCAACTAGCCCCATACCCTTGCTCAACTTACCTCATATATGGGGTACGTTGAGCATAGTTGACTTTCTGCATTTTAATACATGTAGTTTCCAAATTCGACTTATTAGAATAAAATAACTTTTAATGGAATAAAATAACTTTTTTCGCTTAATAGGTCTGCACACCTGTGGTGCACACACAACGATTATTCTTGCGCAATGCCACTTAGTTCACTGACACATAGTAACCGTTGAATTTTAAACGATTCACATTCAAATATAAGATGATGTACCTATATCTGAATTAGTTTTTATGTTCACTTTCATGTCGCCTTTGTTGGAGAAACTTAACCTGATGGTTTATATATGAAAATAAAATAAAATAGGCCCCAAAATAAAACTAAATATGAATTATATAAAGAGGTTTTATAAAAATAAACCTAAGTTTTTTCTAAATTATCGACTGAAATATAGTGAAATATAAAAATTTTCATTAAACCACTTAATGCATATCTTCATAACCACGTGGACGAAGTCGCGGGTAACAGCTAGTATTTGTAAAATATATTAATAATAAACAAGGAAACGTGTAAATATATGGTATGTTTAAAATCCCTCTACGCTCCGATACCACAAAACATATATTTAGATAGGTATTGATTATACGAGTACTAAATGAGTAATACATGCGTTTTTTACCAACTTGCTCACTATGCTATATGGGATTACTATATAATTTTCTCGTCAGAGTTTTAAGGAAACCTTTGATTACAACGAATCATATTATTATATCTGACTTATTTTTCGCATTTCTTTGTTAATTCCTTAGTATTCAGCAGACAAGTATATTTTAATAAAATTATGATATTAAGAAATATGAAAGTAACATATCTTTTTATTTCTATAGCAGCCATATTTTGAGTTAAAGAAATAGGATGTTGCTACAAATGGATTCTTATCGGTGGTTCATTTAAATTTCCTTGAAGACTTGTTTTAAAGTTTATATGGAAAATAACAGATAATCTACTCTTAATGGGATTAAATTTATACTTATTTTGAATCACTTTAAATACTCAATACAACATTTTTCAAGTTTCTTGACTTCATATATTATTAAGCTGGATTTGCTTGTTTTCATAATTTTTATAAATGAATAACTTGAGAACAGATCTATTAGTATTTTTAAATTTTGTTTTATATTATAAATAATAATATGTATTTTCAAGATTTGCTACTCAAGTCAGAGAAACCAAAAGTTTAGCCGATAACGTTACTATCTTAATTCGTGGAAAGAAGTCCATGGCCATAGAAACACTTAATGGGTGTTGCTAAGAGACTGAAAGGCTAATGTCCCTGCGATAGGATCTCAACGATGCAATAAAACTCAATGTTCTATATTATCTGTTTACCAAGAAATATTGATTTCTTTTAGAATACTTTTGAGAGAAGGTGCTTTTTGTTTGAATTTTTGTGGAAATTTATATCGATAGGGTTTTTTGTGAAAATGTCCGATAAATTTCATAGAACCGACTTGAAATCATAAAACTAAAAACTTTTACGTACTATGAATTGAGACCCTTTTTAGATTAGTTATTTAATAAGAATAAAATTATAAAGTTATAGAAATGAAAATAAATAAATAAAAATTTCCCACCGACTTCGTAGAATTACTAAAATTTGTAATTTTTAATATTTTAGAATTTAGAGAAAACATTTAAGAGTACCTTTAAAGTTTATATATGCCCATTTGTGCTATAAGATATAATCACACAAATTTTTACATGACGCTATTCAAAACGATTGTTTTCCAGTCTGTCTTAACACTGAGCAATTATTATTATTATTATTTTTATTATGTAATGTACAGACTTGGTTTCGTTAGATAGACATATAGAATGATTTCTAAATGTATTTTTAGTTGCTTAAATATTCAACCATAAGTACCTTTTATTTTAGTTTTCTTTTTGAGATATAGCGATATCGAGTGCTCTTCGTTAATACTGAAACAGCTGGAAGTGTGAGTTTGTACAGTTTCAAAGCAGTGTTCATGAACCACTCCCCCACTGAGATGTAAACTTTTAAATTGAACTAACTTAAAGTTCATATGTACTGAGTGCGCTACTGGACAAGACAACTACGAGCTTAGAAAAGGATTCTATTTCAATTGTAATTTTGATACCGCTATAACTTCAAAGGATTTGAAGTTTATTAAAACTCTACTAAATGCTAAAATTCAATCCTACTAAAAGTCTTAGTCCTAAAAATCCTAACAAAAGTCAATCCTACTAACATTTATTTTACCATAATTTAATTTAATTAATTCAAGATAACCAAAAAACAAAATAGGAAATAGTTCTTATTGAATTGATTAATCAGTGACTTTTATTTTTATTACTGTAAGTTTCAAAGTTATTTTATTTTATGAAAAGCAGTATTATCAATCTGTATATTAAGTTTAGATATACCATAAAATAATGATGACTATAAGGTATTCGATTTTTTTATACCAATTGGAGGGAAAACCAGACTGTGGGTCACCTGATGTTAAATGTTTGCCTACGGTCTCTTGCAATATCAGAGGATACTCAAGAGCATTGCTGGTCTTTGAGGAAGGAGTAGACGATCCTTTCGACACACCACTGAATAAAATATATTCCAACTCTTGGTGGTTTAAAGTAGAAAGCAATTTGAGAACTGCACTGATCAGAAACGCCAAGCATCCAGGTAAGGTAAAGATGGATTTTTAGGTTGGGACGCGCAGTGCAACAACGGAAATCAGTGGCAGGATTTTTTTTTGTAACTCTCCGGAACACTCTCTGTGATAAATGTGGTAGAAGACGCATAAAGATACGATATCCCTACACAACGCACAGAGATCGGGCCTTTCACAGAACACTGGCTCTGACAACTAGAGAGGCGGAAGAAACTGATAGTGGGGTGATCCTGACCAGAGATGAAAACAGAAATGAGTTGTGTGGTCGCTACTGCGCTTTTATAAGGAAGAAATACCTCGCTCTGTTGATAACTCCCAGTCTCTTCTAGGCCAACTTGGTCTCCAGCTGACCGCGAAATATATATTACTATTATATATATACTAAATATAATAGTAGAAATACACAAAAAAATCCTTTTATACCGAACCAGCGAAATAGACGCACACCTGTACCGGCTTGTAACACACACACACACACACACATACACGCACGCACGCACGCACGCACGCACGCACGCATGCACGCACGCACGCACGCACGCACGCACGCACGCACGCACGCACGCACGCACGCACGCACGCACGCACGCACACACACACACACACACACACACACAACATCCCACATGTCGGTAATCTCATGAGCTAAGTCCAAGTATTTTGATAGGTTTGTCCTTCTCAGCTTTCACGACACACGGGACGGTGATATCAACAAGAAATGTCCGGCACTCTAACCGATCTACCAGGCTATTGGCGATATCAGGGTTATTGGATACAATAGTCCTATCCGTGATGATAGATCGATCCCAATAGAGCTTAGCATGACCATTTTCCAAAACTAGCTCCGGTGTGTACTTATAATATGGCACTTCAAAAGATACAAGACCGTATCGAAGAGCAAGTTGTTGGTGGATAATCTTGGCTACTTGGTTATGACTGTGCAAATACTTTCCATTGGCAATAAAATATTATTAATATTATTATAAATTCGAATGTAAGCTTGTTTTTACGCTTTTACGCGAAAACTAATTAACCGATCATTATGAAACTTTGTTTACATAGTTTTGAAGGTATTAGATAATTTCTATTAAAAACAATATATATATTTTTTGCTTGGAAGTTAATAAAAATTAGAAAGATAAGAACATTGTTTGTCAATAAACACGTGGACGGAGTAGCGGGCAATATATAGTATAAAGTAAATAAATATTGTCGTGTGTAAAATAAAAATCACGCACTAATTAATGATATAAATTTTATGTGGGCACGTTATAATAAATAAATAAATAACATAAAAAGAGTCTTTATTTATCCGACAACTTAGCCTAGTTTTGAATATTATATACTAATCTTAATTACTATTGACATCGGCCTCCTCGTCAGGTTGTCCTAGGACATAGTCCTCCTCCAGACTCTTCCAGTGGTATCTATCCCTAGCTGACTTTCTCCATTTCTTGGGAAGATCATCCTCCCACCTCTTCATCTGCCTGCCTCGACGACGCTTTCCATCTCGAGGGTACCATTCCGTTATGGAATTGGACCATTTTTCTATCTTGGATTGAGATCCATGACATATGACCAGTCTATCCCCACTTTAGTTCTTTTACTTTTGCCAACATCGACCACATTTGTTCGTTTCCTAATATGCGTGAGTCGGCATTTATCTCTCAATTTGAGTCCAAGCATGCTTCTTTCCATGCCATGTTGGCAAATTCTAATCTTTTGATACAGTTCTTTGTTATTGTCCAAGTCTGACATCTATAAGTAAGTATTAGGAGTATGCATGTATTAAAAACTTTTGTTATCTCTGTTGTAGGTAAGGATTTGTTTTTCATTACCTCTTTTAATAACCATTTGAATTTCCTTGTGCACTTGCTGTTTAGATGATATGACTTGGCCAAGGTATACATATGTTGCGTGATATGGGAATATTATGAGAAGGGACGAATGCCTTGTAACAAGAAGAATGCTAGATTTGGATGGGGAAGGACATGTGGGTCGAGGTAGACCAAAGAAAAGAAGGATGGATTGTGTGAAAGATGACATGAGTAAAAGAGGAGTGACTATTGAGATGACGGCTGATAGGCAAGAATGGAAGAGGAGAACATGCTGTGCTGACCCCACATAAAGTGGGAAAAGGGGCAGGGAGATGATGACTTGCATCTAAATATGGAAGCCAATTTTAGGGTAGGTCTAAGGAAAACGTGGGCACGACATTAAGGCCCAAAGCGGGCAGGGCAAAGCGAGCATGGTTATTTTGCCCTCGATATCATGTTAGCCGTCGTCTGTTGATTGCTTTGAAATTATGCTAATTTATTATTTCTCTAAATAAGGGGACTGGATCCAATGCAGTGATTGTAAATTGTGGGCCTTTCATTAATTGCTAAACTTATGAAAATAGGATTGCAATATTACTAATGACAACTGAATAAATGAATGTTGATTTTACATAAAGTTTACGTACCTAGAATATTTAAAATTTATATATTAGGTAATACTAAAATCATATTATCGATGATGTTATTGTGCAATAAAGATTCAATATAACTAACTTTCTGATATCTTTATAAATATATTTCTTCAATTAGATAATAAAATCGATGTATGCTCGCTTTGTCCTTATTGCTCATGCCCGCTTTAGGCCATGCACCGGGCAAAGTGAGCATTAGATAGGGTTCCATATTTTGGGTCGTAGTTTAATATTGACACATACAATAAAAATATATTGAGTATGAAATTGGAATAGATTTAGCATCTAATAACATCAATAATATAATAATAATATAATAATATTAATAATAGTAATAATAATAACAATAATATCAGGACAAATTACACACATTGATCTAACCCCTAAGTAAGCAAATTATTTGCTTGTGTTAAGGGTGTTAGACAACAATACAAATACGTAGAAATACACATGTAAATACTAAGAATATATTTAATAAACGACTAAACCCAGAAACACAGACATCTATGCTCATTGTAAAAAAACATTGTAAAAAATATATACATAAATTATGCCAGAAAACATCATTCCGGTATCACTCTAACATGTCCTTATGATTATCACAGAAAAGTTTAGTAAATCAGTAATTAGAAATTATATTATTTTATTTACTCTCTCAAATAGGATACACATTTATAAAATAGTTTTAGAAGTTGAACTAAACCCATTTGACTCAATAAAAAAAATTGTCTGTTATATAAGATATTTAATATAAAAGACCCCATTCTATCGGCGTCGCAAGTGAAAGAGGTTAGGCGAATGTAACATTGCAGAGTACTTTAACTAAGCTCGCAGCTGCTCACCCCTAGGGATTATAGGGCAGCTAACATGTCAGCCATGATAGGAACATATTACTGATTTTCTTTCGTTTATTCTTTATTTATAAACAGAAAAAAAAATCATTTGATTTATAACCTTGAATAAACTAAAGAAAAACACAAAACAAAACAAAAATAGCAAAAAAAAAAGTTAAACTTGTCGAAAATACGAAAAAGTAGGAAAGATAATATGTTATAGATTATATTTTAAATATTTTAGGGAGTTTGAGTTTATGAAAATTATTTCTTAACTTCTTCCTTCAGTTTACTATTTGTAAATAAGCTGTGAACTGGCACCTAGAAAGCGTAAACTTGCCTCATTTTGTAATTATAGCCCAAACTAAAACTAGTATGTTCCCGTGACAATGAGATTTCACAAATACATCATATTTTATGATTATTCAATGATAACCTGATATTATAACTACTTTCATCAAAATCTTTATTATTGTATTGTTATTATTACCAAAAACGTACAAATAGTTTTTTCCACAAAATATTTTAATTATAGTTTTTGCCACCTTACTACATATACATTGACACATTTTTTATATAAATAGATATAATAATATTTTTTATTGTGATATCATAATATTTACTTCACATTTGTATATAATTTATGTTGATATAGTTTCTTTTTAAGTCAAATAATAATATTTAAAATATAAAACACGTCTTACTTGGATATTTCGATGGACTATTTCGATAGAATAAAAAAAATCCCAAATTACGCAGGGGGAATACCTATCTGAGGGCGAACACATGCCATTAGCTTTAGAGCTATTACAATACGGGAGAGGACATTTCGGTTAAGCCCTCCCTCGAAATCCCCATCGCTAGGCTCAATTTGTCCTAATTTAATTACACTCTTTGATGACCTCATCATCGCTCTCTCTGGTCTTTTGTTTTATTTAAAGCAAAAAATGTCTCGTGGAATAAAAACTGAGCCCACTGACTCAATTTTTTTTATCAAAGAATAAATATTTTAAGTGTTGTTACTCTTTTATTTAACGTTTATTATTTAAATTGCGTTTATTTATAAGGATTGTTGAAAAACATATCTGTGAAGAAACAAAATGTACAAATTATTTAGGTGGGATGTTATACTAAATGTTTCAAATTGAATGCTTGGCTAAAACCATAAAGTTGAAAGCTTTATTTAAAATATATTATTCAAAATTATTACACCTAACGTTATTTTCCCCTACACTACCTATGTAAATTGATAAATTGATATCTGTAAGTACTCAGGGACATAACTAATTCAAATTTCTAACTTTGCCGGTATTGCCCTCTTGTTAATGTTTAATATAATTTAACATATATTTATTAAATTATATTTTATTCTAATTATAGCAAAAAAAACTAAATCTCTGTTTACATATTGTCTTTCCTAAAATTGATTTTTTATAATAATATAAATGCTATTTTCACACTCAATTACTTTGATTACATTTTGAGCATATTGAAATAACAATTCAACGAGACTGCAATATATATTATACATATATAAAAAGACCTCGAACGACTCGACTGGCGGAAATTGAATATCGTCGGGGAAATCCAGTACACAAACGACACCTTTGCAACAGCAGAGAAAGTTACAGAATGAATAACTTCCAATTTACTTCCTCGGAATAATATAAATATTATTTTTCAAAATTAATTACATAAAAGCCAAATATGTATATATTATTGTTTTGCTTTTAAAGATTTAATACATTTTAGAACTCTATTTTGTAATTAAGCAATTGTGAACCATGATGATAATAAATATGTTTTGACGGTTCTAGGGTTATTCGATCAAAACGTCATTTTTAAAAGTTGAGTTAAAGAGGTTCAAAGTTTTTTTTGTTCAAAAAAATCATATTGAAAAGAAAATCAATGTTGATTACACAATTAATACATTAGTATCAGACAAAATATCAAAAATATACAAGACGCATTTTTAAATATAAATGTAGCATATCCCAAAATGCATCATTTTCTTTGTTTTATTAATTTAGGCAAAATGGTCGAAATGCCATGCGTTTTATTTTAAAGCATAAAGCTTATTAGTTCAAGCTATTATATGAATATAAAACAGAACAACGGAAATAGATTCATGTTACATGTCTGTAGTGACCCTCTGTCAGATAATGATTTTTATTTACTTGATTCCAGGCTTAAATCTATTTTCCCTAATCAATATGACACCTTTAACATCGTTCATATAAACGCACAAAGTATTCCGGCCCACCACTCTGATATCTTAGCAACATTTAGTAACGTGCAAGTCGGCTGTATTCTTTTTTCCGAATCGTGGCTTAAGCCGTCACTGTCTTCCTCACTTTACTGTCTGCCTAATTTCACCTTGATAGGTGAAACCTTGAAACGATAGTCTTGAAAAAAGAGGCGGTGGGGTATGTATATATCTGAAAGACAACATATCCTTTCAGACCGTCAGTATATCTCCTTCTACAAATTGCGGCAACTTGGAATACCTTCTCCTTGAGGTCGTACTTCAACATAATAAATTGCTCCTTGGCGTTTTATACAGCCCCTCTCCCACAGTTGATTATTTTAATAATTTTGATACTCTCCTTGATTCTTTTTCTCCCTCTTACGATCATATTATTATCATGGGCGACCTTAATAGTTGTCTAATCAAAAACAATTATAGATCTAAGAGACTAATATCTTTACTTGATAATCGACCTAATCATAGTATTAAACCCCCAAAAGGTACTAGCACATGGACAGCTTACTGCACGGTTTTCCTATCACGATCTTTTATTTCTTCAGTACAATCTTTCTACCCCTAAACGCAAGGGTAAGGTAATTCTACGACGCAACTTTAAAGCTATTAATTGGGAGCTCTAACGCCACGATGCAGCACTAAGTGATTGGTCTAAATTATTTATAGCTTTAAATGTCTACACCAAGATTGATATTTTTAACACTTCTATTATTAAATTGTATGACACTTACACACCTTTTACAAAAAATTAAAGTCAAACATTTTCCTGCACCCTGGCTTACCGCTAAAATAAAAAAAATTATAACAAAACGTAATAAATCTAAGTCAGGTTTTAAGAAGAACCCTCTGATGAACGTTTTGCCTTATATACAAAGTTACGAAATCGTTGTAATAGAATGTGTAGAGATGCCAAACGCCACTATATTTACTCCTGTGCTAATAATTCTACGCATCTACTATTGTGGAGTCTATTCAAGTCACTAGATGTAGGCAAGTCTCAGCCCACTTCTAGCCATTTATTAGACTTGAACGCACTCAATCAATTTTTCTCATCTTCATCACCTAAGCTCCCTGATTCGTTAAAAACCTCAATCTTAAATAAATTAAATACGACCACCTCACCTATCTGTGACAGCTTTTCTTTTACAAAAATCACGGAGTGTGATGTTAAGGCAGCAATTTTGAACATAAGTTCTAAAGCAATGGGTAGCGATAATGTTAGTCGTGACATGTTAGTTCATATTCTCAACATATTATTGTCTGTTATAACACATATCCTTAATTTCTCATTAACAGCCAATTCCTTTCCATAAATCTGGAAATATGCACATGTCATGCCACTTCCTAAAATAAATAATCCTAGTTCTCCCTCACAGTTTAACCTCCTTAGTCCTTTTCAGTCGGGTTTCCGCACCGCTCATAGTACAACAACAGCTTTGCTGAATGTCACAGAAAACATTAGGTTTGCTATGGATAATCACTATAGACTAACCGTTCTTGTCCTTCTTGACTTCAGTAATGCTCTTAATTCAGTAGATTTCAACATATTGCTTGGCTTTCTTCGCAGTTTTAACATATCTCCACCCGTGATTAACTGGTTTCATAGTTACTTGTATGGTCTTCGTCAGATAACATGCTCTGAAGACTCACAATCTGATTGGGCTGTTCTCTCTGCCGGCGTCCCTCAGGGCGGCATTTTATCTCCCTTACTCTTTTCCATTTTTATTAATGAATTGACCAAAATATTATCTTCTCACTTCCATCTCTACGCAGACGATTTACAACTTTACAGACATACCTCATTAAAAGACATCGAACCTCATTAAAAGACTCTTAATGGTAACAACCATTAAGGACATAAACAAGGACCTTAATTTAATTAAAGAATGGACTGAGTCATTTGGCCTAATAGTTAATCCTAAAAAGTCTCAAGCCATTCTTATTAGTAGCAAATATCTTTGAAATAAAGTAGATCTTAACCAGCTCTCTAACGTGATGTATAATAATTCTGTTATTCCTTTTTCTGATGATGTAAAAAATTTGGGACTGACGATAGATAAACACTTATCGTGGACTACGCAAGTCAATGAAACGAGTCGTTGAGTGCATTTTTCAATTCACTCGCTCAAGCGTCTGCAGAATTTCCTTCCCTTGAGATGCAAAATTTTGTTAGCCAACTCCCTCTTACTACCCCTTATCGACTATGCCGACGTTTGCTACCTGGATGCTAATGAAGGGCTGCTCAATAAATTTGACCGCCTTCAAAACTTGTGCATTCGCTTTATTTTCAGATTGCGCAAGTTTGATCACATTACAGACTTTAGACGTCAACTTAAGTGGCTCCCAATTCGCCTTCGCCGGAATATGCATGTTTTAACCACGCTGTACAACATCCTTGCAAATTTAGCTCCCTCTTACTTGTACGAAAGATTCCATTCCAAGATTCCAATCTATGTTACAACTAAAACTTTTAATGTGCCTTACTATAATTCCTTTTTATTTTCTAAATCGTTTACCATACCTGCAGCGCGTTTATGGAATACTCTACCAAATCATATTCAAAATAGCCCATCTACATTATCTTTCAAACAAAGATTAAATCTTTATTACCTCTCCCAATTATAAACATATATATATACTAGCTGACCCGACAGACGTTGTCTTGTACACGCGTCTTTAATTTAAAAAAACAAACTTTAAAAAAAATTAAATAAAAAGTTATCACAATGTCTAACGTCATTACATGTACATTTATCATAAGTCGATCAATCGATACCGTATGAATATGTAAATAAAGATTTTTTGTTTGAATAAATGAATTTGTTCCAATATTTTTTTTTAAATTTCACTTTTTACGTAGCGAAGCACGTATCGGGCCGCTAGTACTAAAATATTTTTCTTATTTCTATCGCAACGCCAACTGTCAGGGCAGACTATGATTAAAATATACTATTATTTAATATTTGACATTGCCATGGTAACGCAGTCTGTCGGAACCAATGTGAAACATTCCAAAATCACCACCTACTTACACATTAAAAATTAATCAAAAAACCATTTTCCAGTGGAACAAATTGTGAATCTAAACAATTCTCAAGTCCCCTTGAACACACACAAAGAATTTCATAAAAATCCGTCCAGTCGTTTAGAAGGAGTTCAGTGACATACACACGCACACAAGAAATATATATATAAAGATATGTATGGGAATATGTATTTATATATTCATTTTATGTTCTTTAAAATCTACATTTGTATCCAGTTTTATTATATATGTAGTGTGTACCTATTTCTGCCCATTCAAATTAACTGTGTCACTCTCACGGATCTGGTAGAGATCTCTTTTTAGAGATAAGTTTATCCCATGTATTTTTAGTTTACCTTTTGTATTTTTTTTTTATCACTTAACCTGGTGCATAAATAAATTAAAAAATATATATATATGGAATGAAAAAAGGCTAAAGTAACGAATATTGGTAAATCAAATAGAGTATTAGTGATAAAGACGACGATTAACATTTAAACTGATTCAATACATAAAACAATAGGGTTACAGTTGTCCTAAAAACTTGTTCTGAAACTGCATTCTTATACAAAAAGTTCTTGGAATAAATATGTTTTTACAATACAATCAAGCTATAGTAAAATTGTTATTATACTTAGTAAACCGACAAACAGACAAAAAATATTTTCAAATTATTATAGTAGCATCGAAGCTAGTCATATTTCAAATTATTATTAAATTGAAACAAAATGTTTCAAGGGATGTTACAAATATAAAATAAAGAATTTGAATATTTCAAGCAACACACCCAAGTATTAAAAAAAAAGGAAAATTGTCTTAATACTGATTAGCATTAAGACTATTTCTTTTTTTTTTTAACATTAAAAATTGTTCCAGGTAGAATTATCTACTACACAATAGTTAGTTAAATTATGTGGTTGTTGGAACAATTCTACCCACTAATAGGGCCAACCTTCTGTAGGTTCTAAGAGCCAAAAATTTGCCCAAAAAGACAGAGACAGACGAAGCTTCTTAGCATACCATGGATTCACCGAGCGGGTGCCGGGCTCATCGCGTTACAAGGAAAGGAGTGTAAGCAGTGCCTGGGACTTGCGACCCAGGAATAGGTTTAAGGAACCCCTTTATTATGCGCAAAAACGCTTGCCTTCACCCTCCACACTCCTCTTCCTACCTAAACAAATTTGCAAAGAACCTACTAATGCCGCCTTTGAAATACATTCTAGAAATGAACCGGTGCTTCTAGAAAGGTCTTCAAGTAGGTTATAGAGAGATTTTGCTGATATACCTCTCGCTCCCACTTCTACCGTGTACAAACTAAGATAAATTTATTCCTGATCAGTTCGTTGGTCAGCTCGTAATACTTATTGAGCTTGAATGTGTGATCCCTGGGGATGTTTGTTTCCCAAATAACAGTAAGTTCCACAAGTATCACGCGCCTCAGATGTTTAAAAATAGTTCAAAATTTTCGTTATTTAATTGGAATTTCGTGTGACTAGTTTCGAACCCATTCGACCTATTCGGGCTTCCTATTCGTGAGCTCAAAGCATGGCGAAATCGCGAAGTAAACCCATTTTATAATGAATTTTTAAGTTTCAATTACTGATGAGAGATTGGTTTCATTAATTATTTTAGTACTTAAGTTACACTATCTCGCTCTCAATTAATTATCATTAAAACACATTGTATGAGATAATGAGAATGTGCTACTAAAATTATTTGATCTCATATACTAATTGAGAAATATATTTTGTACCCGCAGATGTCGTAAATATACAAAGGCATTGTTATAATTAAATAGTTTCAAGATCTCATGGCTGAGGCAGATCGCATTACTAGATTCTCCGAATAACGTCATGTATTCTGATATGTATACTAATTTTAATAACTATCTAACATTTTAATTCAATGTATTTAAACATTATTTGAAAGTGTCTGGAAAAAATATACTAAAACATTTAAGATTATTATTTGCATATGGTTGTTGGAGGTCGGTGCCCCGTTGGACCTTACCCCTTAAAGAATTTCCCAACATAAAAAAGACGCCTAATATAGTGAGGCAATGAGGCTAGGGTTCGATTCTCGACAGGGACAGGCATGTATGTGATGAGTACAGATGTCTGTATTTCTGAGTTTGGTCGTTCATTAAATATATTCGCGGTATTTATAACGTGTATTTCTATGTTTTTGTATCGTTTTCTAACCCCCTAACACAAGCAAATAATTAGGGGTTAGATCAATGTGTGTAATTTGTCCTGTAATATTATTATTATTATTATTGCGTCAATTTAAACTATTCTAATTTTGGAACGAATATCATTATTTTCTTAAAAAGTCAAAATCATTTAAAAATAATTTTGTACAATGTCTCTGATACAATCGTATACAAACCATCTGTTTGGAAAATCGACTACATGTTGTTGTCATGTCTCTATCGCTGAAACTTTCTACCTGAAAACACTTTGGTGATACCGTTGGAATGTTTTTCTGAAACATTACCTAATCATTATGCTGATAACACTTTAATTTAAAATTTTGTTGAATTTATGTTGCTTAATTTATAGATATTATTTCTCAAATAATTCTTCCAACTACCTACTCTCCTTACTACCGACAACTAGCTACTTCCGTACCTTTGGTATTGAATTGTATTTTAAAATTAAATTTAATGAATTTTAATAATACATGCATTAAATTTCAATACATAGCGATTTTGCCTTAACTTTTGATTAATATTGCATTATGTTTCATTATAGTTACTAAAAAAATATATATAATTATATCCCTGTTGACTTTTTGTTCTTATTGAGGTAACTGGTTTTTACTCCCCTCGTTTCAGGGCAAGATGTGAAGATGTGTTAAGTTTCAAACTGCTAAGTTCCCTGAGAAAAAGTATAAGAGACAACTATAAGAGGTCAAGATAAAATTTTAGAATTTCATAATATTGTCAATATATTATATATTCACATTGCTAACTTCGTGTTTTTAGCATAGAATATAAATACTTATTTGAGAACGAATACTCTTTATGCTAAGACAGAATCCACTGAACATTCCGTAAGTCCATTCCGTAATACTGAAATTTAATATTTATCAGAAAGCCATGAAAATGTATTACTACCTCATCGTTATACAAATAATGTATTTTAAATAACGAGTTTTAATAATAAAGGTAGAGGGAATAATAAGCTACAAATTATATATATTTTTTTTCGTTACGGATCCTATCAAACTTCAATAATTTATGGACTCGCATCCGAATATTTTGGACTACTAACATAAAAATAGCTATAAATCACAAGAGCTATATTCTATTCTCTCGGATCGCTTTTAAATTTAAAATACACCTGAGTATTATTTATGTGCCTTCAAATATATTGTACGTAATCACGGCTATAACGACACTTATTATTTTATATCAAAATACAAATGTTTTATCAAAGTATAAAATGTAAAACTACATAAAATTTTCAAAATCTATTGTTTTTTTTTGAGAGCATTAATCACACGAAATGGTAGAACGTTCTTAATAAAGATGTCCAATATCCTTAACATTATCGCGTTGTTAAAACTTAACCGATAATCGCAATCTGAGATTAAAAACGTCGTAACAGACATTAATTCATGACATCGTCACTCGATACATGACATGCATAGCTTTTTCTTTAACTTTCTATTTGACCATCCGATTAAATGCAAATATTATAAATAAACCAATTGGAAACAAATACTCCCTTAAATCGGTGCTGGAGATTTTTGACAAGGTGCAGTTATTTTTTTTAATTTTATTTTTACCTCTATTTTATTATATTATTCAATTTAAACACGTTATTATTGTAAAATATGTTTAGTTTCGAGCTCTTCTATTATAATTCTTCCTCAGACAGACACATATAATTATTTTTATTTCACATGTTTTGAGACTAACGAATGAAAATCATTGACAATACCGATAATAGTACTTACACCATATAAAAAGTTTGCTAAAAATTGAAACTGTATCTCGACATCTATTTATTTTTCATACGTCACAATTTTTTTTTTCAAAGTGTTTAATGTTGCATTTATTTTTCATACGTCACAAGTTTTTTTTTCCAAGTGTATAATGTTACAGACCACTTTTTGTTAATTTAGGTAAAAAGAAAAACATTGACAGATTTTGTAGCCAATCACAGAATAGGCTTAACATGGTAATAAAACCATCTGAAACAAATTAGCTCTAAAGTAGTATCGTTTAAGAAACTAAACAGTAAACAAGCAAATAAATGTATTACTAGCAATTTTATTACAAAATCAAACATCATATTTAAAACATTTTTCAAATTATTTGGTTTCAGTTTATAGCGGGTACTAGTAAAAAGCAATTTAATTTACATTTATACATATAGTATAATCGCAACTTAGGACAATATTTAAAAGAAATATAGGCATAGTAGGAGTATAAAACATCTGTCTGAGTGTCAAAATTAATTATTCAAGATAGTGTGAGACACGACCACCCTTTTTCGTACCATTATGAGCTTGAACTTAGATGACGTAATACTAAATGCCTGCGTCACAAAATATTGGCTTCGTAGCGTTATGTGGATATATTAACAATTAATAATGACAGATTAACTTCTTTTAATCAAAAATATTATTTGTAATAAACTAGTAGTACCTATTTAATATTTGTATCACTATTACTTCATACACATTTAATGTTATAGTAGGTAATGCAAAACTGTTTATTTTATATATATTTTTTACATTGAACTCAAAATAATTACTATTCAATTAATAAAGTTCAAATAATTAAAATTCAATAAAGCCAAATTTTAGAATTAAGGAAAAAAATATATTCATATTAAATATCATTTTATCATTTTTAGCTAAGTTTAAGTAAAACATGAAATGTCCATTTGTCTATCAATAATTTAACATCTAGAATTTTGCCAAAAAAGGCGATTAATATTTCTGCTGTTATATTCAATAGTTTAAACAATTTATCACAATATTTTTATTACAATTTGAAAGAACTTGATTATAATTAAAACTTAACTTACTTTCACTGTTACTTGGAATTGAGTTTATGTCGTAACCTGTCAGTGAGTCCAATAAATGTCTATAAATTTTAGGGAGATACATGTGATATTGAGGTAGTATATAATTTTTAACGAAATTGTTAAAATCTAAGAATAACAAATGATCACTATTATGGATTGCCAACCTTTTTTATAACTTATTTAAACCTTGTATACATACAGGGTTATTTGTAATTAGTTGACTACCTTTTGCAGGCCGCCTCTCTATATCGATCCCAACAACATTAATTGTTCTACGACTTTTTAAAATGAATAGTTATTAAAATTAAAATTTTTCCATACAAAATTTATTTGTTGTCACTGAACTGGCGTTAACTCTGAGCATCGGAATGGCGTCCGAGCGTTGAACTTTTAATTACTTCTTACAAAATACGGAGTAATAAGTAAAAGAGGGAGCAAAAACTTTTTGTTTCGTTTTTTTGTGTTGTGTATCAAGATTTGTAAAATGTTGTAGAACAAATGTTGTTGAGATTGATGTAGAGAGGCTGCCTGCAAGAGGTGGTCAACTAATTAAAAATAACACTGTATAATTATTATAACTTTGAGACATTTGATCAGACAGACTTTGATCTTAAATATGAACAAGCACATAATATGACTATATGTTTTTAATTTAATTTTAATAGAGAATCAACTCCTTTGCCAATGGTTATTTTTTAGTTTCAAGGATATTTATTATCTACTGCAATTACTACTGTTAAGACTTGTTTCAGTAATACACAGTACTTGCACTTCAGTGTTTAATATCCAACCATTTGTAATAGAATGGGCGAGAGCAGCCCTTACAACTCGTTTAATAATATTTTAACACTATAATATTTAGGTGAGGGTAATTTACAATTTCATAACCAACTTACAGATTCTATTATTTATACCTTATAATAAGTTCTAATAATTAATAAAAGATTAAACATTATGTTAAAATATCCTATGCCTAGAGGCAACCTAATATAAATTCTAAAAAATAAAAAACAGTAAAAACTAAATAACATTACATAATTAATTGCGTAGGTGGCGCTACTGTTGAAACTTATGAACTAAAACATGTAAATTCCAATGTATTTACCATTTATATTATTGTAAATAAATATGACTAACACTCGGCCTTTCCTGATTTGTAATCTTACGACCTCGTAATTGTATCATTAATTTCTTTAATTACCAACCATCATATATTAAATGACTAATTTCTAATTTAATAAACAATCTGGAATCCAGTAGACCATAATGGTCATCTAAATTCATCATCATATATATACAAAAAAAAAACAATTATTAAAATTACAATGCAACAAGAAAGAACATCAAATTATAGTTTTAATATGCGAATTTACATAACATTTATACAACAAATTTACTTTACTATCGGCCGTTTTGACAACTTATTACGTCCTCGTAATATAATTATAATTTTTATCATAAATACTCATTAATTCATCACAAACTTAACAATATATTACTATATAATATGTTTATACAAGCTTGTTCTCTTTGCACCGGACAAACCAGGCTGCTTACAAAAAGTCAGATCCTTGTGGAACACCCATTTTTAGGTGAGAACCAGCCGATTTACAATTATTTACATCAACCGTCTGAACTCTTTGATTCAGGTAAGAGGCAATAAGATCAAGCGCAGCGCTACGCACACCATAGTGATTATGTTTTATAGTAATGTTTGATGGTCCACGCAATCAAAGGCTTTAGATAAATCACAAAACACTCCGATTGCATTCTGTGACTTTTCCCATGCGTCGTAAATGTGCTTAAGAACCTCGGCACCCGCATGAGTTGTTGATTTGCCTTTGGTGAAACCATATTGTTCACTATGCATGATTTCATTGCTATAAACAAATTCTGACATTTGGTTGGGATATATATTTTTCGAAGATTTTACTTAAAGTAGGTAAAATAGAGATGGGCCTATAATTGCCGGGTTCTAGTCTATCGCCACTTTTGAACAGTGGAACTACTTTACTATTTTTCATAAAATCTGGGAATGTACCGGTTTCAATACATTGGTTAAAAATTAAGCATAATTGTGGAGTAATATCATTCATAATAGGTATTGGTCAATTGGGGGGCGTCATCGCCGAGAACCTCCTCGTGTGCCCGTCTGTTTCCCTTGTTGCTCGGATTCGTCCGGTGGCATCGGAAGCGGTACGGGCCGGTGCTCCCTGGGCAACAACGGTTAATGTGATCCTTCGGGTTTGCATTAGCCGTTGGCTAATACTCGGCGCGGTGGGGGTCGGCCATGGGGGTTTGTGCCCGGTTCATGGCTGGCTGGCGGGCAGGCTGCCTTTCGGGGTGGTCTGTCTGCGGGGGGGCTCGGGCCTCTTTCCATCGTTTGATCACGTTGGAAAGTTGGCCTGGGCGTTGAGGGTGGGAGGGCGCAGGCCCTCTTTGCCGGGGTCGGCTGCGGAATTACTCCTGGTACTTCTCTGATAGCAGAGTGGACTGTGGAGTGGTTCCACGGCTGTGTGGGGGGGTCCGCGATTAGGGTCTGGACCTCTTTCCACCAAGCACTTTAGAGAGGGTGCTTGGTGGGGAGACGGTCCGAGACGTTGCCTGGATTAATCGTTGCCGAGCGCGACGCCACGGTTGCGCTTGGTGATGGTTGGTCTGGGCGTGGTGGGTTCCCGACTTATGCCTTTTTCTTGCTGGTCTCGGCTGATCACCGTGGCCGGCGGTAAAGGCCTGTCGGGTTCGACGTTGGGCCCCCTACGTGAGCGGACTCACGTTCGACTCCAGTGTGTTGCAGTGAGGCTGTCTGCGCATCACTGGGTCTTATGGGAGTGTGCTCTTCCAGGGGGTCTGACCGGTGGTCTCCTCTCGGGGAGATAACCGGCGGCGGAGCTGGACACGGTCAATGGTCGAGTCGGTCTGTCCAACTGGCTCGATTCTGAGACTGAGTCCAGCTAGAAGGGGGTCTCGGCCCCCTTCAGAGGCAGCAGGCTTGGGTGGGGGGAAGGGGATCCCTCCACGATCTATCAAGCCTGCGAAAAAGGGATGGGTGCTCCTCGTTGCGGGGTGCCCTCTCCGTGGATCACGTCGGGGCATCGCGGTGAGTGCGAAAGCGATCCCGTGGTGTCCCATTATGACGGCGGCGGCAACCGTCAGGTTTAGTGAGTAGGAGTCTCACATAACCACCACTATCATCCCCTTGATGGAGGTGTGTATCCATGAGGATTCCTGACGTTAAAAAAAAAAAAAAAAAAAAAGGTATTGGTCAATAATTCAACGATTTCATCACATGGTTAAGAATTTAAATTACGCGTTTCTGTTAAAGGAATTTCGTTAAAAAAAATAGCCGCCACAGTTGAATCTGAATTTATTTCAATATTATCGATTTTTAACTTAATAGGTCCATTAGCAGTCCTAGTTTTCCGAGAAACACTAGATAACACGTCCCAAGTTGCCTTTATTTTATTTTCTGAGTTTAAGATTTTATTTCTAATATAAATCGACTTAGCTTGTACACAAACGTTCTCAAATATTTTAGAAAAAATCCTAACTTTATTTAAGAATACAGGATCACAATTACATTGCCACTCAACATATAAATCATATAACTTTTCTCTAACAATCACTAAATTTAAGTTTTTGGTATTTTGTTATAGTTTTTGGCTTAAAAATATTATTAAATTCTTGTAACAAAAATCGAAAACACAATTATATAAATTGTTGGAATTATCATCGATCATGTCTACTTTACCCACTTTTTGCTCAACAGTATTCTTAAATGTTAGGATCCGGTTTTTCGTAATTAGCCTACAAGTAAACTTTTAGGGCTTTTCACTTTCGTGATTAATTAGTAGAGAAAATTTTAGAACACAGTGGTCTGAACTTAAATTCGTCATTACTGTTTCTTCCATCGTCATAATGTTACAGCGACAGAACAGAATTCATTATCAATACAAATCGCGGAAACATTAGGTTACATACATGCGAGTAGGTTCAAAAAAGACGTTCAATAAGTTAAAAGATTTAAGCAAATTTAATAAACGTACACTAGACGAAGTTCCTTGTGATATATCTGCATTGAAGTCACCGCACACAATCACGGACTTGTTTTTATGACAAATCTTAGTTAAAATATCCTCCATTTTGTTTTCAAATTTATCAAAGTCACTAGAGGGAGGTCGGTACACGCATAAAATAATATGTTCATTGAGCTCAATGCAGGATAGTTCAATAATTCGCTCGACAGAGAGCGCCACTATGTCTGATCGAGACTTTAACACTGCATCGTTACGAGCTAAGATAAGTGAGCCACAGCGAATAGCTTTCTCTCTACAGAACGAACTTGACAATTTATAATTTTGTACATTAATAATATTGTTATTCTTTGATAACCAGTGGTCTGTAATGCACAATAAACTTATGTCATATTTTTGAACAAAGAGTTCCACTTCCGATTCCTTGCCACCTAAGCCTTGTATATTTTGATGGACAATATTAAACAGCTTAGGCTCTGTCTTATGAATGTATGTTATTGTAACATCTAAATGAAACTGAAAATTTATTCATGTCCAATATTAAAAATTATTTTCAAAAATCATATTTTAGTGTGGATATTCAACATGCGTTTTTATGCATAAATTCTAGATTCCATAAATGATGATTACATAAAAAGTGATTATTGGACAGTTAAAATTTTACAGGTGAGGTATTTATAGTGTCGCATTTAGAACAAATATTAAATATAGAATAAAACTAGGATCCACAACGATGCGCTCCGGGAGTTGAGCTGAGCGCCCTTTCACTTTTTTTATTCTACTAAAGTCGGTCCATACCGCGCCCAATGACTTTCAATGAAGTTGCTGGTACCAGAAAGGTTAAGAGTAACGACTGGCGAGCGCGCGCAGGTTAAGTTAAGCTTAACTACATGGGAGATTCAGTTTTTTGACCATATCTTTAAAACAAAACAATATTTTTTTATTTTGTTTTTTGGAGTAGAAGCCTAGTTACGTCCTTGACATGCGTACCAATTTTGGTTAAAATTGGTCAAGTGGTTTTCCTGTGATGTTGCCTCAAAATTGATTCCCAAGCTTACGCTCAGATCAATTAATTCGAAACAGCTATGTATTATAATCTGTAAATATTGATATTAAAATGACCAAATGAATATGAACAAAATGGCGTCAGATGATTTTTATATCGATATCTGGGCAGAACTGTGCTAAATATTTAGAAAATATTTTTATAACAAGCCAATTTACTATGATACCAACATTTTTGTATGTGATACTGCGATTCAGAAATACGATGGACATGCACAGCAACCCCTGTTGAAATCTAGAAAGTTATAGCTTAAGTCTATGGGAGATTAATTTTTTTATTCTGTTTTTTGGAGAACAAGCCCAGTGAAGTCCTTGACATGCGTGCCAATTTTGGTTAAAATTGGTCAAGTGGTTTTCCTGTGATGTTGCCTCAAAAAATTGATTTCCAAACGGATAAGAGCTTCGCTTACGCTCAGCTCAATAAATGTTTGAGGCTCGCAGACAACAAACGTATTTTTTTTTGCTGGTTTTATTTGGGATAAAAGATAGGTGCATGAAATATTCATTATATTTAGTTATATATTCCATTTAAAAACAAATAATTTATTAAGACTAAAATAAAAATTTAAGATACAATTTAAGATTTCTTTTTTAATTAATAAACTTTGACACTGAGTGCGAGAGTTTGACACGCACGCACAAAATTATTAGGTGTCCAATGAAGATTCTATTGGTTTATTTTCGGACATTATTTTATTTTTTATTTATACACTTTATTGCATACCACATGAAAATACATATTACAGTTACAAATGAAATATAAACACAAAAAAATCTTTATTTGGGCTTGCTGCGGGTATCGTGCAAACAAAACGCGTTCTTCTAATTATAGGAACACTTTTTCCGTTCCAGTGACAAAACAATCACTATACTTTAGATGGTTAAATTTACGAAGCTAAGATATAATTCGGTGTGTTGTCCTAACGAGCTTCTAAACACAAATCAGCACGATCCTGCCACGACTTTGTCACTTTGCCCAGAAGCCAAGTAGTCGTTTGGCGCCTTTCCGTTCGTTGTCAGTTGATCGAATGAGATATATATCTTCTTTGTTTTAATAGGTAGTCATAATATTTATTTACTTTAAGGTAATTATATATTTAATGTTTATTTCTTTTGCTAATGCATAAAGTGTTTGCTTAATTTATTTTTTATATTCTTATTGTATCCCCGCTCCAACGGTGAATACCACTCGCAATAGATTTCAGATCGTGGCTTCTCATTTTTCTAGATACACATGGGATCACAATCGGCAGAGGCATATAAGCCAAATTTCCATTGTGGGTATTACTCGCAGAGTGCCACGTTTAACGTCGTTTGGGGTAGCGGAGAAGTACTGGGGTACTACAGTAAGGCAAGACTTTGCCTGACCAAGTTACGCCTTTTTTTGTATATTTGTCAACATTATTTTTTTTAGTTGAATATAAGAACAGTAATTGTGTGTTCATTTAATAAAAAAAACACAGTGTCAGTCCTAATTGTTTTTGTTGTCACAACAAATCTCACGCTCACTTCCTTAATATATTTAATTTTATTTTTATTAATTATTATTGTTATATTATTACTGGTATTATTTTAAAGAAGATTGTAAGCTTCGTCGTATTAACTTCTAACTTCAAAGTAATTGATAAAAATATTGAAATGTGATTTTGTTTTAGAAAACATTGCATCAAGTTGTGAACACATAAATAGTCTTTTTGAAAATATTAATCTGGCATTCAAATTGCATTTGTTGAATATTTCAATTAGTTAAAATATATAAATATATATATTGAGGATAAGTGTAGGTTCCAATTCACAAAAAAAAAATATTTCAGAACTGGAAATAGCACAAAGATCTTTACTAAATGTTTTAAATATTTCAAACCATTTAGACGTTTTACTGATTGTCTATATTTGTAGTCGGCCTTAGTATTAGTCAGAAAGTTGTATGTTGTATGTGCAAATCGGAGATTACATAAGTCTTTTAAATAGCTATTATTCCAATAATATCTACAAGTAGCTTCAGTTATATAATTATACACTAGATGAATCAGTTTTTTTACATATTTTAATATATACGTATTTTTTAATATTTTATATGTTCGTAAAAATATATATATATTTCTATGGTGTATTTCTTTTTATCTATTTAATATTTTCTTTATAAAATAGAGAAACCTATAAGGCTACGAACATACAGTTACCCTATTATCCCTAATCTATTTGTTAATGTAACCTTTTAAAATGTAAGCTTTTAGAATAATACAAGTACGATTTTAGCATAACAGGTCAGTATCGTGATGTAAATTGCATCTCTACTTGTTGAATTTCTGGGCTGAATGCCAAGATTCAAATATATAAACTTTTATATTTCAGTTAGATACAAAATATCATGTTTTAATTTATCTTCAAACACGTTACATTTTTAATTTATTTTTATATTTTATATGTTATAATAAACTACAGCCTCATATTTAAATTTCAAGTAAATTTGGAATTAAAAATAAACCGAAATGAGCCTGAGAGGGATTCGAATCCATGAGTTCTGGGAGACCGTCCCGTAACTCTTCCATCTGAATACCGTATACTCGCTTCAGTGAATTCAGCTTTCTATATGTGTTCGTTGGTGTCATCATCAGATATTTTAAAAATTTGCTCTAAACTTTATATATTAACGCCTTAACAATTGTAATTAAACATAAGAAAGAAAAATGAAGATCTAAATTTTATATTAAAGACAAATAATCTATGTATTTTTATGTACATTATTGTTTTTACATTAGGAGTTGCAAGGAGTTGTTAGGAGAGCAAACAAGTATTGGCTTCTATATGACTTATTTTAAGTGATGCAATCAAAATTACGATATCAGCAGACATCGTTCACTGTCAAAAGTATTTGTAAAGTTTTTAATAAGGATAGAATTTACGTCATTGACATAAATTGTCATAACTTTGTCATTTTTTAACCAATTTAGATGAAATAAACACTAAATGTTAAGTGAAGACTATGATAATATATTCCTGAAAACCGCATTCAAATTGGTTAAGCCGTTTCTGAGATTAGCGTGCAAAAACATACAGACATACAGACAAACAGACAAACTGAACAACCTTTGTTTTGAGTTCTCTTGCTCTTTTAAAGCCCCCTATGATGTTTTTTTTTTTAATTCCATGTACATGAATGGATTAGTGACAATTAATTTTATTATATGTATAGAAGATTATTATTATTATTATTATTATCCCGATATCTTCTAGCTTTCTTTTAATTTTTATAAAATTATACTTCACAATATACATCTGGGTCTGTTTATTATTTTATCATTCTATGCGCCTTGAATAAATAAAAGACGTGCAGTTTAAAATTTAATAATTTAGTTATTTAATTTAATAATTTGTGGTCTCATCGTAACTGTTTCTGCAAATTTATAATAACATCTTTCAGAGATCTTTCTTATCTTCTATACAAGCTTTATATTTATTAATGCCAATGTGCAGAATAATTAAGCAAAAAATACACCACAAATATAAATACAAATATATCATTTGCATTAGTAAATTATATATTTGTTTATATAAAATAATATATCATTTACTAATATATATATCATTTACATTAATAAATAATATATTTGTATTTATATTTGTGGTTTTATTATTACTTTTGTATCATTATTATTATATATTATATTTAGTTTAGTATTATTTTATTACTTTAGTTTATATTTATTTATATTTTGTTTATCATTTGTTATATATAACTTTTATTTATAGTTATTATTTATACATTTTAATATTTTGTCGTCAATAAATGAGGGTGTTTAATGTTTAGTACTTTGACACGAAAAGTAACGTTTTTGAAATGTCATTTTTTGTTAAAAATATCGCATGGCAGATGAGGATTGAACGGCGTATCAGCGCAGCTAGAGTCATTATTGGTAAGTTAATCTGCTTCAAATCGGGAAACATCCGGCCGAGAGTCATGCGTTATATTATGGATTACATGGCCTATGTAACAAAACGTATAGACTACCTGAAGCAGAAAGTTTTTGCGTGGGCAAATCGTATCCGTCGTTATAAACAACGCGTAAATAGGTATAAACAGAATCGCATATTCCAAAGTGACCAAAGAAAGGTTTATAGAAACTCGGAGGAATCTGCAACGAGTGTGATTGATGGGCAGTTACCAAGTATGGAAGAAATGTTCACATTTTGGAAAAATATTTGGTCGGTGCCTATTAATCACAACGATAGTGGTTGGATGCGTGTTGTCGAGAGCGCGTGTGAACACTTGCAGTCAATGGAGGCTATATTTATAAACCCAGATAATGTCAGGAATGCGATTCGTACGACTCATAACTGTGAAAGTCCTGGGCCGGACGGATTACATAACTTGGCTCAAATGGCTGTGGTCTTCACACCAATGTGTGTCTGGGCTATTCCAGGAAGCCATCCCTGCCATCTTTTATGACAACAGGAATCACCTTTCTGCTACACAAACCTGGTAATATCGCAGATCCAAAGAACTTTCGACCTATCACGTGCTTACCAACAATTTATGAGCTTCTTACATCCATTTTGACATTAAAATTAAACACACATTTGTATGCAAATAGCATTTTAGATCCCGCTCAAAATGGATGTAAGATTGGGTCTCGTGGTACTAAGGAGCTCCTCTTTATTGACATGGCCATCAATGAAAAGGTATTTAGCACTGACGACCATATAAGTATATGAAAGAATAAGGAGCTTCATGGACGGTTCCACCAGGCACTCTACGGGCCTGATTTAGACCTTCTGGCGAAATACATTATAAAGGATGGCACTGTTGATATATATGCGTGCCATTAACCTGGAGAATCCATCAGACATGTTATTTCAGGTTGTTTTCATCTTGCCAATGGAGAGTATTTGTACAGGCATAACTGTATCTTTTGAAGTGCCATATTATAAGTACACACAGCCAGTTTTGGAAAATGGTCATGCTAAGCTCTATTGGGATCGATCTATCATCACGGATAGGACTATTGTAGCCAATAAGCCTGACATCGTGCTGGTAGATCGGTTAGAGCGTCGGGCATTTCTTGTTGATATCACCGTCCCGTGTGACGCTAATCTCGTGAAAGCTGAGAAGGACAAATTTTCAAAATACTTGGACTTAGTTCACGAGATTACCGACATGTGGAATATTGAATCAACAATAATTGTCTCTATAGTAGTTACCGTAAACTCTCACTAAACAACTGGATCAAGGGTCGGATACAAAAGGCAGAAGTTTTGGGGTGCGGTACGTATTGTGAGGAAGTTTCTTTCGCTGTCGCACTAACCACCGACGGACTGGTCGTAAGGCCCACGTTGGCGGCATTCTATTTTTTATATTTATAATTATAATTTTGTTTTTATTATGTTATATATATATGTAAATAACAAGATAGATTTGGAATTAAAAGTAAAAACAATAATAATCTCTATCTTATATACTATATTCTATATTATAATAATAATTTAATAATAGAAGCAGCAGCACAAACGCAACATGAGGCATATCGCCAATACTGCCTTCTCACACCAGCATTCGGGAGTCGAGCTCTTCTGTGGGTGTTACAGACCAAATAATTGGAACAATATTATCATTATCAAGGGTGAGATCAAACCATTTTTATATTTCAAACTTTGATCTAAGTTTTACTGACATTGACATCTGGTGTGAGGAGGTAGATCGAGCGCATGAGTTTAACGAATAGGACGATAACGAGTGTTTGTAGTAACGACTGGGTAACTATAATCGTAGTTGGAGTTATTTTAAAATTGAATTTAAATCTTTGTGTTCGCGAAGAATAGTTATAGCGGGTATTTTAAACAAAAGTAATGAATATAAATTCAAACCAGTACCCTACATAAGCGGATTATGCTAGACGGTCATTATGACGCTTAAAAATTCTAAAAGGTTTAAGTGATGAATTAATCGTAGCTATCGTCATACGTGGCATTGTAGTCACGCAAGTTCGAGCAGCTATGCTATAAATGCTAATTTATTACCTCAAAATTTTATAAATTTTCAATCAAGTTATACAAAGAGGTCATCAAAAAATATAAATAATCGTATAACATACGAGTCTCAACATTTTGGATGTAAAGAAGATCACGTGGAATAAAAGTTTAGAAAACGACCTTATAATAGTTTGAATCGGCATAATATTATTATTTTTTTATTTGTGGCGGCGTCGGACATACTAAACACTTTTGTTCTAAACGTCCTAGAACTGAAACTTTTCATCCATTTTAAGTAATAACACTATAATTACATCTGTCAGAAAGATGAATATCGTTTGCCAATATTGTAAAAAACCCGGTCATTTGGTTGAAGATTGTTTCGAAAAACAAATGGTTGATTCAGGAAATAATAAGAAAAGCGTTAATCTTTGTCAGGAATTACAGCGGAATTGGGCTCAAATCGCTCAGTCCGCTGTCAATGAAACGATGATAATCGTTGAGCGACTTAATAATAACGAATTAGATTCTCGAAGATACGTTTTTAAAAACGACACGTTGTATTAAAATTATAACTCTAAAGGCGAAGATAGTAGACTATTATGCTTTATACCGAAGGGACATAGGCTTAGTTTAATTCGTATTTTCATGATAACCACGAGCACATAACTGGTGAAAAGACTTTGGATCATATTTTAAGACATTTTTGGTTTCCTGGGTTACGAAGTTTTATTGGGAAGTATATATCCCATTGTTTGGTATGTCTCTCATCAAAAAGAGTACCGAGGGCTTACCGTCATCTAATATCTTCTTGGAGTAAGCCCGACCTACCATTTAGGGTTATTCATATAGATGTACTTGGACCATTATCGGCTTCTGATGGTTATAAATACATTATAATCGTAGATTCGTACTCCAAATATTGCCTTTTATATGCGATGACTAAACAAGATGCTAACGAACAAAAAAGAGTTTTCACTAACGCTATTTGCTTATTTGATACGCCGGAGCTGTTAATTTGTGACAAAGGATAAATGTATGAAAGTCGCGCTTTCAAAAACTTGATATTTAATGTAGGGTGTAATATTCATTACATTACCCCAGAAATGCATAATGAAAATGGACAGGCTGAACGATATTGTCGCACTAAACTTAATATGTTGCGTGTTGAAACCATTAACAAACAAAATAATTGGTCAGACACTTTATGGAAGCTATAGTTAGTTCTAAATTCAACTCTACAAAAAACCACTCAAGCGGCACTATTACAACTTCTTGTTGGAGTAGACGCAACAACGCCAGTAATAAGATCTTTTTTTCGTGACGTAGCGATAAATAATACTCTAACCAACAGAGAAGGTTTACCGGAAATTCGAGCTTCGATTCCGAGCTTCGATTCCGAGCTTCAAGGCTACTTGACAAAAATAGAAGGTCACAGGATTGCATTGTCAATAAATATTGAAAAATTACAAGAGTTTTTAATCTTAATGATTGTGTCTTTGTAAACAAAGGTTCACCGGTGGCTGGGAAATTAGATTCTGGCATGCGGGGTCCATACCATGTTGTTAACGTTATGCCTCATGGACGTTATGAACTACAGTTACTTGGACAATCATATGGAAAGACTACTCAAGCAGCTAGTGAAAACTGTTTCGAGGCGAATGGACCCCTGAATCATGTTCTATTTACTTTGACTGTGAGTAATGGTATAATGTTTTTGAATGACATTTCACTCGTATGCGTCGATTAAATTCCGCTCTAGTATGATTTTTATATATACTAGGAATTTGTATGATGTGCTATTGTTGTTGTATTGTTAATATTATTTAAAGGTGTGCGTTGATGAAGTTGCGCTTTAGGTCGATTTTTATATCAACTTAGTAATAGTGATCGCAGTTATTGCACACTGGTGTGCGTTGATTGAATTCCGCTGTAGCTAATATTATGTATCTGACTGCCTCATTTGTGTAATGGTGTAAAAGATATCTGTATATTTTACTGTCAGAATAACAGCGAGAAGTATTTAAAAGAAAGAAATGGCTCGCAATTATTGGAGTGCACGCCAAATATTGTGAAGCTTTGCTGAATGGAATACGTTTGAAAGGTTATTTTTCTTACTGAGTGAAGTTGTACAAACATTCTATTTGTTCTAGCTGCAAACCGAGATCTAACAGAAGTTTTCCCGGGCTGTGACACACAAACAGCTAAAACTGCTTTAACAAATACAGAATCTATGGTGGATGGGGACATCCACATGTCAGGAGAGGCCGAGTTAGAAGTGTCTTCACCATTTCCGGCAGAATACCAAAAACCAGTGCTAACAAGATTATAAAAACCCGAGGCACCACATTATTAGCTCTCTTGCATTGTACCGGTCGTGATGAGAAGTTGTTATAGATTATTTTGTATTATAACTGATATTATAATTTCATTTGATTCATATTTCTTTTCTTTTTGTTGTACTATTTCAACATAATTCCTTCCTTTTCTTTCCTTTACTTCCTTGTAAAAAACTATTTTTTTAAGTGACTTATTAATCTTATTTTAAATCATTTTATCGCTAAAGATATAAAATTATTAGCTAATTTGTTAAACAACTATTTTGGAGCAGGAAAGTTTTAGGCATCATTTCTAACACTAATCTCTCTGGTTGTCTAGTATTTTTTGGGTTTAAAAAGATCCTTGAGTTTTTACAAGTACACATGCTCCCATAATATACATTGATCTTAGTCATTATCTTTTAATAGTGGACGACAGCTTTCATATGGTCCTACTCTACAAATAGAACGAATCATTCTATATTTATATAAATTTTAATAAGCTTAACCCACGTTAAGCTATATCCATGATATACGTGTTTATAGATAATTTCGAATCATTATTTTTTGTAAAACGAAAACTTTCTACTTTTGAAGAATTGCCCTATAATAAGAGACCATATTTTAAGTTTGATGCAATGTAACCATGATAAGCGTTGTTATTAGTCTTAATCTAGATAGTACATATACAAATCGATTTATCTTGTTACAGAGTTTACTAATATGATCAAACCAATTTGATGATACTATCATCGATTATAATCTCAGGGAATTTAGTGGTCGTTGTTTCCTAAATTTTTTATTGTCATAACTAATGTTTAGATTTAAAAAAAAATCTTTTAAATTGTATATTTAGTCTTAGATAAATTTAAGGTAAAATAATTATTGTTCATCCATTTTATAGTTTGGTTTATAGTATTATTTATTTCTCTTTCAAAATTAGGCATACCTGTATTTTTATTTGATGTTACTTTAATTGAAATATCATCAGCAAAGAGTATTGATTTGTATTGTGTTATTTCTGGTAATTCGTTAATTTATAACAAGAAGAGAAGCGGGCCTAATACGCTCCCCTGTGGGCTGCCAGTTATTGTATATCTCCAGTCTGACTCATAAACTATTATACCATTTTTTGCATCCAGATTTTTTATTTGAACACTTTCCAAACAATTTAACGCAACCCCTCGAATTTCTGTTTTTTTCAAGTTTCTGTAAGAGTAAATCATGTGAAATGAAATCGAAGGCCTTATAAATATTAAAAAATAGCGCAACAACATTTATTTTGGCATCCAAATTTCTTACTACATTATTAATTAAATTATATCCTGCTAATGTTGTTTTGAAAAACATGTTGTTCTAGTTTAATAATATTGAATTTATTAAAGTAATCAATAAGTCTGAAATAAAAATAGTTTTCACAGATTTTAGATAATACCGGCATTAAAGTAATGAGGCGATAATTTTCAAGTTTGATTTGGTCATCATTTTTCAATAACGGTTTTATAACAGATATTTTTAGTATTTTAGGAAAATTTCCATTTTTAAATGATATATTAATTAATTACTTAATTCCATGGAACATTGTGTTATTACTCTTGTACAGATTTCGTCGAATCCTACAGGTTTGGAATTATTTAACGTTTTTATTATGAAAGTTACCTCATTACATGCACAGGGTATTAACAATATTGAATTATTAAAAAAATGAAAAGGTATTGTTATAGATGTTACTATTGTAGTTTTTGTATTAGCCAGATCAACAAAGTATCGTAATTAAGATTTTATCGTAATTGTAGTATTGAACGTCACAGCAATGCCGTACGGGTTATTTATAATATTATTTTTATGTTCTACTAAATCTATATTATTATATATTAGGGCTCTCTTACCGCAAAGAATCGCCAACGACAGTCGTTCTATTCTTTAAAGCACTTTATGACACTGTTCACAAATACACTAAACTGTTTACCATTTAAACACTTAATTATCACTGTTACACAACTTAGTTTCTCGATCTCACACTCAGCGGTTTATTATAACTGTTACACTTTTATCACAATAATACCACCCCACAACTTGTAATCCCAATTTCACACAATGCCTTCTCTTAACCGAGCTGCGATTTATATACTTCTTATTCTTAGTCAAATCAGTATCCAATATTACATTTATTTTATCAATTAAACTTCTATACAGACATTCAATTGTTTTAGTCAAATCAACAAATTATACCTTTATTTTTAGTCAAAACCAAACTACTACATGTATAAAAGCTAACATATAATCAAAAAAAATCTTAGTAGTATTTTTTAATCACCAAGCTGTTTTATTTATATTTTGGTTTGCTAAAATTATTTTTTTGTTAGTAATTTTCTTTGCACTTATCATACATTTCTTTAGGATTTTATCGTAATTTTTGGTTATGACTTTTATTAGTTTTTCTTATTCTACCTTTTGTTTTACAGTTTAATTTTAAACCCTTTATTATCCATTTTGGTTTTGAGTACTGCTTAAAAACTTTTACTAAGTACACAATCTTAAGGTTCTGTGTTGATTTTTTTTTGTGTGTGGTATTGTAAAAATATAGAACTTACTCAATCTGGCAAAGAATACAAATTGTTTTAAAATATTGTAATGACCATCTTAAAGAATATTAACTACCTACTAGTGGCAATAATATATGGGTTCGGTCGTTTATTTTAATGTGTTTTTTAATGTATTTGTATCGAATCCCTTCACTTAAATTGAAATAAAACTATTTTTACGGATTTAACTCGCTTATATTGAATTAAATTTTAAATATACATTTTAAATCTAACCCGACGTTTCGAATGCTTTGCAGCAATCGTGTTCACGGTAACACGAGATGGAGGTGTCTGTGAGTAAGTCAGTTAATTAGTCATCTACCTCCAAGTTTCTGAGTTTCCGGGCGTACAGTTCAGGATTCACACAAAATGCACCCTTCACTTACTTAGGGGATAGATCAATTTATGTAATACGTCCTGATATTCTTATTATTATCAATACACTCACCAATACATACAATATTTTGTAATTGCATTCTACCAGCGCGGCGGTCGAGTTCGATAGCCAATGGATAAAGTTTAGTTGCCGCACCATTTTCCTCATAAACTAAGCAAATTATTGTTTAAGGATATTCATTGACTTTTAAAAATATAATATAAATAAAATATGGTTACGATTAGCATCCTTCAGATCTCATTCTTATAACACCTCCCTTCTTCTTATAAGATCCTCCCTTTAATAATTATGTTGTCATTTATTAAATATACGAGCATATTTAAAGTACTAGTTTTCTTAAATAAAAAATAGTAAAAAATGTAGAGGCAATTTAAAAACTACTACAATATTTATAATTGGTAACTCCAGTTGGAACAAAACATGTTGACAACAAAAAAATTACTCTAATTATTAGTTGAAATTTATATTAAAAGATGAAAAATAATAATTTAAAATCTAAGAAACTAAAAAGTAACTTCATTCTTACAGACACTGACTAAAATGTCTTTTTTCAACAATTCAACGTAATAAAGAAGTTTTATTTTCCAAACAAAATTCGATGTTTTTATATTCATAATGTATTTTTTTGCAATTACAAGTGACTTCTGTGTAAACTATTTATATATTTTAATAATTATACCGCGATCAACATATATCAATTTCTTCTACACTTTTCTATCAAACGTCAGTGTTATTCATTCATATATTCTTTATTGTACACCACAAAATATTAAAAAAAAGTAAAACACATACAATAACACAAAAGAAGTACAACAGGCGGCCTTATCGCCTAACGGCGATTTCTTCCAGGCAACCCTGGGGTTTAGAATATATAAAACAGTCATTAATATGGGTAGGTGGCGAAGGTACAAATAATAAACAAGCTTATAAATAACTAAACACTAATACGTAGATTTGTAAATATATTAAATACTAATACAATAAATAAGCTATAATAGACTAAACTATATATTATATAATAAATACAAGGGGAATTGGAAAATAATAATAGAAATAAATAAATAGATAAGTAATATTGGGATTATATCTATAAACATGAATTTATATAAAGTAAACAATTATAAATAAATGATATATATAATATACTTATACACTGATAATTATTATACTGAAGTCTTAGCTATCTTGAGATAAAAAAAGCTCTTTCACAGATATTTTAAATAAATTTAAAGTTTTTGATTTCCGAAGAGACAAAGGCAAAGCATTCCATAGTTTAGTGGCAAGTACGGTGAAAGAGTGTTTATAAAATTTGGAATTGTGGACAGACATTTTGATAATAAGTAGTTGTGATGATTTTAAATTGGAAGAAGACCCTAAAAGTTCAAATCTTTCCTTTAGGTACGAGGGTGTATTTGGGTGGAATAATATGCAGCACAGCAGAGAAAGCAAATGTAAGTCCCGGCGACGACGAATAGTAAGCCATTTGAGCTGTTGTCGAAATTGAGATATGTGGTCATATTTGCGCAAGCCAAATATGAACCGTATAGGTATGTTTTGAAGTCGCTCAAGCTTATTTAATTGGTCCTCGGTTAAATTTACGAAGCTTGCATCGGCATAATCGAGAATAGAGAGAAGAAGAGAATGTGTTATCATAATTTTGGTGGGAATTGGAAGAAAATACCTCAAACGTTGGAGCGAATTCATTGCGACGAATGTCTTTCTGCTTAGGTCCTTAAGGTGCATAGACCAACATAATGTCTGATCCAAGTATAGACCAAGATCTTTAACGTGATCACAAAAGGGTATAATTACCCCATCATATACTATTGGTGGGAGGTTTTGTCTATCGACCCTTGCAATTATGCCAGGGCTGCCAATAATAATAGCCTGTGATTTACCAGGATTAATTTTCAAACCATAGAGGCTACTCCATCTTAAAATTGAATTCAGGTCATCATTAATGGCAGAAATGGAGACGTTAAGATTCTCAGGATTTGAATGGCGATAAATTTGAATATCATCAGCATACATGTGATAGAGAGAAGATATATATTGAGTGATAGAGTTAATAAAAATTGCGAAAAGTAAGGGAGATAATACGCCACCTTGAGGTACCCCAGCGGAGACATCACACCACAACGAAAGGGACTTATCGTCCTTCCTAATGCGCTGTCTCCGGCCAGTGAGGTAACTCCGAAACCAATCTAACACTGAAGGAGATATGTTAAGGGTACGTAACAGACTCAGCAAAATATCAAAGTCAACAGCGTTAAATGCATTGCTGAAATCTAATAGTGTCAATACTGTAAGCTGTTTTTTGTCCATAGCTGACCGTATATCATCGGTGACCTTGACAAGTGCAGAAACCGTACTATGACCAGGACGAAATCCAGATTGTAAAGGACTTAGCAGCTGATGTTTGTTAATGAATGTGCTTAACTGCTCATAAACTATTTTTTCTAGGATTTTGGAAAGGAAGGGCAAAATAGAGATAGGGCGGAAATCACTAAAATTTGTAGGTTTAGATTTTTTTGGGATTGGAATAACGTGGGCATGCTTCCAAGCATCAGGAAATTTACTACTGGAAATGGAGTGGTTTAGAATGTCACATATTATAGGAGAAACAATATCTAGGATAGGTACGATCATATTACGGCTCACACTGTCAGCACCAACGGTGTACTGTCCTTACAACCTTTTAGTGATAGTTGATAATTGTGTGGAATTAAAGTCTTTGATATGATATTGATATATATATTGATTGATAAAAGTAACTATGTACTAAATGATATAATGATATGAGCGCGCGAGCGGTGTGATTGCTAGCCGTACACGAACTGATGAAATAATGTAAAAATGCTTATAATTAAATTTACTTATGCGATGAAATATAACACTGTACGCGCTGGCTCGTACATGCTCCCGGACCAGAAAATAAAAGAAAGATGAGGGAGGAATGATAGGTGAGTGAAGCGAGTTACAAGGTGATAAAACAATTTTTTGCTTAATTTAAATAATTAAAAACTACTACTAGAAGCTTAACAACTATTAAAGAGAGCTAAACACTCTGACAAATAGGCGACGTAGCCTTGTCTACACGCGTACGAGATTTACTCGCTTTTGCACTCGTGATCTCATCTAAATGATTAAGATCATACTGATTGTAACTGATTGCACTACATGGGTTCACGACACTTTCACTGATACACTGAAGAGTAGGCTGTGAGACGGCGTGGTCTCCAGCTTGTAGTTCCGGCAGCTGAGGCTCTGGCCTCGCTCGCAGGCGACGCGCGGTCCCCAGGACCAACGCGATGAGTCCACAGGTCACCACCAAGTATATCACTACATAATGGTGTACGTCGTGATATGATACTCGATCCGCCAGGAGTGTCTCGGTAGAGCTGGCTTTCATACCTTGTATGTCTCTAGCATTCTGTTCGGCGAAATTATGATCGAGTAACGCCGAATAGCGTATTTGTGATAAATCCGACACCGTTGATAAGGCCGCGACGCGTGCGCGCACCGCTCCGTGTGAGTTGCTGACCGAGCAGAATGCCATTGTAGTGTTCGAGTTCTGTGAACCCGTGGTGTAATTGATGGAGGATGACGTCACATTGAGGCATCTTTTTATTAGTAACGTTTAAACAGGACCCGTCGAGATGATGTATGTATTTACCGAGCAATTCGGTAAATACATACATCATCCTTGCCAATATGGAGCCATATCATAATATATTACTAATTTCCATTGATCTTGTTCGAGACAAATCTTTGCGATTTTGTCGAAATAAAAACCATTAGTATTGTTTAAACATGTCAGTTTGTAATAACAGGATGCGGGGGATATAATCATTGCCAACCACAAAAATATGAAATAAAGTGCATTTCTTGACTTGACTCGATGCGCCGTCTTTGATAGCTTGTTCTCTGAAATGGTAGTTGCCGTGATAACTTTATATTTTTGCTGTTGCTCTGGCTTTTCTTCGCATATTTTGCTTTTGATCGGTATATTGTTGTTGTCTTTAAGGTATACTATTTCTACATTTTGCATTTGTCACTTCTCTTAGTCTTTATCATATGTTTAGTGAACCTGTTTTTCAATGATAACACTCGTAGTAGAATACGGCTTATTATACAAAAGTGTACGTTGATTCTACCCCCGAAAACTATTATAAATTGTTGTTTGCTTAGTCACCTGTTCCCGTTATAAAATTCTATATTCTGTACGTACTTGATAATAATAGCTTTTGATTTGTTTAATTCTGACAGCGATAAATGATTCTGTTTTGTAGTGTTATCTCTAGAACTAAATCGCAAAATCCATGCTAATATTCGTACAATTTTGATGGATGAACTGTGTTTTGTTAACAAATCATAAATGATATCATTTTTTACGTTGTGTTCCATGACGGCGTTCACCTGTTTTCTTTGTTTCAGTTCTATGTCCGTCGAATAATTTGGTTGAACCTCTTGGTTATTTATTCTAGAAAGCCAATGCGGTCCACTCCACCACAAAGAATGCTCTATTAATTGAGAAGTGATTAAGCCTCGGCTCGCACAGTCAGCCGGGTTATCTTCTGATTTTACGTAACGCCAGCATTGTGGAGGCATGACGTCAATGATTTGTTTTACTCTGTTACTGACAAAAGTCTTCCACCTGGCTGGGTCTCCATTCAACCAACCAAGACATATCATGGAATCACTCCAGCCATATATTTTTATTTAAAATTTTTTTAAACATCGCTTAACTTTTGCCATTAATTTTGAAAGAAGAAAAGCTCTACTTAATTCTAATTTCGGGAGTGACGCTTCTGAATTATTAGGTACTAACTTAGTCTTTGCAAGGTATAGTGATATGTCAGTTTTGTCGCCTCTGTTAATTTTGCAGTATATGACGGCTGCATACGCTTTTGTCGACGCATCACAAAATCCATGTAATTCAATACAGTCGCCGTCCATTGTCTTTATCCACCTGTTCATTTTTATTATGTTAATATTTTTCATATCGTCATTGATTATTGTCCATTCTGATTGTATTTTTTCGGGTATTACGTCATCCCAACTGATATTTGATAACCACACATTCTGAAAAATTATCTTTAACTTTGTAGACAATGGTGCTCATAAGCCCAAGGGGTCGAATAACTTAGAAATATCTGATAGTAATGATCGTTTAGTGTCTTGTTTTGATGTATTATCGACTTTGGTGACGAATGATAAAGTATCTTGTTGCGGATCCCAGCTGAGTCCGAGTGTCTTTGTTTGAGGCGTTGGCTTAAAATTAAAGTTGTCTTGATTAAAACGCAGGTCATTTAGTTCGGGAATATTTGATCTCCATTTTCTCAGGTTGAAGCCACCGGCTTTTAATAGATTGATAAGGTCGCAATATAATTGTTTTGCTGATTTGACATCGTGTTGACCACACACAAGGTCGTCCATATAAAATGATTGTTCTAGGACCTCTGGAACCAAGCCGCTGCTGAAATTTGATCTTTCGTCTGTTGCTAATTGTTTCAGGGTCATCATCGCCAAGAATGGGGCTGCTTTGGTACCGTACGTTACAGTAGCTAGTTGATATTCTGTGATAGGTACATGAGTGCTACTACGCCATATGATTTTTTGATAGATTTGATCATCCGCGTTCATCCAAATCTGACGAAACATTTTCTGCAAGAGACTGCAAGTCTTGCTGTAAGGTAGGTCCACATGACATTACGTTGTTTAAACTAAGATGATGTTTTGGAAGACGCGTTGAATACGACTCTAAACTTAGTGCTCGAACATTCGGCTCGCTCTACGCCATGATGAGTCAGATAACAATCGGGTGTTGTTGTGTTAGCAACGGGTACCATGTGGCCCAATGATTGATATTCTTTCATGAATGAAGTGTAGTCATTCTGCATAGATTCATTTTTACTGAATTTTCGTTCCAATGATCGGAATTGGGCGATGGCTTTAACTTTTGATTTGCCCAAATTTTCTTTAAAATTTGATTTTAAAGGCAGCCGGACTTCGTACCGACCATCTCCTCGCCTAGTGGTTGTGTCTTTATAGTACTGTACACATTGCTTATCTTCTGTTGATAGGTCTGATTTTTCGGTGATATCTTCAATCTCCCAAAACTTATGTATTTCTTCTAGATTTGTTAGTACTACATTGCAGTGAATAGTTTGGATACTTCCGCTTAATATCCAGCCCAGACGTGTATTTTGGGCTACTGGAGAATTTTGATCCGATCTACAAATCCCTTCTAAAAGAATTAAGGAATAAATATCTGCACCTAATAATAGATCTACCGGCTTGCTTTGATTAAATTCAGGATCTGCTAGTGTTATGTTGTCTAAATAGGACCAAGTCGGTTTGATAAATGAGTAACTGGGTAAATTCTTGATTAGGTTTTTCATGATAAAGGTATCTGTTTCAAATTCAAAATCGTTGTTGATCGCTGAGCATTTTAGGTGAATTGTACCTTTACAGTGGCTTTCTTTGATACCTACTCCAGAGATAATACCATGACATCTTTGTCGAGGTAACCCTAAGAGTTGTGCTGCATTTTCAGTGATGAGTGATGCCTGAGAGCCCTGATCTAATAAAGCTCGTAGGTTGATATAGGTTCCATCTGTTTTTTGCACCTTGAGCTGTGCTGTTGCTAAAAGTATTTCAGGTATGTCACGTTGTAATGACACGTGCGAGTTACTACGCCCGGCCGGTGGATATTCATATTTCAAAACGTCGCGCATATTATTCGAGTTCATTGCACCGGCAGAAGGCTCAAGTTTCTCGAATGCTCCATGCAGTAAGGTATTATGTGCTTGATTACATTCACGGCATCTTTTTTCTGAAATACATGCCTTTCCATGATGGCAATAAAGACAATTTTGGCATAATTTATATTTCACTACAAAGTCACGTTTTAGCGGTTGCGACATGTTGATAAATTGTTTGCAATGAAAAAGTCCGTGGTCATCAGTTTCACAAATAGGGCATTTGAACTTTTTTGCGACATAAACGTATTTCCTAGGTAGAGATTGCGCAATGGCTCGTCCGGTGTGTTGAAATAGTTGTTTACTGTTATAATTATTTGATTCAGGATATTTAGATCCAAAAAATGA
This sequence comes from Napeogenes sylphis, assembly GCA_959347405.1. Taxonomy (NCBI): domain Eukaryota; kingdom Metazoa; phylum Arthropoda; class Insecta; order Lepidoptera; family Nymphalidae; genus Napeogenes; species Napeogenes sylphis. Next base: position 22,308,805 of record OY365782.1, read on the forward strand.
TTGATAATTTTGATTACCGTTGCGTATAATCGGCTTGTTAAAACGCGGATCTTGCTTACAACGTGTCGATTCTATGGTAGTAAATTTCTTCTCCAAAAATGATAGAAATTCTTGTAGCTTAGGTACATCTCTTGGATTCTTCACGGATGCTACATATTCTTTATAAGTGTCAGAATCCAATTTCTGACACATAAGATAAATGAGAAGGGGATCCCACGGGTCTACCTCAATGCCTAAATTTTTGTTTGCGTTCAGGCTTTCCAAAAGGTAGTCATGGGTCCTTTTAATATGACTGTATGATGGTTGTTGCGCTACAGGAATGCTGAGCATGATTTCGGTATGAGAATTTAAAATTAGTTTTTTGTTGTCATACCTGTGACTCAAGATATCCCAACAGATCGAATAGTTATCAGATGATATAGGTAAATGCTGTATAAGGCTCTCCGATTCACCCTTAACTTTAGATTTCAAGAATTGCATTTTTTGGGCGCTAGAGAGTGAAGGATTGCTATGAATCGTTTCAATAAATAAGTCTTTGAACGAATTCCATTGATGATAGCCGCCAGAGAAAGTCGGTATTTCTATGTGCGGAGTTGACTGATTACGATGCGAAATTGACCACATCTTTTTATTAATAGATTTGATAGCGTCATTATAAGATTGTTCATACTTGAAGAACGCAGTTTCGTAACCTGGGTCTCTTCCCCCTAATTCGTTGTCTAGTTCCCAATGAAGAGAGTCGATCGCGGACCAACGAGTATTTAATATACGTAACAGGTGATCGAACTCCCATTTTTCTGATACAGTGTCCAACATGATATTAGTAATATTAATAATAGTTCAAATGCTTTAAAGTTACTACTTTGTTTTTTAAATAATTCATCTGTCTTGCTAGATGAACCTTGATGAGCTTGACTAGTAGATTGCGGGCCATGTTGGCCTTTCGGCAACCCTAAAGTCGTTGCCGGTCGTTCGTTCGGAGGTTCGTAATGTTGGATAGCAGATTTGATATTAGCGAACCTGTCATTGATAATTTCATATTTTTTTGATGTAAAATATGTATGGGACTTATCACCCAATCCACACAATTTGATATGATTTGATTGATATTCTTGCCAGTAACCGTCTAAGGTCATTAACCGACGTTTGATATAATCATTATTTTTGCACTCCGCGCTGTCCTTTTTGAAGTTGCTGTATAGTTGTTCTATAGCCACAGAGGTTTGCTCTTGGGTTTGCAGTAGATCCTCCATGCTAGTCATCCTGATATGATGGTAGAAGAAAAAATGTAATGTACTGATGTATGATTTCCTTGATATTGTTTGATTGATTGATCTTGACTGGATTTCTTGTTAGGATAATGATAGTTCACCTCACTTGTAAAACAGAGTCACGTTTTGTCCACGTATTCACTGAATCGCGCGTGAGATCCGGCTCGAAGGACCAAAAAAGATGTACGGTCCGTACAACTTTTTAGTGATAGTTGATAATTGTGTGGAATTAAAGTCTTTGATATGATATTGATATATATATTGATTGATAAAAGTAACTATGTACTAAATGATATAATGATATAAGCGCGCGAGCGGTGTGATTGCTAGCCGTACACGAACTGATGAAATAATGTAAAAATGCTTATAATTAAATTTACTTATGCGATGAAATATAACACTGTACGCGCTGGCTCGTACAAACGGCATTCGAAGAAATGGATTGTACGCCCTTCTTAACATCACATTCAGTGATAGCACAAAAAGAGAAATATGAAAAATCTGGAGTTGGCAGGGATGAAAGATAATTAATTATGCGATTCTTATCAACATTGTCAATGATTTTTGAAGAAGCAAAGTGTTTGTTAAGAAGTTCAATGTCAAGAATGATAGCAGTATTTGGAGGTTTACCAACTCCAAGCGATTCGAGAAATTTCCATGTTTTATAAGTATTACCATGTTCTATGGACTTGTGGATGTGACGTCGGTGGGCATCTCTACACGATGTATTGCAACGATTTCGTGCTTTCTGATATTTAATGCGGTTCGCCTCAGAGTCTTTTAATTTAAATTTGTACTTTGCTTGGTTTTTTTCTTCATTAAGGCCTTCAAATCATCTGTTAACCAAGGTGCAGGAAGGTGTTTTATTTTAATTGGATGCACAGGAGCGTGCCTGTCGTACATTTGGGTCAACAAGCGATTAAAGACCTCAACTTTAGTATCCGCTGAGTCGGAATTTAGGACAGCAGACCAATCTAAGCGATGCGCATTCTCTCAAAGCTGGGTATTATCAATTCCCCCAAAACTACGCTGCAGAATTATACTAGACTTGGGTTTCGGAGGACGAATGTTATAAGAGATCATGGTAGGAAAATGCATCAGCAGAGTGCTGGCCGTGCTTTAAAACAGAACTAGGCGAAGAAACTATAATAAGGTCAAGAAGAGAGGGAACACTGCCAGGAAAGAAATGAGTATAACTCAGGGGAAGAAGTTGTAAGTTACAGGCTTCCATTATATTTAATAAATGTTTACTACGATAATTGTTTTTTTTAATGCAAGTATTAAAATTACCCATTATAATACAATGATTGTAATAGGGAATAAATGTTTCTAACAAACTCTCAAAGGAATTAAAATAATTCAAGATAGATGGGGGACAGTACAAGACACCAAGAAGGAGTTTGGATTGGCCTAGTATAACTTCAATTAATAGATGCTCGGCAGCTTCAGAGTCAGGTGGCTGAGTAGACGAACTAACAACATTGAATGGTAAGTGAGTGCGTAAGTAGATCGCCACTCCTCCTACACTCCTGCCGACGCGATCATTACGAATGAGATGAAATCCTGGCAGTGAATAAGGAGTAGAAGACAAAGATGGCTTAAGCCAAGATTCGGAAATTAAGATAGCGTGTATGTGTATGGAGACTCAAATGATGCAAGCATGTCAGAGTAATGAGCCGGGATACTTTGTGCATTAATATGGATAGCATTAAAACTTTTGTGACAATCTGAGAAACACGAATTAAGAGTGACGTTAAGTGGATAGTCTGCTGTACTGTGAAAACTATCATCACCTAAAGATTCATCACATGACGACAGGGAAACAAACTGATCACTACCAACGCTATTTGCTGACGACATTATCTACAAATGTTCTATATAATGTATTAAAAATTTAATATAAGACTGCAAATAATTATAATTATAATATATGTTAAAGTATATATATGTATAGTTAAAATAAATGTACATAGTATTATATGTTAGTATAAGTAAAATAAATAATAATCAAAAATATTAAATAAAGTAATAATAATATAAAAAAAAACAATTAGTTTAACAAAATCGAAATAAAATACAACAAAATAAAATATCTAAAAACTAAAAACAAAAACACTCCACACCAGAATATAATTAAATTTTTAGCAGAATGTAAACCGGCCAGACTTATGAAAACATATAACTACAATAATATTGATGTAATATTTAATACACATTTAAAAGAGAGAGAAAAAAAAATAAAATTAAGTAAAATAGTCATACAAAAAGTATTAAAATTTAAATTTATAAAAACAAACAATATAAGATAAACAAAGAATATTAAAAAAAAACCACTACTGAAAATAAAATAAAAATGAATATAAACTGATTATTGACAGATTCAGGTTTATGACACCCAATGTCAGTTGTCACCTGTCAGAATAACAAAATAATTGTTATTTGTGATTGTCAAATACAATAATTAGGTAATTAAAAACCTGTTATTTTGTAATAAAATAAATGAAGGTGACCTACAAGTTTGGGAAAAAAAATTAAGTTAACACTCTAAAAATACGAATCCCAACAAAGTTACAGTAACAAGACACACAGCACAGGATGATATAAATATAATTGAAAACAAGAACATTACTTCTTGATGGTTCTCTTAGTGCGAGTTGCAGGGACTTGCTTTCCTTTCAAGTCAGCTGACTTGAGAAGTAGGGCAGGCCCTTCTGTGGGATTTAGAGAATCAGCCAAACTGTCTGCTTGCTCAGAGAGACTGTCCAATTCTGGCATAGATGTTATTCTGTGGCGCTTACCTTCAGGCCCAGCAACAATAACTATCCCGTCCCTTGTCCAGCATCGGGATATCCCAAAGTGTTGTCTTGCTGCGACAAATACATCAAGCCTTGGCTTTGTCAAAAATTCAGATAAAGTGAACCCTGAATTTTTAAAATTTGTTTTAGAAAACCAAATCTTGTTTTTTAAGAAGAGAGTTTTAAACTTAAAAAGTATTGGTCTTGGCTTATCTGACACAGTGAGCCCTAGACGGTGACAGCGGCTAACATCATCCAGAAAAAGATCAGGCATTTTAAGATTATTGGACAATATTCTTATTCCAGTTGAAGCCAAATCTTCATTTTTGGCCTCGGGCACACCATCAGTAAAACTTTTAATCAATAAAACTTTGAATCAGTAAAACTTTCCTTCGACTGAACATTTCAAAGCAATCCTGCTGCTTAGCAAGCAACTGAACCTGACGTTGAAGGCCTTCAAGTGCAGTTAACACAAAAGACCTGAAGGCACTAAATTGAGCTGCAACATGCGATGATGGACTTGTTGCAGGGATGGAAGAATTGAGGTTTTGTTGAAACTCAGCCATTCTAGAGTTAAAGTGTTGCGTCAATTCCTGTATTGAATCCTTAATTGATTCCATAGTGACAAGTAGAAGCAAGTGCAGTGAAATGACAGTAGGAATAGTTGTTAATCAATACTTCAGTAAGGATTATTCTTGTGATAACTGCTGGCAGGTATATATATCTTCAGTACATTGTTTATTTATATGTAGAAAAGATCCTATATTTTTAAAATTATATATTTTTCACTGGGAGCACAAAATTAAACGTGTATACTTTTTCGCTCCTACCCATCAAAAAACAGTGTTATGTGCTTAGTGCAGACTTACTTCTCTACCATATCAATTTTCACGCACTCAGGTGTCCTCTTTCGACAGTTAAGTTTATTCTCATAGGTGCCGGCTCTCATTTCATATACCATTCAAACTATCCAAAAATTTCCACCGTTACATTTTTGTGTCCAATTATGCATTACTAATAAGTCATTCTTCACATATCGAATTAATAGACGTTTAAATAGATTTATGAAAGTACTGATTCTATTAATAAATTTGTGCTGGTTAACTACCAATCTCGTATAATGGGACCGTTTTACCGTACCGTTTTGTTATTAGATAATTGTCTGTACTTACGGCACGTTTTACTGTCTATAAGTTTACATATGTCACTGCTTTCCACCACCTACCTAAGCACCTTATTTGTATTTAATTCAATGATTGTTACAAATCCTAAAAACTTTTTTAATCTCCCGACCCAATAGGAGGGGTGTTACAAGTTTGACATGTGTAGGTGAGAGTTCCGTGAGTCTGTCTGTAGCCTCGTAGCAGCCAAACGAGTGGACGAATTTGATTACGGTTTTCATAAGTCGAAAGCCTGATTTGTCGAGATGGTGCTTAGCTATGTTTAGTCGAAATAGATGCAATCGTCTCCAAAATATTGAGCTTTTATTGATGCTGGTGAAAGATTCTTATGTAATATTGATAGTAAATACTCAAACAAGTGAAAATTTGTGTGTTCGTAGATTAATTTATTACCATATATAAACGAGTAAGTTATCTTTAAAAAGCAGAAAAAGAAATAAATTGAAAAACCTCTTATACAAAAACACTTCTAACAGAAAGGATAAAAATAATATTATTATGCACCTATTAAAATCGTTGCGTCGCGTCGGTCTACCGACGACAAAATGTTAGAAAAAAATAATATGCATATAAGTTACCAATGCAAATAACGAAATAACAATATTTAATCGTATAAATTAAGTCCTCATTAATTAGGACTGATTATATCTACATACATACATGTGTAAGTTACATGTGTAAGTTTCGTAATATCTTTAAAAGTTAATTCAAATTTTGTCAAGATTTGTTTTTGTCAAAAGTCACTTGAGATATATTTTTTTAAAATTTTGGAAGCTAACAAAGTGAGTGTAGCAGGGGTACATAAAAACCCTTCACAGGGCCAACTACACGGTCCTTTTCAGGGCCAAATCTTCACAGAGGCACACATGACTAAGTAGAGTCCATGGACTTGTACGTAGATTGTAGTGACCAAGACGCGAATCCGCGGTCTACTGGGCTGGCTCGGGCGAAAGCTGATTTGCGGGCCAGGGAAGTCGCTTTGGAAGAAGATCTTACAGCACGGGCTTTTTATAAAAGCCCTACTAATATAGAGTTCCTCCTAAGAGGAAGTCCCTTTAAAATTGAGTACCGAACCGGGCTAAGTTGAAGACTCATAGATGTGAGTTAGCAGAGATGAGGGCGTCAACGGCTAAATCTGCTGCAGTATAGTATTATATATAGGGACTTATAGCAAATAAGTCCAAGTACAAAATGTGCGGTTAATCCACAATCAAAGAAAATAATTATTTTCTGGACTGGAATTTTTTGTATGAGTATTTTTTTTATTGGAAAAGATCCCTATGAATCTGCATTCTAGTGATGTAAATTATGGCATTGCTTGGGAGTTTTGGAAATAACTATTACTAAACATATTTGAAGCCTGGGAAGGATCACAGGAAGCACTTTGCATTTTCTGTGATCTATCTAAGGCGTTTGACTGCGTTCAACATGAAATCCTTATAAAAAAGTTAGAACATTATGGAGTTCAAAATAAGTCCCTAGATTTAATTAGTTCATATCTTAATGATAGAATTCAAAAAGTTGATGTAAATTGAAAACGTTCCCCTGGTTCCTCTGACTTACCTCACCTCGTGAGGGAAAAATATAGGGAGGATAGTGTTATTTGCTGATGATACTTCTCTTACTTTTAAAGTTAATAGACGGCAATCTGATATTGACGATGTAAACAATGCTCTCTCAGATGTCGTATAATGGTTTAACACCAATAATTTGTTACTTAATAAAAAAAAAACAAAATGTGTCAAATTTAGTTTACCAAATGCTAAAAATGTTAGAACCAATGTACAATTAAATAATGAGGAATTGGACTTGGTCAAATCTACTAATTTCTTGGGCATTACTTTAGATGAAAAATTGCAATGGGGTTCTCATATATTTGATTTGTCAAGCAGACTTAATTCTGCTGCATACGCGGTTAAAAAAATACGTCGATTAACAAATATGGAAACTGCTCGATTAGTTTTTATTAGTTACTTTCATAACATAATGTCATACGGTATACTCCTTTGGGGCAATAATAATAGTAATAATAAAATATGAGATAAAATTAATACAAGATATAAAAATAAACTTGCTATGCCCGGCACTAGGCACCATAAAATAGGTAAATCTTTTAAGGGTAATTGTAAACGTTTTTATAATAGGCTCCCAAATAAAGCCTTAAGCTTATCATTAAATAATTTTAAATTATATGTAAAAATTAATTCGATAAAAAATTCCTACTATCGTGTAAAGGATTACATCAATGACGGTATGGCCTGAATGATGGAATGAATTGTATTGTATTGCGAATAGCTAGTAATCTCCGCAATTCATTTTTTGTTATAAATAAATTTTGTTTTATTGACCTGCTGCATCACAACGATTCCTTAAAAGTCACTTGCGATAGCGTCGGGAGTCGGGATACCTTCCTCCCTCAAATATGGCAAAGGGTGTGATATCTGGCTCTTGCGTTATGCTCGTGAACGGTGGTTGTGTGGCAGGCCGAGGAGATTTTTTTTGTTTTTATGTTATTATTATTTCATTTTCGTTGCCTGAAATCGTTAGGCTTCATTTCCGATTGATTGCGACGGTTCTAGTTGTTCTAAAATTGCTTTTAAGATTAACGTTTGTGAAACAGTGATCACAATAACAAAAAAATATATCCGATTGAGTTTGTTGTGTGGTTCTTCTCATACCAGGACGCGTTTGAAACCCTCATAGCTATAATATTAAGATGGAAATTGCTTTTACAGAAGGGCTTATTACGATAAATCTGGTATCGAAATAGGCTCTCCTGACATTTTCATATGACGTTCACAAGTGATCACTGATTATGATTCTAAGTGGAAAAGATATAGGCAAATAAAAAAAAATTAAGACACATTTTTTAAATACTAACAATTCGACCATTATGATATTTTTTGCCTTCCGCTGAATGGCAATAATTTAATAAATAATTAATTCATCATATTAGCCAGCAGCTATAAAAATAACACATTATCATACATTATTTTTGTCAATGTATTTTAAACATGCTACATTTACATAAAGTCTAGTAATGTTATGACATTGCAATAACGTTTTTTGTGCATTAAGGAATACTGTTCAAAAGTATAAGTACAAAACAGTGAAGTGAAAGTATTGGTTGCAAATAGCGGCTTAAATCGTAAAGTTACCATTGCACTTTAATCATCGTATTCGTCCATTGCGGATACGTGCACATTCATGATTGAACTACAGCTAGTTATTTACACCCACGCTCATAGTAGTGTAGATTACCTTTTAATTATTTGTAAGTTCGCTCATACCCGTTTGTTTTATTTAATGGATTTTGCACTTTGAATGCCATAGTCGCTCATAGGGGATTACGTGCACATTAAACTACAGTTATCTACACCCACGCTCATAGCATTGTAGATTTACAGTTTGTGTGCCTCAAACTTCTAATTTAACAGTGAACCAGATCATGCTACATAAATAATTTATAACACACTATACTTTTGGGTCTTATTTAATTTCACAGAATAATAATTAGAATTGGATCTGATAATATATCCAAAATAAAAGACAAAAAAATGTCCATTTTAATGACTAAATAAAATACATAATCAAACGCAATAAAATATATTAATAATAACAATATACTATTTTATCTATCACTACTCTATTTAGTAGATAAATACTGCCTTTGTTATAAAAACAAAGCGAAGATGTATTTCATCGATACATAACATACCCGTGCACTTATACGTTCCTTTTTTTACTTTAGCTCATATCAAACCTGATTTTTTTTTAATGTTACTTACTTTGTAAGACCCGAAACATTTCGGAAATCTTGATTTTACTTTTACCTACATAATAGGTTGCTCCTTCAACTCTTACTGAATCCCCACTTTTTATTTCTTAAAAAACATATAAATCACTTTATTACTTATAAATCAAAGTTCATAATATATTTTATTGAGGGTTTTGTTTTAATTTAAATCAAAAGTAGTTTTCAAATGACACTATAACTGAAATAGGTCTTTAATATTTGGTGGTTCAGGTGCGTTGTAGTATAAGATGATTGTTCCAACTCACTTGAGACAGTTATAACATTGTGATTTACAATATTACAATACTATATACTCAGCATACTGACAGAATGCGCATCTTTTCCGCTAACCAAGAACTCTCGTACTAAAAGAAAAGTGGATTGTAATATTCGGCAGATTAAAGTTAATCGTTCACAGCAGCCAGAAAATAAAAACTAAAACTAAAGATATTAAATATTTAACCTATAAATCAACAAATATTAATATAGGTAACTTTGACATACTCACAGGTAATATACCCAATTTGGTAATTGGTTTTCTGGTTGGTTTGATTATAACTCCTTTACATTTAAGACTAACGACCCTCGTAATGTTGTCCAAACCCTTGTCAGTGTCTTGTTTATCAGTGATAATACCTAATAGCCATTTCGCTGGAGGAATATTATCTTCCTTGACTAGTACTATATCACCAATGTTGGTTTCTGGTTTTATATGTTAATTGTAGCCATGCATGAACTGCGTTAAATATTCATTATACCATCTGTGCCAAAAGTTTTTCAACATTCGTTAAGTTAGTTCCCTTCGTTTCAGAGACGAAACGGATGAGCTTCAGATACATAATCTACATTATACGAATACATTGCCGTACATATATTTTGGTACTGTTTTTAAGAGAGACGAAGCTTCTTAGCAATCCATGGATTCACCGTGCGGGTGCCGGGCCCATCGCGTTGCAAGGAGAGGAGTGCAAGCAGTCCCTGGGACTTGCAACTCAGGAGTACGTTTAAGGGGCCCCTTTATTATGCGCAAAAACGCTCACCTTCACCCTCCACACTCCTCTCCCTACTTAAACAAATTTGGAAAGAACCTACTAATGCCGCCTTCGAAATACGTTCTAGTAATGAACCGATGCTTGTTCTAAAAAGGCCAAGGTCTTTAAGTAGGCTATAGAGATATTTTGCTGTTATACCTCTCGCTTCCACTTCTACCGCGTACAAACTAACTATAAATATATTCCTGATCAGTTCGTTGGTCATTTCGTAATACTTATTGAGCTTGAATGTGTGATCCCTTGGGATGTTTGTTTCCCAAGGAACAGTAAGCTCCACAAGTATCACGCGCCTCAGATGTTTCGAATACAGGAATAAGTCCGGTCTGGATGACGAAACACCAACATCTCCAGGGATTTTGTAATGCTTTTCATACGTGTCCATCATGAGGATCCAATCAAGAGCCGCGCCTAAAATTGGATATGGTTCCGCTATTGATTTTTTGGAGGAGCCTTCTTTTACGAATTCTACAGTTTGGTGGTTGTTATACCCTTCCGGGCTTTTGTTACTGAAAGACTAACCGCTTCCCGTATAATTTCTAATACCTTATCGTGGCGACGCGACTATTGACTTTTATCTAGAAGTACCCTACACCCTACTAATAAGTGTTTCGCGGTTCCTATTGCCTTCCCACAGATGTTGCAAGCCTTTTCGGTGGCTTTGCCCCATCTTACTAAATTACTTTGATCTGGGAGAGTCATTTGGAAAATATTAAGATAGAATTTTAATAATGCTGGGGACCAATCATAAATTAAGGTGGGCCACTTCAAAGCTAGTGGAATACAAAAATCTCATATGGTCACCCATTCGTTTTGAATTTCTAGGCTCATCGCGTGGAGTCGGTAATTATCGTTTTCGTCTTGTCGAATAAAAGATTTTGTTATGTTTATATCTTGAACTTTCCAACTTGATCCTAGCCCTACTTTATTCGTTTGAGCACCTATCATATTTTTTTTATGGAAATGAAGTCGTTACTCGAGCTCTGAGGCGACTTTGTCTTTTGGAAGAGAAGTTACAGTATCATCTTTAGATTTTCCGATGATAAGTCTTTTGGTAACTCTTAGATGTTTGTAGAACTCCGATGGTTTCTTTAATTTTAATCCAAAATTGTTTCGGTCTCTAAATAAGGTTGGAGAGTCCTCTGAGTGCGCTAACCCGAGCTATAACTTCAATGTTTTTATGACACTTGCATCTAACTTTGACAAAAGGGTTTTATTAATATTATAAGCGAGGAAAGGCCAATTTAGACGTGATGTTAAAAAATTATCGTAAATCCAAGCTTTTTTGACGTTACTTATTGGCTGGTTGTCTACCTTTTTGAGATCATTTAAAAAGCTATCGACTATTGCATCCAACGATGGAGTACGGCCTTGGTAATTGTTTTTTTTTACCTAAGAATTTAAACGGAGTTGCTTCCGTAACCGTACTAACGTACTGACCGCCTATTCTAAGACCCGGATCGTAAGAGGTATATTTGGTATTCCGTCTACCCAGACACAGACTAAAACATTTACTTGGTTTTATCCTCAGTCCGCCCGTCCACGTACAGAAATCATCAACCACATTTAAAAGTACCTGACATTGTTTTGAATTTTGTATCAGTATCGCGAGGTCATCTGCAAAAGCTAATATGGATTCTGTGTATTTGTTGTTGAACTTAAATCGATATCCCCACTTTTTTTCATTTCTAATTAATTTGTCTAATAAAATATTAATAACTATACTAAATATAATAGAAGAAATACGACAGCCCTGAAATAAACCAACGTTATAATTAAGTGGTTTTGAATGGTTTTCATTAAAAATTATAGAGAATTTTTATTTTGAATAATATGATTCAATAATGTCGCGAATTATTTATAATCCAATATTTATACCGTATAAAATTGATCATCAACTGAGGTCCACCATGCAAAGTTTTTTCGTGAGCATTGGATATGATCGAATCCGTTAAATGTGATTTCGCGGGTATGATAACTGGATATTTTGTATTTATAGTATAAAATAGCAAAAAATAAGTTTAAATACGAAAATCATTTTTTTGCGATAATGGTTGTTTCATATCCCACTGTTGCTGTTTTGTTAACGATTCTTCAATAGATAATTGTTTTTTTGCCTGTTTAAGTGGAGTTTCCAATGTATTTGAGGTTTTTAAAGTCTTGATTTCTGTTTCAACGGTAATCAAAATCCCGTACTCCTCGGCATGAACAGCTTTTAAATGGGACCGCAACTCCGAGGTAGTACGCCCAATCCGGGAATACACTTTTTCACAAATATTGCATTTCGCATGATTAGGGACAATAGGAGTGAAATATCTTCATATCTCACTTTTCTTTCCCGGTGACATTATACAATTTTTTTTAGAACTATTACAATAATAATTAAGCACACATCACCTTTGACAATGTTTACCAGTGAATAAACAATCACTGCATAATATAATATTTACCAATAACGAAAACCGAATACTCTCATAACCTACGATGCAGCAACCGTAAAACGCTTCCTATTGGTCTTCCGTGGCGCGCGAAACCCAATCCGGTTAAACTGTCATCTATGCGTCACGACGTGTATAACTTTAAACTTTCGCATTCGCATAAGATTCGCATAGTTTGATGCGAATGCGTGTGATGATACGAATGCTTAAAATAATGCGAATCTTTTGCATATACGAATGCGAATGCAAACATTCGTAACATCCCTGATTAATACTTAGGTCAGCCCTCCCTAGACGACCTCTAACTCGTTTTATCTCTTCGTGATCGAAAAAGGAAGATAATGTAGTAACATTTCTTATTAATTGACCTCCCCCATTTTAGATCATTGAATTGCTGAAAGAAATGCTCTCTTTGACAGGCCTTTATAACAACATGCAGTGCTTGAGTCAACTCTTTATTAGTGGACCATAATAGAAACCTCTCTATTTGTCATTTTAATTTGTTTATAAACCTTCTGCAATAAGCAACAACTCTCAATATTCTAATGATGGAAATTTAGTTCATAAATAGGCTTGATTTCATCAGCCATCCATATGTTTTTAAGGATAATTTATAATGAAATTCACCAATCACATCCGACCAGTCTTCCATAACCTAATTGTAATGTATGTATGTGTGCGTGCCTGCATTCACTGCACACCGCCTGCGCCTGGCAGTCTCGTAATAAACAGCTACGTAGTAAGACGCCTCTTTCATTTACCACAGTGTCGATCGAGGAAAATAATTTGTACGCGGAAATAATACAGTAGTTTTGAGTGCTCAAAGCGTAGTGACGGAGATTAATTATGTCGCTGGGAAGAATAGGAGAATACGATGTGTCTGGGGGCAGCTGGAGTTTATACGTCGAACGGTTAGACATGTATTTCAAAGTGAACGATATAAAACCAGATTTGCATTTACCGACGTTAATAACTGTGATGGGTGGTGAAGCCTATGAACTGTTAAGCCATTTGACAAGCCCATGCAAGCGTTAACTTACACGGAGGTTATTAATTTAATGGGTAACCACATTGAACCAAAACCATCATTCATGGCGGAAAGGTACCGTTTTAGCCATAGAAAATAACAACATGGAGAATCCGTAAGTCAATACCTCAAAGAACTTAAAAAGCTATCCAAGTACTGTGAGTTCGGCCCCACTCTGGAAGAAGCCCTGAGAGATCAATTCGTATGTGGCATAAAAAACGAAACTATTCGGCAGCGTTTATTTGTGGAGAAAAATCTAATCTATGCTATGGCGGTGAATCTTGCGCAGTCACTGGAAGCGGCAGAGCGAGATGCGGCTATGGTGGAGCAACCGAGTGCGAGCGAGAGATTGGAAGATGTAAATAAAATGTCTACTTCGACGCGGGTACCACTACATGGCGGAAAAATGTATCAGCATAGTAGATCAGATAATATGACACAAATCCAAGAAAAAACATGTGCTGTATGCGGAAAAAAGGCCACCCAGATGCGAGATGCCGTTATAAAAATTTCACTTGCAGCAGATGTGGGATCGTGGGGCATTTGAGGCGTATGTGTGCATCACCAACATCAGGCGGCAATGCTGGAGGGTCCGGCGGGGCCCACGCGGGGGGGTGCTCGGCGGCCCAGGCGCGCCCTACACCACGTCCAAGCGGCGCAAGGCGAGACTCCGGATGACGAGGCGACGGCCTCATTTTCTGACATGGAAGAAGATTTCCATGATCTTTGTTTGAACGGTTACAAACCGGTGAGCATGTTTTTGTGTGTAGATAACAATATTATTAGTATGGGAATTGATACCGGTTCTGCAGTGTCGTGTATTAGTAAAGAAACGTATGATAAATATTTTATGGACAGACAGATAGATCTTAGTGATTTAATCTTAAAATTTTACGACGGGAGTAAAGTGAAACCATTAGGGGTTATAAAACCTACTGTACAATATCGTCACATAACTAAGACTTTAGAATTGTTTGTCATAGAGGGCGGTACCACGTCACTTTTAGGTAGACAATGGCTGACAGAATTAGGTATACAAATACCTATATTTCATTGCCAATCTTTAAGTAATAATAACAATGCTCTTGGCGAATTACTCGACAGATATAAAGATCTATTCAGCGGTGGTTTGGGGAGGTTCACTGGTGGCAAGGCGACATTACGGGTGAGGCCGGACGCTGTGCCGGTGTTCTGTCGCGCGAGGCCCCTTCCCTACGCATTGAAGGATAACGTCGACCAATAGCTGGTGGAGATGTTACGCAGCGAAGTCATCGAACCCGTAGACACCTCGGAGTGGGCCACGCCACTGGTACCGGTGCGTAAAGCGGATGGGGGATTGCGTTTATGCGCGGATTATAAGGTAACCTTGAACCCTGCTTTACTGATCGATAGATATCCATTACCCAAAATTGATGACTTATTAGTCAGGTTAAACAGAGCGCTTGTTTTCTCGAAAATTGATTTAAAACAAGCTTATAACCAAATAGAGTTGAATGATTCAAAAAAATTTACAGTTATTAATACTCATAAAGGATTGTTTATGTACAATCGATTAGTTTATGGTCTTGCGTCCAGTCTGGTAATTTTCCAAAGAATAATGTCGAACCTCTTAGTAGATATTCCGCAGGTCGAAGTGTTTTTAGGTGACATTTTAATAGGTACTTCTAATGTTAAGTCACACCTCATTATATTAGAAAAGGTTTTAAATAGGTTACATAGCCATGGTATGAAATTAAAAAAAAGTAAGTGTACATTTGTTACCGACGAAGTTCAGTATTTAGGGTACATAATTTCAAAAGACGGAATTAAAGTCGATCCAAGTAAAATCGAAGCTATCGTTAAAATTCCTCGGTTAAAGAACGTCACTGAATTAAAATCATTTTTAGGTTTAGTTATTTTTTATGCTAGATCTGCGCAGTGCTAACGCAACCATGGTCGGGAGCGCGCGGCGGGGACGAGTGCGAACGCCCGGTGGCGTATGTGTCGCGCTCACTTAATTATGCCGAGCGAAATTATTCACAAATTGATAAGGAAGCGTTAGCCTTAATATTTAATTTAGAAAAGTTCCATCAGTTTCTATATGGTAGACGTTTTATTTTAAGGACTGACCACAAGCCTCTAGTAAGTATCTTTGGAGAGAAACAAGGTATTCCTTCAATGGTAGCCAGTAGACTTCAGAGGTGGGCAACTAACTATCTGCATATACGTATGATATAGAATATATACCTACAGATGCAAACGGCGCGGATGCATTGTCACGTCTTCCAGTGCAGGTTACTAACGCGCGGTCGCATGATGGGCCGCCTCCAGAACAAACTTATTTACATTTCGCACAAAACGAACTGTTATTAGACTATAATAAAATTAAAAAACAAACACAGCGCGATGCAATTTTAGGTCGTGTATTGAATCATCTACGTTCTAATTGGCCGACCGAGGTAGAAATTGAAAATTTAAGACCATTTTTTAATAGAAAATTAGAATTATACGAAGAATTAGGTTGTGTAATGTGGGGACATCGTGTAATTATTCCGGAGGGCTGTAGAAGTCGAGTTTTAGCGATACTACATGAAAGTCACATGGGAATAGTTAAGACAAAGACTTTTGCACGCAGTTATGTGTGGTGGCCGGGCATCGACGAGGCAGTGGAAGCGATGTGCCGCGGGTGCTCCGTGTTCGCGGCGGAGGCGGACGCCCCTGCGCGACATGTGCCCTCGCCGTGGCCTTATCCAACGAAACCGTGGTCTAGGATACACATAGATTTCTTAGGTCCTATTTACGGCAAGACTTATCTTGTTATAGTTGATGCTCGAACCAAATGGCTGGAAGTTTTCCCAGTACCCAGCACTTCAGCTAGTTGCACGATAGAAAGACTCGCGGAAACTTTTGCTCGGTGGGGACTCCCTAAACAAATAGTATCGGATAATGGTCCACCTTTTACTAGTCGGGAGTTTTCTATATTCTTATCAGGCAACGGTATTGAGCATGTGTTATCAGCCCCATACCATCCAGCATCTAACGGTGCCGCAGAAAACGCGATACGTACTATTAAAAGAGTAATAAAAAAGGCCGTACGACAGAAACGTAATATTAATATGGCTATTAATATATTTTTATTATAGTACCATAGTACGGTCCATTGCACTACAGGTGAAACTCCTTCTTCCTTAATGTTAGGCAGGCAGATGCGAACTAAATTAGACGCTCTCAGACCAGACTGCGAAAAAACTGTACGGGTTGCACAAAAGAAACAAATATCTAACGCAACCGGATCGTGTCGTAGTTTCCAACCAGGAGATAAGGTCTGGTTACGCCAATATCAAGGCGGTACCAAAGGGGTACCCGGCCAAGTCTCACGAATGCAAGGGAAAAGGGATTATGTAGTATCCGATCCGTTAGGTAGGGAAACCCATAGGCATATAGATCAGTTAAGGAGGCGTTCAGGTATTTTAATAAGTCCAACCAACCCATCTACATGTCGGCTATCACCCAACCAGCCTCAGATAGCACCTATCGAATCAAGCAGCCCATTAAAGACCAAAGTCAAAGAGATAGTAAGCTTATCTGACCAGAAACCATTGCCTTCAACGTCTCAATCTACGGCTGAGGTACACTCAGGATACGGAAACCCGCACGACAGTAACCCATCGACACGGCTTGAGACTAATCCTAACGAAGGACCATCATTATCGCCATTGTCACCTGAACCTCTTCGAACACGGCCTGTCGTACGTAGAATGTTAAATGTACGAATATTTGTCTTCTCTATTATATGGTTTCTAAATACTAATTTTGATATTTTGATGTATTTAAGAAGAGAGTAGTGTAATGCATGTATGTGTGCGTGCCTGCATTCACTGCACACCGCCTGCGCCTGGCAGTCTTGTAATAAACGGCTACGTAGTAAGACGCATCTTTCATTTACCACACTAATCGCTTTACCTTCCAATGGTCGGATACCTCACGATGCAGGCTCTGCTGGGTTATCGGTTGATGTCACATGTGACCATTGTTATCTGCCTAAGATATTCAAAATTCCAGAAACTCTGTTGGCTATGAAAGTTTTCCAGCGGTTAGGGTGGCTACTCAACCAAGCCAATACAATTGTAGAGTCCAGTCCATGTAAGTATTTTTTTGTACCTTAAGCACTTGAGCAACCTCTCTTAACAGCGTTTTCAGCGGAAGAGCATCACATAACTCTAGTCGTGGAATAGAGATTTGCTGGATTGGGGCTACCTTAGACTTACAAGTCAATAAATGCAGATGAGCGTTAGCAACTTCGTCAATCACGCGAATATAAACTACACCCGCATATGTATCATTGGGACCGTCATTAAAGCCATGAAGTTCTAAAATGCGATCCTTTTGATTTATTCTATCTGCTGTCTATAGATATATCAGGCTTGTTTGTGTGTAATAATGAATAGTGTTTTCTTTTGCAGATTCGGCATCTGGTGAGCAAACGACAAGACACAACTAAGTGATTCACACCTAAACAGTTGTAACATAGATTCGAGGTTTGAACAAAACTACGACAGACTGATATAGTTTCTTTTGCGAACTTTTACAATTACCTAATTTATTGTATGCACGAGAAGAAACAGAAATAATGCCAACAATACTACAGGAAGCAACCATAAAAGCCATTCGTACACAAAAACTACACAAGGCACCGGGGTCGGATCATGTGACAAATGAATTATTAAAATGTGTAGTGCCTGTTCTCGTCCCGAAACTCACGGAGATATTTAATGAAATTATAACAACCGAGGTAATCCCAGAAGACTAGACTAAATCAACAATCATACTGCTACATAAAAAAGGCGACAGGGGAGATATAGCAAATTATAGACCCATTAGTCTAATGTCAAACATTTACATTTTTTTTTCAAAAATTATACTATCTAGAATCACTAACACGCTAGAAGAAAGTCAACCGAAAGAACAAGCTGGATTTCGTAATAATTTCTCTACAATAGATCACATCCACGCCCTGCAACAAGTGATACAAAAATACAAGGAATATAATAAAATATATTACTTAGCATATCTTGATTTCAACAAAGCTTTTGATACTTTGAAACATGGACACATATGGAGCGCTTTAGAAACACAATATATAAAAATACTTAAAAATGTTTATACTAAGAGTACAGCTCATGTAAAGCTGGAACACTCAGGACAGGAATTTCCCATCGAAAGAGGTTTACGCCAGGGTTTTTTTTTTATTTTTTTTTTATACGATCCAGGGCAATGCTTGACTACATTCCACCTGATGGTAAGTGGAATGTAGTCTTAGATGGTAAGGCGCATTGCCCTAGCAACCTATTCACTCTTCTCTTGAATGTGACCACATTGTATTCGGTCGGAAATACCGACGCAGGCAAGCTGTTCCAATCCTTTGCTGTACGCAGTAAAAATGAGGAAGCAAAGCGCTTCGTTCGGACAGGTGGAATGTCCACAACAAAAGGATGAAAATCTGCCGTGCGTCGGGACGTCCGGTGATGGAAGGGGGACGGGGGAATTAAATTGTGTAATTCCAGCGCACACTCACCAAAATGTATCCTATAGAATACTGAGAGGCTAGCAATTCTACGCCTGTGCTCAAGGCTTTGGAAATCGACTTCAACCAATTCGGGATCGCCTATAAGCCTCTTTGCTCGCCTCTCAATTGAGTCCAGAACCGCAAGATGAGACTTTGCGGCACCAGCAAATATGTGACCACAGTACTCTACACTCGACCGGATCTGTGCTTTATATAGAACAAGAAGCTGTCCCGGTGTAAAGTACTGCCGAACCTTCGCAAGAACGGCAAGCTTTGCTGCTGCTGCTCTTGCTCTGGACTCAATGAACCGACTAAAGTTGAGGTTCGAGGAAATCTCTAAACCTAACAACTGAAGCCGGTCACTGTATTCCAAGGATACATTCTGGAAAGTAGGAGCCAAGGTGAAAGGGCTCTTTTTGGCGGTGAACAGACACGTCTGCGTTTTGGTGGCGTTGAATTTTTCATGGCATTAAGACATTCATTACTAGTATCGAAAAGTTCCTTAAGAGCGTTTGAGCGTTTCGTATACAGTATTTTTTTGACCAAAAAACTTCTTCAAAATACAATTAGTCACATATCTCTTATCTTAAATATATGTATAAAGTTTAAACAGATCCCAACAAACAGCATAGTTGTCGATCGATATTGATAAATGTCGCAGGGTCTATTAAGCTTCACCCGTCAAGTAACTTTTCAAATAATAAGGTTTTATCACATTATGTAGAACTTGATTATTGTGAATAAGAGATATATAGAGATCTCGAAATGCGTACACTCTGAATATTTGCCCGAAAATTTTGGTATCGCTATTTAAGGTCATTTGATTTCAACTTGTTCCATACTGCTATTAGCTTCTGAAGAGATTGGTTTCTTCAGGCTAGAGGATATTTTGTGGCGCTCTTTCAGTTCCGTTTTATAATCGGTATATAAATCTTCTACTATACCATAAACATCTTTAATAGAATATTGAGACTTCTGAAATTTGTCCTTATCTGATTCACAGATTAGTTTTAGATGTGTTATGTCAAATGTTTCCCAATGTTTTTCCAAAGTGTCAATTCTTGTTTCAATTTAAGATATAGTTATTTTATCTTTCGGAGAATTTTTTAAACTTTGTAGAGGCTCTAGTATAGTTTTTTTGTAAATCTTCTTGTAAACTCATTAATGACTCCATATCAGATAGGTAAATAAAGATTTATTTAAATTTAATGTTTTTTTATATTTTCAATCGTAATTTTTCAATGTTCAGTAAGCAAATTTTTTTTAATTATGGGAAACCGTCCCGTACGCGTCGCTCTACCAATTAGCGAAGCAAGGGCTAGAAATATTGTGGTACGTTGTATCCCCGAGTATAGAGGTGAAAATTTGGTCTAAGCTGTGGAATAAATTGGAAGACTGATTAATATCCCGATATCTGAAGAACACATATTAAAGTGTACTCGTGTTGCTAAAATAAACAAGGATTCATTACGACCGAGATTCGTCATAGTTAAATTTAATTCCTCCTTGTTGACAATTTTAGTTGGTGTTATAAATTTTAATAAAGCTAATAAGGACAATAACCATCTCGGACACTCTGGAGAAAAGAGAGCTGTGTACATCTCAGAGCACCTATCTTCAACTGCAAAGGACATTTCCGCTGCAGCACGCATTTCTGCCAAAAAAAGCACTATCGTTTTGTCTGGTCATGTAAGGGTAACATTTTCATATAAAAAACCTTATCAAGTGACGTAATCTTTGTTAAGTTAAAAAAATATCTTAAATACCTTACGATAAAGTCTGAAACAGCTTAATACAACATTTTCTACATAATAATTTAAATATTAGCTACATTCTTGATTTTTTATTTAATGGTTAATCGTCATATTTTTTTTATCAAAATGTAAGAGAAATGAAAATAAAAACAAATGATGTAGGTATATATATATATATATATATAGCTTGCAATACATTATTCTGATTACGACATAATAGTCCTTACAGAAACTTGGCTTAACAGTGGAATGTTGAGTAATAAATTTATTGACAATAGACAAACTGTATTTCGTCGAGATTGTGAGTCTAGCAATTCAAAAAAACAAGATGGTGGAGTTTTGATAGCGGTTTCTAAAAAATATAAATGTTATAGAATTCAATTATGAGAAAATGATTTTATGGCTCTAACCAGATTGGCTTAATATAACTACGTAAACAACGTATATGGCAAAATACTTCATCTTGTGTTTAGTAGTTTAGGCAACCTTGAAATAGAACGTAGTAATTTTTCCGTTTGCTCAATAGATAATTATCACCCACCCTTAGACATAAATTATAGTAATAATTCTTTATTGCCACATAATAAGTGTTGTATGTATTCATTTCATTGGGTGAAGAAGCTTCTCCGACTCTTCATAAGTTAGTTGAAGTAACTAGTTTCACAGACTTTTTACAGTCGTTTCTGTTTTTGTGGACAATATTTACAATTTTGTTAGCTTTATTATAGACAAAACGCCCGAGAAAACGATAAAATCTCTTACAAAAGTAAGTTCTGTGAGTAACTGCTGGTGGAAGATTAAACCTGCGTGTTACATTTTGTGATGATGAAACAAGACAACCCGACTTGGATATGTAAGTGTTGTTTTAATATAACTTGGAGTAAAAACAATTGAGGCACTGTTAGGACTTCAATATTCTCATACAGTTCTTTAGTAGGATAGCAGTATGGCTTAGAAGTACATACTTTTAATACAGCTCTCTGTACCCGTTCAAGGTTTAGTAGTTCAGTCTTACAAGCACCACCCCATGATAAAATACAATATCCTAGCAAAGACTGGCATAAGGCAAAGTAAACCATCTTAGGAATATATTTTTCTGCAACATGTCTAAAATTTTTTAAATATAAAAATAAGTTTACGATTTTTTCCTGATAGGTGTTCAATGTGTGGTATAAAATTTAATTTCTGGTCAATAATTATGCCTAAATATTTAATTCACATTATTCAATTTAGGGCAGTTGCAATCTAGGGGTCTGCCAGTCAAATGATTGTGAGCGGTAATAGAAAAATTATTAATGTTTAACTGGTTAGTTCTTTGTATATAAAAATGAATAAATTTAGTTTTCTCAACATTCAAAGATAGTGTGTTAACGGCTTACCACGCTGTTATTTTATGAAACCCATTTTGAGCTGTATCAAATGTTTTTTCCCACGTTAAGTCTGTAAAAATAAGAACAGTATCATCGGCAAATGCCAAAAATCTGCCACCCTTTAATTTTAATTTGCATATTTCGATTAGGTAGACTAGGAAAAGTGTAGGGCCTAGAATACTTCCCTGTGGAACGCCAAATTTTACGGGAAGATTGCTACTAATGTATTCATCGATTTTCACACAGTGTCCGTTCTGTCAGATAAGTCCTAAACAAATTCAGCTAGTGTCCTTTAACACCAATATGTTCTAATTTATGAATTATCTTAAGAATGGAGACCGTGTCAAATACTTTGGCAAGGTCAGGTCCAGAAAGATAGCAATACTCTTCTAAACCTTATCCAAAGCTTGGACAATATGATCTTCAGTTCATGCACTGCATCGCTAGTAGCTCTATTATTTCGAAAACCATATTGGTTATTTGAAAAAAACTTATTTTGCTCTTGATAGGTTTTTAGACGTTTGTTCATGATTTTTTCCAAGACCTGGGACAGTGAGGACAAAACAGATATTGGCGTATAATTATTGACTTGGTGTACGTCCCCAGTCTTGTAGATTGGATGGATAAGAGCTTTTTAAATAAATCAGGAAAGATTCCTGTATTTATACACAAGTTAAAAATGAATGTCAGTGGTGGAATGAATATGTTTTTATATCGATTGATTATGTTAGAGGATATTCCATCAGTGCCAATCGCGCAGTTTTTTTCAAAGATAACATCATTTGGTCTACTTCCAACTCATCAGTTTCCATAAAAACTAAAGAATTACAAGAAGCAGTTGAAATCATTATTTCAGACATACTGACATCATGAAGAGATGTTTCCGTTGTTCTATCATATAATTTTTTTCCCCTATTGTTGTAAAAAATCTATTTACTTCATTAATGGACTCTTCAATGTTATTTTTTATTTTTAGTAAAGGACTAAAATACATTGATTAGCCGAAACGCTTGTTTTATTGACGTGCGTTATCTCTTTTATTAATTGCCACATTTAGGATTTAGATTTCTTTAGTTCGGCTGTATCGTAATTTCTTTTAAGAAATACAATAAGCGTTACAATAGTGTCGGCATCTTTTGTAAGTAAAAATAATTATATTATTGTTAGGTGATTTTTTCATTGTTATGTACATCCTGTCCCTATTGCGCCTAAATCTTAAAACACCTGGTTGTAATCCATGGTTTTATTATTCTTAAGCGATGTGATACAATATAAAAAGAGGTACTAAGTTGTGAAGTTTTACGGACTTCCCTTTTTTTATATGTACTATTAATTCTAACTTTGTTCAAAGTTAGTAAAACAGCATTATGGTCCGTAATAGTGGAATTTATTGCTACGGTCGCTGCTTTGTATTTAGTTTTAAGTAAGACATGATCAAGGCAAGTTTTACCATGCGTAACCAGATTATGAGCTAGTAATAGGCCGTGACTAGCATTCATATTTAAGTATACTGTTGTTTTGAAGTCCATATTATGCTCTACAATATTTATGTTAATGTCATCAATAATTGCTATAGTGCTATTAGAGAAATTTGCGGTTAGTATTGATCTAGTGAGGTTAGAACATACGTTATATCTTTAAATGATGGTGGTCTATACATTGCTAAGATATAAATACCTTTTCCTATTCTTACTTAAATACAGTTGACGTCTGCAATATCAATTTCGGTGTTTTTGGTATACACTACTACTCTCCATCAATTTGATTGATTTGCTTGCTACATGGATACGAGCCTTTCCGCCACGTACCGTCACAAACTACACTCACAGTATCTCTATCCAGGTGTTTAACCGAATGCGTATAAAAGCGAGGTGTTATGGTCTTTATCACTGGGTTCCACGATGACGATAACTTAAATCCATCTTCCCGATTGAAAGTCCTGTTTTTCTTGATTTCAATCGCTTCTCGTACAACTCGAGAATAAAAGTGTCGTTCTGTGTTAGTTCCCGCTTCCAAAGCATGTTCTGCGATCGCTGATTTATTCGTCTGTCGGTTCTTTACAGAAGCAATATGTTCTTTGACCCTTTCCGAAATAGAGCACTTTGTTTGGCCTATGTAAGAACTACCGCAGCTGCAGTTTATTTTATAAACACCTGGAGTTTGTAGCGGTAATACATCCTTTGGTGTGCCTACGATGTTATGAACCTTTATGCCCGGCTTATAAACTGTCGGGATGGAGTATTTCTTTAAGGTGGAGCCGATCTTATCCGTTACTCCTTTGACATAAGGTATATAGGCTTGTCGTTCTGTGGAGAGGACCTGGGTACGATGAAATTCAGTCCAGTGATTGGTTCAGTTCAGTCAAAGTCAATCCAGAAAAATGCAGTGCGACAGAATATTTAATATGAATAAAACCTAATGCAGTGAATCTTAAAATTTATGTGTTAAAAAATTTTGTGAGTATTGATAAGCAAATAAATACGCGGGGAGATGTATTAATCGTCCTTTTCTGTGAGTTGTTTAATATTTTTATAAATTGACAACCAAGTAGAAATGGAAAATTATAAAATAATAAATCTATTCTATAAAAGTAACTAAAACTAAGACTTCTAAATGTAGCGCTAATACTAATTCGAACTAATCCGCACTAAATCTAGTCATTTTTTCACTAAGAGTTTGGTTAGATCTGCCTTACTTTCAATGCAAACTGCAAGTTCACCTTCAACTTTCCGTAGACTTTAGATAGACGAAATTTCTTGCAGCCCAGCAATATGAATAATTATTTTCTCGGCTAAAGAGACGTGCCATGTAATAAAGTTTTTGAATCTTTGTTGTTGAAGCCTCTGATACAAACACCGGTTTTGGCTGTCCCGGCATCTTGAGGTGCCTTAAGTTTAATTTGTCGCAGTTAGCCTTGCTTCTATTGAACAGTTTTAGAGATTGTAATAATTTATCCCTTTTTATGACGCTGTTTTGTTCGACTATAATTAGGTTAACGGTATCTTTGTTGGTATTAACTCTGTAGACGTCCCTTATATCAGAATCGGTGAAGTCTACGTCTACAGTTTTTGCCAAATATTTAACCACTTCACAAATATCTTCTTTCGATTCTTTTTTTGTATTGCCATGGACGATGGTAGGAATGTTACGTAACTCTAATCTCGTGCATTTAAATTTACGCTACATTGCCTCTACTTTCTCCTCTAATTTTAAATTATTTTTTTATCCTCTACTATTTATTTGACAGATTAAGGATTTGTTGGACATTTCTTTTCTAATCTCACCGTGATCATCGTCGTCCTCACGCCTGCGTTTTTGATACATACTAACATAACCACTATGTTCAGAAGGAGTATCCGAATCATAAGGTTGTTGTACTTTTTTGCACTAGGTAGGTCTTGTGGTTAGTGGCGAAGAGGCATTATGAAAAACTTTGTTGATCACCGAAACGAGTGCAAGCGATAACAATTCAAAAATTCACACGTACCTTGAGAATCAAGCTATCAACAAAAGTCGGTAGGTCGTAAATTAATTTATTTATTAAATTCTCAACAGTTATTAATTAAATTATTGTTAATTATCAATCAAATTAATAAATTAAATCGGTATGGCAACACTGTGGTGTTAAAATGACTCTCTCACCTACTACGTTGACACAATGATGACAGTTGGCGTGTCGTTGACACTTAATGTACCGTTGACACTTGACGTAATGTTGTCTCAGCTATTATTGTCGTTCTAAATACTTAAAAAGAATTAATGGCTTAAGGTTACCTTATATCTTCTTGTTACTAAGGATTTTTTTCATCTAAACTTTGTTTCATTTTCGTAATTTTAATATTATGTGTATTAATATTTTTTAAAAATTTAGAAATTTGTTATTTTAATTTATATACGGACAAAAAATGTTTTTTTTATGAATGCTAAGTTAGCCTTTAAGTGGTTATACAATGTTAATAAGTTAAGCAATTTAATGTTTTTTGTAACATAGCGTAAGAAAATAAATATTGTATAAACGTTAGCTTCCTACTTAATAAATAAATAAATAAATAAATACTATCAATATGTTCTATCATTATATATTTCCAATGTATAATGGAAATAAATTTGCACAGCGGTGACCAGGAGACAACTCGTTTATTTGAGTATCTCAGTGAGGCTGCAGATATGGCTCTGTATCAGTACCCTTTGGCGCAGCTCGTCTTTCTGGGGGACTTTAATGCCTGTCATCAGGACTGGCTGTTCCCGTACCAGAAGACCGACCATGCTGGAAGAGAAGCGCGGAACTTTGCGTTGTCCTTGGACCTCTTTCAGCTGGTGAGGCAAGCGACAAGGGTACCAGATGTGGTAGGCCATACAGCCAATTGCCTGGACCTTCTGCTGACAACTGATCCGGACAGGTATCGTGTAGAGGTCACGTCCCCCTTGGGAACCTCCGATCACTGTCTGGTGAAATCTGTATTTACATATTCCCCACCAGCTTTCGAACCACATGGTGTTAGGCGAGTATGGAAATACAAGTCAGCAGATTGGGATGAGATGCGGCACTTTTTTGCGTCTTATCCTTGGCGGCAGGTCTGCTTCTCTTCTTTGGATCCGTCGAGTTGCGCGGATGCTATAACCGATGTGGTGCATCAGGCAATGGAGTATTTTATTCCTTTTGCTGACGTACCCATCGGTGGCAAAGCTCGCCCATGGTTTAATGCCGAATGTCGTCATGCACATGACCGAAAACATTCGGCATACCTCATTTGGGCTGATGCTCGAAGCCGCAAAACTCCGGATGTAAGTACAAAGAAGAGAGCCTTTAACCAAGCTGCCAAGTTCTATAAAAAGGCATTGCGGAAGGCTCGTCTTGATCGGATCGTTAAGAATGGCGAAAAGCTCTCTGTCAGACCAACTGGCAGTCGAGCTTTCTGGTCTCTTGCTAAAGCGATCGAGTCGAACTTCTGCCAACCCTCACTGCCTGCTCTGCTGAAGCCTGATGGATCCCTGGCCCACACAGCAACAGAGAAAGCGAATGTATTTGCTTCTCTGTTTGCTGAGAATTCGCATCTAGACACTGGCAATGCTTCTCCAGAACATCTTCCTCACTGCGGTATTTCGATGCCTGAAATCCGCATCACTAACAAAGAGGTATGGAGAACATTGTGTCGTTTAGATGTGAATAAAGCCAGTGGTCCTGATGGTATACCAGCCATTCTGCTCAAGACATGTGCAGCTGAGTTGTCTCCTGTATTGACACGTCTGTATCGCCTCTCTTTCAAGACTGGAAAAGTGCCGGAATCCTGGAAGCTTGCCAACGTGCAACCCGTGCCCAAAAAAGGCAGCTGTGCCGATCCTGCTAATTATAGGCCCATTTCAATCACCTCCATACTCTGCAAGATTATGGAGCGTGTATTGAACTCGCGGCTTCTAGCGTACGTAGAAGGTAACGATCTCCTCAGTGACCGACAGTACGGATTTCGCCGAAATAGGTCCACTGGGGACCTTCTAGCGTACGCAACACACATTTTAGGCGAAGCCATCGAAAGGAACGGAGAAGCGGTCGCCGTCTCTCTGGACGTCTCGAAGGCTTTTGACAGGGTCTGGCACGTGAGCCTTTTAAGCAAGCTTTCAGCGTACGGTATATCTCCTAGTCTGATTGACTGGATAACGGACTTTTTGAGCCGGAGATCTCTCCGTGTTGTTGTCGACGGGTGTTCTTCGGAACCCTTGACAATAAATGCCGGAGTACCTCAGGGGTCCGTTCTTTCTGCAACTCTTTTTCTGCTGCACATTAACGATCTGCTGAAGCCCGGTATCTATGGGTATGCAGACGACAGCACAGTTGTAGAAAGATATCTGCCAAGTTCTCGGGCTAGTAGAGATGAAGTACAATCTGAAAGAGAAGCCATGGTGCAACGTTTGAATGACAAACTTCAGGCAGTCTCCGCATGGGGCAATGCCAATCTTGTCAAATTCAACGCCACCAAAACGCAGACGTGTTTGTTCACCGCCAAAAGGAGCCCCTTCACCTTGGCTCCTACTTTCCAGAATGTATCCTTGGAATACAGTGACTGGCTTCAGTTGTTAGGCTTAGAGATCTCCTCGAACCTCAACTTTGGTCGGTACATTGAGTCCAGAGCAAGAGCAGCTGCAGGAAAGCTTGCCGTACTTGCGAAGGTGCGACAGTACTTTACACCGGGACAGCTTTTTGTATTATACAAAGCACAGATCCGGTCGTGTGTAGAGTACTGTGGCCACATATTTGCTGGTGCCGCAAAGACTCATCTTGCGGTTCTGGACTCAATTGAGAGGCGAGCAAAGAGGCTTATTGGCGACCCTAAATTGGTTGACGCCAAACTCCACAGCCTTGAACACAGGCGTAGAATTGCCAGCCTCTCAGTATTCTATAGGATACATTTTGGTGAGTGTGCGCAGGAATTGCACGACCTAATTCCCCCATCCCCGTTCCTTTGCCGGACGTCCCGACGCACGGCGGGTATCCATCCCTACGTTGTGGACACTCCACCTGTCCGAACGAAGCGCTATGCTTCATCTTTTTTAGTGCGTACAGCGAAGGACTGGAACAATCTGCCTGCGTCGGTATTTCCGGCAAAATATAATGTGGGTGTCTTCAAGAGGAGAGTGAATAGGCTGCTAGGTTAATGCGCTTTACCACCTAAGACTACATTTCACTTTCCATCAGGTGGAATGTAGTCAAGCATTAACCTAGTTTTGTATAAAAAAAAAAAAAAAAAAAAAATGTACCATCAAAACTAAATGTACTATCTTTATATACTATCAATATGTACCATCAATTCCTCAAGTTTACATGGTCATATTTTGATTAAATATAATGTAAATATAATATATATATAATAAATATAATATTTCAATTTCGATCATTATAAAAGCGCATACGAAGTGCCAGAAAACCAAAGACTATATGGGGATCCAAATGAACACAAAACTGAGACTCCTACTGAAGATTTTCATGCCAACCCACCAACTTTGGAGGAAATCAATAAAATAATTAAAATGAAACCATCTAAACCAGCACCAGGTCCAGATGGTATTCCTTATATAGTTTACAAAAAATGTCCGTCGCTCCATAAACATCTTTTAAATATATTCGGTAAAGCTGGTCAAGAAAGCAAATACCGGTATCATTCGGAAAAGCCCTTTCTGTCCTTATTCCGAAAAACAGCAATGCCAATAATCCTAAGGATACTAGACCAATAGCCCTAACAAATACAATTCCCAAAGTATTTTTTCTCTTTTTTACAAACAAAAATGACGCAATTCATGATTAACAATAGATATTTCAGGCCTAATCACCAGAAAGGTTTTTGCCCGGAATTTCTGGATGCCTTTAAGATAATACGTTAATATCGGAAAGCCTTAAAGATGCTTGAACTAGCGAGAGACAAATTACAATTTGTTGGATAGACTAAGAAAACTCTTTTGGGTCGGTACGACATGAACTGATAATGTTCGCGCTTAAATGGTATAACTTTCCTACGGTAGTTCGCGACATTATTGCATCATACTATTCAAAATTAAAATTCTCTATAATTTTTAATGAAAACCATTCAAAACCACTTAATTATAACGTTGGTTTATTTCAGAGCTGTTGTATTTCTCCTATTATATTTAATATAGTTAATAAAATTTTAATAGACAAATTAATTAAAATTAAAAAAGTGGGGATATCGATTTAAGTTCAACAACAAATACACGGAATCCATACTAGCTTTTGCAGATGATCTCGCGATACTGACACGAAATTCAAAACAATGTCAGGTACTTTTAAATGTAGTTGAGGATTTCTGTACGTGGACGGGCGGACTGAGGATAAAACCAAGTAAATGTTTTAGTCTGTGTCTGGGTAGACGGAATACCAAATATACCTCTTACGATCCGGGTCTTAGAATAGGCGGTCAGTACGTTAGTACGGTTACGGAAGCAACTCCGTTTAAATTCTTAGGTAAAAAAAAACAATTACCAAGGCCGTACTCCATCGTTGGATGCAATAGTCGATAGCTTTTTAAATGATCTCAAAAAGGTAGACAACCAGCCAATAAGTAACGTCAAAAAAGCTTGGATTTACGATAATTTTTTAACATCACGTCTAAATTGGCCTTTCCTCGCTTATAATATTAATAAAACCCTTTTGTCAAAGTTAGATGCAAGTGTCATAAAAACATTGAAGTTATAGCTCGGGTTAGCGCACTCAGAGGACTCTCCAACCTTATTTAGAGACCGAAACAATTTTGGATTAAAATTAAAGAAACCATCGGAGTTCTACAAACATCTAAGAGTTACCAAAAGACTTATCATCGGAAAATCTAAAGATGATACTGTAACTTCTCTTCCAAAAGACAAAGTCGCCTCAGAGCTCGAGTAACGACTTCATTTCCATAAAAAAAATATGATAGGTGCTCAAACGAATAAAGTAGGGCTAGGATCAAGTTGGAAAGTTCAAGATATAAACATAACAAAATCTTTTATTCGACAAGACGAAAACGATAATTACCGACTCCACGCGATGAGCCTAGAAATTCAAAACGAATGGGTGACCATATGAGATTTTTGTATTCCACTAGCTTTGAAGTGGCCCACCTTAATTTATGATTGGTCCCCAGCATTATTAAAATTCTATCTTAATATTTTCCAAATGACTCTCCCAGATCAAAGTAATTTAGTAAGATGGGGCAAAGCCACCGAAAAGGCTT
Organism: Napeogenes sylphis; assembly: GCA_959347405.1. NCBI lineage: Eukaryota > Metazoa > Arthropoda > Insecta > Lepidoptera > Nymphalidae > Napeogenes > Napeogenes sylphis. The sequence continues at coordinate 22,339,751 of OY365782.1, forward strand.
GCAACATCTGTGGGAAGGCAATAGGAACCGTGAAACACTTATTAGTAGGGTGTAGGGTACTTCTAGATAAAGGTCAATAGTCGCGTCGCCACGATAAGGTATTAGAAATTATACGAGAAGCGGTTAGTCTTTCAGTAACAAAAGCCCGGAAGGGTATAACAACCACCAAACTGTAGAATTCGTAAAAGAAGGCTCCTCCAAAAAATCAATAGCGGAACCATATCCAATTTTAGGCGCGGCTCTTGATTGGATTCTCATGATGGACACGTATGAAAAGCATTACAAAATCCCTGGGGTTGTTGGTGTTTCATCATCCAGATCGGACTTATTCCTGTATTCTAAACATCTGAGGTACGTGATACTTGCGGAGCTTCTTGTTACTTGGGAAACAAACATCCTCAGGGATCACACATTCAAGCTCAATAAGTATTACGAACTGACCAACGAACTGATCAGGAATATATTTATAGTTAGTTTGTACGCGGTAGAAGTGGAAGCGAGAGGTATAACAGCAAAATATCTCTATAGCCTACTTCAAGACCTTGGCCTTTCTAGAACCCGCACCGGTTCATTTCTAGAACGTATTTCAAAGGCGGCATTAGTAGTAGTTCTTTCCAAATTTGGTTAGGTAGGGAGAGGAGTGTAGAGGGTGAAGGCAAGCGTTTTTGCGCATTATAAAGAGGCCCCTTAAACCTACTCCTGGGTTGCAAGTTCCAGGCACTGCTTGCACTCCTCTTCTTGCAACGCGATGGGCCCGGCACCCGCACGGTGAATCCATGAAATGCTAAGAAGCTTCATCTTAATGAAAATCTATAAGTGTGATATATGTTTAGAATGGTTTTTAAGTACTTTGTTTAAAAAGTATTTAAATGGACGTTTAAGTAAAAACAAGAGAGTAAGTAAGTAATATTGTATCCTCATTAAAAACTTTAAATAGATTTTTGACAGTGAGCGATGTCTGCCGATGTCTTAATTATGATTGTATCACTTAAAATAAATCATATAGAAGCCAATACTAAAAAAAAGGAAAAGGGCAGTTGTTTTAATACGAGTTTAAGGCGTGCGACGCCGCAGGAAAAAGCTAGTGAAGTATAAAACTTCTAAGTATGAAACCTGTTCTTACCTGAAATATAACAAAATAAATTAGTTTTGAAATAATGTCTTACCGCAATGGTACGAAAATAAGAGATTATTAACTTTATTTGTTAACTGATTAAAATAAAAAACACACTAAATGTACTTTACATTGCCCATGACAATATGTTCCCGAAAACTGCATCCAAATCGGTTAATTCCTTTCTGAGATGCTTAACAAATATACAGACATAGACATACAAACATACAGACGAACAGACAAAATGAAAAACACTGTTTTGGGTTTTCTAGCTTTACAAGGTTATTTGTATTTAGTTGACCACCTCTTACAGTCAGCCTCTCTGCATCAATCCCAACAACTTTTTTTCTACGAAATCTTCTTAGATTTGCATTGTATTTATTACATAGTTGACATAAATTGACATAATTTTTTTATTTCTCAACCGATTCAAATTAAATAAACACTAAATGTTAAGTGAAGACTGTGACAATATAATCCTTAAAACCGCATTTATTCAGCCTTTTCTGAGATTAGCGTGCACGAACATACAGACGTACAGATATACAGAAAAAATGAAAAGCCATTGTTTTGGGTTCTCTTGCTTTTATAAAAGCCCCTCATTTTGTTTCCTTATATTATTTCCCATTTACAGAAATAGATCAGTGACAATTTTATTATATGTATAGAAGAAGAAGAAAAAGATATCACACTATGCAAGTATTATTCATTGAAAATATTTAATTTTCATGCTAAATAACGACGATCATAACTCAGTTACAACGCAAGCCATTTAAAACGGCCTTAAGAGTTTTATTTCTATCATAAATTATATTAATTGTATTTGCAAAGGGTTAACGACGACAAGGGTTGGAATTGTGGCAGCCGTTAGGAATGTTGACAAATGACGAAATCTATTCTATAAGAAATGAAAAGAAGCAACGTTTTAATTTTTTTTCTAATAAAAGGCAGTTTTTTACAATATTTGTTGTTAAAAACAACTTTTGAAATACATGCGTTAATTTAACACGCAACAACATAATATTTGATTTGTTATATCTTATTCATTAATTATTTATTTATTTGGCTCACCTAGGTAACTAACTTAGGTTACATAGTTGATTTGATCACAGTTAATAATAAATATAGTACCTATATATATACTTACATACATATACTTTATTGGAAGAATTAATTAATAATTAAGAATTAATTAATATATTACTTATATATTAATTAATTATAATAATTAATTAATATAATTAATTATAATATATTACATATATATTGTATGTAAACATGTTTAGCCAAATAAAGTTGGTTTTATTCCCGCATCGCGAATAGCAGATTGAAAATTACTTTCGTTATCATACAAAAAAACTACAACATAAAATAATAAAGCAAAAAAAAAACAAATACAAAATATAAAAATGAAATAAGGAACTAATACTAACAGTGACTTCCAAAAGCTTGACCACCCAGCTTTGCTGGAGTATGTTAATCCAGCGCTGGTTTTCAGCGGTGGCCGTGTCATGACGTAACCAACACAAGTGACAGTTAACCTAATAATATTATTTTAACAATACAAGATTCTTAACCATAAAAATATACGTTAAGACAAGATTTCAAACATATCGCATCAGAATACAAGAATGTAATGATAGGATATCATAAATATATAACCGTAGTTTCAACATCTTGTTTAGGATATACAATAAGGAGAATACAACCTAAAATAGACGAAAAATTTCAGAATTTGTTCATCGAGAGATGAATAGATTATATTTACAGCAGCAGCTCTCCACCAAACTACAGTACTATATTTAAATATATTTTTTTTTAATAAATAATTTCCACGACCCATGAGATATGATAATTGTGGAAATACCCCGACCTTAGCTAAGGATTTTTACCTAATATGAATTATCAATAAATAATTATCAACATTATCAACATCAGTATCATTCAATATAACATAACCCTAACCTAAGTTTCAAACAGATTTGTTGAATTAAAAAAAAATTGTAGATAACTATAGAATTTGCGTCTTCTGAAGTATAAATATTTTTCTCATTTGTATATAAAATTAATAAAACCTAAATGAGTTTAAAATGTAAATGATCCAGAGAGTTCACCTTTATCTCGTTCCATTTGCTTTTATGCTATTATATAATTTTTCGCATTAAAATAAATAGTTCAAAAATATTGTATGTTACAATAATATTCAAGACGTAACAAAACAAAAAGTATATGAAGGTTAACAAATTAATTACAAAATGTAATAAACTCAATAATAATAAGTTTTCTGCAAAGCAAATAAATGATTTAAAATTTGAACGCACAAAATTAATTAAAAAAGTGAGTGTTTATAATAGGAAAATTATTGAGACTAGGTCAATATGTGAGCGAGGTACCCAAAACTTGCATGAGGAAATCACACAATAACTTCTTCATTGCAATCAATAAGTAAAAAATATGAATGTTCTCAGGATAAAATTAGGGAACATATTGAAGCCACAGGTAATTCAGTTATAACTTAGAGCGGTTTCAGTCTTTAACTATTAATTATGTTAATTGTTATTGTTTAACTAAAAAAATGTAGTTTCTAAACTAAACTCTGAGAAGTGGGTGATCGGCTATACATATTTGAAAATAGTAATAAAAATGTAAACATTATGAAAAAAAATCAAATATATAATAAGTTCTCTGTTGTGCTCAGACATAATTACTTGTTTTTTTTCAAGGCTTTGTCTCTTTCTTTCTCTCTTAAGAAGTGAATTAAATAATGTTTATAATATACGCTCGTCTGAGCCAGTTACCAGCATAATTTAGATAAAATAATTAACTTGGAAATTATTAAAAATATAGAAAAAATATTAAAATTAAGATAAAAATAATTGTAAATTTATTATTGGTACATTTCCATATTCATAACATAAGTTTATTGTGCATAACAAAGCACTGGTTTTCAAAGAATACAATATTATAAATGTAAAAATTTTTGAATTGTCAAGTTCGTTCTGAAGAAAGAAAGCTATTCGCGGTGGCTCACTTATCTTAGCTCGTAATGATGTAGTGTTAAAGTCTCGATCAGACATAGTGGCGCTCTCTGTCGAGCAAATTATTGAACTATCCTACATTAGGCTCAATAAATATATTATTTTATGCGTGTACCAACCATAGAGATATTATATATAGAGTAGGTAAGCCAGCCTAAAATGTTTGATTGAACTTAAAATAGATAGATAGATCGAAATTCCCCGTCTGTCTCTATTTTTTATGAAATATCGTGCTTCGTCGTCGTCATCTCGTATGTAATTCGTAGCAATTGAGTGACCAATTGTCATTTTTACTCAATGCTGAAAGCTAACCTAATATTTAAACGTGTGAGATCAAATTTGAGTAAATATACTATAGTTATTATTTATTTATTGAGTCTATAAAATGACAAATGCATTAGGTGTAAAAAAGAAGCTATTCATTTTGACTAAAGTCGCAGTTTTCACAAGTAAAAAATTGTCAGTTTTTATATTTGTCATACACATATTAAAAAATATATTAGTAGTATATAACGTGTCATAAAAGATTAATTTCATAAGAAGATATTCAAATCTACTTATTTCCCTTCAGATTTCCTAAGGGTTTAAAGACAAAATGAATGAATGCTATTGAAAATTTATCTATAAAAAAAAAACTTCAAAGATTTGTAGTGACCACTTTGATACTAGATCATAACTTATATCATGATATTGATGAATATAAAACTTTAAGAAGAATACTATAAAATGCTGTTCCTTGCGTACGTAATATCAGGCAAAGAAGTATCTTTCAACTTACCAATAAATTTATCGAGACTCGCTAGTCTCTGAATATTTAACTATATCTGAATACATATTGCTAAAATACAGAAAGCCATCATAATCTAAAATAACAACGAAAATAAAAAATATATTATAATAATCACAATATCCGAATAGGATAACAGAAACCACATTTTCAAACATTTCTACAGTTACTGAATTATAAAATAGAAGATGAATAACATTTCCATCGGATTATGTTATTTTGATAGGTCATTGCACAGAAAAAAATATTAACACTATTACAAAAAGTATTAACTTTATTATCTCTATGCCAGAAACTGTAAAAATATTGTCACCTAAAGTTCTTCTTTACTATTATCATCGTGGTTGGAAGGCACAGACCAAAATTAAAAATACCACCAGACCAGATTAGACCAGAATGTCGAAAAAATTTTAACTATAAAGATTTGTAAGGATGCGTCTGTAATATGTGATGAATCTTCGGGTCTCTATTTCATCCCCTTTACCATAACATCAAATGAATATCACCTATATTCATTTGAATTGAATCTTGAAGTTCTTGGCTTTAACTTGACTGGGCTGATTTTTTTTAGACATTAGAAAACTTATTTGTTATAGATTTAGTACAAGGTACAAGGTTGATTTCACATATATTTTTAGCCCCCGACCCAAAAAGAGGGGTGTTATAAGTTTGATCTGCGTATCTATGTATCTGTGTGTCTGTGTATCTGTACTTCTGTCTGTGGCAACGTAGCAACGAAGTGCGTAGACAGATTTGGATGCGGTTTTAATCGAAAGCTTTGGTTGGCGAGATGGTTTTTAGCTGTATTTGGTCTAAATAGAAGCAGTCGTCTCCAAGATATGGATCTTTTATAGAGCTGGTGAAAGGTTCTTATACAGTATTGATAGTATAAATCTAAACAAGTGAAGTGTGTTCGTAGATTCATTTAGATTTTAGTACAACAAAGAAAAATATAAAATAATTTTTAAAAAGCAGAAAAGAAATATTAAAAATACTCGATACAAAAATACGTCTAAAAAGGAAAAAATACTATTATTATGTACTTCTTACTTATTGAAGTCATTGCGTCGGGGCATTTCCCAGAGCCTGAGGTAATTGCGCTAAAACCTATTTTTCTAAAAGCATTATTACTTTCAATAGTCCAAAGATGATTAGGTTTTGTGTTAAATTATCGAAAGCTAGATAGTTATACACAATATTAATGTTCATAATTATAATAAAAACCGATATTATAATAAATACAGGTTTTTTTTCTTTATGTGAGCTCCATTTACTCGTCTTTCCCTGGTTATACCTTTCAGAAAAATATTATTTTGAAATACTTATTTGTTAAAACATTTGGAATGTTAAGAAGTTTCAAAACAAGACACTAATTTAAACAACAACTTTTCCACGGTTTGTATCATCTTAAGTCTAGTTCAAAGTTATTATATATTACTAGATCTTACTTATTATTAAATTTTACTTATCTCGTCTTTTAAAAAAGACACGCCATCTCTTATCTCAGGATAAAACTAAATTCTTAGAGAAACGCCCTCTTGCGGTGCTCTTAAAACTTATGTCGTACGGAAAATCATGATAGGTAGACTTTTGTAAGAAAACAGATATATATTTATAGATGGCGTAAATGTAAAAGTAAGAAATGCATAGTTTTAAAAATAGTTATTATGTATATATTTATTTCAAAGATATTTCACATAATATTCCAAATATCTTTATATATATATTTCTTGTGTGCGTGTGTATGTCACTGAACTCCTCCTAAACGACTGGACAGATTTTTATGAAATTCTTTGTGTGTGTTTAAGGGGACTTCAGAATTGTTTAGATTCACAATTTGGTCCACTGGAAAATGGTTTTTTGATTAATTTTTAATGTGTAAGTAGGTGGTGATTTTGGAATGTTTCAAATTGGTTCCGACGGACTGCGTTACCATGGCAATGTCAAATATTAAATAATATAATATTTTAATTATAGTCTGCCCTGACAGTTGGGGTTGCGATAGAAATGAGAAAAATATTTTAGTACTAGCGGCCCGCATGCTTTGCTACGTAAAAAGTGAAATTTAAAAAAAATATATTGGAACATCAAATTCATTTATTTAATCAAAAAATCTTTATTTACATATTCATACGGTATCGATTGGTCGAATTATGATAAATGTACATGTAATGTAACGTTAGATATTGTGATAACTTTTAAATTAAAGACGCGTGTACAAGACAACGTCTGTTGGTTCCGCTAGTATAATTATAATATTAAGACGTCTATGAAATAATGTTTAAGAGTAAAAATTGTTTAATCAATAGTAAGTAAAGTTTTTTTATGAATTCTACTCAAAATCAAATCAATAATTATAATAAACAAAATAAGTTAAGATTAAAATAAAATCATAGTTTACTACCAGTAACAAAACGAAATATATAAAAAAAAGAAAATCATGGTACATTTATAAGTTCTTTTAATTCAGTCTTTTACCACTCTCTATAAAAACTCTATATCAATGGACCCACAATAAAGACAGGGACTTGGGGGCTATTCACGGGGCAGTGGCTATATCTCAGCAGAAATGTAAATCGCCCAGCCCTTGGAATGTGGGGATGTTTTTGTGGGACGCTTTTGGCTTTGGCTAGCCTCGGAAACACTTGCGTACACATCCGCGTTGCCGATGGCGGCCACCTCGCTAATAGGACACGTTCGTTTGATAAGGGCGCGCCCCACGCTGGTTGCCGCCTTCATAGATCATGAAAGGGCTCTTCTGCATCTCCACCCAAGCCCACCGAACCAGACTAAGACATCCATCTTTATCGAGACGGCAGCAAGCAGCACTCGAAATCAAGGAGTCCGGATCCGACTTACCCACTCGGGCCCAGAACTGGGAACAGGTCCGCACTCAATGCCGTCAATGGCAGCCACAACTTCGCGACAGCCGAAAAACACTACCATACTACGTTGGGTACCCCAGGCAGCACCAGCCCGTACCGCTTCCGATGCCACCAAATGAAGCCGAGGTTCAAGGGGGACGACACTTTTTCTTTTCTTTTCTTTTTCAAATTTCCTGAATTTCCTCGTGGATACACACCTCCATCCAGGGGATGATGGAGGTGGTTATGTGAGACACCTAAACCTAACAGTTGCCGCCGCCCATAATGGGACACCACGGGATTGCTTTCGCACTCACCGCCGACGACCGACCGACGTGATCCACGGAGAGGGCACCCCGCAACGAGAAGCACCCATTACTATTTCGCAGGCTTGAAAGATTGTGGAAAGATGGGTATCTTTCCACAATCTTTCCCCCCACCCAAGCCTGATGCCTCTGAAGGAGGCCGAGAACCCCTTCTGGCCGGACTCGGTCTCAGGGAATCAGGTAGGTAACCCGACTCGACCATCATCGACCTTGTTCTTGTCGAGAGGAGACCACCGGTCAGGCCCCTAGAAGAGCAGACTCTCGATGCGACCAAGCGGGTTCAGCGGCTCTGTTCAAACTAGGAACCAGGCGCCGCGCCGGGCCGCACGAAAGCCCGCTCACGTAGGAGGCCCAACGTCGAACTCGACAGGCCTTTACCGCCGGCCACCTTAATTTCATTATGCAAAAAATAATTAGGGAATAACATGTTAAAAGAAATAATCGTTAATAATACTTTTATTTTGTTAAAGTTTATATCCTTTGAATTTGGAACGGTGGACAGTTATTATTTTTGAAAAATATAATGACTACGTGAAAAATGGAACATTTTTTTAATTTGAAATAAATGGCAGAAGATTTTTTCTGAACTAAACTAATAATCTAAACTAATAATTTTATTAGTTTTCTAAAAAATTCAAAAACTATTAAACAAATTCTGAAAAAAATTACACAATCTGCAGTGTATTATTTTATTTTGTACTAATAATTTCTTAAACCATAATATGCATAATTCCAAATTGTGAATTGTTTAATATTTATACATTATTTAAGAGTTATATAATGATGTGCGTCTCAATCATAATTTCTCCAAATTAAATAGTAAGGAGTTATAGGTAAAAAATAATCAGAAATAAAAGATTTCTCAGGCAGCTGTATACAAAGTATTTCGCGGGTAGAGCAACTCTAGGGAAACTAGTAATATAATAAAAAGGTTTGCTGCCACAACTAAGTATGGGTCTAAGCAAAATTATTTAAGATTTACCAATAAAAATATTATCTTATAATTACTTTTAGTACTTATACGTACGTATTTTTGTAAATTGTAAAGTACTTTGTAAAAATTTAAGTCTATTGATATTGGGATTCACAAATTTGAAATAGTTAAAATCAGGATTGCCATTCAGGCCCCCGAATATATCACAGATAACTATGTCGGTACATCTGCATTGTATTGATTTCTTAAACGACATTAAAAAAACGACATTAAACGACATTAAAAAAATTTATATTTTTTTGTAACTTTAATATTTCTGTTTCAGGCAATGAATACATCGTAAAATCTTTTTCAGGTTATTAAAATATATTGAAACTATATTAAATATGTGTTATGAATTATGTTTTTGGTAGCAAGAAGATGACCATTGATCTCTATCTTATACTACTCGCATCCAGTGGATGCCTGCTATTTTTATAACGTCATCTGCCCAGAGAGCTTTTGGCCTATCCCATTTCTACAGCTAGATGGTTATAGCCATGATGTCGCGTCATTTTTGTGGTACAACGATTGTCAATGAATCTGACTATATGGGCGACTCATCACCATTTTAGCCTTTGTGAGTAACTGAGTGCGTCGATGGCTTTAGTTTTCAGTCTTATATTATGGTAGATTTTCAGTATCTTTTTGATTTTCAGCATGCTTCTCCCTAGACTTCCTTGACAAGTTATGATCTTATTTTTTAGTTTCCTTGTAAACTTTCAGGCGTTTCCGAGGCGTAAGTTAGTGAGGGGAGTAGTCAAATGTTCAAGGCTATGCTTTTCAATCTTATGGACCTTGCTTTTTAGGATTTTTTTCAGGATCCAAAACTTCTTCCAAGTGATATTGATCTTTCTCTCTAGCTCTAGTTTGTTGTGGCCTTGGTTAAAAAAATAGTTTTCCTAGGTAAATAAAGGTCCATGTGCATACGTTAATGGTCGATTTTTGAGATATATAGGTATTTAAGTAAGGTTTGTCATGACATTTGCATTATCAAATTAGTTTCCAGGTCTATTTGATGACTTTCTTTATGTTGAAAGTTTATCATTAGTTGAAGTTAGTTTGTGCTTTCTGATAGCCAAACTATATCGTTCGTAAATCTGAAATAGTTCAGGTAATAGCCGTTAATGTTTAGAATGACTTTCTTTTGACCCACTTTGGTTTACAGATGATGATCTCTAGTATGCAGATTGTAGGAAAAACAGGGTCTCCTTGCCTTACCCCTTGTTTGTACGGAATGCCCAGCGGCCTTCAACTTCACTCCTGTTTATATAGATAGAATGACAGAATAAACATTTAGTTCCTTTGTGTAAAATTTAAAGTTACAAGTAGATAAAATCACAACAGCTTAACAGCTGATCTATCTCATGATGGAAACCTAACCTTAAATTTTCTTCAAAGCTTACAGTCACACAGTAACGTAAAATATTTTGTAGAGGCAAAGTGTATCTCCATAAAGTTATGACGGTAAACAAATTATTTATTTTGGTACTTTTTAATGTTATTCACTTGATAAACCCTCTAGATTAAAATTTTAGGTAAGATGTAGCTTTTTCCTTCAAAGCACTTGCGGCGAAGGTATTAAATATCTCGGATGGTTTTGTAGCTCTTATAACCAATATTTCGTAATTATTACCAATATTTGTAATATACGTAGTTTTGTGAAAAAAAATATTACTGTAGTTACAGAACTAACCTTCAATATATATAAATATATATATATATATACATATATATATATATATATATATATATATATATATATATATATATACAGGGTTATTTTTAATTAGTTGAGCACCTTTTGCAGGCAGCCTCTCTACATCAATCCCAACAACATTTGTTCTACGACTTCTTAAAATTAGTAGTTTTAAAAATTTAGTTTTTCCCATACAAATTTTATTTATTGCCTCTGAACGTGCATTAAACTTGAGCAAAGAGAGGCCACGCAACTTGTCAAAATATGTGCCAAGGCTACGTGTATCGGGGCGCGGGGTGGCGGGGTGGCGGGGTGACGCAGCGGCGGCTATGCACGTTAGAACTTGATCATTTTCTAAGGTGTAATAAAAAATAGCATCGTTTTCCACTTTTATTTATTAAAATATTTTCTACAATAGTCTAAACACATATTGTCTAACTGTTTAAGAATCTAATGAAAAAACAAAATCTCCAATAGAAGTTGTCCACAAGTTGAATGTCTCAATATTTTTATTTGGTTTATGAAATAAGGGCACTGTAACGAAACCAAATAAATATTATTTTTACAGAACAATAACTTCTCTTTAACTTACTTTATACATATCATATTATCTCGTTTGTTAATATTTATATCATGACAATAAAACAATAAGTTACTTACGAATTTCTTTAAGATGGCGCGTAACAGAAAAACGTCATAATTTTCATTAATATTAATTAATTAAAACGTAAGAAGTGAATCGACTGTTTCTGACGTATAATATTCTCATAGAAGAAACACATAGGTAAGTACCATAAAAACAGACAAATGTACACAATTCACTTTAAAAATAATAACTTTAGGCTTCTTAACATGTTGGATCGTCACTATATCACAAATAAAATTATTCTTCATCATGGTTTCTGCTGTTTCGAGTTGCTGTTCGTTCTAGGTATAGCAAAACAGACCTTGTAAAGATCAGGACCCCAATGCTCCATTTCTCAGCCAAAACTCGTATTTCTTTTCATTCTTACTTCTTCTATTTCAGACAATCAATGTATTTTAAAAATATTATAAATTACATTTCATAATTTCTTCTTCATGTTATAATCTTGAATTTATTTATTAGTTTTAATAGCAAGTCCATAAAATCGCATTGTCCAGTATGTAATTACAATTCATTATTTAATTATAAAACTCTAATCCGATAATTTTATTTTTGGTTAATGTAAACTGTGTTTTGTAATCCACATACTTGTCATTTTGATTATTTAGTATTTCCATAGCAACATGGTGTAAAAGAGATGAAGCTATACGAAAAAAGCTGGCGCGCGCATTTAACAGTTTCTGACTTTCGCTAGCCTGCCGCGACCTATACTTTAGACTGCTTACAAAATACAGAGTAATAAATAATCGAGGGAGCAAAAATTTTTTTTGTTCGTTTATTCTGAGTTATTTATCAAGATTTTTTAAAAGTCGTAGAACAAATGTTGTTGATATTGATGTAGAGAGGCTGTCTGCAAAAGGTGCTCAACTAATTAAAAATAACCCTGTATATATATATATATATATATATATATATATATATATATATATATATATATATATATATATATACATATATTAGTTCTGTAACAGTAACGTACATGCAAACGAATATTATTATTTATCTATTTATTTTTTTATTTATTGAAGGATTGACAACGGCAGGTACACTTTACATTTATAACTATACTAGCGGACCCGACAGACGTTGTCTTGTACACGCGTCTTTAATTTGAAAAAATCAAACTTTAAAAAAAATATATTAAAAAGTTATCACAATGTCTCACGTCATTACATGTACATTTATCATAATTCGACCAATCGATACCGTATATGTAAATAAAGATTTTTTCTTTCTATAAATGAATTTGATGTTCCAATATATTTTATTAAATTTCACTTTTACGTAGCGAAATTAATAACGCAGATCGTAGACAAAAAACAACAAATAATGATAAAAAATTAAAAGAAATATACCTACTTACATCGATCCGTAATAAATGTATAGTTGTTTATGCACATTTCAAAGCTCTACAAGCTCAGTACTCAGTACCTGATTTAATATTTAATTCAGCACGTGGATGAAAATAACACAATAATAAAATATTTTTCTCAATTTTATCGCAACGCCAACTGTCAGGGCAGACTAATTAAAATTTAATATTTGACATTGCCATGGTAACGAAGTCCGTCGGCACCAATGTGAAACATTCCAAAATCACCACCTACTTACACATTAAAAATTAATCAAAAACAATTTTCCAGTGGACCAAATTGTGAATCTAAACAATTCTCAAGTCCCCTTGAACACACACAAATAATTTCATAAAAATCGGTCCAGTCATAAAGAAGATACCTATATATATATATAAAGATATTATAAATGTAAAGTGTACCTGCCGTGTAAAGTGTCTTGCCAATAAATGAATTTTACAGATCTAAAACAAATTACAATAAAAATCAAAAACTGTGTTGTGAAAAATATTCAGATATTTTATTTTTAAATGCATAAAAGTTATCATGCAATATATCTATAAGAGACTTTGGTAGACTGTTATATAGACTAGTACTTCCTGTTGAAGGGAAGTTATATCCTGTGGAAAGGAGGGAAGAACAATTTGTAATTTCCGCTGAGGGGCAACCTGCTTCGAACGCTTATATTTATTTGCAATAATAAACTTGAATATACATTTTGATTTTGAGTAATTTATATAAGAACAATAAATCTAATTCTTGTCTTCTTTTATTTAATTTTGATATTCCTTAATGATTTAATCGTTTAGCATATGAATTAAGTTCATTATTATTATTTATTCCGTAATCCAGATAACTTAAAAAACGACGCTGTGCTTTTTCAAGTATATTTATTTGATATTCATAAAATGGCGACCATACTTGGCTACGGTATTCCAAAGTACTACGAACTAGCGAGTTAAAAAGAAGTATCTTACTCCGAGGACGTTTAAATATCCACGTTTAAGTAAATATCTTCATCAGTAGTTATTTTTAAATTCCAAATTGGTTAGGATATTAAAAACCATTATAATCGTATGATAGTTGATGTTGCATCAGTAGTTATTTTTTAAATTCCAAATTGATTAGGATATTAAAAACCATTATAATAGTATGATAGTTGATGTTGCACGAGGCGTTTTAAATTTTAACCTAACTAATCGAAATAACAATAGTTTAATATGTTAATAGAACATTCAAATGAGTTTCTTCTTCAGTGACTTCATAAAAAAGGGCTATCATAGTTTTATGTTTATTATTATCTGCTCACCAAAACTTTTTTTTAAATGACACGCTCCGAACATGTCCAGAATATTCATGAGGTATTAGGTACTTAACATATTGACGGTGGCTAAAATACATGTCTACAAATTAAAATATAACATTATATGAATTTATCCTTTATTTTTAACACAAGCTGTTTATTTTTTAAGTTTATTTGAATATAAACATTTAAAATTAATTTATAAATTATAAATTGATTTGATCGAATAAGAAGGATCTGATTTTTGAATAGCTTTAATGAGCCTGCATATACAAATTTCTTTTTATCCAACTGCTATCATAGTTCCGGTAGCCATAAAACCTTTATCCTAGTTATGATTCTTTATTGCAAGTGAATGTAATTCCAGAATACACCTGCGTAGATAGCTTAAGGGCGCATGCGCGGAACCATCGATTTGTAGGAGAAAAGCCACATCATCCCATTCCGGTGGTGATAATCAACCGGTGAGTACATTTTTTAGTCGAAATAGTACTTCGGTTAAATAATAAATAGTCAGCTAAAAACAAGTGCATGTACCTTGCCGTGGCGTTGATTATAATTATAGCGAGTTTGGTCAGGCTGCAAGTAAGTCGGATTTTGAATTATTGGACGCTTTTTATATCCTTCACACACAATTTCTGCTCTGTGTAAGTAAATGTTTAATATATTATATATCTAGCCTATTATTTCATTTTATTTTATTTATTATATATTAAACTGTTTTGTGCAAGGGTGACCTTTGCCAAGCAGCACCCTGCCACGTCACTAGATGACACATTTAATGTGGCACCCTTATGTGGTATACGGTTTATGTATATTATTTCTCTTATTGACTTATATTGTTTGCTTAATTATATTTTATTAGAGTTATATGTGTCTTATTTTATCTATTAATTTTTTGTGTAGATTGTGTATATTGTATTTATTATACTTTTCTTATTTAATAATCTTGCTAATATGTAACGTTTGTTGGTACACTGGTTTAAGAATTCTTTCGGTTCTGAGTCCATAAACTCCTTAAGACTTATTAATATAGAAAAAAATAATATTAAGACTTATTATTATAATAAAATATTATTATAAAAAATCAACATACGAAACGGACATTAAGAACTTGTAACGAAAAACAGATTTGTAATTTATTGAAGTTCAGAAACTAATATGTAATCGAATGAATAACAATTTACTGAATAATATTGAATAGGTAGTGAATACGACGTTGTTACCACCCCACAGTTATTTTACCACCCCTGTACCTTCGAGTAATCGAGTTAAAACGTAATGGTTGCAGGACCTGCGCGATGCATCCCAAAGTATTGATGTTTCTGTTGTCTCAACTTTAACCTTCAGCGTCCATCGCTTTTACCAACAGCGCTCGTTGAATTCATAATAATATTTGTAAGGCTTGCAAAAATAATTTGCAGATTTAATGTGTTTTCCGGATTTTAAATTTTCTGGTTCTATCAGTACAGGTTGATATTTTTTTCATCAAATTGATGTAATAATGGGTTATAAATTTGTATTTTATTTAAATTAATATCAATACGTTATAAAATGACCTACCACAGTGCTATCCAGTTTACACATTTTCTTTATTAATATCAAAGTTTTAATTCTTTCGGCAAAGTAAACCCTTTTGCGAAAGGAAAATCAAAAGGAAAATTACTACTTACTTTCGATTAATCGAAATAATGGTAGACGATATAAGACGGAAAGAAACGATACGTAGATTATTCCTAGAATGCTCGTATGTTGGATGCGCTGTATTGATTTACTGTTTACAGTGGGATGGGAATCGGACATAGAGGGAAAGGGAGAAGGGGAGAGATTTCTTGTCTAGAATATTCCCATGACGCAAACGCTATCGATGATATAGTAAAGTTATAATTTTTAGGCCATTAGATACATTTAGGAGCTAAGTTTACATTTAATATTACTAAGAAGATTTTTTTACTAAAGAAAATAAATTAAGGTATAAATTGAGTATTCTTGTAGTGATTGTGTAAAAAAATATTTAGTATGATTATAAAAATATTTTAATTTATCTGATGATTTTAGAATTGATTATACATAGGTACATATATTATTTGTCGGATGTTACTTTGACTCAATCAGTCTTTCGAACCATTTTTTTCAATTGCAAACGATTTTAATTTTCCTATTCTCTACATAACAATTTCATTTAATAATAATATTTATTCTTAATAAAAACTTATTAATATTTCCATAAGAAGATAAAAAATTCTTACTTATACTTATAAATACTATACTTACTTTATAAATAAATAAACACACAATAAGTGATTTTCTTGTCTTGTCACTTGTTTTAATTGTTGGTATATTTTACTTGAGGAATTAAAAAACAGTCTGTTAAATTTTTTTAATGATGTTAGTGGGAGTTTAAAACACTTCGCCTCCGCGATACCTTACATCATAACGATGGAGCAATACAACCAACGTTTATTATTGAAATTTAATTTGACGACTTAAATGTGTAATGATTAATTTCCGCTAGATTGTAATGGCTCTAGATAAGACAGAAATGCTTTAAATATTTATAATATCTTACATAATCAAATTTATTAATTAAAATATAAAGTAAATATATATATATTTATATAAATATAGAATGCAAAAAACCGATACGGGCAGGGATTCGAACCCGCGACTACTGGGAAACCGTCCCGTCGCTCTACCAACTGAGCTACCGTATCGCTGTCCGTCTCGGTGAATTAAGCATTCTATATGTGATCGTCTTTATCGGGACGGTGGTGACATCTATTAGGTTTCTTTCGAAAATCCTAACCAATGTTTCTAACTTTGCAGTATAGATAAACATTGAAAAGAAGCCACTACCGAAATCAATTTTTGAAAATATCTTTAAACATGTATAGCCATGTTAAGCTTATTTAAATTTATATAAATATAGAATGCAAAAAACCGATACGGGCAGGGATTCGAACCCGCGACTACTGGCTTTGTTTTTTGCATTCTATATTTATATAAATACTACTTGTTTTTTGCATTCTATATTTATATAAATTTAAATAAGCTTAACATGGCTATACATGTTTAAAGATATTTTCAAAAATTGATTTCGGTAGTGGCATCTTTTCAATGTTTATCTATACTGCAAAGTTAGAAACATTGGTTAGGATTTTCGAAAGAAACCTAATAGATGTCACCACCGTCCCGATAAAGACGATCACATATAGAATGCTTAATTCACCGAGACGTACAGCGATACGGTAGCTCAGTTTTTAGAGCGACGGGACGGTTTCCCAGTAGTCGCGGGTTCGAATCCCTGCCCGTATCGGTTTTTTGCATTCTATATTTATATAAATTTAAATAAGCTTAACATGGCTATACATGTTTAAAGATATTTTCAAAAATAAATATATATATATTTTTTAACAATTTTATAAAAGATATTTATTTTTATAACATTTTTTCTTTTTTTTTAAATATAATATTAAATAATATTTACTTTAATATTTTTTTTATTACAACAAAAGTTTTATAATTCTTAGTAAAGTGACCATAATTAATCCATATTTTAAGTCCATAATTAAGTATAAATATGACATAATAACAAAAATAATAGCAAAAGAGTAGCAAATAATGTGTTGACAATGAAGGTTGCGAGGGCGGAGGACGCGTCGTCCGCCCACGAACGGCGCCCGCTCGCGCAGCACAGACCACTTGTGGATAGAAGGTCCAAAGTGAGCTATTTTATAGGTCTTGACAGAGATATTTAAACAATAAATAGTTTAAATAGGAATTCATATTCTCTACTTTATTTTAAGAAATGTGTATATTAAAATTTTAACTTAGTATTTGGGATGACTTTTTTTAGCTAAATCTATTTTGAGAAATACGGAAATACAATAAATAGTCATAAATATTATCATATTCTAGAAAATTACTTACTCTGTGGTCATAGAAAGTTTGAATGAGCTAGTGAATGGACAGCGCTATGCGATCGTTTTAGCTTACAAACCGGTATCTAATCACTACTAAAGCCACATTAAGCTAAATGGTACTGGTAAAACTTAGTATCATTAGTAGTACTCTTACAAAGTTTACCTTAGGTTTTTCATTTTAAAATATTTATTTACGTAAATAGTACAAGCAATGAAATAAAAAAAAGGAAACACTTTGAGCAATGTCGGCTAACAGCATGCCATTAACAGATACGTTTATATTCTAATAAGATGCAATTATAATTTAAATGTAAACATATCAAAGAAGCCGACAGACAAAATTAGATAGCATCTTAATCGTAACGCCCACGATTGATACACAATAGATTTATATATATATATATATATATATAGTATAATATGATATAGTATCTCAAAACTGATATGATTGATTTGCTTCAAATGTTAAGAATAAAAAATAGCAATCGGATTCTATAGTAACGATGAATAATTGTTATTTTTTTTTGTTTTGGAAGTTTTGATTAAAGAGGGTGATGTTATTTCCGCTAAAATAAATAGTTTAGTAACTAACATTGTAAGACTTAAGTTGTGTAGTAAATACGATTATTGTTAAAAAATAATTAAAGTAACAGTATCTTCACACCTATCTGCAGTACTAAGTTTTACCAACAGCAAGTGTATCTTAACATCTAAATGCATGAAATATACTTGTTACATTTTTGGTTTCAGCTAACAGTACAGTAGCTGGGTGTGAAAACCTCTTTTGGAAGTCAGTATTACTCAAAATATCAAATATATTAAAAGAAAACGAAAATATTTGAATTTTATACTTATTTCAGATACGCAATGGGCCCTCAAGAAGTTTTGGTTATGGCAGTAAGCATCGCAGGGGCGATGGCTTTTATCCCCCCTGGTTCTATTGGGGTAAAGGTACTATTATTACTAGATATTATAGAAGTTCATTTTTATTAACTATTTAGAGGCCGATTTCAGTTTGTGTACTACCGAATACGGTTGTGCTATTCTACACTAACAGTTTTGTAAAAAATATGTAACTGTTATCATAATTTAGTTACACGTAAACATTTTACAATAAAAATTAAAGCTGTTTTCTTTATTTCTGATATTCATACATTGCAACTACTTTAACTTATTTAAAATATTATATTTTTTAACTATATTAACTGTTACAGTAAATTAGCATTGTTGCTAAAATGATAACATTGCAAAATTATAGACTATGTCTTTATGAACAAAAACTTTATTATGTATATTATTATTAGATCAACAAGCACTTCATATTAGAAACTCAAGAAACAGATACAATCAATAATAATTCATTCACAGGAACATATGCTAACAGAAGCTTTGCTTCGTGAGGTTGTCGAGCACATGGGCAAGGACTTCAACGATGCAGCCGCAACATATCTCGAGTTTCCCAACGACAGGCACCTCGCTTTGATGTCCCGAGCCAATAAGGATCTAGAACACGAGCAGCTGGACTACGATTCGCTTATGGACGGTAACCCTAGTCCCAGTCTTCGCGATCAAGAATATTTACAACACAGGTATATTTTCGTGTTTTATTTCACTTCAAGGCACACACACATATACACTTAAGTAATACATAAATATAACAGAATCTGCACATCCAAAACCGACTTCAGAAATTATTATTGGGACAATTATTATGATGATATTATTGTCCTTGTTATTTTGACAGTTCACTATGGGGTCATCAGTATGTAACTGGTGGGGCAGGTGAAGGAGAACAGCACTTGCAGCCTTTAGGCCTGGTGCCCAATCGGCAACTTATTAAAACCGATGCCGTTCTTCCTGCGTACTGCAACCCTCCTAATCCTTGCCCTGTTGGATTTACTGGTAAGCATTTAGAAAGTTAAAATTTAAATTTCTGAATCTAAAATAATCGTAAATTGTAGATGAACTAAAATGTAACTATTTATGTTATAGAAGATCAAGGCTGTGTAAACGATT
The DNA here is from genome assembly GCA_959347405.1 of Napeogenes sylphis. NCBI lineage: Eukaryota > Metazoa > Arthropoda > Insecta > Lepidoptera > Nymphalidae > Napeogenes > Napeogenes sylphis. The sequence continues at coordinate 22,359,792 of OY365782.1, forward strand.
TTGAGAATACTGCAGCCTTTAGTCGCGAATATCAGATGTCCCAACGATGCATGTGCGATGGTGAACACATGTTCAGCTGCCCTCCAGACAATCCCTCAGCTATTGGAATACGTTTTCCTGACCACCACAAGAATTTGGTTGCCAAGAAATACAAGGATGATGTTAGTAATTATTATTTTTTAACAAGACGAGGTATCTTTAATATTAGTTCAATCTTTAGTTTCTTTTAAACATTTAAATATTACTTAGTTCTGATTTGAAAGCGGTTCTAAAGAAATAATCTCTTTCATTTTAGGTGGAAAATCCGTATCTTCAGGGTGAACGCCTCCCCATAGCCGCCAAAAAAGGATTTGACGTTCAGATGTACTAAACATATGCTTACATTAGATATTAGAGTTTCTTAAATGTCTTCAAGATGATAGTAATATATATTTATGTAAACTTTTATCTACTACACATTGCAACCTCATAAATGAAGCTATTTGTATGGTTATCATTGATAAAGTAAGAAGGAAAAGATAACACCTAAAGAAGGGTTACTTTATGATGTTTTTCTTTACCTAGTTGTCGTTAAGAAAAGGTTTAAAATTTCTGCTTTTTAATCAAATTTAAACGTTAAATGTGTTCATATTAATATCTCTTATTATGATTTGGTTTCTTTTTAAGTGGTTTCTTGTAGTTGGTATATATATTATACATTATAAATAAGGGTATATGTATATATAATAAAAATCGTGTTTATGATCCCGGAAAAAAGTAGTTAGATGTAAGTATTTCGTCCCTATAATCGGATGAATGTTTAACTTAAAAATTTAAGTGTTGGCGACCAAAACACATGCACGCAAGTAGTACTTAATATTTTAATAAATTCGGGAGTACGTTTTCATAATTGTATAGAACATCTATATTTGACTCCATTATAATATAAGATTATGCTGCATACACTATGTACGTTTTTGTATATTTATTATATTGTATTATAACAACTTAATTACTATAAGAAACAAATGTTTTGTTAAATAAATTAACGATATTTAGTTAATTGAAAAAAAATTGACGGTTTATATCGACATTATTTTAACACCTTAGGATCTTCGGAAACGGAAGTTTTAACTTTCTCTTATTTTTAATTGCACATAGGTTTAAAAGTTAGAGACGTAATATGTAAATAAAAAAAGTAAAAATCAATAGTAATGACGGGCTATGAAAAAAATACATATTATGTAATTGTAATAATTAAGAATAAACTACTAACATTTCGAAAAAAAATAGGACCATGTTACTATGATTAAGCCTCATGGCGTAATTGCCCACAAAGTACATATCTTTTAATACTATTATGGAATAATTTATATATTACTCATATATAAATTATTCCATAATAATATTAATAGATATCATTTAAAATAAATGGGTTATCCATTATAGATTGTTACAATTTACAAAAAATACATAATGTATTTTTTTTATAGATTTTACTTATTTTTTTTTTGTTGTAGACAGCGTGGCTAAAAATACTTTTTTGTAAGTTATACCAATATATATAAATCGAAATGTGTAAAAGTGGTAAAAAGTAACAAAAATATACAAATTATAAAAGAAATAATATACTTTCTGGATCAATCTAATATCAATATACACTCTAAATAGTTATTTGCAAAGTAATAGTCATTTAAAAGAAATTAGGAATAGGATAGTCTACATTTATAATAGTAATTAAAATAATTTTTTTGGTTGTTGATGGTACTTTTTAATTGATATTTTTATATTGTTTAAATAATGTCAGAAGAAATATGTAAAAAAATATGTCAAAACAGTCCCAAAGGTCTTCCTTAGGTCTAATAATGAGAAAAATACATTTATTTTAATATAATGAAAACTTAATATATTGTACATATGTTAAAATAATTATTTTATTTATCTTGTTTTAGATTTGGGAATGTTTTTAGATTAAGTCGACCAAACTGTAATTAACATAATGCCACACAATGAAACATAATGAAACATCGCATTATTTTAACTGACGAATTTAACCTTTTCAAAGAAATGCTAAGTAAATAAATAATGCAAATATATTATTTATTTATTTATGATACATTGATTTTAAAAAATCTGTTTCGAATATATGAGTACTTAAAGATATACTCCAAAATAGATGATATTGTGATAGGTCGTTAAAATAAGATAATTGTTAAGAAAATGTACATAAGAAAAATTGAATCTTCTAGTCACAGAAAGTAGTGTGTACATAATATTTAGTTTTTAGATTAGTAAGTAAAAGTCATCGTAAGATATAACAATATGCAGCCTACCAGGCATAGCAATAGCATAGGATATCATAGCGTACCGTAGCCTGAAAATGTAATGATTAAGAATTTTTCTATAAATATTTTGTAACTTTAATAAGTTTCACTATTCTCGTTTGTAAAGTAAAAGTGTAAAGTAATAACTATTTACCTTCTCAGAATATAAACAAATAACCACTTAAAAAAATACAATTTATAACTATCAGCTTTGCCATAAATATAGTAAATACAAATTTAACGGACATAAGCAAGAAGTTAACCATAAATTCACGATCTGTAAATGAAATCAAATTGACCTTAAAGCTTCCTGGATAGGAAATTATATACTTTTCATTAATTTGTTATATCCTGTTGAATAACGATTACATAAGAGATATTAATAAAAATATTAAAGATAATAAACTTTCATAAAAATATAATTGTAACTTAGCAAAACTGGTAAACTTAGATTATCCTTGATTTTGTTCAAAATGAGGAAGTAAGGTTTTTTAAAGTATTTCCAAAAGCTGACAAGGTTGATTAGAACTGCGTTTTTATTAAATCAGAGTCACCTAGTTCCTAGGCAGAAGTGATTTATAAATTGAACTATAAGTTTTAAAGTTTAAAAATATCTATAAACATGTATAGCCATGTTAGGCTTATTTAAATTTATATAAATTTAGAATGAAAAGTAAACCGATACGGGCAGCTATTCAAACCTCTGGGAAACCGTCCCAGAAGTCGCGGGTATATTTATATAAATTTATAAGTTTTAACATAAACAGTAGGTCGACAGAGCAATAATCGGGACAAATATCAATTTAATATTTTATTCCGATTACAGTTAAACTTTTTCCATTAAAAAACTTGAATGTAATGAACCAAACATATTTATATATTAACATGTTTATATTAAATCAAATTATATTTGATTTATTTTATATAATGTTTTGTTGCACTCTATGTTAAGACAACTTAACATAACATTTAAACTTAAATATAACATTTTGTATAAGAAATGCATATAACATGTTTGAAGGTAATTGTACAACTAGTTCAAAAATATAATGTTGTAATATATAAATATGAGGTTAAAATACTTGTGCCTGAACAAGTTACTGTTTGCTACTGCTTTTCTAACCAATGATATTTGGATTTTATATTGTCAGAAACAATGAGATATACAAATTTAATTTTACCATAAACCAAAGAAACTATCAATATGATACTTAGGTAATACCTTAAGAATCAACCATTTTTTTTTAATTATCTTAAAGACAATAGAGACAATAGAGACATAACATCATAAAGATAAAGACAATAGACATAACATGAGAAAATATATATTTTAACAATATCGCCGTGTACGTACGTATTTACGTGTGTAAATTTATTTTGATAATATTAAATATTGCAATTGAATATAATGACAAAAAATTTTGGTTTTTATGATTACGTAAACTATTAAGCGATAATTAAAGTTTACTTTATAATTTTTAACCACAGTACCTCCACGGATTATAAAATACTTAAATAAAAAATCATTATATAAAATAGTTAGAAATAACTATTAGGGTAATGTACATAGAAAGTTTGACAAAATTTTGATTCAATGTATTATTTGGTTATTCATTATTGTTTATATCGTATGTCTCTCAAAATAGCAACATCTTAAGTGTAGGAAAATACATATATATATTTTTGTATAAAAAAATAAAAAAAATAAAAAAAACTTTATTGTACATATATAAATAATTGGTCATACTGATTACTTATACTCGTGCGCAAAAAGGGAATCTAACCCGGAACTAGATCTTTAAATACTCTTAACAGAGTGATAAGTTAGTTATGTAATCTAAAATAAAACTAATTGTATAACAAAGAATAAAACGATATATCGTCTCAGATATAGTTAACCCAAAGCTAGATACCAAAGAAATTTTAATTTGCGAGGGTTGAATGACCAAAACTATATCTCTTATACTGTAATCAAAATGAGCAAACCTATATGATAAAGGTTGTGCTATTTTATAAACTATATCCTCATATAAAAACAGAAATCCATTAACCAACATGTTTTGTTACCAATGAGTGTAATATTTGTTTGTAAGCTGCCTGTATATTTTTATATAACCTAATTTATTAAGTAAATATTAACCCTATATATTTGTGTAGGTTTCGCATGAAAACGAAAGTTTGAAGAGATTAGTCTCTGGTCAATTTTATTTAATCCTTCAATAAGGGCTGTATTTTTGTCGTATACGTCTTTCATCCCTCGTGTTTTTAGATTTTTAGATGTAGTTTTAGTTTTTAATTCCTTCAATGGAGTAAAATTAATTGATAGAATAAATATGTTATACAGCCTTTAACTTCTTATACTTAGTACTGTTAGTCATTCTAAAAAACTACGTCTGCGGCCGTAATTTTTCTGAATTATTCAGAGTCTAAATAATAAAATAGCTTAAACTTTTATAATGGATACACACACAAACGCTACAATTATCAAATAGCTATTTCCAAACATTCTTATAATAGTAATGTAAGCTACAAAGTAAGATGTACATAAGGGCATAAAAAAGCCAGGCAAAGTGATGTAATTATTTAAATAGATGTTTAATTAACTTTATAACTTAAAATATAAGATGTATTATTATTTGCACTGTAAAACGCTTCAATGATTACTTTATATGTATACATACTTATAATCGTTGCCAGACGTCATTACAAATTTGGAACTGTTTTAACGATCAAATAACGCAATTTTGTAGCTCATTATCAGTAGCATTTAAATTAAAACGACCAAAAGTAACTCAATTCTTTTGGCAGTTTCAATATAAAACTGCATAGAACGATCTTTAAACAAAATTATACTGGGTTATTTGTAATTAGTTGACCACCTCTTGCAGGCAGCCTCTCCTCATCAATCCCAACAACATTTGTTCTACGGCTTTTTAAAATGAACAGTTTTTAAAATATAAATTTTCACATACATAATTTATTTGTTGTCTCTGAACTGGCATTAACTCTGAGCGGTATGGCGCCCGCGCGTTGACCTTTTAAATACTTCTTACAAAATACAAATTAATATGTAAAAGACGGTGCAAACAATTTTTTGTTTCGTTTTTTTGTGTTGTTTATCAAGATTTGTAAAAAGATGTAGAACAAATGTTGTTGGAATTGATGTAGAGAAGCTGCCTGAAAGAGGTGGTCAACTAATTAAAAATAACACTGTATTATCACATTTATCGAAAGACAAATGTCTAATGTAAATCTTATTCAAAGAGATCTGTGTTATCGCTTTGGCGACGATTATTATATTTCATTAATAAGGTTAGCATATAAATTAAGGAATTGTACAAATGAATGAAAGATAAATACAAAATGAACCATAATAGTTATAAGAAGAGCCTGGGCTGCGGCTTACAGTGCATATTTAAGTATTTAGGTTAGGTGTAAGATATTAAAGTTAAAAAAATATTAAGTTTTATTTTGCTAAACATTCCAATAATAATGATTATTTTCAGTAAATATGTATTTTTTGCTTTATAATCTCTTTCGAATCATAAAGTTATAGCAATTGGATGTGGTTTTAGATGATAAGATGCGAAAGAACATTCATGAGGTTGCAATGTTACTAATAATTTTCAATTTTTATTCAAATAAAACCTATATTCGGTGTGAACGATGTTTTATTTGTTTTGGATACCAAATGTATTTAAATTAACGTCAAATTTATTTCAGAATTGTGGAGAAATATCTTTATTTAACAATTGTTGATGTAATTTTATTCGGAATTACCTAAAAATTATCTTGTTCATACTCTTTTGCTCTACAATGGCCAGATATAAATAAAAAAGGAAATCATCAATGATACGATATCTGGCATTTAACGTTCCTTAAATATTAAGTAGGTACTTTACTTTCCCAAAAACACGTAATTCATCCTTTAACTTTAATAAAACTTACATATTTTTGTATGCGGGTATAATTTATTATGTCATATTAGCTAAATAGTTATATAGTGATTTGAAGATACCTAGTTATATTATATTGAAAAAAGGTTAGATATATATTATTAGCAGTTAACAGTCTTATTGACTACATATTTTGAAGTGAATTGAAAAATTATAAAATACTAGAGTGAATAGAAAAGGAATACAAAAAGAGTTGAAGTACTTTCATGTTAAATAAACTTAAAATAGAAACAAAGGCTATTTTATATTTTCAAGTGTATGTGCTAAGAAAAAGTTTTTTATTAAATAATTGATTAAAAAGAAATTGGAAGCTAACATTTAAGGACATAAACTTTCATATTAGATCATCAGTAACCAAAATTAATTTGATAGTTTTTTCATGTAATTTATATTCTATAATAGTTTAAAAATGCAATTAATGCCTAGTATAGACAACTTGAAGACAACTTTTATTACATACAATCCTTATTGGATTAACATAAAGCTTCAATCGTGGGGAGCCCTATATATAATCTACATATTATTTTGTAGTTTAGTAAACTGACATTCCGACTTGTTAATAGAGAATTTTTAATATTTACAAATGAAATACCTTGAATATTTATAAATATGACTCATACTTCGTATAATATCGTGTGTATACATGTGTATACATGTGTATACATGTGTATACACGTGTTTCTGTTAGTATTTACCCATAATTAGAGTAGGTACGTAGTAATAGAAATGCACACCTACTGTTTATTTATAAAACCAGGCTGCGAAAATAATGAAATAAATTTAGAGACAACATGTAATGTTATATTCTTATAATAGATATATATCTAGTTTTGAATACAGATCCATAACGAGAATTAATAATTACGAATGTATCAACTTTAAGACCGGTCAGACATTTTTTATCGATATAGATACATTGTATACATTCAAAATAAATGATTTTAAAGAAACTAGAGATGAACATTATTGGTGAATTAAAATACCGGTTATCATAATATCATCGAATGGTAGAGTCCAATCTTATTTTCATCTTGCTTAAGCGTTTTACCTTTCATTAAAGTTGGTTGTTAATTTTATTTGACAGTATTGATTTCTAATTAGAGGTAAATAGTATATACCTAATAATATATAAACAATCATAATGAAAGTCTTTTATTTTACATAATATATTGTTTATGAAAACTACAACTTATGTTCCTTTTGTTACGTTTGTAAATATAAAAATAAAACTTAACTTATAACCATGAACAATTGTGTTATATTTAATATAAAACTACTTTATTGTACATGAGTTAATTCACAATGTCTTTTATTATTAATAACAAAATACAATTACTCACTTTGTGGATTGAATAAATAAATCATTAAATATCTAAAAAGCGATCGCCATAATTTTTTTAAAGTTATCTAAATAACAAACATACAACAAATATGTAAGCAATTCCGTTATCAATAATGCGATACTTTACTGTCTCATGTTAGCAATTAAAAGTTGTAAAGGTCATTTAAATAAAACGTACATAAATTTGAGATATTTTTATAATATTATTTTGCATTAAGCAATTTTCATATTAAGATTTTAATTAAAATAATATTGTAAATATAATTAAAATATTGTTATTATAAATTGTTTGCTACAAAATGTTACTTAACATCGACACTTAATACGCGTTTAATTAAGATATTAAAGGTTGTTATTCAAATAAACATATTATTAATTAAATAATACGTGAAAACCCATATAATCTTAGCTTTTTGAGGTGAAAATGCAAGGCAAAGGTTTGTTTAGTGATATCTCTATCAAGATACGCAATACACTCGCCAAACATCTTGAAAGAGAACAATATATAAACTGTTATTATTAATAAAATGCAAATATTATGCCTTGAGAGCAAATAGAGATCATAACATTTAACTAAGCTACACAAATTTAAATGTACACTCTTGAATACTCGCTGTCGCGATCAAAAATACTTAAATTATGTAAGCGTATTTCTCATCATAAACATTCAAATAAATATAATAAACTTCTTAAGTCGAGTTCAGTAATACTAACATATTTACATCTAATATCACACTTACTTTGCGGAGTAATAAAACATGTAGGTTCATTGATTGAAATCTGTGGTTAATGTATTAGCAAACACAGATTTTCCTACCGTTTTGTACTAAATATTTCTTAAACGTTTGCAAGGTCATCAGTCACCAGTTTCCTACCAACTAATCAGTATCACTACAGACAATTAAAGCTCCAACTTCACTTGCAGTCAATGCCGCTCTATTACAAAGTTATAACGAACATTCTGCATCACATTACGTCATTTCTATTGACGTATGAGAGCACACGATCCGAATATATTTAACAGTCCGCTTCGTGCTTATACTATTATGCGAATAGTAATGAATTTATAATCACAACACTGGGTAACGATATCATACAGTACCCTATGTCACACCATATTCTTGCATGCCCGTGACCTCTTTTTTACGTATGCACCTGGCACAAACCTGGATCTGAATCATCCGATCCGATCTAGACGGATTGTCCGCCTCTGTACGGAGGGTCTGTTGTTGAGCCTGTATCAGTTTACACCCACAGGAAGGCATTTGCACTGTTTGATTTTTTGTAAGCGCTTGCGTTTAAATGGAGGGTTTTGTCCAGGGCAGCGAAGCGTAACAGTAATCCAGGTAAACTTTTTTGGTTTGCAAAACGAACAAGACTTGAATGCATTTGGAGGTCGCTCATCAATGCCTTCACGACGCCGCGGCCCTTTCGGAATATAAAACGAATTACATTGTCCGTAGCAGAAGTTATTAATCACTGTCGCCTGTAAACATCCTGGTTCCCGAATTTTTTGAATTAACTGTTCAGTTTTACACCAGTCTTCTTTAAGGTATTCCTTTTTCGTAACCAGTAACGCATTTTTCGAAGATTTGAGTATATTACGGAATGCAGCTCCCTTTGGTATCTCAGTCACTTCCTCCTGTTCAGGTACAGAAACAACCATTGTTTCAGAGCTACCTTCCCCAAGTTCATTTCTTTGAACGAAAGTCGATGGGGCCGTCGCTTCTTCGGTACGACGACGGGCCGCGATTAACCTTTCGACCTGCTCGGTATCAATAATATCTAAAATTGAACCAGTAGGAGTAAAAGGTCTTTTGCTTCCGATACCAGCACTCACATTGCAAGCAGCCAATAGCGCCGCTGCAACGAGCCACACGCAAGATTTTGAAAAGCTCTCCATCTAAAACAGATTATATTTACTATGAATATAATAAACATTTGTAAGGTTTCATTTCGTTAGAGAAGAAATGATTGACGTTAACTTACTTTTTTATAAGAGATGAAAGGCAATATGTAGTAGGAAATGCGTCGGTGAAGTCCGCTACTAGAGAGCAACGCGCAATGCGTGTGCGCAGGACCGGCCAGCAAAGCGGTAATGAACGTGAGCGCCCCTCAATGGACCACCTCTCAATGAACAAGATGACTCACGCACCGCGCCTCCACCATAGAACCGTTACTATTAGCAATTACCACAGACCTGACACTTTACTCATATGTTTTAGATTATTACTTAGATTTTCATTAACTTATAGATTATATCATTATTATTTTTTAAAAAGAGTTAGTTTGTAACAAAACCACCTAAATGTATTAAAAAATTATTATCTATAAAACAAACAATGAAAGATAACACGGATAAGCTTCTTTTACTTTTAAGTTATAATCTATACCTTTTGAATGGAATATTTACTAAAGTAACCTTAATATAAATACGAAATTTTATGAATTTGGACTATTTTGGGGTTTATTTCTTTGATACATATAATAGGTATAAAATGGATATAAACTATTTTTATTCCAAATATATTTTTGAATTCTTTTGATTCACACATAAGGATAAAATATAATTAAATATTTTTTTTTACTGAGTTCTCACACAAACATCAAGAACGTTTAGGTACAAAGCAAACGTAATGTGCACATATTCTTTGACAGGGAACTCGGAGATATTTTCTCACCTAATGCCGAGCGCCAAACAAACACGACGATTCGGTCGATTCAATTCGAGGCGCCGGCGCAGATGCCTTACACTAAATCTTAAAACTACGTTTCCGCCCATTCGCTTCCCACAATGCTCATAGAAACTGGGCATCCGGGGCCTTCTGCGAAATGTGGGCGCTATGTGGGTGAAACTGAATCGCGTTTTTAAGCTATTCATGTTGTTTAATGTACTTGAATTTAAATTTGTAGTTTTATAATAATAATAAAAATATTATGTAATAAATGTAACGTAATGATAATATATGTAGGAAACATAAATTACTTTTCACTGTACATTAATCGATAAAATGACGGAAACCATGCTGGTGACACCTTATTATAATTGTATAGCCTGATAAAAATATATAATGCTCAGAAATTATAAGTTGTTGATAATTAAAAATACTAGATGACATATTGACATTATGAAACTTTTACGTGTACCGAAAAAAAGTATATATTAAAAAAAATCATATTGAACCATCAAAACGGAGAACGTGACGGGTTGTATAGCTTAAAATGCCTATCGGTGTTTCGTTGAACTGAACTATTTAGGGCCAAAGGAAGTTCATTGAAAAGGCTGAGGCGCTAGAGTGACATTGGAATTTCATTCATCACTTCCATTCAGTGTTGTCCAAAATAAAAAAATAACGTCAAAGCGACCCTTAGAGACGTGCCGTCTACTGCAGTTGGTTATAGATGCTGATGTTAAAATAATGTATACAAATTCTAAAATTAAAGATAATATAGTAATCTACAAAATAACAAAAATAAGAAACAAGATTCCAATGCGTTTAGATGTATATAATCTTACAATGAATAATCATGAAATTATTTGTATTATTTCATTTTAATCAAAAATAAACATTGCTTAATATAGTTATATTACCAAGCAAATAAATGGTTCTTAGCATCAAATTAAATTAAAATATCATGTTTTTCATACTATATACAAATCACAATATATAAAACTAAGAATTATAATAGGTACTATTTTATTATAGTAAAAGTATTATTTATATATACATAACATCCTGTATAATAAGGTATGTGAAACCTATTATGTATATAGTAAAAAATACACAGACACCGACAGTTCTAGGAAACTCTTACAATACTTAGGTCCTTGTGACATTTTTGGGTGAGGTTTATTTGTAACAAAGATGATGGTTAGTTACTTTCACGACATATACTTCAAATAATTATTTATAATTAACATTTTTATTTTTATCTTTACAATAGAAGTCCAATATTTTTTTTAATAGCTCTCTTAATAATGTATTGCATTATATTATAAAAAAAAAGAAATGTATTGTAGATGATTGTCTTTAATCTACAAGGAAATATTTATGTACACTTTAATAACTTCTACCAACATAGTTTAAGACCAGTTTTAAGTATTAGCATTTATTTTAAATACCAACTTATAGTTTCGCTAATAAGAAGTCATTTTGATTATACAAAAAAGCCATAAATTGTGCACTTGCATACCGTCTACAAGTCGTTTATACGCGCATTGTCATTCGTCAATTTGAACGTAAGAGGCGTCCGCCAGGCGCCAGCATTGTGTAATGGGTAAATACTACACTGGAGTTTACACGTGGCTTTGCTTTTTACTTTATAAAGCTCACTTTTAAAAAAACGTGTAAAATTAGGTTCGTATATATGTTTATGTTAAAAATGTCCGCAATAATAATAAGTTGAAGAAAAAAATGTTTGTTTGCTTTAAATCTTTACAAAATGCCTATGTAATCATAATTTTTGTTTAATTACTAATTGAAAACAAAAACGTTGCTTTAGGAAGAAGTCAATATTGTTTTTATTTTTTTTTTATATACACAATATATAATTACATACAGAAACATAACTTTAACTTTAGCCAAAGTCGCTTTGATCATCGAAGCTACGTCGGCGCCAGCACAGCGCCCGCATAATGCCAACCAAAAAATATACAGCCAATAAGGAGCCGAATTAATAAATCGGAATAGTAATTTAGTCACAGCTGTAAGATATTTCTATAGGTTGGGAATTTTTATATTTATCCGTTTAATCTTGAAAGTATTGTCAAATACCTGGTTTAATGCGATGCGCTTATAAATCAAAAAGGAAAACCCTAACAACTTATGACATAAAATCCTTTATATTCATACGAATAGAAGTAAAAAACATGATTCAATAGCAGCAACCGTGGCTTCGCTTCGAATTTCATTATAGGATTAACCAACTTTTGGTTTCTTTGTGCACCGAAATACCAATTAAAAAACAGAATGGAGTTGACAAAACATCTTTTTTGCGGTGAACGGTGGTTAAACTATTCTCAGAAATGGATTTGTTTTATTTTGTAATTTATAAGATGGGAGTTTGAACCCTTGTTTCTTATTACTACATTATATTTTTGAAAACAATTAACAAATTACAATATGTCACTAACATATATTTTTTCTTTTTTCTTTTACTCATTACAACTTCTGCGGTATTTATTTTGTTAAAAAAATACGTTTACGGGTAAAATATTTGTTAAAATGACATAACACCACGCTACTTTAAGGTTCAAAGCAGCTTCAATTTAGTATTTGGCAAAATTATAAATATAAACAGAGAAATAGAACATGGCATACATATTACAATACGAAAATAAACAAATGCATATCTCTGAAATTGACGTGTCTAATCCGTATGTGTATTCGTGTCTAACAAAGTGTTCGTTTAATTGTCTTTAAACTCACACGTTACCAAAAATAAACTATTATACAAATAAGAAATAACCAACTGACCTCATGTCTAGACATCTTTGATATGCACATCATATACATTTACTACAGTTTTTATAGCCTGTATCACAAGTTTTACGATGACAGTACCATTTAGCTAATTTGATTTCCGTCTATTTGATAGGTGCATGATACAGAGCCACGAGTAGTTATTATTACAATTCCATTTATGTAGATTTAAATTTATTTAATTATAGAATGAAAAATTAACCGATCCGGGCAGGGAAACCATCCCGTAGCTCTGCCAATATTTATATAAATATTATATTTCATTCTATATTTATATAAATTAAAAGAAGCTTAAAATGGCTATACGTGTTTATAGATATATTGAATATGTAGATTTAATTTGCCCTGAAAAGACTTACCATCGGTAAAAGTAGACCAATATTTTAATTAACCTACTCTTTTAAAATTAACTCTTCGAAGTCTCACTTAGTTAGATTAAGAATAATCGTTTAATCTTTCTAAAACCTATCGATCTTTCGAACTGTTAAAATTTGGATATTTAATACACTTTCAATAGAAATAGAATTGAAACTGCATATCAATAGGATTATTGGTAAATTGAGTGAACTGAAACTAAAACCAAAACGAATAGACTTGAAATCGAATTAAAGCGAATTTACAGATACTAAAATCTGTAAATTCTTTTAGTAGTAGATAAAATTATATGTTATTTAGTCAAATATATTAAAATATTTTTATGAAGCTAGAGCTGCAAGTAACATAATCAATTACGACAATTGTTAACTTTCTAATTCGATATTCGATAATTCGTAAGACGCCAGAATACAATAAGAACAATAATCAATAGACTGAGTAATTAAGCCGGGGTTAAGTTGGGTTAATACTTAGAAATGTCTGCTAGTACAGAATCTAACTTGTCATTCAAAATATCTTCTTGAATCATACAATTGTGACAGGCAAGTTTTACTTTTTGTCATAATATTAAGTTAAGGATAATTTTATCTACGGAATAAAATATAAACGTTTTCTTTATAAGAATCAAAAACTTTGGTCTTCTAACTATGAATGATTTTTCTTAAAAGTATCGCAAAGTCATTTTGTGATTGCACAAGTTTTATATTGAAACGATTATAAAATTATTTTCAAATTAATTATTTATTTTTATCAAATTCATATTATAATTGATCTCTAAAAATAAACATGGCTTATTTCAATATTTAACCCAACTGCTTTTTTATTCTCAGTTTATATTGTACTCTGTGATTAGAAATAATTTTCCTTTATAATAATAAATATCCTTAAATTCTTAAATATTTTGAAGGTACCATATACTAATAAGTTTGAGAGCTCACAAATACTTAATCTGGCCATAAATACTGTGTCAATTAAAAATACAAAATATAACATTTGAATTTGGAATCTGTCATTTTTATACGATTTTTATTATGTTTTCTCATTTTGGCGCCAATACATTGTACAATATTTTGCGATATTAAAATGGAGTGAGGTGATAAATAGAACAGAATCGGTGTGTTTGCATTACACAAAGAAGGTGTAGAGTCAAATGCAATTTTTAAAACTCTCCATACACTTGGTATTAGTCAAATGTTTGTGTAACGGGCTATTATTAGGTACAATGAGACTTCTTCTGTTTGTGACAGAGAAAGATCTGGCCGTTCACGTAGTGTTCGTACGAAAAGAGTGGTCTAAGCAGTAAGGGAAAGAATTTGAAGAAATCCTGTCCGTAAGCAAAAGAAAATATCTTGGGAAATGAAGATAGCACCTAGAACCATTTCGCGTATTTTAAGAGATGACTTAGGACTTAGGGGTCTCGGCCCCCTTCAGAGGCAGCAGGCTTGGATGGGGGGAAGGGGATCCCTCCACAATCTTTCAAGCCTGTGAAAAAGGGATGGGTACTCCTCGTTGCGGAGTGCCCTCTCCGTGACTATGACTGAGCCATATTTTTGTGAAATAGGTATCAAAACATCGGCACAAGTTTGTCAAGATACCATTCTTGAGAAGGTAGTTAAGCCCCTTAATAACACC
Organism: Napeogenes sylphis; assembly: GCA_959347405.1. Classification (NCBI taxonomy): domain Eukaryota; kingdom Metazoa; phylum Arthropoda; class Insecta; order Lepidoptera; family Nymphalidae; genus Napeogenes; species Napeogenes sylphis. The sequence goes on from OY365782.1 coordinate 22,374,883, forward strand.
ATGTTCACTAACCAATTATGGCCGCCCTTCCAGCAAGCCTCGGCGCCGGGTTTATGACCCGGTCTTCGTTGGAAGCGATCGTCTCGGACTTCATCGAAACTAAAGATTGGCAGTCGTATAGTCCCGATCTTAATCCTCTGCATTATGATTTATGGTCAATTTTAGAGAGTACAGCTTGCTCTAAACACCATGCTCGCCATCGCCATCGCCATCGCCATCGGGCCACCTCGTCTGGTCGCCAACCAGCACGATGGAGCCACCCTGGGATTTTTCGCGGCTGGCAGGGCAGCCTTTCGTGGGTGGCTAACCCACTAATTGGGCCCCCAACTATCTGCGGGCGGCCAGCGGAAAGCCGTCGCTTCGGATCCCGCTACCCTCCTCGACTAGACACCCGACAAAACATATACCAACTCGACGTCAACCGGTTCGTCAACGTACCGCAGCTGTTCAGACCCATTTCCCATAAACGGCTTCATCGAGCAACGTGCCGGAACACTAGGTCGCTTTGCAGCACGACTTTGCCCGATGGGTGGTAAGTTTGCCGGCGACTCGATGTTATGGTCTATAGTATTTATTTTTGTTTTATATTAATACCGCCTTTTTAAACTTTGTTTCTTTTTATTGCTATTTTTGTGTTGATTGGCAGAAAACTCAATCTAACATTTAATTCATTCAATGTACTATTTATTTTTTGTAAATAAAGTTTTAATTAATAAATGAAACAATCAGAGACGTAAAAAAATAGTTTTAACTTATGTGACATTACAATTTCATACCACCCATGGCGCCAATATATTTCTGTTTAATTATTCTTCCTTTCCCTATTACCTCTTCTGATGTCATGTCTCATAACGCTGCTATATGAAATATTGGCGACATACATATATAGAATGATGACGTCATCAATAATTACGTATTGTACCATTTCTGATACACTACTTTGCAATTAAAACTGTCGCAAAAAATATGACGTTGGTACTCAACATTATTATCTGAATATTAAACAATAAGAGTAAATGAACAGCATCTTTACACATAATAAACATACCTACTACATAAATTAGTGTATTACAGTAATAAGCGAGTTACTTGAAAAAAAAAATTATGTTGTGTTGATTTCAACAGTAAAACTTATTTTTACAGTATCTTTTTATCAGTTTGTCTTTCCAGACACATATGAAAGTGAATGAACAGATTTTGATTAAAATTATATGTTTTTACTTTGGCAAATTCTTTAATATTTTCCGTAAGCCCAAGATTGGTACAAAATTGGTTTAGACCTGTAATAATAATTATAAAGTATAAAGTAAAAATGTATAGAAATGTATACATTTATTGTTATGATAAACTTGGTTTAGTATTTGGATTGGAAGAGGTGATAGCTTAAATAAGGCGGGGATAGCTTACATAAGTATGGGATACATTAACATCCAAAGACTGTCATAGTGTTACGGACAGTATGGGAATGTACTAGAGGTCGCAGGTTCGAGTCCTGTTTGTGCAATATTTAGTTAAATAAGACAAGACAATACGACTAACCTGTTTATAGATAATTTAAAAAGGTTATTTGACGCCTAGGTTTTAATTATAACAATAGCTCCAAAGACAGAATAGTGACGTAAGTATTAATAGTACATTAAGCCTTAAACAGTCGTGATGAAGTAATGCAGTATAGTAATAAAACTGTCATGGATTCTGCAATGTCTGAATTCTTGAGTGTGTAAATAATTTAAACTATTATTGGAATATAACAAAATTATACACAAAATTTAAATAAATTGTAGGTTAAATAATGCTCTATAATAAATATATAATATTATGTCTCATATAACAGTTATTATTTCCAAAAGATTAGGGGAATTCTTTATTCTTTTAATATCACTGACAGAGAAAATGTGCATTATATGTATAAATAATGCTCTATAAAATTTGAAATACACTGAAACAGATAAATTATAATAAATATATAATATTATGTCTCATATAACAGTTATTATTTCCAAAAGATTAGGGGAATTTTTTAATCTTTTAATATCACTAACAGGGAAAATGTGCATTATATGTATAATTCACAATTTAATGTACAATTCAGATAAATTTGTATATGATCTATAAAACGTTTATTCAAACGCTAAAGGCGTCCAAAATAATACGACAGAATACGGTGTTCCAAAAAAGCGTCAATTAATTTTTGAAAAAGATACCTCTACTTCTTGACTGTATCGACATATTTTAAAGCATGGTTACATCTTATTTTATTTCACTCTGTACCAATAAACAATTCTTAGTCAAGTTGCACCTATAATTTGAGTAGTCGATTGAGCATTTGTGTATCATTAGGCCACTTTTAACGATTCTACTTATGGCAGTTTTGCATAACAAATGATACATGTGACTTCTCAGTACATTCTTGGCAGATTATAGACTAATAATAAAACTATCATTAGGTTTCTGTCTCCGTATATGCAATAAACTCGATCTCTCTAAGAATCTGAAGATTTTCATGTTGTTTTCACCAATGGGTAATTTCATGTATGAGGAAAGTATAAATAAAAAATATATAAAGATGAGCTGTGACAGAGGTCAAAGGTTTTTATTTTGGTAAGGCTGCACATTATACTAACGAAATGCCAGACAGATAAACTAGTTGAACGGTTCCGAAGGGTAGGTCCATGCAGAGGAACTGGTAGATATCTCCAATAGTCATCACTATTAATTTATTTTAACGTCTATACTCTTTGTTAGTATATGATCTAAAAGACAAAAGGACTACCAAATTACAAAAGAGAGAGAAAAAAGAACGAGTAATGTCGACCACGTCATATGTATAAAGGATAATATTGGAAGTACGAGTACTTTGCTAGATGAACAACTAAAGGATCAGCGAAAGATGCTGGAGAATACATTATTAAGATTAGTAAAAAGTATGAGATAAAAACGGCTGTGGGAACAATAAAAAATGGGCCTACAAAGAGCCCAGACTATATTATACCAGTAGAAGTTTGGACGAGACTTGGAGAGGATATAAGTGGATAACTTTGTCCTTCAATAAGTGAGGATTGATATTCTAGTACACTATTGCCCATCTTTATAAGTAAGGGTGATTGATGTAAAAGACTTCTACAACTATTGAGGAATTAAGCTTATGTCACATAGTTTGAAAGTAAGGGAGAAAACTATAGAAAACCTATGGCATAAGGAAAATGAGACCAAAATCATCTTAAGTTTATGCTAGGTCAAAGACCACAATGGTATATAATAATATGCCTTTTGCTAGTTGTGCAAGAGGTTAAGAAAAATACTTGTATATGATGTTTTTGAATCTTGAAAAGGCGTGTCCCATAAAGTAACCTGTAAAGTTTTGTCGTTGACCCTAAAAGATTAAGGGAAAAGAGTAAAGTTAAGAGTCTGTGGCATTGATCCGTGCAATGTATGGTTGGTCTAGTATCCGAAGAAAGAGTTCCGCTTACAGCGATAATGTTAGTATCTCAGTGTCTCATAGCGTCAGGATCCTATAAGTTTTTTGCTCTTTCTTTTACCTTTACATTTCATTCTTCAACGTTGGAGATAAAAGAGGAATCAACCGAGACTATTCTTTATTTTGAGGACATTGACATTATCCGTGACATTTTCAAGCTTTGAGGTCCAGAGCAGACTAGAATGGTGTCGATTGTATAACGTTAGCCTGAATATCAGCAGGATAATAACAGTACACATATATTGTTGCTTCGGCGGTATCTTGTCTGTCTTTACTTATACTAATATCGCCTGACTATGTGAAAGCTTAAAGACTCACCTCTGTCTTTACTTATACTAATAGCGCTTGACAATGTGAATAGCGCTTTGTGCTTTTTAACAGTTTTGCTTAGACTTTTTGCACCTTTGTCTTGATAGTCAAATGACCTGCCGTTTTATATGCATCAGAATTCTGGGCATGCTGCTGAAATGCGGATGTAAAGATGGATGTGTGGCTAAAAGAGGATGTATATATCAAGAACAGTTAATATTTACAAATATTGAAGAGGTAATTTGAAGCATTAGTTTAAAATTAAAAAGAGATGAGATTTTTTTATTGTCATGGTACGGTCACTTAATGTAAAGGGATGAAAAGGGTGTAACGAGAATTGCCAAAAATATGAATGTGAATGGTTTTGTTTGAAAATAAATTTAGTTATATAAATCACCACCACAGCGATAGACGTCCCTTTAGATTTCATTGTTTATGAATTATGATTTTATATATTGTTAGAGTCTAATTTTAAATATTTTATTTTAAAATTTAGAAACATTGATACAATTCTATAATTAGACAAGTGATCTATGGGGAATAACTGTCGATTTACTATGACATGACATTATTTAATTACAAAATTAGAGCATTATGGTGTAAGCAAAAATTACCTTGATTTGATTGGTTCATATCTTTATGAAAGAATTCAGAAAAGTTGAAAAGTAAATAAAAAGCCAAAGTATATATATAGTTTCCCTGATTCATTTATCAAAATAGGCGTAATACAAGGCTTTATATTAGGTCCTTTCTTGTTCCTCATTTACATAAATGATTTACTTTACTTTGTGAGGAATAAACATGTGATAGTATTGTTTACTGATGTAAATCTCTTATTTTTAAAATTAACAGACATCAATCAGTAATTGCCGATGTAATCAATGGCCTTCCAGATGTTGTACAATGATTTTGATATTAATAACTTGTTGCTTAACAACAATATAAAATTCACCTTACCAAACGTTAAAAATGTCAAACTCAATCTACAGTTATAATATTACGAGAAATTGGATTCAGTATTCTACTGTATTTTTGGGTAATAAACCTATGATGCAAAACTGCACTGGGGTCCTCATATGTGTGATTTGTCGAACAAACTTGGTTTTGCCGCAAACGCGGTTCAAAGAATAGAGGTAACTGCAAGGTTAGTTTACTTTAGATATTTTCATAGTATCATGTCATATGGCATACTATTATGGGGTAATGCATCAGATATTGATACTATATTTGTACTGTAGAAAAGAATTGTTCGTGTAATCTATAATATAAGGCCACGTGAGTAGAAAAAATAAATTCAAAGAAATTGGAATTATGACAGTATATAATCCTCCTATAATAACTCCCTTCAAATATGGCGAAGAGGCTGATGGCTGACCCTCTCGTTATACTCGTGAAGGGGTTCTGCTTGCGGTGACTGATAGTCTTGCTGCCCAAAGTTTTTTTAATAATATTCAAAATTATTAGTTGTAATAGATATATTTTATTCAGTTTTTTAAATGTTCTTTTTTGATTTTGAGTGATCACAAAACTAAGATACCCGGCTGAGTTGTTGTATGGTTTTTGTTAGACCATGACGCACTTGGAAACCTCGTAGCTTTAATTTTAAACTGGGGAATGTTTTTACAGAAAGGCCTATTTTGATAAATATGGTATCTCAATAGGCCCTCCTAACACTTCCCTTTAACGTAAACGGATAATCTCTGATATGGCTTTAAAGTGGAAAGATATACATTAATAAATAAATTACTCGATACAGGCTTCAAATATCTATGAATCGAAGTAGTTATTGCTAAAAAAATAAGTTCTGCAATTTTCATTGAGTTCCTTTGAACACAGTCCAATCCCTTTACAAATACTATTTACTATAGTAATTTTAGTAAACGAAATATTTTTTCTTATTTCTTAATTTATATTATAATTTAAAAGTTTATAAGATTACGTAGCTGATTTTTCAAATGTGATGTATAAAAATAAGGTATAGGTAGTATAGCTAGGTACAGCTATCGGCGGCGTTTTCAACAGTGCCAAAATTACATAACCATTTATTTCAAAATTATTATTTGTTTCTTGTATAATTTTCTTAATATACAAACCTGTAGTTTGATAACATACGGTCATCAGTGTTTAAATATAGTAGGTTTTGACATATTTTAATTCTTTCGCTTTGCAAATATTATCTACAATTACAATTTATAAGTATAACAAGCAAAAACGTACTATTAAAATAAATACAACATTTTATTATCTATATATATATAGAAGGATGTTTGTATATATGAAATCGATGAACTCAGAAACTATTGGATGTATATGTATTTTTCCACGGAGAAGGTTTATATGGTATGCCCATTGATGTAACTCGCCACCAGGCGGCGCTGTCAAATATCGACTTCCACCCCGTACAACCGATTGTCATAAAAGTTGGTATGACCATGTATGTTTCCTCGAAGAAAACCAATATGTAATGTCCATTGATGTAACTCGCCACCAGGCGGCGCTGTCATATATCGACTTCCGCCCCGTTCAACCGATTGTCATAAAAATTGGTATGACCATGTATTTTTCCTCGAAGAAAACGAATATGCTATGCCCATTGATGTAACTCGCCACCAGGTAAAGTAAGGGTTAGCCCAGCGAAGCGGGCTGGGTTCGCTAGTCTTTTATAAAACAAATGTCAAAAACCTATTTTCAACTCAACTCAACTGCATTACAATAAAAAAAATATAATTTATTCAAAAGTAACACCAATAATAGATAAAATAAATCATCAATATGTCACGAACGATGAACCTAATAATAGTTACGTTCAGAAGATAAGGAAAAGGTTTTATAAAAATGAATTATAGAACTTAAATATTTTTGTTTATAGACCCTATTTTTTAGAACTTATTTTTTTTTATTCAACTGAATTTCCCCATATAACAATTTTATATCGCAAATTAGATACTAACCATATTAAGCGAGCAGAGATATTTCTTGAGACATTTCTAATATTTTTGGAACAAAATTTGTCAATTTGAACCTTTCTATTACAGAAATTATAGATATATTTACTATTGAATTAAATAGCTACAATATGTACTGTTTTGTAAATTACATTCAAATTAAAAAAAACATACTCAAATCTTATATTACTACTAGCGGATCCGACAGACGTTGTCTTGCACACGTGTCTTTAATTTTTAAAAAATCAAACGTTAAAAAAAAATATATTAAAAAGTTATCACAATGTACATTTATCATAATTCGACCAATCGATAAAGTATGAATATGTAAATAAAGAATTTTTGTTTGAATAAATGAACTTGTTCCAATATTTTTTTTTAAATTTTACTTTTTACGTAGCGAAGCACATATCGGGCCGCTAATATTAAAATATTTTTCTTATTTCTATCGCAACGCCAACTGTCAGGGCAGACTATAATTAAAATATAATATTATTTAATATTTGACATTGCCATGGTAACGCAGTCCGTCGGAACCAATGTGAAACATTCCAAAATCACCACCTACTTTCACATTAAAAATTAATCAAAAACCATTTTCCAGTGGACCATTTTGTGAATCTAAACAATTTTCAAGTCCCCTTGAACACACACAAAGAATTTCATAAAAATTGGTCCAGTCGTTTAGGAGGAGTTCAGTGACATACACACGCACACAAGAAATATATATATAAAGATATATATATATAAAGATTATATTCTGTTTAGGATGAGCATTAAAAAAAATTATAATATTTGTATATCTCTTTGCAGAGGAAGGTCATATAATCTATCTGCAAAATATTCTCTTATTATCTAATCGATATGTAAATCTTTCACAGTACAATGTTGCCTAATTCTACCTACATACCCCAACTATTGATCTATCTAGCCTACACTGTTATAGACCATGTTTATCTTAACTACAGTCATAAATTATTAATAAATACAATTCAATATAGAATATGACATATAATTATGTACGCAAATTGTGATAATATTTTAATAATAGTTTACGTCTAACTATAACTTACCACGTTGTATTAAATTATGTTTTTACAATTTGCATAAAACGCAAAACGGTATCAAATTAATAAAAACAATTGTAATTGTTTATTTTATATCTACCTTATTTTAAAAATAAGTATATGTTATCGTCGTAGGTTGTTTGATACGTTGTTTGATATATAAAATGTTAAAAATATTTATACTTAAAGCTAAGAACTAAATAGTTTTTCATGATGGGAAAATAGTTGCAATGTGTATATGATAAGCATAAAAGTAAACAAAATTATTCTTGAGCAGACTATGAAGTCAAACAAATTACTTTTACCAAAATTCATATACTAAATCTTTTACTGTTTATGTATTGTACTTATATTGAACAGTCTTGTGACGACAGTCGACTTAAATGCTGTGATTCGGGAGCAGTACTTATTTGAAGTATAATAAGTACCTACTACATGTCGTTTTCTGTAGCTCCGACAAAGTGTGTTGTCGGAGGATAATGATAAACTTCGTGATCAGTTAGGTACTTAAAGACGTAAAAATACAAACAAAAGCAACGTTCGCCTTTTGGACAACCCAATATAGTTAACTTCAAGAGCCACCAATATAATTAATTATTATTATAATTATGTATAAAACTATTATTTTATTTCATCTAAAATTGTAAGTCATGCATTCTAAATTAGCTTTGTTATAATTATGAACATGACGCATAACATATAACAAGAAGTGTAACTATATATTGATACGAACTCATAATCAGAACCTTGCTAACCAAGGCCAGGTCGCTGGATATTCGCCAAACATAAAATTGCACCAGATTGATTTTGCAATAAATATACAAATATAAAACAGCTCAAATTTAATTATACTATGTGTATTTTAGGTAAATGCAATCTCAAACTATCAACGTACAGCCAAAACTAGCGAGTGTAGTAAGCTGAAAAACATTTAGAACATGCGTTTATTTTATGATTGTAACATATACTAAAGGAAGAATTAATACTCCGAAGATTTTTTTTAAATCTTTTTTTTTATTTTATAAGCCATACACCTTAAAGGTTAAGTCAGCTTAAATATAAATATAACAAAATACAATTTTAATAATAACAAAAAAATTCAGTATTAAATAATTACAAGAAAAGAAAAACCAATACAAAAAAATCAATAAGTAAGTTAGGTTATCAATTAGTAAGTTAGATACCTAAGTAAAATTTTACTGTTTAATTTAATACAAACTAAACAAATATCACTGATATTGAGTATGATTTGAATAAATCCGGTAAGCCACCCAACCTAAGTTGTATTGCTCACAGGATCAATCCTGTTTTCTTAAATTAAAAGACTGTATAATGTAACTCATTACCCTTCCTCCGCACTTAAAGTTCATACTAAAAACATTGTGTAACATAAAAAGTAAGTTAATTCTACGACAGTTTAAATCTACTAATAAATTTTCTCTTAAATCGGCATTAATTTCACATGCCAATAACAGGTGAAACAGATCCTCCTCCTTATCACAGACAGTGCAGTTTGGACTCTTTGTTTTCTCATCAGTTAGTTGAATTTGTTGAGAGGAACATGTCCAGATCGCACTCTAAAACAAATAACTAGTTCTCTTTGATTCATTTTACCTAACGAAAACCAGGGAATCTGAGGAGGTTGATTACCTAAAGTCTTGTACCATATTCCCTTGTCGCTTGACGTGTTATCAAAGTATCTCCTCTACTGATCATGATTAGTTTTTCTCAATTGTGGAATATAATCCATGAACTGAGGTGTAACAAGAAGTGGAATTCCTTCAGACAAGGCCATCATGGCGAGCCTGTCAGCAGTCTCATTGCCCGTAACGCCTATATGTGAGGGGACCCATTGGAAACAAACTTCAATCCCATTAAGTATCAATTATCGAATACATTTAATAATGAGATAAGCTTCTACTCTACCCAATTTTCCTTTCGTACCGGCGATAAGGTGAAGTAAACTACTCTTGGAGTCAGTGCTGTCGATTTTCCTATAATTAGTTGATAGCAAATACTTTGAAGCTTCCGCCATAGCCAAAAGCTCCAGTCCCATCACTGGCATGTTCGTATTATTTACATGGAACTTAGCCCCAACACCAGCAGTCTGATCAAAAAAGGAACAGCCATCAACATCATCTGATTTTGAACCGTCAGTTTAAATTAATGTATACTCTGAATAGTATCTTTGAATCATTGTATTACTAGCAGCTCTAAGTACATTAGAAGAACAATTAGCTTTTGGTTTGGTAACGTCTTTCATTTCAGTTGAAATTGTAGAGGTCAAATCAACAGTTGAAATAAGAAATGAAAGCGGATGTGAGAGCCACACCGTGGACTTTGCTATATTTAAATCTTTGAGTTGATTATAACTTTGACACAAAAGAGGGTGTTGGTTATTTCGCCAATACTATGTGCCATCATCAATCATATTTTTAAAATCAGATAGACGAATATCTACATACTTCACTCTGTAAGACATGAACAGGTGAAGAGAGGATAAAACCGCCACAAATCCTAAGCATTTGTTCTGTATGATTTCTAATCTTTGTATTGCACTAGAGCTCGTATTCCTATATAAAATGCTGCCATAGTCTAACCTACTCCTAATAATACTAATATAAAGTTGACGTAAATGACTGGCATGTATAACGTGACACGGATTACTAACGCTGCTTAGAATATTTAATAATAATAATAATAATAATAGGAGCTTTATTCAAGAATACATTTATCAATGAGAAATTATTGCACTTATTATAAAAATAAAACAAAAGATGCTACAGAAAAGGACATGATCTCAGCTTAAAGCTGCTTTTCAGTTCACGCCTCGTGCTAATGCTGCCACAGTAGGCAAACACAGTTAACAAAATAAAAAGAGAAAACCAAACACAGAAAAAAAAACAAAATAAAAACAAAAAAACTGACTACGTTCCAAATATGTTAAGTAAAGGCGTTGTTATGCCAAGAGTTGACACATGAGCTGATTCTATACAATGTTTGAAAACATATATAGGATTGCGCACAAAGAAATGTATAACAATAATTAAACAATACAATGTAAAATAACAAATTAAAAAAAAAATCTTATAGGAGGTGGAATGTCGTTCCAACATTTTGAAGCAGCAAAACGAAAGCTTCCTCTAAAATGACTTAGGTTCGGTCTAGGAATTAATAGATTTAGAATACGCGATGTTCTATATGTAACATTATAGTTTTTATTTCTTTGCCAGTCCAGCTTAGAAATTAGGTAACGAGGTCCAATATTTTTGTGCAGATTGTAAATTAAAGAATTCATTTTATATATCCGGCGGTTTTTCATATTTATAATGTTATATGAATTTAGAAAGGGCGTTATGTGAGAGCGACGCGGAACGTTATAACAAAATCTGACACAAGAGTTTTGGACCCTTTGAATTTTTTTTTTAATTGTTTGTTTAAACATGGGCCGTAGACAATATCACAATAATCAAGATGTGAGAGAACTAACGTATCAACGAGTTTTTGTTTGACATCCGTGCTTAAATGTGGCCTCAATTTATAAAGCATTTTAAGTGCTGAATACGATTTTCCGATCTTTTGAACGACGTGTTCTTTAAAGTGCATGGAGTTATCAAAGGTTAAACCTAAATTACGGGCAGTAAATGATTCTTTAATAATAGTATTACCAATAGAAATTTCAAGTCTAGTTTGGTGAACTGTATCAATTTGTTTTTTAGTTCCTATTACCATGTAGGTACATTTTAATAGGTTTAAGGATAAGTTGTTATTATTAGACCAATTATTATTTTTTTCTAGATCACAATTTAAATTTTTTATACACTTTTTAGATTCAAGAGTTGACCCATTATTGAAATTCAATAAAATTTGGGTATCATCAGCATACATATGAAGAAATGTCGATTTAATACAATTCACTATGTCAGCAGTGTATATAGAGTAAAGCAACGGACCTAAAATGGAGCCTTGGACTACACCATTATGAACAACAAGTGGACATGATCGCAGTATTTTACCTTTATTAACTGTGCATTCCACAATTTGTTGCCGATTATCAATGTAGCTTTTAAACCACGTACAAACTAAATTATCACATCCGTAGTATTCCAATTTTTTTATAAGCAATTTATGATTTAGGCAATCAAATGCCCGGCTATAATCTAACAAAACAAGAATTGACGGAAAATTTTCATTTGATGCTGAGAGAATTTCATCAACTACATGCAATAGTGCAGTGGTAGTACTATGATGTTTACGAAAACCAGACTGTTGCGTAGGTAAAATGTCGTTACATTCAAAATATTTGGTCATTTGTGCGTTTACAACCTTTTCCACCACTTTAGATAAAATCGGTAATAACCCAATTGGGCGAAGATCTTTTATAGATTGAACACTGGGTTTTTTTGGTAAGGATTTAATTATAGCTGTTTTCCACGAGTGAGGAAAATGACCTTTTAGAATGCATGTATTTACTATATGTGTTATGGCTTGTAAAGAATAAGGCAACGTTAGTTTAATCATCTTTATAGATATACCGTCCAACCCTTGCGAGTTAGAATTTAGTGAGTTAATTACTTTTAATAGTTCCTTGGACGAAATTTCTGAAAATGTAAATTTACATTCATACTGCTTTTTAGAAAATTGTTCCACGAAAGTGTCACATATAGAGTTGCACTTTGGAATTGATTTTAGAAATTCTCGGTTAATATTTTCAGGTCGAAAAACCTATCATTACCGAGAATTTTGTTTAATTCTTTCCACATCCTTACAGAGTTATTTTTAATATTATTATTAATTTTTTGAGCGAAGAAATGTTCTTTTTCCTTACGTGAAACAGATAACACAGAGTTCCGGAGAGTTCGGTACAAGTTCAGATCAACATCTAGTTTAGTTTTTTTAGCAATATTGCATGCTTTATCTCTGTCAACCATAATAGCCTTCACCGTATCCGTACTCCAAGGAGTGGGACAAGTTCTAAATGTTTTTGTCCGCACCGGCACGAAATGATCAAACAGACCAAGCAAAAGAGAATTAAAACAATCTACATTTTGAGTATAAAATTCCCAATCCCAAGGAGTAATAAACGAAGCGTATTCATATGTATTACGATCCAAGTGATCAAATGGTCTGTAGCTAATACTTCTTGGTATGAGTTTTGGAGCCGCAATAGGAAAACTGGCCTGGATATAAGCGTGATCGCTTAGGTCATCGTTATGCGTAACACTGGTGCTACGTGGAGGCAAGTCTTTATTGCAGCAGATAATGTCTAACAGTAAACTACAAGAGGAAGTTATACGTGTCGGTTCAGAGACAATTTGCTGTAAGCCATAACCTTCTAACAGGGACAAAAAATCCCGTTGTTGAGAGTCGTTATATAACATATTTATATTTATATCACCGGTCAAAAATGTAAAATCATATGTAGAGGTTAAAGTAGACAATGTTTCATCTAACAAATCAAGAAAAGTTCTGTAGTTAAACCTAGGAGGTCGATAGAAGACACCAACTAAAATTTTAAAACTGTATAACTTTATCTCTAACCACATTTGTTCTAGCTCCGTTTTTGGTATTTGGAGTTGTCTGCAATTAATTCCACATTTTATATACACTCCAACACCCCCTTCACGTAATTTCCCAAGAAATTCCGAAACGCGGCTTATGAATAAATGTGTAATCATTTATTTTAATTTTTTTTGAATCTGCTGCCTTGCTTATCCAAGTTTCAGTTACGGTAACTACTTCCGGCTTAAATGTCGTTAAAGTATTTATAAACTCATCTCTTCCTGTGTTTAACGATTGTGCATTCAAAGTAGCAATATTAAAGTGGGGTCTTTGTTTACCTATCTTTTATGTAGTATAAATGTAAATACATAAGTTTACATAAGTTATACATTTGTGAACAGTTTCGTTTATGTGCGTAGTCCAATTAAGACGACAATCCACCCAAAGGCCTAAAAAGTTAATACTTTTTAAAACTTCTATTTCAGAATTGTTTACTTTAACTGATACGGGAGGTGTTTTATACTTTCTTGTAAACCATAACTTTGTTTTTAATATCGAGATTTCTAATCCTATTGGAGTCACGTGGTAAGAGAATTTACATAAAGTATTTTGGATTACTCTTTCACAGATATTTAGATTTTCATAACATAATAAAATGAGAAATTATCAGCGTTTTGAGAAATTTTGATATGGTTAGGCAAATTATTAATAATTTTAGTTGTAACAATACTGAACAAGATAGGTGACATTGGATCACCCTGTGCTAATCATTGGCGACATGTTCTAATTAGTTTATCACCATTGCTTAATTTGTACACAAGGTGACGTTCTCTGAGAAATTCTCTTATGTATATACATTTTTAGAGTTCATCCCAAAGTCTATCAAACAATCAATCAATGCATCAATTGATACATTGTTATAAAAATCGCTGATATCAGCAAGAGCACACAAAACGAAGTGCTTTTTGGATAGTGCTATCTCCGCATCAATCGAAGCGAACCGTGACACGTTATCGAAACATGAATAACTGCGGCGAAACATCAAGGTAAATTTGTTAAATATATAATTATTTTCAAAAAAATATTCAAGGCGTTTAGCGATAATGACATTAATTTTTTTGCATAAACAACTTATCAAAGATATTGGTTTGTACTTTGTTGTATTAGACCTTCTTTTGAACTACTTTTGCTCTGCCATTGTAACCAACGTAATGGGACTGACGGACAGAATTTGTTCATTGGTTGGTGCTAAGTCGACACCGACCGGAGTGAGTTTAGTTAAGAATGTGTCTGCTTCAGTTTTGCGTAACGGCTCTATTGGACTATATCTGCTTTTTATCCACCGGTGTTTTCGCCACATTTCAGAACTGTTGGTGCTAGAATCGACAATTTACGTTTTGCATCTCTAATTAGCTTCCTTGCTACCGTAACTTTATTTTTAAGGATTGGATAATTTTCTATAGTATCATTTTTACGCAATATTTTAAGCGCCAGCCTTCTCTCAGCAACAGCTTTAGATAAATTTTGATTGCACCATAACTTTGATGTAAATTTAGAATAATGTTTAAAGTTAGGTTTAATGTAAGGAATACTCAATTCAGATGCATTATTTATAATTGCAATAAATTGGTCATAATTTTCTTTATCTTTAACATTTAAAGAACAATAGAAATCCGTACAATTATTTTCAACCTCACTGTTATATTTTACCCAATCGGCTTTCTTCATATTCCTTTTATTAAAACTAGTTAAAAATTGAGAGTCTTTTATTTTGATATGAATTAGTAAATGAACACTTCCTAATGTTTCGTTTGTGACTACCCAATCACAATCTAGGACCGAATCCGAACTAACAAACGTTATATCGGTGGAGGTACAGATTGTCCTATTTTCCTTAGAAGCAATACGAGAAGACGTTCCATCATTTAAATAGACAAAATCACGATCAGAACTACTTTCAGCCACTGGGCGACCACGACTATCCGTCAGGTAAGACCAATCAACATGGTGAGCGTTAAAGTCACCGGTGATCAATGTCTTTTCAATAAAAAAGCCGAAAAGCTCGCCATAATCTTGTCTACGCGTTGTACCACGAGATGTATAAACACCAATTATATATTGTAAACTTGTATTATTGATCAGTTCCATACATAAGAAGTACTGAGCGACAAGGGACCCTGTTTTAACCGAGCTGATAAAGTATTATGAACAAAAATTGCTAAACCGCCATAATTATCTTCACGATCTTTTCTATAACAGTTATATCCACATAGAGGAATTTAATAGTGAGAAAAGTTTGCATGAAATTTATATTCTTTAAGACATATCCATGAAAACGGGTATTTGAAACTAATACAATATTCTAAGATTTTTGGATATTACATTATTAAATAAATTTCAGAAGTTCCATCCCAACAAATCCAAAAAAACCTTTTTTTTCCAAATGCATGCATACATATAACTAATATCCTACTGAAGCTTATAATAATTTTACAGATGCTTTTTTACTACTCTACAATTAATGTTTTTATTTTACAGTAGTGGTTTTTTAACTGTGAATGAAAGATAAATTCGTATTTGAATTTAAAAGAGACATGATTTACCGTGGTAAATATCACTGCTTGGGTGCTACGAACAAAAGATAGAATATATTTAATACTGAGATGTGAAAGAAATTGGTTAACCCGAAAAGTACAAAATTATTATTTAATTAATAACTCAAAAAAGTAAATCTAAAACGCTTTTTAAATAACATATTTTTTTCCAATTAAACACACATGACGAGCTAATAACATGCTCTTTAAGATATTGCGGAGGTTTTAACTTATAACTTTTTCATTGGTCAAATCAGTAGCACTCAAAAACATGATTTCACTAACAACCTAGTTCGAATGTATTACAATTCACATTCAATATTTATGTCTCCTGATATTCCACAGCAGATATTTTACAGTCCTAAAACACTATTAGTGCTAATACACAATAACAAACACAAAAAAAAAACAACTAAAGACCTGGAAGCTTGCCAACGTCCAATCCCAGCCCAAAAAAGCCAGCCGTGCCGATCCTGTCAATTATAGGCCCATTTCAATCACCTCCATACTCTGCAAGATTATGGAGCGTGTATTGAACTCGCGGCTTCTAGCGTACGTAGAACGTAACGATCTCTTCAGTGACCGACAGTACGGGTTTCGCCGAAATAGGTGCACTGGGGACCTTCTAGCGTGCGCTACACACATTTTAGGGGAGGCCATCGAGAGGAACGGAGAAGCGGCCCCCTTCTCTCTGGACATCTCGAAGGCTTTTGACAGGGTCTGGCATATGAGCCTTTTAAGCCAGTTTTCAGCGTACGGTTTATCTCCTGGTCTGATTGGCTGGATAACGGACCTTTTGAGCCAGAGATCTCTCCGTGTAGTTGTTGACGGGTGTTCTTCGGAACCCTTGACAATAAATGCCGGAGTACCTCAGGGGTCCGTTCTTTCTGCAACTCTTATTCTGCTGCACATTAACGATCTGCTGGAGCCCGGTATCTATGGGTATGCAGACGACAGCACAGTTGTAGAAAGATATCTGCCAAGTTCTCGGGCTAGTAGAGATGAAGTACAATCTGAAAGAGAAGCCATGGTGCAACGTTTGAATGACAAACTTCAGGCAGTCTCCGCATGGGGCAATGCCAATCTTGTCAAATTCAACGCCACCAAAACGCAGACGTGTTTGTTCACCGCCAAAAAGAGCCCTTTCACCTTGGCTCCTACTTTCCAGAATATATCTTTGAAATACAATGACTGGCTTCAGTTGTTAGACTTAGAGATCTCCTCGAACCTCAACTTTGGTCGGTACATTGAGTCCACAGCAAGAGCAGCTGCAGGAAAGCTTGCCGTACTTGCGAAGGTGCGACAGTACTTTACACCGGCACAGCTTCTTGTATTATACAAAGCACAGATCCGGTCGTGTGTAGAGTACTGTGGCCACATATTTGCTGGTGCCGCAAAGACTCATCTTGCGGTTCTGGACTCAATTGAGTGGCGAGCAAAGAGGCTTATTGGCGACCTTAAATTGGTTGACGCCAACCTCTGTAACCTTGAACATAGATGTAGAACTGCCTCTCAGTATTCTACAGGATATATTTTGGTGAGTGTGCGCAGGAATTACACGATTAAATTCCCCCATCCCCGTTCCATTACCGGACGTTCCGACGCATGGTAGGTATCCATCCCTACGTTGTGGACATTCCACCTGTCCGAACGAAGCGCTATGCTTCGTCTTTTTTAGTGCGTACAGCGAAGGACTGGAACAATCTGCCTGCGTCGGTATTTCCTGCCAAATATAATGTGGGTGTCTTCAAGAGGAGAGTGAATAGGCTGCTACGTTAATGCGCGTTCCCTCCTAACACTACATTTCACTTACCATCAGGTGGAATGTAGTCAAGCATTAACCTAGTTTTGTATATAAAAAAAAAACCATTTCTTGGATCCTTACATTCTCTAAAATAATTGAAAAATAATTTATTTAGTTTACGTTTTTTTGGAGTTTCGGCAAAATAATAATATAAGCAGTATACTATCACATAAACACAATTATAACTAAATGCATATCCATACTAATCTTATAAATTCGAAAGTAACTCTGTCTGTCTATCTGTCTGTTACGCTTTCACGCTTAAACCACTGAACTGATTTCTATGAAATTTGGAATAACCATAGATAAGACATTGAGAAACAACATAGGTTTCTTTTAACAGCGTGGAAATATATCATGCCCACGGGTAATGACGTACATCGCTGGCGCATACGTTCGCGTCATAGTAGGTGATACGTTGATACTATGTTCTTCTTAAGTATTTTCTTAACATTTGCGTATTTTTTTACAATAAAACGCGTTTTTGGGCACTATTTCTTTATTTTATGAAAAAATAATAATTAATGATATAACGTAAATAAGATATTTTGAAATTCGTTAGTTCCTTTTTATTTTGATTCCTTTTAGTCTGTTATTAAACGTAAAATGTAAATAGTTACAACAGCGATTTAAGTAATTTAAAAGAATTTTTTTTTTTTATTAAGGTAGATACCTACTTTTTGTTGTTTGGATGCATAGTTTCAGAAATACGAGAAATTTAATATGAAACTATTATATATCAATAGAAATACAGCCATCGCGCAATACGCGTGTCAAGATTAAACGAACATTGTAGTTCCCACTAATAATGTGAGTGTGTAAACTTGTTTATTCATACGAAACAGACATAGATTATTGTTTGTCGGAATAAAAGTGGTTAAAATAGTAACAAATAAAACAAAAAAATCTTAAATAGTATCGTTTCTAAATATTCTAATACGAATTTTTAAATTGATTTGACTAATAAAAATGATTCTTATCCCTTTACCATAAAAAACGAGCGGGTTATCTTCAAACAGGAGAGCTAAGAACCTTTCTAACATCCTGTTCGCGTCACACACACCTAAAAAAATTACCTTACTATTAAAGGTTCTTGACGTAAAAAAACAAGACAGCTGTCCAAAGAAACTATTTAACTCAGGCGAAGTCTAACAGAACGGATCAAAGCCGCAATGAAAAAACGGGATTGTGCTTTTCGTAAGTTTAAGCATTATCGCTGTGAGGATAATTGGATACATTATTAAAAGACCAGATTGTAAGACTTGCTAAACGCCAATACATTCACACTAATGTTTCTGATTCTTCGTCGGCACTAATATGGAAGTTTCTTAGCAACTTTGGTTTTATAAGTTCTAGAGACAATCAAAATTTAAACATACTTTCCTCTAACGAATTAAACCGTAATTTTACTACTGTCTCCTCAATTGATATTAATACAAAGCATCTCACTATATCTTCCATATGTTCCATGCCACGGCTACTCTTGACAGCCTTCACATTTTCTTTAGTCTCTGAGGAAGAAGTAAAAAAGCAGTACTTTCGATTATTATTGGCGAGGATGAAATTTCTCGACACATGACAGTCACTATGATTGACGTCCTTCTTCCAATTTTAACCTTTATTATTAACATCTCGCTTTCCTCCGATATTTTTCCTTTAGTATGGCGTAAAGTGCACATAGTTCCTATTCCCAAAACAAATAACTCTAATAGTCCCAATAAATTACGACTTATTTCTTTATTACTCTCTAAAGTTCTGGAAATAATTTTCATCTTTTCTTCATAGCAACAATCTTCTCTCCGAGTTTCAGTCTGCATTTCGTCCTGGTCATAGCACAAGCACTGTCCTACTTAAAGTTGTGGAAGATATCCGCGAGGCAATGGAAGATGGTCAGTTAACCGTGTTAGCCCTCATCAATTTCTCCAACGCGTTCAACGCGGTTGACCATGACATTCTCATTGCTCTCCTCTCACACCTAAATATTTCATACAAAGAACTAACTTGGTTTTCAACTTATCTTCGTGGTCGTCAGCAAGCGGTACGCATCGACAATACTTTATCAGAAGGGTGTGGCCTAAGTGCTGGTGTACCACAAGGCGCCACATTGACACCAACTTAAGTTGAGATATCTATGTCAGTGAAATATGCCTCAAATAAACGGTTCCCTGCGTGCACGATGTCGTCACAAAAACCTTCTACGTATTCGAACAAAAACTCCGTTAGTGCAATCACTAATAATACCTTTCATCGACTAGGCTGATGTCTACTGCTGTAACATTACCGTAAACAATTTAAATAAATTGGATCGTCTTCTCAACAGCTGCACTCGCTTTATTTTCTCTCTTCGTAAATATGATCACATATTTCCTTACCGCACAAAGTTAAACTGGCTTTCGATAAGAGAGTGAAGATCTTCCAGATATCTTTGTCAAATATTCTCTATTCTTAAAGATCCACTTTCACGCCAGTACTTGAAATGTAAATTTCAATTACTGGGTAATACCCACGACTTATATCTGCGCTCCTCTTCTAACCTCAAACTATTCCTTCCTTCACACCGTACCGGTTTTATCTACAGTTCTTTCACTGTTCACTGAACACTCTGGCACGGCCTACCCGAACCCATAAGTCGCGCACCCAACAGGGTAGCTTTTAAGAAATCAATTTTAAATATCTATCCGAAAAATTGCAGAATTGTTATTCGGAATCATATATGTATGGTATGTTTTATTACATAGACACTTATATTTTTAATTGGTATAATATTGTATAATAATATATAATACAATATATATATATATATATACATATATATATATATATATATATATATATATATATATATATATATATATATATATATATATATATATATATATATATATATATATATATATATATATATATATATATATATATATATACATATTTTATTATTTCTATATCCGAATTTATTTATGTATATTTTGGTTTATATATGTTGTTACTCATAAAAAAATTGGTAGTGGTTTTAAATACTTTAATTGGTTAAGCATAACACAAAAAAAAACATTGAACCTTAAAATTAATAGTTGCACAAAATAGGACAATGCCCAAAATAATGTTAAAATAATGCCAGTATAATGCCAAAATAATGTTAAAATAATGCCAGCTAGACACAGCAGTGGGTTACTTGAAATAACACCTTAATTTTAAATTATATATAAAAATTACTAAAAAGAAATCCTAGGCGTCACTGACAAATAATAAGCGAAGACATATGCATGATCCTCCTGCCTGTCAGTACTGGAGAATCACAGTCAAACACTTGTTCTTTATAAAACTTTTAAAAATGGAAGTGTTGATTAATGGTATATATTAATTTTGTACATCACCATATTATCGGGATTACAATATAGACGAGCTTCTTAAACTCAGCTAGTCAGGAAGCAGGATACAGGTCAAACAGGACGACGCTCCGAAGATTCACGTCAGAATTTAAGAACAATGCACTACTTATTTAAAGGAAGAAACGAGTGTAATAAATTGATAATAAATTGTTATACTAATAAATATAACAATAAAACAACGTTGGCTGCTACTAAACTTCTGAAACAATACGACAGCTACTTTTAAATAATATTTAGCGATATGCTATCCTTAATAATGATAAGACGAAGCTTCTTAGCATTCCATGGATTTACCGTGCGGGTGCCGGGCCCATCGCGTTGCAAGCAGTGCCTGGGACTTGCGACCCAGGAGTAGGCTTAAATGAAATTTAAAATAGTAATTATTAATAAAATGTTTATATTTTCAATAACATTTTGGGGACTGTAAAGTTAGCTTAAGCTGGCAACATTCAATATTTTAAACAAAAAGAAATGTCACAGACTAATTGACAAATTGTAATTAGCTGTCAACAGATAAATAATTTACCTTGTCTACGAATTTGACAGATAGTAAGAAATCGATAATATTAAAATTATAAATATTTAATTATCTACAGAAATGAAATTTCTATGTAACAATGTTTATCTTTAAATGTAAAATAAATAGTACATTGTATTTATTGTGGACGTTCTTAGTTTCATATATTTATTCCAATGTTTTTTTTTATTATTATTTTTATTATTTTAATGATTTAAACTAGTATATCGCCTCTTTATGCTAGCTTTTACTGTATTCTCACGTTGACTGGTAGAGAATGCTCTAAGCATTAAATTCACCTTATGTACCTTTATTTGGCTCAATAAAGATTTAATAAAAATAAAAGATAGTGCTATTATTCTATTACCGAAGTTCTTATAGATACGTTATAATATTACTTTGTTTGTTTATACTACTGTCAAAAACATACAATCCAAAAAAAACCCACAAATTGCTCAATAATCTCATTGTAGCTTACGAGACTAGTTGCAAGTATCAAAGGCATGTTTTGAATTAAACTTCATCGTCTGCTTCTTATTTCTGTTCTGGTTGAGCCAGAGCTATAACACAGTGCAACAACCAATTTCTCGTAACCCCAGCGTTTCGAAATTATAGTCTTAATGACGTTGTACTTGCATATTATTTTCAAAAGGTGCTATAAGTAGACATCAGCCAGTAGACAGTCAGAAGAAGATTTCAGTTGCTGAAGGCCTGAATGCGCATAGGTCCGTCAATAGCTAAATTGCAACGGCAACTCACTAATTGCTTGTAATGCGAGCCCAATAGTAAAATAGTTTTATTGTATTGTGTTGTTAGAATTAAAGTTAAAGTCAGATTTAAATAAATCAATATTGAACGCATAACACGTATATACGAGTTTGTTCGAATATCCCTCTCACAAACCTATCATTCATACGTTTGCATGATTGGCAAACACAATGTAACATATAAGAGTAAAATCGTTAAAACTTTTCGTCCTCAACATTAATGATAATAATAATAATATGCAATAATGTTACCAAAACCTTTCAAATTATTTCGGGTCACTATATGCGTACCAGAGGTCGCGGATTGAAATCCCTGCCCGTATCGTTATTTTTCATTTTTTATTTATATAAATAAAAATAAGCTTAACACATATATATATATATATATATATACATATAGGACAGGACAAATTACACACATTGATCTAACCCCTAAGTAAGCAAATTATTTGCTTGTGTTAAGGGTGTTAGACAACGATACAAATACATAGAAATACACATATAAATACTGAGAATATATTTAATAAACGACCAAACCCAGAAACACAGACATCTATGCTCATCATATAAATGCCTGTCTCCGCCGGGAATCGTACCCGAGCCCCATTGCGCCGTGACACGTTAGGCGTCTGCGCTAACCACTCGACCAACGGGGCGTTTTATATATATATACATATATATATATTATGATAAATATACATGTAATGAAGTTAGACATCGTGATAACTTTTTAATATAAAGTATAACTAATCAAAATAAATAAATCGTGATAACTTTTTAAAGTTTGATTTTTTTAATTAAAGACACGTGTACAAGACAAAGTCTGTCGGGTCCGGTAGTATATATATATATATATATATATATATATATATATATATATATATATATATATATATATATTTTCAAACATTATTTTCGGTAGTGGCATTTTTTCAATGTTTATCTATACTGCAAAGTTAGAAACATTGGTTAGGATTTTCGAAAGAAATCTAACAGATGTCACCACCGTCCCGATAAAGACGATCACATATAGAATGTTTAATTCACCAAGGCGGACAGCAATGCGGTAGCTCAATTGGTAGAGCGACGGGACGGTTTTCCATAGTCGCGGGTTCGAATCCCTGCCCGTATCGATTCATTCTTCATTCTATATTTATATAAATTTAAATAACCTTAACATGGCTATGTCTCTTTATAAATGTTTCAAACATATGCGTAGTAATTTCCCGGTTGATAACCACTATCCATCGAATCGATGATATAAACATTATGAGTCATTCATTATTGATGTACCTACATGTAGAGCTTCTGATGTTGATTGACCGGACTTTTGCCATCATATGGTTTGAGATACTTGTATTACGAATTAAGCGTCTATCAGTGGTTTTAAATAAATAATTATGTCTAGTCTTCATTCGTGGGTGAATGAAAAATTATTTAAATAAATTTAATGACATTTTAATTAATATACATTTTTTAAATAGGAGTTAGTTCTAGTAATGTTTATTTTTTCTAATGCAGTGATATTGTATTACGTTAGTTTATTTTGTCATAAAACTAAAAAATAAAAAGATATACTTAAGAATTATTAATTCATTATATCATGATATATTAATCCAGAATCCAATTTGGAATCAAAAGTTCTTAAATGTATATACGTGAAAATATTAGCATGAGCATCAAATATTCTTAAATACGGAATCAATCAATTAGTGGACGCGCACAATATTTAGACGTCATTCAGATTTGGCAGAAGAGCGTACCTATCTAAGCGCTCGATTTACCGCAATCAAATTGAGTTTTTAGGTTCGCTTTCCATTAACAAAATAAAAAAAAAATATATGCCAAATATCATTTATAAACTATATTTTTCGGTGGTATTTTTTTTTTATTAATAATACGAATTTTATTTAAATAATATGTTTTGTATTTATATTTGGATAAAAAATCAAAGATGATAGATAAGTTTATCTTATATTAAAATCATGAAACAAAAAGCATAACTAAATTAATTTTAAATACAATGCAACGTTTTAGTAACATTATCAAACAAAAAGTAAAAATTTTAGTAACACTATTCTCGGGTGCAATAAAATCGCACATATTTTTATTTATTTATTATTTATTTTTGTTATAAAAGTCCTATATTTTTTGTGTTTCGATATTTATTTAATGATACCATATAGGTATGGATGATAAAATTTATCTGGATAACAAAATTACAAACAAATTACAACTACAGTTTAATAAGGATGTGTTTGTTTAATTAAACAGATCGGAACTTAGGGATTAATTAAAAAAAACATATAAATCTACTGAATCAAATATTTATTAATAAGATGTGTTGTGTCACAACACAATTACCATTCTGATCAATCAATTATCATATTACCAGAATACATTCCGGCTTGAATAACAGCTTGGTACCGGTTTTTTCATAGAATCACTCAAGTGTTTGATGAAGTCTTGTGGCATAGTCTTCCATTCCTCTTTGAATTCAATTGGTAGTTCCTGAAACTCGGCGTGCGCAACATTTCGGTCTCAAATTTTTCTTTTTAATTCGTCCCTCAAGTGCTTAATCAGGTTAAGTGCTGTTGGGCTGCGAGATGGCCACTCTTTCCATTGGTCGACTGTCCACTGTAGACGATCTTGTGCAAGTCTGGAAGAGAGCTGGCGTCAGTTTAGAGATTGACTTGACCTAACCGCAGTCAGCCCACCTTCAGCAAATCTTTTCCGTTCATATTACCCAGTCTTCCGATGGCGCTGGTACAGCACACATGACGAACTGAATATCGCCTAATATACAGTTGTAGTTTTCAGTACTCTGGTTTTGGTCCACTCCAATTAAAGCAAGGACTTGTGCAGCTTTGAGGAGTGATGGTACTAGTCTCTTAGTTTAAATACATTTTCTTACTGAACAAAACAAACAAAATTTTAAAACCTTCACATTTATATGCAAAATGATTACTATAAAAATATTATTCTAATCGCGAGAGATTAAAGAAGGCGGCCAATGGCGAAACGATGGTGTTTCTCGTACGATCCATGACGTTACTGTTACATTATCGTCTGAAAAGGTTATAAATATAGGTGGCGAGCGCGGAAAAGGCAACCTTTATTCTGCAGTCGTCGCGCTTTGGATACGTGTATCTCGCTCTGACATTGTAAACGGTGCACGTGTTCCAATGACAAAAACTATATTAAATGTTCTTTTCGGAACATTATACTGAAGCTCAAACTGTTCTTTTCAGAGCAAATAACACGGCAGCTACAAGCTTTTTCCGGAGTAGTATTTTTTTTTAAGTTTATTGAAACTAATCACTAGACGTCCTTTTCGATTAAGTGTTGAGATGCAAATGATGACATTTCCACAATACTGTCTTCTCTCTCTATAGCGAGAGGGGAATCAGCATCAGGGAGAGTCGCCTTTACCGAGGTTTCTTTCGCCGCCCGTTAAAACTAGCATGTAAGAGTCCCTGGAATAGAGAATAGAGGGTTGGGAAGGAAATGGGTGAGCTTTTACGCTCCCAAGACGATCAGCCCAGCCGAGTGAGACCCCAGGCGGGGAGGCCCTGTCCTGGCTAGGTAGGCAGGGACAACGCTCAGGAATTAGGAGAAGAATATGAAGTCTCTCAGAGTTCTAACTATGGCCCTTTCAGGAGGGCGTGTATGCCAGCGCGCAGTGTCTCCAAAGTTTTGATGCACTGTGACATCGGTATGGCTAAAAAAACCTGGTGGTAAGCCTGACGACGTGCTCTTCCAGGCGCTTCATGTGGAGATCACGCAGTAAGGTTGCGTTTCTCACGAACCAGGGCGGGTGCCAGAATGAGCCAGCCAAGCCCGTATCGGAGGTTGCATCCGATGACGTGGGATGTCGTAAAACAGTGACGGGCATCTACTGTGGGTACTAGGGGCCACTGTGATTGCCCTGATACGTTTGTCGGTGCATTCGATCTCTCTGCTATGGTCGTTGAGCTACATCGCTATGTGCGTCATCAACGAAGCAAAGCGCGATCCTTTAGTACTGCGATAACGAGCATGTCCGAGTTTAGTTGGGATCTCGGAGATAGGTCGGTATTCATCCGGGAAGGAGCCAAAGGGGCCCGTGCCGAAGTGGTATTTTCTTGTTGGAGCCCGTGAGGCTCGAGGCTCGAGGCTCGCTTGAAAATTTACACGGTCATTGCAGTTGGAGGTGTCAGCAGCGTCGAGGAAGGTCCAGAGGTGCCAGCGGAGTGCATGTAACCGCCGGAGTCCAGACTGTTCGTTTTTCAGACGCTTCAGAGCTGATGTTGGATGTAGTCGGGGACGGGGGGGTAGCTGTGGGACAGGCTAGCTCCATCCCTTCGTCCACACTGTCCTGGGTCTTGAATTAAGCATTTTATATGTGATCGTCTTTATCGGGACAGTGGTGACATCTAATAGGCTTCTTCCGAAATTCCTAATTCAATGTTTCTGACTTCGAAATATAGAGAATTTATTGATACTTTTCAATGTTTATCTTTATACATAATACTAATACATGTTTTTGGATATTTTCAAACATTACAGACATTATTATTTCTGCCTTTCAGTTATTTAACAAAAATAAATATATTAATGTAGGATTGAAATAGAGTTGACATATATTTGTATTTATATGTTACAATTGTATGTCATACATGTAAGCTACTGCTATTACGTTAAGATACAAAATAATGTAAATACTTAATATCGCAGTCATGTTGTGTAACCTATTCTGTATTTTTTTTTATTTCTCAGAGACATTTACTGTTTAAAGATATTTGGAGTGTTACGACTTTGGCAATCAACATAACAAAGGTATAATATTTATAAAGTTATGCCATTCTACGGTTAGAAGTTGATCCTACAATGCAAGGATCAGACCGCGAACCGGTTTCGTTTACATCACCACACGAATCAACATTCAATAAAATACAATGTTAATGTCAAACGTTTAATTGTAAATAAATATATATATTTAAAAATCTATTAATGCCATACATCGGCCATATGATATAGGAGCAAATTTCATATTTAGAAAAGTCAGACTTCAGAAGTTTGAAGAAGTTTGAAGTTATTATCACAAAGATGGAACCACTCAAGGTATGTTGTATTATTCAAATGTAATAAGAAAGATACCCTTGTTAGATTTACAAGTTTGTTATACATTTTACAAGTGTAAAATCTTTAAAAATTACGTCATATTCGTTTACGGAAATTACATCATGTCATTCTTGTTTGCTTTGATAGTACACGTGCTCAAATTAAAGGAGAGTACACTTTTTGCTCTACGTTTGATCATATATATAAACTTAAGCTAAAGCTGGGGAATAAAGACAGTGATGATATTTTAAGCTTGCATTTGTTTTATTCCAGAAAGTTATTTGTAATAGTCGTAGTAATTATTCAAGAAAACCGTTAACAATTATTCCCAAAATTTATATTCAAACTTGTCTTAAGGTTATAGTTAACGAAATACAACATATCATTTTCTTAAATTTTGATACGTACTACACATTAAAATTAAATTATCAAGCTTTACATTATAAACATTATTTTTTTATTAGTTTAACCCGATGTTTCGATTATTTTGTTGCAATCATGTTTACGGCAAGATGAGATATAGGTGTCTGTCAGTAAGTCAGTTAATTATTAGGTGATAAAAAAATTATAATTTAATTATATGCAAGTTAAATCCGTAAAAAAAATAGTTTTATTTCAACATTTTAACTGTTTTGAAATAAAAGATTAAAAACTTTTAGATTTTAGAATTAAAAACTTTTAGATTTTAGAATTTTAGATTAAAAACTTAAAAACTTTTTTGCTATTTTTGAATTGCCTACATGCGTGAAATTGGAATTTGAATAAAAATTGCGAAATCATATTGATGTCGATGTTGACCAAACAATAAACGAATCTCTAATGAAGTTATAATATGAAACATAAAACCTAGATTAGATAAAGCGCCGCATGATCTCATAACTTTATCCTAATCTGTAACTGTCACGACAGTGACTAGACAGATATCTTGATTAAGTACAAGCGCGCGACAAGAAAATACTACAAAGTCCACATATTCGTAATAATCTTTTTAATTTTCTGAAACAATACTTTTTAATTACCTAGATACAATTTTGAATATTTTATGATTATTATATTAATACACCATTAAAAAAAACATATTAAAAAAGAAATCTGAAGCATTAATATAATAATGTAATCATTACAGTTTAACCTGAGCATTTTGACAGATCCGACTAGTCCGTTTAAACGCCCTTAATTATTTATGAAACTGGCGTCGTGAAGATTAAGCTTATTTTCAAGTTAACAATTGCATTTAAGAAACTATAAGTTTATTTAAAATGTAAAAGTAATAAGTAAAAGATTATTTATTTTATTTCGTTTTCTGACACACCAGCAGAATATATACTTAATACTCGTTTTTTTTCCTAGTACATATATTATTTGTTTCTGCCTAATTTAAGTAAATGCTTAATAGTATACAAAACATGAGTTCATTTTCAACAATGCACAATCATGTTTAATTTTCTACATACATACATAATGGAATATCACCATTGGTCATACTAGCTATTAAAAATTAAGATAACAATCTATTACTAACAGTATTTCTAGTATATTCTTATTCTTTACACTTTGTATTCACTCTACACGTCTGATAATAATTAAATAAATGATTATCAATTGAATTCCTCACGACCAAAAATTAATTACCAATCCTTTCGAAAACAACTAATGGGTGTTTATTAATCAGGTATTGATTTATCGTGACTAAATGTTAAGACGAGTTCAGACTTTAGACATTGTAATTGATACTTTTGATTACGCAATTAATTGACTTATCTTTTATTTTAAGGATAATAAGTCATTTTATATTGACTGTTGCAAGCGAATTCTTCTAGGCCATTTAATATCATTCTTGTTTAATAATAAACTATTTGGTATTGTTAAGAGTGATTATCAAAAAATACGATTAACACTAAATCCGTTATTGTATGGTCCCGTAAAAATGAATTCTCCGAATCAATAACATATGTTGTCATATATAAATGTAATTGTTTTTAAGAAATTAAAAAATGGTACACGTTTATAAAATAATAAACTTCGATAAATTTTCTACCATGACACTTTTGATCTTGAGCTGTCGTAAGCAAGCAGTGAGCAAGACCCTTCAGAAGTTTGGTATATCTTATGTTTAAGTCATGGAATCCTATTGAGATAACACTAAATTTTATCACGAGAAACAGGTGAAAGACACAGAAATATCCTATTTGTAGATTATAAAAAGTAACGATTCAAACCACAATGAATAATCTATTTTAGTATTTCTATCTGTCTTAGAGTTTGTAACTACCCTAAATATATTAAATAAGCTATTTGTTTTATAGTCATATTGGTATTTAAACATTTTCACGATTTATATCACCTCATGGTCTTGTCAAAGCCTTAAATAATCTAGCATATTAACCGCCCCATGCGTAGGTTTAAACCTATTTTATTAAAGTGTTTAAAACTTTATTTCAATGATGCAATACCCATGTATGAGTCATTTTATGTCGTACTTTTAATCATCAGTTCAAATATATAACAATTAAATTTTCTAACCACAATATTGTGGCTAATGTTCTTATGAGTTCACGTCACAATCAATTACAGTATAAATCATAATGAACTCAATGTATTGGTATTATTACTTCAATAATTGGAACCCGGATTGTCTTTGAAGTAGCGTTCTCCAGTAACATACCTATACAAAACCTATAAACTCTGTTTTTTAATGAACTAATTTTGAAAAAAAAATATTAAACGTTAAATTCAATTGCATTCAAATTAAAAATGTCTTTATTCGAGTAGACATTTACATGCAGTTTTGAATTGTCAATTATTGATTACATTAAAAAGGTCAGTGTAGTCAGTCTGTAAGTAAGCTACCAATTGCTCGAAATGGTGCTCTGCAGAGAAGAGACGGCCGGAAATACAACAGTTACTCTTTTTAAATGAAATTCAAATGAATTTAAATTTAAAATTACGCTTGACGCGCACGAAACAAATAAACAAATAAAAACTTTGGAATATTATAATAAGATTCGTTTAATAATATACTTTTAATATTAGATTGAAAACTAAGAACAAGAAGATCCAAGAAGAACTATTTTTTGGATTTGCATTGCATATGCTTAAACTCAAGGCAATGAAGGATTTTATTAACTTTGCAAAGATAAAATTTAAACGTTAGGAATTTATTTTTATTTCTTATATTTATATATTGGTCTGTCACTGTTTTTTTATTTAATTATTACATTTTTGGCGCATAAATAATAGGTTATTAAATATGTATTGAGAAGTGCATACATTTACATAATAAAAATACATTTTTTTTAAACCATCTCTAAGGATATCTATATCAAATTTATCTATTTATATATTTTTTATTTTATATTATTTTTAATTATTAATTTTGAACCGCTGAAAAAACACGTTAGAGAGCACTATTTACTTTGTCACAATTAGTCCTATTACGCTTTATTTTAAAATTAAGAGACATGGTGTTAATTACTAAAAAGTACAATGGCACATAGACCTTTTACAAAAAAGGGCAAGTCATAAGTACAAAGTAAAAATAAAAAAGAGCCAAGAATAGATCCTCGTGGAACACCAATTTTTAAGTGACAACCAGTCATTTTACAATTATTTACATCAAACTTGGCTCTTTTATTTTGGTAAAAGACAATAAGATCAAGTTATGTTTGATGGTCTACGCAATCAAAGGCCTTACATAAATCACAAAACATCCGATTGTATTTTGTGACTTCTTTCATTCTTAAATATTCTTAAGAAGCGTGGCACCTGCAGCAGTGGTTGATTAACCTTTGGTGGAACCATATTGTTCACTATGCATTATTTTATTACTATAATAAAAGTCTGTCATTTGGTTTGAAAATCTTTTTTCGAAGATTTTACTTAAAATCGGTAAAATAGAGAAAAGTATATAATTTCCGGGTTCTAGTCTACCATCACTTTTAAACAAAAGAACTACTTTTCAAATTTCTATTAATCTGGGAATATACCGGTTTCAATATATGCGTTTAAAAATAATTGTGGAGCAATATCATTTATTTTAAACACTTTAAAACCGTGCAAAGGCGGTCTTATCGCTTAAATGCGATCTCTTACAGACAACCCTTGATGAGTAATGAAAATTTGCGAGGTCATGGGATAGTGCAAGCGCACTACAACGAAAATAAAAAATTATACAAAAGGACACAATAAAATTAAATAATAATGACTATATATAAATACATAGTTACATATAATAACATACATACACACATACGTACATACATATACATACATATATAAATAAATAGAATGAAATAGATAACCTCTATAATATAAGGTATACATACTGATGATAAACATATATACATATTACGTAGATAAATAATATTGCTCCAAACGATTTTTGAAAATTGACAGTGATTTAGAAGTTTTAATTTCTAACGGTAGGTCATTCCAGAGTAATATAGATTTGACGGTGTAAGAGTTGCTGTAAGAACGTATGTCGAAATTAGGTAATTTTAATTTAATGGAGTGAGTTGTATAAAGACTGAGAACTAAGAAAAGTGAAGCACTCTTTGAGTTTTTTTTATATATAATCTAGGGCAATGCTTGACTACATTCCACCTGATGGTAAGTGGAGTGTAGTCTTAGGTGGTAAGGCGCATTACCCTAGCAACTCACTCTTCTCTTGAATGTATCCACATTGTATTCGGTCGGAAATACCGACGCAGGCAACCTATTCCAATCCTTTCCTGTAGTAAAAAACGAAGTAAAAAAGACGAAGCAAAGTGCTTCGTTCGGACAGGTGGAATGTCCACAAAAAAAGGATTGATACCTGCTGTGCGTTGGTACGTCCGATGATGGAAAGGGGTCGGGGAAATTAGATCGTGTAATTCCTGCGCACACTCACCAAAATGTATCCTATAAAATACTGAGAGGCTAGCAGATCTACGTCTGTGTTCAAGGCTATGGATATAGGCGTCAACCAATGCTGGATCGCCTATAAGCCTCTTCGCTCGCCTCTCAATTGAGTCCAGAACCGCAAGATGAGACTTTGTGGCACCAGCAAGTATGTGACCACAGTACTCCACACACGAACGGATCTGTGCTTTGTATAAAACAAGAAGCTGTCCCGGTGTAAACTACTGCCGGACCTTCGCATGAACGCAAGCTTTGCTGCTGCTGCTCTTGCTCTGGACTATATGGACCGACCAAAGTTTAGGTTCAAGGAAATCCCTAAGCCCAACAACTGAAGCCGGTCACTGTATTCCAAGGATACATTCTGGAAAGTAGGAGCCAAGGTGAAAGGACTCCTTTTGGCGGTGAACAGACACGTCTGCGTTTTGGTGGCTTTAAATTTGACAAGATTGGCATTGCTCCATGCGTAAACTGCCTGAAATTTGTCAATCAAACGCTGCACCATAGCTTCTCTTTCAGATTGTACTTGATGTCTACTAGCCCGAGTACTAGGCACATGTCCATAGGCATAGATACCGGGCTTCCACAGATCGTTAATGTGCAGCAGAAAAAGAGTTGCAGAAAGAACGGAACGGCTTTTATTGTTAAGGGTTCCGAGGAACAACTACTCGGAGAGATCTCTGCCTCAGAAAGTCCGTTACCCAGCCGATCAGACCAGGAGATATACCGTCAGGATCACTGGCTTTATTCACATCTAAACGACACAATGCTCGCCATACCTCTTTGTGATGAGTGATAGGGATTTCAGGCCTCTCTGAGTGATGCGGATTTCAGGCAGCGAAATACCGCAGTGAGGAAGATGTGCTAGAGAAGCAATTCCAGTGTCTAGATGCGAATTATCAGCAAACAGAGAAGCAAAACATTCGCTTTCTCTGTTGCTGTGTAGGCCAGGGCTTCATCCGGCTTCAACGGAGCAGACAGTGTGCGTTGTCAGAAATTCTTCGCTTTCGTAAGAGAAACTCAATCGCTTTCGTAAGAGACCAGAAAGCTCGACTGCCAGTTAGTCTGACAGAGAGCTTTTCGCCATTCTTAGCGATTCGATCGAGACGAGCCTTCCGCAATGCCTTTGCCTTTGTAGGATTTGGCAGCTTGATTAAAGGCTCTCTTCTTTGTACTTACATCCGAAGATTTGAGGCTTCGAGCATCAGTCCAAATGAGGTAAGGATAAGCCGCAAAAAAGTGCCACATCTCATCCCAATCTGCTGACTTGTATTTCCATACTCGCCTAACACCATGTGGTTCGAGAGTTGATGGGGAATATGTAAACACAGATATCACTAGACAGTGATCGGTAGTTCCCAAGGGGGAGGTGACCCCTACACGATACTTGTCCGGATCAGTTGTCAGCAGAAGGTCCAGGCAAAAGGCTGTATGGCCTACCACATCTGGTACCCTTGTCGCTTGCGTCACCAGCTGAAAGAGGTCCAAGGACAACGCAAAGTAATGAGCAGTTTGGTTATGAAAGAGGACAGTGTAGAGAAGAGTAAGTGCGTGCATATTTCGACGTTGCCTTATAAATAACCAATTCAACTGCGCACGCTGTTGCGACACATGATCGAATTTACGGAGCCCGACGATAAAACGGATGCACATATTTTGCAAGCGTTCTAATTTATTTAGAAGTTCCTTAGAAAGGTCTAGGTAACATATATCTACATAGTCTAGAATGGGTAGAAGAAGGGTGTTAGCTAGACAGATTTCAATTTTAATAGGTAAAAAAAATGCATCTTCTGAGACCACTGATAGTGACAAATATTTTGCGACTTACATATTCAACTTGCGGTGTCCATGAGAGAGTACTATCAATTTGCAGGCCAAGATTTTTAATTGTTAATGAGTATGGTATAATAACTTTATCTCAGGTTGCAGGAGTTAAGATATTGAAATCAATTTTAGAAATTTGTCTAGGATTACCTACAACAGCATCTGAGATTTGTTAGCATTTACAGCCAGATTTTTTTTGGCCTGGCTGGCTGGATTTGGTCTGGCTGGCTTTATTTCTTTTCAAAACTTTTTTGAGTTTATTATTTATTTTTACAACACTATCATCAATGTTAGCAGGAGAATTAGCAACATAGATTTGCAAGTCATCTGCATAAAGATGGTAAGAGCAAAACAAAACCGTAGTGGCAGTATTAATAAAAATAGAAAATATAAGGTGAGAAAGCACACTACCCTGCGGGACGCCAGTACTAAGTGGCAAAAAATTTGAGAATTTATTGTTCTTCTTTAAACATTGGTGACGATCATTTAGATACGATTGAAACCACTTTACTGCACTCGGACTTACTTACTTACTTTCCCGAGTCGCCGTCATGGCCACTGGTCGCCTCAGCTGGGCATCCCCTGGTCTCGCCAGGGGTTTCACCCGGCTGGGCTGACCGCCCGGACAGCTCTAGCGACTCATTCTATTCCCTCACAACCTTGAAGAATCACCACTCGAGGGCTAAACGCCCGACCCAACAACGCGCGCGCTTTAGTGTGCGCCGTAGAGAGCCACGGCAAAAGGGCCACACCTAGTCGCCGTCCCCCCTCTCGCCCTGCGGGGTGGGAGAGACGATAGTCACTCTTGGACTTACATTGATTGATTTTAAGATGGTAAACAATATATCGTGATTAACGTTATTAAAAGCACTACTAAAGCCAAACAAGGCTATAATGGATACATTTATACTATCGACGGCAGCACGGATGTCAACGCAGACTTAAATTAACCAGTAACTAGGTCGAAATCCTGATTGAAAGGGACTTAGAATGCCATTAGCACGAAGAAACGTATTTAGCTGATAATGCAAAATCCGCTCAAGGGCTTTGGAAAGGAAAGAAAGAATGGATATTGGGTGATAGTGTTCAAATGAACTAGGGTATACGATTTTCTGGATATGTACTACTAAAACTTTACGCCAATAATATGGAAATTCGGAAAAAATAAGAGAGAGCTTAAATATATGAGATATGACATCAGCGACGCTTCCCGTGTTAACAATATCATTTTCCTATTTATTCCATCACAACCTATAGCATCGAATTTAATGGCTCGTATGTTTTGTTTAATTTCATCAGGTGAAACAGTAGTGAAATGAAAGTTTCTCTCTGGTGTGTGCAATCGTCGAATAAACTCCAAGGTGGCCTGATTAACAAATGAACTGGAGCTGGATGTACCTACCTGTTAAGAACTTATTGAAGCTGTTGAGGTCAATGTTAGAGTTTTCTATACAATGCTGTCGTCCAATCCCAAGAGTCTTTAAAAACTTCCAGTTGTTAGCAGTGGTTTTATTTTCCTGTGAAGAAAAAATAAATTTACGTCGCGCGTCCCTACATACTCTAGAACAATGATTACGGAGATTTTTATATCTGATGCAATTACCTTCTGTAGGTCTTAACTTGTATTTGGTCTTGGCAGCATCTCGTTGTGCCATTTTTTTCCTTATGTCATCTATTAACCACGGAGTTGGTAAATATTTCAATTTTATCGAATGGAGAGGGGCATATATTTCAAACGATTCAATTATATACGTATTAAATACTGTCACTTTATCATCAATGAAGTGTGTGTTGAAAATGGAGTTGGATTATATCTTTTATAATTTATCAATATTATAAATGATATAATATTTATCAATATAATTTCATGAGTACTACACATTGAAATATTTTTTTATGGATCTAATACGTGTATGATTACATTTTAAAATTACATTTCTAATTTAACCCGACATTCCGAACGCTAAAATCGCTCGAATGTTTCGTGATCGTTTTCACGGTAAGACGAGATGTAGGAGTCTGTCAGTAAAAAATTAATTTAGTCATCTACTTCCAACGGTTTCTTAGTTTCGCGTATAGTTGAAGATGCACACAGAACGCACTAACAATATCTTGAGGTACCTTGAGGGTAACTGACATACCTTAATGATCACCTTTTTTTTAGATTGAAGGTTCTAAACGGTTTAACTAATTCAAAGGATGAAATAGGCTTATAAACAAAACATTTATTACTTACTCCTCCGTTATTAGCCAATTCATGACATCAAAAGAAGAAGAATTTAAACAACGCGTGACTGTTATTAGAATTTCTTTAAGAAGTCTCATAAATAGCCGCCACATTTAAATCTATATTTATTTCAATATTCTATTATTTTACTTTATAGATCTATTAGTAGCTTCAGTTTTTTTTCATTAAGACTAGATAAAACATCCCAAGTTGCCTTTATTTTATTTTCTGAATTTATGATAATTATTTTTAGAGAAATATCTATTATTATTCAAGAACCATAGGATCATGATTCCATTGCTTCTCACCATACAAATCATATAACTTTTTTTCTACTTCTATATATTCCCACAGTTGCCCTATCACTAAATTTCAAATTTAATTATAAAAATAAATTATTCAGGAAATAATATTATTAATTATTTAATTTAAATATATATTTTATCTTCATATTTTAGGTAATGATGTTAAAATATGTATATCAGACCATAATTTAAAAATTATGTGATCAATATTTTTTTGATTCTATAATATATTTTATTAAAACCATGGAATTCCTTAAATTAAGTCTATTCTTAAATAATTTAATTTTTGCTATGAACCCAAAATATACAATATAAATACATTTATTTTGTTCATGACCCATATGAAATGTATCTTTAACAAGTATAGTAACAGTTTTATAAAATATAAATCAAATATTTCAGTACATAGCTTAATAATAATGTATGTATGTATGTTTAATATAGCATTCAGGATCCTGTTAGGGATGCTGTGGCGCTGCAGTGCCTCCAGGATGTTCGCGGAAAGTCGCGTTGATAGCTTTAAAGCTATCGTGCGTAAGAAATGTGCTTCATTACTAAAACTCCACGGCAGCCACAATAGTATTTTGAATGTTTAAATTTCCTGATAGATGGGAGAGTCCAATGCTGCGACATTGGATGCGACTCCACGTGAAATAATAATAATAATAATTTAGCGTAGATAATATTTAGTGTGCAGAACGTGTAATATTGCAGAATTGATTTTATTATTAATACTTTATTCAAGGTATTATAAGCCTATTGAACATTGCAACAGAAAAATATTAACCATTTAAATTATATCTACATTTAAAAAGCGTAATAAATATTTCTTTTTATAAAAGTAGCTGTAATAATAATACTTTGTTAGTTTTGACAAGTGGTACAAGTCTAAAAAAAATACAAATTTATGCAAGATAGTACTAAGTCAAATTAGACTCAAAGACAGTTTACGTTAGTTACTTTGAAGAAAGTATGGAATTAATCAACACAGAGGGCCTATCCAATGTTCTAAATCCAAGG
Organism: Napeogenes sylphis; assembly: GCA_959347405.1. Lineage (NCBI taxonomy): Eukaryota > Metazoa > Arthropoda > Insecta > Lepidoptera > Nymphalidae > Napeogenes > Napeogenes sylphis. Next base: position 22,412,630 of record OY365782.1, read on the forward strand.
ACCACAAAAATAACCAGCTTCAAGCAAATGTTCAATCTTCTACAACTAAAAACTACAAGAGCAATCTACTCCAAACATGTGTCCACAAAATATATAAAATAGCATGTATACGTAACAAAATATTCTTAAATCGTAAAACTTATAAATGACTACCATAAAAGCAGTATTCTAAAATATTCTAAAAGGCTCTAGGATTATACTCTATTCTAAGTGACTTTCATGTATACCTGACAATAAATAAAGAACTGTCTATTTTACTCTTTTTGTAGTAGACCAAATAAACTTATGTAAAATAATATATTTAACTGAAATTGATTACTTGTACATACTCATTTTTCGGTTAATACTTAATATGGATAGGCAGTAACCATTTCAAACGCCGACCATATTGGTCAAATATTTTGTTTTTATTTCTAACCGTTTGGCATATTTAATGTTTTATATGATCTTGAGTATGTATTATTTATAACAATTTCTTTTCTATATTCTTCTGCGCTGTTTTATTTGTTTCAAATATATCTTAATCAATGTGAGGAACATATTTTAAATGTTAGAATATATCTCATATTACACTTCACAATTATATATGACAACAATTTCGTATCCGATCAAAAAAGGTTATAAATGATAAAACTGAGGCTTACGATACTAACATGTTTGTAATGGTTGATTGGGTTGGTTGGTTGATTGGATTGGATGGTGGTTGATTGGTAGTTAGGAAAATTGAAATATCAGAGAAACATAAAAAAACTTTGATATTTCACGAGTAGTCAAAATGGCTACTAAAAAGCAACATACATATTAACATTTATTGCGACCTAAATATTATCATCTTTGACGGAGCAGATTATAGTAACTAAAAATATCAATATTCAAGTTTCTGCACCTTAAAAAGTTTAAAGATGTTTGAACAAGATCGAAAAATGTAACCAACAATAAAAGGAGACGATATCAGGATGTCCCAACAAACTACATTTAACAGCAACAATACATTTTTGTAAAACATCTTTTGTTTTACAAAAATGTATTCACACAAATTAAAAGAAGTCCACAAATTTGTGCCGGAGAAACCGTGCCGGGAAAATTTTCTGAGATATCACTATTCTTTAATGATTTCGAGAAAACTGTAATGAGCTAAAAGCAGCACGTGTATGTTTTAGAAATAGATAAACTTAGTTGCATAATAAAAGTATTATCTCACGTAAGTATTTTAATTAATATCTTTCCAGAAGGTCAAAACATAGAACCCTCACCTCTCCTCTATTCTACTGATTATGAGTATAGCGTTTCAACCCCACCAACCCCAGTTTGTAAAGGTTTAACCACTATCCCGCACTAAAGATGCCTAAGGATCAGAGACCCCTATACGGCAGGACTTTCGAAGTCATCCAACAATAGACCAATAAAATCGCAAAGCTATCGATGATAGACAAGTCTTATCGCGACCACCTTTCAATTTTTTTATCAAAAAAGTTTTGTATATGTAGGGGCGTTTATTTAATGTTTACTTGAGTTATTCCTACTCTAGGAACCTCAGAGCGGATAACTACCAGTGTTCAGCTGGTGCCGGATTTGTAAAGCTCGCTTACTTCCTGACAAGCGGTCAGTCAGCAAGCAAACCCCACAACACAATCGGGTGACCGGCTAGACGCTAGCACATCTATCTAACCACTAAACAGAAATGACCCTTGTTTAATAGATGTTTCTAGTCCCAAAGTCAAACACCGCAGCAAGCCTGGCTCCACAGCACAAACTATAAACAAAATATAGATAAGTTCGTGGTAAAACTAAGTATATCATTAATTATGCAATTTTGCTTTAAAATACAGTTTGTAACAAAACTATCGTATAAGTCGTGTAGACGGTTAGAAATCCAGTAATGAGGGGATGTCAATAGGAAAAATTCTATAAATCGAAATTGATAGAGGTTTATATTCCAAATATTCCAATGCATTGTACAGCACAACCCGCAGTTCTTCATCTGTGAAAAAAGGAAAATAAAAGTATTAAATAACTTCACTTCTCTTGGACCATCGGTACATTGGTATTATGGTTTCTAAGAAATTGTTAAAGGATGCACACACTTTTGCTTTACTTTTTTAAAATATTAAAATCTGCTTATGAACAGAGATATTGCTATAAAATCTGATAATATGGCAGATAATATGATATATTTAAGTACAGATAGAACTGACTTTGATAGTGGTACTGCAAACTTTGATGTTAAATAATTTTAAAAAGTAATGACTGTATGGTACAAACAAAAATAAATCTATATATATATAGAAGGATGTTTGTATATATGAAATCAATGAACTCAGAAACTATTGGACCGATGATTATGAAAATTGGTATGTATATGTATTTTTCCACGGAGAAGATTTATATGGTATTCCCATTGATGTAACTCGCCACCAGGCGGCGCTGTCAAATTTAGACTTCCGCCCCGTTCAACCGATTGTCATAAAAGTTGGTATGACCATGTATGTTTCCTCGAAGAAAACGAATATGCTATGTCCATTGATGTAACTCGCCATCAGGCGGCGCTGTCAAATATCGACTTCCGCCCCGTTCAACCGATTGTCATAAAAATTGGTATGACCATGTATTTTTCCTCGAAGAAAACGAATATGCTATGCCCATTGATGTAACTCGCCACCAGGTAAAGTAAGGGTTAGCCCAGCGAAGCGGACTGGGTTCGCTAGTCATCTATATATTTTTTTTAATATTTGATCTAATTTTGCTTGATTTTCGCTACTTACTAGATAAATTAAGTTTCTACATTTCTCAATCTCCTTAGTCTGGGCACGCAGCAGTCTATAAGCAATGCAATGTAAAGACATTTATGTAGTCTTCGTTTACCGTCCTAATCCTATGCTTCACTTCATTTGTGAATTACAACAGTACGTCTTCATAATACAAAATATCCTTATGGTTTTTATAAATATAAGATAAAAATAAACCGATACGGGCAGGGAATTCAACCCCCGACCTCTATAAACCGTTCCGTCGCTCTTCCAATTGAGCTTGCGTATTGCTACCCGTTTTTGTGAATGAAGCATTTTTTATGTGATCGTCTTTATCGGCGAATGGTGACATCTATTAGGTTTCTTGCGAAAATCCTAACCATTGTTTCTAACTTTGCAGTATAGGTAAATGCATTGAAAAGATGCCACAACCAATATCAATGTTTGGAAATATCTATAAAGATGTGTAGTCAGTCATGTTAGGTTTGTTTATTTTTTTATAAATATAGAATGAAAATTAAACCGATACAGGTAGGGATTCTAACCCTCGACTTATGGGAAACTATCCAAAGTAAACTAGTAAGACCGCTAAATTAGAATCAAATATAGAGAACTGGGGGAGTAAAAAAACTGGTGGATACCGAAACTAAAGCAAGAGGAAGACAGCATCAGCGACAGGAAAGGTATACATGAATTGGTGACAATATTTTACAAAGAACTGTACTCAAATAAAGACCCACATGGACAGACCCTCATGCAACCGCTTATGAATGAATAAAAAAGCAGACAGCCTGGCATTGCGGGAGCCTGATATTTTAAAGAGTGAAGTGGAAATTGCAATAAGAAGTAAAACGATTTAAAAATTACGTGGACCAGAGAAAATCACCAACAAGATATTGAGAGGGAATATTGACGAAATTGTACCACTCTTTACTATAATGTTTAACTCAATTTTTTAAAAGTGCATATATACCAAGACGATGGGAAACTTCACATTTGATTCTACTACACAAGAAAGGGCCAAGAACGACATTGGAAACTATCGACAAATAAGACTAATGTCGAATCTTTACCAAAATTTTCAAAGGTCATATTAGGCAGGATAAGTACAAAATATAACGAAAATGAAACAACTGAGCAAGCTAGCTTCAAAAAAAATCCAATATTAGACCACATCCAAACACTCAAACAGATAATTGAGAAGTACAAAGAATTTAACAAAACAATATACCTAGCTTTCATATACTATGAAAATACTTGTCGCACTTGGAGCCTGCCGCGATAAAGCTATTGCATAGGATTTTTTATCAACGTATGTAATTATAATTATTTATTTATTCATACAGTATTTTTTTTAAATATATTAATTTGAGTTATACTTTTTCAGTTTGGTGACCGATAAGATTTTTTCCTATTTTTTGAATAAATGACTCATTTATAGGGTATTTGCCATTTTTAAATATATCGGGTTTTCGATATATCGATATTTTTAAATATATCAATATCGGGGATAAGACGAAGCTTCTTAGCAATCCATGGATTCACTGTGCGGGTGCCGGGCCCATCGCCTTGCAAGGAGAGGAGTGCAAGCAGTGCCTGGGACTTGCGACCCAGGAGTAGGTTTAAGGGGCCCCTTTACTATGCGCAAAAACGCTCATCTTCACCCTCCACACTCCTCTCCCTACCTAACCAAATTTGGAAAGAACCTACTAATGCCGCCTTTGAAATACGTTGGTCAGTTCGTAATACTTATTGAGCTTGAATGTGTGATCCCTTGGGATATTTGTTTCGCAAGGAACAGTAAGCTCCACAAGTATCACGCGCCTCAGATGTTTCGAATACAGGAATAAGTCTGGTCTGGATGACGAAACACCAACATCCCCAGGGATTTTGTAATGCTTTTCATACGTGTCCATCATGAGAATCCAATCAGGAGCCGCGCCTGATATTGAATAAGGCTTGAATATGATATTTAAAAAAATATATCGATATTTCGATATATTTTTTGAAATTTAAAATAACTGTTGTAAGTCATCTTAAAAATGATTTTCTAGACATGCAAGATGTTTTTTTATTTTTTAAGTGTGCTGCTAACTTAGTTGTATTTCCGCTGCTTTTGTTTTTTCCCTCATAAGTTAGATGAAAAACTTCTTGTATCAACTTTTTTAAAATATATACAATACTTACATACTAACTTTTAAACTATCGCGTTTCATTATATATAATTATTTAAAAAATCGGGAAAAGCAGGCTGACACATCCTGTGACCACGGCCGGTGCTACCTGATCGAAACGTCAGGCAAATAAAAGGTATGTGATGCCTATTCCGGACGCGTTAATTCTCGATTTTTAAACAATTATACATACGATACGTACATATATAAATACCATACAATTTATACACGCATATATATATACAAAATATATATATGTATATATATATATAAATATATATATAAAAGTTAATAATATCAACAGCTAAAGATATTTTCAACCTTATACCTCTATTGTTAAGTAAGTTAGGGTCTTTTGTAACACGATAACAGAAAATGATCTTTAAAATGAAAAGGCTTGTATTAAATATAACAGCTCTTTTCGACATTGTTTTCGATTGTAAATAGAAAACATGTAATCCGATTAAGGTGCATATACCTCTGCATCGAAGATAGATTTATAGGCTAAGATTGCTTCTATTTCACTGCCTGAAACCTGAAACAGGCAGCCATGCCGATTTTGCCCAATATAGACTGATTTCAATCACCTCCATACTCTGCAAGATTATGGAGCGTGTATGTATTAAACTAGCGCCTTCTTGCGTTCCTAGAAGGTAACAATCTCCTTAGTGACCGACAGTACGGGTTTCGCCGTAATAGGTCTACTGGGGACCTCCTAGTGTATGCTACATACATTTTAGGCGAGGCCATCGAGAGGAACGGAGAAGCGGTCGCCGTCTCTCTGGACGTCTCGAGGGCCTTTGACAGGGTCTGTCATGCGAGCCTTCTAAGCAAGAATTCAGCGTACGGCATATCTCCTGGTCTGATCGGCTGAGTAACGGACTTGCTGAGCCAGAGATCTCTCCGAGTAGTTATCCACTCTTACGTTGTGGACACTCCACCTGTCCGTCTTTTTAGTGCATATAGCAAAGGACTGGAACAACATGCTTGGGTCGGTATTTCCGGCCAAATACAATGTGGGTGTCTTCAAGAGAAAAGTGAATAGGTTACTTAGTTAATGCGCCTTACCATCTATGACTACATTTCCACTTTACATCAGGTGGAAAGTAGTCAAGCATTAATTTTGAAAGTAAAAAAAAAAAAAAGATATTGTGCTATTGACTAGGAGCCGTTAGGCTATCGATAGGCTACTCGGCTCGTCACCCTGGAGTGTGGGGCGTAGTATCATCAGCGAGAAGAGCTGGCGGTCATGATTGACAGCAGTGTCTCGATGTCGAGCGTCATTCCAAAGATGCTAGACAGCGAGGATGTTAGCGGGCTATGTTAGGGACCTAGCCTCTACCGCTGACCCGATTCGTAGGGGTAGGCTGGGAAGAAGGGGTGAGAGTATGCCCGCCGCTTCCTTCCCCAGCTTTAGTGCCTAGGTGGGAGGGGAGGTTGACCCCTCTCACCTATTATAGGCCTAAATCGTAAGGGGGCTCTAAGTTTCTCGGGGCACCCTCATTTGGGGGTACCACCGGGGGTTCACGGTGAATGCGTAAGCGATCCCGTGGCGTCCCATTAAAGCGATGAGAGCAACCGTTGGTTTTTTAGTGGGTAGCCTTAGAAATGGCGCGGCCCCTATGCTGCCGGGTAGTCCCACATAACCTCCCGGTCATCACCTACTTGGCCGGTGGATATCCGTAACGGATTTTTCCAAAGTAAATAAATAAAAATAATAAGGCTATCGATAGGCTGGTGAAGAATTGCTCACACCTTTTAACAGCTATATTAGTAATTGTATGTTCTGGGGGTGACAAAGACAAGACTATATTGTAAGTAAAAAATAAAATGTCATCGAATTCACACAGGCTGTCTGTCACACACAATACACAACACGCAATAAACGACTACTTATATAAACTTCTTCTCCCTCATCTCATTTCCGTGTGCAAACCAGGATAAAATTTAATTTATATTCTTTAGGAATTAGTTATAATTTTTTTGATTTTTTTCTTAGTATTTAGAATATTAAGTCAGATTTATCCTGAGAGAATAGTTAAATGAAGTATAAATAATTTATATAAAGACACTAATTCTGCCACCGTTAGGTACTCTCCGTCTTTAAATTATTATAGGTTAAACGGCACATAGTAGATATATGATTAATTAAATACTTACTAAAAATATCACTTCTTTCATTATTATTACGTAAATTATTCAATAAATGTTTATACGACAATATACATTTTTGCACAACACAAATTTTGTTTGAGTTAATCAAATTCTTTATTAACAATTTTCTAATAAACATAATTTTTTCGTAAAATAAATTATAAGTTATTATTGAAGTTAAGTTTATCATACTATTTGATATAATTACTAATCTCATTCATATTTGTAAAAACCAATCACTAGGTACACAAAGTATATTATATATCATAGAATAAAATATTTGAAATAAAATAAAAACATAAAAAACCAATATATATGAAGACTGAAGAAATGTTTTTAACCCAAGAGTCTTATCAATAATAATACCTGAGCAATATATTTAAAATGATGATTGTCTTTTCTATAAACATGAAACAAAGTGAATGAAATGTTCTACGAGTTTCTACAGTAGAAATGTTTGAATATTTATACATATTCACTAAGAACACACAAACACACAAAAACTAAACAATAAAAATATGACTATATTTAAAATTATACAATGAAGTTTTACTCTTATATTATACTTTGAACTTTGGATATCATAGGAGAAACCCATTGCCAATTTTACATTAATTATATTTTTATTAAATATTTTTATTTAAAGGCATCTCTCAATTTAGTAAATAGTAACATTTTGTAAGTTACAGTACGTTTTGGCAAGGCAATATAACACAACCTTTGTTCACAACACTTTGTTTTGTTCTATTTATTATTCCCTTATATTATTAGGTCCATCTCCATAATTAAAGATAGAAATTGTTTAAGAATCGCTTCTCCACTATTCAATGTATACAGGTAGCATTATTATGTCCTTTTACAATGTTTCTTTTTATGAAATAGATTTTCTAATTATTCAATTTATTTAATACAAACGTTTAAACGAGAAGTTCGTTCGATTCGTTCTTAATTCGAAATAAAAATAGTGGCTGACTGGTCAAAGCTAGTGATAGAATAAATTCAGTATAGTAATATTCTTGCACGTAACCATAATATACTGTATACATATATTTTCATGAATACTTGGTATTATTAAACTTTAAATCTATCTAAAATCCTTGAATTCTCTACTCTGAAAACTGAATACCATGATCGTTGTAAGTTTCTAATAAAATTATAAATAAATGTTAAAAAATATATAAAAGTTCATATATTTTATTGATATACAGTATAACAGTTATAACTTTAAAACTCTATAAATAAAAATCTATACCTTCAAAAAAGAATCTGCTTCCTTCCCCTCAGACCCCAAACCCTTAAAAGTTAAAATACACAACATCTATAATTTAAATAAATCATTTCAGCATTTTTCTTCAGTACATTAAAAAATAGTTTCGGAGGCCACTAAAAAATAAACTGTCATTTCGGATTAATATACAAGACAGAAGATTGGTCGGAATGTAGGTACCCACTGCTTGCGCGTGTAAAGTTAGTTAAAATTTAACATTAACAACAGGTAAACCTAAGTGTTCCCCTTTTGTTCGCCTGAAAGGCGATACTCGTACTCATACCACACCCAGCACTACAAACACCGTCTTTATCGGAGAAGACGAGGTCCCAACTAATATACGTTGTTCTGGCGTTCTGCCGGCGGAGGACGCCGGTATCAAGTCCCTTTCCTGCCTTCGTATCTCTCCCGACAAACGATGTCATGAGCTGAAGTCACATCAGACGACATTATATTTATTTCTATAATCGCTCTTTAGTACGAAGCAAAATATTTGAATGAACACAAGTAAAAATATTATATATATATATATATATATATATATATATATATATGTATCAACTTATGCCTAACACTAACTCGATAACTTAACTGTTTCTCTTAGATTTTAACGTCACGATTGAAAGGTACAACGTCGGATTTAATCTCGATAGGCGTATTTTTCCTAGCCCTTCGCTTCAAATCACTAGTATTTATTCCTCCGTAGGTACTCCACTGCTGCTTCACTCGCGATTATGGCCCTAACAGCAGTTTATATGCGATATGGTCCTTGATAGTTAATAAGAAGTTTTTGTGATTTTCCATCATGTGGTACTTGTCTTTCCACTCGTACTAATTCTCCTTCCTCGTATTGCGTTGGTGTCTTTCTGCTCTTATTGTATCTAATTGAATCTTTTAATTGTGTGTGTTTAATTGTTGAATCTTTTAACTGTTTTCAAGATTTGCCATTTTACACCCCGTGATACAAACCATTTCATTTGTTCTCCAACGATTCGATAAACTTTGCTATTCTTAAGTTGATAGTTTTTACGTATATCAATGCTTTTCAAAGTTGAGGGGTCTGTTAGAATTTCCTTAATTCTCTTAACCTCGTCATCACAAGATTGTACCGTTGAAATCCAAGTGCTAGTAGTTCTTCTTTAGGTAAGACATCTAAAATATGCAGTTCATTATCTGCAATATCCACTGCATTTCTGCTAAGTGCATCAGCGTGTGACATTCGTGTCTCAGGACGGCAATCTATTGTAAAATCGTACTCTTGTAGTTGAATCTACCATCTTGCGACGCGAGGTATATGGTCCCGTTTCACTAACGTTGATCTAAGCGCATTGCAATCAGTTGATATTTTAAATGGTATACCAATAAGGTAAACCCTGAAACGATTCAATGAAGCAATAACGGCTAGGGTTTCAAGCTCGTAAGAGTGTAGCTTTTTTTCATCATTATTAGTTTTACGGCTAAAGTAAGATACAGGTTGTAGATACCCATCTGAGTTCTGATGAAGTAATATTTCTGCCAGGCCGTCTTTGCAAGCGTCCGTATGTAATTCAGTAATCAAGTTAGGATCATGTAAAGCAAGTATCGGTCGACTTACAAGCAGTTCCTTTACCTTCATAAAGGTATGTTCTTGTTCCTTGTTCTATACCCATTCTGTGTTTTTCTTAAGCAGATCAGTTAAAGGTGCCGTTATCACTGCATATTCTTTTATAAAACGTCTAAAGAATCCTGAGAGTCGTATTTCATGTTGATTTCTTGGAGTTGAAAATTTAGAAACCGCTTCCGACTTTCTTGTTCCTGGCCGGATTCCTTTGGCACTTACATCAAAGCCTAGAAATTCCAAATTGTCAAGAAAGAAATGGCATTTACTAAGTTTCAATATTAATCCCCCATTTTGTAATAGTTCTAGTATTTCTTCTAATCTTTTCATACCCTGTTCGAAATCTTTAGCTGGAATAAGAAAGTCATCCATGTATTCGATAGCGTATTTAATCTTAGCTTCCATAAGAATTGTAAATTGTCCATAAAAATTAAAAAACAGATGGTGCATTAACTAGACCAAAAGGCATTCGATTAAATTCATACTGTCCCTCCGGAGTCACAAATGCAGTATTAGAGCGTGATTCCTTAGATATTGCGATTTGATAGTATTCAGACGCCAAGTCCATTGAAGTAAATGACGTATTACCTGCAAGTACGTATAACTGGTCATTCATACGTGGTATTGGGTAGTGGTCCTTTTTGGTTTTCCTGTTCAGGTCTCGGTAATTTATATATAAGCGATTTCCTCCCGTTTCTTTCTAAACCATGATGATTGGACTAGCCTATGGTGATGATGATTCCCTAATTATATCATTGTCTAACATTTTTTTAATCATACATCTTACCAATGACTTTTCAGTATGTGACATCCGATAAGGGCGGTATACAACCAGTTCGGTATTAAAAAGGTCGATTTTCATTTCTGTAACCGATGTATACCCTAAATCATGAAATCCGTCCGAAAAAACAACTGTTAAATTTTGATAACAGTGTTTGTAGTTCATTGCGTTCATAATTGATATGTTTTGAGATTTTCCACAACAGTAATCTGGTTATTTGATATATATAACCAAACTCCACTTCACTTTTACTCCAGTGAGTACAATTTTATTATTTTCCACTAATATTAGAAGACATGGATTCCTTAAAGGATTCAATTCAAGAGTTATCGCAACACTTTAACACTAAAATGGCTGAATTCCAACAAAACTTAAGTTCCACCATCCCAGCAACAAGTCCAACTTCACACTTAGCAGCTCAATTTAGTTCCTTCAGATCTTTTGTGATGTCGGCACTAGAAGGACTTCAGCTGCAGGTTCAGCTACTGTCTAAACAGCAGGACAATATTGAAATGAGGAGCCGAAGGAAAATGTTGCTGATCCATGGTGTGCCGGAGGACAAGCAGGAAAATGTTTCAACAACTGCAATAAGCATCCTGTCTAAGCATCTTCAATTGCCTGATCTGTGTCCAGAAAATATTAGCCGGTGCCACCGATTAGGTCATATTGGTGCAGAGAAGCCAAGAGCCTTAGTTGTTAAATTTAAAGATCTTTCTCTCAAGAATCGCATTTGGTTTTCCAAGTCTAAGTTAAAAAATACTGGTATTACACTGTCAGAATTCTTAACAAGGCCGAGACATAATGCTTTTGCTGCGGCCAGACAGCGATTTGGTATGTCCAGATGCTGGACCAACAATGGGTCTATCATTGTCATTGATTCAGAGGGTAAACGCCACAGCATATTATCAGTTGAAGAGCTTAGCAATATCTCCAATGCGCCGGAATCTCGGGATATGCAAACTACCACCACTCGTGCCGGTAACACGGCTGATTTCAAAACGAAACAAGCTCCGATGACCCGCACAAAGAGAATAGTCAAAAATAGATAATTATTGGTTAGTTACGTAAGATTTGCGCATATTATTATTAATTTGTACTGTTTTGAATTGTTATGCTTTGTTTTACTTATTTAGTTTTTCTTAGATTTTGTTGTCACTGACTTTTATTTTGTTTTATATCTGTCAATTTGTCCAGTGTCTTAACTCTTAATTCTTAAATAATGAGCTGTCAGTAGTGATATTATGTCAAGTCAGGCATAGATAATGTGCACTGTGGCTTCAACTTAAATATGTCTCTTTTTTTAAATTTATTATTATTGTGTTTTTTTTTTTTTATTTTTCTTTTTTAAATTTTTAGTTTTAAATCTGTAATTTTATGTACATACCTGAGGTAAGTACTTAATATTTGTTCAAATAATTTAAGTATTAATATATCTTCCGTGTTATTAACAGTACACCAGTACTGCTGGTAGGGAACAGTTTGTATTTATATTTCGGATTGAAGAAAATTTATTATTTTTATATATTTTTTTTTTTGTTAATACTCTAATATCTTTATATATATACACTTATTTATATATTTTTATATTCTATAATATTTACTATTATTTATTTATTAATATTTTTCAGCTATACAAATATTTTATTTTAAAATATGTTTAATAACTCTAATTTTACTAACAGTGTTGGTTCAGAGGACGAATCCTTCTATTCTGCGATGGCATCATTGGATGATAGCTGTCATAGTGCTGCCATGCCTTTGAATGTAGTCTTAGAGTCCTCATTTTCTGATTTCAGTAAAAGCTTTAATGTAATACATGTCAATGCCCAAAGTATACCTGCCCACTACAATGATTTTTTATCCTCTTTTAATGTCAAAAATATTCATGCGATTCTTGTATCTGAAACGTTTTTGAAACCTTGTTTGCCCTCGACGTCTTATTCTCTTCCGGGGTTCCATCTAATACGGAATGACAGAACGGGTAAGGGCGGCGGCGGAGTAGCAATTTACCTGCGTAATCATATCCCATTCTCTATTCTTGATAAATCACCTTCACCATATTCGGCATCTTCTGAACATCTCTTCATTCAGGTCCTTTTCGGTCCCTCCAAGCTTTTACTTGGAGTGTTCTATAGTCCTTCTCTACACATAAATTATTTCAGCACTTTCGAAGATTTAATAGAGAAATATGTTCCTAGCGTTGATCACACCATAATTATGGGAGATTTTAATACGTGCCTTTTGAAAAATGACTCGCGCACGGACCGTTTAAGAAATGTTATCAGTAGTGCCAATCTCAATATCCTTCCCGCCACAGCCACAAACTTTTTTCCTCACTCTCTTCCATCTTTGTTAGACTTAAGTATTGTATCCTCACCTAATCAAGTTTTGGCTCATGGACAGTTGGGTGCAGAGGCTTTTTCGTATCATGACCGTATTTATTTATCATACAATATCCGTCCACCAAAAATAAAACCTATAGTAGTGATGCGACGAAGCTTTAATAACATCAAATACGAGGATTTCATGCGCGATCTGAACGGTATCCACTGGGATGAGATCTTTGATGTATCTAATATCCATGACAAAATCCAAATTTTTAATTCTTTATTGCTGGAGCTGTTTGATGTTCACGCTCCTTTACGACCAGTAAAAATCAAACATCTTTCAGCTCCCTGGCTTACCGACTAAATTAAGACATTAATGTTTAGGCGTAACTCCGCTAAATCGAAATTCAAATCGCACCCGTCTGATAGAAATCTCGAAAGGTACAAAACACTGAGAAGACAATGCAACAAGACCTGCAGAGACGCTCAACGTGCATACATCCATGCGTCTGTAAGTAATAACAATCCAGCTAAGATATGGAAATTTCTTGATGCGATGGGTATAGGTCAACGACGAACTACTGCTTTTGGGACCAATGTGGATATTGACCGACTCAACGCAGATTTTACCTCGGTCAAAATGCTTGATAACGATATCAGACGTAACACTTTGCACTCTCTTTCCCGTCTTCCTACATATTCTTTCGATCATTTCAACTTTTCTGAAGTTAGTAGTAACAATCTCAAACGTCACATTCTTTCTATTAAATCTAACGCAGTCGGTAGTGATGGCATCAGCCGTAAAATGGTTGTGCTGGCACTCGATACTATTCTTCCCGTTCTTTGTCATATTTTTAACCATTCTCTCTCCTCAAACACTTTTCCTAACATTTGGCGGCTTGCTCATGTAATTCCATTTCCAAAAGTCTGTAACCCCACAAGCTTATCACATTATTGACCTATTTCAATTCTCCCATTCCTATCCAAGGTCCTAGAACGTATTGTTCAAAAACAACTTGCTTCCTATATTAGTAAAAACCTCATACTATCTCCTTTCCAGTCGGGCTTTCGATCCGGCCACAGCACCGTAACGGCTCTCACGAAAGTGTGCGATGACATTAGATTAGGTGTTGACAATCAGCGGATTACCATTTTGGTTCTCTTAGACTTCTCCAACGCTTTTAATATGGTGGATATCGATATTCTTTTAGCAACTTTAAAATACATTAATATTGGCTCTAATGTTGTGGAATGGTTTGGCTCCTATCTGCATAACCGTGAACAACGCATACGGCTTGATAATAAATTATCTACATGTTGTAGTGTCAGAACCGGTGTTCCGCAAGGAGGTATTATCTCACCCTTACTCTTCTCTATTTTCATAAATTCTATTTCTAAACTTCTCACTTTACCCTTCCATCTTTATGCTGATGACTTGCAGATTTATATAACAACGACTGTAAGTGATATTTCCCAAGCTATAGCTAATCTTAATACCAATCTGCAAGCTATTAGCGATTGGTGTAAGTCATACGGTTTGTCTGTAAATCCATGCAAGTCACAGTTCTCGATTTTTGGCAAACACCACCAGCTTTCAAAATTAAACCACACTCTTCTTCCCTCTGTTCTATTTGATGGTTTGGCATTACAGTTCAGCAGTTCGGTGAGGAATTTAGGTGTAACTATGGATACCAATTTAACCTGGGCTCCTCAAATTTCTGAGTTGAGCAGAAAGATCTTTAGTACCATAGGTAGGTTAAGAAGGTGGAAAAATCTTTTGCCCATTAAAACAAAAATAACCCTGGCTCAAACACTTCTACTCCCAGTCCTTGATTATGCAGATACATGCTACTTAGATTTAACTCAAACTTTATTGAACAAATTGGAAAGACTGCAAAACGTATGCATAAGATTTATTTTTGGGTTAAGAAAGTATGACCACATCACGAACCACCGCCTTCAGCTCAAATGGCTTACGATGCAACATCGTCGCAATCTTCATTCTCTCACTCTTCTTTACAAAATTATTTTCGTTCCTAATACCCCTCCATACCTGAAAGACCGTTTTTCTTTTCTTGGCGCCAACTCTTGTCTTACTATGAATCTTCGCTCCCAAAATGATAATTTGCTTGAGATACCTCTAAGTCATAAGCAGTGTTACAGCGATTCTTTTACTGTTAAATCAGTTAAACTATGGAATGCTCTTCCATTTGAGATCAGACACTCCAAGTCCATTATTAGCTTTAAACGAAAACTTAAAAACCACTTGTTAGCTTTATAAAATTTCTTATATTTATATATCACATAGTAGTAATATGTATTATATGGTGTGTAATAGCATATAAAGTATTTATTAGTGTATATTTTTAATAATATATATTTAGTATATGTATATATTAGTATGTATGTGTATGTAATTTTGTACAAGTTATCGAAGTAATATGTATATAAGTAATATGTTTTAGTTAATTATTTTATGCACTAAATACTGCCTAATATAATAAAATTGTCCTTTACCGGTGGGTTGCCTGTAAGAGATCACTTTTAGTGATAAGGCCGCCTTTGTACCGAATGTTTTGATTTTTCCACTGTTTTTTTTGTTTTATATTTAGCTATTTGTGTACAATAAAGTGTTATAAATAAATAAATAAATAAATACTCTCTACCCACTTGTCCTCTTAAGGTACTGTTTACATATACTTCACAAGTTATCATTGTATCTGTAGAGATTTGTAATGTTCGCAGAGTGTTGCTTGGAATTTCCGAATCCTCTGAAGCTATCAAGTTTATTTTAACCGATGAAATTGTTTGAAATTTAATTTTATTTGGAGTTTTTATAATGAGTACGTCAGGTTTTTCAGTAAGAGAATGTCCCAATAAAACTGGGTGTAACAAGACATAATCTTCTACCACATACAAATCCACAACTTCTTCGAGGCCTTGTACTTCTACCGAAACACGGCAGACTCCAAAGGGAAACGTTAAGTTGGCTCCCATTACCTCTTAGTGCCCATAAATTTTCTCGTAAGTTTATATCCAGGTTAAGTATTTTGGCATTGCTTTCCCTGGTCAGTGAGCATTGACATTGTGGGCCAAACTTTAGTGTGTAAATACATTCGCGGGCCGCGTTTAAAAGTAGTTCATTTTAAAGTAGTGTTGTCAAGTAGTGTTCATAATATTTGCACTATTGCAAATATCTATATATCAGACATGAAATAATACGACAATATTATTATAATATCAATTTATTAAAATAACAAAATGAAATGAAAAAAATTGGTTCAACATTATAATTAAATCGTTAAATTTGGAATTGTTACAAACTACGAAAGTTAAATAGCAACACCGAAATCAATGAGACACTTGAGCTTGAATTTGGGAAACTAATCCATCGATGTTTGGATTAATTCCACTGATACAAAGACGTAAAGAATTTTCCAAATTATCGTCAGTCAGCCTTGCACGGTGTTTTGATTTATTAACTTTCATCATTGAAAAGAACTGTTCGCATTTATAAGTACTGCCAAACGCATAAATCAATCTTCTTGCGAATTTTCTAAATTGTGGAAAATGGTCTTCTTCGAGGTATTTTTTATAGAAATCGCACAACTTCACGTCTTCAAATTTAGATTTTAGAAGTGAGTTTTCTTGAATCTCGATCAACTAAATTTGTAAGTGTATTGGAGCATTTTGTACATTACTTTTTGTTGGAGTAGCAAATAAATTGAAACAGTCATCCATGTTTTTGAAATCGCTAAATCTGTTCGAAAATTGCTCCGACAGTACCTTGAGTTCTTCAGCATATTGAGCATGAGCAATATTCTCATAAGCAGAATGCGTGGGGAAATGGTAACTGTTACCAGACAGCATCTGTGCCTCCCACAAGCGGATTTTATTCTGAAACGCTTTCAAATGGCTGTACAAATCATTAACTAACTGTCCTTGTTTTTGAAGTTTCAAATTTAAATCATTCAAATAGCCAGTAAGGTCGACCAGAAATACTAAGTCACATATCCATTTTGGGTCACTCAATTCAGATAGTGGTTTATCTTTTATTTGCATAAAGTCTTTTATCTCATTTATAAGCTTGCAAAACCGTTTCAGCATTTTCCCTCTGCTTAGCCATCTGACTTCACAATAATATGGTACGTCGTCATATTCGGCTGATATTTCATCCATCATCGCCTTGAACTGACGATGATTAAGCCCTCGGGATCGAATAAAATTGATGGTTTTTACTACCACTTTCATAACATTCTGGAGTCGAATGGACTTAGAACACGAGTTCTGTTGGTGAATAATGCAATGAAGGACTATCAAATCATCTTTTTGCACATTTAGTTCAGTTGCTTTTTCATTCAAAATTCCGATGTAACTTTTACGTAAGCCGACCATAGAAGGTGCACCATCTGTGCATACTTCAACTAATTTTGACCATGGCAAGCCAATACTTGTGAATACCTTTTGAACTTCATTAAAAATGTTCTCTCCTGTAGTGGTACCTTTTAGCGGCTGTAAAGCAAGCAATTCCTCAGTAATAGTGAACTCTTTATCAACACCTCGAATAAATATAGCAAGTTGAGCTGTGTCCGACAAATCGGTGCTCTCGTCTAATGCTATGGAAAATGATTCAAAACCAGCCATACGGTCACTCAATGTTGTTTTGATATCATTAGCCATCATTTCTATACGTCGGACAGCAGTTCGTCTTGACAAACGAATTTTTTCAAATTCATTTTTCTTTTCAGGACACAAAACACTGCAAACTTCTAACATACACTCCTTGATAAATTCTCCTTCGGCAAATGGTTTTAATGACTTTGCCAATTTTAAACTAACTATATAACTACCTTTACAACATTATCAAGTTGTGTTCTTTGTTTATCAAACATTTGCTGCTGCTTTCCCAAATTTGCAGTAAGCTTCTGTATTTTGGCTTTTCTTATTTGTCCTGTCAGTGAGTGCAGCGTAGGATGCTTAGTTGAGTAATGCCTCTTTATATTGAATTCGTTCATCACTGAAATGGATTCATTACACAGCAAACAAATAGGCTTACCATTGTGCAAGATAAAAAAGAATTCTTCAGTCCATTTTTCTTGAAATTGGCGACCCTCTGCATCTACTTTTCGTTTCTTTCCACCAGACATTATTTTCGTATACAAAATATAATTAGTAGGCACTCAAGATGCACACAAAGTCACAAAGCAAATTGACGGCACTAGCAGTTCGCTAGGATATCGCTTGTCGAAGTTATCACCTCGGTAGCTCAAATAGAACTGAACTTAAGTTCGGGCCATCCACCCGCTTATATAGGCAAAATGAAGGAATGATCTAGAATCGTCTAGTGTAGAACAGTTGAGAAGAAATACTCTTTTGTTGCGCCGCCAGTGAGGCGGCAAACATCAAAGGCTTTTATGTTTGCCGCCTCACTCTTTGATGATCTCCGCCACTCGGTTTGCTCGCTCACTTGATTCCGTGAGTATGAGTAAGTAGTGTAATATTTTTTTTTAATTAGGTTTTGAAAAAATTTCTTGCGGGCCGGATCAAATCATACAGCGGGCCGGATCCAGCCCGCGGGCCGTTTGTTGCCCACATATGCCCTAAATCAATATGACATTTAATTGTTGTTCCATTCAGTAGTATGTCTAAGACATATTTACTTAATCCTGATTCTTCAGGCGTGGTTGCGCATGGTTGCGTGCGTTTGCCAGGTCCACTGGCGGTCTCCCGGGACCAGGCAGTGAATGTGATGACGGTGATGCTTCTGCAAGGTCATAAGACACATTAAACTGTAAGTCTTCACCTTCTAGCCACTTAGCATTACAAGCTAAGAAACGATCCCGTATTCGGCTAGAATTCTCCCATTTCTACGAAAGTTTCGAAGAAAAACGGGAAATAATAGTCTTGATGTCCTTCACAGATGCTTCAGTTAGCCCACCGAGGTCATGTTTTTGTAAAACAAACATGAAAAGCGCCTTATTTCGGTCACTTTTTGTATGTTCACCCATTCTTCGAAAAGCTGCATTTTTGAGACTGTAAAACTGCTACCTGAAAATAAATTCAAAACAGCTTTTGAGCAAAAAAGGTGCAAAAAAGGAGGTCTTATTATAATTTAGATTCTAATTTAGTATGAATATTATTTTATTGTAACTAAATAAAAAAAATGTTCTTACCCTTAGTAATAGAATCCATCACTAAAATTTACCACAACTACTAAAATAACCTTGGGAGATGCAATCGTGTCAGTAGCAAAAATGCAAATAATATTATGCATTTAACCCAATTGTCTTATATACTACCCTCATTAACGATGATATGTATGACTTATGCCAAAACAATAGTTGTTGGTGTAATTACCAACTAATACCCTAATTACCCCCACGAATGTTTCTAGGAAATTTTAATGTTGTTTTTGTCCAGCTAGCTTGTTCTCGTTTCTCGTGTCCATTGACACGCGTTTTTAATATAACTTCGAAAGGCGGATGATGCAAGTCAATGCGACTAATGGGTTGTGACGGTGTTATACTAATTAAATCGGGGCAATCAGTAAAAGTTAAATCAAGAATCCGGTTATTATGGTCTCCTGCAAAATTGAGTTGCCGTATCGTTGTCGAGTGAAAGAGGTTATGTAATGACTTAGACTTTTTCAATTATAATTTAAAGAACAACTTGTTTCCCTCGACCAATTAATATCTCCAAGATTATAATCGCCCATAACACAAGTTATTTGGTCCGGATAACTGCAGAATACGATGTTGCATTTGTTGAAATGATTACAAACGACATCTGTAGGCAAATACTCGGGAAGGTAGGCAACACATAAATTAATGATACGAGAGCCATTTACGCTAAGTTGTACCCATAGATCTAAGTAATCAGAAAACCAGTCATTTTCAATTGTAATTTGAAGATGCTTTAAATAAGTGACAAGAACACCCCACCATGTCTCTTACCATATCCATCACGAAACCTAGCATCTCGACCTCTGCGCACCACACAATACCTGTCATCAAACAATTCAGAGGACAATATAGTTTCATTAAGCAAAGTCTCACATAGGCAGATCAATATATTATATATTATATTATATATATATATATATATATATATATATATATATATATATATATATATATATCATACCATATCTTTTCATACCGCTGATATTTTGATAATATATTGACAAGAATGCCATTGTATAAGTGTTGTATTAAAAACTAGTATTAAGTACTTGTGGCAAATATATGTAAAGATTTACACATGAGATTAAAACTATCTTTACTTCTAATGTATTCTATCTTATCTAATGTAAATAACTTTTATACATAGAAATTGAGCGTCACATTTAGTTTATTTTATTTATTATTTTGTATTATTTATTTATCGTATTAAGTTATTTTTATTAAAAAATTAAAAATAAACAAAATATAATGTGGTAATATATGTATATCAATAAATAAATAAATATATACACACATAAATACTTATACAGGGTGGGCCATGAATTAGTTAACATTTGAAAAAATCGTATAAAAAAAACCATTTAACATATTTTAGAAATAGTTTATTTACGAGAAAGCTAATTAGTTGTAATTTTTTTTTTTTAATTATTTCGTCTAAATGACCACCGTTTCGGTTTTTGCACTCATCTAAGCGAGTCCTGAAGTTTTCGAATACTTTTCTGCAAAGAGACAGCGAGATCGCCGACATCTCTTCGATGATTTTTTCTTTAAGTTGACGGAGTGTATTCGGTTTATCAATGTAGACACGACTCTTTAAATAACCCCATAAAAAGAGGTCTTCTGGGGATAGATCTGAACTTCTGGGCGGCCATGGGATGTCACCTCGTCTGGAAATCAGCTTTTCCGGAAACATTTCTTTGACCACCGGCAAGGACTCGTTCGATGTGTGACACGTGAATTAACAGTAACTGAACGGCCTCGAGAATCTTCAAAAAAGTAAAGTCCGATGATTCCTTTTGCTGAAATTGCAGCCCATACAGTTAACTTAGGAGAGTGAAGTGGCCTTTCATGTTTAGCTTTGGGATTTTCGCTGCTCCAATACCTGCAATTCTGTTTGTTTACATGTCCATTTAGGTGGAAATGGGCTTCGTCAGAGAATAAGATGTTGTCAAAATTACTGAATCGAGTTAACATTGTTTCGGCATATGACTTACGCAAATTTAAATCATTAGGGTTTAGTTCTTGCACTATCTGGATCTTATATGGATGTAATTTCAAATCTAATTTCAAAATACGGCGTAATGATGTGCGGGATAATCCTAATTCAGCCGAACGTTTGCGCGTCGATAAATCTGGATCACGTTGAACAGAAGCGGAAACTTGCTGCACGTTCTCTTCGCTTCGAGAAGTCCGCGGGCCACCGGTTTGTTTCACATTTAGTGTAAATCCCGTCTCTTCGAACTTCTTCACCCATTTCTTTATTAAAGGATCACTTGGACACCGACTTAAGTCGTGTAAACCATATTCAAAGCGAAATAAGCGTCTCACAGTAATGAGCGAAAAGTTGTTTAAATAAAACTGTTTCACACAGTAAGCACGTTGTGGCCCCGTGAAGCGATCCATTGCGACTAAATTTCCAAGAAGCGAGCTATTGCCCCCGCCCGCGCCCGCGCCCCGCGCGGCAATAGTTTGCGTGGAAAGTTACATTTAAATGTTAACGAATTCTTGGCCCACCGCACCACCACCCACAAAATATATATATATATATATATATATATATATATATATATATATATTTGTTTATTTTATAGGTACATTTATTTTAATATACATTTTATTATGCCATATGATTCAGATGAAATTCTACTAGACGACACATTTCTTTCCATAGCCCCTTCCTCAAATGAATTGATCAGTAATGATGATAGTTTTCGTTCCCAATTCTCTGACGTTCTGAATAATTTTAATGTTATTCACATCAACGTACAGAGTATTCTTGCACATTATCCCGATAACTTCTTTTGAGAATCTAAATATTCATGGAATTTTAGTTTCAGTCTTGGTTAAAGCCATGTTTGCCGTCAACTTCATTTTCTCTTCATCCTGGTTTTAATTTAATTCGGAACGATAGGATTGGACGAAAGTAGCAATTTACTTTCGCTCTCATATCCCAGCTAAGATTATTAGCTTTTCCCTAACCCAGACAGGAGGGGCAAAGCACATTTTTATTGTAGTGTTTTTTGGCAACACTAACATATTTTTGGGGTATACGAGTATTACAGTCTTGCTATAGACTATTTTCTATCCTTTAAAATTTTCTGTATACGTTTACTCCATAATATAGCCACAGTATTATCATGAGTGACTTTCATACGTGCTTACTCAAAAATGATTCTCCGAGTGTATCACTATCAATCACATATCTACTTCCTCTAAATGCTACACATACTTTTCCTAACTGCACTCCTTCACTTCTAGATTTAATGTTGTCCCGTCCTTAGAACATGTTGAAAAACATGGTCAGTGTGCAGCCGATTCTTTTTCATTTCATGATCTCGTCTTTCTTTCTTATAAGATTAAATCTCCTAAAGCTAAGCGTAGAGTCCTTCACCTACGCTACTTTAATGCTATGGATTTAAAGAGACTGCAAGAAGACGCAGCCCAACTAGATTGGTCAGCGTTATCCGACGCTTATTCTGTGGATGAACAAGTGGCTATTTTTAACAATTTTATTACTAAGCTTTACGTTGTACATGCTCCAATTCGACCTGTTCGTATTAAACACCTTCCAGCTCCGTGGCTTTCCGATGAAATAAGAAATACCAGCTGAAAAACATTCTGCTAAAGCTACATACAAACAGATTGACAATGAGAAAAATAGAGAAAAATACAGAAAAACTAGAGATCATTGCAATAAGGTGTGTAGAGATGCACAACGACGCAATGTTTATAAATCTATCATAGAGGAAGATGAATCTAGTAAAGTTCTTTTCTTCATTCGCTTGGAGTTTGTCGCAAAACTTTGATTTAAACAAGCTTAACAAACATTTCTCTAATATTGTTGCTATTGATAATGCGACTAAGTTAAATACTCTTAATCATCTTTCTGAAATATCCACTCCTTACACTGAAAAATTTTTTATTACTCAATTTACTGTTAGTGATGTTTGGAAGAATATATTAGCTATCAAATCGGACGCCATTGGTTTCGACAGCATTAGTCGTAAAATGATTCTCTCTATCCTTGATCACCTTGTTCCCGTAATCACTATCATTTTTAATCATTCCATAAGCACCAATATATTTCCAACTATATGGAAAGATGCACAAGTGATTCCTTTACCAAAGAAAATATCACCTTCCTCACTATCTGAATTTCCATATCTGTACTTCCTTTCCTCTCCAAAGTCCTTGAACGTCTAGTGCATCACCAACTCAGTACTTTTCTCTCGATCCATAACAAATTAAATCCTCTCCAATCTGGATTTCATACCGGTAAAGTACGACTACTACTTTGATAAAAATAACTGATGATATAAGATATAGTATGGAATGCCAAAATCACGGTTATGACTTCGCTGGATTTTCAAAGCATTTAACATGGTGGATTTTGACATTCTACTTGCCATTCTGAATTCTATTAACATATCTCCTGCAGTACTTGAATGGTTTCATTGTTACTTGCATGGTCGCCTACCTCGTGGCTCTTTATCAAACTGGTACTACTTCGTGACTTTTTATCAAATTGGTCTAACATTAAAGCTGGAGCACCAAAAGATGACGTGTTGTCTCTTTTTTTTTTCAATGCTTATAAACCCTATCAGTGAAGATATTTTTTCTCTTTACCACCTTTAAGCCGATGATCTTTAAATATATGCGCAGTCAAGTTTAGATGATTTACCTAAAACTATTAGGTATATAATAGGTATTTAAATAAAACCTATAAATAGAGCAATTACTTTGAGTTGACTTTAAATACAGGTAAAACGCAGGCAATTATAATAGGTAGTCCCAAACTTTATGCGTGTATTAATTGGGAAAAATTACCATCTATGACTTTTGATGCAATTCATATACCATATTGTGAAAAGGCCAAAGATCTTGATATAATTTTAGCACAGTGAGCCGAAAAATGTTTTTAGGATCTTTACAAAAATTGCATATTTATTTTCCAATTTCCACTAAAATTGCGTTAGTACAAGCTATCGTCCTTCCTATTTTTGATTACGCTAATTTTGTTACTTAGACTAGAAAGAGTAGCAACTTAAAGAGCGCCTCCAAAATCAATTTATACGGTTTATATTTTTTTTGCTACTTAAATATGACCACATATCTGAAAATTTCCACATTTGACCACATATGACCATATTTTTCGTAAAACACTCAAGTGGCTCCCGATTCGCCTTCGCAGGAATATCTTAAATCTTTTATAATGCAATTTGTTCAATCCTCCCTATTTAAAAAAATCGATTTAATCTCCTTGGGTCGCCTTTTGTGTTACCATTTTATTTTGTTATCCTTATTTTATATTTTTTGTTTATTGGTGTGCAATAAAGAATATTTATTATTATTTATAACTTTACATAGGTATAACAAGTTGTCTTGTTATCATCCTACGGATATGATGCTAGATTTTAGTGTAGAGATAAGTTCGCCCTTGCCTACATTTTTTTTATAAACATGTTTTATACTTTTGTATTTATTTGTTTTTTAAAGTGCAATAAAGAATTTTTTTTTCGCTACTTTGGGAACCTCTTATAAAAGAAATGACAAAAAAAATACAATAAAACTGGTCATAAACTACTTATAAAATGTTTCCATTCCCAATTTTTTCTGTGCAATCGTCTCGATCCATGTCTGTCGGCAGTTAACGTCCGTGGGGAATCTAGAATAATAATCCGTATATATGTATATCACATAGATGTTGCAGACTTTATTAGGATAACACTGGATTAAATTATCGATAACTGTGCTTTTTACAACACTATTGCAAAAATGTTTAGAAAACTTTAAAATGATCAAATATTGGAATAAATATTGCATATAGCAGTCTTATAATTGTGCCATAGGATAATTTTCTCTTTATAATTTGTAAACCAGTTAAAAAAACAAATAGTTGTATTGTAACGAAGAAAAACGTAAAAAAAATACCATGTTAGATCATTCACCGATGGAAGGTTACTTTTGAACTTAATTTTCTTACCGGGAAGAATGGGATTTACATCCCCTCATAATGTAGGACATTGCTCATGCTATTAGGTTATTTTTTCTCTCAACGAAACGGAGCGAATGTGTAAATAGCTATATGAATTCGTAAATAAAACTAAACAAGAATACACCACTGACAGCCGACATCAAACACAACCAAAATGTGTAATCGTTGTTCATACCCAATAAGTGAAATATGAAATATACTTTCCAATTTGCCATAATAATATACATACTCAATTAAGTCTTCAAATTTAGGCTACTTCTATGCTTTAGTTATTGTTCTGAGTGCGTAACGTATTTTTCCAACAATAAAAAAAAATAAAGATAAAGATTCAATTAAAAAATTTATTTAGGATGTAGCAATAACTTTAAAAAATATATATTCAATGTACATATATACTAGTTACTATTTTATTGCATGTACCATACCATATAACCAACAGACAAAATACTGGTTAAATTATTATAAATTAAAAAACCAAATTGCAAGTAAGAAATTATATCTCGCTTACTGTTACAAAGTTAAGGCTCCAAATATTGGAAACGGCGTGGGTTTACCTAACTTGTACCTAAACCTATTTAAAAATCCAGTAGCGATCACACCACTCCTCTTCATCACACAACACGTTTGAGCTCTGTCTAACTTTCTACTAAGTTCTATAGATCTACATTTATTTATTCTTATATTTATAGATTTGTTTGCACAAAATTTCGTTGTTTCAAATACAGGTTCATTTAGAATATTTCTTGGTTTGGTTTTTGGGAGAGGTCTCACTTTAGGTCTTCTTATCGCTGCTCTGACTGTCACGAAGGTGAATTCTTCCTCTGTTGTATTCTCTTTTGTAGAATTTTCACTTGATGTCTTTACTAAAAAAATAACATTAAAAGTGACGAACATGTACAAGTAAATTATTTTTTTATTATTCTGAACTATTTATACATATTATAACATCAACTAATGGAGGGGTTTTCTATTTGATATTTTTTTATATTGGTTTTATATTGAATTTGATATAGTTATGTTATTGTTCCGGTCACTTTTTACTCTGGAAAATTCTTGTTTCTCCCGGAAAAACACGAATTGATAAGGGCTATAATTACAATACCTACAACAAAACTACGACACAAATTTTTATAAAAAAATTATCTTCTAAAAATTCCAGCAAAAACCAAAAACAAAATGGTGTAGGCGACACCTGGATATTATTACCTTTAACAGGAAATATAGTTCTTCTTGGCATAACAGAATCTCCTAATATTTCATACAAGGTGTAATCAGTCAAAACATAGTCTTCTAAATACGTCGTAGGCTCGGATCTGAATAGGCATGTAGATGCATCCTACAAAAACAATATATCTAGATAAGCTTTTTCCAAAATATAAAACTTATTTTTTTTTTTAATTGTTTATTTTTTTGTAAGGGCTTTTACACTGAGATGTATATTGTTTCAAGTTGAGCAATTGATATTGGCAAATAAATGTCAAGTTTGTGGGTTCCATCCATCATTGGGACATCTATCCCAACAACATTTGTTCTACGACTTTTTAAAATTAATAGTTTTTAAAATTTAAGTTTTCCCATACAAAAATTATTTGTAGCCTTTAAACTGACAACAACTCTGAGCGGAGCTATGACGTCCCGTCGTTGACCTTTTAAGTACTTCTAATAAAATACAGAGTAATAAGTAAAAGAGGGAGCAAAAAAATTTTTATTTCGTTTTTTTTGTGTTGTTTATCTAGATTTTCAAAAGCCGTTGAACAAATGTTGTTGGGATTGATGTAGTGAGGCGGCCTGTTAGAGGTGGCCAATTAATTACATTTTGTATATTAACACTGACAGTCACTTTTGAATTCTCAGAAAATGTTTTGAATATTTTAAAATTAAGTGTTTCTCATTCATTATTACAAAATTTATAAAATTATATTTTGCTATTGAACTGATAATAGGTACTTGAAAAAAAGTGCATAATATTTTATAAACAAAAATTAAATCTATTGCTTAAAATCTAAATTAATAATACCCCAATACATGAAAATTAATTAATCTGTATTTGATGTATCCGATGAGTGTCGCGAGTTCAAAAATGTAAATTTAAGAAACATTGCTGTTAGGTCACATAATATCAAACCAACCAGTCCATCTGAATGTAATTGGTTGTCGTCATTGTCACCCACCAGTTAATTCTCTTCTCTTCGTTACTCACCAGTTCTGTCTCTGCTCCCTGTCACTCTCTAGTTTATTCTTTGCTCTCTGTCACTCACCAGTTTAATCCCTTCTCCCCGTCACTCACCACTTTACTCTCTTCTCCCTGTCACTCAGTAGTTTATTCTTTGCTCCCTGTCACTCACCAGTTTAATCCCTTCTCCCCGTCACTCACCACTTTACTCTCTTCTCCCTGTCACTCAATAGTTTATTCTTTGCTCCCTGTCACTCACCAGTTTAATCCCTTCTCCCCGTCACTCACCACTTTACTCTCTTCTCCTTGTCACTCAGTAGTTTATTTTTGCTCCATGTCATTTACTTTCTATCACCCACCAGTTTAGTCTCTCATTGCTTGCTAACACTTACTAGTATAGTTTCTCTCAGGCCCCCAAGGTTCGCTTGTACACAATCGTCTAAGTGAACGAGGTGGTCTCCGAGACACTCGACGAGCGCGTGGCGCCCTAGAGCTAGCACGCAACGGATCATGGGGGCCGTGAGCCTTTCCTTGCTCCCTTGCGACAGATAGTCAAAGAGGATTCCCTTACCTGTAAAAGTTAAGAAGAATGTCTTTATATACATATAATATCATATAATAATAGAAAATGAGATCTATGGACCAATTTCTAAAAAAAACATGTGTAATGAGAAAATAAAATAATTAAAAATGACTGTTAGGACATTTTTACCATAGATTCTTTGGATTTTGATATGACATGTTGGAAGTAATCAGTTATAAAAAGACCAACTATGATTTTTTTTTATCGGTGCACATAGTTATGTATCTTTATTGTTTTTATTAGGTGTTAAATAATCATACCTATTGCTATAAAAGAAGGCCAAGTGCGAGTAATCTTAGTAAGTATTGCAACCATTTTCTCTGCTAATGACCCATTACCTAAAATATTTGATACCATCACTGGGAACAGTCTCTGAAACTGTAACAATATTGATTTTATTAGAGGTAAAACAAGTTTAAAAACGTTGAATTCAGGTCAATTTTGCTATACTTTTAAAAACTTTTCTAATACTATTTGTAGGAATTGTAGTAAACTTAAAAGTTGAAAAAAAATTGTAGTGTAATAATGCATCTTTAGGTAATTTAGTACATTCTGAGATTACACTAGAAACAAACATACAAAATCTGTTCTCAATCCTTTACTAATATAGTAAATATTAGTAAAGGTATATTGTTAAACTAAGTAATATGAATGTTACAAATAGTTACTAACCTGTTGCTGTATATTAGTATCCAAGCTGCAGGGATTTGAACAGAGCGCATCTACCATATCCAAAACATTTGATTGTAAAGGTTTTTTAGTTGGTACATTTAAAGCATTTAAATTATCATCATTAAGAACTAACACAGCCAAGTTGAAGAGATTCGGAAATATGGGACCAATACGAGTGTTGGTGGCTAAATCTTCTACAGCTAATTGTTTCGGTTTTATTTTAAGATTTAGTATTGCTGTAAGATAAAATGATCCTTTAATTACAAACCATATATAAATTGTATAAATAGTAGTATTACATATAATACTCATCATTAAATAAAAGTTTTAAGATATTATATATATATAAATTAACCTCTTGCAATTCTAGTGTAATAGTTTTGTAAATTTGTACTTATGTTACTATTATTGCTTAAACTTTTGTCATCCGTTATCCACTCCACAGAGACAGTTGGCAGCGTCGAGAATACATAGCTTTGTGTAAGCAATGAATATTCTGATATATTTATAAGACTTTCCTGCAAACAGATGTAAATATGTGTTAAATATATATATATAATAATTTAATATATATATATAAATAATAAAATATAATTTAATATATATATATATATATATATATATATATATATTAAATTCCTGTCTGTATTGTTTTTAAATTTAAATAAGCTTAACATAACATACATGTGTATATTATATAAATTATTGTCATAGAAGTTTAACAACCTAACAACCACATTGGCAACTTGCAAATACAAGGCTTAAAATGTGTGAGGCCCTAATATTAAAAATCTTACCACTTCACAGCATGTTCTATCTTCCCCAACAGCTACATAATGTGGTACACAAGCTCCCACAACCGGGCTTTGGTCAGAGAGAGAGAAAACTGTATTAACATCCCAACCATCAATGCACGATTTTTTCATCATCTCACTGTGAAGAGCAATTGTCTGGAATGTTATGACATTAAAATATAGTTAAATAATATCTTATTGCTGGTTTTTTATAATCAATTCACATTTTTGTCTCTTAGCTGCTTTAAAAATATAGAAACTGAGAAACCTAAATCTAAATATAAAAAAACAAAATGTTACTAAATACAGGTTTAAGCAAATACATTACATATAGTGGCTGTGCAATAAAAAAGAATATACATAAAGGGATCTTACACTGATAATTTGCCTAAGTTTATAACTAACATCTTCAGCAAGGTTGGTGGCAGCCTCAGTATTGATATTGGCCCCAATCTGCTCAGCCATGCACAACACTGAATCTGCACTCAAACCAGCAAACTTCCCTTGTGCACCATCCTGCAAATAATTCATTTCATTTCATTAAGTCATAAATATTGAACTTTAATAAGATAAAAGCAAAAGTTTAAGATATTCAAATATTCAAAGATTTAAAAACACCTGTGATATTTATAGTGTATTATAAATATTAGATAATAATTAGGTTCTATATTATATTTGGACAAAATGTTACAAAACTAAATACTGAAGTCAAGAATGCAGATGAAATAAATTATCTCATCTGTTGGTAAAGTTGTCAAATTTACATAAAAAAAATATGTAAAAATTATATTCCATTCCTGAAAATATAACAAAAACAATATTTAATCCATAGTAACCGATAATTGAAAATGAAATAAAACAGTGACTACAGTTACAGTAGTAGTAAAAGGTTAAGAGAAAAAGATCATAAAAATAGTAGCAGAGACTGGAAGGGAAATAGCTGAAATCACTATGAATGTTTATTGAATATTTTATCTTCCTTATATTTTTTTAATACATGATTTAAAAAGTGCATATTACCTTTTCTACAAGCGGCGGTGTGTCACATTGACTGGAACCACCAGATTCCGAAGTTACTGATTTATTTTTATCACGTTCCCGACTATTCGTCTTCTTGAAATGATTCTTCGAAGTGGTGGATAAGTTAGACATCATACAAAAACACTGTCATGCAAATAATGAATGCATGGCCATTTTTAACCTATTGTAAAGCAGCTTAGTAACTTATTAAATATGAAATTCGCCGCGTCTAATTAATTAAAGATATATACAATAATTAGGATGTACAAAATTCCTAAGACACTACATAGTACTACTATAAAGTATAATGTTATTTAAAATGTCAACTGTCAAGTCAAGCAATAAAACTAAGGCCGTGTTCCGAAATACAAACCAGCATACTGGCCAGGGCTAATGACGTCATGACACCGACGCCATATTGCACTGGTGTCGGCCATATTGTACTGGTGAGAAAACTTTATAGCACTCTGTGGGGACATCAGAAAATACAGAGTATGTAATGTAATTTAATTACCTAAATGTTGTATTGTGTTCATTTAAAATTTAAATTGTAAAAAATTTTTGATATTTATTGAATACCTATGGTTTATATTGTATCTAAGTTATAATTTATTAAAGTTTATGAGGTTTAGTAATAAAAACACTATTAAAAATCATTATTGTATAAACAAACTTAACAAAAATTAAAAAAAAGTCAAGTTATACAAGTTTCGAAAATTATCATCAGTCTTATTAAATAGTTTCTGAACTTTTTGTATCGTATTTAAATCCGTAGAATTATATATCTGATCATGAAACTTGTTTCATTTCTCCATAAATAACTGGCTATATCTATGACATTTAAACAAAATTAAGGGATCAAACTTTTTTGAATCCCAGAAAAAAAAATATTATGCGGAATAAAGTATTTTAGTAAACTTTTCTTTTTTAAATAGTATAATTTCCCACAATAACTTTTCATACTTTAATACAAAGTATGGCTGGCAACCCTAATTGTAACTATTCCCTATAGAGGTTTGGACCGGAGCGAAATTTTCGTCACCGATTGAATTCACCGGTGAAGGAGGCAATCTCCGGTGTTTCACCGGTGTTCACCGGAGAATAAAGCCAAATTATTAATTTGTTATAAATGAGAACTACAAATAATATTATTCTTTAATCTGAGGTATAAATACGTTTAAATTTATACTTTAATAAACAATGTCAGGTATTATAAAACAATGAATGTAATAACGCCTTTGAACCGCGTTATTACATTCATTGTTTTATAATTTGAATTGAAAAACACCAACGTTATTAGAGTCAATATATATATATACTTATATATATAAAAAAAAAAATGTCAGGTACTTTTAAATGTAGTTGAGGATTTCTGTACGTGGACGGGCGGATTGAGGACAAAACCAAGTAAATGTTTTAGTCTGTGTCTGGGTAGACGGAATACCAAATATACCTCTTACGATCCGGGTCTTATACTAGGCGGTCAGCGCGTTAGTACGGTTACGGAAGCTGCTCCGTTTAAATTTTTAGGTAAAAAAATCGATTACCAAGGCCGTACTTCATCGTTGGAAGTAATAGTCGATAGCTTTTTAAATGATCTCGAAAAGGTAGACAACTAACCAATAAGTAACGTCAAAAAAGCTTGGATTTACAATAATTTTTTAACATCACGTCTAAATTGGCCTTTCCTCGTTTATGATATTAATAAAACCCTTTTGTCAAAGTTAGATCCAAGCGTCATAAAGACATTGAAGTTATGGCTCGGGTTAGCGCACTCAGCGGACTCTTCAACCTTATTTAGAGACCGAAACAATTTTGGATTAAAATTAAAGAAACCATCGGAGCTCTACAAACATCTAAGAGTTACCAAAAGACATATCATCGGAAAATCTAAAGATGATACTGTAACTTCTCTCCCAAAAGACAAAGTTGCCTCAGAGCTCGAGTCACGACTTCAATTCCATAAAAAATTTATGATAGGTGCTCAAACGAATAAAGTAGGGCTAGGATCAAGTAGGAAAGTTCAAGACATAGACATAACAAAATCTTTTATTCGACAAGACGAAAACGATAATTACCGACTTCACGCGATGAGCCTAGAAATTCAAAACGAATGGGTGTCTATAGGAGATTTTTGTATTCCACTAGCTTTGAAGTGGCGCACCTTAATTTATGATTGGTCCCCAGCATTATTAAAATTCTATCTTAATGCATTCCAAATGACTCTCCCAGATCAAAGTAATTTAGTAAGATGGGGCAAAGCCACCGAAAAGTCTTGCAACATCTGTGGGGAGGCAATAGGAACCGCGAAACACCTATTAGTAGGGTGTAGGGTACTTCTAGATAAAGGTCACTACTCGCGTCGCCACGACAAGGTATTAGAAATTATACGGGAAGCGGTTAGTCTTTCAGTAGCAAGAGCGCGGAAGGGTATAACAACCACCAAACGAACTGTAGAATTCGTAAAAGAAGGCTCCTCCAAAAAATCAAAAGCGAAGCCTTATTCAATATTAGGCGCGGCTCCTGATTGGATTCTCATGATGGACACGTATGAAAAGCATTACAAAATCCCTGGGGATGTTGGTGTTTCGTCATCCAGACCGGACTTATTCCTGTATTCGAAACATCTGAGGCGCGTGATACTTGTGGAGCTTACTGTTCCTTGGGAAACAAACATCCCAAGGGATCACACATTCAAGCTCAATAAGTATTACGAACTGACCAACGAACTGATCAGGAATAAATTTATAGTTAGTTTGTACGCGGTAGAAGTGGGAGCGAGAGGTATAACAGCAAAATCTCTCTATAGCCTACTTAAAGACCTTGGCCTTTCTAGAACAAGCATCGGTTCATTTCTAGAACGTATTTCAAAGGCGGCATTAGTAGGATCTTTCCAAATTTGGTTAGGTAGGGAGAGGAGTGTGGAGGGTGAAGGTGAGCGTTTTTGCGCATAATAAAGGGGCCCCTTAAACCTACTCCTGGGTCGCAAGTCCCAGTCACTGCTTGCACTCCTCTCCTTGCAACGCGATGGGCCCGGCACCCGCACGGTGAATCCATGGATTGCTAAGAAGCTTCGTCTTGTCTAAACGAAACGAAACAATTATAAAGAAAAAATAAATAATATATTGATATTTATG
The DNA here is from genome assembly GCA_959347405.1 of Napeogenes sylphis. Taxonomy (NCBI): domain Eukaryota; kingdom Metazoa; phylum Arthropoda; class Insecta; order Lepidoptera; family Nymphalidae; genus Napeogenes; species Napeogenes sylphis. Next base: position 22,446,233 of record OY365782.1, read on the forward strand.
ATGGTTTTTGACCAGATAAAACAACTCAAACCGCGAGTCCATAAGAGAATATACCAAGACATCAAATATTTTATTTTATTTATTTATTTATTTATGTACCAAGATAAATATAAATGACAATATATGAAATAATTAATACATAGGATAACTTATCTCTTAGCAGAGATTTCTTCCAGAAACCCTTAACAAAGTAGAGAATCTGTTATTCAGGGTATAGGTACGTAAAAGCTTAAAAAAAAAAAAATTAACATATGCTAACACACTTAAATATAATAAATATATATTATATATCCATAAATATCTATATATACTAAGTTATAATAAATATATATAATTACACATATACATGTCGCAGATCACGATAATTTAACGATAATTAGTAACTCAATTGATATCATTGTAACAGTGGGGTGTGAACGCCGTGACGTATTGAGTCACGTGATCGGAATCGTTTGGAGGGGCACCGGAGACATTTTAAATATCCGAGAGCATCGAGACGAGATGATTATTCATTAGTGTGAGCCTTACAGTCCGGACCCCCCAAACGGGACCGGTGGTTCGCGAAAGTCTGATAATTGTATACCTACTAAGTAATTTGTGATTACCTACATTTAATACAAGTATTATCATATTGTGTGTGTGTGGTTTAATTGCCTGAGACCTACGCCTTGCATCCTATACCAGAATAAGTCACCAATACCGAACAAGCCACCAATATACCTTATATCTCCGACATCAGAAGTGGGATTCACTCGGGCATCAAAACCACCAACTACCCGCGAGATAAGTTTATTGAAGCTTTTTTGAAGAAGAAATCGTTGCTAATGAAGAAAGAAAGAAATGAAAAATTATGGCGCTGACAATGCGGCGCGAATGGCGATAATGGCGCGGCTCGGATGGCGATGACGGCGTAGCGTGGACGGCGCTGATGGCGCTGATGGTGCTGATGGCGCTGATGGCGCTGATGGTGCTGATGGCGCTGATGGCGCGGATGGCGCTGATGGTGCTGATGATGGTGACGGTGTTCGTGACGATGGCAGCTATGGCAGCGGTGCTGGCATGGCACGTGGCGAGTAACACGTTGATGTGTGCGCAATTTATCCATCATCGATCACGTCACAGCATAAAGGTGATTCGTTTCGATTTACATCCAATTTTTGCGCTAAATACTCGCTAGTTAGAGAAAATTAAGTGATTAAATATAGTGGTAAGCACTTCATTATTGTTATTGAGATAACTAGTATTGAGATTAGCGATCAACCCTCACGATCTTGTTTTTTTAATTTTTACTGATAATTATTTCACTTTAACTTGACGTATTTTGTTACGTATTATGATATAGGCGCGAAATTATTTTATTAAATTTTTAAATTATATTTCCTGGATTTTCGTAAACGTGAGTGTTTGTTTTAAACTCGGAAAACAATGTTTTAAACTTTTGTTTTAAATAACTTTGTTTTAAATTCGGTAAACAATGGTAACGCAATAGCTCTAAAGATTCAACCGGTTAAAACCAGTCAAAACTTTAAAAAAATAATTGTAATTCAATTTTCGGAATATTTTATTTCCTGTCTACCTACATGTGTAGTAATCACGGGCGAACTTACAATTATTAATTAATCGTATATTGTAAATGCGTATTATTGCCGATCAAGGCCCGTAAATGCTGTAAAATAAAGCGGTTAGTTAATTTAGCAAAAGTAAGAACTTATTATTTACGTCTTGTAAATGTTTTCCGCAACAGAGACTGGCAATATTCGATCGGGGCAAGATGCCATAGATAAAGTTCAACCTACGACAAATTGTACAATGACCAGGGTTGCAAAAGTTTCACTTTTAGAGTTTTTGATAGGTAAAGTTAAAAACCTTTGTTTTTGATATATAGCGATGCCAGAGGGTTAATTATCATTTGAATAGAGCTTGTTGTTAAAGCGATTGAGTAAAAGTGATAGTAGTGAATCTTAGTTCAATTGGGAGTCCGTGGGACTCGGCATTGAAAGCAATTCCATGAAACAAACAGGAGGTTTGTTAGTAGAGCTTAGTGAAAAGCCATATGTGACGAATAAGATTCATGCTTTTGTGTTTTATTCTGTTTTTTGAATACATTTTTGGTTTAAAATGTAATGAAAAGTGGCGCTTTATTTAGTTTAGTGGTCATTTATTTTGATACGGAATTCTGATTTTTTGATTCAACTTTATTATAGTAATTGTTTAGATTTATGTCAGGCTGTTAAGAATATGGATAGGCACTTTTTAATTCTATTTTCACTTTTTATTATTACAAACGTAACCGTATATGAGAAATATAAACAGACTAAGTTAGATCCAAAATATAAAGGGACTTTTCAAGGAATATCGTTATACTTTAAGATCATTAAATTCTAACCGTACCACAGGTTAAATTAAGTAGGAACTACGGGATCTAGGAGAGACTTGACGCCAATGATGGTTGTCTATCTCTATCTTGACTTGACGCCTATGCAGGTTGTCTATCTTGACTTGACGCCAATGATGGTTGTCTATCTTGACTTGACGCCAATGCGGGTTGTCTATCTTGACTTGACGCCAATGATGGTTGTCTATCTTGATTTGACGCCAATGCGGGTTGTCTATCTTGACTTGAGGCCAATGCGGGTTGTCTATCTTGACTTGACGCCAATGCAGGTTGTCTATCTTGACTTGACACCAGTGCAGGTTGTCTATCTTGACGCCAATGATGGTTGTCTATCTTGACGCCAATGATGGTTGTCTATCTTGACGCCAATGATGGTTGTCTATCTTGACGCCAATGATGGTTGTCTATCTTGACGGCAATGATGGTTGTCTATCTTGACGCCAATGATGGTTGTCTATCTTGACGCCAATGATGGTTGTCTATCTTGACGCCAATGCGGGTTGTCTATCTTGACTTGACACCCTAAGATGTCTATATTGACTCCGAAGTTTTAAATGTTGATCTTGACTCCAATACGGGATGTCTATCTTGACTCCAATACGGGATGTCTATTTTGACTCCAATACGGGATGTCTATCTTGACTCCGATACGGGATGTCTATTTTGACTCCGATACGGGATGTCTATCTTGACTCCAATACGGGATGTCTATCTTGACTACAATACAAGTTATTATTATATTATATTATAAATACGGGATGTCTATCTTGACTCCAATTATTTGAATCCCATGGAATGACTTTGATTGAGTTATGTTCTATGTAACGGCTTTAGTTATCATAACTATCGATTTTAGAAAGATTCATGATTTTTTATGTGGTCAGAAAGGCCGAGCGGAGTGACATCTACAGTTGTATATTGTTTGGATTTCAGATAAATATGCACACGAGGACGTGTGACATGTCAGTATGGCCGTGTCGCAGATCACGATAATTTAACGATAATTAGTAACTCAATTGATATCATTGTAACAGTGGGGTGTGAACGCCGTGACGTATTGAGTCACGTGATCGGAATCGTTTGGAGGGGCACCGGAGACATTTTAAATATCCGAGAGCATCGAGACGAGATGATTATTCATTAGTGTGAGCCTTACAGTCCGGACCCCCCAAACGGGACCGGTGGTTCGCGAAAGTCTGATAATTGTATACCTACTAAGTAATTTGTGATTATCTACATTTAATACAAGTATTATCATATTGTGTGTGTGTGGTTTAATTGCCTGAGACCTACGCCTTGCATCCTATACCAGAAGAAGTCACCAATACCGAACAAGCCACCAATATACCTTATATCTCCGACATACATAAATGTATATATACATACATACTCATAAATATATACATACATTCAAAGATATACCGTTACCGAAGCGTTAACACATGCATATTCCGGCGGATTCGGATCGGGAGCCATTTCTGCCGACGCCCGTAAAGATATGATCGAAACCAGTTTATAACGGATGGAGATATTGAGAAGCTGGAGAGGATGCCAAGCAAAATATCAAAGTCTACTGAATTAAAAGCATTACTAAAGTCAAGAAGAACTAATATAGTAAGCTGTTTCCTATCCATTGCGTAACGGATATCATCAGTGACCTTGAATAATGCTGTTCCAGTGCAATGGTGAGGACGGAAACCGGATTGGAAAGTACTTAAGAGATTATTTCTAAGAATGAATTCTGAGAGTTGCTTGTAGACAGCATCTTCTTAAAGTTTTGAAATGGTAGGAGGTATGGATATAGGTCGATAATGAGAAGGTAAAGTATAATTTTTAATTTTCGGTAAGGGAATAACGTGAGCAGCCTTCCAGGCTGAGGGAATTGAATAGGTTCTTAAGGAAAAATTGAAAATGTATGTGATTATTGGTAATAGAACTTCGATTAAGGGAATAAGCACGTCTCTACTAATGTCATCATTCCCTACGGCTGTAGAGGAGATTGATAATAATGACTTCTTGACATTTCCCTCCGTTAATTCCTGGAAGACAAAGGAAGAATCACAGATAGGTGGGGTGCAATTTTTCAGTTGTTGCAGAGTTTTGGACTTTTGTTCCTTGGAAAGAGCTATGGGCGGAGTAGTGAAATGTGTATTAAATAAATTATATTTTTTTATTGATTAATGATTTTATTAAAAACTTTACAAAATTATAAAGATATATATATGTTGATTTTGATTTAAACAATATGACATGTCAATAGTAGTGCGTAACATATAACTCTCGAAATTTACGTTAAGCTTTGAGCGAAATTTGGAGGATATCTGCACGTTTAGTGTCGCGCACACAATACTTCTGTAACAAATATACATTTTTATTTATATTTTATAGCAGGTAATGTAATAATTACCTAAAAGTCGTATTGTCTTCATTTAATTTTTTTATTTCAAAAATGAGGAAAATAGCCGTAAAAAATATTAAGTGAATCTTTTTTATTAATAAAGATTGTCACTGATAATACCTCTGCTACGCAATTAGGCATGGAAATAGAATTGAAACCAGTCAAAGATAAACGCCTATGAACTGCAACCAAAATTCCACCGCCAACACTATCACCACGAAACTCATAATCACGGTCACACCTATACACGCTGTACCTAACATCAAATAGTTCAGTGTCGTAAAAATCCGGTAAGAGCCATGTTTCAGTCAGACATACTATATCATAATCAGAGACCAACAAATTACGTATAAAGGTGTTTGTCTTCGTACGCAAGCCGCGTAAGTTCTGATAGTATAATGAAAACGCATTTCTAGAGCCCATCTCTACAAAATAATTTATCAGATAGCTTAATACACATTTTTATATAACAAAGAAAATGACTAATTATAGAACAGAGAAACTAGAGTTCCTTCCCCCTCATAAATCCAAGCCCACAACCAAAGTTCTGGGTCCCCGATAAAGCATTATGATATAAGCAACTTAAGACGGCTAAAAGTTTTCGAAAATAATTTAAGAACAAATCGAAACTAACATAGTCACAGCATAAGTTTCCTCGAAATATAACAGACAAAAAATACAAACATATGGCTAACAAATAAATTCCTATTTGATTTTGTTTAAATCATTAACACAAGCAATATGGATTACGGGACTAGTGTCAGATTTTCTAACCATTATTGTACAATTTTTCACTCATACATACAAATAACCCTTTTCTTTGGATAACTGTTTAGTTTTTCTCAGGATTTCCTTATAATACCCAGTAAGATGATTGTTGAAGTAAATGTTGTTATTAATACCAGTAAACCCGATATCACAAGCCTTCAGCTTCAATCTTCTCATATCTGCCAAAAAATCATCCTTTTTGTAACGAGCTAGAAACTTCACAACAATTGATTTTATTTGCTTGTTATCGCCTTTGCCCTTAGGTGCAACTCGAGTGACAAAATCAATATCTGACGATGTATCCAGTTTGAATTCATATTTGCTTACCAAGGACTGAATCAATTGTATCAGGTTTTCATTATTTTTCTCCGGAACACCGTAAATTTCAACATTAGAACGTCGCGCCCATTATTCACGATTATTACTTTCAGTTGTCAAACCGTCCACCTGCTGCTTTAACACACTCAAATTAGAAGCTTTCGAGTTCAATGTTTTTGCGCTACCCTCCAGAACATCAATTCTCTTCTTCATGTCCTCATAATCTTTGCTCATAAAGGAAATGGCTTCCTTCAAGTCAGTAATATAAATTTTTAGAGAAGTCGTCTCAGAGAGAACTGTCTTTTTAACAACTGACTCCAAGTGTTGGCTTAATTTAAGCATTTCGGAAAACAACAAACTCTTCAAAACCTCCACACAGTTACAACTATGTACCATCGAGGCTTTATTAAGTAAATTTCCTCTAAGACATGTTACGTTATCAGGGCTACTATCCACCGCATATTGAGAACTGGTGCTTCTTATCGGTGTATTGTCATTAACCGGAACTCTAGGTTTTTTCAAAGAGCATTCAGGACAGAGCCAAGCTTCTTTTAACTCACTAGGTACACTCATACCCTCCCCAGCAGAAAACAGACATAATGAATGATAATTCCGCTCGCAACTAATGCAAATTACACTTGATGTACAATCTCCCACATCAGACGCTTCACAACAAGCGTAACTCATCTTTTCTCCCTCTGTCAGTTATTTTTCTCAACTAAATAAAGAAGAAAAAAAATACTAACTTTTACAATTTATTCTTGAAGTTATGTATTTTATGAGATATGAACCCTCGACCGCAAGTCCACGCCAGGCAAAAGCAAGTTTCACAACACTACTGCCAATTACGCGATAACAACTTCACGATGAAGATATAATTAATTCGTTAATTATATAAACACAATTGGTTTATGGAGGTAGTTTGAAAAAAAAATAAATTAATATTAAAGTCCACAACGATAACAATAGAACAAACACTTAACACTTTGGCGAATATAACACTTTAACAGCACTATGTTTGTAAATTATTCTTATTGAAATTAACAGATCGAAAAGGACTACAGGTGTTAATAATTTGAACTTATAATAAATATTTGTTACAGGGAAACTTTAAATATTAGCAGGACGAATTTTGGCACGACTACTCAGTTTTAGTGACTGACGAGAACGGTGATTCTCCGGTACTCACTGCTCCGGTGTAAACCTCCATAGGTCCGGTGTAAACCTCCATAGGTCCACTCGCATTTTTCAATGTATGGGGATGCCTTTGAAGTTTTAGGGCCGTATGAACTTTTTTTTTTCTATCGCTTCATTCACAATTATGTATTGAAAATTCTGCCAATTTCAAGTGACTTTCCGTTCGAATAGGCTTTTTTTCCCATACTTGTTAGTAGGTACAGACTGGAGAACATGAAGGAGGAACATGAATTTATGTAAATTTTAATTCCTTACTTGTAGTGTTGACCACCACCTAAATCAACGCTAAAGGATAATATATAATTTATAATCTTTACGTAAGTAATGTTTTCAATAATAAAAGGAAGTACTTATCTAAGAAGATTGAATATTTTTAAATTATTATATTTTATAAATTACAAACAAACAAAAAAGTTAGTGGATAATCGTACACTTTTTTTTAACGTCAGGAATCCTCATGGATACACACCTCCATCCAAGGGATGATGGAGGTGATTATATGAGACTCCTACTCACTAAACCTGACGGTTGCCGTCGCCGTCATAAGGGGACACCACGGGATCGCTTTCGCACTCACCGCGATGCCCCGACGTGAACCACGGAGAGGGCACCCTGCAACGTGGAGCACCTATCCTTTTTTCACAGGCTTGATAGATTGTGGAGGGATCCCCTCCCCCCCACCCAAGCCTGCTACGTCTGAAGGGGCTCGAGACCCCCTTCTGGCCGGACTTGGTCTCAGGGAATCAGGTGGGTAACCCCACTCGATCATCATTGACCTTGTCTAGCTCCGCCGCGGTGTGCTCCCCGAGAGGAGACCACCGGTCAGGCCCCCTAGAAGAGCAGACTCTCGATAAGACCCAGCGGATTCAGCGGCTCTGGTCAAACCGCGAACCACGCGCCGGGCCGCACTAAAGATCGCTCAAGGCAGAGGATGGGTTCTGGGAGGACTCAAAACAGATCCTTGGGAAAGACCTTCGTTCCAGACCGTGGATGAAGGCAAAATCCACGGGATAGGAAGTTAATAGTATGATATGAGTTGACCTCACTGGATTAATCGATTTGGATCCATTAAAATGAAGGGCAGATAGTTGGGAAAGTAACTTAGCATCTTTGGACGGTAGTGGGATATCATCGAACTTCTCAACTAAAAACCTAAAAAGAATCCGAAAAGTTAAGTTTAAAAAGGATTCTCCGTTATAAATTATGAGGTTTAATCAGGTGACAGAGAGTATTTATGATTTTTATTAGAGGAAGCATGATTATGAGTAAGGAATTGACTGGAATTGAATAGCATAACTCCTTGCTAAAGGAATTTGAGGGCGAAGATTAGGTACATTAAACAGTTTTAGAATATGAGACAGATGGAGATGTATTTGTTTGAGTACGGTTTGCAGAAACGCGGTAACAGTACGGAAGTATAAAGAAGAAGTAATCAAAGTCTTAGTAATGTCTACGTATGATCGGTAGATTGGAGCAAATCGAGAAGAAGCTTCAATATATGATATTTTTTCTTGAGACATTACTAAATAGTTTAATAGAGCCCGGACGTGAATGTTCTGGATAAATGTTGTCTGTTGCTAGGTGGTTGCGTGTGTATAACAAACATTGAACATAGTCTATTGTATTGTCACGTTTTAAGCATTGGATTGCAAAGAGTTGAAATATCTGCATTGAAAGACAAGCGTGAAAAGAACATATATAATATGGCAGATTTTAGCCTTGAAAAGTAATGAGTACTGATTGTAGGAAACCTAATATCAACCCCCACCAGTAGATTTTATTTAGCCTTCAACACTTCTGCGCAACCAGGAGGAAGGTATATAGACTCAACAAAATCAGGTATGAATAGACCTATGGAAACTCTTTTGATAACACCCATTCTGGTAACGTTAAAGTTATGAATGTAGGCAGTTTATTTTGCAACAGATAAAATAGGGTGTTGTAAAAAGTGGTTAGCAGTTGTAACAAAACTATATTTAACCGGTATTTTGTTTTTCGATATTTTGAACTACATAATTTAGTACTTTATTATTGTGGAGGAACTGACCAAGTTAAATAGCTCTAATTGTAGTTCAAGCTAAAAGAACCTCTCGGGTGAATGAATGATGAATGAATTATAAAAGGACCTTTACCATCAATATTTTATGATTTAGGAGAACTAATAATAGTAGGGTGGGTATAGGTAGTCTGAATGGAAGAAAAACATACTGAAGGATCGGCTGTATTTTTCCTCAAATTTTCAATGTCTGATTGCCTTAAAGAATTATTATCTACAACTCGTAAGCGACTGTGAGTACTCTGATCATTTTTAATTGGATTCTCTAGGTTGGGAGGTTCAAGGTGATGAACTGTTTCCAAAATGAAATAAAAATATTAATTAGTGTATAGCATTATACGGCAAATTCTTACTTTAGGGATATTTCAAATTTGGGATGGGTTAAAACGACATATGGGGCAATCGGAAATGTTTCGTGAGCATCCATGAAGATCCTATAAACCATAGCAGATAACCTAAAATTTGACAAGACATAATCCGAACCATAAATCATCAGGGGGATTATCTGAGGCGGAAATGTGAAAAAATAGACTGAAGTTTGGATACTCTGTTAGCTATAAAAGTACTCCAGCGATACAGAACTATTTTTCTGTCATTGTCGACAAAGTGCGCCTGATATATGTAATATTTCTACATATAAAATTGTTATTATATAGTAATTTGGTATGTAGGTAAAATATAGATAACATTGTTTATATAACTACATAATTCCGTCGACAATAAATACTTATGTAAAATATTATTGTTGTAATTGGATTTAATAATTTAGAATTACGTAGTAACTACTTATGTCATAGTTATTACTGGTATATTATTAAAGTTATTGATTTGACAAAGTTAAATGATTATATTTACATATGTACCTAATCCGTAAGCCATAAATGTGTGAAATAAGATTGTTATAAATATATTGAGTATTTAAAATGGTTTTGTACTATTTGAAATAATAATTTTAAAGTTGTGAACATGACCAATCTCCGGAAGCTGCTGTTGGCACTTCTGTCGATGTCATTATGTTGTAAATTCGTAAATAAAAAGGGAAAAGAACGGAACAGATTCAAGTTGGACTCTCAAACGAAGGGTTCCGTACTATTTTATATAAAAAAAATCAAAAAGACAACATATTTGTTGTATGCGAGGCCCCCTTCAATATTAATTTCTATTTAAAAGAAAATATATAAATATGTATTCTTTGAAAATTTCGAGCGCCTACCTGTTGCCGTTATTAAAAAGCGAAAAAGAAGATCACGTTTGTTGTATTGGAGCCCCCAATAGTAATTATTTCTTTTTTTGTTTTTTTTTAAAGTTAATATATAAATAAATATTCTGTGAATATTTCAAGCGTCTACCTATTGCCCTTATTAATATCGAGCAACAAAATGAAGTTAGTTGTATGTTGTTGTTGTTTTTAGTAGGTACTTATTTGATATAACGAGGGTCACAATAACTTCCTAAAAAATAAAGAAAAACACTTTGCTAACCCGTTCTTAGAAATATTTTCAAAGGTATTCTGAAACGCAGCATATTTTTCTTCGGCCTCCATAAAACATTTTCCTCGAAGTTTTTCTTTTGTTTTCGGAAATAAATAAAAATAGCAAGGTGCGAGGTCAGGATTATACTGCATATGATCCATTATTTTTGCGTCTGACTTCTTCAAATAGTCGATAGACGCCCGACGCGACGGTGTCCGACGAGGCGTTTTCGTGGTGATGGCGGATTCTACTGCTAGGTCGTTTTTCCCGATCCTTTTTTAAACAATAGTTAGTGCACTAATAAGCAGTAACTGTTTTTTGTTCCTCTAAAATAATTGTCGCGTAATGAAACATGCTTCCGAAGAACGAGGCTATAATTTTTTTCCACATTTTGACCTCTTTTTACTTGGGAAAGAAACATCCCCTGAGCTGACTGTCTTTTGGTTTTCGGGTTATAACAGTAAATCCAGCTTTCGTCACCCGTAAGTTTATCGAACACAGCATTTGAGTCACCACCGTTAAATCTTTGAAGCATTGCACGGCAAACATCAACACGACGAGAGTTTGGGATTCGGTCAAATTATGAGTTATCCACCGGGCCATATAAGCTAAATATCATGGGGAATTTTGTGCATTTGACTAAAACTTAGCTCTTGTCTTAGCTTTACCAAATCTGCTGGTAGGTCACTCTTTTGTCAGTGTCTATAATACGCCGCACAACACTAATGTTATCTTCAGTTGTATAGAAGACCGTTCCTCGCGCAAGATTATTTGTTGCTGGACTTAGGTCTCTCCCAGGGTACGCTATTGGACCCGATCTTCAGCCCCGCCATCCAGTCACTGCCAGGTATCCTCTTCCAGTCATCGGTCCATCTAGCCAGTGGGTATCCAACACTATGTTTGCCATTCGAGGCCTCCTTTCGAGACCCCGTTTACTTCACCAACCATTGGTTCTGAGACGGATATGATCAGCCCACTGCCACTTCAGCTTGCTATGTATTTAATGGCTATGTAAGTCATTTTTGTCTTTTGCCAGACAACCTCGTTTAGGAGTTTGTCCCTTCGTGAGATCCAAGGAATATACCTTTCCATAGCTCTCTAGGTGACATGCCGATAGTGGGTCAGCTTCATCGTCAGGTGCCACGTCTCGGCTCCGTTTTTAGGTATTGTGGTAAAGATGACTCAAATATGTGACGCAATTTTCGGTTCAGGGATGATGTGTTTATTGAACATTAACTTGGTCTTCTTCCAAGTTCATCCCGAACCTACACGTCTTGCGGCATCATTGAGTCTAGACAGCATTTCCGGCAGGAATTGCAGTGATTCTATCATTATGGCTATCATTATGCCATCGGCAAAACGGAGATGCGTGAGGTATTCACCATCGACGTTGATGCCCCAATAATTCCTCTAGAATGTCTTGAAAACATCCTCCAGTCTTACACCTCAAGACAACTTGATAGAAGTTGTTTGGTGGTTCTTTACTTGGACTGACATCGTTGCCATTTGGTAGAGATTTCTCAGCACCTATACATATCGACTTGGCGGCGCTACAAGGACTCCAGAATAGCAAAGGTTTAAATGAAATCAAAAGCTTTTTCCTGGTCCACCAAAGACAGACCAGACATTTACAAAACTCAGTCTGCTCTGGTGGGTGGAAGGTGTCAAGTTTTGATGCCAGACGATTCGTGACGACTTTGAAATATAGCTTATAATTGTGGCTCAGAATTGTAATTATCCTATAGTTTTTGAGGAATGCCACCTCTGTTCCACGCCTCCGGGGTAGTCCCATTGGTTATCGCTAAGTTAAATACCTTTTGAACTCCGCAAGGACTGGTTTCTCTCCAGTCCTAACAAGCTCATAGGCTACTCGGTGTTCCCCGGGAGTCTTCGCATTTTTAAGTTATGTTATGTTATGTTATGTTAAGTGCCTCGAGTTCCTCGACATCTACGTCGGGTATATCGTTCGTAAAGTGGCGAGTAAGTGGGGCGCTAGGGTGCTTGCGTTTGGTGGTGCGTGTGAGGCACATGGATTTGAGAAGTCCTCAATTTCAGTAAGTATCTCCGGAACTGACGTGACGGCTTCACCATTCGAGGTCAGTCAGTTTTGTCAGATGACTTTTTCCCCAGTGGTTTTGTAAAGACTTTAGATTCCCAATTTTACTCAATGGCCTCTTGTATGGGGCGAGTGTTCCTACTTCGGTGGTTGCGCCATACCAAGCTCCGGATCTTTTTGTGGAGCAACTGGTTGACTTTTCCGAAAGTGCCCCATTCCCACTTCGCATACAACCCCTTTTTTTTTTTTTTTTTTTTTATTTATTTATTTTTTTTTAACGTCTGGAATTCTCATGGATACACACCTCCATCCAGGGGAAGATGGAAGCGGTTATGTGAGACTCTTACTCACTAAACCAGATGGTCAACACCTCTCCGTCATAATGGAGCGCCACGGGAACGCTTGCGCACACATCCGCGTTGCTCCGACGGAAGGCCGCGTGAGCGACCACCACCTCCATGGAGTGACGCGCCTGGTTAACTTGAGTGCGTCCCACTCCGGTGGCCGGCTTGTTGAATCGCGAAGGGCTCCCCTGCCCTCCACCCAAGCCGACCGAGCCAAATCAGGACTCCCTCAACGAAGAAGGTGTCCCGATCTGACTCAACCTCCCGGGGCCGGACCCCGTCCGAAAACGGTCGGGGTCCGAACCCGAAGCCGCCACCAGCGGCTGGTGTGCATCGCTGGTGACCCTCCGAAGAAGACCCCGACACACGGGGCCGGAAGAGGTAAACACATCTGCGCCGCAATTTAAACTGCCACCTGCAGACGACGCAGAATATGTGACCTCGACCGTCCCGCCACCCCGCCAACGAAGCCCTCCCTAGAAAGAGCTCCGCCGCCAACTCGCCCGGACTAATCATCGTCAAGCGCTATTGTACCTGACGATGACTATTCCGGGCCATCGTTTAAGTCCTCGTCAACATCTGCCGCGGATTCGAGTGCAGCGAATCTGTTTTGCAGTTCCAGCTGGAACGCTGGGACACTGTTGGACGAAGAACTGACCTCATCATACGGTTCCGCTCGAACTTAAAATTAATATTCAGGGTGCGCCTTACTTGTCGGTGATTGCATACCTGTTGTTCATCCGTAAGACGTCCCTAAATATGTGCTTCTTATCCGTTATGATGAAGTCAATCTCGTTCTTGTACAATATATATACAGCCACAGAAAAAGCATGTATCCGGTAGAAAATAACAAGTAAAAGATCGTCTATTTTTAATATATATATACTTATGACTTTATTTATTTATTTATTAAGTTGTAGGTTAATTTAAATTGGGGGTGCTGAAACTTATTTTATATGGGGGCGCTGAAACAATATTGTGCCCCGGGCGCGAGTTAAGCTCGCTACGCCTCTGTTTAAGTCTTAAGATAATCTGTATAGGACAACTGGCAAGATAAGTGATTGTTATATTTACATTGTTTATAATATATGTATTTAATGTTATAATCTTTTGTGAATTGTATGAACAACTGAATATATTATCCGTGTGTATGGAGGATATGACCGATGACGTCATTATCTCGGTGCTGAAATACATAATAAAAGCAAACATAACTGAAGTTTATTGACCATCGAAATAGTTCTGATAATTATTGCTACCACACCACAATTTATTATTATGGTATATTTTGAAATTCTCTTCCGCATTCAATTCATGAGCTTCATTACCCTTCATAATCAGAATTCCGTTTTGTCGTTTAAAATGTCTTTCAATATAATTTTCTCGGTTATATAGTTCTATAGTTGGAACAAAGGATGACTGAAAACATCTAAGTAGATATAGTAGATAATCATATCACATGACAAGTGAAACGACAATTTCGTAGGTAATACTTTTTTTTCTTCTATAGAATGGCATTCACTGACCAACTGACTATATGACTCCCTCAAGGTAAAAATAATCATGTGGATTAATTTCAGGAAGTCGTTTTTGAACACCATTTTTTTTTATTATACTTTTGACAGCATCTGCAGTTTTGTGATAATCTACCTTATTTTTTCTAATTTTGTGATTATGTAATTAGTCAAAATAGCCTTAGGTTTTTTGACGGCTTAGAACCGATAAAATTATTTTCAATTTCAGCTGTATTTATATTAAAAAAAAAAATAATAATTGAAAAATAGAAAAAATTATCTATTAGATAATTTTCCAAAAAAAATAGTGATTACGTGACTAACCATTAATAATATGAGCTCATTTTGAATTTTTTTTCGAATCCCGACGTAAAAAATGTTATAAGTTAAAAAAATAACATATTCTAGTGAACTCATCCAGTGTGCAACCGAACAGATCTACATGACACGCCATCGCGTCCCACAGCAGCAGCGCTTGCTTAAACGGGGCGTTGCGTAACAGCTTGGTGCGCCCGGCCGGCAAAGCAGCTGGCAGTCGGCTGGCAGCGCCTGGCACTGTTAGGAGGGGCAGATAGCTTGAACTCTGCTAGAATTGCCGGATTGTTCGATTCACAACGTAATACATTGGCCACAAATTTAGTGAGTGCGACTTCCCGCTGTGTTTCCAGTTTACTGTATCCCACCAAACCGATAACGAACGAAGTAGGAACAGCAAGGGATAGCCCGTATACATTGCATACACCTTAAAAAAGAGGAACCTGGTAAACTTATTTTGAATGTGTTTGATCATTAGTTTAAACTTTATCTCACACAGATACCATACAACTTATACTCTAGATGACTCCTCACTAAGGCCTCATAATTATATGAGGCCTTAGTGAGGAGTCCTATTATATGAGGCCACGCAAAGCAGAGAAGTTGGTAAAGCTTCCTGTTTGCCTCAATACGAAGTCCTGGTTCCGTTACGCTTTTTTACACACGCTTTTCTTTCCGACTTTATGGAACCGAAAATTGAGATCAGAGGTAAATCGCCAGATCGAAGCTCATTTCTGTGACGTGTTTCAAAGGCT
The DNA here is from genome assembly GCA_959347405.1 of Napeogenes sylphis. Classification (NCBI taxonomy): domain Eukaryota; kingdom Metazoa; phylum Arthropoda; class Insecta; order Lepidoptera; family Nymphalidae; genus Napeogenes; species Napeogenes sylphis. The sequence goes on from OY365782.1 coordinate 22,461,821, forward strand.
TATCCCCCATGCAACAGGCAATGTGTTGAGGATCGCGCGTGCGACTGAAAGAAAGAAAGGAACACTTTCCAACGTTGAAGTGTATTCTTTTCCTGCGACCCCACTCGACAACGCTGTTAATGTTCTCTTTCAGTCTACAACGGCCCGCCATATCACCAACTCTCGTACTAGCTTCAGTTCGTCAGCATATAGAAGACTTGTGGACTTTTGAATCATCTCCGGTAAATCAATAATAATTGTAATGAACTGGTAAGGTCCTAAATTACTTCCCTGACAGACGCCTGATCTTGTCCATTACTGCTCAGAAAGAAACCCACTACATTGAACGTACTGAATCCTGTCTCGCAAATAGCTGCCGAAGAATGAAAACGTATGCGGCGTGCAGCCCATTCCTGTAAACTTCCCCAAAAGGACGTCGTTATAGAAATCGAAGTAGGCGACATCAACCTGCCGCCTCGAATCTATCGCCGGCACTATATATTATTATGTACAAATTGAAGTTGTTGCGTCGAGGAACCGTTAAATAAAGGAACAAATCGAAATGCAAGTACTTTACCAAGGCAAATAACGAAATAACGATATCAAATCTTATAGTCTAATTGCTCATAAAATAGTTTCGAAAAAAAAATGGGAAATAGACACCACGGGCATGGGTCCCCCGACGCACCGACGTCAATTTGTACAACATATTATTATTTTTATTCTTTTTAGAGCTCTTTTTGTGTTTAAGTTTTTTTCACATTTTTAATTATATTTTAGTGAATTGTCTTATCCTTTATTGATTTTGGATGAAGTCTCAGCATGAGATCAAATGGGGCTATTAATTTTACTTAATTTGTAAAGTTACCGCTTGTCTCAATAGAATCTGAGTCAAATGTTAACTTGATGATCCCTAAAGACCAAATTGTGAGATGGTAAAAAAAATTACCATCATGTGATTGTGAGATTGTAAACAACATCCATGTATTAATCTTTTTTAATTTTAAATAAATGTAAAATGAAAATAACATGGTTACCGGAACTTATCCCTTCTCGATATAGTTTCCCAGAAGTTGCAAATTGGTATCTTTGCCTGTTTCGATTTATTTTTCATCTATATTTTATACAAATTTGATAAGTTTTAGATAGTTATACAAGTTTATAAGTATTATCAAACATCCATTTATCAATTAATATTTATATTCTAGATTATTGTATAAATAACTGCCTTTGCCTTCAGCACTCTGATGGAAGCATACAGGAAAAAAAAGAGGTCTGCACGTAACCTTTTTAAATTTGCAGACGGCCTTTGACTGTGTGCCTCGTCAGTATATCTGGTGGCGATCCAAAGGGATTCATAAGGATTATATGGAGACTATCAGAGACATACAGACGGACGTACCACGACTCCTGTGGTTAGGACTGCCGTTGGCACCAAACCCTTCCAGATTACAGTAGTGGTTCACCAGGGCTCAGCCCTTGGTCCGTTCTTATTCAATGTTGTTCTTGATACTGTTTCGGCTCACATCTAAGACAAGTCTCCATTGTAGATGATGTATGCCGATGAAATAGCACTCATTGAAGAGAATCCACCAATGGACCTTTGTTTTATACAAACTTAGTTAATGCTTGACTACATTCCAACTGATGGAAAGTTAAAATGTAGTCATAGGTAACGTTAGCAACCTATTCACTCTACTTTTGAAGACAACCAAATTATAATTGGGCCGAAATACCGATGCAGGCGAGCTGTTCCATTCCTTCGCTATAGGTACTAAAAAGGATTAAGCAAACCGCTTTGTTTGGACAGGAGAAATGTCCACAACGTAGGGATGGATACCCGCCATGATTCGAAACGTCCGGTGATGGAAGGAAGACGGAAGAATTAATTGTAATTCCTGTGCACACTCACCAAAATGTATCCTATAGAATACTGAAAGGCTAGCAATTCTACGCCTGTGTTCAAGGCTGTTAATTGGCGTCAACCAATCCCGGGTCACCTATAAGTCTCTTTGCTCAACTCTCAATTGAGTCCAGAACCGCAAGATGAGACTTTGCGGCACCAGCAAATATGTGAACACAGTACTCAACACATGACCGGATCTGTGCTTTGTATAGTAAAAATAGCCGTCCCGGTGTAAAATACTGTCGTACCTTCACAAGAACGGCAAGCTTTCCTTCTACTGCTCTTGCTCTGGACTCAATGTACTGACCAAAGTTGAGATTCCTGGAGAACTCCAAGCCTAACAACTAAAGCCGGTCCCTGTATTAAAAGGAAAGAAAAGGTGAAAGGGCTCCTTTTCGCGGTGAACAGATACGTCTGCATTTTGAAGGTGTTGAAATTGACAAGATTGTCATTTCTCCATGCGGAGACTGCCTGAAGTTTGCCATTCAAACGTTGCACCATGGCTTCTCTTTCAGACTGTACTTGATCTCTACTAGTCCGAGAACTCCGCAGATACCTTTCTACAACTGTGCTGTCTTCTACATACATACATTCAGAAGGAACGGATTCCTGAGACACTCTGGATTTTATTGTCAAGGGAACCGAGGAACACCCGTTGACAACTACTCGAAGAGATAAAACTGGAACTGGAGTGTAAATTTAACCTGTGGAAGGGTTCGCTTAAGAACGGCGGTCTTAAACTACGAGGACATGACTTGAATACTATCTCGGACGGACTCGAATACTATCCATATATGTCCTGAGCCAGCCCTTAATTCGGAAATGTTCAGGTAACCTGGATCCGTTATGCACGAGTCTGGAGGCATCGATTACGATGTCCAAGGCCGGTTAAGCGTTGCCGGGAACATATGGCGGGAGGTCCCTGCAGTGTAAAAGAATATCGCCCAAACGCAAGGGCCTGATATAAAAGAGTGTCATCCGACCAGTTCTTATATACGACAGCGAATGCTGGTCACTACTATCTCGGTACACCCGGGAAATTCAAATCACGGAAATAAAGATGCTGAGGTGGATGTGCGGCGTTACACGTTCTGACCACATAGGTAACACATTCATTCTAGGTAGTCTAAAAGCCTATGTCTATGTCCAAGTTGCGCGCCCGCCTATGAACTATGTCGGACGGAAACGACTTGATATGTCTGTCCCTGAAGTGAGGTCTCCCGGACATACAAGGAAGCGCTGGTTGGAAGTCGTGAAGTAGGACCTGAGAGCCAACGGTCTTACGACATCACATTAAAGACCGTGCAAAGTGGAGTAGGTTGATAAGGAAGGCAGACCCAGACATACGTCGGGATGAATTTCAGGAAGAAGAAGAGGACTTTTAATTATGAATGTATTACTTTTGATGAATATTAATTGTTGTTAATTTTTTAATAAAAGATTCTTGTAATTATAAAAAGTAATATTACTATTGCTTAATGTTAAATGTTATTTTTTTTTATAAAAGACACTTTTAATATTGTAAGGTTTCATTATTATTGCTCTTTCTGGTATGATAAGTTTCAATGAGAATATAGGTTTAATTAATCTACAGACGCAACTAATATGTTCTTAAAGTTTTTAAGATGAAAAAAAATGGGGGCGTTATAAAATAACTGATTTTCAAAGTGGGCGTTAGACGAAAGAAGTTGGGGAACCGCTTTAAATGAATCCATTTTAACATACAATCTTTGTGCTATCGAGTAGATTCGTGCAACGCAACGACTCCGATAAATACATAAATATGTTATTTTTAACATCACGCTTTCGATTAAAAAACCGCAATCAAATCCGTCCATTCGTTTGGCTGCAACGATGTCACATACAGACACACAGATATACAGGTCAAACTTATAACAACCCTTTTTTTGGGTCGGGGGTTAAAAAATACATTAAGTTACTGAAGAAACATTACACACACTACTTTATTTTTTGTTTGACTGTCAATTTAATATACCTATATATTAGTCTGATGTATACGTAGTCGTCAAAGAGATGATTATCGCCTGACTCTATAAAAAAAATAATATGTGTTTACATAGAGTTGTGTAAGTCCTCATAAACATTAAAACGCAAAATTATGGCTTGTGGTTTATTTTAATAATTTATATAAATTATTAAAATAAACCCAAAGTTTCGGCCAGCCACCAGGCGGTACTGGTATTCGTAGATATTTCTTTAATTTACAACTTTAACTATAAACATAACTTATAATGAAATATAGATATAAAATTATTTTAATTATAGTTTATTATATGTCACTTCTTTTTACACTAACCTCTTGTTTTTCAATTATCGTAGGGGAGAAATCTACCCCTTATAGCAGAAGGGTTTTTTATCTCGAACATGTTCTTAATTCGTTAGGCCACAATTAGGATTCTCAATGATATTATATTATTTACCAGTAAATACCTTTATCTGCCCCCAAAGTTGTAATCTGACTAAACAATGTTCTTCTTCAATTGGCTTAAAGCGAATTAACAAACTACTTATTTTTTTCTAGGCCTTTAATCAATTTAATAGGTCGGTAAATATGATTAGCATTTTGCTATTACGCAGTATGCAAACATTTATCATCAGATACACCAAAGTACACGAAAAACCCACAACCGTGATAGCACTTGTACATTAAGTAGTTGTCATAATTTAACTTAGCTTTTTATTTTTTTCTATAGTTATGTACAATTTAACACAAAATAAAAGTGTTAGTGATTATGAAATGTGGACCATCTTCTTATCAAAAATTGAGGAAAACGATCCTGACTGGGTACCGGTCATATTAAATATGATCCTAATTATAATATTCTGTGTGGGGTTTACTGGCAATGTTCTGATTTGTGTAGTCATCTACTATGTAAAAACTTTGCACACGACAACGAATTTTTATTTATTTAATATGGCAATTTCCGATGCATTTGCATGTTTCGGAATTATTATAAAAATCTTTGTATATTTTAGCGATGGGCTATTATATGGAGATATTGCTTGCAAGATTCATTATGCTTTTATTTTGTTTTTGTGGAATAACAGCATTTTGGTCATGATAATATTGTCAATTGAGAGATACATAGCGATCTGTTGTCCTCTATGGCTCAAGAATGTACCTTCATTAAAAATTTGTGTAGCAGCAATATGGGTTATTGCAATTTTGGAAACTGCATTTGAAATTCCGACTTTCCGCTTAATAAAAAGCAAGACGGTACTAATATGCGACACAGTACCAACGGAATATGCAAGGGTGATTAATGGTATTCTAGCTGTAGTTTCGTTTGTAATACCCTTAGCAATTTTGCTCTTTGTTCATTCTATGATCGCATTGAAAGTGAACGTTAGTGACAAAGTAAATTTAGAGAGGAACATATCTAACTACAGGAGCAATAGTGGAAGAATGTACAAACTTCTAAGTAAGCAAAACATTTTATTATATTCTTAATTTTTCGTACTTTGAGTAGTTACTACCTAGCTAATTTTAAATATTATCCTGATCATTTTCTATACATAATGAAAAATATTTTTTTTTATTGCAGTTGCGATGACAGTATCTTTCGTCATTTGTTGGTTACCATTTTGCACACTCAGGATACTTATATTTGCATATAACATGCAACAACTTATGCAGTTGGAGACGGTAAGTAATTAGTTTTTAAGGTCATTAAATAGCTATTTATTCTGAAGCCGACCACCAGTCGTTGGTCACCTAAGTCGGGCCTTTTCTGGGTAACTAGTGGTCTTGCAAGCCTGGGGTGGGGTGGAGTGTTTGTATTTTACAATAATATGTTAAAAAAAAGTTGAGTTCTGAATCAGATGATTTTACAGCTTTATGAATCAAGTATACCAAATTAAGAAATTAAGTTAATTATTGATATACATTCATATGAACAATAATTTTTTGACGGCATTATTTTTAATAGTACTTTTGAGTGTTTAAATAATGTTTTGGAACCGAAGCCGTACTTTTTCAAATCATCCCCCGGAGGTTTTTGCAATCCTCGATTTTTTCCGCTTATCGCATGTTTTCTGTACGACGTTGCGAAGTAATGGATTAGAAGCTGTGTCAAAGAAATATGAAGCTGATGCCATAAAGAATGAAATGACCGAATTAACTGTGGAAATGTCAGAAAATAAATAAATTCACAGACCTTGCGGCGAATCATTTTTTTACGGCACTGGGCGCTTTCTTATTTTTTTCATGGATCTATCGATGGTAAAATGCCGTACAAAAATATATGACCAGAATGAACTCACTCTACCCGCACTTTTGAATTCTTACCAGCTAAGTGCTAAATCTTATTAGTTTATGCTCCTATATCGTCCTATATACGTCATCTGGTGGTTCATTGGACATGGGTCCAATAATAAAATAAATAAGATAAATAAATAAATAAAATACTAAATTGTTTAACTATGATATGGTCAAATATACCATAACATGAAAAAACATCAAAAGCAAGAAAACTTTGATAGAAACCTTGATATAACTTTGTGACAGACTCACAAAGGCGTTATAGAATGCTGAATAGATCAGCGCGGCTCCCGATACCTAAGCTCAGTTAGCAGAGCGATTCAGGATTCTCTCCTGAACATTTTATTATTCAAAAGATTATAAAATTCAGATTAATTTCTATATTCTCAGAAGGAATCCTTGACTAGTAATCATATATACAATACAATATTTATAAGTTAATTATTACTTTTTTGTTAATTTCTATTTTTATTACAGATTTGGGCGATAGGTTACAGATTACTAATAAATAGTTGGTTAAGCAGCATCTTGAACCCTATTCTATTCAGTCTAATGTCTTCTAAATTTAGAAAAGCTTTAAAGGTAAGAGAACCTACTTACATTATTGTTTTCGTTAAAATAAATTAATTTGTATTTACTCGCGGCTACCCAATACACTGGGTATAGCTGAGTGTCCTCCATTCTTGGGCGAATCAATTTCTTGGGATTAGGTGACAAAGAGCCGACGGTCCAACTGGTAGGGATAGGGATAGGATACCCTCACCCATTTTATTATTATTTCTATCGGGGACGTCCACTGCCGGACGGACGATCCACCCGCGTTAAGTGCTGGTCACTTCATCCATTTCCCCATAATGGTATGGATATACCAGCGGTCACGGTTCCCCTTTGAATCTTTTGGTTTCTTTGCAAAATCTTATAATGTTTTCTAGTTTTAGTTGTCCTAGGTCTTCCTTGTCTAATATGTCCGATCCCATTATCTCCCATCTGGCCATCGAGTACATGGACCACTGAGCGAGTAGGTGGAAGCTGGTTTCTTCGCTGTCTATGCACTCAGGACATATTGGATCTCTTGTCACTCCTATCACCGTCAGATGTTTATTAAGTCGACAGTGTCCTGATCCCTCTATGATAAGTCTCATGTTCGCTCTGAATAGTCTCATTAGTTGACTTGTCTTTTTCTTGTCCATACCTTTAATGAAGATCTTGGACTGTTTTATGCCCTTTGAGGATTTCCATCTTCGGTTGGATTCTGTCTTAATGTTTTGATTGATTACTCCTTTGGTGATTCTGTGTGGGATCGGCAACCTTGGTTCCGGTCCCACCAGGTTGACATTCGCTCCATCTCTGGCCAGTTTGTCCGCTATTTCGTTGTCGGTGTGGCCCTTATGTCCGAGAACCCAGGCTAGCGTGACTTCGGCTTTCCTGGTCATCCTTTCATTGTGTTCTTACATTTTTTGACAATTGCCCAGGTTGTCTCTGGTTTGTTGAGTGCTTTCAGCGCTGCCTGGCTATCGCTATAGATGGTAATCTTACCTGTCTCTGTAAGTTTGTTTACCGTATCAGCGCATTCCATAATGGCGTATATTACCGCCTGAAAGACGCTATCAAATCTTCCTAGCGCTATTGATCTATTGATTTCTACCCCGTCTGCACATTTTATATGCACTCCGGCTCCAGATAGCATCGTTTGTTCTATTCTTGAGCCATCTGTGTAGCATATGGTGCCCTTAGACTCTATCATCCAGTTGTCTCTCTGTCCTATATGTATCTTATATTTTTTTGTCAAAAATCCTTTCCTTCTTTATGAGATCATTCTTGGAGAGGATTATTGACATTTTGTTTTCATATTGTCTATTTATACTGGCATGACCTTCATCGGTGTTTTTAGCGGTCCATTGTCCAGTACTCTTTAGCTTAAACCACTGTTCAGCTGCTCTCCTTTTAATTTCTATATCCAGTGGGTTTAGTCCCATCATAATTTCTAGTGCAGCTGTGGGTTTTGTCCTCATCGCACCGGTTGTCATGAGGGCCGCTAACCTTTGGACCTTGTCTAGTTCTTGTTTGTTTCTACCTAAGGCGGTCCTGTGCCACCAAACCAGGGCACCATGTAGGATTCTTGGCAATATTATTGCTTTGTATATCCATAGTACCGTCGCTGGTTTGATACCCCAGGTTCTACCTATTGCCTTCTTGCACTGCATCATAGCTATTTTTGCTTTTGAGCATGTTTTGCTCATGTGCTCTTTGAAGTTTAATTTGCTATCCAGTATTACTCCTAGATATTTTATTTCCTTTACCATTTCTAAGTTTTGGCGGTCTAGGCTTACTGGTGCTATGTGTCCTATTTTTCTTTTGTTGGTGAACAGGACGACTTTGGTTTTATCCGGGTTGAGGTTAAGATCCTTGCCCCTGCACCATGCTAGCGCTTCTTTTAGTCCTTTGTTCATGATATTGTACATAACGCTGAGTACCTTTCCTGTTATCAGGAGCACCCCGACGTCAGAGTATATCTGGTGTATTTGTGCATGTTGTTTATTTTTGCTATTAATTCGTCTATTAGCAGGCACCATAGTAATGGAGATAGACATCCTCCTTGCGGGAATCCTCTCTTTGCTACTACTGTCCGTGTTGATCCTGCTAATTCACCTGTTATCAGACGGTGTCTTAGCATGGTTTTCACCCGAATGACCGAATACTCCATAGTAAGTGTTCCTCTGCAATAACGTCATTCGTCTCAGGGACCGTTACTGATCCTTGGTTGAATGGCGTATTGCAGTCTACATGTTCCTCACATTCTATTGGTTCTATTGGTTTTTTCTAAATAAATATATAATAAATATACTTATATTAATATACCTTATTGATCATACGGAGTATACTAGCATATGTTATCAAAAAACGCATACATCTTATTGTATATATGTATGTGTGAGTGTATGTGTGTATGTATGTATATGTATATGTGTGTGTGTATGTATGTATATGAGTATATATATACATATGTAGATCTTATAACATTATATCCATAGTCTACGCATTTATAATATCGCATCTCAAAGTTGTTAAAAGTTAGATTGTATCATAATGATTATTGTTTCTAGACAGCTTATCTAGCAATTAATATGAATTTACTTAATAGTCATGTAGTCTGGTTTTGTTATTATACAGGGTTATTTGTAATTAGTTGAGCACCTTTTGCAGGCAGGCCCTCTACATCAATCCTAACAACATTTGTTCTACGACTTTTTAAAATTAATAGTTTTAAAAATTTAGTTTTTCCCATACAAAATTTATTTACTGTCTCTGAACGAGCATTTAACAACCTCGCAACCTTGAGCAAAGAGAGGCCACGCACCTTGCGTAGGCAAAATACGTGCCAAGGACACGAGCAGCGGGGCGCGGGGTGGCGGGTGGCGGGGTGATGCAGCGGCGGCGATGCACGTTTGAACTTGATCCAGTCGTCGTTTGTCACGGTCAATTAGATAAGCGTGTGCCGCGCGACCCGCTAACTCCCGTTACTCTGAACCGAATTTCGATTAGTGAAAACAGTACTGTGATGCCGTAACACAAATATCGAGTACACCAAGATAGTGCGAGTGCTGGCTAAGTGTGGTAAGAGGAGTCAGTGAACAGTTGATTTTTAGGTGTGGTCTTTGTGTTGGATATGAAGGGGACTATTTTGCACCGGTATCGACGAGATATAAATTTAAGAGGTAATTTGTAAATATTGAATCCTTTTGTAAATAACACTTTGTATTATTGTAAATAATCTGATTCTACCTTGATTAATTGTTAACAATTTTAATACACAATACGACGATTGGGTAATTATTACATACTGTTTGAAATAAAACAAAAAAAAATAATAAGTTATAATAGTATTACGTGCGTGGTACCTTATAAATTTCGTACAGCGCTAGACTGCCGCGACCTATACTTTAGACTGCTTACAAAATACAGAGTAATAAATAATCGAGGGAGCAAAAATTTTTTTGTTTCGTTTATTCTGAGTTATTTATCAAGATTTTTTAAAAGTCGTAGAACAAATGTTGTTGGGATTGATGTAGAGAGGCTGCCTGCAAAAGGTGCTCAACTAATTAAAAATAACCCTGTATACATATATATTTGTTTGTGTTGTTCATAAATACTTATTGTTTTATTTAACTTTATTAATATCATTACATATAACCATTTATAATTGTAAAACACAGGAAAATTATTTCAATAAAAGTGTGTATTTTGTGGAGCGAGTCTTACCTTGCCGTAACACAGTTGCGACTAGCACGGGAGGTAAAGAATTCTTTTATATTTCTTACCGCCAACTACCGATTCAATTGAGACAGTATTGCTAATGTATGGTTTACGTAAATAAAATAAATAAATATTATATGTATTGTAGTGATACCAAAACTATTAACCTATTATTACCTATTTATAATTTAAATACTACTGTCATGTACTATGTGAAAATAAAGATTATTATTATTATTATTCCGGAAAGTGTGTATCCATCATGACTTTCACAATTATTGCCGGGTCGGTTATTAATACCTCTCCGTGTTTATACTGCCTAACCTGCATGTGCTGTTTTTGGAGAACATTTTAACTAATCGCGCTGCATCTGAATGTTTTTCGACTCCAGCGGCAAATGTTTTCCAGCTGTTTCTGTTTTCTCTTCTGCATTCCTTTTTATATGTCCTTCTTTCCTCTCTATATGCCCGCCAGCTCTCGTCATTATCCTTTTCTAAGGCTTTTGTAAGAGCTCGGCGTGTCTTTTTTCTTTGTTTCCCTAGTGCTTTTGTCCACCAAGGTTGTCCTTTGCCTGGTTTGATCTCCCTGAGGGGGCACGCGTTATGGTATGCTTCCCTAAGGGTTCCGTCCAGTCTATTAGCTACTTCTTCTATTTTTGCGTTACTTTTTAGCGATGTCTGATCTCCTGGGGACCATTTTTTCATGTATTGGTCATATGTTTCCCAGTTTGTTTTTCTCGCGTTTCTTATTAGGATTCTATCGATTCTGGTGTCTATATTGAAAGTGATTCTGCGATGGTCCGACATAGAATCACTTTCGTCTACTTTCCAGTTTTTCATGTGTTCGCTTATACTGTTAGTAGCGATAGTAATGTCCAACACTTCCCTTCTGGCTTTGGTGATAAGTGGGCGTGTTACCCTCATTTATTATTTCCAAGCCCGTAGTGCTAATGTAGTCTAAAAGTAGGTCACCTTTTTTGTTGCAATTCGTACTACCCCATACCATATGGTGAGCATTGGCGTCACAACTTACAATAATATGAGTGTTCTTTGGTATTTTTTTACTGTTGACTCCAGTTCCTGTGATGGCGGCTCGAAGTCCATCTCGCTAGGCAAGTACGCGGAGGCTAGGAGCACTTTTTCTTTGGTTCCTGACTGTGCTTGTATTCTGAATATCACACTGGCTAGGTCTCTGTAACAGTCTGCTTTTATTAGTTCTAATGTTCTCGCTCTGCTGCTTGGCGTATATACATGCTCTTGGAGGTGACTCATCATCCTCAAGGCAGATGATGTCTCCCCCCAGGCATCCCAGCCCAGTCACAGCGAAGTCTATTTTCTCTTCTATCACAAATCGACAGAGCTCGGTTATTGCCTCACGACAGTGATGAAGATTTATTTAAACTATTTTTATTTTTTGTGTTGTTTTTGTGTTGTGTTATTGTTAGTGTTCATTGTGTGTGTGTTAGAGTTTGTGTGTGTGTTAGTGTCTAGTGTTCCTTCCCTATTTGGTCTTCGTGGCTTTATTGGGGTCCCTCCCTTTCCGGTAACGTTGTCGTTGCGCCCGATGAGGGTCCCCGATCCAGTCGCGTCGTAGGGAGAGGGTGTATCCTGAGGTTGTCGGAGGATGCCTGTTGGTGGGGTCGGGCCTTAACAGTCTCCCCCCCCTTTGAGGTTCCAGGCAGTGGCTGGTGTTCCCCACCTTCTGACTCGCTCCTTTGTGTGTATTGTGCCTGTTCAGTACTGTGTGTGTTTGTGTCGGTCTTTTCCGAGGTCTCCTGGGCTGGTAGTTTGCCCAGTATTCTGGCTAGGACTTTGGTGGCCTGATAGCTTAGCCACATGGATTCTTATGCGACCTCCTGAGGAACCCCTACCACAAGTCGTGTTCCCAGTGAGAGCACTTCCTTGCGAATGAGTGTCCACTCAGGGAGTCGCAGTTCCTCCTTGTGCATGTTTTGGCCCCTAATAAAGGACAGAGGAACCTCTGGATGATCCTCCGCCTCTCCCGGGAGCCAAACCACTATCCTGCACCTGTCCAGTTTCCTTGCTCTCAAGGGCACGCCATTCAGGTCACCGAAGTCGCAACTCAGCAGCCACTCCATCGCACCCACGTTGTCTGCTGTTACGAGAAAGTAACCCTCGGCCACCAGCCCCGAGGCCGCGAAGGAGAGACACCTGCTGCTAATCTTTGCCTGAATGGCGCCGCCTATGGGAGAGGTAATCTTACGTCTGATGGTGACAGCCCCAGCACCGTCCGTCGCCGCTCCATCTTCCCGCTGAATGATCACCGAGAGACCCTCGCTTTAATCCACGATGGGGCTCCGCGGCACCTCGTTCCCGGCAGCTTTTGTTTGGGGCGTTTCGACGGATGCTGCTGCGTCTGTTCCTCCGGGTCTGTGCCTTGTCTTTTTACTTTCCCTCTTGTTGGGCCTGCCTCAACCCCCGACGCAGCAGGTGTAATGTTGCCTGCTGCGTCAGTGGTGTTGGCCGGCTTGAGGGTTAGCTGTGTTTCCTCCTTCTTTCTCCTTGCTTTCATCCTTTTCCACCTCGATTTTCTTATCGAAGTGGTAAAGATCTTCTCTGTCATATCTGCTGGTGTTTCTGTATGAGCACTGATCTCTCCAATGCTCATTTGGTTCAGTTCGTTCCCGAGAGACTCAGAGATAGTCCTACCGGAACGCGCCTGGCTTGTATTTGTTTTTTTTTTATTGCTGGGGGATTAGGATGTGGGTGGAGAGGGGCGAAGGATGGGATGATATAGTACATATATATAGATATAGGGTTTCAGCTCTAGATTTCAGTTACGTCTGTTTCTGAGGGAATCAGACCAATAACAGGCAACAACCACTTGAAGGAGAATCTATCAGCTTTGGGTTGGGGATCTACACGACTGTTGCGCTCTCCCCCAACCCCATTTCGTCAGACTCTTCACCGGACAGGTGATGAGAATAGAGGTTCGTCAGTCTCATGGTCCAGCTGTTGACTGGGTTGTCCATTCAACTCACTTTTCCATCAGATTGACTCCCCTCCGCCCTCACCCGTGCACATATGCAAATATAAAAAGATGCATTTGCTTTCCTGTCTTTGAGAAATATAGTAGCAGGTCGCTTCTTTAGATTAGATCCTATCTCGAATGTGATACTGCAAGGAATAGATATTTTTATACAAACTTTGGATTTCTTTTATAGTTCTTAGGAAGAAACTAAACTGAGTTTTAAATCGGAAATCATTAAAATCATTCATTCATTGTAATCATTGTCCAAGTTCTTTAAAACTGCTGTTTGCAACTTCTGTCAGTCTTACCTCCCACCATTCCACCTGAAGAATGATAAATATGAAGATGGTGGAACGTTTGCCGATTTTCTGGAATGTGTGCATGACCATAGCAATATACCGCTAACCTTCTTTCGGTGTACAAAACTTAATATGATTGTGTATACGCCATAATAAGGGGTTAATCGAATCTTGACAGTTAATTTCCCTGATCTGATTTCTACTATAGCACTGAATGCCGATAGCTGCAATCACTACAATGCTGCCTACCTATCATCTAAGTGCGTGAAGTTCTTTAACTGTGCGTATTTCAAGAAAAAATCTGCCTTAAAGCACAAAATTTACTATTTATACGATTCAGCGGCTTTTCCAGGCAATGGGTATCATATTTTTTTCTTCAGAAGCCGGAAATGCTTTTGTAATTTTCCTTATGGTGCATGAGTGCCTCAGTTCTACCGGATGAGCGGGTTTTTATCACTTCTAAATTATATATCTAGTACGACTTATTATTTCAGTTAACTTACTGCATATTTTAAATCCGTAAAAATTTTCGAATGTTCATAAATATATAAAAAACATAGACTATAATAACAAGAAAAAAAAGATATGGGTTTGATGGATTGAAATTTCGTAGAACCTCAGGTAGGTTCAGTTTAGTTATTAAACTGCGTTCATTTACGGTGGCTTGATCGGTCTTATATATTCAAAAGAAAGGAATAAATATGGTTTGGATTAGGATTACAATACCAGTCAAAAATATTTTTTTTTGGGTAAATTTTAAGTAATGATAGCCTGATTATTTTAATTTAGGGGTTGGAATTGACGAACTCAATAACAATATCTAGTTATAAATAATTGTTTCCAACTTAATGTATTTATTTAAAATGAAGAAGAATATGTTATCATTACAGGTAGTATGGATAACGAAAATCAAAGGACAGCGAATGCCAGACGTCATTGCAGTTTAGATGTTTATTCACTTTTGTTTGGATCAGAAAATAAAACTCTAATTATCACGTTTAAAATAATTTTTAACACCCGACCTAAAAAGAAGAGTGTTATAAGTTTGACCTGTGTATCTGTGTGACTGTCTGTGGCATCTTAGCAGCCAAACCAGTATATGGATTTGAATGAGGTTATTTTTAATCGAAAGCTTGGAGATGCTTTGCTATATTTGGTCGAAATAAATGCAATTATCCCCAAGATATTGAGCATTTATTGGTTATGGTAAAAGATTCTCATGCAAAATTGATAGTAACCGCCTAAATAAGTGAACAGTGAAATCTATGTTATCAAGGCAATTAACGAAAAAACTATATCAAAGCGTATAGTCTAAGACCTAAGTCCTCATTCATTAGCTCCTAAAACTTCATTCATATTCATTCATATATTCTTTATTGTACACCACAAAATATAAAAAAAAAAGTAAAACACATACAAGTAACACAAAAGAAGTACAACAGGCGGCCTTATCGCCTAACGGCGATTTCTTCCAGGCAACCCTGGGGTTTAGAACATATAAAACAGTCATTAATATGGGTAGGTATTAAACTTCGTAAAATAGACACCATTGTCAACATACGTAAATTGTTGCACCGACGCAAGAACTTCTATGAGCACATAATTATATTACTTTTATAATTTATTAGAGGTGTTTTTGTCCATACAAAAACACCTCTAATAAATTACCATACCCATGTATGGTATTTTATTGATTTAATCTATACATATAATAAAATCGTCATTGATCCTGTACATGGAATCAAAAAAAAAAGATCATAGGGGGGCTTTATAAGAGCAAGAGAACCTAAAACAATGGTTTTTCAGTTTGTCTGTTTGTCTGTATGTCTGTATGTCTGTATGTCTGTATGTTTGTGCACGCTAATCTCAAAAACGGCTAAACCAATTTGAATGCGGTTTTCAGAAATTTATTATCACATTCTTCACTTAACATTTAGTGTTTATTTCATCTAAATCGCTTAAGAAATAAAAAAGTTATGACTATTTATGTCAATGATGTCATAGGTACCATGAAAATCTTATTCTATACATGTAATAAATCTGTAGAGGTGTAGTCTTTGTACATTAAAAATATTTAAAAAAATAAACCAGGATGTAAAGTAATAACTAACAGAATCCATTTTCAGCATTTTTAAAATCTTTGTTTGTTTATCTGTTTGTCTTTTATTTGTGTACTCAAAATGAAAAAAAAAATTTTTCAAAAATTCATGCAGGGGGATCTTTATATAACCAAGAGAACCCAAAACAATGTTATTTTCATTTTGTTCGTCTAAATGTCTGTATGTTAGTGCACGCTAATCTCAGAAACGGATTAGTCGATTTAGATGCAGTTTTCGGGAATATATAGTCATGGGATTCACTTTATATTTTTTTTTTTTTTAACAGTCGATTAACAAATAAAGAAGTTAATAATCTCTTAATGTCGTACCATTGCTTCTTACCGTTTTGAAGGTTTATAGTTTTTACATACATTAGTAAGTACAAAGGCTACTTTTTATCAAAATCGAAAACTACGCGTACGAAGTCGTAGGCACAGCAAGTTACATATTATAAAGCAAAGTCGCTTTTCGCGTCTGTCCCTATGTCTGTATATATGTATATCTTTAAAACTACGCAAAGGATTTTGATGCAGTTTTTTTTAATAGATAGAGTGATGCAAGAGGAAGGTTTATATATTTAATAACATTCTTAATATATCAGGGAACCACTGATAATTTCAAGATTTCTAATGCGAAGTCGTAAATAAACACATTGTTTTGCCCTTATAATGCAAACGCTGGCTGAACTCTACAAGATAGATCAAAATAATGTATAAAGTATTGTATACCTTAAAAAATTCTACAAGAAAATCCACGATGGTATATGTTTATCTCTTAGGAATAATCCACAATAGCAAATTTTTATATTTACGAAAAATAATAGGTTATTTACGAAGCGATTTTAAGAAAAATAGCTTTAATCCTTATCTAATTAGGTAACTTAAATACATTTTACATTTAAAATGGAACAATATAGCCCTTTACAGCATGTTATTTAAACAAATATTTTCGAAGATATTACAGATTTAAAATATAGGGTCTTCGCATTTGCCGCGGTACGGTCTACCGGCGCATTCTGGCATGGAACCGTGCCAACCGTCTCAAAAATGGCTTTTGTGAATGTTCAGTATAGAAAATTTTGTTAATGCATATAGCTAACTGAATGTTTATCATTTAAAATAGATTTTTTTTATAAAACTAGACCTGCAAGTTGATGGTGAAAATAACGTCGATTGTGTAGTTCAGAATTCCTCAAGTTTACATGGTCATATTTTGATTATGTTCAATGAAAATCTGTAAGTGTGATATATGGTTAGAATGGTTAATAAGTACTCTCTTTAAGAAATATTTTAATGGACGTTTAAGTAAAAACAAGACAGGTATAAAAATAATTACAGCACCTAATATTGTATCCTTATTAAAAACTTTAAATATACTTTTGACAGTGAGCGATGTCCGTCGATGTCGTAATTTTGATTGTATCACTTAAAATAAGTTATGTAGAAGCCAATACAAAAAAAGGGAAGTGGGAATTGTTTTACTATGAATTTAAAGCGTGCGAAGCCGCGGGCAAAAGCTAGTTTGCAAATATAGTCGTCATCTTTGTCTTCCAATGGTCAATCATTAGAAGACAATGCATATTATAACTAATTTCTAACTTTTTAAAATGGTAGTCTCCGATGCTATAATGCAGTGAGGCGGCAAAGGAGGAAAATAAATGAATGTACCTATACGGCGCCAGCGCTATGTTTTTTTCGTAAAGGGTAATAGCATGTAAATTATATCACTATAAAAAATATAAAGATATATAGAAGGCAGGTATCTATTTGTCTTGAAATAACATCTCCCATAAAAAAGTTTGAATATAATAGAACAAGGATCACAACAATTTCTAAGAATGACTTATTTTTTTTTGAAAAATATTGGACTTTGTTATTGTCTCAT
This sequence comes from Napeogenes sylphis, assembly GCA_959347405.1. NCBI lineage: Eukaryota > Metazoa > Arthropoda > Insecta > Lepidoptera > Nymphalidae > Napeogenes > Napeogenes sylphis. The sequence goes on from OY365782.1 coordinate 22,479,515, forward strand.
CACAACATCAACTTATTAATATATTTTTTTCTAATTTTATTAATTTGCAATATTACATTTCTACTTCTATTTCGAATAAAAAGGAGTTTGCTCTGTCCCATATGTTCCTACAGCTGTTATGCTCTCCAACAGGAATACCCGATACTGAGATCCATGCGAGCTCATTACTGAATCTTCAGCTGACGATACGTCCGGATGGATATACCCATCACAGTGGATTCACCTTTCAGCTGTTTAGACAGACACAGCTTCCAGTAAAGAGGATCCCAACATCTTTGATATAAAACGCAAGTTAAGTGCTTCCTCGAGGTCCAATAAAACAGCAATTGTCAGAGCTAAATTTAACTTTTCGCCAGAGTTTTTGATCGACTTACGGTTTGCATCTTTGAGGATTGTTCCTTCTGGTCGAATGCTAAATCTGGTCAAGGACGAAGTCTTTGTCTCAAACTGGATTAAAAACGACGACCGAGATGGCTAGCTATATGCGATCTAGTCCCTGCATGCCGAAAATATAAATCTGTCACAGAGATGTCCGACGAGAGCTGCGCTATTTAAACGGTCATAAGTTCCCACTCGAACGACGGCATGCCTGCAATGGCGCTTTATTTGTTCCTAAGTTTTGCCCTTGGTTAACGTTGGGATAGATTAGACCCATCGAACTACAGGCCTATCGCTATTACCACCAAGGTTGTAGAGCGTATGAATAACACTAAGCTCCTAAGATGCCTAGAGGAATACGATCTGATCAGCGATCATCTATACTTTCACCAAGGTCGCTTGACTGGCGAGCTTCTAGTATATCTCACACACCGACGTGTTTCAGCCATTGAAAGACAAGTAGAAAAGGTAATAATAATAATAATAATATACTTGCATTGCAACCACGTAATACACAATAACAATAGAAATAAAAAAAAAGAGTTTAAAAAATAAAAGTTATGGGTACCTATACAAAAGACGGTTTTCACGCTATGTAACGATATCTTCCAGACAATCTCATGCTGGTAGGGTTGAGAACATAATGTGATGGGGATGTGTTTTGTTTTTTTTTTTATATGAAGCCCACAGCTAGATTCTACCAACGCACCGTTCGTCAATGTCAGGGATTTCAATCACACACATTAAAACCAAAATGATCGCGCACAATGCGTTTTAAAAGAATTTTTCTTCCGCGAACGCTTTTTACGTGTTTTGGGACCCTCCTGGTATAATAAAAAATATATATAATATATTTTTATTAGGTGTATTATATATTTTGCTTATATTATTCTTTTTGCTTATATTGAAGAGAACTAAATTTCCTGAAAATCAATACAGAAATTGAATTTATGTATCGTCGTCATAAATGCTTTAAAATGATAAACAATCTCCTATAATAATTTATACTAAGATAGTAATCATTTTCTTTCTTTAAATTGTACGTAAATAGGGTGAGTTGTACGTAGTACAAGGTCTGTTTTGAATAGAAGATCTGAAGGTTTCGTTACAGGCTTAATGCGAAATTTTCGTATCAAGCTTGATATAAGTGTTTTCATTTCAAGCATCGCGAACTTCTGTCCTACAAAATAACATAAAATATAAGTATAGTGTAAGGGAAACATAATTATAATTTTAATAAAGTGAAAAAAAAATAAAAAAATTTTGGAAATCCAAAATAAAAGTCGCATTTTAACTTTAAAAAGATTTCCTTGTATACCTATACAATTTCTGGATCCAGCACTGAAGGGAATGTAGGCGTATGGATGAAGATTTAAACAATTTTCTGGCAAAAATCTCTCTGGAATAAATCGTTCGGGATCCGTATAGATATCAGGGCGTCTGTGCAAATCATATATTAATATGTGCACATAAGTATTCGCCGGAACTTTGTATCCACCTGAAATGCATTATGTATAACTTCATAAGTATTTTTATTAAGTACATCACTCTGATAATAAAAAAAGGAAATCGTAAATGCTTGAAGTCGATTTATTTTAAGGCAACTTTAGAAATTATAAAATACATAAAACATGAATTTAATTGCTTAAACTATTATAAATACATCTTCGATGAATCAATTTTTGATGGATAATATACGACTATAATTCTGAAATGTTTTTTATTGGGACATTGTAAAAAGTTCACAAGATCAACCGTATTTACAATGAAGTATCAAAATAGTGATTGAAGATATTAAAATTAATGTGATTAAAGTTATTATTCCTAGTGATGTAATGCATTAGAATAATAAATTATTATGTATTCTGCTATCGTGACTCGATTATAAATTTAATTTTAAATATCGATAAAAGCTTGAAAGTTTGTTAGTTCATTATCGCTGAACATCAATTATTAATATGATGAGATGAAAAAACCTTGTAAAGTTTATAAATTTTACTATCAATAAAAATATTTCTGGAAATTACATACCTACCTAAGAAAATAGAAACAGTAGTACAATGTACATTATCTTAGTTAGTTGAATGAAAAATCATGAAGTTAAAAAATGTTAAATAATAGTCTCTGTGAAAATCTTGTTGTAGTGTCTTGAATAATAAAAGTTTATGAAAATAATACTTATATATAAATAATAACAACATCCTACAGAAGCCTATTCTTAATTGTATACATACTTAACACTGTGTCCTCGTTCAAATATCGGGCAACAAAAGGAACGCTTGGATATAATCGCAAAGACTCCTTGATGCAGCAATCCAAATATTTCATCTCGGTCAAATCTGACATCGTCGGTAATCGTTGAGAATTACCAAAAATATTATTCATTTCTTCATATATTTTAGCCTGGGAAAAACAATTCTTTATATATTACTATAATATAATAGTAGTTATTTTTATAAAGCAAAAAGAAATAAAAGTCGAAAAAATAAATTAAAATGTGGGGTTATTATAACTTTAAAAACTCAAAAAAACAATGTTTGATTACAATGAAGGGCATAATATTTACTTGAACAGTTGGTTCATTTGCTATAGCCATAATAAAGTAAGATAACGCCATTGCTGTAGTATCATGACCCTGAAAATATATATAATGGTCAAAAGAAAAAGATTATAAAACAATTTTGTAGAATTAAAATCCATTCATACCTCAAACATAAACGTGTCAACTTCTTCTCTAACGCCATTTAAATCAATATTACCCGACTTTTCGTTCTCCAAAAGCAAATCCAACATCGTCAATCTTCCTTTTGAATCATAAATATCAGTGTCCATTTCAATATATTTATTGGCATCAAAGTCTCTTAATTGTTCTTTTCTGTTTTCTATGATTTTGTTTGTTAAAGTATGCAAGTCTTTGAGAGTTTTTTGCTGCGTTTTTGCTAAATTAGTCCACTTAAATAAACTTTCACTGTAAAGCCATGCTCTGCAAATTCTATCAATAACTGTTTCCCCGAGTATATGTATGGATTTAAAGTATTTTTCCGTTACGGACTCTATCCCCACGTCCATTGAAGTACCCATAGTGGTTTCTGTAAAATAATAGTTTAATAAATGTAATTATTTAATAAATAAATATATTTGATATTGTTCGAGAATTAAAAAAATATATAGGTAGGTACATTAAATACTAACCGCACATAATATTTAAGGTAGTTGAACTTATAAGAGGCAATAGATCCGTTTTTAATTTTCGGGTCTCTTCATGTACCTTCTTAATAAATACTTCCGTCTGTTCAGAAAACGTTCTTGAATATTTTTTTAGTACATTGAAATGGAACGCTTTTGTCAACAGCTTTCTTCTTTGATGCCATTTGGTGCCTAAGAGAAAAGAATAATATAATTGTCTGTTAAAACTGTAGTAAGATGATCAATATTATTAAACATTGAATTAGTTTCATTAGTGTCTAGAGAATGTTATAATTTCTAAATAATTTACAGAATTTGTTCTTATAAGTGTGTATATTGATGGAGTAAGTGCAATAATTTTACCTAAAAAGATACATACGTTAAACTGTTACCTACCGTTACTCGTGAGCAGGCCCTCACCTAGCCAAGGCTTAAGAAAAGTATACGGCTCCTTTTTATCGTTATATTTAGTCGAAGACATTATTGTCTGTAATTTATACAACGACATGTTAGAAACGTTAAATTAATAAGAATGTCTTCTTCTTTTATTTTATTCCTTCACTAATTAATATAGCTTTTGATATAAAATAAAAATAAACCGATATAAGCAGGGATTCGAACCGGCGACCTCTGAGAAACCGTCCCGTCGTTCTTGCATCAAAGAGCGACGGGACGGTTTCCCAGAGATCGAATTTTTATTCTATTAACATGGCTATATATATATTGTTTTTTAAGATATCACTAGGGATGAACAAATTGCAATATTCCTAAGTAGCAAGTAAGTACCCATTAAGGCACAAATAATTCTTTAAATTTTTTATATATTCTCAAAACGACATCCAATTATATAATTAATATGTGGTATTATTATAATGATTAAATTTTAATAAAGTACAAAACATATATGTAATTTCTGAACCGATATAAAATTTTAAGTTCCCTTATTGTTCTTAATTTATATTTCCTTATCGAATTAAAAAAATATATAAATTCACGTTAAACACTGGATAATAAAAACAAAGGTCAAGGTACAGTTATACATATCATATCTACAAATAGATAAAAATAATGTACCATTTTGTGAATACGGTTTTAATAGTGTAATTGAGTTATTTTTATATTATATGTAGGTATTTTATACTTATTCAATTAAATTCTTATGTTTTTTCAATATTTTTAATTTTGTTTTTTCATATCAAACTTTTGAAAAAACATAGGTACCTTGTTTAAAACAAGTTAGTAAAAAAATACAGTTACCAATTTTTTTACACCATGAAACGTCATCGAAAGTAGACTTACAGTTTTTGTTTTGAAGACAAATGCATCATTGGTTAGTAAAAACGACTGTGTACCTACTGAAACCCCCTGGTAAGTTGTTACCGTAACTTTGATAGGTTCAAGGAATGCGCACCAATCAAATCAAAACCCGTCACCGAAAATCGCTTTGAAATCGGAATAGTGATTTGGTGGTAAATGGTAACGTTGGTTTGCAAACACATCCTATCGGCCAAAGGCATGTACGTGCCATCGTGGGTAAAAATATATACTTTTGAAAATATTTAACAAATTCTCTATTAACTTCCAGTATGATATCTAGTCGTTCTCTCCTAGAATAATCACAATATATATGTATATACAAGATACATTACTCTGTAACATACCACTTTTAGCGAAGTACAAAATTTATAATTTAATTGACCAATTAAAGAACACCAACGTTTCGTTTTATCGTAAAATTTAAATAAATATATGTAAGATTATTTTATCCTTATTCAGCGTTGTTTTTTTTATAATTAGTAAATAATTGGTTTAGTACCTCTACATCTTGCGGGTTAGAAATGTTTACTGCTTGCATGCAAAACGCGTGAATTTGGTTGAAGTCTCCATACTCCTGGTATATTCTCCGAAGATGCAGAAAAAGTTTGTCTAAAACATATAATACGTATTGAGAACCAAAAGGTATTCAAAAGTTATCATAGACACTTTTAGTTTAGTTTACATTGTTAGTGCACAAAAATATGCTATTACGATAATCATAGTTGTTTCCCTAAAGAATTATTTTTCGCATAATAATTTCTTTTTTAAAGTATAAAAAGACTCATTCTATTTTAGTCAAATCAAGCTATAACTAATATTAATTGTTGTATTAATTAATAGTATCTATTTCGGACACTTGAGGGGATGTTAATACTATTACAGATTCACTCCCACGTAATCGGTTACATTTATCAATGCTTTGCAGTCATCATGCCTGCAAGATCACAACTACTGCCTAGATGCAGCTCGTTTTCTTAAACAGATTTATATTTTTTTTAAATTAGATTTATTTTACTAACTTGTTTATTTATAATGATAACTTTATATATAGAAAAACATAACAACCAAAAAAACATAGCTTGTGATAACTCTTTTGTTTTATTTGAAATTATTGAAATTATATATACATAACTACTACTTTTTATAAATCGTAGTATATAATAAAACAAAAAAAAGTACTAGAAAAAAAACCTACCTGGCGGTAAAAGAAAGTGTAAAGAATTCCCGATAAAAGGATATCCATTAGCACCGGGTATTTTTTTTATGAGTCTTCTTTCTCTGCGAAAAAAATCGTAAAACAATAATAATAAAACGGACAAAATAAGTGCAAGAAATATCATGTTGTTATCGAGACGTCTGTAAGTATACTAATTACAAAGTTTAGTTTAGTAATGTTATGAACTATCAAAAAATATATTTTAAATCTTATTGAACGCAAATCTATCGTTATCATTCACAGTCCAGTCATTCATTATCTCCATAGATATTAACTAAATGGATTATCTGTTTTAAAAGTATAGAAATAAAAAATATATTTAATAGCAATCGATATGAAAGAAACCTTATCTTCTTTCAATCGTTTAAGGTCGTAAAGTAAAATACTTTCATGTTGTTAAAATTTATTCCATCACCGTTGGTCCAGGATAAACTAAGACCGATAGACCGATTGATTGTTAGTATCCCTATATATTTTAAGTAATATTTTGATTATCCAGGACAAGCATATTTAGTTATTTTTGACCGTCTTTCTCTTTCTTTGAACAGATTGGATTTGATATTATTATTGAAACAGACAAGTTGACTTTAGCAAGGAATAAACATTCCTAATGACTAGTTTGAAATTTGATGTCTCGTGCTTCGAAAGTTTTTTTTGGTTTTTGAAAGAAATCAATAGTAATAGATTCATAAGTGGAGTAAAACGTTATTGTACTTAAACGCAAATATAACCTAGAACTTATATATACTTGCTTGGTTCAGACAATTACATTTCTATAAATATGTAAATTCTTTTTACGCCAGATATTGTGCATTCTTTTTGGCTTAATTTTAGTTTATATCCTAACACTACTAAACCAACAATTTAAATACTTAATAATAATTATTATTTGCAGATTCAACTAGTTTTTCTTATACTGTCTTGATTATACTTGCGGTTAAGTACAATAACTTTTTCTTTTCCGCGATCGATATTCAGTAGAAGTTACATCAATGACTATTCAAACCAGCAAGACGAATAAACGTCTAAAATCGTATTATGAGACCTCATATCATTTTCCCCTAAAACTTTTTATTTTTTTCTCCTAACACAAGGTACAAATTTATCAAAAATTGGTTCACAGCTAATGTTCCAAATTTTATAGGACCTAAAGACTGAACTTCTACTACCTAATCAAAGTTTAAACCACTAAGAACATTACAAATTATAGTCAGTTGCACAGCATATGGCCAAAACGATATGCCCACATTGAGTTTATTAGATTAATCAAACGAGCGAGCAATGGTTAAATTGCTCTTAAAAATTACGCATTATTTTATAAAACTCCAGATTCACAGAGATTAAAGAATTTAATCAAAGTCAAAATAGCCTTTTAATAAATATGTACATGAAACTTATATAAGTATCAGTATGATTTTACTAGTTATTCTACATGCAGTAGTTTTACAAGATTAACGTTTTTATTAAAGCTGACGCCGAATTAACGAAAGTTAACGATTAACGATTTGTATCAGTTTTGTTGACTCTTATTTTTACCTTTATAACAATGAAACTTTATGTAATTGTTTATACATTCTTATCTAGACTAGGTACATAACCTAGTTTTGCCATAAATATTGTAACAAAGAAAAAGATTTTTTTTTTTTGCATATGACATTTATTACTTTTACAGTGTGTTAGTTTAATACACAAATATAAAAAAAATATATTAAAAGCTTGATCGAAGTGGTCTCCATAGTCTGCAATACAGTCCTTTAAACTTTGAGGCCAGTTATCAATAGAAGCACGCGCTCTTTCCTTGGGGTAATTCTTCACTGCCAATCGTATGGACTGTTCTAGGGACTCAAAATTATCATGGCGTTTAGAGCAAGCTGTACTCTTTAAAACTGACCATAAATCATAATCCAGCGGATTGAGATCGGGACTAGACGACGGCCAGTCTTCAGCTCTGATGAAGTTCGAGACGTTCGCTACCCACCAAGACTGCTTGGACCGACCTTTATGACCCGGTGCAGTCTTGCTGGAAGGACCATACTTGATTATTGAACATGGTGTTATTAAGGGGCTTAACTACCTTCTCAAAAACGGTATCATGATACACTTGTGCCGATGTTTTGATACCTTTCATTTTTTTGATTCACAAAAATATGGCTCACCTCAGTCCCTTCTTCATAACTAACACCCCACCAAACCATCACTGAAGTCGAATAATGCCTAAGTTGCACTCTGACGACTAATTGGGAAGCTTCTTTAGAGCTTTGAGCATAAATACGGTCATTTTGTTTGTTATGTTGCTCAATTGTACATTTTATCTCATCCGTAAATAAAAATTTGACCTCCCTTTACGTACCGCTTTAGTAGTTGTTTCAGTTAAGAAATGATCAGTCTCTTATAGGCTGCAAGTCCTAAGTCATCTTTTAAAATACTATAATAGTATTTTAAGAGATGTAATACTATAATAGTATAATAGCCCGGTACACAAACATTCGACTAATACGAAGTGTATGGAGAGTTTTAAAAATTGCATTTGGTTCCATACCTACTTTGTGTAATGCAATCACAGCGATTCTGTTCTCTTTATCACACCACTCCATTTTAATATCGCAAAATTTATTGTGCAATGTATTGGCGCCAAAATGAGAAAACACATCAATCGTATAAAAATTACAGATTCCAAATTGAAATGTAATATTTTTTATTTTAATTGTAACTTTGGCTAATTTTAGTATTGAATTATTTGTTTAAGTCCAGGGAAAGTTTAAAAGGTAAAAAAATATCATGAAAATTCTAGGAATTTAAGAAAAACATTTTTTTTTGTTCCTTTGTCATTGTTTGATTAATTACAATCTACGATGCCGGGGAGGACTTAGGTCGTTGCAGTCAATCAAATGTGCAAAGCGCTACCTCACGTGGAAACGTACTGGCCCTTATTCTGTATGATACACGAGATTTCTTACGAATAACGCGTGACGTCACAACGCGCTGTCAACCTAAACGCGATACCTAAACGCGGCAAGATGTGAAATTAAAAATTGTATACAATAACGTATTCGCTATGACCAGTTACGCACCGCGTTACGATAAAATCGTGGAATCGTGTTCACTATGCCAATGTCAAATATTAAAACACGTTGTCAGGTGTTATGGGCTTGTTTTCAAAAGTCAAAATTAACGTGCTTTGAGCTTGCGCGTTTATAATAACGTCAGTACGTTTTGGTACTTTTCTATTAAAATCAATTTATTAATTATTCAATTTAACAAAGTATTATTAAAATTAAGAAATAACGTACATTATTTATAATAATTATAAACTATATTCTTTATAAATGTTGTTATTCTAATAAATGCGACTACTACCAAAGCTCTGTCATTGTTTCGTCGTTATTTTATATTTATGTTCTATGTTATAGGGATAATTTAAAATACCTCTTAAAGAGAGATTTTATTTATTATGAAATTAACACATAATTGTTAACACAATCAATAACACAAAACACTCAAAACTTGTAACTTTAAAAAATGTTTCTCAAATTCTTGTCTATGACGTATAAATGGTCTTCTAGTTTTCTTCAACACCGACTTTGTAATGCAACAATTATTACACTAAATAATATAAAAATCTCAATGTAAATTCTATCTGAAACTTTATTCTCTATTATTTATTTATTTATTTTAGGATATTTGTCTGAGAAAGTAATGTGGTAGACATTACAATGACATAACATTGATATTTGATGACATTACAAGTATTTATGTCAATTTATATACGTCATAACGCGTTCTAAACTTTAACGCGCCACGATATGGAGTTGACAAATTGTATTTTGCACGCCACACGGTGAGTTATCTATGTGCAGTTTTTGATTTCACATTACGGGTACGTCAATGAATCTAACATCGGTTTTTATTCGAAGGTACCGGTTTTAAAAAGATTTTAATTATTTGATTTTACCTTAAATTTATTTTCAAGCTACCGTAAATCTTATTTTATAATGTTATTAGAATTTTTGTAGTTTGAAACCAAAAAAATAATCTTAAAATCTTTCTAAATTACCGATTAGTTTTAGAACGAAAATAGGAAAAAATTTTAAGTAACAAGTTTTGAGTGTTTTGTCTTGTTTATTGTATTTTTAATTGCAATTTATAATTAGGTAATAAATAAACTCTTTTTTCAATGGCATTTTGATCGTTTTAATACATTACATAACGATAAAGCTACAAAAGAAACATCATACATGTTTTGGTAATGCTCGTATTTATTAAATTAAAAATAATTGTAAAGAATGTAAATTATAATTATAATAAAGAATATAAGTTATTTTTTAACTTTATAATACTTTTTAAAATTAAATACCGCTATATTTATTTTTTTAGAAACGTGCCAACACTTACCACGTTTTTTGTAAACGCGCGATTTCACAACATGTTATTTTGACATTTAAAAACAAGCCCATAACGCACGACAACATGTTTTTAGATTTGACAATGGCATAGACAATACGATCCCATGAAGATTTCACGAATTTATCGTAACGCGGTACGTAACGCGACTATTTGCTTATAGAGAATAAGGGCCCTGATAACCAGGGAGATCAAGAAAAAAGTCGTTTTGCTATGTTAGAATTGCGTTCTTTAGTGATTGACAATGAAGTAGCTAGCTAGCTAGCTAAGGAAATTTATACTGTAGAATATTTTTATAAATAGTCATAGAAAAAATAGACAAATAACAAAAAAAAATGTTTAAATCGGTGTAAGAAACGAAAATGAAATGATGTTTTGGCAGATGTTAGATGATAAAACAGATAATAATAATTAAGCTGGAGAGTGTTCAAAATTATAAGAGGGAGATATTGAATTAAAAGTAACCAAATCTTTAATATATTTTTAAAAACAAACAATTATCATAAATTACGAACATGTTTTTAAAAATATTTATTAATCTATAGGCACATCAATTTTATCAGGCTTGGTTTCAGAATAAATTGGTATGTCGATAAGAGTATTATTCCTTTTATCGATTTACTTACTTATTTATAATATTTATATGAAAATGATATTCTCGGTTACTTAATAAATTCATATTTATTTAAGCCAATTGTATAAAATAAGTGAGTGTTAAGATCTTATATAAACGATGGTGATATTGAAATACAAAACGGAAAACGCATTCAGTTTATTTATATCGTTTATCGTCTAGCATCGTAGCATTAGTATCGTCGTCTAGCATCGACCAAATCTAATTTCTGGAAAATTTACCACGTTGGCATATTTTTGCATGAGAGGTGCAATTATATTCTTTCCCCATTTGTCAAAACTTGCAGCGTTTACAGTTGGTGTGAACTGAAAAAGGTCATAACTTTATATTCTTTGGTGTTTTGAAAATATTATCGTTAACAGCTATATATTGGTAGGAGTATAAAATAGTTTGTTATATATATAATTTGTTTTTTTTTATTGTTTCGTTATTGTTTTCATGTTTTAAATAAGCTTTTTTTTAGGTAGAAAGAACTTACTTCTCTATTTACTACATCTGTTATATTACTTGTTGGAAGATACAGTGTTGTGACACTGCGAACTCCAGGTACCGCAGGATAGCTCGTGCTGGCAGTTGTTATATTTGTGTGCAAGTTACGACTTAGCTAAAAAACATGTGTTTTAATATTAAACATATTATGATAAAAACAAAATATAATAAAAAAGAATAGACACCAACTGAACAAGCTATACCAATCGATTTATACTCATGGGTAACGCTGAAGTTATTTTCATCAAAACCTGCAAAATTTGTTTGAACGTCAAAACCAACTTTTAATCCATTTAAATTTAGAGTTCCATCCATTACTACGTTGCCGTGATCTGTGCCGTCTACATTTCTGGTAGAAAAGGTAGTTTTCAAATTTGTTAATTGTAGTCCCTCAAGTGAAATCGTGAAACCATTTCTATAGCTGATTGTGCCCAGTACATGCCAATTGTAATAGCTTTTGCTGAAATAAAAAGGACTACCAACTTAATAATTTGTTAGAAGATTCTTGATATATTACTTCTCTTTGGGTATGTATACAAGAACATTACTTCACCGATCTATTGATATCATCGACTTTCATGTTGCACCAATTAATATCCGTTTCAATTGATTTCATTGTCTCCTGCATTACTTCAGTGAAATATTCATTTCGATTGGCCAAGCATGCTAGGTTAGCTAAAAGAGAACACTCAGTTAATTAACAAAATTAAAGATTTATCCATATTAGGTAATATTTTTTTGAGAATCTTTATTTAAACCACTGAAGTTGTAATTAGACGATTGTCAAACTCTTTGGGTATTCTATTAAGAGATATCTGCAGCTTACTTGGTACCTATTTAATATAGACTTAGATAATTTACGTTTTTATGTAATATTTATATAAGATTTTTTGTTTTGTATTGTATGTTGGTTGCAAATATAAAACAATATAATTTATTCCTTAAAGTTACCAAATAGCACACTTACCCCAATTCACATTAGTGGTTTGGCATCGCACAAAGGAAACACAAGACAATAGGAAATATATCAGATTTCGCATGATTACGTATGTTTCAGGCACATTAAATGTATATTAACGTGTTTCTATAATCATTTTGATTTAATAATTGATATGAGTTTTGATATATTACATTTAACTATGTTGATAATCGTTCTAGCAACATTGTAATAGTTCAAAAGATAAGACATTAAGTATTTATTATATAATTTATAGTACACATTAATTACTCATATTTTATAGTATACATTGAATAACTAATAATGTATGTTACAAGACTTGTTCTTTTATTATTTTGTATAGTTATTTTTTAAATGTCATAAATAATATTCACATACTAATTATTAGTATTTGTTTCACTTACGGGTTTGTTTTAGAACATCTAGTGTTTATTATTTGTCTATACAACGAATCTTCTCGAAGATATTAAGAATAACATAAATATTACCAGAACACTCCCTAAATTAAAACACCTCAAAATGGTTTCACACCCGAAAAATATACCTTACTTTATAGTAATATGCACAAGCTTTAATTTGTCTGTTTTCTAAATAATTAAGAATACATTTGACCTACATAATAAAATATAAAAAGTATCGAAACTATTTGATAATTTTATGGCAATAATAACAATAATTAAAATGATGTCCAATTTAAAAAACATTAAGTTTTTATAAATTATATAAGGGATACCATCCGAACCTGGTGCTGACTTAGATGGTTTCATTTTAATTATTGTTTTGACTTCCTCCAGAGTTGGTGGGTTGGAATGAAAATCTATGGAGGAGTCTCAGGTTTGTGTTCATTTGGATCCCTATATAGTTTTTGATTTTCAGGCATTTTGTATGTGCTTTTATAACTGTCGTAAATTGACTCGTTGGTCAAAATAAGCTTACCTTTTTCATGTTTGAAAATGTTTTTTTGAGTATTTAAAAGGATTCTTATCAAAGTCTACTTCATGTTTTGCCCGATCAAAGTTATTGCAATTTTTTTGTAACTCGATTTTATATGCCTTGGATTAGTTTAAGAATGGATCTCAATACCCTAGACAGTTGGTGACAGAAGTTGATTATCGTTTAAGGCTTTGGCTCTACTAAGTTTCTTTATAAGGTCTATTTTTTTCCTCCTCATTTTCAATTAAAACCGTTTTCGTTATTTTTCTTTATTTTTGTGCATAGTGCTCATTAAAGTAGTCATAAATAGTATTTTGGAAAGTTATTACTTGCACATCGAGTACCTGATTTGATCCCGAGTGCTCTAACAGAGCCGCTATATTTTGGTCATATACTTTCCAGGACGATTGTTTAATCACGTAGGGCATTTCAGCTCCGTTTTTTCGCCGTTTTCGCCGTTATTGTCAACCGGTGGATAGTTTTTCCGCCACCGCCTCCCCCTCTCGGACTGTCCTAGGGGATTTTTTCTTATTTGGACTTTTAGTTTTAACGACGTTCCTGGGCTTGGCTTGCTAAGCCATCGCCCTCAGCTGTCTTTCCAGCAGTCTGCTGTCTTCCCATCTACCAGTTATCTTTTCAGCGTCATCCCGTCTCTTTGGGCTGTCAAATAAAATAAGACATTGCTTCTTAGCACTCCATGGATTTACCGTGCAGGTGCCGGGCATCCAACGCGATCGCGTTGCAAGGAGAGAAGTGCAAACAATACCTGGGACTTGCGACCTCGCTCGCCTTCACGTTCAACACTTCTCTCCCTACCTAACCATATTTGGAAAAGAAACTACTAATGCCGCCTTTGAAATACGTCCTAGAAATGAACCGATGCTAGTTCTAGAAAGGCCAAGGTCTTTAAGTAAGTTGGAGAGAGATTTTGCTGTTATACCTCTCGCTCCCACTTCTCCCGCGTACAAGCTAATTATAAATTTATTACCGGACAGTTCATTGGTCAGTTCGTAGTACTTATTAAGCTTAAATGTGTGATCCCTGAGGATGTTTGTTTCCCAGGGCATACTAAGCTCCACAAGTATCACGCGCCTTAGATGTTTAGATGTTCAGTCTGGATGACGAAACACCAATAACCCCAGGGATTTTATAATGTTTTTCATACGTGTTCATCATGAGAATCCAATCAGTAGCCGCGTCTAAAATAGAATAACCGAAGCCTTATTTTGACTTTTTGGAGCAGCCTTCTTTTACAAACTCCACAGATCATTTGGTGGTTGTTATACCTTTCCGCGCTCTTGCTACTGAAAGACTAACATTATTAAGGCGACGCGAATATTGACCTCCATCAAGAAGTAACTAATAAGTTTTTCGCGGTTTCTACTGCCTCCCCACAGATGTTGCAAGACTTTTCGGTGCCTTTGCCCCATCTTACTGATTTACTTTTATCTGGGAGAGTCATTTGGAATGCATACAGATAAAATTTTAATAATGATGGGGATCATTTATAAAGCAGTGCAACGTAAAGCTAGTGGAATACGAAATTATCCTAATGTCAACCATTCACTTTGAATTTCTTGACTCATAGCGTGCAGACAGTAGTTATCGTTTTTGTCTTCTCAATTGGATTTTGTTATGTCTATGTCTCGATCTTTTCTACTATCGATCGTAGCCCTATTTTATTCGCTTGGGCACCTATCATAATTTTTTTATGGAATTGAAGTCGAGATTCGAGCTCTGAGGCTTAGAATTTCCGATGATATGTCTTTTGGTAAATCTTAGATGTCTATAGAACTCCGAGGGTTTCTTTAATTTTAACCCAAAATTGTTTCGGCCTCTAAATAAGGTTGAAGAGTCCGCTGAGTGCGCTAGTCCTTGTAGCCATAACTTCAATGCCTTTATATTTTTAGGTATTCTATTGGACAACTTATGTAACTGGAAGGCTCATATCCAAGTAATATGTAATAGGGTGGATAGATTTGTATATGTCCTGAAATTATTAGGAGAAATAACAACTCTGGATGGCATATCATAGATATGTGTCGTCATTGCTAATTCAGTAGATTTTTAATAAAGCATTCAAGATTCAGAAAAAATGTATTAGTTCAATATGCGGAGTAGGATACTTAGAAAACTGTCGTATTCTATTTAAACCTTTTGAAATATTACCCTTATCCTGCTTCTACTTATTTGAAATGTATATTTATGTAAAAAAACTTGAATATGTTTAAAACGAATAGTGAAGTCATAGGCAGCAAAACGAGGCAAAGATACAAACTGCATGTACTGCATGAATGTAAAAAAGAATATTAAATAAAAATAATGTGTACTGTATGTAAATTAAAATTCATAAGCATTTGCACGACTATTTAGAAGATTATCAGTTTTTTTTTTAAACTTGATTTTTTAATTTCTTCTCACTATATTATGACTTTTGTAATGAAATTAATAGCATAGTTTGAATTATTTTACAATAAATTTCAGTTTTTGTTTTGTGACTATTATGAAATTGATTTTAACGATAATAAATGATGACATGATTTATTTTAAGATATTTTAATATAATTGATTATTTAATTTAAACTAACACTATGAAATCAATATGTTAAAAATTTTCAAACATATAAATATAAAAAGCTTAACATGGCTGGCTATACATGTTTATAGATATATCAAACATTAACACCATAACATCCGGTCGCCGGCAAAGTTACCACCCATCGGGCAGAGTCGTGCCGCAAAGCGACCTAGTCGTGTTCCGGCACGTTGCTCGATGAAGCCGTTTATGGGAAATGGGTCTGAACAGTTGCGGTGCGTTGGCGAACCGGTTTGACGTCGGGTTGGTGTTTGTTTTGTCGGGTGTCTAGTCGAGGAGGGTAGCGGGATCCGAAGCGACGGCTTTCCGCTGGCCGCCCGCAGATAGTTGGGGGCCCAATTAGTGGGTTAGCCACCCACGAAAGGCTGCCCCGCCAGCTGCGAAAAATCCCAGGGTGGCTCCATCGTGCTGGTTGGCGACCAGTCGAGGAGGCCCGATGGCGATCCCTGGGGGGGTTCGGGCGTCCCCGCAGTCTTCAGACTAGCCTCCCAGTGGCAAGACTTCACCAATTTCGACGTCGGGTTCGATATGTACCGCCTCGTTCAACTGCCATTTCCCATCCCTATTCACTTTTATATTTATTTTTTTTTATGAAAAAGTTAAGAAAAAGGAACAAGGTTACACAGCGGTTGCACTCCTCCTCATATAAAGTGCACCTCACTAATATAAGGGGTTTGCACTCAAATCTTTTAGCTGTCCACCACCACCTGGAGACAGAGCAGCCGCACTTGCTCTTTTTGACGGAGACGCAGATACAATGTCGTTTGAGCGCTGCATACTTGGATTATCCCGGTTACTCGTTAGAGCACAACTTTCGCTCACGGGCCGGAGTCAGTGTGTATGCGCGGAACGACCTCTGTATTCAGCGTCTCCGTCACCTTGAAGACCCCACTTTTTCTTCCCTATGGGTTTTAGTGGACACAGGAAACGAAAAATCCTGTATTCCTGTGTCTACCGTTCGCACAGCGGTGACTAGGAGACAACTCGTTTATTTGAGTATTTTAGTGAGGCTGCAGATATGGCTCTGTATCAGTACCCTTCGGCGCAGCTCGTCTTTCTGGGGGACTTTAATGCCTGTCATCAGGACTGGCTGTTCCCGTACCAGAAGACCGACCATGCTGGAAGAGAAGCGCGGAACTTTGCGTTGTCCTTGGACCTCTTTCAGCTGGTGAGGCAAGCGACAAGGGTACCAGATGTGGTAGGCCATACAGCCAATTGCCTGGACCTTCTGCTGACAACTGATCCGGACAGGTATCGTGTAGAGGTCACGTCCCCCTTGGGAACCTCCGATCACTGTCTGGTGAAATCTGTATTTACATATTCCCCACCAGCTTTCGAACCACATGGTGTTAGGCGAGTATGGAAATACAAGTCAGCAGATTGGGATGAGATGCAGCACTTTTTTGCATCTTATCCTTGGCGGCAGGTCTGCTTCTCTTCTTTGGATCCGTCGAGTTGCGCGGATGCTATAACCGATGTGGTGCATCAGGCAATGGAGTATTTTATTCCTTTTGCTGACGTACCCATCGGTGGCAAAGCTCGCCCATGGTTTAATGCCGAATGTCGTCATGCACATGACCGAAAACATTCGGCATACCTTATTTGGGCTGATGCTCGAAGCCGCAAAACTCCGGATGTAAGTATAAAGAAGAGAGCCTTTAACCAAGCAGCCAAGTCCTACAAAAAGGCATTGCGGAAGGCTCGTCTCGATCGAATCGCTAAGAATGGCGAAAAGCTCTCTGCCAGACCAACTGGCAGTCGAGCTTTCTGGTCTCTTGCGAAAGCGATCGAGTCGAATTTCTGCCAACCCTCACTGCCTGCTCTGCTGAAGCCGGATGGTTCCCTGGCCCACACAGCAACAGAGAAAGCAAATGTATTTGCTTCTCTGTTTGCTGATAATTCGCATCTAGACACTGGCAATGCTTCTCCAGCACATCTTCCTCACTGCGGTATTTTGATGCCTGAAATCCGCATCACTAACAAAGAGGTATGGAGAACATTGTGTCGTTTAGATGTGAATAAAGCCAGTGGTCCTGATGGTATACCAGCCATTCTACTCAAGACATGCGCAGCTGAGTTGTCTCCTGTACTGACACGTCTGTATCGTCTCTCTTTCAAGACTGGAATAGTGCCGAAATCCTGGAAGCTTGCTAATGTGCAACCCGTGCCCAAAAAAGGCAGCCGTGCCGACCCTGTCAATTACAGACCGATTTCAATCACCTCCATACTCTGCAAGATTATGGAGCGTGTATTGAACTCGCGCCTACTAGCATACCTAGAAGGTAACGATCTCCTCAGTGACCGACAGTACGGGTTTCGCCGTAATAGGTCTACTGGGGACCTCCTAGTGTATGCTACACACATTTTAGGCGAGGCCATCGAGAAGAACGGAGAAGCGGTCGCCGTCTCTCTGGACGTCTCGAGGGCATTTGACAGGGTCTGGCATGCGAGCCTTATAAGCAAGCTTTCAGCGTATGGTATATCTCCTGGTCTGATCGGCTGGGTAACGGACTTTTTGAGCCAGAGATCTCTCCGAGTAGTTGTTGACAGGTGTTCCTCGGAACCCTTGAAAATAAATGCCGGAGTGCCTCAGGGGTCCGTTCTTTCTGCAACTCTTTTTTTGCTGCACATTAATGATCTGTTGAAGCCCGGTATCTATGGGTATGCAGACGACAGCACAGTTGTAGAAAGATATCTGCCGAGTACTCGGGCTAGTCGAGATCAAATACAGTCTGAAAGAGAAGCCATGGTGCAACGTTTGAATGACAAACTTCAGGCAGTCTCCGCATGGAGCAATGCCAATCTTGTCAAGTTTAACGCCACCAAAACGCAGACGTGTCTGTTCACCGCCAAAAAGAGCCCTTTCACCTTGGCTCCTACTTTCCAGAATGTATCCTTGGTATACAGTGACCGGCTTCAGTTGTTAGGTTTAGAGATTTCCTCGAACCTCAACTTTGGTCGGTTCATTGAGTCCAGAGCAAGAGCAGCAGCAGCAAAGCTTGCCGTTCTTGCGAAGGTTCGGCAGAACTTTACACCGGGACAGCTTCTTGTTCTATACAAAGCACAGATCCGGTCGTGTGTAGAGTACTGTGGTCACATATTTGCTGGTGCCGCAAAGTCTCATCTTGCGGTTCTGGACTCAATTGAGAGGCGAGCAAAGAGGCTTATCGGTGATCCCGAATCGGTCGAAGCCGACCTCCAAGGCCTTGAACACAGGCGTAAAATTGCTAGCCTCTCAGTATTCTATAGGATACATTTTGGTGAGTGTGCGCAGGAACTATACGACTTAGTTCCCCCGTCCCCCTTCCATCACCGGACGTCCCGACGCACGGCAGGTATCTATCCTTTTGTTGTGGACATTCCACCTGTCCGAACGAAGCGCTTTCCTTCCTCATTTTTAGTGCGTACAGCGAAGGACTGGAACAATTTGCCTGCGTCGGTATTTCCGGCCAAATATAATGTGGGTGTCTTCAAGAGAAGAGTGAATAGGTTGCTAGGGCAATGCGCCTTACCATCTAAGACTGCCCTAGATCGTATAAAAAATAAAAAAAATAAAAATTTCGGTAGTGGCATCTTTTCAATGGTTTTATATACTGCAAAGTCAGAAGCATTGGTTAGGATTTTCGAAAGAAGCTGAACAGATGTCACCACTGCCCCAATAAAGACGATCACATAAAGTATGCTTAATTCTCCGAGACGGACAGCGATACGGTAGCTCAAATAGTAGAGCGACGGGACGGTTTCCCAGAGGTCGCGGGTTCGAAACCCTGCCCGTATCGGTTTATTTTTCATTCTATATTGAAATCATTTTCATCTATAATCATCAAAACATATCATCATTATTTCATTCTATATTACTTTCTATACCTAGGACGGTTCCTACCGTCCTAGGTATAGACGTATAGATATTTCATGTGAAAATTGTTCTTGTTATTTTTTAACCTTACGCACCATGTACTTGCAATAATAATTATTATTTAATTTACTATTTGAGCTAACCTTAGGAAGGTAAGGAGATTGCGAAAAAAAACAAAACGGCACATTTTACCTTCTATTGTATTAAAAATGAAGTTTAAATAATGAGATTAAATACTGTTTTATTCATTCATTGTAATAATCATAAATGCAATCAAGTTGGGCAGTCATAGCAAATTGTTGGAAACGGGATGACCTCATCCACAAGTTTTTGAGTGATTGGTCTGAAGATGTCCCTAGCCCATCTAGAAACACTGCTCGATATGCAATTCCAATCGTACTGAAATCAAATGTTATATTAATGTTTAATTAATGAACTAATTGAAAAACTAAAATATTTTATTGTTATTATTTCATATAATTTATTTGTAACTCCCACAAATTCATGATGTACCACCACTTCCTACACAAAAAATGATGCCTGCGGTATTGTAGATATATCGTAGTTTGTTAAACGGGGTTACAGTTGAAGTTTACTAGATGACCCTATAATTGTCAGTATTTTTAAGCTCTGACCCCAAAAAAGGATGTTATAACTTTGACCTGTGTATCTGTATCTGTATCTGTGTATTTGTGTGTCTGTCTGTGCCAACGTAGCAGCCAAACGCGTGGACTGATTTGTATGCGGCTTTAATAATCGTCGAGATGGTTCTTAGCTAAGTTTGGTCGAAGTAGAAGCAGTCGTCTCCAAGATATGGAGCTTTTATTGTTGCTGGTGAAAGGTTCTTATATAATATTGATAGTAAAAGCCTAAACAAGTGAAATTAGTATGTTCGTAGGTTAATTTAGTACAATATAGAAAAAATAAAATAACTTTAAAAACAGAAGTCCTCATTCATTAGCTAAGTGTAAAATAGACACCATCTTCTACGTACGTACAACGGTCCCCCGACGCGACGCAATGACTTCAATAGGCACATAATAATATTTTTTTTTACCATTTTTAGACGTTTTTTTGTATCTGGGGATTTTTAATGATTTTTTTTCTTAAATAGACAGAAAATTTGAGTCGATTTTTTTATTATGTATATCCTATTAAACACTAAATATAATATTTTTTCGTAATAAAGGCAAAACAACGTTTGCGAAGCAAGAAGCATTACGTAATCCATATATACAATTTTTGTTTTAACTCTTAAATGGTAGTACATACATATTCGATATAGATAGGTACTTACATAGTACCGAAATATAACGATTATTATCACAAAAAAAACACTTACTAAGGGTGATAATAATTCAGTGACATTCGTTTCTGGAAAAAATCTCAATATGGTTCTTGGATTTATCATGGTGTTAAGAACTGATACCGAAATTGTGTCATTAAATAAGTTCTTAGATATCTGCAACGAAATAATATATCTGGTACATTGTTTGGACAAAAAGCTTCCAAGATATCAGTATCTCAACGGGTTTTTCAAGAAATTTGTTACTACAGAAAATATATTAAATTCACATAAAACTAGTTTAAGCAATGATAGTAACTCTTAAAATGGCAATCGCTACTGAAGAACAGAACCTGAAGATCATTATCTAGATAAATTTTTAAGTTAACTATTCTACAAGCAAGATGACCTTACAGTAAATGGAAACCGTGTCTCCGGATATAGCATTACTGCAGATGAAAAATATTTTTCGCCTGATATCTTAGTTTCAACGTCGAAGCCCACTTCCATATTTATTAAACGTAACGTAGACCTCACTTCCACTGTCCCTGGGACTGCACTTGGCCATACTTGTTGAACTGTACTTGTAATCAAATCCAAGCTTTGTACTGATGTTACGAATCCATTTCTTAACGTTGCTTCACCTAAAACTTTTGTGCCCAATACATTTTGACTGCAAAAAAGGATTGTCTTATTAAATAGGTTCAAGTATGTTATCTTATTGAATAGGTGCAGGGTTGATGTTATAATGTATAAATCAAACATGGATAAATTTCATTTAAAAAGAGCAACTGTTGAGTTTCTGGCCAGCTCTTCTCAGCAGAACAGCATTCCGAGCTGGTGGTAGCTTACTCACAGACTGACTATACTGACCAACTTAATGTAATTGATTCAAAAGTGCGTGTAAATGCCTTCTTGAATAAAGATATTTTGAATTTGAATTTGAATTTGTATTTTCTAAAGAAATATTATAATACCTAATATCTTAAAAATTGTTTGAATATCGCTTGGTGGCGCCCTTAAATTGTATTAATTAATATTTTTTTTAAACGTTAACATTATTTTATATATTTAAAGCTTTTTAGGTTAAGGTACCTTAAAATTATTTTAACATCTTCCAACTTTAAATTACATAACCCAAAGTTTTCCAACCGATTCATAGTTTCCTGCATCACGGATATTGCATAGGTAGAGTGATCTACTAACCGCACTCGGTTCACTAAAACAAATCATTACATTGAATTACGCTCATTTAATTGTACGCTCAATTAATTAATTATTACTAATAATTAATTAATTAATATGTGTAGCAAATGCAACAAAACATACCTGCCTGGGTCCTTAAAAAGCCACTCAAAAATAGTACAACAAACATAAACCTTGCCATTGTATGATAGAACAAAGTATATATATTCTATTTTGTATCTTACTCTACATTGTTGCAAGACAAAACATATTAATTATAATGTAACAGGTATTAGTTCTTCTATCGTTATCAAGGAAATGCTTGAAGTATCAATTATATACAAGGTTTGAGGTAAGCTTTGCTTGGCTTTTATTTAATTAAAATATAATAGCGTAACTTTAATTTATTTTCTACTAAAAAGTACATTCAATGAAATCTGGATAGGCGGACATCTGTCTGGAAGAATTCTGCTACTCATTCTAAGCGCCAACATATTATATTTATAAATACAAGTAGGTTGGTCACTAGATCCGAAATTTTGTTATTTTTTTGTTTTTTTTTATGCATTGCGTTTTCCAATAAATAAGACAATTGATAACATATTTATTTATATTTTTTTATTTATTACACTTTATTGTACACAAATAGGTAAGTATAATACAAAAACAACAAATTAGTGGAAAAAAAACATTTGGTACAAAGGCGGTCTTATCACTAAAAGTGATCTCTACATACAACCCACGAGTAAAAGGTCAATTTTATTATATTAAGCAGTAGTTAGTGCATAAAATAATTAACTAAAACATATTACTTAAATACATATTACGTTGATAACTTGTACAATATTACATAAAGATACATACTAACATATACATATGCTAAATATATATTATTAAATATACATTAATAAATACTTTATATGCTTTTACACACCATAGTATACATATTTCTGCTATCTTAATATATATAAATTACGTGTCACGTTGTTTGTCCGCGATGGACTCCTAAACTTAACCAATTTTAATGAAATTTGCACACCGTGTGCAGTTTGATCCAACTTGAAACATAGAATAACTTACATCTTAATTTTTAGTCTAAATACTATTTTATTGCAAATTATTTCATTACAATTATCTTTGAATTCAAACAAGTTTAACAGATGACGTTAATCTGTTGACTGGAATGAGTTAGTGATTAACGGATGGCGTAATGTTAAAAGTACAAATGTTTCATATACAATTTAACATCATAACCAACACGCGATGCTGAGAATAAATTATGAGTAAATTTTTAGTGTTAATATAGTCCGCCACGTATTATAATATACTATATTATATTATAATGAATATATGTATGTATATACTATATTATAATGAACATAATACATTCAAATTATATCTGGTTCTTCGCTGAATCTAATTATGTGAGACGGGTCAACCAAAAATATTATGCACCGATTAGTGCAAAATTAAATTAAAAATTAAATTATTAATAATTTAAAATAATAAACATTATTTTCATAAATTTAAAACTATCTGTTCTACACATCTTATTTATGAATTTGTAATGTACTCACTTTTTACCATCTTAAATAAAATAATAATAATTAAATTTAAAATTAAATATCTCAACTGTAAATAATAATAATATAATAATTTTATTGTTTCAACCACCCTGTTGGTCTAGTAGTGGAGCGCAGATGCCTAACGTATAGCGGTATAGTGTCGTATAGTATGCTATAGTGTGGTGTACCCAAAAAAATAGAAATACTAGAACCGAATATATTCGGCATCAAAACCAAATACTTCGGACAAACACACCGAATACCGAATACTTACCAAATATTCGGCGCATTACTAATAATTATTCGCGTCATAAAGACATTGAAGTTATGGCTCGGGTTAGCGCACTCAGCGGACGCTTCAACCTTTTTGAGTCGGGTCTGCTAGTATGATATATAAATATAAGAGTTTTTACATAGCTAACAAGTGACTTTTAAAGCTATTAATGAACTTGGAGCGTCTAATCTCGAATGGAAGAGAATTCCATAGTTTAACTGATTTAACAGTAAAAGATCGCTGTAACACTGCGTATGACTTAGAGGTATCTCAAACAAGTTATCATTTTGGGAGCGAAGATTCATAGTAAGACAAGAGTTGGCGCCAAGAAAAGAAAAACGTTCTTTCAGCTATGGGGGGGTATTAGGATGGAAAATAATTTCGTAAAAAAGAGTAAGAGAATGAAAATTGCGACGATGTTGCATCCTAAGCCATTTGAGCTGAAGGCGGTGGTTCGTGATGTGGTCATATTTTCTTAACCCAAATATAAATCTTATGCATACGTTTTGCAGTCTTTCCAATTTGTTCAATAGTAACTGAGTTAAATCTTAGTAGCATGTATCTGCATAATCAAGGACTGGGAGTAGAAATGTTTAAGCCAGGGTTAATTTTATTTTAATTGGCAAAAGATTTTTCCACCATTTTAGCCTACCTATGGTAACAAAGATCTTTCGGCTCAATTCAGAAATTTGAGGATCCCAGGTTAAACTGGTATCCATAGTTATACCTAAGTACCTCACCGAATTGCTGAATAGCAATGCCATAACATCAAATAGAACAGAGGGAAGAAGAGTGTCGTTTAATTTTGAAAGCTGATGGTGTTTGCCAAAAATCGAAAACTGTGACTTGCGTGGATTTACAGATAAACCGTATGACTTCCACCAGTCGGTAATATCTTTTAGGTTGGTATTAAGATGAACTATAGCTTGGGGAATATCAATGACCGTCGTTGTTATATAAAACTGCAAGTCATCAGCATAAAGATGGAAGGGTAAAGAGAGGAGTTTAGTAATAGAATTTATGAAAATAGAGTAGAGTAAAGGTAAGATGATACTTCCTTACGGAACATCGGTTCTGACACTGCAACATGTAGATAATTTATTATCAAGCCGTATGCGTTGTTTACGGTTATGCTGATAGGAGCGAAACCATTCCAATTCATTAGAGCCAAAAGAACAATGGCGTTTACAATTTCATCATATCGAGGTGTTTTCATACTTACGTTGCTTACGTTTGACTACGGCATGGCTTACGTTTCAATTAAAAGATACGAGTATATAATATTTACGTACAAACATAATATCTCATTGAAATATGTATTTTTTGTTATTAATAATAGCTAGCCATATGATCTGAGTGTACCTAATCAAATTATCACAGATTATTTTATCATAGTTGGATAAAGATATCATTGTTTTAAATATTTTAATACATTGTTAACAGGATAAGTCGGTCGCATTTTTGCATAAATACTGTGTATTGTATTAAAAATATAAAGGTTTATTTGTAATTAATTGACTATCCCTTGAAGGCAGCCTCATCAAACCCAACAAAATTGGTTCAACTTTTGGTGGGTACTTGTTTACTTGGATATTATGTAAACATACAACTGTTCTGTATGTTTGCATTTTCCTTAATGAAAAGGTCTCAGGGATAATTCGTTAAGATCTCGGAGTATCTCATAGAGTTCTCGGAGGATCTCGTAGTGTTCTCGGAGTATCTCGTAGAGTTCTCGGAGATTCTCGAAGGATCTTGGAGGTTCTCGTAGAGTTCTTGGAGGATCTCAGAGATTGAAACATTTAAGAGAGTTACTTACGTTTATTCAGATGTTTTGTCGTTACCCTATCGATTGGTCGACCGCTGTTCCACTTTTTCTCCTGAAGTTTATGGAATAGGTTCTATTGATGCTGCAGCAAGATCTTATTGAGAAGGTGGTTCATTATCCGCTGATACGGTCAACTGTTCTCCGGCATTTTTATAAATAACATTTATAAAAATAAAAAAAAATATTTCTCACTCTCTTACAGAATTATCTGTAGTATGTACGTTACACAAGAATTCCCAACTCATCTCATCATACTCTTCACTCATCATGTATCTCATAGTTTTCTTATAGATATACGAAGAACACACAGTCAGTTCCTGGGCAACACATGGATCAGAGGTACCACTAGTTATTTATTATCGTAAATCTGTTGTGTGTACGTGTCTACTCACAGTTCCACAAGGCGTCCCAACGGTATCTCATAGGTCTCTAAAGGATATATCAAGGATCCGTGGTTAGCTCTAGGGTAACAAATGAGTAGCTCAAAGGCATCACTCCAGCTATTTATTATCGCAAATATGTGTGTACGTTATTACAGTTTGTTCTCATTTTACAATGACAAAAGGATTCATCTACAAAATATAAATCGTATGAATCGTACGATCCATATTTCAACACAACAATAAAAAAAAGCCAATATCTTCTTATTGTACAGCATCGTAGTATTTGTGTGTATTGCAGAATATTTTTCATAAGAAATCTCAGTAGGTAGAACGACAAGAACGGTTGTGATACCGTCGTTGCGTCGGGGGACCGTTGTACGTACGTTGACGATGGTGTCTATTTTACGAAGTTAATCATTGAGGACTTAGACTATACGATTCGATATCGTAATTTCTATATTTGCCTTGTTAAATTACTCGCATTTTAATTTCTTCCTTTATTAAACGGTCCCCCGACGCAACGTATTTTAAATTTGTATTTTTTTTTTCTGCTTTTTAAAGTTATGTTACTGGTTTCTGAATTGTACTAAATGAACCTACAGACACACAAAATTTTCAATTGTTTAAGTATTTCTATTAATCTATCCTAGCAGACCCGGCCACGCTTTGCTGTGGTTGCTAAGGTTTTGGATATACCTATTACATTGTAGTAAACTATTTAAGAAATCACGGTATTAGAAAAAATAAAAAAAAAATTAAAAAAGCTCCGACCGCTAAGTAAAGGAAAAATTCAAAATGCAAGTTTTATCAACGCCAGTAACGAAATAACAATATTTTGATATTATCGTATAGTCAAAGACCGCATTCATTAGCTCCGAAAATTTGGTAAAATAGACACTCATCAACGTACGTACAAAGGTCTCCCGACGTAACGACTTCAATAAGTACATAATAATATTAGGTATTATCCTTTTTAGACGTCATTTAGTATCGGGGTTTATTTTTATTTTATTTTTAGTTTTTTTAATTATTTCACTTTTTTCTATGTTGTACTAAACCAACCTACGAATACACTTATTTCCCCTGTTTAGGTTTTTACTATCAATATTGTACAAAAACCTTTCGCCAGCACCAATAAAAGCTTGGGGACAACTGCTTCTATTTCCAAACATAGCTAAGAACCATCTCGACAAACCAAGCATTCGATTAAAAAAAACCGCATTCAAATCCGTTTACGTGTTTGGCCGCTACGTATCCACAGATACACACAGATACACAAATCTACAGGTCAAACTTATAATACCCCTATTTTTGGGTCGGGGGTTAAAAATAATGATGTGCATCGCTACGTTTTTTTACATAGATGCAATTTGTAAAGAACATGGCGACCTCTATGACTGATTGTCTACAACCATTACCTAATCCTTGATACAGTAATATAATAATTATTAGTGATTCGCCGAATATTTGGTAAGTATTCGGTATTCGGTGTATTTGTCCGAACTATTCGGTTTTGATGCCGAATATATTCGGTTCCAGTATTTCTATTTTTTTGGGTACACCACACTATACCACACTGTATGACACTATACCGCTATACGTTAGGCTTCTGCGCTCCACTACTCGACCAACAGGGTGGTTGAAACAATGAAATTATTATATTATTTACCAAAGAAGACGAAAACGTTAAAGCCGGTCTAAAAATTCACCGGATTGCGATTTAAAGGAGAAGGTCTTTGAACACGATTGATCAAAATTATCGTACAGTTGAGATATTTAATTTTAAATTTAATTATTATTATTTTATTTAAGATGGTAACAAATAAGTACATTACAAATTTTTAAATAAGGTATGTAGGACAGATAGTTTTAAATTTATGAAAATAATGTTTATTATTTTAAATTATTAATAATTTAATTTTGCACTAATCGGTGCACAATATTTATGGTTGACCCGTCTCTCATAAATAGATTCAACGAAGAAGCAGGTATAATTTGACTGTATTATGTTCATTATAATATGAGTTTATATATACTTCAGTCTAAGTTATACTTGGCGGGCTATATTAACACTAAAAATTAACTAATAATTTATTCTCAGCATCGCGTGTTGGTTATGATGTTAAATTGTATATGAAACATTTGTACTTTTAACATTACGCCATCTGTTGAACACTAACTCAATCCAGTCAACAGATACAACGCCATCTGTTAAACTTGTTTGTATTAACGGATAAATTGTAAAGAAATAATTTGCAATAAAATAATATTGCGACTTAAAATTAATATGTAAGTTATCCTATGTTTCAAGTTGGATCAAACTGCACACGACGTCCAAATTTGATTAAAATCGGTTAAGTAGTTTAGGAGTCCATCGCGGACAAACAACGTGACACGTAATTTATATAAGATTTATAAGATGATTTAATTTATATAAGATATTAAGAAGATTTTATAAAGAGGAAACATTTGTTTGTTTGTTTGAATTGAATAGGTTCCGAAACTACAGGACCGATTTAAAAAATCTTTTAGCATTAGAATCCTACATTATTCCTGATGAGTATTGGCTATATTTTATAATCATCGTTATCATCATCATCATTACTAATATTATAAAGAGGAAAGATTTGATTGTTGTTTGAATTGAATAGGCTCCAAAACTACTGGATCGATTTAATTAAATATTGTACCTTCAGAATCCTACATTATCCCTCTGATGTATAGACGTTATATTTAATAGGAGAAATATATATAATATATTTAATAAAATAAGGATCTGCGTAAAGGTTACTACTATGTAATAAATTATAAATGTATTAAGTAAATTTATAAAAATATAGAATGAAAAATTAACCGATACGGGCAGAGATTCGAACCCGCGACTCAGTAGTCGTCAGGGTTTCCCAGTGGAAACCCTGAGTATCCTTGCCCTTATCGGTTAATTTTGATACGGTAGCTCAGTTGGTAGAGCGACGGGACGGTTTCCCAGTAGTCGCGGGTTCGAATCCCTGCCCGTATCGGTTAATTTTTCATTCTATATTTATATAAATTTAAGTAAGCTTAACATGGCTATAGATGTTTATAGATATTTTCAAAAATGTATTAAGTAACATGTTTCAAGACTTTTGCATATGGGTACCTACCCATAGTAGGGTAGGTACCCATATGCAAAAGTGATTGTAAATCATTTTAATTCTAAATGTTTAAATTTATTAATAGTTGCATATATGAAACCTTCCTATATACCTATATAGGAAGGTTTCATATATGCAACTATTAATAAATTTAAACATTTAGAATTAAAATGATTTACAATCACTCATATCACTTTGATTAAAGAATTTATATTATCACTAGCTGTTGCACCTGATTCTTTATGACTACGATCATAAGTCATATAAATATATTTTTTACAGTCTACGTGGACGCAATCACGGGCAACAGCTATCCCTAATAAAGTACTTTACCTGAGTAAGTAAGTGTAAAAACCTTTTGGCATTCAAAACAGGGTTTTTTTCCTATATAGCCGAAACCGCTGGGAACAGCTAATTATTGCATAAGAACCTCTCCCCCGCACGAAAAAAACGTCAATATCTTGGAAACGACTATATCTATTTCGAACAAACATAGCATGGCCGCAAATTTGCTATAGAGTATAGACGGACACACAGATACACAGATCGACAGGTCAAACTTATAACAACCCTCTTTTTAGTCAGGGGTTAAAAAGATAATAATAGTCACAATAGCCGTGAATAAGATCGTCAGATCGAACAATTTCATTAAAAATAACTTTAAATAGGAATGCTCAAAGTATAACAATCAATAACCCAAAATATTACTGATTTTATTATCACCGTATCTCACAAGAGAACCAATCAGTCAAGATACACTGAAACACTTAAACTCCACATTCCTAGATAAACATAACCCAGTACTAATCTAATGTGAACCACCGAATGTCAAATCTATCCTGATAGTATATACTGAACTGGTCCCTCGCAATAGTTGACCACTTATCGCGTACTCACAGACTACAATTAGTAGACACCCATTTTTCTTGAGCTAGGACCACATGACAACTTTAGGTATGGTCCAATCATCTTGCAAATACAAGTATTCTCAGTGATATCACTATTATTTTGGTCCACATCGATATCATTCAATATACCCTGATTGTCTGGCGTTTTTTTTGCAACCTGTCATGAGTACTTGTAGGTACAATTACAAATAAGTGCCTTTAAATTATAATGATCTCTCTAGAACGTCTATAACTTGAAAACGCCCTTTATATTTTAGATCTAACTAGTCTGGTTACGTTCTTCATTTTGTAATGATCATACGGCTACTGATTGGAAACGGCTTCACATTTTTTTATTAATACAGTCAAAATGCGTTTATCTATATTTTTAACATTATACCCTAAAACTTTGTAACTTATTGAAAAAGTAAAAAGCAATTATAATATAACTGTCTTGACAATTTGGGAGTTTGAATAGGCGCCGGGTGGAGGGCGAGGACTCCGCCGACGAGTAGAGGTCTGCCATGCCCCCTGCGTGGACACCGCCGACAAGAAGTCTGCGATGCCCTCTGCGTGTTTGATCGGGCGCCATGACCATATAACTTTTGGTACACATGATGACAAAGACATATTCAGACTCTGTAGTAGATAGATCAGATAGAGCTGGCCCAGTCAGCATCACAGTACCCATGAATTATTCTTTCATCTAAGTTTTGTTATCATCGGCATATATAGCCAAAAAAATCACCTGCAAAAAAATATACTTCAAGAAGGTAAATAAATTAACTTTATACAATTAGATGTTGAATTCTAAACTCTTGTATATAACTATTATTGTTATTACGTATCATTTTTAGGTAATTATTGTACCTAACCAAATTTGAAAAGAACCTACTAATGCCGCTTTTGAATACGTTCTTGAAATAACCCATGATAGTTCTAGAAAGGCCAAGGTTTTTAAGTAAGTTATAAAGAGATTTTGCTGTTATGCCTCTCGCTCCCACTTCTAATGCGTACTTTTCCGCACTCGTGCAACTGGAAGGTTAGTCTTCCAGTACGATAGCTGCCCGTACAATTTCTTATACCTTATGGCGACGCGAGTATTGACCTCTATCAAGAAGTTCCCTAAACTCTACTAATAAGTGTTTCGTAATTCCTACTGCCTCCCCACAGGTCTTATAATAATGGATTATAATAATG
This sequence comes from Napeogenes sylphis, assembly GCA_959347405.1. Taxonomy (NCBI): domain Eukaryota; kingdom Metazoa; phylum Arthropoda; class Insecta; order Lepidoptera; family Nymphalidae; genus Napeogenes; species Napeogenes sylphis. The sequence goes on from OY365782.1 coordinate 22,511,217, forward strand.
ATTACCAAAATCTCCTACAGTCATCCATTCATTTTGAATTTCTAGGCTCATCGCCATCATACTGTATTTATCGTTTTCGTCTTGTCGAATAAAGGATAAAAAAATTATCGTATATCCAAGCTTTTTTGAGGTTGCTTATTGGTTGATGGTCTACCTTTTGTCTCTAATGTCTCTAACTACCGTGGGAAAGGTATAGCATTTTAAAGCGAACATAATCAGTTCATGTCGTACCTAAAGCTATCCAACAAACTGTGATTTGGTTTCTCACTTATTCCAGCATCTTTAAGGTTTTCCGATATTAACGTATTATGTCGGGCAAAAACCCTTTCTGGTGATTAGGTCTGAAATAGTAAAAAAAATATGAGAAGTTTGTCGAATTTGATACCGAAGTATAAGAACCATAAAATAAATATGGTTTAAAGAAAAACTAAATAAAACATGATTTAAAAATTAATCGATATAAAAAATAGAAAAAAAAAATCATAATATGAGAATGAATAACAGGCAAAATATTATAAAATTATTGTAGAAAAAAACGTGGGGCGCTTCTTATTATTCCTTTTCATGTTATTTATAATGTTTTTTTCCTCGGGTTGACTGGTAGAGAATGCCTTGTTGCATTAAGTCCGCCTATTGTTCATCTTTTATTTTGGGCAATAAAGATTAAATAAATAAATAAATAAATAAATAATTCAAGAAGGTTGAAAGCGCGTAACGGAGAATTGTTTAAACACACAATTCCACTGATGTCCAATAGTGCAGTACTCAAGGATCGGGCGGGAAGCTGGAGGCGAAGACTGAGATGTAGGGCTGCGTCTTCTGAAGATGCTATCAGAGCTACATTCGCTGCTTGACTGGCGTGCGTGGCAATGCGGAAGGCGTTGGTGTGCACGGATTTAAGGAAGAGTGAAAGAAATGGATCGCGGAGTCACATATAATTACTCATTCACTATTTATTAATGAGAGCCACAAGGTGGCGTTACCAATAATAATATAACAGGACAACACAGGAAATAATATACAAGGATTGCAATATTTGCCTGTAATAGTAGCGTAGCAGGAATGGTGCCGGTGTAATTTATTTACATTTGATATTTTTTTTTAACATATATCTTAAAAGTTTTTATTATATAAGGGCCACGTCCAATTGTATTGTTTCACAGATTTTATTATTCACACTTCACTTTTATTTACTTGTATTTAACCCTTCCTTGTTACTACACAGCAGCGTCTCTCCCGAATATCGTCCTAACCGCAGTCTATATACCCTTTATTAAATCCCTCTTCACATAAGCAATGATCAGAGTTAAATCATTTACTTAAAATGTACAAAAATAACAACTACTCGTAAATGAACAATTGTAAGTATCGGAAAACACGGTATTAAATACTGGTTTTCATTATGAAGTCTTAATGGTTCTCACTGTTCTAGCTTGGTCAAGTATTTAGTGAGCAATTAAATGTCCCTCCTCACATAAATAAAAATCTTAGTCCAATAAATTACTTTAGCATACGAAAATAACAATTACTTGACATAACAATTCTAAATATTAATATTTAAGTTAATAAAACAATGATTTAAATAATTACACCTTATTGGTTCTTCTTATGTAAGTTAAATTAATAATTCATTAATTTCTATGGATCAATATTTTGATCTTTGACCTTTGATTATAAAATAGTGACTGCGCCTTTCCCACCAAAACTGTTCAAGGGAATGTGGCCGGATCGAAGTCGAAAATACGTGACAAAGTCTTTTCTATTTAACTTTACTTCGGAAAACAATGGCGTAAGCGGAAGTGAAGGTTGAACTATTTTATACCAAATGCCTTTAGTGAGCGCTCTGACATCAAAATGCTCTTTCCAAATATCGTTACATTTTATCTTAACTAATCTTGTGGGTTCAGAGAAATATGGAAATCCATCAAAAGGTTTACCATTGAGACAAGCGTCTTTTGCAAGCAAATTCACATCTTCATTCATAATTAACCTTATGTGAGGTACCCACTGTAGTTTAATATTATTTTCCTTTTCAGACAATTTTTTAAATTGAATTTATTATATGTTAGATCATTGATTATGCAATAGGTACTCCCCTAAAAATTTTTGTACATTTTAAAAGATGCACTTTTAGAATCTGTGATGATCAAATAATTACCAGGTTTGATTGAATCTATGTATGCTATCGCTTCAGCTATTGCTGACAGTTCTATATGCATTATAGACATATCCTGATGTATCCGAAATTTACATGCCACGCCTAATTGATAATCTAGAAAGGCCATTCCTGATCCTTCACTTCCCTAACAGCGATCTGTATAAATTCTATAAAAAAATATTTTTCTTATTCAAGTACTCCGTACACATATTTCTGAGATTAATCGCATTACAGCATCTTTTAGCAATATCTATTTCACTAATATTTATTTCTATTACCTAAGAAATAACGAGTTCTATCACACCACAATTGTATACTGTAATTCCCACTACCTCTAAAGTACTGTTAACGTCTTTTATTGATATAAAGTTTGATTTAATTGATTTGTATACTAATAGCGTTACACCACCATATGAATCATATCTGTCATTGCGAAAGATGTTATAATCCTTTCCCTTAATAACTGTATTTATATCTAACTATGTTTCACTCAGGGCAGCAATGTGATTTTTTTCCTGTATAACAATATTTTTAAAGGATACTAATCTGCTTTTAATACTTTCAGCATTCCATAGCAAAATATTTAAACTAATATTTTTATTATAACTAGCCATTATTCATAAACATTGCCAAAACCGATTTAAACAGTGATCTCTCCGATAGAAATTGAGTTGCCTTCAATATTATCTATTCTTAACAAGCTTTAAGTAATCTAATAATTTTGATTGAATCGAAATACCTTTAAGAAATAAAATGTCTTTTAATTTGCTAAATAGTTCGCTTAGTGTTACATTATCATCTGTTTCCTCTGTTTGCGTTCGTGTTTGCACCCCATTTACTATTATTCTTATTCTTCTCTTCTGTCTGCTCTTGCCTATTTCGATCTCCATCTCTTAGTCTCTTTGATTCTTTTGCTATACTTCTAGCCTCAGTTTTTGACAAGTTACGTGTATTTTCTTCACGATGCAAGTCTGCTTTTGTCATAACTGTGTGTTTTATCTCTTCCGTATTATCATTATTATTTTGAGAAAAAATATCCAACGGCTTCTTGCTTGTGTTGTTTGAGAGTTCTCAAAGTTTTTTTTTATATTTATATCATTATTAGGGGTATATAATTTGTTACTATTGTCATTGGTATTTATTATATCTGGAGATGAGGGAGCAACATAAGCAGTCGGTGCTTTTCTATGTGTACATGCATGCATTCCGAGCTGGTGGTAGCTTACTCACAGACTGACTATACTGACCAATTTAATGTAATTGGCGCTTCAAAAGTGCGTGTAGATGTGTACTTGAATAAAGATATTTCGAATTTGAATTTGTACAATTGTACCTACTCTGCCATTAACTCTCTATTATTTTTCTTTTATGTATCTTGGACATATTTTTGACAAAGCCATATGATTTCCTTCACAATTGATGCATTTGTACGTCGACGTTTCACAGTTTGCGTGGTTTCCACCACATTTGGAAAAACTATTTTACCACTCGGACACCTTTTTGTCATATGACCCAATCACCAGCATTTTGAACATTATGTGACAGAAAAGACGTACGGATCAACGTTTATCTTCAGACCATCTACTAAAACATATGAAGACATATACGCACCTTTAAAGCATAACTTGACACATTCACTCTGATTTGGACACTCTAGATCACAATCTTGATAAACAATACAAAAAAAACGAGACAAAAATATTTTTGCTCAAAGTTAATGTTCAGAGGCAACAAATAAATATTTTATGGGAAAAATATTTTTTTAAAAACTATTAACTTTAAAAAGTCGTAGAACAAATGTTGTTGGGATTGATGTAAAGGGGCTGCCTGCAAGAGGTGGTCAATTATTTACATATAACCCTAAATAAAGGGTTATTTTAAATTAGTTGACCACCTCTTGCAGGCAGCCTCTCTACATCAATCCCAACGACATTCGTTTTACAACTTTTTACAAATATTGATAAACAACACAAAAAAATGAAACAAAAAATTACCTATTAATTATCTTTTACTTATTACTCTGTATTGAACAAATGTTCATGGGATTGATGTAGAGAGACTGCCTATGAGGTGGTCAACTAATTAAAAATAACCCTGTATAAGGTTAGTGTGAATATAGCGAAATTGCATATATGAAGTTTATATTTATTACGAAAAGAATAAATGCTTTTCAGGAACCGGAGCGGAGGCGGCAAATTGTTTCAAAATTTAGTTGCTGCGTAACGTAAACTACCTCGAAAGGTTGTTGGTTGGTTGTTGGAACAATAAGCAAATAAGATGACGCCCTCGTAATATAACTTTTATTACATACTTTATTGGTCCAACTTAATTTATTATACATATAGATATTTCGGAACTTTGCTATGTATTACGCCAAATAATTTGGTTGCAAGATGTAATTGTCGACGAAGTTCCATCTTAATCATACATGTTTTATCAAAATTTGGCTTTACATGTGTTTGAGCTGATATTTGTAACAGTATCTAACACAAGCCAATTATAAATTACATTGCAAATAACTAATCATTACATGTAGATTGTAGACGCATACGCCGATCAGAGATACACTAGTGCCGCAGACAAAATAAAATGTACATTATAAAGTATTTAATCTGTTAGCATTGTGTGTAATTAACTTCCAACAATATTATCATACTTTCTCTAAGCCAATGCAGAGGCGTAGTGAGGGGAGGGCAAGGGGGGTCATCATGCCCCGGGCGCTAACCACAAAGGGGCGCCAAAAGGTCCGCAAAATAAAAAAATGCTGGATATTTTTTCATTTTTATTATAATTATTGTTTTTGAAAAATATATCTATCTGGTGCCAATGTAATACAATAAATGTTAATTCGTAAAAAAAAAATATTTAAAATTAAAAAACCGCCGATACAAAAAGACTTCTAAAAAGAATAGGTCACTGCGTCGGGGCCGCAGTAGCGGATTTAGGCTTACGCCCGTGAGGCCCGGGCCTAGGGCGGCAAATTTTGAGGGGCGCAAAAATTTTTAAGATGACTAAAATTTAAGATGACTAACATTTAAAAGCTCTTACTATCGAAACATAGCCATCCATCCATCCATTTTGAGGGTAGAATTTCTTTGTTAAAATAATTAATCAGGCAAGTCCTAAAAGTTGTTAAAAAAATTAATGTTTAATTTATACCTGAATTAGATTTCTTATTATTATTGTTATTATTTTAATTATTTTATACACACACACATATATGTAGATATGTTTATATATATATATACTGTTACAAAAGATAAAGGGCGCCATATCGTCTCGGGCCTAGGGCGTCCTCAAACCTAAATCCACTACTGGTCGGGGGACCGTTGTACGTACGCCAACGGTGGCGTCTATTTTACGATGTCAATCATCGAGGACTTAGACTATACGATTCGATATCGTAATTTCTTTATTTGCCTTGGTAACTTACTAGCATTTTAATTTATTCCTTTATTAAACGATCCCTCGACGCAATGACTTCAATAAGTACATAAAAATATTATTTTTATTCTTTTTAGAGGTCATTTGTTATCGGAGGTTTATATAATTTCAATAATTTTTTTCTGCTTTTTAAAGTTACATTACTGGTTTTTATATTGTACTAAATTTTCGGTTGTTTAAGTATTTCTATCAATATTGCATAAAAACCTGTCACCCGCACCAATAAAACCTCAATACCTAGGAGACAACTGTTTCTATTTCAACCAAATGTAGTTAAAAACCATCTCGACGAACATAGCTTTCGATTTAAAAAAACCGCATTCAGACATCACCGCATCACAGACATATACACAGATACACAAACACACAGATACACAGATTGACAGGTCAAACTTATAACACCCCTCTTTTTAGTTGGGGGTTAAAAAGAGAAAAGAACAGGCCAAGTGCTGGAAGTCGGACTCGCATACGAATGGTTCCGTACCATTTTATATATATATATATATATATATATATATATATAAACCTCAAAAAAATAACGTATGTGGTATGAGCGGCGCCCCCTTAAATATTTAATTTATTTTAATTTAATTATTTATAAATAAAGATTATATATCCCACTAAACATTCTGTGAATATTTCAAGCGCCTACCTGTTGCGGTTATTAAAAGGGAGCAAAAAATCACGTTTGTTGTAGGGGAGCCCCCAATAGTATTTTTTTTAAATGAGTAAATAACTAAATATTCTGTGAATATTTCAAGCATCTACCTTAAGCCCTTATTATTATCAAGCACAAATGTAGTTTGTTGCATGGGAACCCCCTTAAAGTATTTATTTTATTTTGTATTTAGAACATATTTGATATAAGAGTCCCAAGGAAAGTTTCTAGGAAAAAAAACTGAGAAAATTAGCAAGATCAACATCGAAAACTAATAGTTTAACTCATACGGTAATAGTATATTCCTAATATAAATGGCATGTGTTTTCTATTGGCAGGGCTGACTCAAACTGCGTCTTTCAGCACTTTCTTATGGCATCAACGCTTTGTGGTTACATAAATAATCTCCTTTCTTAATTTGTCTGATAAAAAAATTATGTTATAGTAAATATTTGTAGTTTACAAAGTATAAACATAATTTCTTGTAGTGTACGCTTATTATTTGCTGCTGGACTTAGGCCTTCGCCAGGGTACGCCATAGGACCCGATCACCAATGTTCGCCATTCAATCATTGCCAGTTACCGTCTTCAAATCATGTTCTTTATAGAGTATAGACCTTTCCATAGTTCTCTGGGTGACATGCAGTTGATGGGCCAGCTTCATCGGCAGGTTCCATGTCTCGGCATCATCTTGAGACATTGTGGCAAAGATGACACAAATATGTAACTCAATTTTACAAATGCTTTATAGCCAAGATACACTCTTCTGATGATTTCTTCAACAAAGCTGTCATAAAAACTGCAACTTTTGCCCTAGGTTACCGTACTCCTAAAAAAGTGGTCCACTTCGAGGGTTACACCGGTACTTCGAGGGTTCGGGGATGATGTGTTTATTGAACATGAATTTGGTCTTGTCCAAGTTCATCCCGAGCCCAAAACGTCTAGAGGTAGTATTCAGACCAGACAACATATCCTGTAGGTCTTGCAGAGACTCTGCCACTATGACTATGCCTTCGCCAAAGCGGAGATGCGTGAGATATTCACCATTAACATTGATGCCCATTTAATCCCTTTGAAATATCTTAAATACATCCTTCAGCGCATTAGTGAAGAGTTTCGGGAATATTTCGTCACCCTGTCTTACACCTCCAGTAAACTAGATAGGACTTGTTTGGTGGTTCTGTACTTGGACTGACAACGTTGCCATTTGGTAGAGATTTCTCAAAACCTCAGAACATATCGACTATCGCTAGTCGACTTGACAACGCTGCAAAGACTCCAGAATAGCCCAGCTTTCAATGAAGTCGAAAGCTTTCTTTTGGTCCACCATGCCAAACCTTTAGGAAATCCGGCCTGCTTCAGTGGCTGGAATTTGTCAAATATGAATGCCAGACAATTCGTTACGATTCAGGAATAAAGTTTATAATTGTGGTTTAGAAGTGTGATTGGCCTTTAGTTTGGGGTAGTCCCACATGTTTATCACCGAGTCAGAAACCCTTTTGAGCTCCTCTAGGATTGATTTCTGTACAGCCCTAACGAGCTCATAGGTTACTCCGTCTTCCCCGGAAGTTTTTTATAAACTGTTTATGAGCCGTCTCGATTTCATGGACATATATGTATGATAGATCGTCAGTAAAGTGGCGGGTAAGTGGGGCTCTGGGTCGCTTGCGTTTGGTGGAGGGTTCGGTGCATATGAGGCATACAGATTTGTAGAAGATGCGTAGAAGTCCTCGATTTCAGAAAACATCTTCGGAACTGATGTTACCATTTCACCATTCGAGGTAATCAGCTTTATCAGGTGAATTTTCCCCATATCTTTGTAAAGACTTTGAATCCCCGACTTCGCTCAATCGCCTCCTGTATGAGGCGAGTGTTCCAGCTTAGATGGTTGCGACTTACCTAGCTCCAGATCTTTTTTTAAGAGACTGGGTGACTGACAAAGGATACTCTTGTGTTTTTCGTTCAAGTCCCTTCAGTTTTGGGTCTAGGCTGAAAGCTGAGACTTCTTATTTGGTTGTCTTTTCCTAAAGTGCCTCATTATCACTTCGCGTACAACTCCTATTATGACGTTTAAGTCCTCGTCAACATTTGCCGGGAATGCCAGTGCAGCGAATCTGTTTTGCATTTCAAGCTAGAACGCATCTTCTCCGGCTTGAGGCGCAGTTGGACGAACAGGCCTCATCATGCGGTTCCGCTCAAGCTTAAACTTGCTATATTGGAGTGCCCCCTTACAAGTCGGTGATAACCAATTCCAGTAACCTGTTGATTTCTAAGACATCCTTAAATATGTGAATTCGATCTCGTTTTTATACAATACATCGAAAAAGCATGAAGCCGGAAAATAACAAGTAAAAGATGACGATCTTTTACTTGTTATTTTTTAAATATAGATACTTTTTAAGGACACAACAAATACAGCGTTTTATTGTTCTGGAGGAACCTAAACCTTATTTATTTATTAAGTCGTAGGTATATTTTACATTTAAAATTTTATTGTTTTCAAAATGGGGGGCGCTATAACGGTATTGTGCCCCGGGCGCGAGTTAAGCTCGCTACGCCTCTGAGCCAATGTATATTTCTGTCTGCCAATTCATATACATCTATGAACCATTTTTATTGCCATAAATTGCATGTTGCACAAGCACAACATCCATCCATACTAGACTGCTAGATTAGACTGGAATCCCTGACCGTATTGGTTCAATTTTCATTGTACCTATTGTTGTTATGGCCCTGTGTCACAAAGGTGTTTGACTATCAACCATGCCTATATTCTATTATTTTTACACATCTTTTATTAATGTTTGCCATTGTTATTGTTTGTTGCATTATATAATATTTTCTTGAGTATCAACCATGTATGTCTTAAACTGTATGTGACATTCAAATAAAGCATTTTTGATTAAACAAATTTATTTCTTAAACTGGATTGTCGTTCATATACTTGTAAGACACAATGCTTCTTAGCATTCCATGGATACACCGTGCGGGTGCCGGGCCCATCGCGTTGCAAGGAGAAAAGTGCAAACAATGCCTGGGACTTGCAACCCAGGGGTAGGTTTTACCCGGCGTTCGTACAGTTGGGTCTATTTGACCCGGTCTATTTTCAAATGCGCGTATTTCTAATGTTTTTGATGCCACACTGCCATAATCCTCAATAGCTGGAGCTAAGGGTCGTCTCTTTCCACGGAATATCGATATTTAGTCGTATTGCAATCGCAGCGGTGTATAGACGCTTCTAAACATGAAAAAGGGCTTCTAAAAGGGAAAACTTCTATGACCCAACCATACACATCGTGTAGTAATTTCGCGCCATTATAAAAAAGTATATTTATTTATTTTATTCGCATGACTTTTGCAATAACGGATCTCGAAGAACGCGAACGACAGCGAATATTGAGTATCTTGGAGAAATCAGACTCCGATCATGAAAATTCAGAAACTGAAGATGTAGAAGACCATTTGAGCATTGCAGCCAAACCAGTAATACAGACGAAAACGCATCTGAAATGAATAGTGATAATGAGCCCCTGATTGAATTACATAACAGAATCACAGTAGAATTTTGTCAGCACTTACGACAGCCAGGTACAATCTACTAATTTTATTGGAAGAATTACAATAAAGTGGCCATAGATGCCTTTAAGCCTAAACATTCGATTTAGGGTTTAAAAATTTTATAATATATATATATATAAATATGGCTTCAATAAATGCACATATATTTCTTAAGATAAATAACAACATTGTTACAAAGCGTTGCAAATTCTCAAAGAATTTAGGCATAACTCTTGTTCATGAGCATTCGCGCGACCGTAAAGGCATCCTGCAGTTGCTAAGACTAATGTGCCAAACAATACGTGATTTTTTTAGGAAACCCTGTTAGGGACCGGTCTGCAAAGATACTGAATGTCAGAAAAAGGTTGCAAGAAAAGACTGTCAAAAAAAAAGGACTGAAAAAGTAATTGCACTAGACGGAACTGAAATAAATACATCTGCATTGAGTTTGCAATATTGTACTGTAGAGACTGCGCATATGTAAGCAATGATAATATGACTGATTCATAAAACTAAATTGTAATTTTATTTGTAGTCTTATTAAATGTGATTTACATGTATCCTAATTATTAATATTTTAGAAAAAAAGTTTATATTTGGTTTAAGTTTTGTGACTTTAAAACAAAGGTTGTTATTTTTGTTAATATTTTGTTCCACTATCATAGAAAAAATATTAAAAAGAAAGTTTTACTTCAAGTTCTTTTTACATGACCATTTAAATGTCTTGTAATTATTGAAATTATGACAATTTTCTTCACGGGTCTCCTGGACCCAACCCTACTATCGTTGTAACATATTTTAACTGTGCTGACGCCAGGTTAAGGGACCCCTTTATGATGTGCAAACACCCTTGCTACATTTAAGTTAAAGGAAAGACATTTTGTACATTAATTTATTTAATTAAATCATAACTTACAACTGCACTAACTGTGTTCAAACATGTATTATATTTTATGCACTTAACGAATAGGTATCCATTCTTCCAAAACATCACCAATTTTCTTTCTTTCTGGAAACATAAAATAATGGATATTACTAATTTCAACATGGATTATTAAATACTAGTATGTATAAGTAACAGTTTAAAAGTAATAATCGTGTTAACTATAAAACAACAAAATGTTAACATCCCTAAAACGTAAATTGGCATTTAATTAATATTGCATACAAACCAGGTTCTGGAGGAAAATCTTCAGGGTGTAATTCAATATAATGTCGCAGCACTGCATCTTTTTCAGCGTAATAATCATTGCGTTTGTTTTGAGCATATGTTAGTGTAGCGGTCCAACCAACTACGCCGAGAATATGTTTTTGTATGCCTACAAAACCAATTCGCTATCTCAAACATCAGTGGTACTTAAAATAGTATAGGAGTAGGTTTTATTTTATCAATTTGTTTATTATGTAACATACCGCTCATAAGTGGACGTCTAGTCCCAAAGTTAAGAAACATTCCAGTGCCCACACCAAAGAAAGTGCCCAAGATATACGGCCAATATTCATTTAAAACTGTTTTTTTTCTTCCTTGGTCACCTAGTTTTAATAATTCTAACGCAGACATGTGAGAAGACATTGTATTTTATTCTGAAACTAAACTCTTGAACCAAACCTTGCTAACCAGAATTGTCAAGAGTAAAACTTATAGATAGACAACTGTCAACTGGTAAGAATTAAAAAAAATAATTCTACCGTCAATGTCAATGTTTTTTTTCAATCTTGTTATACTACAATGTCATACGGCTTCATAATAATGAACGTCATTTTATGGATCTTTAAAATCTTATAATATCTTATTTCTATTCCTTTGTGCTCTTAAACTGCAGTACATGTGTAATCTTGTGGAAACAAAAATTTTACTAAAATTCAAAAGAATAAATGTTTAGAGCGGACTTTTTTTAAATATCTTTTTGACTTACTAAATATTATCAGTCTGTGCTTGCGTAAATTTACTTTGCTTTGGCTGTTGCTGTAAATACAGTAGTACTATTATTGATTGTGAAATTCAGTTCTATTTATTTGGTGTCAATACCTTAGCTTTCATCTATGAAATTGTAACAAAATCTTTAAAAAAATGGTTAGAGGCAAGCAAAAATATTGAATAAAATGTGTCACATTTGTTCTTTAATTTAATTAATAATAATTGTGAACCTAAGGAAGAATAACTGAGTTACAATTAAATTTAAACAAGTTAAACGAAATTATGGTGGAAAACGGTGCATCGAGTGGTGGTAGTGAAAGTCCAAATGCTAGTGGAGTCAGATCTGGTCTATTGGAAACTCTTGTTCGTGGCGTGTGGTATCGAGTGCATTGTTCTTTAGAAGACGATTATCTGAGTGTATGCTTAGACGATGGATATGATGCTACTACTACATTAAATGGGACGCTGAACAATAATAATGTCGAAACACCTAATAGTGACTTCACAGAAGTTCCAGAGGCAATCGCAAACCAAAAACGTCTGGTACAAGTTGTAAAATCAGATAATAATGGCTTGGGTATATCAATTAAAGGTGGAATTGAAAACAACATGCCTATTCTTATATCCAAAATATTTAAGGGTATGGCAGCCGACCTTACAGAACAGTTGTATGTAGGTGATGCTATATTGTCTGTCAATGGAGAAGATTTAAAAGATGCTACTCATGAGGAAGCTGTCAAAGCTCTTAAGAGAGCTGGAAAAATGGTTCAGCTAGAAGGTGAGTTATATTGATTTTTTATTAAGTAGACATTAATTTTATATAAATCTTTATACCTAAAGAAATATGTTAAACACAATTGAACTATGGTTATAGTCCTGTGTGACTTAAGAGTCAGGTTGTTTAGTATTTTCTAAGGATTCAAAATGTCAGGTTAAATTTAAAATTTAATTAATTACATGCGAGGTAAATCCGTAAAAATTGTTTTATTTCAGTCAGGTTGCTTATGGTTCATGGTAAACTTTTTATAGTATTCTAAAAAAAAGTGAATATGTATTTAGATACAAAAGTGTATATGTAATCTATTAATAAAGACAGGTTTTTATTGATTATAATAGTATTTTACACATAAAATAAAACAATAACAATGCTTTATTTAAACAAATATTGCTCTGGCTATATTTTATAGACAGACAAAGCTTGTTAGCATTCCATGGATTCACCGAGCAGGTACCGGGCCCATTGCCTTGCAAGGAGAGGAGTGCAAACAGTGCCTGGAACTTGCGACCCTGGAGTTGGTTTAAGGGGCCCCTTTATTATGAGCAAAAACGCTTGCCTTCACACTCTACACTCCTCTCCGTATCTAACCAAATTTGGAAAGAACCTACTAATGCCGCCTTTGAAATACGTGTTCTAGAAAGGCCAAGGTCTTCAATTGGGTTATAGAGAGATTTTGCTGTTATACCTCTCGCTCCCACTTCTACGGCATACAAACGAACTATAAAGTTATTCCTGGACAGTTTGTTGGTCAGTTTGTAATACTTATTAAGCTTGAATGTGTGATCTCTAGGGATGTTTGTTTCCCAGAGAACAGTAAGCTTCACAAGTATCACGCGCCTCAGATGTTTAGAATACAGAAATAAGTCCGGTCTGGATGGTGAAACACCAACATCCAGGGATTTTGTAATGTTTTTCATACGTGTCCATCATGAGAGTTGAATCAGGAGCCGCACCAAAAATTGAATAAGGCTTCGGTTTTTATTTTTTGGAGGAGCCTTACAATGAAATACAAAATCTGTATATTTGTATAAATGGTTAAGGCAGGATATTATTTATAATTTACAATGTGAGGTTTTATTTTGCCGAGATTTCACATAATTTGAAATATCCATGATTAAATCCAGTGTAGGCAACATGTGATCTTAAGTTAATCAAATTTTCAATTATATTGATGATTCACTATAACAATTAGTCTTCTATTAGTCAATTAGTTAATGGGGTCTCATTGTACAATACTTCTGTTAACTATAGGTCAGCTAATTCAAATGAAACCTACATTAGTCTATTTAGTAAGACTGTACTTATTGGTTAGGTAGGTGTAGTTCATTTTTTAAATTAAATATAATATACATTTACAGCTTTGTTTTATAAAAGTTTAATGATTGTAAAAAGGAGTGTATTTGTGTACTTTTCCTGTGTAAAACCTGTTCCTGTATAAATTAATTATCAGAAATTTACTGTTAGTTCATTAATTAAATTAGCAATGTATATAAAAAAGAAAGTTCCAGTAATCAGAACACCAGCCTTGTTACCCAAGCCTGAACTAAGTGTTTCTAATTAATTTAACCTAATTGTCTATTAGACAATCAACTGACTCATCACTTATCAGTCTCACTATATAGCAATTATCAAACTTATTATTTTACCTGGCCTTAATTTTAAAACAAAAAGAATTAATAAATTAAAAGAAGTTTAATTATGTATCGTATGTTTTTTATGAAATATAATTCATATTCCTTATGTTTTTCTAAAGTTTCTAAATTTATTATAAAATGTTACAATACTCTATCTATAGTAAATATTTTTTTCAATTAAGGCTATTTACTTTCCAGGAAAAAAAATGAAAAAATAAATAACCTTAAATTCAGTTAATTTAAGGACTCTTTCATTTATGTCAAAAATAATCAGGTTTTCGGTTCACAGTGCCACAAAATCAGACTGAATGTAATGAAACTAATAATTACTCAAATATAATTTGTCTGTGTCTTTAGTTGCTTAGTTTTTTATTTAAATGAAATATTGTAACATTAAAAAAAAGCCACTTCTTTACACATATTCTACAATATCTTGAGTTTTGGTACATTATTCTCGAATTTATCTGGAATCCTTAGTGCAACTGGAAACCCTTAGTGCAACCAAAACAACAAACTATTCACTATGGAAGGTAACCAACAACTACAATAGACCGAACATTGCTAAACCACAATATACCACCATATTTCCGAAGCACCTAGCAATAGTATTTTCGCCAAATGACTCCGAAGATAAGACGTTTGAAGTTCATGTTGATACCATACTTAACCAGGAACTACAGATGGATCAACCACCTAAACCGGTGATGGCTAGAGAAGTGTGGAAGATAGCAACAGAGTTTAAAGAAAGGAAAGCTAAAGGTTTTGATCTCATCACCAAAGAAGTGATAAAACAACTGCCAGTAAAAGCCTTCCTAACAACTCTCTCTAATAGCATATTGAGTGTCCAATACTTCCCGCAGATATAGCAATTATCTCAAATGATTCTTCTACACAAAGCACTGAAACCTCTGACTGCAGTTACATCTTATAGATCAATAAGCCTGCTACCCACAAATGGCATGGCGGACTCGCGGCGTAAACTAGTCGGGCCATTTTCGATTAATACTACATGATTAATTTATAATATATTATATATATATATATATATATATATATATATATATATATATATATATATATATATATATATATATATATATATATATATAATATATATAAAATAATAAATAAAAACGTTATAATTAACAAAAAATTTCTTTTAAAAATACTAATCTTGTCATTAAAGATGTCGATGTTATGACAACTGTTATTAAAGTCTCTAAAAGCTCGAGATATAAATACATTATTTGTGGCTTTACATTTCTTAAAAGGTATAAAAAATAACTTATTGTTTCTGGAACTTATGCTAGGACATTTAAATTTAACTTCACCAAGAAAGAAGGTAATTGCAATCAAAAATACTATTGATAATTTTATACAAAAATAAGAGGTCCCTCAGTTGCCTTCGAGAAAATAGTGTTTGAATTTCCGGAATGATACTCTCTGAATTGTCACCAGAAAAGCCACCCTTATAAAATAGATATTTTTTATTTTATTTTTTATAATTTCTCTACTTACTCTATAAATATATTAAAGTTCACATTTATAAAATACACGTTCACATTTATAATATTAAAGTTCACATTTATCAATGTGAACTTTATATAGTGGATTCCAAACTGTAGAGGCATATTCAAGTACTGACCTCACGACAGTATTAAATAGAAGTATAAAAGTCGAGGCTCTTTTAAAATCCTTACCTACCCTTAAAATAAAACCTAACATTCTATAAGCCTTCGACGATATGATCATAATTTCGATTTAGAGAACAACACTCAACCGTAGAAAAAGTGCATAGAGTCTATGACAAAATCTGTATTTTTAGGTATTCTGCAGGCTTTCGACAAAGTTTGGCACAAGGGGCTATTGTACAAAATAAAAACAAATCTTTCACATAGCTACTCTTTGCTCCTCAAGTCATACCTTGCTGAACGTGTGTTCCAGGTTAAAGAAGGAGAAACAATGTCAAGATTTTATGACATTCACCCTAGTGTCCCACACGGCTCAGTTTTGGGTCCAGGGACCAGGAAGGTGATGACTGGGGGGGTTATGTGGGCAGCATAGAGGACGCTGCCAGTTTTAAGGCTACCCACTAAAAAACCAACGGTTGCCCTCATCGCCTTATTAAGACGCCACTGGATCAATTGCGCATTCACTGTGACCCCCCGGTGGTACCCCCAAATGAGGGTGCCCCGAGCAACTTAGAGCACCCTTACGACCTAGGCCTATGGTATGTTAGAGGGGTCACCCTCCCCTCCCACCTAGGCACTACGGCTGGGGATGGAAGCGGCGGGCATACTCCCGCCTCCTTAGTGAGCTGGAGCCCTGATCCGATCCGCCTCGAGCCTATTCCGACCCTGGCTTCCACCCAGTTCCAATACACTCCGACGAGCACCCGCGCCTGTAGCTCCCAGGGCGGATCGCTCGCCAGAAGTGTGGCCGCAGTGAATGACACCGTACGGTACCCTAATCACCCTCACCGCTAGAACCCTTTGCGTACGTCGCAAAAAGGCCCTGGAATCCGCGGTGGGGGCACCGACTAGAAAATCACACCCTACCACAACATGACGACATCCGGTATCTTTGACTTTACTTGGACAATCGTCTAACATAGAAGGTACATATAAAAAAAAAAGAGAGAAGAACTCAACATTCGGAACAAGATCCTCTTTTGGCTGCTTGGCAAAAATAGTAAACTGCCCATGGACAATAAATTACTTATCTATAAAGCAATCTTAAAACCGGTTTGGTCATACGGACTTCAACTGTGCCTCAGATTCTAATATATCATGCCTGCAAATAATGCTAAATATGATCCTCCGAAAAATCACCAATGTGCCATGGCATGTCACAAACGCCGAAATACACAAACACTTGGAAATGACAACCATCAAAGAAGAAATCAAGCAAATTGGATTACGATATAAGGAGAAGCGAGACAAACACCCTCGCACAACAACTACGTTAATAACAAATAAGTAGTTATGTAAAACTATTATATATCTCGAATGAAAAACGGGTAGATGCCCTCGCTGGAGGACACGCCTAATTTGCACTGATCGCAAAATCGTTATACATCAACACCCCAAACCCTAGAAAAATACATATTTTTATAACAAATATTTTTCTAATGTGGGTGTTGAACCCAAGACCACAACCAGATCGTGCCTGATTGTCGTCTAAGTAATTTTTGAATACCTTCACCAGGTGTACCAATTGGGTGACCTAGCTTTTAGTCTAGGAGATTCAGTAACAGCCACAGTAGTGTGAATTTTCATGCCACAGCATAAACAATATAAGAATAATGGAAGTATTAAACAAAATAAAATATAAAAAACAATAAAATCTAATTATTATCTTTGTTTCATATAAACATTATTCCCGCGTTATGCTTTTAATGTAGTGATGCGATTGGATACTTATCTGATGTATACCTGTATACGCGTCTGTATCTGATGTATAACTGTATACGCGTCTGTATATATATATCTGTATACGAGTCCTGAATAAAAACTAATTAAAAATATTTTTCTTGTATATTACAGTTAAATATCTCAGAGAAGTGACTCCATATTTTCGTAAAGCATCGATCATAAGTGAAGTAGGTTGGGAACTCCAACGTGGATACATGGTCGAGGCGCCGCCATCGCCGCCGTCGCCGCGTCGGAGACGAGCCGATACCAGATACGTCCCGCTTTTGATGGCTTGCGTAGCAAAAAATTTGAGACAACACGATCCCGGTGAGAAAGAGATAAATTTAAAGCTCAGTACTTTAATATTTTTTTATTATAATCTTGAATCACTGGTCTGGCTCACTTGTTTATTAATATAACTTACTAGAGCTATACTAAATTATAATATAAGTTGTAAAAATAATAGTCGAGAAGGACCTTATTAAAGTAATCTTATTTTATAGAGGCATAAAATTGAGAAGAGAAGTGGTTGTTGTGTAAATATTAAATTAGATGGTAGTAAGATCGTCTGCGTCTTCACAGAGGAACGTACAATAGAGATATACTCTCCGGACGGGGTCCACGCGTTGGCTCTCCGCGCTCCCTGCGGCACGTCCGCCGCGAGCTGGCACCGCGCGTTGCACGCGGCGGCGAGGCGGGCAGCGCGCGCTGCCCTGGCTCGCGCGCGCCCAAGGCTCCGCCCGCTCATCGGCGACGTCAGATACGCCGGCTGGCTCGCTAGACGCCCGCCGCAAGATCCCGTGAGTCTCTTGAATCAATGTTGACTTCTTTTTTGGGATATTTTAGGATACTATAGAGTACACTTTACAATACTTACCCGTTACAACAAGCACTCTCGTAGCGAGCTCGCGTAGCGTCGCATCGGTAAAGCATACTGCAGGAGGCAATTAGATATCGGGATCGACGTTCAGGAGGAACATTCGTTTGTTTATTTCCAGACCGGCGTGTCGGGTGGTTCCGACAGTTCGGACGACGCGGAGGGATGGCAGCCGACCTTCGTGGCCATCACGGATAGAGAATTAAGGTAATATATATTATTACGAAATACGACCGCATATTTAAAATCTTTAAAGTTCGAATTTTACATACACATTAAAAACTCAGGTTATACGAGGCGGCGCCGTGGTCAGGCGAGGCGTGGTGCGCACCCACGGAGAGCTTCAGCCTGGCGGCCACGCGACTGGCGTGGTGGCGGCGCGGCGAGGGCGCGGCGTCGCTGGGAGTACGCGCCGGAACGGCTGCCGGCCTGAGCGTGCGCGCGCTGCGAGCCGACACGCCCCACGACCTCGCGGCCGCGGCGGGCGCGCTAGTGGACGGTGCGCACCATGCCGTACGCGCGCAGCCTGAGTTTACCTTCCGTGAGTCGCTTGCGTAATAATAATTTACGTCCGACCGAATAGGACGTGGTCCGCGGACGTTTCGCATACATAGATAACGCCGGTGAGATGCCGGCAATATTTAAGAGATTACCTTTCGGTTGCAGGGTGCCGCTACCGCGGCGCGTGCGCGCGTCTGTCGCTGGGCGCGGGCGGAGTGTGCGTGTGGGAAGCGGCGGGGTCACTGGGTCGCGGCGGGGCTCGCGCGCTCTACCGACGCGCGTTGCACGCACTGCGCGCCTCCGCTGACGACGACCGCGCCGCGCTGTGGCTGCACTTCGCCGACGACGACACTCTCGTGAGTACTCCTCCGCCGCAGGTATATACGATATCTTGACGATTTTCCAAAATGCCGCGTACTTGCCGCGTACTTGGAATCTACTCGATCCACGAGAGCGTTACAGTTCGAGGAGAGAGGAGAACTACTATTGTCTAACCTAACCATGTCGCACTGATCTAGAAATACCGCCGAATAAAATTAATTTCAGTTCTGTGTGGTTCTACAAAAAAAAAATGCTATTACTTTTTCACATAGGTATATTTAAAGAACCGATTGTTGCATCTCTTCTTGACTACACATTCCTATAAAAGTTCTGATCATCGCCCGGTACAGAGTGCGTCTGTGCCCCGAAACGTCCGCTCTACAAGTCAGCGGATTGTAATTAGTTGTTGTTTATTTGCGTCCTACTCTTGAACACCGATTTATGTCCATTTCAACTATCTAACTAGTGTCTAACAGGAGCAGCCTGTTGCCATAGTGATATTAGACTAAATAGATACTTATATACCAAGTTCTACCGCCAAAAGGATTACGAACCTGGTAGACTTGCAAATCACTCGTTACGAACATCAGAGAGGCTAACCACTAGTATCCAGCTGGTGCCGGAATCAGGAGCTCCGTAAAATAATAATGAGCTAGCAAATCCGTTTTTTTTATTTAACATTTAATAAACAAGTATTTTATTGTAGTGTATTGTATAAAATGTTGTGGGCATGATACGCAGATATACCTAGTCTTACCATAAATATAATAACAATGAAAAAAAAAAATTGTTTAATTGCAAATAACATATATTACTTTAACAGTGTGTTAGTTTAATACACAAATATAAAAAAAAATATTAAAAGCTTGATCAAAGTGGTCTCCATAGTCTGCAATACAGTCCTTTAAACTTTGAGGCCAGTTATCAATAGAAGCACGCGCTCTTTCCATGACCATAAATCATAATCCAGCGGATTAAGATCGGGACTAGACGACGGCCAGTCTTCAGCTCTGATGAAGTCCGAGACGTTCGCTACCAACCAAGACTGCGTGAACCGAGCTTTATGACCCGGCGCAGTCTTGCTGGAAGGACCATGGTTACTTGGTTATTGGACATGGTGTTATTAAGGGGCTTAACTACCTTCTCAAGAATTATATCTTGATACACTTGTGCGGATGTTTTGCTACTCTTTTCACAAAAATATAGCTCACCTCAGTCACTCCTTTATAGCTAACACCCCACCAAACCATCACTGAAGTCGGATAATACCCACGATGCACACTATCGACATAAATTCGGTTATTTTGTTGTTTTGTAATGTTGCTCAATTCTAAAATTTTTCTCATTCGTAAACAAAATTTTTCTGTGACCTCCATTTGCGTCCCGATTCAGGAGTTGTTTTGATTTTACCACCCTATTCATCTTTAATTTATCAGTAAAGAAATGACCAATGCGTCTCTTATAGGCTAAAAGTCCTAAGTCATCTCTTAAAATACGCGACATGGTTCTAGGTGCCATCTTCATTTCCCGAGATAAAATCTTTTGTTTTCCTCTAGATAGGTACAATGAGTTTTCCTCTGTCACAAACAGAGGAAGTCTCATTGTCAATCGGTACTATCAATAGTCCGGTACACAAACATTTGACTAATACCAAGTGCATGGAGAGTTATAAAAAATGCATTTGTCTCCACACCTACTTTGTGTAATGCTATCACAGCGATTCTGTACTCTTTATCACCCCACTCCATTTTAATATCGCAAAATATTGTACAATGTATTGGCGCCAAAATGAGAAAACACAATGAAGAATCTTACAAAAATGACAGATTCTAAATTCAAATGTAATATTTTTTTATTTTTAATTGTAACAGTATTTATGGCCCGACGATGTACACACGTAGGAGAAAGTCATAATGATAAAAATAATTTATATCTTCAAAAAACTACTTAACATAAATATAAGAAAAATACATAGAGAGTATGTATCTGATATTTTTCTTACATATATTACTTACATGTGTAAACAATTATTCTTTATAACATAGTAATATGTAAACAAATATATATATATATATATACATAAAATATAACTTACTACAAAAGATAACTTACCAAAAAAGTAGTATATATTTCTAAAGAAATATATACTTTAGGTCGCGCGTTCGCAGACTGCTTACTATCAAGGCTTGAAATAATTTGTTTTAAATCTTATTCCATCACTATCAGGAACTCGATATGGAAGGCAGTCCGAAGCCAGCCGTGTTTATCTTACACAACCTACTGTCCGCACGAGTGCACTCGCTCCCGGGTGAGGCCAATCCTCTATAACCAGACTACGGCGCTTCACCTGAAGCCACCGCTGCCACTAACTAATCGTTACCGCGAGGTAAGCGAGCTAAGTCAATTGAGCCGATCTTAAGATCGTTCTATATTTTGGCTTTGATGTTGTTTCGGGTGTGTTATGTTTCTTTTCATCTATTTAAAAAGTTTTAATACTTTAACCGACGACGGATATTGTTAAATGCATTCCAAAACTCTTTAGTGTTATTTTCGTATGTAATCTGTGTTTACTCTTCCAAAGATAGAATCTCTTTATAATTTTTATTTAATTGTAAGACGTTAAGGAGTTGTATGATACGTTATTGATTATAATATATTTTTTATAATTTATTTTTGTATATAATTGTAGCTGTAGTGTTTTATAATCAGTACGTTCCGGGATGTCGAATAGATTTGCTTTAATAATGGTAGGCTATGTTAAGATTTCAATAACTATTTCGTATAGTCTCATATATAATTGTTAAAGATATGGCAATGGGCAGAAGCATACTGAAAGATTTCGTCTAATATTAAATGTAATTTTTGCTACTGTAAGCATCATTTATACGTATAACACTTAAATTATAACAGTAATCATTTCAGTAGGACTATATTTAATCTGTGTATTTTTATACTAAAACTGTTCTTAATGATTTTGTAATAAGTGTAGGGGCCTCATATCAGCCTAGGGTAATATTGTTGGAAGGAGAGTAAATGAAACGCATGTCAGGAACAATGAACAGAACTAATATGTCTGTGAGTTGCCTAGTCATGACCATCATCGTTAATAATACATATCGATATTTGTCCATCGAAACCGTAACATATATTGGTATTTTATTTTAGACAGAACATTTGTAGTTATATACTAAGGCCCTGAACTTTAGTATCACATTTATTATTTCGTAATTGTACAATGAAAACTATCATTTGGCTTTACTATTGGTTGAAAATGTTATTATTGTAAAACCGACCAACAGCGTAGGAGCGTTGTTGGCTTTAGCAGTGACATCTGGTGATACTTAAAGTTTGTCAACTATTAGTGTTTCGACGAATTATAAATTAAAAAATCATTAAATGTTTTTATTTATTATGGGTCATAATAACCAATTCTTTGATATAATATATAAAATATGAATGACATGCACACATTTAAATATATATTCACCAGTAGTCATATAACATAGGAATGGTTTAACTTTAACTTAGTTACCGCTAAATGCTTAGTCAACTTTATAGAGCTATTGTCTCAGTATCAGAGTCAGTGTTGCCTAGGGCTTCCAATCCCGGAATACCGAGATCTCGGTATTGCGGGATCCCGCGTCATTTTTCAATCCCGCATGATGCGGGATTACGGGTGCGGGATCCCGCGGGATTTGCGGGACTGAAAAGCCTGAAGAAACCGAAAGGGCCTTTTCTGGTGCCGGCTATATTGTCTCCAAAATACGCAATAGGTAGGTATGGCAGGCGACATTTTAGATATATTGTTTTTCCTTCCCAAATAATTTCAATTGAAAGCTGGACCAAATGGCCGAACTAAGTAATTATAAAGATTTAAATAATTATCATGGTCTTGAGTTAAAAATGGGTTTTGTTTGATTTTTTAAATATTTTTCTGTTTCTTTTCTAAAGGATAGATTTTTTGGTTTTTCCAGTATTTATTATTGATTTTTATTAATCTCATACTAATAGTACCTAATGCCTAATTAAATATGGTGTTAGTTGATTAATTATTTTTTTTGTTTGCCTTACATAAGTATAAATATTTTTAATATGCGGGATCCCGTAAATACCGAGATCACGCGGGATTGAAAATTTGTAGTCCCGCAAATACCGAGATTGGATGCAAGCTGCGGGATTGGAAGCCCTAGTGTTGCCATATCGTGACAAAAACTTGTCTATGTAAGTTCGGTAACTTTGTAACCTCTTAGCATTTCTATTAACATAATTGATCTTCTGTATACTAATTAGATACTAAACCAATTTTGTATTATATTGTGACGTTAAATATATTTACTAAAATAATAAGATTGTCTGAAATAATGTTATTTGTTTTGAAAATCTTTCATTCTTTAATTTAAATCTCAATATGATTGTTTTCCTTTTTAGTTTTCTATACATTGTATATAGACTAAACATTCAAAGGTTGGCCTAAATGTGCGTAGAGTAATATGTACGTAGAGGTATTGTTAAAGTTTGAATTTACATCAATTATTAATATTCCAGACAATATATTATTTGTTGAATGTATAAACACCCCTAGAGTGAGAACTAGAAGTGACGATAATAGCAATAATTGTAAGGAATTGATAATAGACTTTTTACACTCCGTAAATCACTTACACCTGTTTTATAACATTTGAATACGACGTTTTGTAATCTTTTGAATATGTTTTATGTAATTCTCTTACTCTAGGGGCATGTGCTAGATGCAAGGCTGATTTAACATTGTATGATTTGTTTCACAATATATGGATCGAGAATTCCGATTTTTTGACAATCTTGACTGTAAGCCCTAGAAATTTATTATTAATTTTTAAATATTCGATAAAATCAAAGCCCGGCTGTTGGTTAAATCAGTCGTGTAGTCAATCTAAATGGACTATTTACACAGTCACCTGATAGGATTATGCATTATATTTATTAACAATATCTGAAGGTCGACACAAACTTTAACAACTTTCAAATATAGTTGTTCAACTTTTCAGCTAGGTTGATTTTCTAGGGCAAATAAGCAATATCTCAATTGGTTTTAATAATGTGTACATCTAGACTCGAATTCGCTTTTAGCTGATTTATTTTTTTCTTTATGGTTTTTTTCTTTATGGAGTAATTACTAAGCTAAAATAATTTCTTAGTGAGTTAAGTGATCATATTGAAGTTATAATAAAAAGTCTGATTTTAGTCAATTGTCATACTTCTGATGACACAAGTAACAACCCATACCAAAATAAAGGTTTATATAAATAATTTAATGTAAAATGATGCTTTTCAACCCGATTTCCCCTCACAGAAGTTAATGAACTATCTACAGCAGTACAGCTCATTATTTGACCAATAAAATTGAATAAAATATTATTTATTTATTAATATTTAAATTTTTGGGAAAGACGTTAAAAGTTTGGTAAATTTCAGTTAAATCATGGTAAATATTACTGTATAGAGTATTTATAATTGTCTTTTAAACGTGCAAAAACTTGGTCGTTTAAGTGTTTGACTGAATAGGATTGAAATGCAAATCTATTGTTAAGTTACTTGTGTGAATTGTCCATAACAGTTACATATCTTCCACTATAGTTATCTGATAGTGCGCAACCAATGGTAGCATTAATGTTTTTATATTATTATTATATTTAATCAATAGCACAGTAAAATTCTTTCAATAAGTAACTACTTTTCAAAATACAAAACCGACTGTTTTTATATTTTTTATGTAATATGACAACGCACACCTAGTTCACATCTTACACAATGTAAATAATGATTGACCATTTTAATATAACAATGTTTTAAGAAAGGCGCAATGGTCTCCATACATATCTTAATAATTTAAATCTCCATTTTTTTTTTAATATTGTATGTATAAACAAAGATCTTCTAAGATAAATATTTTTAGTGTCGCTAAGAGACTGTCTTTTATTAATTTATGTCTTTTACTACCCTCTAATACTTTTTTTTTCTACTATCGGATTATGGAAATTATAGTTATGTGAAAAATCTTAAATAAACATGATAAACATTTCAGATACTGATATTATTGCTCGTTTTAGTAATATGTAATGCAGCATTTCCTGTAAACCAATGTTAAGATTTGTTTTATGTGGTCCATTGGTACTTGTGAGTCATTGGTATTTAGATCTGTCATTATTCATTAAAACAACGAAAAAAATACTTTTTTTATTTAACACACCTTATACCTCTCCTACTTTGTCACTTACTGTATGAGACAGCTACAAAAACTACTTGACGATGATATTCTATGAAAGTGATACATGGGGTACATTTACGATCTGGGTGAATTTTCAAAACCGCACATTGTTAATTAATTTCATGGCTCGGGATTCGTCTATTTTAGCAAAATTATATTAACAAACTTATTTTTATGTATTAAGTTATAGGTAAGTTGTATAGAATAAAACTAAAATAATATGACAAAACATTATAGTGAAAAAAATGCGCTGAAAATCATTCACCGTAATTATACACTTTTAATCGTTAATTGTACAATATCTCAAAATATCTAAATTTTGCTTTGTTTTATTTTGTTTGTCATAACTGAAAGTTTTACCGAATAACCATTATTTTTCATAAACCAAAATGTATCCGATATTGTTATACGACTATTAAAAAAAAAATATATGGGATTTTCGCCACCACTTTCTGCAATTTTTGTTTCATAAAATTTGTTTAACGAATTTGATAAAACATACAAGTATCTGAACTAATTTTGAGGGACTTCCTTTGCACAACCTATTAGAGATCGAAACTGCACTGCACGAAGCTGCACATATTGCTGCTAAAATGACGTTAATTATATCGAAAGTATCAAGTTTGTCACAGACCACAGTATCTCATCAATAAACGACTGGTCAAATTTTTGGTAAGTATATTTTCTTTTTTAAACTATCTTTATATATATATTTCTTGTGTGCGTGTGTATGTCACTGAACTCCTCCTAAACGACTGGACCGATTTTTATGAAATTTTTTGTGTGTGTTCAAGGGGACTTGAGAATTGTTTAGATTCACAATTTGGTCCACTGGAAAATGGTTTTTTGATTAATTTTTAATAAGTAAGTAGGTGGTGATTTTGGAATGTTTCACATTTTTTCCGACGGACTGCGTTACCATGGCAATGTCAAATATTAAATAATATATTTTAATTATAGTCTGCCCTGACAGTTGACGTTGCGAAAGAAATAAGAAAAATATTTTAGTACTAGCGGCCCGATACGTGCTTCGCTACGTAAAAAGTGAAATTTGAAAAAAAATGGAACAAATTCATTTATTCAAACAAAAAATCTTTATTTACATATTCATAGGGTATCGATTGGTAGAATCATGATAAATGCACATGTAATGAAGTTAGACATTGTGATAACCTTTTAATATTTTTTTTTTAAAGTTTGATTTTTTAAATTAAAGACGCGTGTACAAGACAACGTCTGTTGGGTCCGCTAGTAAATGTATATATATGTAAAACTTATTTTTTATCGAACAAAGAACAGGGTTATTCAATGACTATCGTTGAAATATTCAGGTTACAACGTATTTTGTATTAATTCGTCATTTATCTCAACATTATTCACCGTAGAATTCTACCCGAGACGAATGATTTGTATTGAATAAAATGATGTTTCGTTTGTGTTTAATGATTTCCAGAAGAGGTTAATGATTTAGGTGTAATAAAAACCCTGAAGTTATTAAAATCAAATGCAATAGGTTCTGACGGCATTTCGCTGCAAATACAAAGAATACAAAGATTTCATTCTCTGCAGTACTGGACAGACACAAGGCCGATACGGAGTAGGTTTCATAATACAAAAAGATCTGAAACAATATATAGAAAGTTACCTACATCATACAAGTGTATGCTCCTACAGAAGAATCAGACGAAGAAGTAGTAAACATATTCTATGATACTGTTTACGAAGCAATGGGTAAAGCATATGATGTTTTTATTTTAATGGGCGATTTCAATGCCAAAATGGGTATGCCCCTAAAAGACGAATACTTAGTAACGAAGCAGTATGGGCTTGGAACCAGAAACATACGAGGTCAAAGATTAATTAACTTTGCCATGGAAAACAAGTTAGCTATCATCAACACTTTTTTCAAGAAAAAAGATAAGAGACTTTGGACATGGCGGTCTCCGAACGGACAATATAAAAATGAAATTGATTTCATACTATCAAACCGCCCACATTTATTTCACAACATTGAGACACTAAGTATAAATTTTTCATCAGACCACAGACCTCTCAGAGCCAAAATATTTTTTACTAAACAATTGGAAACACGATGCAAATTCGTAAACAAACAATACAGTACACTAAAAAATGTAGAAGAAATAACAATGTATGCCGAGAACTTGAAAACCCAAATATCCCGACTTCACCCAGACCACATCGAGACAGTGCAAGGAGTCCACGATAAAATAATGAAATGTATTACAGATTGTCTACAGATTCCACGACCTTCAAATAGTAAAGAAGCTCGTAGTGTTCTCACAGAAAATACCGAAAACGAAGACAAGAACTACAAAAAACCAATAACAAAACGCGGGCAATGAAAAACGAACTCAAAGCTCTATACAAACTGATAAGTAGATATATAAAGAAAGATTACAAGAGGCATAGAATCAAGACCATTCAAAAATATTTAGAACAAGAGGGAAGTCTAAAAAAAGGATACAAAGCACTACGAATAAGTAATACATGGATTGAAGGTTTGAAGGAGTCTGGAAAAACTGCATACAAAAGAAAAGATATAATAAATATTGCTACAAGATTCTATAAAACTCTATATAGTACAATAGACCTAAGTAAAGACACCAACTATAACCAAAAATTAAATGAAGAAATCGGACCAGAGACGTCACAATCCCGACCAATAGATTGCAATCATTGAAACAATAAAAATGCTGAAGCCAGACAAAAGCTCAGGATCAGACAACATCACCAACAACGCCATAAAATCTGCTTGTTGTATACTAGCGGCCCCACTAACAACATTATTTAATTTGATTTTGCAAACTGGGGACATACAATCCCAATGGTCCGAAACAAATATTATATTGATATACAAGAAAGGCGATCCAACAAACATCACCAACTATAGGCCGATAAGCCTCTTGCCTAGTATATATAAACTTTTTTCTTCAATAATAAACCAAAGAGTAAGTACAACGATAGAAATTAATCAACCTACAGAACAAGCTAGATTTAGGAAGAACTACTCTACTATAGACCACATCCATACATTAGAGTTAATAATTGAAAAGTATCAAGAATTTCAGAGACCACTATATATTTGGTAGTCTATACCAAAAAGCTTTCGATATGTTATCACACGAGAGTATATGGAGCACTCTGAAAGCACAAAATGTGGATCAAAAACTCATAACCATAATAAGGAACATTTACAGAAACAGCTCGAGTAGAGTCAAACTGGAAACTACAGGCCCAAGCTTCCCAGTCGGAGGAGGAGTCAGACAAGGCGACCCCCTGTCCCCAAAAATTTTTATTGCGGTACTAGAATCCGTCATAAGCAAATTAAACTGGAAAACTCGAGGACTATACATACACGGTAAATACCTAAGCCACTTAAGGTTTGCAGACGACTTAGTTTTATTATCAGAATCAAGCAGTCAACTACAATACATGCTAAATAGTCTGCATGACGCAAGTAGACAAGTTGGCTTAGAAATGAATATCACCAAGACCAAGGTCATGACGAACCACACAAAAGCAAGAATTACAATAGGAAACATCTCATTGGAATATGTACAACAATATATATATTTAGGAATACAAATAGGATTCCTAAGAGATAGCAAAGAATTAGAAGTGGAGAGAAGAGTCAGACAGACATGGAACAAATATTGGAGCTACAAGGAGGTATTTAAAAGCGAAATGCCTGTCACTTTGAAGAAAAAGGTCATGGACTCCTGCCTGATACCCTGCCTGACGTACGCGTGTCAAACCTGGAAATTCACAAATAAAATAAGAAATAAAATTATTACATGCCAACGAGGAATGGAGCGCAGCATGTTAGGCATTAAGAAAATACAAAAAATAAACCACACTAAAATAAGATCAAAAACAAAAGCAATAGATGCTCTTAGCCACATTCTAAAGCAAAAATGGAAATGGGCAGGCCATGTTGCACGTCTTGAAGATCGCAGATGGACTAAAACGGTTACTTCATGGAAGGCCCACAGGGCAAACGCTGCAGAGGTCGACCACTCGTTAGATGGGATGATGATCTGATAAAAACTGCGGGTCCGAAATGGCAACAAACAGCTCAAGATCGAGTGAAATGGAAAGCTTTGGAGGAGACCTTACCTGAGAGGGGTTCCAGTAGAAATATAGCACACTAGGTGTGTGTTAAAAAGTAATACAAATAAGTTGGAATAAATAAATATCAACATTAATACGTAGATATAAGTACTAACCCATTGTAGAAAGATATAGAAATACATATTACACATATGACAGTAAGAAAGCTGCTATCTAAATTGTAAATCTGGAAATAAAAGGTTTTTTATTTTTTTTATTTTATTTTATTTATTTTTATAAAAACCCTGAAGTTATTAAAATCTAATGCAATAGGTTCTGACGGCATTTCGCAGCAAATGCTTAAACTATCTCTACCTTACGTAACTGATATTATCACTAACATAATTAATGCTTCCATAAGTAGTAACACATTTCCATATATATATTGGGAGAGTGAAGAGTGCACACACTTCACTCTCCCAATATATAATGAAAATAAAAACCAAAATGTTATTCAGAGTGACGCTCAATTTTTATGTATAAAAGTTATTTAATTTGGCTATATATTTTGTACGTGTTGCGTGCACAACTAAAAGACAAACAGAAAAGGTTTATTGGTGGTAGACCATAACATCGGGTCGCCGGCAAAGTTACCACCCATCGGGCAAAGTCGTGCCGCAAAGCGACCTAGTCGTGTTCCGGCACGTTGCTCGATGAAGCCGTTTATGGGAAATGGGTCTGAACAGCTGCGGTACGTTGGCGAACCGGTTGACGTCGAGTTGGTGTTTGTTTTGTCGGGTGTCGGGGGGTTCGGGCGTCCCCGCAGTCTCCTGGCTAGCCTCCCAGTGGCATAACTTAACCAACTTCGACGCTGGGTTCGATACGTACCGCCTCGTTCAACTGCCATTTCCCATCCCTATTCACTTTTATTTTTTTTAATATGAAAAAGTTAAAAAAAAGGAACAAGTTGACACAGCGGTTGCACTCCTCCTCATATAAAGTGCACCTTACTAATATAAGGGGTTTGCACTCAAATCTTTTAGCTGTCCGCCACCACCTGGAGACAGAGCAACCGCAATTGCTCTTTTTGACGGAGACGCAGATTCAATGTCCTTTGAGCGCTACATACTTGGATTATCCCGGTTACTCGTTAGAGCACAACTTTCGCTCACGGGCCGGAGTCAGTGTGTATGCGCGGAACGACCTCTGTATTCAGCGTCTCCGTCACCTTGAAGACCCCACTTTTTCTTCCCTATGGGTTTTAGTGGACACAGGAAACGAAAAAATCCTGTATTCCTGTGTCTACCGTTCGCACAGCGGTGACCAGGAGGCAACTCGTTTATTTGAGTATCTCAGTGAGGCTGCGGATATGGCTCTGTATCAGTACCCTTCGGCGCAGCTCGTCTTTCTGGGGGACTTTAATGCCTGTCATCAGGACTGGCTGTTCCCGTACCAGAAGACCGACCCTGCTGGAAGAGAAGCGCGGAACTTTGCGTTGTCCTTGGACCTCTTTCAGCTGGTGAGGCAAGCGACAAGGGTACCAGATGTGGTAGGCCATACAGCCAATTGCCTGGACCTTCTGCTGACAACTGATCCGGACAGGTATCGTGTAGAGGTCACGTCCCCCTTGGGAACCTCCGATCACTGTCTGGTGAAATCTGTATTTACATATTCCCCACCAGCTTTCGAACCACATGGTGTTAGGCGAGTATGGAAATACAAGTCAGCAGATTGGGATGAGATGCGGCACTTTTTTGCGTCTTTTCCTTGGCGGCAGGTCTGCTTCTCTTCTTTGGATCCGTCGAGTTGCGCGGATGCTATAACTGATGTGGTGCATCAGGCAATGGAGTATTTTATTCCTTTTGCTGACGTACCCATCGGTGGCAAAGCTCGCCCATGGTTTAATGCCGAATGTCGTCATGCACATGACCGAAAACATTCGGCATACCTTATATGGGCTGATGCTCGAAGCCGCAAAACTCCAGATGTAAGTACAAAGAAGAGAGCCTTTAACCAAGCTGCCAAGTCCTACAAAAAGGCATTGCGGAAGGCTCGTCTCGATCGAATCGCTAAGAATGGCGAAAAGCTCTCTGTCAGACCAACTGGCAGTCGAGCTTTCTGGTCTCTTGCGAAAGCGATCGAGTCGAATTTCTGCCAACCCTCACTGCCTGCTCTGCTGAAGCCGGATGGTTCCCTGGCCCACACAGCAACAGAGAAAGCAAATGTATTTGCTTCTCTGTTTGCTGATAATTCGCATCTAGACACTGGCAATGCTTCTCCAGCACATCTTCCTCACTGCGGTATTTCGATGCCTGAAATCCGCATCACTAACAAAGAGGTATGGAGAACATTGTGTCGTTTAGATGTGAATAAAGCCAGTGGTCCTGATGGTATACCAGCCATTTTGCTCAAGACATGACTGAGTTGTTTCCTGTACTGACACGTCTGTATCGTCTCTCTTTCATGACTGGAATAATGCCGAAATCCTGGAAGCTTGCTAATGTGCAACCCGTGCCCAAAAAAGGCAGCCGTGCCGACCCTGTCAATTACAGATCGATTTCAATCACCTCCATACTCTGCAAGATTATTGAGCGTGTATTGAACTCGCGCCTACTAGCATACCTAGAAGGTAACGATCTCCTCAGTGACCGACAATACGGGTTTCGCCGTAATAGGTCTACTGGGGACCTCTTAGTGTATGCTACACACATTTTAGGCGAGGCCATCGAGAAGAACGGAGAAGCGGTTGCCGTCTCTCTGGACGTCTCGAGGGCATTTGACAGGGTCTGGCATGCGAGCCTTATAAGCAAGCTTTCAGCGTACGGTATATCTCCTGGTCTGATCGGCTGGGTAACGGACTTTTTTGGCCAGAGATCTCTCCGAGTAGTTGTTGACGGGTGTTCCTCGGCACCCTTGACAATAAATGCCGGAGTGTCTCAGGGGTCCGTTCTTTCTGCAACTCTTTTTCTGCTGCACATTAATGATCTGTTGAAGCCCGGTATCTATGGGTATGCAGACGACAGCACAGTTGTAGAAAGATATCTGCCGAGTACTCGGGCTAGTCGAAATCAAGTACAGTCTGAAAGAGAAGCCATGGTACAACGTTCGAATGACAAACTTCAGGCAGTCTCCTCATGGAGCAATGCCAATCTTGTCAAGTTCAACGCCACCAAAACGCAGACGTGTTTGTTCACCGCCAAAAAGAGCCCTTTCACCTTGGCTCCTACTTTCCAGAATGTATCCTTGGAATACAGTGACCGGCTTCAGTTGTTAGGTTTAGAGATTTCCTCGAACCTCAACTTTGGTCGGTTCATTGAGTGCAGAGCAAGAGCAGCAGCAGCAAAGCTTGCCGTTCTTGCGTAGGTTCGGCAGTACTTTACACCGGGACAGCTTATTGTTCTATACAAAGCACAGATCCGGTCGTGTGTAGAGTACTGTGGTCACATATTTGCTGGTGCCACAAAGTCTCATCTTGCGGTTCTGGACTCAATTGAGAGGCGAGCAAAGAAGCTTATCGGCGATCCCGAATTGGTCGAAGCCGACCTCCAAAGCCTTGAACACAGGCGTAAAATTGCTAGCCTCTCAGTATTCTATAGGATACATTTTGGTGAGTGTGCGCAGGAACTACACGACTTAGTTCCCCCGTCCCCCTTCCATCACCGGACGTCCCGACGCACGGCAAGTATCCATCCTTTTGTTGTGGACATTCCACCTGTCCGAACGAAGCGCTTTGCTTCCTCATTTTTAGTGCGTACAGCGAAGGACTGGAACAATTTGCCTGCGTTGGTATTTCCGGCCAAATATAATGTGGGTATCTTCAAGAGAAGAGTGAATAGGTTGCTAGGGCAATGCGCCTTACCATCTAAGACTACATTTCACTTACCATCAGGTGGAATGTAGTCAAGCATTGCCCTAGATCGTATAAAAAAAATAAAAAAAAACAATTAAAATGATAGAAATGGATACTGTTAGTATACCCCTCACATCCTGGCTATTTATTTTGTAATATTTTCAATGTAGAGACTACTCCTCTACAGATATATTATATGTATAGAAGAAGATTTTATTGGTACCTATTATGTGATTCGACATAAATTGACATAACTTTTTTATTTCTTAACCAATTCAAATGAAATAAACACTAAATGTTAAGTGAAGACTGTTACAATATATTCCTGAAAACCGCTTTCAAATTGGTTAAGCCGTTTCTGAGATTAGCGTGCACAAACATACAGGCATATAAACACAGACATACAGACAAAATGAAAAACCATTGTTTTGGGTTCTCTTGCTCTTATAAAGGCCCCCCATGTTTTTTTTTAAATATGTTCCATGTGCTGAAATCGATCAGTGACAATTTTATTATATGTATAGATTCTATTTTCATTTCTTCCCTATGATTGTATTATAAAAAAATAACTTTACAATTACAACAACAACAACAAAAAACAATACCCCGCATAAAGATGTGACTGTTTAATAAAGGAAGAAATAAAAATGCAAGAGAGTTAACAAGGTAAATAAAGAAATTACGATATCTAATCGTATAGTCTAAGTCCTCAATGATTAACTTTGTAATATATACACTATCAACGTACGTACAACGGTCCCCCCACGCAACGACTTCAATAAGTAGGTACATAATAATATAATTTTTATTCTTTTTAGAGGTCTTTTTGTATCGGGTATTTTTTAAATTTTTAATAAAATTTTTATGTTATTATTACTATGTATTTTCTGTTTATTTGGTAAAATAAAAAAAAATATTTCTTATTACCGACTTAATAGTCGGAAAGCTTCTTCGAAATCCATCTAGAAGTTTTTGTGTAGTGTATGAACAAGCAACAAGACAAATAGACAAACATTTTTGAAACTAGTCAGAGTAGCTATTATATTTTTCGTTAAATATTTAATGTTCAAATTTTCGTTACAATTTTATTAGATTCATAGATATACTAGCGAGGCCTGCGCCTTCGTACGCGTAGATTTCGATTTTGATAAAACGTAGCCTTTGTACTTACCAATTTATGTAAAAACTATAAGCCTTCAAACTGGTAAGCAGCAATGGTACGACAATAAGAGATTATTAATTTCTTTATTTGTTAACGGATTGTTAAAAAGAGCAAAATGTAAAGTGAATCACATGACAATATATTCCCGAAAACTGCATCCAAATCGATTAATCCGTTTTTGAGAGTACTGTTCACAAACATACAGACATACAGACGAACAGATAATATGAAAAAACATTGTTTTGATCCCCCCATAAGGTTTTTTTTTTACTTTCCATGTACAGAAATGGATCAGTGACAATTTAATTATATGCATAGATAGATACATACCATTATTTATTAATACAGAAAAATAAATAATACTTACTACTTGAAGTGTTAGCTTTTGACTGGTGAATTATAATATAAATATAGCCAAAATTTAAGTCAAGGATGTATGAATAGTCTTCTGTCAACAAACCTGAGGTTAACAAACAACGTGATGTAGACAAAGTCAGACTTTGAAACGGGATAAACACATGTGTTAGAGTCTGGAACGGGATAGACACATGTTCTAGCAACTGGTTTACTTTACTTAAGCTAATATTTAAGATATCTCGATGATATGTATAAACGGTTACCTACTTCTACCATTATAGGAAATATTAAATATAGTAATTTCAGCATTTTGCCAATTTTTCAGCGACGATGTTCTTTTGTAATGCCGAGGATTCTGCAGGTAAAGCAAATAAATTAATAAATACACCAATCGTATGTATAAGGGTAACATGACATAGTATGCCATCTTATACTCACGTTTTACCCAATTAATATGTTAATTAAATTCGCAGGTTAGAATGCCCTCTTAGCATTAATTGTGTCATGTAATAGTCCTATTTCATACCCCAAATTATTTCGAATAAAAAATCCTTACGTGGTTTTTCACAACTAAACATAAGCAAAAACATTTTTTATTTTATTTCAAAATATGCACTACTTGTCAATCTCCGCTCACTTTCCACCATACTGATTTTGAATATCTGTGACACCCAGAAACACTCTGAAACGCCACAAGACCGCACTTAGCGCAAATATTTAATTCAAAATTGGTAGAACGTAATCTTATTTTGGTATGCCATCTTAAGCACAATTCCCCTACAGGAAAAAGTCCGGTCTAGATGACGAAACACCAACATGCCCAGGGATTTTGTAACGCTTTCCGTACACGTCCATCATAAAAGTCCAGTCAGAAGTCGCGTCTAAAACAGAACTTATTTCTGTTTTAGACGCGACTTCGGTTTAGATATTTTGGAGGAACATTCTTTTACGAATTCTACAGATTGGTCTGTAGTTGTCTTCCGCGCACTTGCTTCTGAAAAACTAACCGCTTCCCGTATGCTTTCTAATACCTTATCGACGCAAGTATTATCCTCTATCTAGAAGTGCCCTACACCCTTCCAATAAGTGTACCCGGGTTCCTACTACCTCCCCACAGATATTGCAAGACTTTTCCGTGGCTTTGCCTTTGATTTGCATCTTGATAAATTACTTTGATTTGGGAGAATCATTAGGAATGCATTAAGATAACATTTTAATAATGCTGGGTTACAAAAATCTATGGCTAGCCATTAATAATAATACAAATATAATAGTATAATAATAGTTTCATTTGGATCTTGAAAATCCATTGTTTCATCAAAAATTCAAGAAAAATTCAAATTATCTTTATTGAAGTAGATATTTACACGCACTTTTGAATCGTCAATTACATCAAATTGGTCAGTATAGTCAGTCTGTGAGTAAGCTACCACCAGCTCGGAATATTGTTCTGCTGAGAAGAGCTGGCCAGAAACTCAACAGTTGCTCTTTTTAAATGAAATTTAACAATGTTTGACTTATAAATTATAACATCAGCCCTACAGATGAGTCAATGATCCAAGTTCCACACATTTCGATTAACCAAAAATTCTTGAATATTATAATAAGATTTATTTAATAATATACTTTTAATTTTAGATTTAAAGCTAGGAAAAGGAGATCTAAGATATATTGTGGATTTTTATTATATATGCATATACTCAAGCCCATGAAGGATTTGTTAACTTTTTGCAGTCGAAATTTTGGCGTTACGAGCTTATTTATATTTCTTGTATTGATCGTATGTCTGCGCTGTTTTTAAAATAAGCATTTAAATTTTGGCGTATATAATAAGTTATTAAAAATGTATTGAGAAACGACCGTAAGAATATAGATTTGTTTAAAATCATCTCTCAGGTAGTCTCTAGCTTTTAAGTTACAAATAGCCAGTCTAGCTCTTTTTTGTAAAATAAATCATCATCATCTCCCTGCCCTTTTCCCATTTTATGTGGGATCGGCACAACATGTTCTCCTCTTCCATTCTTGCCTATCAGCTGTCATCTCAACAGTCACTCCTCTTTTACTCATGTCATCTTTCACACAATCCATTCATCTTTTTTTTGGTCTACCTCGACCCACAGGTCCTTCCACATCCAAATCTAGTATTCTTCTTGTTACATGGCATTCATCCCTTCTCATAACATGTCCATACCATGCAAGCCTTTTGCTCTTCATTTTGTCTGTCAGTGGCGCAACTTTCAAACTTCTTTTAGTTTACCGTCGTTTTGAATCAGTGATCCGAGGTACCGGAAGTTGGAGCAGACTGGAAGGGATACACCATCTAAAGCAATGGAACCAAAACCGGACGTACCACCGAAGTCGCAGAACAGGTGCTTCATTTTAATTCTGCAGACCTTTAGTCCGACACTCTCCAGTCACTCCTGCCATTTTTCCAGCCTTTTCTGGACCTCAGACACTTCCTCTCCAACAAGGTCGTCGACGAACAGCATGCACCAGGGTGCCTTCTCTGTATGTCCGATGTCAATGCATCCATTACCAGGAGGAACAAATAAGGACTTGAAGCCGATCCCTGGTGTACATCTACAGCCACATTGAACTTGTCGGTTACACCGGCAACAGTCCGGACATGCGTATTCGCTCTTTTATACATAGCACGTACAAGTTGTACGTACTTCCCAGGCACTTCCTTCTCTTTCATGGCTCACCACAGAACCTCACGTAGCACACTACCGTATGCCTTTTCCAGGGCAACGAACACCATGTGCAGGTTTTTGCGCGTGTGCCTGTATTTTTCACACACTTGGCGCAGTGCGAATATGCCGTCCGTTGTTCCACGCCCGGGCATAAATCCAAATTGGTTCTGTGATACTTGACTTTCTTCTGTCATTCGTCTTTCTATCACTTCTCCCAAATTTTCATACTATGTGACATGAGCTTTATTCCTCTATAATTGTTACAGTTCCGCCTCCTCTTGTAACTCCCTCTCTTCGCCTCCTCTTGTAACAAGTTGTTAAAGAATAAGGGCAGCCACTTAAAGCCATCCATATTTAGAACCTTCCACGCTGGTATGCCATCTGACCCAGTTGCCTTACCATTCTTCATACCTTCTACAGCAATCTTAACTTCGTCCATACTAATCTCTTTCACTAATGACATGTTTACTGGCGCTTCAGGTAGAGCACCATACCATTATTCTCCTCATTCATTAACTTTTCAAAGTATGCCTTCCAACATTCTTTTATTTCCTCATGGTTCGTCCAAACCTTTCCTTCTTCATCTTTTATGCATTTAATATGAATCAAGTCTCTTGCATTCATCTCTCTCGATTTTGTCAGTCTATAAAGATCTTTCTGACCATGTGGGCTTTCCTGTGCCTAGTACAAGTAGTCCTGTAATTTAGCCCTTGCCACTGCGACAACTCTTTTAGAATTTTTCTTACATTAAATATACATCCTCTTTTTATTTTGTTTCAAATCATCATTTACATCGTCGGCATTCTTCCATTTCTTGAAAGCATTCTTCTTTTCTTCTTAACCAAGTTAAGTCTATTGCGCTTGATTAGTAAATAATCTATTTGGGTTCTATGGATGCCACTTAGGTATGTTATTAAGTTTAGGTCTCGTTTTTCCAAAAAAGTATTTGTAATTGCAAGATCGAACGCCAAGACTGCTTGCAATAAATTCTCGCTCTCCTGTTTTGGCTTCCAAAACCCCACCCACCATGCACTCTTTCATATCCTCCATCCATTTTTCCCACATGTCCATTAAAATCCCCACCTATAAAAATTTCTTCTTTAGATGGTATGCTGATTATAACCGCATCAAAATCCTCCCAAAACTATTTTTTTTACTATATCGTCACATCCAGTCTGCGGTGAATATACACTTACATAATACATTTATAATAACATTACTTAATAGCAACTTAACAACTATCAGTCTATCATTTATTCTTTTAACGTCTATTACACATTTTTTCATCTCCCTATCAAGCACTACTCCTGCTCCATTCTTCTTGCCATCACTCCCGCAATAATAAAACTTATATTCCGCTCCAATTTCTCTCGCTTTCTTGCAGACAAGCCACATTTATTATTTTTCTTTCTAAAAAATCAACTAACTCACGAGCTCTTCCAGTCATCGTTCCTACGTTCCAACTCGCTATCATCAATCTTACTTCACGGACTCACTTCTTACGTTGCACCCGTTCCTGATGCAACAACCCTCGTCCATTTCCCACAGATGCCGGGTGCTGCGTCTGCGCGTAGCCTGGGGGGTACGCCCTAACATTATCGCTTTCTAATATTCGTAAGACCATGTTGTAGAAGTTTTAGTTATTTTGTTTTTTATGACCGGCCGCCTGCCTGACTTCAACCCTGACTTCAACGTGACTTCTCCCATGCGTCATAGATGTGCTTACGAAGCGCACCCGCATCAGTTGTTAATTTGCCTTTGGTAAAACCATATTGTTCACTATGCATGATTTCATTTGAAACAAATTCTGTCATTTGGTTTAGAATAGAAATAGGCCTTAATTTTCGGGTTCTAGCCTATCGCCACTTTTTAAGAAAGAAACTACTTTAGTATTTTTCATTAAATCTGGGCATGTACCGGTATCAATACATTTGTTAAAAAAATAATAATTAAAAACCCACAATACAAAAAGAACTCTAAAAAGAATTTGAAATTGAAGTCCTTACTTCGGAGGACCCTTGTAGGTACGTTGACAATGGTGTCTATTTTACGAAGTTAATCATTGAGGTCTTAGACTATACGATGTCGTAATTTCTTTATTTGCATTTGGTAACTTACTTGCATTTTAATTTCTTCCTTCATTAAACGGTATGACGCAATGACTTCCATAAGTACATAATAATATTATTTTATTATAGTATTCTTTTTAGAGGTCTTTTTGTATCTGGGGTTTTTTTTAATTTTTAATTTGATTTTTTCTGATTTTTAAAGTTATGTTACTGGTTTCTTAATTGTACTTAATAAACCTATGGACACAAATTTTCAGTTGTTTAAGTATTTCTATCAATTTATCCTAATATTAGAAACTGCTGGACCGATTTAAAAAAATCTTTTAGCATAAGAATCCTACATTATCAGAGGCTATATTTTATAATCATCATCATCTTCATTACTAAAATTATAAAGAGGAAAGATTTGATTGTTTGTTTGTTTAAATTGAATGGGCTCCGAAACCACTAGACCGATTTAAAAAAATATTTTACGGTTAGAATCCTACATTATCCCTCATGAATATAGGCTATATTTAATACGAGAAAAAATAACTATCCGCGTGAAAATTTCGACAATGTAATAAATTTCAAAGACTTTCATATAGCTAGGTATATACGAATATTAAAAAATAAAAATTTTAGAGTTAAAATGATTTACAATCACTAATAACAATATGATGAAATTATTTATATTATCACTAACTGTTTCCCGTGGCTCTTTATGACTACGATCATAAGCCATATAAATATAATTTCCACAGTCTACGTAGACGCAGTCACGGGCAACAGCTATCCCTAATAAATTACTTTACCTGAGTAAGCAAGTGTAAAAACCTTTTGGCCTACATAACAAAGTTTTTTTTCTATATAGCGCTGGCGAAGCCGCTGGGAACAGCTAATTATTGCATAAGAACCTTTCACCCGCACGAATAAAACGTCAATATTTCGACCAAACATGAATAAGAACCATCTCGACAAACATAGCTTTCGATTAAAAAAAACCGCATTCAAATCCGTTCACGCATTTGGCCGCTACATTGCCACAGACATACAGATACACAGATACACAAATACACAGATCGACTGGTCAAACTTATAACACCCTTCTTTTAGTCGGGGGTTAAAAATACATAAACATTCGCAACGAAGTATGAATTAAAAAAAAAAAGTAAATTGTCTTTCATAAATAAATCAACTCGTGTATTAAATTTTAAAATATTTAAATTTATATTGTTTTCTATTTTGCTCGGATCAGATTTGTGGTGCAATTGTGTCAAAGGCTGTCTAATTATAACGTCAAGATCAGAATCGCCCTGTGGCGACGTGGCCAATAGGAATGTTAATACACAATCAAATAAACTTTCATAATATTTTTTTTTTGTTAAATAGCTTTTGGTAAACGTAAGTAAGACAATAGGTTAAGATAGTATAAGGTCTACGTAGCGATGGCATGGTTTATACAAGATGATATAGACTATCGAGACGTGTGCCAAGTGAAGTGCACGTTCTTAAGAGCTCTTGATGGAACAATGAAATTCATAGTGTATTTATTCATGCCAATGTCATGATGTAGGACATCCAAAAGAAAATTATAAGATTTTGTTATGATCGACATCTTTACGATACAGATGAAGATAAAATTGTGTTTTGTTAGAATTACAAAAATGGCTAGTGTTCTAGCAAGATATTTTAAAGAATACCTATCGGTTAATTGTAGTATTTAATTGTTTAAGTACTTAAAAGTACTTAATAATCATAAAGTAGCTACCCTGTCCTTATCGGTTTATTTTTAATTTTATATTTAATGTTTTGGAAAATATCTACAAGTATAGCCACATGGCTATATAAGCTTATTTTATTTTTTTATAAATATAGAATGAAAAATAAACCGACACGAGAATGCTTAATTAACCGAGACAGACAGCGATACGGTATCTCAATTGGTAGAGCGACGGTTTCCCAGAGGACGCGGGTTCGAATCCCTGCCCGTATCGTTTTATTTTTCATTCTATATTTATAAAAATTCTACATTTATTTAAAATATCTTAATAATGCAGCTTACCGCATTATTGGAAGAATTTAACCAACATTGCAGTACCTAGAAGTGTAATTATTACCTTACCTTATTGTATTTGCTTTAAAAGCAAAATTTTAAAAAAATATCCTCTGCCCGTATCGGTTTTTTACATTCTATATTTATATAAATTTAAATAAGCCTAACATGGCTATACATGTTTAAAGATATTTTCAAAATATCTTTCTCTGAATATTTCGAGTAGGCACCTTATACAGATTTCACTACATACATATATATCTATTGCTACTAACTTGTAGGTTAACTCAACCAAATATAAATTGTATTTTTTAGTATAATTACATTGGGTATCTATTCCATTAATTGTAAATATATATTTCTTTAGAAAAAAATAAAAAAATATATTTTGAATGTATCCAATATAAACTTTATTTAAGCAACAGAATGACACTTAAAAACTGAAGTTCGTTGAAGTGAATTTGCCTATTTTTTAACCCACTCTGCAATAGTCGTCACAGTGGGCTTTCAATTAATCGTCGTTTGGTTCCCGAGCACTACCGATTCATTTCGGGGCTATAAATTTCCTTTGCGTCGAATGCCGCTGCCATTAAATGATTAGTCCATGTATGGGGCGGACGATTCGTATAGCACTATTCTATGAAATACTGCTCTTGCAGAGAGAACCTGTATAAATGTCCTGATGACTATATACATGATAAAGTTCAGGGTGGTAAAAAATCAATCGGCAAATATGATAAATGTTGACATATAACGCAAAACCTTACCTTTTTTAGTCTGTCTGTTTATGTGCTTGCTTATCAAGATCCACTAGTCTAATTAACAAGATTTTTATGATATTGTTATGGTTATGTGTAGAGGAAACTTATGCCAAAGGGTTAGCTACTATTTATATTACAGACACTTAAAAGTATTACTCACATTATCAATAAATAATCGCCTAGGGTAGGGACACTAAGTCTGATGGATTGGATTCACAAATGAACACTGTGAGTACTTTTGTCCTTATTCCTTTAAAATCGAAGACTACCTAAATAATGATATTATCTTTTAATAAATAATATTAATTACATCTTATACTTTGTAAAAAACTTAAAGATAAAATTTCAGAATTATTTGTTGATGGCCTAAAAAAATGGGATGACTAGATTTAAAAAATAACTAACTATAATAAGTTATAGTAGCGGGTTTTTGATAAAAAATCTACCGACAAATAAAAATGTATTCAGATAACTCCTGAATATTAGAGTTTTAGAATTGAATGTTGGAGTCATCAAGGTATTTCATCACATTAAAAACAAGTGCTTTAAATGTTGCAAAAAGTCAATTCAGGTAGTGTGATTGGTTCCTTTATCTACCTGATGTTTAATAGGTTAATATATCGGAGAAAACAAGCAAGAAGGAAGTTACAATTTCGAAGAAATATAAAAGTCGTGACACACATTCTGACAATTGAATAATCCTAACGGAGAATCTTGCAAACTTACAGCTTATTAGGCGTAAATTAAATACACCTAACAGTAATTTCAAACGAATTTCTGTTATGTTATCATACACGTTTGACTCTCCCCAAGCTATCTTTCGATCCTATTCTTAGTGAAGAAAGGATAGGTATCTAGAATACAGATTGTATTCAATCTCAAGGGAACACAGGTAGTATTCAATATTAAGAACAATCACTTAGGATTAAGACCTTTCAGTCTTCTTTTCTTCTATATGGTGGCAAAATACAAAGATAGTTTGAGACAGGTATATTTTCAAATATTAATTCAGGCAGCTCCATCACGCTAAAACCCGTATGGGCCAGTTGGCCCATCTAATAATTTATCGGTGTTCGAGCAATGAAACTCAAGAAGGAAGAAGGAATGGCTTTATATTACTCTGTCAGAATGGCGCCAGAAAACCGCCTGTCCTGTCAGTTTTATTTCACATTTACGTTGACAGCGAGTCGCTACACCCGCTTTAAAAAAACCTTACTCTTTTTCGCTCATATTTAACCACAAACGATACTAATGATTGTAGTAGAGTTCATTTTCTGGTTTCGAGCAGGTGTTCTGACTTTCTAAAACTTATTTTTTTTTATTTTTCTATATATATATATACTAGCGGACCCGACAGACGTTGTCTTGTACACGCGTCTTTAATTTAATAAAATCAAACTTTAAAAAAATATATTAAAAAGTTATCATAATTCAACCAATCGATAATCGATATCGTAAACCAAGATTTTTTGGTTGAATAAATGAATTTGTTCCAATTTTTTTTTTAATATCACTTTTTACGTAGCGAAGTACGTATCGGGCCCCTAGTACTAAAATATTTTTCTTATTTCTATCGCAACGCCAACTGTCAGGGCAGACTATAATTAAAATATAATATTATTTAATATTTGACACTGCCATGGTAACGCAGTTCGTCAGAACAAATGTGAAACATTCCAAAATCACCACCTACTTACACATTAAAAATTAATTAAAAAACCATTTTCCAGTGGAACAAATTGTGAATCTAAACAATTCTCAAGTCCCCTTGAACACACACAAAGAATTTCATAAAAATCGGTCCAGTCGTTTAGAACTAGTTCAGTGACATACACACGCACACAAGAAATATATATATATAAAGATATATATATATATATTATTTTTCTATATACTACAATAAACTAACAAACTAAATAAACAAACAATTAACAGTGTATTCCAAAAGTTTTTAGAGTAGTATTATTTATATATCTGGTTGAGAACAGTATTCATTGGGTTTTCTGCGTTATTCTTAGTACTACAAAAAAAACAACTTTACTACAATCATTAATATTGTTTGTAGTTAAATATGAGCGTAAAAAATAAGGTTTTTTTTAAAGCGGATTCCAGCGTGATGGAGGTCCAATCAGCCACCATTGTTAACGCCTACGGATCATCATTTTAAAA
Source organism: Napeogenes sylphis (assembly GCA_959347405.1). NCBI lineage: Eukaryota > Metazoa > Arthropoda > Insecta > Lepidoptera > Nymphalidae > Napeogenes > Napeogenes sylphis. The sequence continues at coordinate 22,555,891 of OY365782.1, forward strand.
TTAAAGTGTTGAATGAATTTGCTTTATTATAACCTATAAACCATTGGTCATCTCATTCTTACCTAGGAGACAATTTTAAATAATAAAATTCGTAAATTAATTCGTTTGTACGCCAAAATAATTACGAGACGAGACTTCTTACCATCCATCGAATCTTCTTAGCATTCCATGGATTCACCGTGAGGGTTCTGGGCCCATAGCGTTGCATAGAGAGGAGCGCAAACAATACCTGGGATTTTCGACCTAATTAAAGGTTTTAGAAGCCTCTTTATGATGCTCATAAACGCTCATGTACATTATCCACACATCCAACCAAAAACCTTAACCAAATTTATAAAATTATCAAATAAAAGAACCTAATGCCACTTTTAAATACGTTCTAGAAATGAACCGATGTTGGTTCTACAAAGGCCAACGTCTTTTAGTAAGTTATAGAGATTTCGCTGTTATACCTCTCGCTTCCACTGCCTTCGCGTATACTTAACTACAATTTTTTTCCTGGACAGTTGGTTGGTCAGTTCTTAATAGCTTAACTTGTTAGCTTAAATGTGCGATCCCTGGGAATGTTTGTTTCCCAAGGAACAGTAAGCTCCACAAGTATCACGCGCCTTAGATGTTTTAAATACAGGAAGGAGTTCCGGTCTGGATAACCAATGACCGCATAGATTTTTGAATTCCTTTAAAAAAAATCCAATCTGGAGCCGTTGGAAAATAGAATAAGGCTTCGGTTTTTTTTTTGGAGGAGCCTTTTTTACGACCTCTACAGATCGTTTGGTAGTCATTATACCTTTCCGCATTCTAGCTACTGAAAGACTAACTGCTTCCCTTATGATTTCTACTACCTTATCGTGGCAACGCGAGTATTTACTTCTATCTATAAGTACCATACACCTTACTAAAAGGAGTTTCGCAGTTCCTACTGCCTCCCCACAGATGTTGCAAGATTTTCGGGGATTTTTCCCTATCTTATTAAATTACTTTGATCTGGGAGAGTTATTTGGAATGCATTAAGATAAAATTTTTGTAATGCTGCGAACCAATCATAAAGCAGGGTGCGTCATCTCAAAGCTAGTGGAATACATAAAATCTCGTACGATCAGACAATCATTTTGAATTTCTACGCACATCGCTTTCAGTGGGTAGTTATTATTTTCGTCTTGTCGAAGAAGCGATTTTGTTATTTCTAAATCTCATTCTATTCTACCTATACAATAAAAAAAATACAAAAAAGTTATTGAAACCATAGGAGTAGCTTAAGTTTGTTGTAATTTTATTTATGTTCTACTATATTCTAAGAAATTTAATTAATTTTCTACAAAATACAAAGATTTTCCTCAGAGTTACATTTTATTAAAAAAACAAAATGGAATTAATTTCGAGATATGATAATGATATGATAGTTTCGATATAGAACCCGCACCCCTTACACTTGGCCTTGGACAGAGACTATAAATAAATTAATTTTGAATGAGCAAACTTAAATTATAAAAAGTATTATTTTTAAATTGTTAAAATACGTAAATGAAACAACCATCAAAGTTGTTTTATTTACACATTATTATCGCACTATACTTGCGTACGTGTGCGTGGTTGAGATTTGTGATTTTAAAGTGCCCTTAGTAGGTTCTTTTGTTTTATAATTTTATAAATTTGGTTAAGGTTTTTGGTTGGATGTGTGGACAATGTAGGTGAGCGTTTATGAGCATCATAAAAGGGGCTTCTTAAACCTATAATTAGATGCAAATCCCAGGCATTGTTTGCGCTCCTCCTCATGCAACGCTATGGGCCCAGAACCTTCATGGTGAATCCATGGAATGCTAAGAAGTTTCGATGGGTGCTAAGAAGTCTCGTCTCGTATGTCTTTTGGCGTACAGACGAATTAATTTACGAATTTTATCATTTAAAATTGTCTCCTAGGTACGAATGAGGTGACCAATGGCTTATAGGTTATACATACATAAATATACACCTGGTCTCAATATTAAAGCAAATTCATTCAACACTTTAATTTCAAAGTGAATATCCGTTATCAATGGTGGCTCAATGGAAATAAGCAGTAATAAAACATTACAGTTTTATTTTCATAAAATTTGTTGGAAGTTGGAACCTCTCTGGCCCCGTTTTAATGTAGTTTATACGTATAAACAATACAAGGATATATGTATATATACAATACATATAAACAATACAAGGATATATGTTTATACCTATATACATATATCCTTATTAAAATATAATGTCTTAAGGTTTGTACTTTTGATTCTACTACTACTATACTTGAACTTTTAATTAATCAATTAAATATCCTGATGTTTTGTTACACTTATTAGCGTTGCTAATGATTTGCTATTATGTTATGGCAGGAGTCGTCTCCGTATTTTTCAAATGTTTTAAGGCATTTTAGCATGCATATGTATTCAACTTAAGTGTTTTATTTGTGTGCAGTGTCAAGAAAAAAATTTGCGGTCACAAAAATTCTGGGGGCATAGCCACCGGAAGGTTCCTTGTATATATTTCTTCTTACCTTGTGAATGAAATTGTTTTTTTAGTATTCCTTTAAATTATTAAATATTTAATGATCAATTAATTAATAATTTATTATGGAGTCCAGCATTTATAATTCCAGGGAAACTTCGTATTATTGAGTGATTCTTATGGCGGAGAGGCGCGATCTAGCGAATATAAAGAGGCAATTTTGGAAACTTAAAAATTTTTGCTTGTACAGCAAAACAGAATTAACGTCTCTCAAAAGTTGTGTCCTGGGCCCGTTGAATAAACGAAGATATAAAATTAAAAAAAAAATAAGATTGAAGATTAATCAATGAACCACTATCACGAAGACTACATTTGATGGTGACAATTCTCACCGCACACTTTTTAAAACAATACAGTGGTCGTTACTCCCTTGTATTTATTAAGCCCTATTTAGTACACTGAATGTAAATATAACAATAATATTCATTTTCCTAACTTCGTATTTATTAAGTCAATTTTATGTAAGGATCTAATAATTATATGGGGCAGTGCTGCTAAAATTATTTTTATATTTATATTACAAAAAAAGAGCTACATGGGCTATTTATAACTTAAAAGCTAGAGATACCCAGAGAGATGTTTTTAAATAAATCGGTATACTTACGGTTGCTTCTCAATACATATTTTATAAATGCCAAAATTTAAATACTTATAAAAACAGCGACAGACACACGATAAGTACAAGAAATTAAAATAAATTCGTAAAACCTCAATTTCGACTTCAAAAAGTTAACAAATCCTTCATGGTCCTGTGTGTACGCATATTTAATAAAATTCCACAAGACCTCTTAGATATTCATTTTCTTAGTTTTAAATCTAAAATTAAAAGTATGTTATCTAAAAAAAATTGTTATAACATTCAAGAGCTTTTGGTTGATCGAAATGTGTGGAACTTGGGTTATTGACTCATTTTCAGGGTTGATGTTATAATGTACAATACGTAAACAATTCAAAATTTTATTTAAAAAGTGCAAATGTTGATTTTGTGGCCAGCTCTTCTCAGCAGAGCAGAATTTGTGGTAGCTTACTCACGGACTGACTATACTGACCAATTTAATGTTATCATTTACGATTCAAAAGTACGTTGAATAACTACTTGAATAAAGATATTTTGAATTTGAATGTATAGCTGCTGTCTACAACTTTGTCTTCTCTCCTTCTTCCCCATTTGTTTAATATTCGTACTGTTCATGAGTATTATCTATGATTTTTTATTATTTGTATGTGTATATACACTGCAAGATTAACTTTGCTTTGCTTTAATTCTGCTTTGGGACAATTCTATCCCATTTAGTTTTTAAAATATAATATTTATTTATTATTTTCCTTTTATGATAAGTATTTTATTTGTTGGTTAACTTAGCTTTATTTTATATGTAGATTGACTTAGCGAGAATAATAGTATTCTTATCTTGTAATCTAATCGCATCAATGTAGTAAAAATAGCTCAATTTATCGATATATGCCTAAAACACAAAAGTGATTTGGACTTTTTTTCAATTGTGAGTCACCCCTATGAAAACGAAAATATTTGAATTTGGAATTTTTACGTTGTAATCATCATTTTATATGATTAAAGTGTTCTTTAATTCAACGTGCTCAAGTGAGGTTGTCACTGAAGAGGCACGAGTTTTGAATTAATGCCGTCCAGTTGTGATTACCTGCTGTGAACGAAACGAGGGAAACTGCCTTATGAGGATCGTGACTTAATTAGTACGAACAAAAACTTTTCCGGATTTTGTTCCTTGAATATTTCGATTTAAATTAAAGAAGGTCGGTAGCCAAGGAGAGTTCAATCTTTATAATCTCTGTGTCAACATAATGCATAGCTATGCTATATTTGGTTAACTTTAAAAGATATAAAATATAGTTTCACCAAAATGTAAGTTTAAAAGAATAGCGGACTTTGAAAATTAATTATCGTCAAGGAATTATGCACAACAGCATCTACGGAATCTTATTTAAATTGGTTTCTCCTGTTTGTGTTGGCGCTCGTCGCACCTGGGCGCGAGGCTTAAGGAAAGGATGCTAAATAAATATTTTCTTAATAGAAAGGATAAAGGGCACGCTTCAGCAATAAGTTTCTCAAGGTAACGTCAGCAAGCAATATAATCAGTTTTAGTAAAATTAATTGTTTTTAATGTCTAGATAATGTGGTAAATAAATGGAAATTTTATTTTTGTAATTAATTATTTACACCAATTTAATAGATGTCAATTGTTATTTGGTATAACAAATTGTCATATTATTTTCTCAATTTTATTGCTTTCAAAAAAACAAATATTAACACATCTATATTATAATATTTAGGTCATTTTATTAATATTTGAAACAAGTCATGTAATCTCATGACGGTGAAACAAAACAGAAAACCGAAACGTAATGTGTAAAATATTTCAAAATAAATAATTTAAATTTAACTTTCTGCAGTGTACACAATTTACCAATTTTTATAACTTATTACGAAGCAAGAATTCAGAATTAATGAAGTATTAAGTAAAATACCTCTCTGTTCTTTTACGCTTGAAGCCTTTTGCTTTAATTATGGAAAATAAAGAAAGACCTCTAGCAGTTCTAATTAGCTTTTAGATTTCGAGGAGATCTACTTTTGAATGGCTAGAGCTTTCAACATAAATAGGACAAAGCGAAAGTCCGTTCAAATTATGTACACAACTTAAACTAATTTCATCGAGCGCTTATTTTTTTTTTATTATCTTCATTAAAATGACACCTCTGCTATTTACCTCATAGCTTAGTACTTACATAATACTCTATACTACATATATGAAATCTATGAACGTTAACAGAAAAGATCGAACTTATCAAAATTTTTATTAATTACCTAGTTGAGTCGGGTAGTTAAGTATTATGAAAATTGTAATACCAGGAGCCATTGTCTTATGATGTTCTTTCTTGCATATGATTATGATATAAATGTATTTATTCATTTACATGATATTACAGTAATGTAAAATAAAGATATATTATGGATTATTTTATATTATTTGTTCGTACTTCCTAGAATCCCGAAATGGCTGATGATTCTTATATGAAATCAACTTTAGTCAATGTTATTGACTATTATCGATGTTGATTCAAAATCACAATAATCAGACTCCAACATTATTTAATCTGGTAAGTCTGATTATGACTCAAGTAGTGTACCAGCCTAATAAATTCTTTCCGCGGCCAGTCTTATCTCCCCTTTCATTTTGTAGGCTATAATTTTACGGAGATTATTTTTCACTCCTGACAGCAAGTTTTAATGTCTTTTGAAACAAAATTAAGTCAAACTTTCACTTTATTAGTAAACTATCTCGATGCGCTATAACTGACTTTAGTAAAACAATTACACGTGATTGATATTCTCCTTTGTAGTATATTTTGCACATTTTAAATATTTTTATCAACGTTTAAATATTTTTATAAACGTAGCCTAGATGGTCTAGAGCCAGCAACGGTAGTAGTAACTACTTATAAATCACTGGATACAGTACGTGCTAAATTGAATGCTATTAATACGTCTATGTGTCATAAACATCTATCATATAGTGTGTAATAAATATTATAATTATGTAATAGTTAAGGATTTATTTTATGAACACTGATATTTTATTTTACGACGCCAAGTAAGAAGTTGAATAATTATGTAAGTGAAGCGTCGCGTCGGACCAAAGATTTTTAAGATGGAATATATTCATATTGTTGAAAAAAGAATTTGTAAGCTGTGTCCACTGTTGATATTATTTAGATTGTAATTTATAATGCAATAGGTAATTGTCGGGAAATACAAAATGTTACAACTTCGGTATTTGGTGAAATTATAGTTCTGAGCTTCATAAATATTTGGTGTATAAATATAAATAGCATGTATGAAAATATCTTTAAACATGTATAGCCATGTTAAGCCTATTTAATTTTTATAAATATATAATGAAAAATAAACCGATACGGTCAGGGATTCGAACCCGCGACTACTGGGAAACCGTCCCGTCGCTCTACCAACTGAGCTACCGTATCGCTATACCGTACCGTAGCGATACGGTTGCCCTGCCCGTATTGGTTTATTTTTCATTCTATATTTATATAAATTTAAATAGCGTGTAATATAATTTTAAAATTATTATTTTTATGTTGACAGAAAATCACATACATAATGCTAAAATTTATTTGGTTAGTTTGTAATAATAAAAATTACGATAAAAAAATATGGATTTATGTACATTTTAGGTGATGACAGATGGCTTATTATTTTTGTCGGTTCAAGTAGCAGACGAAGTCGCTGGTAATAGTAGTCCTCCAATAAAATATAAAAATTATGTTTTATTATAATAATGGAGTTTATTTAAATAAATTAGAAGCTTCATATCATTTTATTCATGGCAAATATTATAATAAAAATAATAAAATATTCTTAGCAATAATTTTGAAATAAATTAAAAAATATATATGTATGTCTAAAATACAGCTTTGTTATATTTATTACACAATCTATTTATTGTAATCGCACATATTTTATATAATATGCAGGAAACTCAAAATTCAACGAATAATTAATTAAACATTGTCACTGAAATTTTGTGCTCATTAGTAATATAGATTATAAGCTTTTAAAAAGCTTATAAGTAATAAAGCTCTCACGTTCGAAAATTCAAAACACATAAATAAAGTATCTACAATTTATAAAATATAAATAGAACTTTAAATCTCTTAGGCTGATAAAATTTAAAGTAATAATCATTATTTAAATGCTTACTCAAAATGCCTAGAAAAAATATTTGAGGACGAAAAAATATTTTATATTTTATAATAAAATCATTTTGTAATATTGTTATTACAAAACAATTAATTCGTTGCTTATTAGACACGCAATGTTAAATATTAATGTAAGACAGATCCCCATGGAAACCGGCAGAGCACTGCTATCTGGAAAGAAAATAATTAATTAAAATAATATATGAAACCATTATATAAGTCTATGATATTCTTCAATCGTGGCAATATATCCGTTGTAACTTAAATAATTAATTATTATTATTATACATATTTACAAACCAGCAACCACCTCATTTTGAGATGAAAAAGTAGCAATGGAATCGGGTCCATTCAACGCCTCTTCGTATTCCTCAATTTTATCAAATGTAGTCTCCGACTCCAATGGAAAGGTATCTTCAACCCGTAGGATATGGCGGGTCACTTCGTTTTGATATAAAGGTGCGAGAGATGCTTGACACTAAAATATTGTATTACATTTTTATTTAAAGTATTATACATTATAAAACTAGTTCACGTTACTGTCATTTAAATTAGCATTATTCATACATATTTCATAAAGTTAATTTGAATCAGGTTTTTTTTATATCAATAGTATAAAACTAGCTGTTTCTCGTGACTACGCCCTTATAAACTACAAAAGGACGTTCCCAATATAAGTTTAGACTTCTAATTAATTACAGTACAAACAGTATGAGTCGTAGTGTATTGAAAAAAAAAATATTTTCAATTAAGACACCGGAGGTGAGATGCAATTAAACAAACCAAAACGAAGCTCTAAACTTTAGGTAAAAGGTTTATAGAAACATGAATTAAAAATTAATCTTTAATTATATTTACTTGGTAGTGCACATATTTAAATAGTTTTAAAAATATAATAAAATCATATATTAGCTCTTGATAAATGAACAATAACTTATAGTATGCCATACCTTAAGAGTAAGCACGCCTTCTCGGAAATGCTGAGGCAGTAAAGTAAATACAAGTTCCAGAGTGGTCTCTCGCGCATCCGCTCGTTCTCTTGATGTCCTCTCCCATGGTCCTCGAATGTAGTTCATTGACACTGGCTGCTCGTTCACTAACCACTTAATCTGAGTTCTCGGACGCGATCTCGACGATGTACAATTCGCTGCAAGTCGGTCACCTACTTGGTATTCATTCTTCAATCCTGTGACCTGCGGTCCGCTATTAGGAAGAACTAGAAAAAGCGACCAATAATCTTATTTATTAATATAAAGAATTTTCCTAAAATAATAACTAGGATCCGCCACAATGCGTTACGGGAGTTGAGCTGAACGCCCTTCCCCCTTTTTATGCTACTAAAGTCGGTATATACTGCGCCCAAGGACTTCCAATGAAGTTGCTAGCACCGTAAAGGTTAAGAGTAACGATTGGCGAGCGGGCGCAGGTTAAGTTAAGCTTAAGTCTATGGGAGATTCAGTTTTTGACCATATCTTAAAAACGAAACAATATTTTTTTATTTTGTTTTTTGGAGAACAAGTCCAGTCACGTCCTTGACATGCGTGCCAATTTTGGTTAAAATTGGTAAAGTGGTTTTCCTGCGATGTTGCCTCAAAAAATTTATTCCCCAGCTTACGCTCAGCTCAATTAATTCGAGACAGTTATGTATTATAAACTGTAAATATTGATAGTAAAACATTCAAATGAATATGAACAAAATGGCGTCAGATGATTTTTATATCGATTTCAGGGCAGAACTGTGATAAATATTTAGAAGATATGTATAACAAGCCAATTTACTATGATAACAACATTTTTGTATGTGATATCGCGATTCAGAAATACGATGGACATGCACAGTGACCTCTGTTGAGATCTAGAAACTGTTAGCGTAAGTCTATGGGAGATTCAGTTTTTAAAGTAAAACTTTTATTACATCGTCTCAAACTTTTTCGTCTGTGTGTTGCATGTCGCGTGACGGTCGGCCGCGGAGTAGGATAAAGTGAAAGGCCCTCGTATCGATGCGGTTTTTACTAGATACATTGAAAAAATCGAATGTAAGTCACTGTTCACGTATTTTAGTTACCATAAAATATTGGTTACATTTATAAATTGTGAAATTCATGATGAAGATGGAATTGATAATAGAATGATTGAAAATAATTGAATAACGGATCAAAATGACTCAACGATTATAAAATATTGTTTTCAGTGTTTTAATATGTGTATATCATCTAAATAATTGTTAAGTATTATGTATGTCGTACTCTAAGACACAGAGTTCAATAAAAATATTAGTTTGAGACCTAGTCTACTTTTATCATTTCCCATTATCATTCCCATTTTCTAAGTATAAAATTAAGATTGATGAAGCAATTTTTATACCCTTAATGGAATATTATTCCGAAAATTTTTAGTTAAATGTCTATAATGTGAAAAAAAGTTTCACTTTTACGGTGGTTTTATAAAACCACATAAGTTTTTTGATTATATCTTTAAAACGAAACATTATTTTTCTATTCTGTTTTTTGGAAAACAAGCCCAGTAACGTTCTTAAAATGCGTGTCAATTTTGGTCAAAATTGGTCAAGTTGTTTTCCTGTGATGTTGCCTCAAAACATTTATTCCCAAACGGTTAAGCACTTCGCTTACGCTCAGCTGTATTATACATTATAACTGATTTCTTTTTTTGTTTTAATGTATGTTATATCAATGTATGTTTGTAATATTAATTTGTGGTATTTTGTATATATTATTACAATTAATTGTTGTAGATAATCAATTTAACAATAATAACCGGTTGTAGTATCACTAAAGTAATTAATAGTCAAATAAATATAATTTAATTAGTATTTCTTTTAATTAAACTTACCAAATATATATGAAAATACACAAAATCAATGGTAAAAACTTGTGTATAATATATATTTATAAAAAAAATAATAATAATATTTTGAACCTGAACTTACGATGAATACTGACATCTTTTTCATCGAATACGGTGACGAAATATGGTGCTTCCCCTGAGACTTCGCAGCGGTATCGGCCCGCGGAGTCTTGCGTCAGGTGCTCCAGCGCTACCACTGTGCTAGCTGATTTGTTTAACTGTAATATTTTACAACGCACATTATTTGTTATTTATTCTATTATCTTAATCTTTATAGTATTTTTTAGTTGGTTGAAAACGATACGCAGTAAGATAACTAAAATAACTATCCCATGTGTATAATTTAACTAAATTATGTTAAAAGTTAGCATAACTTTATGTAAGTCTATTAATTAAATTACAACTTTTTAAAATTTTATTAGCTGTCATTAAAGTGGTAGTTAAAACTTTCTGGCTTTCATGCCGTCAATTTATTTACAAAAGAACTTGAAGCCAACTTACTTAGACAAAGGATAAATAACAAAAAAAATCTTGAAAATTACCTATTCAAGTAAAATTAATATATGAACCTCTTTAAAAAGAAGGTTTTATATACCTACACTATTATTGCATCAAATAACATTAGCTTAAATATGTTCAGATTACATGTAGCAAGGAAATCTATTGGTCATGAATAATTATTAATAATAATTACTAAATAGATACATATAGTAAAATGAAGAGACGGTGTTCATGTAGCAAACGAATATTTGGGTGTTTGTCTGTACGACGGTTTGGGCTACAATTACATTAGCCTAAACTATAATAGGATCAACTTTAAGGTGGAAAAGTTAATGAAAAGTTTTTTTTTTTTATATGATCTAGGGCAATGATTGACTACATTCCACCTGATGGTAAGTGGAATATAGTCTTAGATGGTAAGTCGCATTGCCCTAGCAACCTATTCACTCTTCTCTTGAAGACACCCACATTATATTTGGCCGGCAATACCGACGCAGGCAAATTGTTCCAGTCCTTCGCTGTACGCACTAAAAATGAGGAAGCAAAGCACTTCGTTCGGACAGGTGGAATGTCCACAACAAAAGGATGAAAGCCCGCCGTGCGTCGGGACGTCCGGTGATGGAAGGGGGACGGGGGAATTAACTCGTGTAATTCCTGCGCACACTCACCAAAATGTATCCTATAGAATACTGAGAGGCTAGCAATTTTACGCCTGTGTTCAAGGCTTTGGAGGTCGGCTTCGACCAATTCGGGATCGCCTATAAGCCTCATTGCTCGCCTCTCAATTGAGTCCAGAACCGCAAGATGAGACTTTGCGGCACCAGCAAATATGTGTCCACAGTACTCTACACACGACCGGATCTGTGCTTTGTATAAAACAAGAAGCTGTCCCGGTGTAAAGTACTGCCGAACCTTCGCAAGAACGGCAAGCTTTGCTGCTGCTGCTCTTGCTCTGGACTCAATGAACTGACCAAAGTTGAGGTTCGAGGAAATCTCTAAGCCTAACAACTGAAGCCGGTCACTGTATTCCAAGGATACATTCTGGAAAGTAGGAGCCAAGGTGAAAGGGCTCCTTTTGGCGGTGAATAGACACGTCTGCGTTTTGGTGGCGTTGAACTTGACAAGATTGGCATTGCTCCATGCGGAGACTGCCTGAAGTTTGTCATTCAAACGTTGCACCATGGCTTCTCTTTCAGACTGTACTTGATCTCGACTAGCCCGAGTACTCGGCAGATATCTTACTACAACTGTGCTGTCGTCTGCATACCCATAGATACCGGGCTTTAACAGATCATTAATGTGCAGCAGAAACAGAGTTGCAGAAACAACGGACCCCTGAGGCACTCCGGCATTTATTGTCAAGTGTTCCGAGGAACACCCGTCGACAACTACTCCGAGAGATCTGTGGCTCAGAAAGTCCGTTACCCAGCCGATCAGACCAGGAGATATACCGTACGCTGAAAGCTTGCATATAAGGCTCGCATGCCAGACCCTGTCAAATGCCCTCGAGACGTCCAGAGAGACGGCGACCGCTTCTCCGTTCTTCTCGATGGCCTCGCCTAAAATGTGAGTAGCATACACTAGGAGGTCCCCAGTAGACCTATTACGGCGAAACCCGTACTGTCGGTCACTGAGGAGATCGTTACCTTCTAGGTATGCTAGTAGGCGCGAGTTCAATACACGCTCCATAATCTTGCAGAGTATGGAGGTGATTGAAATCGGTCTGTAATTGACAGGGTCGGCACGGCTGCCTTTTTTGGGCACGGGTTGCACATTAGCAAGCTTCCAGGATTTTGGCACTATTCTAGTCATGAAAGAGAGGCGATACAGACGTGTCAGTACAGGAGACAACTCAGCTGCGCATGTCTTGAGCAGAATGGCTGGTATACCATCAGGACCACTGGCTTTATTCACATCTAAACGACACAATGTTCTCCATACCTCTTTGTTAGTGATGCGGATTTCAGGCATCGAAATACCGCAGTGAGGAAGATGTGCTGGAGAAGCATTGCCAGTGTCTAGATGCGAATTATCAGCAAACAGACAAGCAAGTACATTCGCTTTCTCTGTTGCGGTGTGGGCCAGGGATCCATCCGGCTTCAGCAGAGCAGGCAGTGAGGGTTGGCAGAAATTCGACTCGATCGCTTTCGCAAGAGACCAGAAAGCTCGACTGCCAGTTGGTCTGACAGAGAGCTTTTCGCCATTCTTAGCGATTCGATCGAGACGAGCCTTCCGCAATGCCTTCTTGTAGGACTTGGCAGCTTGGTTAAAGGCTCTCTTCTTCAAACTTACATCCGGAGTTTTGCGGGTTCGAGCATCAGCCCAAAGGAGATATACCGAATGTTTTTGGTCTTGAGCATGACCACATTCGGCACTAAACCATGGGCGAGCTTTGCCACCGATGGGTACGTCAGCAAAAGGAATAAAATACTCCATTGCCTGATGCACCACATCGGTTATAGCATCCGCGCAACTCGACGGATCCAAAGAAGAGAAGCAGACCTGCCGCCAAGGATAAGACGCAAAAAAGTGTCGCATCTCATCCCAATCTGCTGACTTGTATTTCCATACTCGCCTAACACCATGAGGTTCGAAAGCTGGTGGGGAATATGTAAACACAGATTTCACCAGACAGTGATCGGAGGTTCCCAAGGGGGAGGTGACTTCTACACGATACCTGTCCGGATCAGTTGTCAGCAGAAGGTCCAGGCAATTGGCTGTATGGCCTACCACATCTGGTACCCTTGTCGCTTGCTTCACCAGCTGAAAGAGGTCCAAGGACAACGCAAATTTCCTCGCTTCTCTTCCAGCATGGTCGGTCTTCTGGTACGGGAACAGCCAGTCCTGATGACAGACATTAAAGTCCCCCAGAAAGACGAGCTGCGCCGAAGGGTACTGATACAGAGTCATATCTGCAGCCTCACTGAGATACTCAAATAAACGAGTTGTCTCCTGGTCACCGCTGTGCGAACGGTAGACACAGGAATACAGGATTTTTTCGTTTCCTGTGTCCACTAAAACCCATAGGGAAGAAAAAGTGGGCTCTTCAAGGTGACGGAGACGCTGAATACAGAGGTCGTTCCGCGCGTACATACTGACTCCGGCCCGTGAGCGAAAGTTGTGCGCCAACGAGTAACCGGGATAATCCAAGTATGTAGCGCTCAAAGGACATTGTATCTGCGTCTCCGTCAAAAAGAGCAAGTGCGGCTGCTCTGTCTCCAGGTGGTGGTGGACAGCTAAAAGATTTTGCATTTTGAAAAGAGTGCAAACCCCTTATATTAGTGAGGTGCACTTTGTATGAGGAGGAGTGCAACCGCTGTGTCAACTTGTTTCTTTTTTTTACCTTTTTCATAATAAAAAATAAATAAAAGTGAATGGGGATGGGAAATGGCAGTTGAGCGAGACGGTACGTATCAAACCCGACTTCGAAATTGGTGATGTCTTTTCGCTGGGAGGCTAGCCTGGAGACTGCGGGGACGCCCGAACCCCCCCAGGGATCGCCATCGGGCCTCCTCGCCTGGTCGCCAACCAGCACGATGGAGCCACCCTGGGATTTTTCGCAGCTGGCGGGGTAGCCTTTCGTGGGTGGCTAACCCACTAATTGGGCCCCCAACTATCTGCGGGCGGCCAGCGGAAAGCCGTCGCTTCGGATCCCACTACCCTCCTCGACTAGACACCCGACAAAACAAACACCAACTCGCCGTCAACCGGTTCGCCAACGTACCGCAGCTGTTCAGACCCATTTCCCATAAACGGCTTCATCGAGCAACGTGCCGGAACACGACTATGTCGCTTTGCGGCACGACTTTGCCCGATGGGTGGTAACTTTGCCGGCGACCCGATGTTATGGTCTACCACCACGAAAAAGTAGGTTTATTATTTCGAAAAACTAAGATCAGAAATTTCAGAAAAGTTATTTATATAATTATTTAGGAAACATCTTTCTAATCTACAATGATTTGATTTTTATAGCTTAATCTGTAAAAACTTTATTTTTCTGACTTAGATTTTGAGTTCATGCTGGAAAAAACTTGACGTTTAGTAATTAAAGTTTCTATTTATCTGCGATTTGTATTATTATAAGGTCATACAAATCTCACTTTACAAAATTACAAGTTCCGTGTTACGAGAATTCAGAAAATTGTGTTGTATTTTAAACATTATTTAGCAGAATAATAAATAAATATTTTGGTTATACGAAGACCTAACATTGACATTGGAATCTATTATTTAGCAACCATAACAATTTTTTTTTCTCTACAAATCTAAATATTTAAAATTTTAGTTTTTTGCATTGTCTTTATATTATAACTTTGTTGACCTCTAGAATGTTCTCGAAACTAATAATAAAATAACAGAAGGGCATAATATAAGAATTTAGCAATGACATAGATATAAATTAGGGTTGTTACGAATGTCATATTTTAGACATTCGCTAATGCGAATTTTTGGTATGCGAATGTGAAACTGTCATCTATTCATCACGGCGTGCATAACTTTAAACTTTCGCATTCGCATAAGATTCGCATAGTTTGATGCGAATGCGAGTGTTGATACGAATGCTTAAAATGATGCGAATCTTTCGCATATGCGAATGCGAATGCAAACATTCGTAACATTCTTGATATAAATAAAAATATTCAGAGTAAAATTGTGCTGGCTCTAAATAGCGTCGGTATTATGAGTATGGATTGAATGTATTGGGAATATTTGATATAGTTCGTGCAATTCACGAAGACGCGCCCCACGAGGAATCTCCTAACCGTTTATAGTATATGTGTGATATGTTTTGTCAATGTTGAGAGTTATTAGTACACACTAATTACCTATGAGTGCACACGCACACTACAATGAATAGACTAATCAGGAGAGAGCGTCATGGTCACAGTGAAAGATGCTCTTCTTCAATTTTATATTTTTTACTTTTTTGTATTTTTTTATTTCTAGGTATGGATATTTTAAGTGATTTTTAGTTAATATACGATAATATTAGAATTTTTATAATGGGGGTGACTATAAATATAAATGAAATACATAAAAAGTTTTATTTATCTATATTGAAAAAAGAAAATCGTTAATCACACGTTTCAGAAATATTTTGGCCCTTATTCGCTATGAGCAAATAGTCGCGTTACGTACCGCGTTACGATAAATGTGTGAAATCTTCATGGGATCGTATTCTCTATGCCATTGTCAAATCTAAAAACATGTTATCGTGCGTTATGGGCTTGTTTTTAAATGTTAAAATAACATGTTGTGAACTCGCGCGTTTACAAAATACGTGGTAAGTGATGGCACGTTTCTATAAAAATAAATTTATTCGGCATTTAATTTTAAAAAGTATTATAAAGTTAAAAAATAACTTATATTCTTTATTATAACTATAATTTACATTCTTTACAATTATTTTTAATTTAATATTTACGAGCACTACCAAAACATGTATGATGGTTCTTTTGTAGCTTTATCGTTATTTAATGTATTAAAACGATCATTTAAAATGCCTTTAAAAAAAGAGTTTATTTATTATCTAACTAGTAATACTATTAATACTATTATCTAACTATTATTACTAATTAAAAATACAATAAACAACACAAAACACTCAAAACTTGTTAATTAAAATTTCTTCCTATTTTCGTTCTAAAACTAATTAGAAAGATTATAAGATTATAAGGTAATTTAGAAAGATTTTAAGATTATTTTTTGGTTTCAAACCTACAAAAATTCTAATAACATTATAAAATAAGATTTACGGTAGCTTAAAAATAAATTTAAGGTAACGCTTTACTTAACCAGCTCTGGACTGAATACCTACACGAAGAGGTCTTTGAATGGCATTCGTGTTCAGTATAACAATATATACAGACACCTCATGGGTTTGGCACCATACTGTAGCGCCTCTGGTATGTTTGCAGAGGCAAGACTGAACACGTTGAATGCCATCCAGAGAAGTCGTATCGCTGGGTTCATGGCCCGGGTTGGTAGGTGTAGTAACAGTATAATTAAAGAACTTGTTGATAGATTGTGGACTACCTCCACATATAATAAATGGTTGGAGATAGCGGCATAATAATGTATAAGTAAATGTATAAGTAAATGAATAATTAAAATATGTTGTGTCTTAGATTATTAGATACAACATATTAGATTAGAATTAATAAATAAATAATAGAGAATAAAGTTTCAGATAGAATTTACATTGAGATTTTTATATTATTTAGTGTAATAATTGTTGCATTACAAAGTCGGTGTTGAAGAAAACTAGAAGACCATTTATACGTCAAAGACAAGAATTTGAGAAACATTTTTTAAAGTTACAAGTTTTGAGTGTTTTATGTTATTGATTGTGTTTACAATTATGTTTTAATTTCATAATAAATAAAATCTCTCTTTAAGAGGTATTTTAAATTATCCCTATAGCATAGAACATAAATATAAAATAACGAAGAAACAATGACAGAGCTTTGGTAGTAGTCGCATTTATTAGAATAACAACATTTATAAAGAATGTAGTTATTTCTTAATTTTAATAATACTTTGTTAAATTAAATAATTAATAAATTAATAAATTTTAATAGAAAAGTACCAAAACGTACTAACGTTATTATAAACGCGCAAGCTCAAAGCACGTTATTTTGACTTTTAAAAACAAGCTCATAACACACGACAACGTGTTTTAATATTTGAAATTGGCATAGTGAATACTATTCCACGATTTTATCGTAACGCGGTGCGTAACTGGTCATAGCAAATACGTTATTGCATACAATTTTCAATTTCACATCTTGCTGCGTTTATGTATCGCGTTTAAGTTTACAGCGCGTTGTGACGTCACGCGTTATAGGTAAGAAATCTCGTGTATCATACAGAATCACGGCCCTGATTCCGAGTTTGATGTTTCACCGACATTTATGACAAAACTAAAATCAATGTCAAAATATCTCATCTATTCTTCTTCTTTTTTTCAAGTATTGAACCAGACATCTTTATTTTCTCGACATTTAAAAAATATAAAGTGGAGCATATTTCGTGACGAGTCTGAATTTTCGTAAAAATTGATGGGGCGCGTCTTCGTGAATTGAACTATCTATATTGTGATTTGAATATTTCTGACTCGTGATTATCATTTTTCAATTAAATATTTTAATTTAATTTACTATATTAACTCTTTATAAAAATTAAAATTTTATGTTATTATTTATAATTTACTTCATTTATTTCATGTCATTCTGGAGTTTATATCTTTTATAATAAGTTTAAAAAAAATATGATAAGTAAAACCACTACACAATAAAACATTTGGATTTTGATATCAATATTAAAACAATCGTATGGAAGAGTTAAGAATTGTTAAGTCTTTGCTAAGTAGTATTAGAGTGCACGAGATTGTTTAACTAAAGTAAACTTGATCTTAAAAGATATTTCTAACTGTATAAGTAAAAAAATCCAACGTCATTGCAGTTTGCTATCCTCTTATGTAGGAACATTTTCTTAAGCTCACAACTTTTTAAACTACACGAAGCAAGTTATTTTAAATTGAAATTTCTCACAGTCGAAATTTAAATTGACTATATTAAACAATTATTTTAATCATGAAACTCTCGAACTTTATTTCGTATTTTATGTATGAAGTACAATGTTTAAATCTATATAAATATAGAATGAAAAATGAACCGATACGAGCAGGGGTTCGCACCCGCGACGTCTGTCTGTGATGAATAAATTAATCATTCTATATGTGATCGTCTTTATCAGAACTTTGGTGACATCTATTAGGCTACTTTTGAAAATTCTAACCAATAAACATTGGTAAGGATTTTTCTAAGGATGTTTCTAAGATTTTTTAACTGAAGGCATAAAGAGTATTTTAACTTAGGCAGCCCACATTTGCTGCAAATAACAATTGCCTGAATAACTCAGATGAGAAAATGATTCTCAATTATGAAAATATTCAAATTGATTATTCAGCTTACTACAAGTATCGACCGACATCAAATAAGTTGTAGGATTCAGAACCGGGAATAGGTAGGTACAAATACAAAATAATCCTAAACATACTTAGTAATAATAATCCTGCTTAACGTTGAAGAGGATACTCGCTGGTATTCAATTGCCATAATTGGTTTTACTCCAAAAATATGTAACTAGTTCTTATAACGAAGCAATTTTGGATATGCTTTTGTTTTTATAATAAGAAATTGCAATTTGCAATTTCTTATGCAAAGAATGTTAAAATCATCGACAAGGAACGGACTCGAACTCGTAACCTCAAATGATTCAAGTGTGATTTATCTGTTCTTACTTTATGCGGCCACTACATAGGATATTTACCGATATTTCGAATTACCCAAAATAAATATCAAAACCAAAATAACATCTGGTGAAATTATTGACATCCTTTTTTGGTACTAAATCTATGAAATAAAAATGGGTAACTATATTCGATCCCTTTCAATTCTTTACGATAAGAACTAGCTTGGTAAGAACCTACTTATTTCGTATATTTAGCATTTATTAAACTAAATAAATTTTCTGCCTGGTTAAAATAAGATTAATTTAGTAAACTCACATCAACGAACACCCCAGGCATGGAAAAATAACTTGTAAGTTCCGGGCTCGATGGTACGTAGCGGTAAAATTCACGTCCATCTTTATACCACTTGACAGAGTACAGGTCATCGCCTTCCATATTAAACTGGCAGCCAAGAAGCGCCTGCCTGCCTTCAGCCACGTGACCGGGCACTCGGAGGTCTAGTATCCGAATGCTTTCTACAAATACTGGGGAGAAATATGCATAATAATTATAACATGATTTAGATTATTTCCATCCTAATATATCCAGCACTCAATAAAAAATAACCATCTATGTAATCCTATGAAATCTTCAAGTACAAATCTGTAAATACATATTGAAAAAAACTATTTATTCTCCAAAAATTATAATTTTTATGAATAACAGTTATTACAGACTACCATTCATATTTAATAATTCTGATGTTTTGAAGTTTATATTATGCTCTGTAATATATTTTGCTATTGTGCTGTTAGAGGAATTTGAGGTCAAAATATGATCAAGTGAGATTAGAAAAATCGTTATATCTTTTAATGAGGGAGGTCTATACATTGCTAAGACACAAATATCGTTTCCTATTTTTACTTAAATACAAATATCGTCGGCAAAACCAATTTCTGTGACTGTAATATTAGCAATGTTGTTTTTGAGATACACTACCACTCCGTCATTTTGATGGATTTGTTTGGTACTTGGATACGAGTTATAACCATCTGATAGAGTGTATTCGGGTTGCATGATATGATGATGCCAGAATTCTGTAAGAATCATTATGTCAAAAGGTATGGATATTCTACATATTAGAGTTTCAAAATTATAAATGTTAGCAGAAACACTTTGAATATTTTGTGTCAGCTATTTAAGACCACCCTAAGAAATGAATGTTCTGCAGTTTTCAGGTTCGGATCTATAAGAATCTGAAACCTTAATCTCATCAATAATCTTTATTTAAAATATCGAATTTCGGGACGTGTAGTTTCGGTTAGTTGGCATTGTACTGTGATTTTCAGTAGTAGTTAACTTGGCAGGTAAGTTATTGAATATGTTTACAAATTGACAACCAAGTAGAAATGGAAAAATATAAAATAATACCTCCTATGCTATAAATGAAACAAAAGCTAAGACTTCTTAATGTAGCGTAACTAACTTGCAATAAATCTAGTAATTTTTCGCTAAAAGTTACGTTAGATCAGGTAGATCTAATGTAACACTTTCAATTCGAACTGCAAATTCACCTTCAAACTTTCTGTAGATACTTGAAACCTCTTTCACTCTAGCAATATGAATCATTATTTGCTCGGCTGAGAAGACGTGCATTGTAATAAAGTTTTTGAACCTTTGTTGTCAAAGCTTCTGATACAAACACTAGTTTTGGCTGTCCCGGTATCTTGAGGTGGTTTGAGTTTAATTTGTTGCAGTTAACCTTGCTCTTATTGAATCGATTCTGTTTCAGCGATTGTAATAATTTATCCTTTTTCTTTATAATTGGTTAATGCTATCTTTGTTGGTTTTCACTCCATAGACGTCCCCTATATCAAAATCGGTGAAGTCAACGTCTACAGTTTCTGCTAAAGATTTTACCACTTCACAAATATCTTCTTTCGTTTCTCTTTGGTCTTGTCATGGATGATAGTAAAAATTTTAAGTAATTCTAATCCTGTGCATTTAAATTTACGCTCTATTGCCTTTATTTTCTCCTCCGATATTTAAATGATTCTTTCATTCTATGTCCTGTCTTCCTTTCTTTTATCAAGAGACTTGTCTCTTATTATTATTTTTGACAAATATTATTCTCTTCTCAAGAGAAGAGAATAATATTTGTTAGACATAAATTTTAAGCACTTTATTAATTTCGGTATTTTGTTGCTTAAAGTCCGAGAATTGTTTGTCAAATTTGTCAGATAGTATTGAGAATTTGTAGGACATTTATTTTTTAATCTCTTAGTAATAGTCATCGACCCCATGCCCCTACGTTTCTGACGCATAGTAACATAACCACAGCGTTCAGAAGGAGTATCCGGATCATAAGTTTGTTGTGCCTTTTTGCACTATGGTTGGTTCTTGTGGTGAGTGACGAAGAGTCATTATGTCAGTAATTTAGTTCATCACCGAAACGAATACAAGCGATAACAATTTAAAAAATCACACGTACTTTGATAATAAGTTTATCGACAAACATCAGTCGTCGTAAATTCAAATCATTATGGCAACATTGTGGTGTCAATATGACTTTGTCACCCATTACACGTAGACACAATGATGACAGTTGCCGTATCATGGACAATTGACGCAATGTTCTCCAAGCTGTTGTTGTCCTTCACACACTACGTCACGGCAACCACTTGATGATATATGCCCGTCTAGTACTTCGTGTAGGTACTTAATACGTTTCTATTTTCGGTGATAAAATTAAGGTTTTGAAATTAAAATTATTTAAGGTTTTACATGTCTATTTGGTAAATTTTTACTAAGCTGGTAGTTAGATATTTTTTCTTAAAACAAAATATTGTGTATTATTTCTGGCCCTTTGAGCTATAACCATTTCAAATTCAACGTAATGGAATAGGATAAAGGTAGTCCAGAGATTAGAGACCGTAGGCGTAGTTATTAGGCGCACCGTTTATATACAAAATATTATTTCGCTCGATAGTATCACCAGTAAAAATCGTGGTAAAGAACTGAAAGGCTTAATATTATACCCTTTAAGCAAAAATGTTTGCTTTTATAGTTGTTTATAGTTCTGACCGAACCGTGATAGTTTTGCTTAGAAATGTTCCAATTTTCATTCATATTTTTCCCCCAGCACGCCCCTTTTTATGGCTAGTGAAACGTGAGGTGACTGCAAGTTGCTTCAAGTTAAAAAACTTGAAACAAAGGAATTCACACGACTTTTCAAGTATTGTTGATGTACAACCATATATATTCATAGAGTTACAGTGTATACACCGGTTATTAAAAAAAATACATAAAACAAAAAAGTTTATTTTGGCAAACAATATTAATATACTTACAAAATAAAAAAAACAATTTAACCTAATAACCAAAACCTTCTGCCTTGGTTTAACAATTTGATGAACATTTACAGGACTAAACCAACAGTTCTAGCAATAGTGACTTCGCACACTGTCGTGGGAACAATTTGTCGTCTTTTCTGTCATGGTCTAAAAAGGTCTAAAATATGATGTCTTTATTGTTGTGTTTTTTGTCAGTTGGAGTGTCGGTCAAGCTCAGAATAACAATTACGTTGGGTATTTCCAACTATTTCCACTGAATATTTCTTGTAAGACTTTATATTGTTAGTTGTTAAACTATAAATTAAAATGTTTAGGGATTTGATTATATT
Source organism: Napeogenes sylphis (assembly GCA_959347405.1). Taxonomy (NCBI): domain Eukaryota; kingdom Metazoa; phylum Arthropoda; class Insecta; order Lepidoptera; family Nymphalidae; genus Napeogenes; species Napeogenes sylphis. Next base: position 22,578,465 of record OY365782.1, read on the forward strand.
GAAATATATGTATATGAATATAAGTAAGAAAGTATTTTTTCTAAATTCTATTCTGTGATGTGTTAAACAAATGACACAAAATAGCTGAACTGTTAAAATATAAGCATTTGTAATTTTTTTTTAATGATAGCATGGGAATAGCATAAGGTATATCATTCAGACAATAAAATGTTTTGCGTATGGCGCAAGAAGTAAATAGTCCTTATAATATACACAACAAATTATCATGTAATTCAAAACCTTAACATAATAATAACAAGTATTCTTTATTAAAAAGAAAAATATAACATAAAACCATGAAAACGCTTCCACCTCCAAAAACTTCTGTTTTTATTTTAAAATTCCGTAGCTTAATGTTTTCAATGCAAATACTAATATTTATCGATTCTCTACTACTTTGAACTATTCATAATGGTTATCATTTATTATATCTTTATTATGAAGTCCATAAGAGACAAGAAAAAAGTAATCACAACGGCAGGTAGTGCAGGCGCTGTAGTTAGTTGAGTATGCAAAATATGAGGTACGCTTACTGTTGATCGTTTTGAACTCAGAAAAGCTGGCAGATTATAAATCTGGATGTCACCAGAAGCTTTATTGGTCCATTTTATTTTTACCTCATTCCCTTGGACATTCATATACCTAAATGGACTGAACGAATGCTTTGAAACTATTTTAATTGTTGTTTTTATAACAATATTTTTTCTTTATATGCTTGTGCTGAAGATCTTAATTTATGTAAATTTAGAGCAAGCGCAAGATAATCTAAAAAAATGTAAGCTGAAGCCGAGGCTTTGCGAAATTAATTTATATCGAAGTTCATCAGCAGTTTTTTTTCCAGAAATATATGTTATTTATTCTTGTATGAACCGTCAAACCATAAGCCTAAATATATTATAAGACAATTGTTAGCATATTCCAAAAATAAATATCCAAGATGGATACATCTGTATCAGCTCTAATAATTATAATATGAGCAGCTTGAATAATTACTGCGTGAAAGATGCGAAAGAACAAATGTAATTAATAATAATATAATATAATTAATAATAATATAATAATGTATAATGTCAAATTTATAATAGGTCTATCTCTCGTCTCTATCTGTTTCCATAGTTTAGACTGGACACTAATTGTGTCTGTCTGTGAATGTCCCATTTTTGTAAAGAAAATATAAAACATCCTTCGATTATAAACATATCTATAGTCTAAAAATAATATTATGAAATTGCCTTTTTATTATATCCTAATATCAATTATGAAACTGTTGAATTTATACGAATTATAATATTTTTCGGTGTTGCATCTTTAAAATTGAAATATATGCTTTAAATTTATATAAATATAGAATGTAAAAAACCGATACGGGCAGGGATTCGAACCCGCGACTACTGGGAAACCGTCCCGTCGCTCTACCAACTGAGCTACCGTATCGCTGTCCGTCTCGGTGAATTAAGCATTCTATATGTGATCGTCTTTATCGGGACGGTGGCGACATCTATTAGGTTTCTTTCGAAAATCCTAACCAATGTTTCTAACTTTGCAGTATAGATAAACATTGAAAAGATGCCACTACCGAAATCAATGTTTGAAAATATCTTTAAACATGTATAGCCATGTTAATCTTATTTAAATTTATATAAATATAGAATGTAAAAAACCGATACGGGCAGGGATTCGAACCCGCGACTACTGGGAAACCGTCCCGTCGCTCTACCAACTGAGCTACCGTATCGCTGTCCGTCTCGGTGAATTAAGCATTCTATATGTGATCGTCTTTATCAGGACGGTGGCGACATCTATTAGGTTTCTTTCGAAAATCCTAACCAATGTTTCTAACTTTGCAGTATAGATAAACATTGAAAAGATGCCACTACCGAAATCAATGTTTGAAAATATCTTTAAACATGTATAGCCATGTTAATCTTAAGATTACATATAGAATGCTTAATTCACCGAGACGGACAGCGATACGGTAGCTCAGTTGGTAGAGCGACGGGACGGTTTCCCAGTAGTCGCGGGTTCGAATCCCTGCCCGTATCGGTTTTTTACATTCTATATTTATATAAATTTAAATAAGATTAACATGGCTATACATGTTTAAAGATATTTTCAAACAATATATGCTTTATAAAAATTATATGGTCTATATTATATAAGAAATAGATGAAGGTATCGTAAACTTTAATCACAAATAATGAACGTGAATGTTATTAAAAACCAACTGGCCTAGCAAGCAATGAAATATGTATTTTTTTTAAATCATTTTTAAACAGTTGTAACACATTAATGATATGTATGAGTTGTGGAATGGAGATTACTGAATTGAAATATCTTCACATACGACAAACGATGCAATATATTTTTTGATTAGACGAAAGGTAAAGGAAGGATTGAAAAACGTACGTGGTTGGAAAATGAGAGTTTAGGTATGTTAATAATATTATTTAAAATTTAAATAAAATATTTAGACAGGACGACCGTAAAATATAAATGTACATAAAATGCATAACAGAGTAGATATTTACTAGAATTAGTTTTAACAAAACAGGTCAGGAGTCCTGGACTATTATTTTAAATTTATTTTTAGGAGGACGCTGTCGTCGGTGGTGGAAGTGTAACATTAAACTAAATATGATGTTACAATAATTCATATTTTCATAAAAAATACACAATAAATGATTATCCCTAAATTATCTTTCGTACGAACTTTGTCCTGACTATTATGGACTCAAGCAAAAAAACAGACAAATCAGTAGAGCAATTGACTGGTATTCGTAGAAAGATATTAAATAATTGTATTTTAAACACATCTCTTAAATTAAGGACTAACATATTGTAAAAACTAATAACAAATGAGATAAATTACCTTGTGTCCATAATAATAATGCTATTACTGTACTACACATTTTTTCTGTAACAAGCGGTCCACTCACACAAAAGTTATCCTCATGTCACTTTATATTAACATAATATTATCTTAATTGAAATATGAATTATATTATTATTAATACACAATAACTTTTGAGGTTAAAATCCACCGTTTCTGCTGAATCGGAAATAAAATAGGACATTGAAATGTCGGAGACGAGCTATATTTAAAACTGGCGACGCGTACGCATGCGCATAGTTTGCGAACTTATTACGAGTGAAGTGGCGAGGTGCGTGTACTGACAAGTCATAATTGTAATGGATTAATTAAAATGCAATAATTTGATGTTATAACAGATGGTATATCAATATAAAAAAAAAAAAATTGTAGTCATTATGAAATATTTTTGGTAAATATCAAATATTATAAATAAGCTAATTTGTATTTTCCCCCAATGGTTTGACATGTATTTTCCAGTATATATTGTTACTTTTCGTGGAATGTGGGAGGTGAAAAGCAATAGGCGTGAAGGGTTAACTGCCGCCGGAACAAGGGTTATGCATAAAAAAAATAATTATTTGTGGCAATGACTCATATTAAACGTTTATGTTGATTAATTAATGTTATTAGAATACGGTAAGGGGATATTTAACGGTCATTTGAATATAATTTTGTCACTTCGTTATTAACGTTTTATTAATAATTTTTTTTTTTTATTTATTAAGAATTGTATTTCAATCCTAATGAAAAGAGTAAAAAATATATTAACTAACCAGTAATTAGAACTAGCAACCTAACAAATGGAATAATACTAACATAACAGCGATATCTTCATTCCATTTTGAATCTTAAACAGAGATCACTTGTGTAAGTCATATTGTAGTATCATTAGGGCCTTTTTTAATAACATACTTATAAAAAAAGTCCCTCTATAAAAACCCTCTCCAATTAAAAATTTAAGCTATAAAAACTTCCAAACGTGCCCTGGTCAAGAAGAACTAGACAAATAAATCAGCAGAGCATTTCTTTATTACGATCACTGTTTATTTTATATACCACTAGCTGTGCCCGCGACTTCCTACGAGTAGATTTCAATTTCGATAAGACGTACCCGTTGTCCATACCAATGCAAATAATTTATTTGATGTAACGAGAGGCCATTCTCACTCGTTTTCAATAATCCCATCTACGATGAAACAACAGCAACTAGATACCGAAGATCTAAAAACAAAACGTAACAAAAAACCACAAAAATCATAAAAAAAAACACTTTTTCCTAAGCCGACTGGTCCCCGTGTGCGTGAAAGACCACAATTCTTCAGTAAACTCCCTAAAAACAAGAATAATAAATTTACAACCAACTATCAAGATCAGAATTTTTAACTTAAAATACTAGCTAGCACAACAAAAAGATTTATAGAAGTAGCATACATGCTACAAATAATAAAAATCGATACACTGGGCTTGGCAGAAGTAAGAAGTATGTGCTTTGCAATAGAAGAACACGAAAAATTACATATTCTGTTGGACTTTATGGAGTTGTATTTTATTAATAAAAGTACATAAGAAAAACATTGTCAGTTTTTCTACATTCTCCGACCGGGATCCACTATTAAAAATGAAATACAACAGCTAACTGCTTGCAATAAAGCAAGTATGAAAAAACCGCAAATGGACCTGGGTATCCCTCGATGGTATCATAAGAATCAATTTTATACTGTGCCCCAAACGGATTAAAAACGTTGAATTATTGCATGACTTTGGATTCGCATCTGATCATCGCTTAGTTAGAGATATATACATGCTAGAATATAGAAAAACGGGGAGAACAGCATTCAAAGTTAAAATAAAATACCAAAAACAAATGAGGACATAACGTCATACTTGAAAAACTTCGAGATTAATATACATCAACTGGCAATACAACAAAAAGACTACAGATACAAAATAATCGAGAAAAACCAAAATAGAATAGAGAATATAAGAAACTGATCACACATATACAAAATATGGTTACAAAACTTAAAACCGAAATCGAATGAAATAAAAACCAAAAACATTTTTACGAATATGCTACAGTCTTTTACAAACATTAATATGCAAAAACAATTCCTTGTACAACTGAACTGGATATAAATAGAACTCCGATGGCAAATTGTTCAAATCAAATCAATGGTTTTGGATACTCGCGTCTTACCTACTTTTACATACGGACGCGAAACATGGGCATACCACCAAAAAATAAAAACTTAACTAATAACATGCTAGAAAGTAGAGAAAAGATGCATACTAAAAATAATAAAAATACAAAAAAAAAACGAAAGCATGAGAAGAAAAACCAAAGTTGTAGACGCCTTACAACATGCTCTGAAACAAAAATTACAAGCAATAATATAAAGATATACCAACTAAAGATGATGGAATGAGATAAACTAAACAAAAGAAAGTTGGACAAAGGAAGTAATAGCGATATCAGGAAGAGAACGGAGAATAAAGCCGTAGATAGAGAGGTCCGGAAAACGCTTGGTGAGGCCTGGTCCCGAGAAGGAGTTCCAATCAAAGCAAAAACAAAAAATAAATTAAGCTATTATATATTAACCCATATGATTGAAATAAGAATATAATACTATTACGCATGTAAAATGTAGTAAATAAACGGGCTTTATAACAATATTATAATTTATTTAAATATAGAATGAAAAAATAAACCGATACGGGCAGGGATTCGAACCCGCGACTACTGGGAAACCGTCCCGTCGCTCTACCAACTGAGCTACCGTATCCGTAACCGTACCGTACCGTAACCGCTACCGTAACGGAACAGAGTTTTCTTTAAAAATAACAAAACACTACCTATTACTTTTTCCTTATAATCTTTATTCGCTTTAATAGCAGGTAATGTTGTCGCAAACTCTAAACAGTTGAGTTGGTACCCCTAACTTTCTCCTTATTTCACAAGATTAACAATGAAGGTGTATTTATATTCGCAAATGTCCACCCGTTCTTCCACCTGCCTGTTTGCTACCCAATACAAAAGTAAGTGAGTGTATGATAAATAAATATAATTTATATATATCCCAACATATTTCGTAGCGCACAGATCTTTTATATAAATTTGTTTATTTACTATCAAATATTTCGCAAACATGAAATTAAGGTAGAACCGTAATAACAGTGTTAATAGTTATTTAGGCTTTATATGGAAAAGCCTGCGTCAACCACAACTATGTTGTGTAAGTAATTAAACAATTAATAATGTCCCTCATGTTCATGCAGGACACAGGTAATACTCAACAAATAGATGTATTTTGAGAACATTTAATATTTGCTTTGGGTCGTGTTAATTAGCTAGGTTGGTCTGCGAGGTTATGGAATTGAGGTCCAAGAGCTTCCCTCGTCTTCATATATCCAGATAATACGCTACTGGCATATTCAATTATTGTTACAGAAGTATCTCATTTGCACAAAACAATTGTTTTTATTTAATTAAAAGTAGGACTAATTATATTTATATGATATAGATATAAACTTTATATCTGTTTTAATAAAAATGTATTAATTTATGTAAAGGTAAGGAATGAAAACTGATTTCGACGTTCTAATTTTGTTATAACAAATTAGTAACATTGTTATAAAACTGTAGTTTTTATAATATAGCAAAAAGGAAGTGTATGACAATAGTTGATTGAAATTATTGTAAATAGCGCCATTAACACAGCACTGTTTACATGACACATACTACGATTATAACTCTCATGAAACCTAGGATTATTGCACATTATTTTGCTATTGATTCTACTTAAAAAGTTTGCTGAGAGTACTTTAAGCAAAGAAGACTTACAACAAAAAGTTGGTATTACGTAGAGAAACAAAGCATTATTTACACGGCTTGAGTGACAAATGGCGAAATAAATCTAAATGAAAGCTTGTTTGCTTGGTAGAATGAATGATTAAACGGAGGAGTTTTTAGTTTGGTTTCACTTTAGCCCGAACAATAGTATGTGGTCCACTAAGAGAAAATTACGCCACCCGCGGGAGAAAGCCACACTAAATCATCATTAGGTCGCGCTCAGTGGGACACTCCTTGTCTTTATAAAAGATTCAACACTAGATAATACAAACGAGACCTGCGAAATGGGATAACTGCCACAAAAAAACAAAGAATTTAAGAATAAAGATAAGGGAATTCTTTTTTTATTCTTGTAGGACATTTATCAATACATACGCTCCTTCTCATTTACTTTTTACAATATCTAATACTATAAGAAGCATGCTGTTTATTGTTAAAATATATTGATAAACGAAAACGTTAATTACGGGGTAAGAAACATTAGTTAGGATTTTCGAAAGAAACCTAATACATTTCACCACCATCCCAATAAAGACGATCACATATAGAATGCCTAATTCACCGAGGACAGCGATACGGTAGCTCAATTGGTAGAGCGACGGGACTTTTTCCCAGTAATCACGGGGTCGAATCCCTGCCCGTATCGGTTTATTTTTCATTGTATATTTATATAAATTTAAGTAAGCCTAACATGGCTATACATGTTTATAGATATTTTCAAACATTAATTTCGGTAGTGGCATCTTTTCAATGTTTATCTATACTGCAAAGTTAGAAACATTGGTTAGGATTTTCGAAAGAAACCTAATAGATGTCACCACCGTCCCGATAAAGACGACCACATATAGAATGCCTCATTCACCGAGGCGGACAGTGATACGGTAGCTCAGTTGGTAGAGTGACGGGACGGTTTCCCAGTAGTCGCGGGTTCGAAACCCTGCCCGTATCGGTTTATTTTTCATTCCATATTTATATAAATTTAAGTAAGCTTAACATGGCTATACATGTTTATAGATATTTTCAAACATGAATTTCGGTAGTGGCATCTTTTCAATGTTTATTTATACTGCAAAGTTAGAAACATTGCGTAGGATTTTCGAAAGAAATCTAATAGACGTCACCACCGTCCCGATAAAGATGATCACATATAGAATGCCTAATTCACCGAGGTGGACAGCGATACGGTAGCTCAGTTGGTAGAGCGACGGGACGGTTTCCCAGTAGTCGCGGGTTCGAAACCCTGCCCGTATCGGTTTATTTTTCATTCTATATTTAAATAAATTTAAGTAAGCTTAACATGGCTATACATGTTTATAGATATTTTCAAACAGAACTCTTTTAACTTACTAGCAATTGAAAGCATGTTATGCTGAAAATAGCGATCGCCCTCGGGTCCCGGATATTCTCCATGGCCCTATATAAAACTACGCAAATGCTTTAATTCGAACAATTAGAATACTGAAAGTAAGAAGGAAGATGTTTTGGAATGTAATTTTGTTAATTTGATGTAATTTTAAAAGCTGAAATATCAAAGACCAAAATTATTTGAAAATTTCTACGGGGCAACTTAAATTTTAAAAACTATTAAATTTGAAAAGTCGTAGAAAAAATATTATAGGGGTTGATATAGAGAGGCTGCCTGCAAGAGGTGGCCCATTAATTACAATTAACGTATATTAATATAGAGTAGTAGTAGTGAGTATTCTGTAAACTGTCTGACTATTTTATTCTTATAAGAAAAGTTTGCCTCAACTGCAAAAAATATATATAAATATTTAATAAATATTAATAATAAAAAACTTAAGTTTATATAAAAAACAATTTCATTTAATTGACACTATCACAAATGTTAGTCAATTATGTAATTTCACTCAGTGTAGGTATAATATATACACATATATTAAGAGGCAGGTAGCTGTATCGCTATCATATGTTTTTACAATGACTGCTAATATAAGGTTACACAAACCGCTTCTGTTAAGCAGTGCTTAGATATAAATACCAACAGTTTGGAAGTAACTCCAAACAATAGTGGTTTAAACTAGATATTAATCTAGTAGAGATATCCCCTAGCGAAATAAACCATAATATATTCCAAATTCAAAAATTCAAAATTCAAAATATCTTTATTCAAGTAGGCATTTACACGCACTTTTGAATCGTCAATTACATTAAATTGGTCAGTATAGTCAGTCTGTGAGTAAGCTACCACCAGCTCGGAATGCTGTTCTGCTGAGAAGAGCTGGCCAGAAACTCAACAGTTGCTCTTTTTAAATAAAATTTAACAATGTTTGACTTATAAATTATAACATCAACCCTGCAAATGAGTCAATGATCCAAGTTCCACACATTTCGATCAATCAAAAACTCTTGAATGTTATAGTAAGATTTATTTAGTAATATACCTTTAATTTTAGAATTGAAACCAAGAAAAGGAAGATCTAAGATATCTTGTGGAACCTTATTATATATACGTACACTCAAGCCCATGAAGGATTTCTTAACTTTTTGAAGTCGAAATTTAGGCGTTACGAGCCTATTTTTATTTCTTGTATTGATTGAATGTCTGTCGCTGTTTTTTTTATAGTTATTTAAATTTTGGCGTATATATAGTAAGTTATTAAAAATGTATTGAGAAGCGACCGTAAGAATACCGATTTCTTTAAAAACTTCTCTAAGGGAGTCTCTAGCTTTTAAGTTACAAATAGCCCGTATAGCTCGTTTTTGTAAAATAAATATAGAATTAATTTCGGCAGCGCTGCCCCATAGTAAGATACCGTAAGACAATATACTATGAAAATAACTAAAATAAACGAGTCGAGCCGTATTAACGTCTGTTAATTGTCTTACTTTTTTAATTGCAAAGACGGCTGAGCTAAGTTTGCTTGCGAGTGTCGAGAGATGGGGGTTCCACTGGAGCTTTTTATCTAAAGTTAATCCTAAGAAAGTTGTCGAGTCAGTCAGTTCTAACACTTCATTGTTAAGGAATAAACTACAATCTTGACTTTTTACATTAGGAAGTGTAAATTCCATGCATTTAGTTTTCTTAGTATTTAATACCAAATTATTAAATTCAAACCAATGAAGAACACGTGACAGAGCACAGTTAACTTTGTCAAAATTAGCATTATTACGATCAACTTTAAAAATAAGTGAGGTATCATCAGCAAAAAGTACAATGTCACATAGTCCTTTTACGTAAAAGGGCAAATCATTAATATAAAGTAAAAATAAGAAAGGGCCTAGAATAGATCCTTGTGGAACACCCATTTTTAGGTGAGATCCAACCGATTTACAATTATTTACATCAACCGTCTGAACTCTTTGATTCAAGTAAGAGGCAATAAGATCAAGCGCAGCACTACGCACACCATAGTGATTAAGTTTGCAAAGTAATGTTTGATGGTCCACGCAATCAAAGGCTTTAGATAAATCACAAAACACTCCGATTGCATTCTGTGACTTTTCCCATGCGTCGTAAATGTGCTTAAGAAGCGCGGCACCCGCATCAGTTGTTGATTTGCCTTTGGTGAAACCATATTGTTCACTATGCATGATTTCATTGCTACAAACAAATTCTGACATTTGGTTTAGTATAATTTTTTCGAAGATTTTACTTAAAATAGGTAAAATAGAGATAGGTCTATAATTTCCGGGTTCTAGTCTATCGCCACTTTTGAACAAAGGAACTACTTTACTATTTTTCATTAAATCTGGGAAAGTACCGGTTTCAATACATTTGTTAAAAATTAAGGATAATTGTGGAGCTATATCATTTATAATACTTATTAGTAATTTTACTGACATACCCCAAAGATCACCGGTTTTTTTCATATTTATATTTCTAAAAGTTTTAACAATTTCATATGATGTAACAGGTTTAAAAACAAAACGTTTATTACTGACTCTTACGTTATTCGTCAATTCGACGATTGCATCACATGGTGAAGAATTTAAATTACGCGTGATTTTTAAAGGAATTTCGTTAAGAAATGTCTCAAAAATAGCCTCTACAGTTGAATTTGAATTTATTTCAATATTATCAATTTTTAACTTAATAGGTCCATTAGCAGCCCTATTTTTCCCAGAAACACTAGATAAAACATCCCAAGTTGCCTTTATTTTATTTTCTGAGTTTAAGATTTTATTTCTTATGTAAATCGACTTAGCTTGTATGCAAACGGTCTTAAATATTTTAGAAAAAATCCTAACTTTATTCAAGAATACCGGATCTTGATTCCATTGCCTCTCACTATATAAATCATATAACTTATCTCTACTTTTATATATTGCCACGGTAGCCCAATCACTAAATTTAAGTTTTAGATATTTAGTCATAGTTTTTGGCTTAAAAACATTATTAAATTATTGTAACAAAAAACCGAAAATGTTATTATATAAATTATTTAGATTATCATCGCTCATGTCTACTTTACCCACTTTTTGCTGAACAGTATTCTTAAATGTTAGGACCCGGTTTTTTGTAATTGGTCTACAAGAAAACTTTTGGGGCTTTTCACTTTCGTGATTAATTAATAGAGAAAATTTTAGACCACAGTGGTCTGAACTTAAATTCGTCATTACTGTTTCTTCATAGATGTTACAGCGACAGAACACATTATCAATACAAGTCGCGGAAATACTAGTAATACGAGTAGGTTCAAAAAAGACGTTCAGTAAGTTAAAAGATTTAAACAAATTTAATAAACGTACACTAGACGAAGTTTCTTGTAATATATCTACATTGAAATCACCGCAAACAATCACGGACTTGTTTTTATGACAAAGCTTAGTTAAAATATCCTCCATTTTGTTTTCAAATTCATCAAAGTCACTAGAGGGGGGTCGGTACACGCACAAAATAATATGTTCATTGACCTCAATGCAGGATAGTTCAATAATTCGCTCGACAGAGAGCGCCACTATGTCTGATCGAGACTTTAACACTACAAGTTAAGTGATAACACTATTAAGTGATAAAAACTATACAAGTAAACCAAATATTGTTAATAGGACTAGAAATAATGATAATGTAAACTTTATCAACCTGGTTCATTAGAATATTCAATGTATGAGAAATAATGAATAAGAAATCTAGTTGTTTATTTCAAAATCTCAAACAAAAACAAAGTAAAAAAGGGGAATAGTTAGTCCGCCTTGTTTCGGTCTGATAGATTGACCACTGGATCACTTTACACACAAACATCACAAGCTGACAGGCAAGGCCAAATATGTAACGCCATCTAACGACACAATTGTTGTCACAACTCAGTTTAACAAGATAATGCTAGAGGATATGATCCTAGACAAAGCTAGTACAATAAAGAACTTCAAAACTTGGACCAATACTAAACTGGGTCAACGGGGGTTCTAGGATGTTGGAAATCCACGTGGATCATATCACACTTCGACGCGAAGAGGGATGTCATCGTTACCACCACAACTAAGGTAGCCAAAGATCTAAGAGAAATTATCTTTCAGCGCTTTGGTGACGGAGAAAAAAAATGAGTGCTTACTATGACCTTTGTATTGAGTAAATGAATGCAAAGAGTCAGAAAACTATTCTTGCTTAGAGGTAGACTCTTTCTTATGCTCTCATGGATTATTTAAGAGCCCTCATAATAGTAGCTACGCGGCTGCCCAGCGCTAGCCAAAATTTGCCTCGTCGGGGACGTGAACCAGTTGCTCTACATCGATAGAAATAAGCTATTTGAGATGAGGTTCTATCGTCCTATCATGGAAACGTCCATAAGCCAGCAATTATGTATGCCTTAGAAGAGGTTTACTCCGGCATCTACTCAAGCAAGAAACAAGCGCAGTGCCTAAGAATGCTAAGCTACATAACATCAAAAATACTCCGATCCCATCCCAAAACCCTCTACTACCACTACACATTCAAGAAGAAAAGACAACCTTGCTTAACGAGGGTTATAGAACAAGCGAACGCTCGCGGATTATACACCAATTACAGGGTTTCACTTTCGGCTCCGATTTCAAAATTAACACCAGGAACAAAATGCAATTGCACGACAGCGTTCCCCACGCGGTAGTAGTTGTGTCGCGTATTACCGAGAGCTATGCGTATTTTACTGACATCAAGGATGACGCGACGGGCAGAGTCATCATCAGGCGAGCGATGAAGTCGACACCTTACAACATAATAGAGTACCAAGATGGCCATAAAAGGCGAGAAATTCACCAGTCGGAAGTCTTGCTTGAAATGAACAAAATAAATATTTAAAACAGTGGGCTACTACAATAATGGTTTGGTTGGAAAATGTTATTCGAAAATAAAAAATATATTAAATAATATTCATGTTTGTAAAAAAATATATATAATATCGTATATAATTCTCTAACTACAAATCAGGCATACATATTCTTGATATAAAACAAAAAATAATAATAAAATGAAATAAAAATCAATGACTGTCCAAAAGGACTTACTAACATAGTTTTTAAGATACCTACTAAAGAACTCCTTATTCAGTTTAAGCATGTTAATAAATTCAAATTTCAATCTTAAAAATATATTAATAGTGAAAAAAATGCACGAGTGACATGTCCGTGGGTAAAAAGTTTTCTTTTTTAGTTGGTACTTAGTTTTTTTTTAGTTGCTTTTTGTCCGTGGGTAAGAAGTTTTTCAGTGTGTCAAATTTTATTGCGTAATTAGTTTGGTTCATGTGTGTCAAATTTTCCATTTCAGAACTTTGGGAATAAATCAACAATATTTACATTTAATACATTAGAGTTTTTATTTATTTTATTTTATTTATTTATATCTTTTACACTTAGAATCATAATCAGTGATCACTTGTGTACGTCAACATGGAAGTGTCAGGAGGGCCTATTACGATACTAGATTTATCGTAATAAGCCCTTCTGAAAAAGCACTTTCCATCTTAATGTTAAAGCTATGAGGGTTCCAAACGCGTCCTGGTCTGAGAAGAACCACACAACAAACTCAGCCGGATATATTTTTTGTTATTGTGATCACTGTTTCACAAACGTCAAACTTAAATGCAAATTTAGAACAACTAGAACCGTCGCAATCAATCAGAAAAGAAGCCTAATGATTTCAGGCAACGAAAATTAAATAATAATAACAGAAAATATATATATATATATATAAATCTTCGGCCTGCCACACAACCAGTCACCGCAAGCAGCACCCGTTCACGAGCATAACACAAGAGCCAGCCATCACCCCCTTCGCACATATTTGAGGGAGGGAGGCAACCCGACTCCCGATGCTACCGCAAGTAGTGACTTCTAAGGAATCGGTGTGATGCAGAAGGTCGATAAAGCAAAATTAATTTACAACAAAAAACAAATTGCGGAGATTACTAGCTATTCGCAATACAATACAGATTCATTCCCAGGCCATACCGTCGTCGATGTAATCCTTTACACTATAGTAGGATTTTTTTATTAAATTATTTTTAACATATAATTTAAATTTATTTAATGAGAGGCTTAAGGCTTCATTTGGGAGCTTATTATAAAAACGTATACAATTACCCTTAAAGGATTTACCTATTTTATGGAGCCTAGTGCCGGGCATAGTGAGTTTATTTTTATTTCTTGTATTAATTTTATGTAAATCACAATTTTTCTTGAACTTTGAAATATTTTTATGAACGTAAATTAAATTTTCATAAATATATTGATTGTAAACAGTCATAATTTTAAATTCTTTAAATTTATTTCTTAACGAGTCTCTTGGTCTCATATTATATATTGCGCGAACAGCCCTCTTCTGTAATGTAAATATGGTATCAATGTCAGTCGCATTGCCCCATAAGAGTATACCGTATGACATTAAGCTATGAAAGTAACTAAAGTAAACTAATCGAGCAGTTTCCATATTTGTTAAACGACGTATTTTTTTAACCGCGTATGCAGCAGAACTTAGTCTGCTTGACAAATCAAATATATGAGGACCCCATTGCAATTTTTCATCTAAAGTAATGCCCAAGAAAGTAGTAGATTTGACCAAGTCCAAATCCTCATTATTTAATTGTACATTGGTTCTAACATTTTTAACATTTGGTAAACTAAATTTGACACATTTTGTCTTTTTTTTATTAAGCAACAAATTATTGGCGTTAAACCAATGTACAACATCTGAGAGAGCATTGTTTACATCGTCAATAACAGATTGCCGTCTATTAACTTTAAAAGTAAGAGAAGTATCATCAGCAAACAACACTATCCCATGTTTTTCCCTCACTAGGTGAGGTAAGTCATTTATGTAAATGAGGAACAAGAAAGGCCCTAATATAGAGCCCTGTTGCACACCTATTTTTACCAAAGAACCAGGGGAACGTTTTCCATTTACATCAACTTTTTGAATTCTATCATTAAGATATGAACTAATTAAATCTAGGGACTTATTTTTAACTCCATAATGTTCTAACTTTTTCACAAGGATTTCATGTTGAACGCAGTCAAACGCCTTAGATAGATCACAGAAAATGCCAAGTGCATCCTGTGATCCTTCCCAGGCTTCAAATATGTTTAGTAATAGCTCTACACCAGCATCTGTTGTAGAGCGACCGGCAGTGAAACCAAACTGGTTTTTGTGTAAGAGATTGTTTTTACTGAAATATGCCACAAGTTGATTAAGAATTATTTTCTCAAAAATCTTACTAAAAGTGGGTAAGACTGAAATAGGTCTATAGTTACTAGGATCTAATGAACAGCCGGATTTGAATAATGGAGTTATTTTATCTTTGTTTCATTAGATCAGGAAATATACCATATTCTAAACAATTATTAAATATTAATGCTAAGTCTGGCGCTACAATGTCAATTATGGACTTAAGTATGTCAACAGAAAACCCCCAAAGATCACTAGTCTTTTTAACGCTAATTGATCTAAATACTTTGATTACTTCTTGAGCATTAACTTTTTCAAACTTAAAACTACTAACACATTGATCTACATTCTCTCTAAGTAAACCCATAGCTGCAGCGGTAGAAGAATTTAAAGATAACGTTGTAGTCACTGGAATATTAGTAAAAAAGGTTTCAAAAGCAGTAGCCACCTCGAGGTCAGAAGTGACATATTTATTATCTATATTTAATTTATAGTCGATCCTCTGGGATTTAGCTCTTCCAGTTTCCTCATTAATTATTTTCCAAGTTGTTTTTATTTTATTAATGCTATTTCCTATTTTATTTTGAATATGTTGATTTTTTGCTATTTTACATTGTTTTTTAAAAGATTTGGAAAATAATTTTACCTCATCCCTAAACTCATCACTAGTATTAAACATCAATTCCGCATACATATTATATAATTTTTCTCTATTTTTGTGTAACTCAGCAGATGCCCAATCACTAAACACTAATTTATCATTAACAACCACTGTTTTAGGAGTAAATATAGAGTTAAATAATTTAGTGAAAGTACTAAAAAAGTCATTATACATAATATTGGGGTTTGAATTTTTCATCAAAGGCAAATAGCGTACTAACCCATTTTTAATTTGTTCGATACGTTCTACAGTCACTGGTATAAAACTTATTTTCTGTTTTGATTTTTCTTTCTTGCTACAACTGAATTTAATAAATTGGCCATAGTGGTCAGAATCTAATGTATTGAATAAACATTTAAAATTTGGAATAACACTTGTAAAAATGTTATCAATACAAGTGGCACTAGTGGTTGTGACTCTAGTAGGCTCCATAAACATGTGTAAAAGATTATAAGATTTGAACAAATTTAAAAACTTTATACTTATTGAATTTTGTTCAAGAATATTAATATTGAAGTCTCCACAAATAATTACCTTTTTACTAAAATGTGATAATTTATACAATACCTCATCCATAATCTTTTCAAAATGTTCAAAGTTAGATGACGGTGGCCTATAAACATTTACAATTATGAACTCTTCTAATTCAACTGAAGCAAGTTCAGTTGTCCGCTCAACAGAGTGGCTCACTATGTCCTTGCGTTCTTTGAATTTTATCTGTTTATTTAAAATAATTAAAGAGCCACCATGTATGGAATTAACTCTGTTGAACGAACTACCAACCTGGTGGTTATTGAAATTAAATATTAATTCATCATTCTTAAGCCAATGCTCAGTGACACAAAAAATATTAATATTAAAAGTATTTAAAAACAATTCAATTTCTAATTCCTTATTTCTAATACACTGAATGTTCTGATGCACCAGGTTGATACAGTTTATGTTATGGTTTCTATTATTTATTTTAACAATTTTTGTATTTCTGTAATCATCATTAATATCATTATTTGATATCTTAATTATTTGGCTAGAGGATATCTCTACTGTCTTAATGTCTAGTTTAAACTACTACTAATACTACTATTACTAGTTGGATTTATTTCCAAGCTGTTTTTACTTATACAAGTAATTGAATGCTGTTCAATAGAAACAATTTTAGCCAAATTATTGGCTGTCATAGTAAAATAATATAATAGCGATGAAGCTACCTGTCTTTTAATATATGGAGATAGGTAATACCTACCATTAGTCAAGTTATAAAAGTTACTAACATTAGTGTTAGTGTCAATCACATGAAATTTGTCATTATACAAACATAAATTATATATCAGTAAATTTATCTTATATCTAATTTTATTTTCGGCCTGTGGCAAACCTTGATTATAGGGTAATGAAAACCAGACAATTTTATTGACATCTAAGTTACTTATAGTTTCAAAACATTTTTTAAATTCCAAATGATTTACATTATCTCTATTTCCTACAAAAATTATTATATTTGTTGACTTAGTAAATTGTTTACTTGAATTTTTTATTTGTCTAGTAATATTCATTAAATTATTGTCAGGTGAACAGCTGTTGAATACATTTTGTTTTTCAAAATAAGAATTTAGTACAGATCCCATTCCTTTTCCAATATTATCGCTAAACATATAAGTGTCATATACAGAAGTTAATTTGAGGGAGCCACTATTATTAGAAACAGGGATATCAACCTTGTCACACAATATTTTAGCGGGGGAGGACAATGTTGGTTTTACAGAAAATAACTTATTATTACACTCACATGAACAACTGTTAGTCTGTGAGTTCATACATTCCAAATTATTTTGTGATTTTTTTAATAGTTCATCTACTTTTGACTTTTGTTCGCTTAGCAAGTTTTGTGTGTTTTCATATTTTTTTGTAACACTTCTTAAAGTAGTCTGCAAACGGGCTAAATGTGTTTCTAATAATTGTGTGTCAGATTCATATCTCCTATTTCTATTTTCTAATTCTATATTACAAAAGTTAATTTTTTTTAACAATATATTTTTATTAATAATTGATTTTGTAAAAAACTTGTTCTTTTTAGTTAATTTTTGGATTTTCTTAATATATCTATTAATTCTAATATATTTTTTTAATTTCTTATTGCTACAGCTACCCAGCCTTTGTGATTGGAAAATTTTGCTAAATAGTTATTTATTCATATTAATATTTTAGAACACGAAGCAATAAGTTTCTAGTTTTTAAATTTATTTTCTTTAAATCATACATTTTTATAGAGTCTAGTAGAATCACTGCCACTAGTGTCATCTTTATTTATAACTAGGTCGCTTTTCGCGTAATCTGTGGAAACTACAATTATGCAGACCTATAATAGACTTATAGTTAATTCTACAGTATCCTATTCCCGTGGAAATTTTATATATATAGGCATTACATTGCTACGATAGCAAACTGAAAATAATAACATACATCCACATCATACAACACACACACACGACCAGGACATTGTTCAGATATACGTATTAAAGCATATGGATACTAAATATTATGTTTTTGAAACATGTTCAATTTAAGAATTTCTTTGTTTTTTTTTTTTTTTTTTTTTTTTTTTTTTTTTTTTTTTTTTTTTTTTTTTTTTTGTAATGACTATGCTGTTAGCCAAGTGGCTATTACAGCGTCACCGGGAAAGTGGGCGAGTACTGAGACCCGCCCTTGAAAAACCCGGGCCTGAGGGGCCCGGGGGACACGTCTGCCTTAAGGGTGCCTATAAGAGGCCGTCCTCGGCTTAAGACAGCGTATTTATAGGATGGGATAGATGGGTATAATGACACTAACACCCCCCGACGGCAGAACGCCGAGGCAGCGTGCGTTTAGGGCCTCGCCTTCGCCGGCGAAGGCGGTGTGTGTAGGTGTGTGATACAGTGTAAGCTAATCGTCTGTTGTCAGTCGTTATTTGGTCATCTGGGTCGATTAGAATCGACTTGGGTCTTCTTCTAAAAGCTAACGGGGTGACTCTAGGCTGGTAGGTGGTCGCTTCAACCACCAGTGGGTTCGGATGTACCTCGGCCCTATCGAAGAAGCTCTGAGAGAGCTCCTTGAAATATTGCGCTATTGTAGGTAAATCTAGGTCTCTATGGAGGTCTGCATTGCGCATATACCACGGCGCGCCCGTGGCAGTGCGCATGAATTTATTCTGAATCACCTGAAGGGGTTTCAGATCGGCGTGAGCGAAGGCGACACTCGCATAGGACATGACGGTGCGTATACAAACTTTGTAAAGTGTGACCTTATTTCTAAGGGACAGTTTACTCCGCTTGCACACGAGGGGATAGAGTCGGCCTAGAAAGAAGGCCGCTCTGTTCCTAACCGTTCTGATATGTTTGCCGAAAGATAATTTACTATCGAACGTTACTCCTAAGTATTTGGCTTCTTTTTGCCAGTCTATTGGTCGGTCAAAGATTCTAACTCTCCTTAGCACCCCCGTGTCGACCCTTACCCGACAGAAGAGCACGGCGGTGCTCTTCTGTGGGTTTAACTCGATCCTCCATTTCCTAAACCAATCACCGAGGGTGTTGGCCGCGGATTGGAGGCGAGCGGCGACGGCATGAGGGTCCCTACCGGAGGTAAAGACTGCGGTGTCATCCGCGAATAAAGCTAATTTGATACCCGGTGCGAGCTTAGGAGTATCGCACGTATAGAGCGTGTATAGGCTGGGCGAGAGGACGGAGCCCTGGGGGACTCCCGCCCTGAGGGGGCGGGGGGATGACAGTGTCCCCTCTACTTTGTAGCGGAAGGAACGATTCGAAAGGTAGTCTCGTATTAAAAATACGAGCCTATCCGACACCCCGAGTCGTAGTAGCTTGTACACCAACCCGTTGTGCCAGACCTTATCAAATGCCTTCGCCACATCGAAGAAGAGCGCTCCTGTTTTGTTACGGTTAAATTTACGCCTATGAGAAAGAATGTGCTCCGTTAGGCGGTGCACTAGGTGGGTACACGAGTAATTGGCACGAAAGCCGAACTGCTCGTTTGGAATTAATTTTAACCTCTCGATTTCCCTATTGAGCCTAATGAGAACTATTTTCTCATATAATTTGCCTAATGTATTAAGTAAACTAATCGGGCGGTAACTAGAAGGGAGATTGCGGGGTTTACCCGGCTTATGGATCCCTATAACAATGGCCTCCTTCCACTGATCCGGGAATGAGCATCCGGACAGTAGAGTATTAAATATTGAAACCAAAAGGCAAAGCAAATGAGGCGGGAGGATTTTAAGAACCCTGTTACTTACGCTATCTGGCCCTGGGGATTTCTTAGTCTTGAGAGACTTTATAATCGATCTAACTTCGCCGAGGTCCGTGTCCTCTAAAGGAGGTCCCACTGGAGGTTGAGAGCAACGGCTACGGACAAAACTATCTACGTGCGTGACGTGAGCGTCATCGCACAGCCCTGTACTTAAGGTACATTGCTCCTCCAAGCTATCGGCTAAGCAATCGGCCTTCTCCCTATCTTCGAGGGCTAATTTGTCGCTGTTAGGGATAACAAGCGGGGGCATTACTGAGACAGTATCGCGTACAAGGGCTCGCTCCAACGACCAGAAAGCCTGGTGCGTCGGCGCGAGTCCCTCAAGCCGCCTGTCCCATTCGCGTTCTCTAAAGGAAGCGAGAGCTTGTCTCAACTCCCTCTGAAGACGGCGTAATCTCCGCCTGTTATCGTCGGTCGGGCATCTGTCATGGGCTCTGGTAGCAGCATTTTTCCTATTTACCATATACCTAATATCCGGAGGGAGCGCACCGCGACCATCGAAGGTCACCGGGACCTCTCTCGTGGATTTACCTATATTGTCTGTTAAATAATTAGTAAAATTAATTGAACGGGACTTGGCGGCCTCGACCGAGCTAGTAGTGCCAGGTATTGTGTCGAGATGCGCCGGGACTGGTAATTGTATAAGCTCCTCTAGCTTATTCCAATTTAATATCTTTTTAACTAAGGGCGCTGCTTGTGGAGGGGGTCCTAGCTGGATTAGGACCGGTCTATGGTCTGAGTCTAGCTCTGATAACGTCTCGATAGAGCGCAACTGTAAAGCTACGTTCCTCAAGAGCGCTATGTCGAGCACGTCTGGTCTGTCATTACTATTATCACTAAACGGATAGCGCGTTGGGTAAAGAGGTGCAATAATCTTAAAGTTGAGACGTAATGGATCTGTCAGTTTGTCAAGTACAAGTCCTCTACTATTATTAATAAGTGAGTTCCAGCGGTGATGCTTAGCATTGAAGTCGCCAGCCAGAATGGTGGCGACTCCCATATTGAGTAACGACTTAAGGTCGCTCTCTAATAATACTTTAGTAGGAGAGAGATATACGGATGCTAGTACGACCGACTGATGGCCAGTCATACTCACCTGACACACCGACGCTTCCATATTATCTAACTGTGGAGGAACGAGCGGTACACAATGAAGAGAACGTTTGTAATAAATAACAGTACCCCCGCCCTTAGAGGTTCTGTCATTTCTAACTATATTGAAATTCGCGATTTTAGGATCGCGATTACTAGGCTTTAAAAACGTCTCTTGAATAAGCAAAATATCGATCTGATGTGCGACTACGAAGTCGCGCACCAAAGCAATCTGACGTAGAAGGCCGTTCGCGTTAAAAGACGCGATTTTTAGGGAGCGGGGCTTAACCCTACTTTTGCTAGCCATTTAAGATGACATAGCGGGGAGATTATAAATGGTGTTTAGTAGCGCTGCGTGCTCTAAGAGCGCCGCGCAACGCGCATTTGGATCGCGTTCAGCATTTTTGAGTTTTTGAGACAACACTAGTAATTCAGGAGGGTTGATCGCTCCCAAGATACTAGTTATGTAGCTAAGAGAGCTACCTAAGGACGAGTCCGCCACACCCATAAACGCGCCCGCGCCACCGGCGGGGGCCGCCCGCACCGGAGCAGGGGGCCTGGATACTAACGACGGTGGTTTGACCCACGCGTTCTGAGGAGCCTTAGGGGCTGAGACGGGGCGTGCCTTAAGGGCAGGATACGCATTGGGGTTCAGAGGGACCCAAGGCGGTTGAACGCGGCGGGAGGGAGCCCTCACCGGCTGCGGCCTGCGCGGCGCTCGGGGGCACCCGCGATAATTCGCGGGGTGTCCCTTTTGCTGGCACAGTACACAGCTTGGAGGGACCTCCGGGACTGGGACCTTACGCGGACAGTCGGCTGTCGCGTGATCATCAAGACACTTCACGCACCGAGGACGGGCGTGACAGAAGCGGGCAGAGTGCCCATATGATTGGCAGCGATGACACTGCCCTGGGAAGCCGCGACCGCGCGGGGTCTCGACTTTGATGCCAGATAGCTGGCATATAGTCCTAACATTAAACACCTCTTTGCCCTCGGGAGAGTGCTCAAGGTGTACTAGGACAAGCTCGTAAGGAGACTTGTCCTGCCGCTTGTACATGCGGTGAACCGCAAGTACGGGGAGGCCTTGGGACTTAAGGTCCTCAAGGATGCGGTCGCTTGAGAAAGCGACCGGAATGCCTCGGACGACTACCGTTAAGCGGCGCTCGTTTTCGAGGGCGAAAGTGTGGTATCCGATACCACGCTCGGTGAGAAGTTTCGTCAGACCCCGGTGGTCCGACGATGAGGTGCAAGACACCTTGATACCAAGCGCCGTCGAGCGGGCCTTGGTGAAGTTTAATTTGCGATCAGTCATCGCCGAGGAGATCGAATCCCAGGCGGACTTATCGCGAATGTACAAAGGCGGCGGCGCCTTAGTACGAGGGGGGACCTCCGCTGAAGAGGCGGAGGACGAGGCGACCGGGTTCGAACCGGAGGCCGGGGCGGTCACCGCCGGCGGCGCAGGGCGCGCGGCGGGAGCGGCGGACGTAACAGGCGCAGAGGGCACCCGCTTACGCGTAGTAGGAGAGGAAGGCGGGGACGCCTTACGTTTCGCCGATTTCAATTTGACGGTCTCGAAACCGTCATCGTCATCGGACGAGGAGGAGGAAGAGGGCGGAGGACACAAGTCCATTTTCTCCGAGCCGGTCTCGGAGGGATCGGGAGATAAAACGTTCGATTGACGATCGAACGTCTTCAAAACGTGGGGAAAACGGGCTCGTAGGAACTGGAGGAGTTCCTCTAACCTCGGGTCCCTAGTATTGGGGTCCATAATGGACCGGGAGATAAGACAAAGGGCCCCCCTGCCAGGCAGGGGGGTGTGTGCACTTTAAACACTAAACTAGTCCCTGTTTTTGTGAAAACAGGGGTGAAATAGCCTAGCACCCTAGCACTAACAAATGTATAAAAACTTACCCAACGCTGGATACAACAAACCGCAGCACACTGTAACACTAATCCCGACACAAAACTACCGGAACCACTGCAAACAGCCGCACGGAGATGAAGCGCGAGCCGCTAACCGGTGTTGGCGGCGAACGAACGAGCGAAAGCGCGGGAATTCCCCGCGAGAGGCGAGTAACGAAAGCGCGGGAACGCGGTAAACGGACTCACGCTACGCGAGGCGGAGGCGCGACGGGTGGCGGCGAGCGGTCGCCGCCGAGGCGAAGGTCGACCGTTACACTAAGGCCTTGAAAAAGACGGTTAGTAATAACGGTCGAAAACAGTAAAGTCAAGTGATTGTAGTTTTAATACAAACTAAACAATCACCGACTATACGTTTGTCGATAATTGTAACCTTGAAAAAAGGCAAACAATTATCGGCGGGAAGATGATAGTCGTAGTTTTAATACAAACTAAACGACCAATATATGAATATGATAAATGAATGAAATCGCGAATCAATTATTGCTTTGTGAAAAACAATAATTGACGAGAGAGCGGACTGACGTCTGAGACGTACGAGTCGCGCGAGCGGAATGTGAATTTCTTTGTATAATTTCAAACTGCTATACTAAATGCGAAAACATAATCATAGCGAGTTGTAAGAAAAGTCAGCGCGATCTATTGAGATTTCATGTGACTAAATTTAAAATGCTAATATTCAATTTGTTAAATTATTTTATAATTCATATAAAACAAAGTAGAAATTCTAGCTTTATCTTAATTAAATACGTTCGTGTAACCGCATTCAATTCTTTTTAAAAGTTTTGAAATAATGCTTGAAGTAAATTTTAAATTGACCATAACTTCTTTTACCCTTAACAGATTTTAACGAAACAAAGTTACATAACGCTCCAGATTATACATAATCTACTTGTAAAAACCGCGTTCAAATCCGTTGAGTAGTTTCGACGTTAAACGTAGCAGACAGACAGACAGACAAAAATTTCAAGATTTATTTTTGGTTTCTGTTACTCGTTTTTAGTTAATGTACAGACACTCGATTTTTACTGTCTTATTATATATTTGAGATTAATAGTTAAAACAATACATATGATTTACTACGATACTGATTATGCATAATTGCATTGGCATTTAATAAATAAACTTTAGAAGAATAACCAAAAAAAACAACAAAATAAATACCATACTAAAAAATTATTAACGAAGATTTTTTTTATTTAATAAGTATTAATGTGTAATTTTCGATGATTATCGAAAAAAACGCATTCAAAAATTTTATCGCTGTCTCTCAACGCGCTACACACCCTGCACATCAAAGTACGTGTGGTATTTGACCATTGTGTATTATTTTAAAACTAAAATAACCCCTTACCTATTAGTTAAAATCAAATGCTTTCAAGAGGAATGTTGTTCATAATTAAGTGCCTGTGATATTTAAATAATTTATTTGGATAAGGAATAATATCGTTATTATTAAAACACCTTCGAAAGTGTATATTATTTAAGAACTAATTTCATAACCATATAAAAGGTTATAGTGAGTCAACCTTAAAAGCTAGATATATGTTGTCGCGGACTTCTTCTTAGAACTTTTAAAGAGGAACAATTTCATACAACATCATTTTTGCGTAACTTTCACCGTTTTCGCAGCGCACGCAGTTTTTTGTTTATTTTTTTACACCTTGCGTTAGAATATTCAAGTTTTAGTAAACATTTTAATTTTTTTCGAAAATGTAACATAGCCTATGTCACTCGGGAATAGTGTAGCTTGCCAACGGTTTTTATGTCAAGAATTTTTGAAATCGGTTCAGTAGTTTCAAAGCCTATTCATTTCAAACAAACAAAGAAATAATCAAACATTTCCTCTTTATAATATTAGTATAGAAGTATAGATATAACTAGCTTTTGCCCGCGGCTTCGAACGCCTTAAATTCGTAGTGAAACAATTCCCCTTTCCCTTTTTTTGTATTGACTTCTATATGGCTTGTTTTAAGTGAAACAATCAAAATTACGACATCGGCAGACACCGCTCACTCAAAAATCTATTCAAAGTTTTGAATAAGATTTTTTTTTTTATATTTCATATGATCTAGGGTAATGCTTGACTACATTCCACCTGATGGTAAGTGGAATGTAGTCTTAGGTGGTAAGGCGCATTACCCTAGCAACCTATTCACTCTTCTCTTGAATGTGTCGTCTCTTCTCACATTGTATTCGGTCGGAAATACCGACGCAGGAAATCTGTTCCAATCCTTTGCTGTACGCAGTAAAAATGAGGAAGCAAAGCGCTGCGTTCGGACAGGTGGAATGTCCACAACAAAAGGATGAAAACCTGCACTGCGTCGGGACGTCCGGTGATGGAAGGGGGACGGGGGAATTAAATTGTGTAATTCCTGCGCACACTCACCAAAATGTATCCTATAGAATACTGAGAAGCTAGCAATTCTACGCCTGTGCTCAAGGCTTTGGAGGTCGGCTTCAACCAATTCGGGATCGCCTATAAGCCTCTTTGCTCGCCTCGCAATTGAGTCCAGAACCGCAAGATGAGACTTTGCGGCACCAGCAAATATGTGACCACAGTACTCAACACACGACTGGAATTTGTACTTTGTATAAAACAAGAAGCTGTCCCGGTGTAAAGTACTGCCGAACCTTCGCAAGAACGGCAAGCTATGCTACTGCTGCTCTTGCTCTGGACTCAATGAACCGACCAAAGTTGAGGTTCGAGGAAATCTCTAACCCTAACAACTGAAGCCGGTCACTGTATTCCAAGGATACATTCTGGAAAGTAGGAGCCAATGTGAAAGGGCTCCTTTTGGCGGTGAATAGACAAGTCTGCGTTTTGGTGGCGTTGAACTTGACAAGATTGGTATTGCTCCATGCGGAGACTGCCTGAAGTTTGTCATTCAAACGTTGCACCATGGCTTCTCTTTCAGACTGTACTTGATCTCGACAAGCCCGAGTACTCGGCAGATATCTTTCTACAACTGTGCTGTTGTCTGCATACCCATAGATACCGGGCTTCAACAGATCATTAATATGCAGCAGAAAAAGAGTTGCAGAAAGAACGGACCCCTGAGGTACTCCGGCATTTATTGTCAAGGGTTCCGAGGCACATCCGTCGACAACTACTGGAAGAGATCTCTGGCTCAGAAAGTCCGTTACCCAGCCGAAAATGTGAGTAGTATACACTAGGAGGTCCCCATCAGACCTATTACGGCGAAACCCGTACTGTCGGTCACTGAGGAGATCGTTACCTTCTAGGTATGCTAGTAGGCGCGAGTTCAATACACGCTCCATAATCTTGCAGAGTATGGAGGTGATTGAAATCGGTCTGTAATTGACAGGGTCGGCACGTCTGCCTTTTTTGGGCACGGGTTGCACATTAGCAAGCTTCCAGGATTTCGGCACTATTCCAGTCATGAAAGAGAGGCGATACAGACGTGTCAGTACAGGAGACAAATCAGCTGCGCATGTCTTGAGCAGAATGGCTGGTATACCATCAGGACCACTGGCTTTATTCACATCTAAACGACACAATGTTCTCCATACCTCTTTGTTAGTGATGCGTATTTCAGGCATCGAAATACCGCAGTGAGGAAGATGTGCTGGAGAAGCATTGCCAGTGTCTAGATGCGAATTATCAGCAAACAGAGAAGCAAGTACATTCGCTTTCTCTGTTGCTGTGTGGTCCAGAGATCCATCCGGCTTCAGCAGAGCAGGCAGTGAGGGTTGGCAGAAATTTGACTCGATCGCTTTCGCAAGAGACCAGAAAGCTCGACTGCCAGTTGGTCTGACGGAGAGCTTTTCGCCATTCTTAGCGATTCGATCGAGACCAGCCTTCCGCAATGCCTTTTTGTAGGACTTGGCAACTTGGTTAAAGGCTCTCTTCTTCGAATTTACATCCGGAGTTTTGCGGCTTCGAGCATCAGCCCAAATGAGATATGCCGAATGTTTTCGGTCTTGAGTATGACCACATTCGGCATTAAACCATGGGCGAGCTTTGCCACCGATGGGTACGTCAGCAAAAGGAATAAAATACTCCATTGCCTGATGCAGCACATCGGTTATAGCATCAGCGCAACTCGACGGATCCAAAGAAGAGAAGCAGACCTGCCGCCAAGAATAAGACGCAAAAAAGTGTCGCATCTCATCCCAATCTGCTGACTTCTATTTCCACACTCGCCTAACACCATGAGGTTCGAAAGCTCGTGGGGAATATGTAAACACAGATTTCACCAGACAGTGATCGGAGGTTCCCAAGGGAGAGGTAACCTCTACACGATACCTGTCCTGATCAGTTGTCAGCAGAACGTCCAGGCAATTGGCTGTATGGCCTACCACATTTGGTATCCTTGTCGCTTGCTTCGCCAGCTGAAAGAGGTTCAAGGACAACGCAAAGTTCCGCGCTTCTCTTCCAACATGGTCGGTTTTCTGGTACGGGAACAGCCAGTCCTGATGACAGGCATTAAAATCCCCCAGAAAGACGAGCTGCGCTGAAGGAAACTGATGTAGAGCCATATCAGAAGCCTCACCGAGCTACTCGAATAATCTAGTTGTCTCCTGGTCACCGCTGTGCAAACGGTAAACACAGGAATACAGGTTTTTTTCGCTTCCTGTGTCTACTAAAATCCAAAAAGAAGAAAATGTGGGGTCTTCAAGGTGACGAAAACGCTGGATACAGAGGTCGTTCCGCGCATACACGCAGACTCCGGCAGGTGAGCGAAAGTTGTACTCTAACGTGTATCCGGGATAATCCAGGTGCGCAGCGCTTAAAGGACATTGTATCTGCGTCTCCGTCAAAAAGAACAGGTGCGGTTGTTCTGTCTCCAGGTGGTGATGGACAGGTAAGATATTAGAGTGCAAGCCCCAAATATTACTAAGGTGCACTTTAAATGAGGAGGAGTGCAACCGCTGTACAAACTTTTTCCTTTTTTGGTTTTTCTTCATGATAAAAAAAATAAAAGTGAATAGGGATGGGAAATGGCAGTTGAACGAGGCGGTACGTATCGAACCCAACGTCGAAGTTGGTTAAGTTATGCCACTGGGAGGCTAGCATGGAGACTGCGGGGACGCCCGAACCCCCCCAGGGATCGCCATCGGGCCTCCTCGTCTGGTCGCCAATCAGCACGATGGAGCCACCCTGGGATTTTTCGCAGCTGGCGGGGTAGCCTTTCGTTAGCCACCCACGAAAGGCTACCCCGCCAGCTAATTGGACCAAACCCACCAACCCACTAATTGGACCCCCAACTATCTGCGGGCGGCCAGCGGAAAGCCGTCGCTTTAGATCCCGCTACCCTCCTCGACTAGACACCCGACAAAACAAATACCAACTCGACGTCAACTGGTTCGCCAACGTACCGCAGCTGTTCAGACCCATTTCCCATAAACGGCTTCATCGAGCAACGTGCCGGAACACGACTAGGTAGCTTTGCGGCACGACTTTGCCCGATGGGTGGTAACTTTGACGGCGACCCGATGTTATGGTCTACCACCAAGATAATAATATAATATTAGGTACTGTATTTTTTTTATACCGCTCTTGTTTTTACTTAAACGTCCATTTAAATGCTTTTAAAATAGAGTACTTAATAACCATAACCTATCTAACGTTTTTTTTTTTTTTTTATCATTGAAAAAATGCGTTACGCATCATACCTGCGGCCAGGAAGGTGATGACCGAGTATGTGGGACTACCCTGCAGCATAGAGGACGCTGCCATTTTTAAGGCTACCCACTAAAAAACCAACGGTTGACCTCATCGCCTTAGTGGGGCGTCACGGGATCGCTTTCGCACTCACCGTGACGCCCCGGCGGAACCCCCTGCAAGGGGCCCCGATCAGCTTAGGGACACCCTCACCTCGTAGGCCTATAATGGGCGGGAGAGGTCACCCCCCTCTCCCGTCCAGGCACTACAGCTGGGGAAGGAGGCTTCGGGCGTAATCCCGCCTCCTTCGACCCAGCCTACCCCTACGGAGCGGTTCAGAGGAGGCTGCCTCTCTATCCCGCTCCGCGGCATTGACTTGCTCGCAGAAGGAGGCCATAGCGACCCAGCACCTCTCGTCGTCGAGCATCGCGGAAACAACGCTCGACAACGAGAGGTCGATGTCAACCACGGCCGCCAGCTCAGTACGTTGGCGGTCCCAGGCTGCGCACTCCGCACTACTGGTAGGAGGGGGCCGCCTCTCTGCGTGCGATCTTGTGCAGGTACTCACCGAAGCACCCATACCCCGTGAGCACCTGGACAAGACGGAACGTTAGAGTCCTGTGCCGCCGGCCGATCCAACGATCGAGATGGGGGGAAATAGCCCCCACCGTCGCAAGACCGGCCGACGGGGACTCTAACTCCCTACTCCACTGTCGGATCAGGGCTCGGTGAGCTAAAGCCC
Source organism: Napeogenes sylphis (assembly GCA_959347405.1). Classification (NCBI taxonomy): domain Eukaryota; kingdom Metazoa; phylum Arthropoda; class Insecta; order Lepidoptera; family Nymphalidae; genus Napeogenes; species Napeogenes sylphis. The sequence continues at coordinate 22,608,129 of OY365782.1, forward strand.
TTTTTTTTTTTTTTTATTTTATTTTTTTTTTTGGAAAAATGCGTTTTCGCATCTTCACCCAGGCCAGGAAGGCCATGGCCGGGTGGTATGTGCTGCACCCGGCGACTGCCATTTTTAAGGCACCCCACTAAAGAACCAACGGCTGCCCACGTCGCTACAATGGGACGCCACGGGATCGCTTTCGCACTCACCGTGACGCTCCGGCGGAAGTCCTCCATATAAGGGTACCCCGGGCAACCAGTGTACCCCTACCTCATAGACCTAGTGCAATGGCGAGAAAGGTCGCCCCCCTCCTCTCACCTAGGCCTACGGCTGGGAAGGAATGGACTGAACCCTTCTCCTTCCCAACCTCCAGCGCTGTAAATACAGCAACGGAACCACTCCACAGTCAACTCTGCCATCAGAGAAGTACCAGGAGCGATCCCGCAACCCTACACCACACGCGCTCCAGCGCACTCCTCCCACGACAGCCACGGAATTCCTCCCGGCGATGCTGGATACCTGAAGAGGATTCCATCACTGTTTCCGAACCCCCCCGCAACCAAGTGTGCCCCAGCACCGCACCTGGAGCAAGAAGTTCGGCCCACTCTACCCCACACACCCATCATCAGACAGCCACGGGATACCTCCCGGCGATGCTGGATACCTGAGGAGGCACCGGCGACTGCCCCCGAAAGCTCCCTTACCAAATGCGCCCCAGCACCGCAAACGGCAATGGAAATCCCAGGCACCGCAAAATGCCCAGACCATCTCCAGGTCCAAGCCTCCCTCCCGCAGACAGACCACCCCGAAAGGCAGCCTGCCCGCCAGCCAGCCATGAACCGGGCATAAACCCCCATGGCCGACCCACCTCGCGCCGAGTATTAACCAACGGCTAATGCAAACCCGAAGGATCACATTAACCGTTGTTGCCCAGGGAGCACCGGCCCGTACCGCTTCCGATGCCACCGAACGAATCCGAGCAACAAGGGAAACAGACGGGCACACGAGGAGGTTCTCGGCGATGACGCCCCCCGGTGAGCTAAAGCCCTGATCCGAACCTATCTAACCTAACCTAACCAAATATAATATATTTTCCACTTATAAATTTTCATTGAAAGTAATTAAAATATGACCATGTAAACTAAAGGAATTCTGAGCCACATAATCGACGTTATTGTGACCATTAACTTGCAGGTCTGGTTTTATTAAAAAAAAACTATTTTAAATGCTAAATAATATGCATCAGACAATCAGTTAGCTATATACATTAACAAATCTTCAAAACTGAACATTCACCAAAGCCATTTTTAGGACGGTTTGCAAGCTTCCATACCAGAGTGCGCCGCGCCGGCCGACCGTACCGCCGCAAACGCGATGTCCCTATGTGAAGGGCTATATTGTTCTAGAACTTTTTAAGGCATAGGTACTTAGAACATTATTTTGATCTATCTCTTAGAGTTCAGTCAGCGTTTTTGCAATGTAAGCTTAAACCAAAGCGTAAATGTAGATAGTAAAAATGTTTCTTATGTTGCAACTGTTTTTGAAATTTTCTTTGCTGGTATTTCAATTACTTTAAACAATTACAACTAAATCTTTAAACTCCTCAACCTCTGTCGCTCTGACATTACTTACTGACAATGTCGATCATCATTGTATTATTTTAAAGAAAAATCATCATTATATTATTTTAAAGAAGCCCAAGAAATATTAGAAGTTTTTAAATTGATTAGTGTTAAGAAGACAAGTGATCTATGAGTAATTTATATTCATATTTTAGTGGCCTTAATACTACATTAGGCCACTTATAGATAATATTACGTCAAACTTAGCGTTAATATTTAAAATTCATTTCTTAAATATTATCGTTAAGTTTGATACGGTGGATTGTGGTATATTTTCTGATCTAATGAAACATAGTAAAATAATACCTTTATTTAAATCCGGAAATACATTAAATCTAACTAACTATTGACCCATTTTAGTATAACCCACATGTCGTAACATTTTTAAAAAAATATCCTTGGTCGATTGGTTGAATCTTTTAATAAAAATAACCTCTTACATTAAAAAAAAGTTCGTTTTCACTTCTGGCTGTTCTACAACAAATGCTGGTGTGGTTGAGTTATTACTAAATATTTTTGAAGCCTAAATATTTTTAAATTCAAGACTCGCTCGTTATTTTCTATGATTTGTTAAAAGCATTTGACTGCGTATAGTATGAAACTCTAATAAGAAAATTAAAGAATTATGAAATTAGAATAAAATACCATCGATTTGATGAGTATGAGTTCATATTTTAATAAAAAAGTCATGAAGACAGACAGACAGACAGAAGACATCAATAGAAACCCTCTCCTGGTTCATTTGTTAAAAATGGGTGTACCACAAGGTTCTTAAGGCCGCTCTTGTTTCTCATTGACTTGTGCGAATGAGGAACATTGTAAATGACTTACCTTATTTAGCGAGTGATAAACATGGGATATTATTGTTTGCTGATAATACTTCTCTTATTTTTAAAATAAACAGACATAAATAAGTAATGGACGATGTATACTATACACTCTCAAATGTAGTACAATGGTTTAATGCTAATAATTTGTTGTTATTAAACAACAAATTGAAGAAGACCACCAAGTATAGAAAGTTTACTTTATCTAACGTCAAAAACGTAAAAACCAATGTACAATTTCTCATTATTTAATTAGAAATTGAATTTAGTTAATTCTGGTGTATTTTCAGGGTCACGCCCGAAATGTGAATCTAATCCTTAGATAGAAGTTTGCAATGGGATTCTCTTATACCTTATTGGTAGAACAGACTTAATTCTACCGCATAAGAGGTTCCAAAAATACGCCGCTTAAGAAACTTTGAAACCGCTAGATTAGTTTACTTTAGTTATTTTTGCCGTATAAGTCAAATAGGATACTACTATATAACAATTTATATTATGATACTACGTAAATATTTAAGAAATAAATTGGAATTATGACAATATATACTCAATATATAATATTTATGAAAGTTTAATGTTTTTTAAAAATAATAGTAAATTAAAAAAAACTGTGATTATTAAAATACTAAAACAAAAATAAACTACCTATGAACACCACTATCTAGCTAGCTAGCTAACTAACTCTAACACTAGCACTAGCTCCATAAAATAAGTGACTCTTTGAGGATCAATTGCATATCTTTTTATTATAAATTCCTAAATAAAATCTTAGATCTCTCGATAAATAAATATAAGCTACATACATATACATTAAAAATAAAATTATAAAAAGATCCTATTATAGTGTGAAGTAATTAACGATGGTTTGGCCTGGGAATATTTGTATCTTAGCGACTAACTAATTAGTAGATTACGCAATTTATTTGCCGTTGTTATTTACTCTTGTGCGATCAAGTAACTGCAACACACTGTTTACTTAGTAGTCACTACTTGCTATAGTTGAGAGTACACAATTGATCTCTGGTGTGGATTCTAACTGAAATTTATATAAATAAATATCTTATGTGTTCTAGAATGTTTTTAAAGTAATAAGTCTCTTTTTTTAACGATTTATACATTCATACTTATGCTTTTATTACATTATGTTTTAGAAAATATAATTACGTCCGAAACACTTGTATACTTTTAATGCCACAAGAAACTTTATTATTAGAAATACACAAAAAAATCTAAAAATCAATCATAATATTAAAAACTGATACAAATAAGCCATTTCATGGAAATTAGTTTTGTCAATAAAGACCTAAATGTTAATGACCTGTAATTTTTTTTAATCTAAAACCACATTAAAAGCATAAAAATCATATTACAAAACTGAGGACTGTGTTAACGATATTACAATAATACATTACAATATTCATTTTACTAAAAAATTGGTAAAATACTCCGTAACCAATAACTTTACAGTGTGTTAACAAAAATATTTTATTTTTTTAAAGTTAGATTTATAATAATTTTGTAAATGTAAAAGCATTAAGCAGTAGTGGCATAGTTAGTTATTTTATAATCTTTCTTTTGATAACTTGCTTTATTCATGTTCTATCGGACAAAAGTTTGGCATCACTTATCTAGAGTGTACGTGTCTAAGTATTTATTTGTGTATAACTATTTATTTCATTTCAAACGTAGTGTTGTTGTTGTGCTTCAGTTTCAGGAATACATAGTGGTTACAGAAGTAAAGTAGCATCATTTTAAAGTAGCATATAATTAAGAAAGTTGATAACTTTAAAAGCAGGACATTTATGAAACTGTGAACGGGAGTAAAGTTCTGTTAATCAAAATAGCGGTGAACTCTGGGTCAAACTAGTTTGGAGTTTTCGCTTGATACGGGACAATGTGGGAATAATTTAAATTTATTAAATCCATGTTATCCAACACGGAATAATTGCCACTATCTTGGGAATTTTCTATATACATACCATTTACAACTAAAGTTACTGTATTTTTGGGGTCTACCCTCTGAATTATGATTTTAAATCTAAACGCAAGTAATAGAAAAATACTTAATTCGACTTCCAAAACCATTTCCATTGAAGTAATTATAATAAGTACTGCACAAGCCTCTATTCCATATTAAAAGACGGATGGGAATTTAATTTTCTTGTACTCGTTCCTCTTACGGGTACGCTGATAGATGCATGGCGTTAGATTTTCTAAAAAAAATTGAAGAGCACGGTCCAGTTGTTACGGCGTCTATAAGGAATATACATACCTACATACTTTTTCTTTTATATGTATGAGTATATTATTTCAGGTATATTGTTATATATTATTATTAGTCTAATATATACTTTGCATTATGAGTGTCATTGAAACAGTAAAATTTTAGTGTTTTCAAATGTTAGCTTTCTATACTTCTTCTATATATAAACTTGCTTGCTAAAACTTTCATCAGAAATATATTTGAATAATGAAAATAGGTCATAAGTATTATTGAAAAAAATCATATCATCTAACCTTAGTGATACAAACATTGTGACTCATTCTATTGCTCGGTTACTTTTAGACCTGCAATTTGTTATGATTTAGATTTAGATTATGATTTAGATTTAGAGAATTATAAAAAGGGGTAATTATATTTAGAATAAAATCAATAAATTTGGGATCCCACTGGATTTCAAGCTTGTCTTTTGTCACTATAAAAAACAATAATAATATCGAAAATTATACGACCAAAAACTTGAACCTCTAAGGCAATCAGTTTGTGACCTTTGTAACTTCGTGTACGTTTATCCGGGTAGTTTGGTAAGTAAACTCTACGTTTATATTATCATAATATTTATATTTGTAGACCAGATTGTGCCTGCGGCTTCAACCAGAGACTAAGCTGCGTGGTGTTTTACTTTAGCGTTATGAATTATATTAAAGGTACTGATTTTTGATTTGCATACGACAATATCTGGAAGATTCTTAGATTTCATTAATCTTGGTATGTCGCGATGTATCCGTTATCCTGGAAATGTATTTTTTTAGCTTTCGACTATTTTTAAACTATTGGGTAATTAACCAAGACCGTTATCATAATAGGTGAGCACTTAGGGAGGTAAATGGAAGATTATTTTTTTTGTGCAAATTATTTTTTCGTGAGATAAAAATTATTAGGCATATTTTTGAATTTTGGATTAAAATACCTAAGTAAGTGTGTTTTTGTGTTTTTAACATTCAACTCTTTAAGGTGGCATATAGGGAATGTAAGTTTGTTGTTTAATCCATGATTTTAATAGCTTAAATTTGATACTTGGAAAAGATGGTTACATCGTTGTGTTTTATCAAACAGATGGCTTACATACTATATGATAAGAAAGTTAGGTTTATCAGTTTACGCAAGTTATAAATAAATTCAATAATGAAATAAAACTATTCTTACGGATTTAACTCGCGTATATTGAATTAAATTTTTAATTTACATTTTAAATCTAACCCATACATACATGTTAGATTTAAAATGTAAATTTAAAATTTAATTCAATATACGCGAGTTAAATCCGTGATAATAGTTTTATTTCAATGTGTAGTACTCGTGAAAACCTTAGAAAACACTGAATTCAATAATGTTTTTATTCATTCTATTTTTATATAAATTGCCATATGAATGTTTTAAGATGTCTATAAACACGTATAGTATAGTACAAAAAATAAACTGATACGGGATAAAGGTATATGAACCTCTGGAAATACGTCTCGTCACCTACCAATGGATAGTCCGTATCGTTATCTGTTTCGATAAATTTAGCAATTTTTATATAATCGTCTTTATCAGGAGTGTGGAGACATCACTTAGGCATCTTTCGAAAATCCTAACCAATATTTTTAACTTTTCAGTGTAAATAAAGTATAAATAATAAAAAGTGTAAAGTATTTTTTGCGTATAAACTATATAATAAGCAACACATACTTTTTGATTCTCAGTTAAAGAACAGTTAAAACATGTAAGCCGTGAAAAGTTTATTTAAATTCTGTATTTATTATAATTTCTATATTAATGCAACAGAATCCCTTATATTATTTAATTATATTATTAAATGCTAATAAAAAAAAAATATTGTATTATGTTAAAACTATATTCAAATATTAACGATTGTGTACATTTGACGTGAGCCAATGAAAACATTAGTATTTAATAAAATAAGTGATAACTCTTCATCTTTGGACTTCACTTTTTACTTATTTGGAATTACCAAATAAGTTTACACTTTGCGTAATCATGTCAGAATATTAGGTCAAAAGCCTGGGATAAGACACGCAACTAACATGGTCGGGTGTTTTCCTTTCAGGGCGCTACTTGACAAGCCCTTTTATTTATGTGGCGAGCCGACATCGTGGTTCATAGATAAGTATTAGAGCATAGCCCTTTATAGAAACTGTGAATAATTAAGGCTCCTTGTAGTGATACGCTTTTAAAGCTTTTGTTGTACCTATTGCAATTATGTAAATGATAAACAACTCGTTTTTGCGTCTTTTGGTCAGTTATATTTAGTGTATGTAGAAATTTATTATAAAATTAAAAAAGGATTACAGTATCCACATTGCAATAAATATTCCAATCCTTCAAGAATATTTTTAACACCTAAAACTATAGAATAGAAGTGGTCGCTGGTTGTAAATCTTCGGTAAAAGGTGTCTTATTACCTATAAAGATCCGGGATACACCTATCATTAACATATACGAGTATTAGGTGTATATGCTAATCATCTTTTACCTATTATTCTTTTTTTTCCAAATCCTTTTACTTTCGATTTTATTCTAATTATATTTGCTTCCTTACTGCTTTATTATATGTAGATATATATATCATTGACTAATATTAACGTCTGTAATGACTCATTAAGAACTCTAGGTATATTTTGATAACAACAGTGGACAAAGCACCCATGCCTGACGCTGAACATTCTCCTCATTCCGCAAACTGTCGACAAGATAGTTTAGTCTGTAACTGCAAACGGTTATGTCAAGCAATTTTGCTAAATTGGTTATATTGACAATTTTATTTGTATCAAGAAAAGTTATTTAAATGCAATAGGAAACACAAAGAGATTGAAAGTTAACAACGTTTACAGTTTTGTTCTTATTGTTAGGATGCACTATTGATAAATGACTATTTAATAGTAATTCGTAATGGTTTCAATACTTCTATTGTCAATAATTTGATTTATATAAATTAAAAAAATATTGATTTAACTTAAATAATAAGAACCTATAAGGTCTAATTATTTCAATAATTATTTTTGCAACTTTTGTGATATTTGGAATTGTTATGTCAAGTAATTTTTATTTTTGTATGTTTTGTATGCTTAAGTAGTTTATTTGGCTAATATTATTATTTATGTACGGAGAGTCATTTTCTGGATTAGTATATAGTTTAATAAACTAAAATAAAGAGAACCATTAAGACAGTATAATTAAAACCAATATTTACAATACATACATTACAATACAGTATAATTGTATAGCGATACAGTTGTTTATTTAGAAGTACTTGTTATTTTATGAATACTTATTAAATATGTGAAGTTAATGAGGAAGTTTAGGACGATATAAGAGAGTGACACTACTGTATAATACCAAATCAGGAAGAATTTAATACAGTTTTTAAAGGGAGCTTTTATCCACCAGGACAAGTCAGCTCCATCGTCTCTTATAACCAACAACAATGCTAAATAAATTAAGTTACAATATTTATACTGCTTAAGAAACATATTACACAAAGTATTTTAACTAAAAGATTGAAAATTATGGATAGATTATCGTTACTAGGAAACACAACTGTGGCCAACTCTGAAATAGGATTTGATTATATAGAAAAGAAGTATTATATACAAGTAATTAAAAGTGAAGTAATTGTAGTAAAATATGTAAAACAATTTAATCTGACGTGGCTCTTACACTATATTTTTAGATTACACGTTTAAGAAATTGAAGGAATTTAATATGCAGTACACTGCATATTAAATTCCTTCAATTTCTAATATAAATATAAATATGTAAATTTATAAATATAAATATGTAAATTTTAATAACAATCAAATATACATATTTGATTGTTATTAGATTATTAGTTTTTGATTCAGTTATGAAATCTGTGGGTTTTATGACATTAATTATACAATAACGATTTAGAATATAAAATCAGTTATCTATACTAATGTTATAAATAATTTCGTCTGTGATATAATGGAGGTTGTAGCTCGATTACGTAAATTGCCTTGAAAGATCCTTTTTTTTAATCGTTTGGTTCACTGAATTTTACATAAGATTTGTGAAAAACCTTCTTATTACCTGCTTGCTGACTGACTGACCTGACGGCTTTAAGATGAACGTTATGTTTTTGAAATATATATATGATATGATGATATAAATGTAACCATTAATTCTATTTGTATGTTTCCTGCTACTGCTGCTGCTTATAAATATTATTTTTACAGTCCACGTGGACGGAGTCGCGGGCAATAGCTAGTTTTTTATTATTTGATACCTCATACATTTCGTAAGACATGCAAACATTTTGGTTAATGTCGCCTTTTATTTGATACATATGTCAAGTGTTTCTGACTGGAAAGAATTCTAAACATCTGCAGTCTGATTAAATTATGACTGGATATAATTTTAAACTACAACTTTGTTAATATAACAATTATATTATATAAGTATATCAAATATAATATATAATATAATCATAATATAATCATAATATAAAGCAAAGTCCCTTTTCGCGTCTGTCCCTATGTCTGTATGTATGCTTAAATCTTTAAAACTACACAACGGATTTTGAGGTCGTTTTTTTAATAGATAGAGTGATGCAATAGGAAGGTTTATATGTATAATAACATTCTTAATATATTAGCGAGCCACCGATAATTTTAAGATTTCTAATGCGAAGTCGTAAATAAACACATTGTTTTGCGCTTACATTACAAACGCTAGCTGAACTCTACGAGATAGATCAAAATAATGTACTAAGTATTGTATACCTTAAAAAGTTCTACAAGAAAGTCCGCGATGGTATATGTTTATCTATATATGGATAACCCACAATAGCCAATTTTTATCCCTTACTTTTTAAGTGAAATAATGGCTTATTTACGAAGCGATTTTAAGCAATACAGCATTAATTCTTAACTAATTAAGTACTTAAAATATATTTTACATTTAATATGGAGCAATATAAACCTTTGCAACATGTAATTTAAAAGGTATATTTTCTAAGATATTACAAATTTAAAATATTGGGACATCGCGTTTGCGACGGTACGGTCGGCCGGCGCACTATGGTATGGAAGCGTGCAAACCGTTTCAAAAATGGCTTTTGTGATTGTTCAGTATTGAAAATTTTGTTAATGCTTATAGCTCGCTGAATGTTTAATACATATTATTAAGCATTTAAAATAGTTTTTTTTTTTATAAAACCAGAGCTGCAAGTTGATGGTCACAATAACGTCGATTGTGTAGCTCAGAATTCCTCAAGTTTACATGGTAATATTTTAATTATGTTCAATGAAAATCTATAAGTGTGATATATGGTTAGAATGGTTATTAAAAACTCTGCTTAAAAAGTATTTAAATGGAGTTTTAAGTAAAAACAATCTCTTGTTTATACTATAACAATTAACATAATATAATATGTGTTATGATATAAAGAACACTACAGTATCTGATACTGTATCCTTATTAAAAACTTTAAAAAGATTTTTGACAGTGAGCGATGATTGCCGATGTCGTAATTTTGATGTATCACTTAAAATAAGTCAATAGAAGCCAATAAAAAAAACGAAGTGGGTACTGTTTTACTAGGAATTTAAGGCATGTGAAGCCGCGGGCAAAAGCTAGTATTAGTATAGCTAGTATTAGATACTGTATCCTTATTAAAAACTTTAAAAAGATTTTTGACAGTGAGCGATGATTGCCGATGTCGTAATTTTGATGTATCACTTAAAATAAGTCAATAGAAGCCAATAAAAAAAACGAAGTGGGTACTGTTTTACTAGGAATTTAAGGCATGTGAGGCCGCGGGCAAAAGCTAGTATATCAAATAGAAACTGTGTAAATGATGTTAAATTTAAGGTCACATGTTATAATTATGAACGTTAATATATTATTTCAATTGACGCGGTAATAATGAAATATTATATTAATTTTTTAATCACAATAAGTTAAATAAAATTTACTTTGCTCGTATAAGGTTGAGCCAACCAGGTTAGCAATACTCGCACACAAAACTTTGTAGCTAATAAGTTAATATGTTTACAGTCTTCCAGAGTAGTAACACATTTGCAACCACTTTATTTCCAAACATTTATGGATGACGTTACTACTTACAGACACTCGGAGCGTCTACTTGAGTGCAACCTTGTCCCATAAAAATTTTGAATGTTAAATGTCAATAAACATTGTTACTTAACTTATCGATTTAAAACCATTTCTCACGATAAATAAATAAAAGCTTTGTAAGATTTACCCTCGCAATCAGCCCCTTCAATATCACAATAGCGTGAGCCATTTCCAGGCATTTCCCATTTAAATTTGTTCCGTCGGTTTCCTTATCAGGGGGCAATGCAAAGGACACGGGGCATTGCATACAGTAGGGGGACGTTTGATGACTCATTGCTCCATTGACTATGATATTCCTACATAGCTCATTTCTTTACACACTGAATTCCTTGTAGGTAATAGATGACGGTTGAGAATTAAGTCTTATGTATTGTATACATAACAGACTGTTTACCTTTAGTTACAATAACATATATTAAGACCTAACTATATAATATTTTGGGTTAAAATGATACTTATGCTTATTAAATTCGTGTTCTGAAAATAATAATTCTTATATAATAAATAAATTCTTTTGCTTATGAAGTGTACTTATGCTTAAGCATGTAATCTACACGCTTCAAATAATATTTGCTGGCTTATCTTAATACTTGTATGTATTTATTACTATTATAACCGTAAATAGATTTGGTTGTTATGTAAAATAACAATACTTTATAATATATACTAGATCATATAATTATAGGAACGGGCGTAATGAGCTTATATTTTCACAGCAATAGCTTTGTTCTACACACAAGAGACCGCTGCTAATTAACATTTATCCATTCAACATCCAATACAAAAAAGTTTATTTTAATTGGCTAAAATCAAAATAATAACAAACAATGTGTGTGGGTGGATGAGCAGGCGCAGGCGGGGAGGTCGGATATCATATGCAAACTGTATGCAAGCAATAATGGGCTTACGACACGTGACAATCTAAATATATCCGTATATTTAGAATTCTATTAGATAATATTTTTAACTTATTAAGGTTATTTTACGCGGTTACAAAACTGATAGGTAGCAATCACGCAGACATACGTATGTATAGTGTTAGAATAATATGTGAATGAAACAATTTTGATAGTTTTGAAATATACATATTTTTTAGTATATAATTTTAATTAAAATTTTCTTCAATTGTTTTTATTTTATTGTTATTTAAGTTGTAGATACTTTTAGTAGTAGTTGTTATACATGAGATAAAAGTTACATATAATTATTATATATTGTGACCTTAAAATAGCTGAATACTTCGGTGGCTGTTACTTGATCTTCTACACAAAATTAAAAAAACTAAAAAACACGCTTTGAAAATGAATCGAACTAAAAAGCAAAAATAATTCGTAATATGAGAATAATGGGCAAAATATAATAAAATTATTGCGGAAAAAAGAGTGGGGCGCTGTGTGCCATATATCTTGTTTCATTTTTGAACTCGATTTTGACTTACTTTAGGTGGTCAGATCCATTGAAACATTACAATTTGTAAAATACAATTGACAGTACAATAACTAGGTAAGATTAATTCATTATCCTCATTAAGATCACAAGAGTTAATAACTTTTACACATACTTAGAATGAGAACAAAATAAAGTCGGTAAATCATGAAGAATCTATTAATTTGAAATTTTTAATTATATTCATTTCTAAAAATAGATTTAATTTAATGTAAAAATTAATTTTTGAAAATATTCAAACACTAAAATAACTTTAAGAATGCCACAAAAGTAATATGTAGCACGAAGCGCCCCACGCTTTTTTCCGCAATAATTTTATTATATTTTGCCCATTATTCTCATATTGCGAATTATTTTTGCTTTTTAGTTCGATTCATTTTCAAAGCGTGTTTTCTAGTTTTTTTAACTAGACTTATTTTATGGTTTTTATACTTCTGTATCAAATTCGACATATTTTTCATATATTTTTTTATTATATAATAGAATGAAATAAAATTTTATATGAAAGATATAATATATATCATTTTATTAAATAATTATAAAAATACTAATTATAAAGCGTGTTAGTTTTGGCGGTTTGGTTGCTGTTTTTGTATATTGTATCATCGCACAAAAAGGAGACTCCGGGAATACGATATGCTGCTTCATATATTCTATCTCATTCTTTCGCATGTGCAAGGCGCACGCTACGGATATATGTTTGTCTCTTTTTACTTGAAATTCGCTTATCCTGAGGATTATGGCAAGGATAACAGGACGAATTGATTAAATTATTGCATTGTCATCGGTCCTTGATACGTGTGCAAAGTTTCAATTTAATCGGATCGCTGGAACCTGGTGAAAATTAAGCTCGAAGATTCCGTTACATTCATACATACATACATACATACAACCCAAACTAATAAAAGCGTGTTAAAAAGCAAGGCCAGTCTTGTTTAGGCCCATTGTGTTAGTTATAAGGAGATACTACTTGGTGGAATGAACCGTAGGTATACTGATCGATGAATGATACTGGATCTCCTAGACAAATATAACTTAGTGCACCTAGTATAGGCTTCTTTTGTTACTTACAAGTGACTCACGACAGAGACCTCACACTGACTGAGGTCATAATTGAATGTTAGAAATATTTGTTAGAAAGGATAAAAAAATGCATATAAAATGAAATTTATTGAAATACATTAAAATTCATGTGCAACGCATCTGTATGCGTAAAAATATATACATATGTTTATTTATTTAATCTTTATTGGCAAAAGGCGGACTTAATGCTAAAAACATTCTCTGCCAGTCAGCCCAGAGAAAAGTAAAAGAAATATTTTATATCAGGCGCTAGAATACTATAACTAAAACTTAACAATTATATTTCATAAAATATATGACGGAGAATCGTTTTTAACATTAAAAACTATGATATTACAGTATTTTTTCTGGGGAAACTAAAGATAAAGAAACATTCTATGCGTTGCAAATTGCAATTATTGGTTTCACTACGTTAAGTTTTTTTTTTGCACCATTATATATCGAAAACTTGATAATTATTTTAGTCATAAAAGCGTTCTTAATTAGACTTGTAATGATCTTTATATGCTAGCATTAATTACCAAACTTGAAATTTCCATAATGTTTTAAGATGCATTTAATGTATTGTATACATATATTGTAGGTTAATTAAAAAGTTTCTTTTTAATTTTGGATTGTTTCAATTTTTAATAGCCTCGTAATAAACTCTTGATATATACAAATGTTACCTAATTTGATCCCATATCTATGAGTAACCTCATGATAGGTGCTTTGCTTTGCTTTGCCTTTTGTGTGCTTCCCGAACTTCATACCCGGAATTTAAGAAATTGTTGTGGAAGGTATACCTACTTATTAAGTGACTCATAGCTCGTCTTTACGTAAAGTCAATTGTTGCAAAGTATTCAAACAGTTAGTTCATAGTAAAGTTTTAAATTGATTACAGAAAAGTTTAAAATAAAGTTTTCAACTCTGCAAGGTGAATCTGATAAATAAATATATAATTTTATTGTTATAGATTTATTAATTAGTTCAATTAAAAAATGAGTTTTTATATTTATCAAATGTTGTAATCATACCGTTTTATTTCATTATTTAAGTCAAATATCCAATATTTTTTTTGCCGCAATCTAATAACTTAATTAAAACTACGGTTGAGGTGCAGAATCCTTATAATCCTTTAAACTTCTCTGTTCGCACGCCGTCAAAGCGTTTTGGTGAAATTTTATTTGTAAAATAAATTTATGAAAATTTCAATTTCTGCAAAATATTTATTGTTGTCCATTCTTGAGTCTTTATAAATAAAGACTAATAATAAATTTAAAATTCGTTAGATAACATTTTTTTTCTTGCTAACATAATTGTGAAGCGTAAAAGTTTAAGTAAAATGAAAAAGTATTAGCAGTAGTAATATTTTGTTGTGATTTTCATTGATAATTAATTACCTATACTGCTTATTTTTAGAGGTACTATTTAAAAATATATACTTGAAAAAATAACTACGTTAAAAAAACCGACTTTAAAACTAAAAAGTAATAAATAATGAAGATTTAATATTTATTAGGTATATACTACCTGTTATTTATATGTCCTATTTACTAATAGGTTTGAAGTCGATGCCAAGCTATTTAGTATAGGAAGTCGGTTGAATACATTTTCGTAATTACTTATTTTTTGTTTTTCTTCGTGTCGATTCAAGCTAGTAATCATATTAAGATTGAATAGCTCTTTTATTGCTTTATTTGCGTATCTTAATTTTTAAAGTAGGCATTTCATAATATACATGTCCATTTAGTTTAAGAATTCTGTTGAATACATTTTCATAATTTTGTTTTTTTTTCACTATTCTTCGTATTGATTGAACTGATTATAATAATAACATTTAATTGCTATTTATTATGTTTATTTACGTATCTTAATCATTAAAGTAGGAATTTCATTGTATTAATTTGCTCGTATTCATTTAAGTGGTTAAAAATAATTATTTGTTCAATGCTTGGCACCGACTTCAAACCTATTAGTAAATAGGACATATAAATAATAGGTAGTATATACCTAATAAATATTAAATGTCCATTATTTATTACTTTTTAGTTTTAAAGTCGGTTTTTTTTAACGTAGTTATTTTTATTTAATACTTTTTAGTTTATTGCTACATTATCAATTAGCTACAAAAGGTGCTGCGCGCCTTAAAAAATATAGATCTCAAGAAACGGGAACGGATAAAAGTAGTCTTCTCTGTAAAAAATCTCTTTGAAACACAATTTCACGTTCTGGTGAGACTATTAAAGACTTCACATATCCAAAACAACAGATGTCATTAGTCACAGCACGTTTTGATTTCCTTCCGGAGGAGTTAGTTCAAAACTTGGACAAAAATGCTCATAAAATAAAGACTAATAGGCTTACCTGAATCAAATTTTTATGGGACCAATTCGAAACTATTCCGCATCAAACAAAAAAGAATTACGTAAATTGGTTCAGAAACCGCGGAGAAATTGGTGTACCTATATACATAAAAAAAAAATACCGGCCAAATTGAGAACCTCCTCCTTTTTGAATAAGTCGGTTAAAAACCGATCGAAAGACCACAACGTCTATATACATAATAATAGTAACAAGTCAAATGCAGTACATTGACTTGTACATTATAACATCAACCATGAAAATGAATCAACGACCCAAGTTTCACATTTCGATCAACCCAAAATTCTTGATTGTTATAGTAAGTTTTATTTAATAATACATATTTAATTTTACATTTAAAACTAAGAAAAGGAAGATCTAAAATATCTTGTGGATCTTCTTTATATATAAGTACACGCAGGCCCACGAAGGATTTGTTAACTTTTTGATGTTGAAATTGATCGCATGTCGCTCGGTGTTTTTAATATACGTATTTAAATTTTGGCCTATATATAGTAAGTTGTTAATATTGAAAACCGAACGTAAGTATACCGATTTATTTAAAGTCATCTTACAGGGAATCTCTAGTTTATAAGTTACAAATACCCCATATTGCTCTTTTTTGTGAAGTAAATATATAATCAATTTCGGCAACGCTGCCCCATAGTAAAATATCGTAATGAGAAATACTATGAAAATAACTAAAACAAACAAATCGATCAGGGCCCTTATTCTGTATGATACACGAGATTTCTTACGAATAACGCGTGACGTCACAACGCGCTGTAAACCTAAACGCGATACATAAACGCGGCCAGATGTGAAATTAAAAATTGTATGCAATAACGTATTCGCTATGACCAATTACGCACCGCGTTACGATAAAATCGTGGAATCGTGTTCACTATGCCAATGTCAAATATTAAGACACGTTGTCGTGTGTTATGGGCTTGTTTTCAAAAGTCAAAATTAACGTGCTTTGAGCTTGCGCGTTTATAATAACGTCAGTACGTTTTGGTACTTTTCTATTAAAATCAATTTATTAATTATTCAATTTAACAAAGTATTATTAAAATTAAGAAATAACGTACATTATTTATAATAATTATAAACTATATTTTTTATAAATGTTGTTATTGTAATAAATGCGACTACTACCAAAGCTCTGTCATTGTTTCTTCGTTATTTTATATTTATATTCTATGTTATAGGGATAATTTAAAATACCTCTTAAAGAGAGATTTTATTTATTATGAAATTAAAACATAATTGTAAACACAATCAATAACACAAAACACTCAAAACTTTTAACTTAAAAAATGTTTCTCAAATTCTCGTCTATGACGTATAAATGGTCTTCTAGTTTTCTTCAACACCGACTTTGTAATGCAACAATTATTACACTAAATAATATAAAAATCTCGAATTAAAATTCTATCTGAAACTTTATTCTCTATTATTTATTTATTTATTTTAGGATATTTGTCTGAGAAAGTAATGCGGTAGACATTACAATGACATAACATTGATATTTGATGACATTACAAGTATTTATGTCAATTTATTATATACATCATAACGCGTTCTAAACTTTAACGCGCCACGATATGGAGTTGACAAATTGTATTTTGCACGCCACACGGTGAGTTATCTATGTGCAGTTTTTGATTTCACATTACGGGTACGTCAATGAATCTAACATCGGTTTTTATTCGAAGGTACCGGTTTTAAAAAGATTTTTATTATTTGTTTTTAATGTGTGTTTTAGTAGGTTTATTTTAAATAAAGCGTTACCTTAAATTTATTTTCAAGCTACCGTAAATCTTATTTTATAATGTTAGTAGATTTTTTGTAGTTTTGAAACCAAAAAATAATTTTAAAATCTTTCTAAATTACCGATTAGTTTAGAACGAAAATAGGAAGAAATTTTAAGTAACAAGTTTTGAGTGTTTTGTGTTGTTTATTGTATTTTTAGTTGTAATTTATAGTTACGTAATAAATAAACTCTTTTTTTAAAGGCATTTCAAATGATCGTTTTAATACA
Source organism: Napeogenes sylphis (assembly GCA_959347405.1). NCBI lineage: Eukaryota > Metazoa > Arthropoda > Insecta > Lepidoptera > Nymphalidae > Napeogenes > Napeogenes sylphis. Next base: position 22,625,865 of record OY365782.1, read on the forward strand.
TTACATAACGATAAAGCTACAAAAGAACCATCATACATCGTATTTATTAAATTAAAAATAATTGTAAAGAATGTAAATTATAGTTATAATAAAGAATATAAGTATTTTTTTAACTTTATAATACTTTTTAAAATTAAATACCGAATAAATTTATTTTTACACAAACGTGCCAACACTTACCACGTTTTTTGTAAACGCGCGAGTTCACAACATATTATTTTGACATTTAAAAACAAGCCCATAACGAACGACAACATGTTTTTAGATTTGACAATGGCATAGACAATACGATCCCATGAAGATTTCACACATTTATCGTAACGCGGTACGTAACGCGACTATTTGCTCATAGCGAATAAGGGCCCAGTATTAACGTCTTTAAATTGTCAATAGTTAATAGTCAATAGTCATTTATTCATAAATATACATTACATGTCAAACAGTTTTGCATACATAATTATTTATATGTCACAATTACACATATAGTTTACACAATTACACATTGTAATTTTAAATTGTATACATGTCAAAAATATTATTCATTATATTATGTCAAAATTTTATAAATTAATTAAAGATAAAGATTTTTTTTTATAAAAAAGATTATTCAATCTCTCGTATTACCTTTGAATGTCAATTTGATGAATGAAAATGATGTTATATATTTAGTCAAATTTTATATTTAAAAATTCATTGTAGCTGTAAAAAGACTTGTCGATAAGCCATAGTTTAAATTTGTGTTTGAATGAGTTAAAACTCAATGCGTTCTTAATAAAGTGAGGGATTCTGTTAAAGACTTCGGAACCCATGCCCAAGGTAGTTTTCGAAGCTTTAACAAGCCGGTAAGATTTCAACATCATTCTGTTAGGGTACCGTAGATTATACTTCTGCCCATCACCTCTACTCTCATATCTGTGTTGCATGACGTAAATTGCTACATTTAAGATAAGTAAACTCGGTAGTGTTAGTATACCCAGTTTCTTAAAGTAAAGCCGGGCTGAAGTTTCTTGTGAAATCTGAGCTAATGTTCGAATTGCTCGCTTTTGAATTCTAAAGACACGTTCCCAGTCTGCACCTCGACCCCAAATATCGATCCCGTATTGCAATAGACTTTGTATAGATGAAAAGTAGCACGCGCGAGATGCCTCTTTTGATAAGGTAGATGCAACACGTTTTAGTGCGAAGCACGCCGTGGAGAGTTTACAACACAACTTATCAATGTGTCTTTCCAACTTAAGACCGTCATCAATCTGCAAGCCTAGAAAGGGTGCCCTACCCTAACTTGTTAATTTTTTTGATCCTGCACGGTAACAGATAGCGGTCGATATTCTAGACCAGCCACATTTATTTTCATGAAAACTGTCTTTTGGATGTTAAGGCCATTTATCCGAAACCATTCAGAAGTCAACTTAGCTGTTTTGATGAATTCTTTTTCTAAGTCATCTATTGTCGGAGCGGAGATGACCATAGCAATATCATCAGCATACATAAATACATCTATACCTTCTATACTAAGGGGGAAGATCGTTGAGTAAGATTGTAAAGGCAAGGTTCGACAAAGATGATCCTTGCGGAACACCGCTGCTAGGAATTAGGCTAATTGATCTTAGAGAACCGGCCTTACCGACAACAGTCTGTTTTCTTTCACTCAAAAAGTCTATTAGGAGGCTTAAGGCAGGACCATCTATTCTGTAGTAATTAAATTTCATTTTAAGATATTGTGATCTGCCGTATCGAATGCTTTCGAGAGGTCACAAAATAATATCGCGACTTCTTGTTTACTATCGCGAGTTGTGAATACCTTTTGAATAACATCGCGCACCAGTCCCATTGCTGAGTGCCCCGTGCGATATGCATATTGACGATCCGACAGCGCATTTAATTTATGCAAAAAATCAGTTAATCGCAAGGCCAAGCCACTTTCTAAGATTTTGGCTAAAGCAGGTATTATGGATATTGGACGATAACACTTAGGGTCTGCTTTGTTACTCTTACCTTTATATACGGGACAAACTTTGACCTCTTTTAATGATCTCGGATGAACACCTTCCCGTATGCATTTATTAAATAATACTTGAAGCGGAACACTTACAAAGGGAGCAATGGATAATAATGTTTTGGTCGAGATTGTCATAAATGTCTTTCGTAGACTTGTTCGCAATTTTGTTTTTTATTATTGTGAGTATTTCCGAGACAGTAAAATAACATAGACGCAAGGACCTGTCCGAGGAGATACTTGTTTTAACTAATTTATTACTTGAACTATCGACATTGGGTGACCGGACACCGCACTCGGATGCTGCGTTTATAAACTGATAGTTCAAGTAATTAACGATATCCAAATTACATTCAAAACGGTTTCCATCCGTTTTCATAATCACATCTAGGAAGTCTGTCTTGGTTTATTAGTTTTTCCAGATTCACGGTTTACTATATTCCACATTGTTTTTGTGGTGTTCATACTCTCTGCAACCATCTTATTGTAAAAGAATTGTCTTACTTTAAGGCTTAAGCAGACGTTGGCATAGTCAAAGAGAGGAAGGATAAGTGATTGCACTAGCAGAGTTTTAGTTCGAATGGGTAGAACATTTTTGTGACGATATATCCGTAGACAACTACTAACTAACGTCCGTAGACAACTAGTAACTTTACGAGAGATTTCATTTACGTGGATATTTCAACATAATGTAGTGTCTATGTTGAAGTCTACATTTTTTATCACAGATGTAAATGGGACGTTTATATTGCCATAAGACAGTGACATATAATAATAATAATAATAATTTTTATTTGAAACAAAATAACAAACATGTATTACATAAATAAGATACAAGTTGACAACTGCAAAAGTTATAAACTGATAATATTAAATCGATAGATTCCAAATTCCATGCAGTCTGAAACCAATGAAACCAATGAAAAACACGTGATAGAGCACTGTAAACACTATAAACACATAGTTAAGTATAATAAGGTATCAATAGGTCTCAAATTGAATCATCATAATTAATTAAAAATTTAAATAAAGTAATATTTTCCTCAAAAGAAACTTTACTTAGTGTAAAAGAGAACAATACAAATAGTTTTTGTTTCTCATGTGTCTTTTTGGTGTATCAAAGTCTGAAAAAAGGAGTATCAAATAGATTTAAATACGATTGGACTTCTGTCGACGATTGAAACTATGTTCTTTGTATGAATTACTGTTATATAAAATAATATGTATCAATACATATAATAAAATTGTCACTGATCGATTTCTGAACATGGAAAACAACAAAAAAAACATAAGGGGGTTTAAGAGGGCAAAACAATGGTTTTTCATTTTGTCTGTATGTCTGTATATCTGTATATCTGTATGTTTGTGCACGCTAATATCAGAAACGGCTTAACCAATTTGAAAGCGGTTTTCAGGAATATATTGTAACAGTCTTCACTCAACATTTAGTGTTTATTTCATTTGAATTAGTTAAGAAATAAAAAAAATATGTCAACTTATGTAAACTATGTAATAAATACGACGAGGAGGAATCTCTGTCCATTTCAAATATTAAAAAATATATAACCAGGATGTAAAGGGATAACTAACAGAATCCATTTCTATCAGTTTTTAATTTTTTTGTCTTTTCATCTGTTTCTCTTTTAGATGTGCAAGCAACACAAAAACAATATATGGCTAATGTATATAACTCTTATAAATAGAAATTGAGCGTCAGTCAGTCACATTTCGTTTTTAACTTTAATTGCACTCTTCACTCTATAAAAAGATATATGTATTTAAAGTGTTCAAGAAATTTATCTTTATACATATAATAAAACGGTATTTGATCGATGTCTGTACATGGATTTTTTTTTAAATTCATAATGTGGGACCTTTTTGCAATTGCTTTTAGAGCAAGAGAGCCCAAATCAATGTGCTTTTCATTTTGTCTGTTCGTTTGTATGTTTGTATGTCTATGTCTGTATGTTTGTGCATGCTTATTTCAGAAAGGGATTAACCGATTTGGATGAAGTTTTCGGGAATATGTTGTCATGGGCTTCACTTTAAATTTAGTGTTTTTTATATATTTTAATCGGTTATCAAATAAAGAAGTTAATAATAATCTTAATTTCGGACCATTGCTATAAGACATTTTTGCAAAATTGAAATAGTGGTCCTTTCCTCAGGGAATAATAATACTTTCCTTTCCAATAAAAAAAAAACCGAAATCGGACTACCTACTCTGTGATTAAAAATAAAAATATATATAACAATAAACTGGAAATACTACTTGACGTTGTTTAATGAAAATTTTAAGGTTTATAGACTATACATCCGTATGTACGAAGGGTAAGTTTTATCGAAATCGAAATCTACGCGTACGAAGTCGCAGGCACAGCTAGTAGATAAATAAAATCAAGAAAGGGCAGTAGTAGCATTTATTTAAATATTATTAATTATGTATAAAATTATGTTATAAGATTATACGGTTAAGGTTAATATGGTAATATGTTAAATATGCCACAATTACATCAATTTCAACAACATTTGTTCTACGACATTTTACAAAACACGAAAAAAATAAAAAATGCTAAAAATTGCAAAAAAACATCACGTGATTGATGGACGGCCCCTAATCTATTAGTTATCTTTTTACCTAAAATATTTTTTTTAAAACTAGCCAGGTTAAGTCCAGGTTAGGTTTCAATATATTATGAAATGTTTGTATATGACACCCATTTGAATCTCAGTTCTTTTGTTGTTGAATCAATAACCAAATTATATATTACAAAGTTGAACATGGCTCTCATTTGATGGGATATCATTACTGTTTGGAAGAAAATATAAATACTTTTTTTTTTAATATATATATAAACATATAAATTAATTTTAAGCTTATTTAAATAAATATATTTTAAATAAATATAAATACTTATTAAGTTAATACCAAATAGTTTTGTGACAAAATGGTAAAAATGCTACATTTTATTTTTCAGCATATATACATTGACTCCTTTACTTCCATACTTCGGTTTAATATTGACTTGCACAGCTTAGTTACTCGGTAATTTTTTTTCAATATGCAAAAAGCAAGGCTCTGCCTTATGAGTATCACAATTAATAGGAGAAGTACTGAGTCCCGGTTCATTAAAATCACAAAATTTGTAGGTATGTGCAGTACTAGGACTTACTTAGTGATCACTAGAAACCTGAAATAAATCGGAAAACAAAAATTTCGTATAACCAAAAAAAATTAAAGGGTTTTTATAGAAAGTTATACTGAACTTTATAAATTAGGTTAGGTTAATTTTAAGCAAAATTTTATAATGTTCAATAGCTAATGCAAAATTTTCACTAAGCTGTGTATAATTAAAGCATACTTACATTAAATTGATCATCACAACAATATAAACACGACTAAGGACATATATTATCCCATTTAATTACCATACACCATTGTTTTTAATTAATATTATTGCATTAATTTAATTATAATATTTTTGCATTCCAGAACTACATAATGCTTTAAGATGGTTTTTGTCTTCTTCCAAGATTTGTATAGCAATTAAAACTTAAAATATGTATGAAGTAACTGAAAAGGTTATAGTAAACATTCACTGGACCTGTCATTTGACGTCACGCAAAGCGCTCGCAATCTGACGGCGTTTGAACGGCTCAAATTAACAAAATGTTTTCATTTTCACTTTATAAAATATCTAGAATATTTAACATGGTAATATTTAAATTACCGTTTGAGGTGTGTTTCTGAAATTTAAAATGCATGTGTATCTTGCAAGTATTAATGTATAAGCCAAATTTGATATTTATGTGAAATGTTTTCAATGAGCCTCCAAATGGTTCGTGTAAAACGATATGTTCTTCAATTTTGTAAGCTTGAACTTGGTTTCACACGTTACCCCGTCTCTATTTTTTGGTTTTAGAAAAAGTTTTTTATAATAACATTATAAATGATTGTAGTTTAGGAACGAAAATTTCCTTTTGGCAATAGTAAAAACCTTGTATTCTTATTTGATAAGCACGAAAAACTAAAAAAAAATATCATTTATAGGATGTATCCTATAAATGATATTTGTACAAAAAATGTGTACATTTTTCTTGGAATCTTTTTCTATAATTGCATCAACATTGAACAAACGAGTTAATAATTTGGTATCCGAATTGGTATCCGATCCGAATGACCATTGTTTTTAGAAGAGTTAAAAATAAAATTACAAGACAATCCCTCTGAACTGCCACATTAGAAAAACAAAAAATATTGTTTGAAAGGCTCTAAAGGCTAATGATTTGAATTTAAATTGTGATATTGCTTTTGTTCTGTTCCCTACGTTTCTGTTATGTCCCTTAAGCGCTGCGCACCTGGATTATCCCGGATACACGTTAGAGCACAACTTTCGCTCACGTGCCGGAGTCTGCGTGTATGCGCGGAACGACCTCTGTATCCAGCGTCTCCATCACCTTGAAGACCCCACTTTTTCTTCTTTATGGGTTTTAGTAGACACAGGTAACGAAAAAATCCTGTATTCCTGTGTTTACCGTTCGCACAGCGGTGACCAGGAGACAACTAGATTATTCGAGTATCTTGGTGAGGCTGCTGATATGGCTCTGCATCAGTTCCCTTCAGCGCAGCTCGTCTTTCTGGGGGATTTTAATGCCTGTCATCAGGACTGGCTGTTCCCGTACCAGAAAACCGACCATGCTGGAAGAGAAGCGCGGAACTTTGGGTTGTCCTTGGACCTCTTTCAGCTGGTGAAGCAAGCGACAAGGGTACCAGATGTGGTAGGCCATACAGCCAATTGCCTGGACCTTCTGCTGACAACTGATCCGGACAGGTATCGTGTAGTGGTTACCTCTCCCTTGGGAACCTCCGATCACTGTCTGGTGAAATTTGTGTTTACATATTCCCCCACCAGCTTTCGAACCACATGGTGTTAGGCGAGTATGGAAATACAAGTCAGCAGATTGGGATGAGATGCGGCACTTTTTTGCGTCTTTTCCTTGGCGGCAGGTCTGCTTCTCTTCTTTGGATCCGTCAAGTTGCGCGGATGCTATAACCGATGTGGTGCATCAGGCAATGGAGTATTTTATTCCTTTTGCTGACGTACCCATCGGTGGCAAAGCTCGCCCATGGTTTAATGCCGAATGTCGTCATGCACATGACCGAAAACATTCGGCATACCTCATTTGGGCTGATGCTCGAAGCCGCAAAACTCCGGATGTAAGTTCGAAGAAGAGAGCCTTTAACCAAGCTGCCAAGTCCTAAAAAAAGGCATTGCGGAAGGCTCGTCTCGATCGAATCGCTAAGAATGTCGAAAAGCTCTCTGTCAGACCAACTGGCAGTCGAGCTTTCTGGTCTCTTGCGAAAGCGATCGAGACGAATTTCTGCCAACCCTCACTGCCTGCTCTGCTGAAGCCGGATGGATCCCTGGCCCACACAGCAACAGAGAAAGCAAATGTACTTGCTACTCTGTTTGCTGATAATTCGCATCTAGACACTGGCAATGCTTCTCCAGTACATCTTCCTCACTGCGGTATTTCGATGCCTGAAATCCGCATCACTAACAAAGAGGTATGGAGAACATTGTGTCGTTTAGATGTGAATAAAGCCAGTGGTCCTGATGGTATACCAGCCATTCTGCTCAAGACATGCGCAGCTGAGTTGTCTCCTGTACTGACACGTCTGTATCGTCTCTCTTTCATGACTGGAATAGTGCCGAAATCCTGGAAGCTTGCTAATGTGCAACCCGTGCCCAAAAAAGGCAGCCGTGCCGACCCTGTCAATTACAGACCGATTTCAATCACCTCCATACTCTGCAAGATTATGGAGCGTGTATTGAACTCGCGCCTACTAGCATACCTAGAAGGTAACGATCTCCTCAGTGACCGACAGTACGGGTTTCGCCGTAATAGGTCTACTGGGGACCTCCTAGTGTATGCTACTCACATTTTAGGCGAGGCCATCGAGAAGAACGGAGAAGCGGTTGCCGTCTCTCTGGACGTCTCGAGGGCATTTGACAGGGTCTGGCATGCGAGCCTTATAAGCAAGCTTTCAGCGTACGGTATATCTCCTGGTCTGATCGGCTGGGTAACGGACTTTCTGAGCCACAGATCTCTCCGAGTAGTTGTCGACGGGTGTTCCTCGGAACCCTTGACAATAAATGCCGGAGTGCCTCAGGGGTCCGTTCTTTCTGCAACTCTGTTTCTGCTGCACATTAATGATCTGTTAAAGCCCGGTATCTATGGGTATGCAGACGACAGCACAGTTGTAGAAAGATATCTGCCGAGTACTCGGGCTAGTCGAGATCAAGTACAGTCTGAAAGAGAAGCCATGGTGCAACGTTTGAATGACAAACTTCAGGCAGTCTCCGCATGGAGCAATGCCAATCTTGTCAAGTTCAACGCCACCAAAACGCAGACGTGTCTATTCACCGCCAAAAGGAGCCCTTTCGCCTTGGCTCCTACTTTCCAGAATGTATCCTTGGAATACAGTGACCGGCTTCAGTTGTTAGGCTTAGAGATTTCCTCGAATCTCAACTTTGGTCGGTTCATTGAGTCCAGAGCAAGAGCAGCAGCGGCAAAGCTTGCCGTTCTTGCGAAGGTTCGGCAGTACTTTACACCGGGACAGCTTCTTGTTTTATACAAAGCACAGATCCGGTTGTGTGTAGACTACTGTGGTCACATATTTGCTGGTGCCGCAAAGTCTCATCTTGCGGTTCTGGACTCAATTGAGAGGCGAGCAAAGAGGCTTATAGGCGATCCCGAATTGGTAGGAGCCGACCTCCAAAGCCTTGAGCACAGGCGTAGAATTGCTAGCCTCTCAGTATTCTATAGGATACATTTTGGTGAGTGTGCGCTGGAATTACACAATTTAATTCCCCCGTCCCCCTTCCATCACCGGACGTCCCGACGCACGGCAGGTTTTCATCCTTTTGTTGTGGACATTCCACCTGTCCGAACGAAGCGCTTTGCTTCCTCATTTTTACTGCGTACAGCAAAGGATTGGAACAGCTTGCCTGCGTCGGTATTTCCGACCGAATACAATGTGGTCACATTCAAGAGAAGAGTGAATAGGTTGCTAGGGTAATGCGCCTTACCACCTAAGACTACATTCCACTTACCATCAGGTGGAATGTAGTCAAGCATTGCCCTAGATCATATAAAAAAAAAAAATAATAATAATAATCTCAAGTCAAATTAAAAAAATCTAATCAATAAACTTTATTTGGACAAAACATAACACAAACAAATAAACTTATAATAAAATCAGTAACAATCATGAAAATAACTTAAAAGTAACTCGTAAGAACTAAGAACTCGTAAGAAAAAACATAATAAAATAAATAATGTCAGGTAATTTCACAAATAAAATATTTCTTTATTTATTAAGTAACTGCTATTTTGCTTTCATTGTAGAGGAGCGTGATTTATTTAGTAGTTACCGAAATAATAATAATAATATAAAAAATCCCGGATATTCCGGATATTCCGGGAAGTAAAAATATTATTACTTTAGGTTTTTACAAAAATAAGGGCATTAAATTTTTTTTACACAAATTCAGTGTATAAACCTACCTTGAACAAGAAAATTGATGGGAATGTGTGGACCTCGAGCAGCAAAAGAAAGTCGATTCCAGCAGAGACGCATGAAGTTGATTTTGTTATTTATATACATGTCCAACAGTGCAAAACCCCAAAAAAACGCTAAACCCTTTGACGATACTGGATTGACCAGGAAAGTTGGTTTTTTTACGCGATTTTACTAATACCAGGTTAAAATCTATAGCCGGTATCGAGGACTATGTCAATAAATTGATAAGTACAGCATACAAACTAAGGGGCATAGGGCTAATGAAGTGAATGATGAGTGGTTTGGTACCCTAATGTTGAAAGGACGCCCTGAGACGTAGCAATCTACGTTTATGGGACTTGAGAGTTTAAGCGTTCAACGCGTATCTAGTAAAGACTAAACTACTGCAAGAAGTGATAGCATCAGATTGTAGTACATTATGCACTGTATTTTATAGACATTCTAAAGGTTCAAAGTATGATAGTCACCAATCATCGAAGACGTCACTCAAGCCCAAAAGACAAAGATATTTTAAATGGCCGCTTCGCAAAATTTTGTATAGCTCCAAGAAAATACTCATAAAAGGCACAAAAGAAATATGAAGAAACTACAGAATACATTGAAGGTATTGTATTCCAAATTACAGCTAACTTACTCACAGTTTGTACAATCATTCAAAACAGCACCAAAATTATTTTCCATAAGGAGGGTTGCAACATTCAAAACTATTTATATTCTACGACACTGAAATATAACCTCTATTTCTTATATGTTCATAATGATGTCTAAACCACTCACATGACTACTACAGATGATGTAAGTAATGATAAAGTACTATGTCACAGGCGTTTTGAACAATTGAATTTTGCATACGCGAAAAAGCTCGACATATTTCATATATGCCAGATTACCAGATCAATATAACATTAAGGTCACAGAATAAAAAAAAATAATAGAGTTACTTACTATTGCATGGTTACTAATCTGATCCATCTGCAAACGGTTGAGGGGGTTCTTTCGTATTCAAAATTCAATCTAGATATCGATCAAATGGACGTCGTGAGAGCTTCTCTACAAGGTCAAATCGATACAGAGATTTATATGCAACTATTTATCTGCTTTGTAAAATAATGGAACATAAATATGTTATACATACGAGTTCATATACGAGTATGAACTGAAACAAGCGAGCGGGCTTTGGAATATATATATTGTGTTTTTTTTAAAGATAAACTCCCGCATTACAAATTAAATTACATATTGCACAAATGTAAAAATAACGGACATAAAGTATACCCAGATTCCGAACGACTATGGGTTGGTTGGACTTATTGATATTTACTGCTGAACGTATTATAAAATGATTTGATTATAACGAGAAGCGAGGTACAATTATGCTTGATAAAAAAGAGATACAGTCAGGAGATTCTGACTAGATTTAAAATGACCTATTGAAAACCAGTTTAAACTTCTATCGAACGCACGGTGAAGTTTAGTCGTGGTACAGATGATGAGATTATTACCAATTATCCTTTTAAATAAGCTTGTTTACTCTTTGACAAAACGAAGGTTGAACACTGGAACGCAATCAAAAGAGTACTCAGATATTTACAAGGTACAGTAGATCTCAAGTTAACTTATACCAAAGAAGGGTAGGACAATATCGTCGCCTAATGCTGCTCTGATTGGGTGAATGACGACCACTACAGAAAGTCGTGGCTTGGTTACATTATTTTATTACAGAGCGGTTCGATTTCGTTGTGTTCGGGTAAGCATCAGAAGTTTATGCTGCCCAGGGTCGAGCCCGAATAAACGGACATGGGGGCGACGGCGCAAATGGTGCTGTGGCTGCGACAGCTTCGAAGAGAACTAGTCGGCGAGTTTTTGAATACAACAAAAACAAACATTTATAAAATTGTATATAATATGCGATTATTGCCTGCGTCGATATAATAATGATTCGAAAATTCTCTGATATCTATGAAAAACCCAAACCTGATATGGACTATAGTTATAGTACAACGTAACAGCTAGACGAACTTTGATAAAAAACGCAGACAAAATCACCAGCTAGCATAACACAACACTTATTTAAAAAAAAAGGAGCCAAATTAATGCGGGTCCAAAGTATGCCTGTTATAGCTAACAGCACTTCATTTTTTTTTTTTATAAGGGAAGTAAAAATTCCTTTTTTTTCCATCACATAGTATATTCATGTTAAATAGTTTGAGCTAATTTACCCATTATTTAAATACTAATTACGTACTATTATACTTTAACAACAATAAGCAACAATATCAATTATATTAAATTATTAACACTTAAGCTTTTACACCGAAAACAGTATTTATATTTTTTATAAACCTGCGTTTACAGAAAAAAAAATCTCTCAATACATTGAATATATTTTTTTTGAAGTGAAACTTCTTTATTTATTTACTACATTTCTATAAATATTTTGTCGGTGCATGCATCTCTTAGTAAAACGTCTATTTAAAAAGTAATTGTTAGGTTGGAAATATCATCTGAGTCTATGAGACTCTAATTTATTATAACTGCACAAATATCATACATATAAATATTATTTAAGATAGAAATTAATAAATATTTATACAGATCTAAAAAATAAACTAAATTAAAATCCTAAAGTAACGAGGTTTTTATAAATGCTTTGGATTTATACAAAATAAAAACAGATTTTATACCCAATAAATATTAACATTACATACATCGTATTTCATAGATTAGCTCTAAAGATTATACCTTATTATTAAAAACGGTTGAACCGTGAATTGACAGCGATTTACCAAATCATTATATTATATAATCTAATTTATTCTACGACACGTGTCTTGTGATCGATTATAAGAAGACAAATCACTCCATTCTTCCCTGTACAGATTTGTGATAAAGATTACAAAATATATTAAGCGACATACAATTTGAATTCATATATACATATACGTGCCTTTTGTCTGAAATATAATTTTGATATAAGTAAAATATTTCATAATCGTGTCGTAAACAATACAATACTTATATTAATTTATATAAGTTCCGATAAAGAAATTAATTAAAAAACCCTAACAGAAAATTTCATCAGAATCCATACTAACTTTGTCTTTTCTTTACCTGCAGTAGAATAATAGAATAGGGACAGTTATATATATGTATAAATCTATATAATATACAAATGCAAAGAAATCTTGGCTTAACAATGCTCAGCTCACACCTTCCTAAAGTAAAGGTCCCTAAAGTAGCTTCAATGTTTTTAGTATGTTTAGGATTAGTTAGATTACTAAGTAACTAACTATGCTTGCTAGAAGGGATAAAAAATTGTTTCCGGAAGAGCGGAAGCCACGGCCAAGAGCTGGTTTATAAAATAATGAATTTTACCTCTTCCTAATATATATAATTTAAACTCAAAGGAATCTAGTTGTATCCATTAATTTCGTATTAAAGGTCTCTTGTAAAATGCATGCAAATATTGCATTTGATTTATGATTCAACTTTCAAAATGATATTTTATTTAAAGAATAATATTTAACATTGCCAAATTTTAGAAATAGAAATAATATTAAATTCAAATAATGTATAATTTAATGCAAAGCAATATTGTAAACTATATATATAGTATATCATTGTTCTTGTAATCTAACACGTAGGTGTTTACATAAACCAGTCTGTATATTATTCGTCAATGATGAATAAAACTTACTTTTAAATTTATTTATACGAATATCAACGCTCACGTACCATGGCAAACATATTTTATTTAATAATCTGTCAAGAGATATTATATTATTGTTTTTGCTTACGTTCATAATATATATATTTTTTCGCTTTGGTAATAAAGTATTCTTTGGATCATAATGAGGTGATAATTATGAAATTACTGAATTATTTTCATTATTAATATACTAAACATATTTATATAATAGTTACGTCAGAAAAAGGTTATTACTGCATTTTTTTAAATATATATATTGCAATAATTTCACTATCTAAAGTTATTTAAATTTATTTATCACAAATCTAAAATTAAATAATAGAACTGTAGGATTCCTAACAAGGTTATTAGCCACTACATCAAATGTGGACCTTAGCATGTAATACTTACAATCTTTTTATGTCTTTAGGGATGTTATTACACATGGTTTGAAAGAAGATATTTTTTCTCTAAAACTAACTTCATAGTTTTCATGAGCACTTAAAAAGCGGGAATGTGTAAGATTAAAGTCAAAAGTATTAAAAATGATGGCAATGACATAACACCGTGGCGCAGCCCTATCATTCCCGCGATTTTTATCCGACCGGCTTTAGAGGCACCATCCATTAACTCCCTGGACCTACCATAGCCTTTCGATCTCCCCCTTTGAACGCTTTCTTCATTACTTCGCCAATAAACAGTAGCTATAGTGGCGAGACACTGCAGCAAAGAACATTTTTTAAATGAGCATTACTATATAATCTCTATAACTATCGAACCAAAAAAAAAAACTATTTTAATAATAAAAATTATTACAAAAAATATAGACAAGAGAGATAATAAAGATAATTAAAAAATATATAGATATTATTAACGTACCTTCAATTTTAACTCTCCCTTTTTAAAATGTTTAGGTTTTGCTTCGAAATCTAGAGCTAGACTGGTAGTTTCTAGACCGTCTTCATGTTGGTAATTTTCGGTTGGTAGAACTGACAAGATTGGTGCGGGTTTACCGTTGATATACCATGACAATCTAGTAGCAGGTCGTGATCTACCAGAAGTGCAGTTGACCTGTACTCTATCTCCTATTTGATATCGAAGTTTAGACCCCGTGATGATGGGCCCGGTTGCAGGCAATGCTAAGAAATATAAATAATAAGTACCACGTCATCAAGATTAATAATTATATTCGATACAAACAACCGAAAAAACGAAAATAATTTGGTATTCTCCTTTTAGATTTATTAACATACCAACAATAATCATATCAGCATAATCGGTTACAGTGAGGAAGAGAGGTCGCTCGCCAGACACCTCGCAGCGGTACCGTCCCCCACTTTCCAGCACCACCGGAGATAGAGTGACGTCAGAGGCATTCGGAGTTGAATTCTGAAATATATATTCAAATTCAAATTAAAAATATCTTTGCCCTGCGAGTGTTGAGAGATGAGGGTTTCACTCGAGGGTTTATCTCAAATGATATCTAATAAAATGTTTGAGTGAGTAAGTTCTAACACTTCATTGTTAAGGAGCAAACTACAATTTAGAATTTATTACATTAGAAAGTGTAACATCTATGCATTTAGTTTTATTAGTATTAAAGACCAAAATATTAATTTCGGACCAATGAAGAACACGTGACAGACCACTGTTTACTTTGTCATAATTAGCCTTATTATGCTCAACTTTAAAAATAAGCAAGTATGTATGAAAGTATGCATGATTATAATGCTAAAAACAAATTCTCTCATTTGGTTTAGAATTTTTATTTCAAAGATTTTTCTTAAGCTAAAATAGACATAGACATTCCAAGTTTTCTTTCCAAGGTGTCCCTGCTTCTTCAGACAAGGCTCCCAGTAGCAAAACATCACCAATTTCGACGGTCGGGTTCGGTTCGGGTCGGGTACGTACCGCCTCGTTCAATTGCCGTTTTCCATCCTATTCACTTTTATATTTACTTTACTAATATCAGGGGCTTGCAATCTAATCTTTTACTGTTTACTATCCATCACCACCTGGAGACAGAGCAGCTGCACTTGCTCCTTTTGACGGAGACGCCGATGCAATGTCCTTTGAGCGCTGCGTACTTGGATTATCCCGGATACTCGTTAGAGCACAATTTTCGCTCACGGGCTGGAATCTGTGTGTACGCACGGAACGACCTCTGTGTTCAGGGTCTCCGTCACCTTGAAGACCCCAGTTTTTCTTCCCGGACACAGGAAATAGGAACACAGGAAACAGGAATCGAAAAAAATCTGTATTTCTTTGTCACCGTTTGCTCAGCTATAACTTTAATGCCTGTCATCAGGACTGGCTGTTTTCGGGAAAGAAAACCGACCATGCTGGAAGAGAAGCGCGGAACTTTGCATTGTCCTTGGACCTCCCCCTATCTACTGAGACACCCGGCGGTAGATAGTTTGCAGCTGAACTACGGGTCAGCTGCTAAGATCAGGGTACTACGGGACCCCGGTACCTAAGCCCTCCGGCAGCGATGCATGCGCTTGCGTGTGTAAACTGCCGGGTTACCGGTTTTGGTGTTGGATTCGTAGTGGTAATGTGGTTAGCTGCAGAGATTCGGCGCTGTTCGTCTGGGTCCCCACAGTTGTCGGCGGCTCGTCGGATCTTGTGCGCAGCGAGAGGTGATTGACCAGCCTAAGGCGAAGGGCTGCTGCGGTCTTTTACTTCGGGGCTTGGAACGGTCCTTAAGCAGAGATCCTTTCGAGGGTCACTGCAGTTCGGGTAGCCCCCTGCTTAGAGGTTAGATGGATGTGCTAGCATCGTATTGAACTCGCGTAACTAGGAGGTAACGATCTCCTTAGTGACCAACAGTGTGGGTCTCGCTGAAATAGGTCCGCTAAGAACCTTCTAGCGCTACTACACACATTTTAGACGAGGCCATCGAGAAGAGCGGAGAAACGGTCTGGCTTTTAACGTATGGTATATCTCCTGGTCTAATTAGCTTGATAACTGACTTTCTGAGTCAGAGATATCTCCCAGTAGTTATTGACAGGTGTTCTTCGGAACCCTTGACAATAAACGCTGGAGTGCCGTTCTCTTTGCTACTCTTTTTCTGTAGCACATTAACGATCTGCTGAAGCCTTTCTAGGTCTATATTTATCTAGATCTATGGGTATGCAGATGACAGCACAATTGTAGAAAGATATCTGCCAAGTACGGACGGCACTAGACGTCCCGGACGGTCCGGGACGGTTTCCCAGTAGTCGCGGGTTCGAATCGGTTCGGTTCGGTTCGGTTTATTTTTCATTCTTTATTTATATAAAATGTCAGTGTATTCAAGAGAAGAGTGAATAGGTTGCAAGGTTAATTCGCCTCACCACCTATGACTACATCTCCACTCTCCATCAGGTAGAATGTAATCAAGCATTAACCTAGTTTTATATAAAAAAAAAAAAGTTGCAATTTGTTTCTAATATAGAGGCAAATACATTTACTTGTACCTTTTATTATCCGAAACCTATTATAAATAAATTTATTTCGGTATATCAGATTATACAATGAGTATAAGAAATATATTTAGAAATTCAAAATTGTAAATTGTATTTTGGAATTTTATTTTATTTTCTTATACTTTGTTTTATTAAAACGTTGCTCTTCGGCTGAACCTGGCATTTATAGACACTTTGTTTTATAACGAATAAAAAAAGTATTCCCTTCCTGGTCTACATCTGTTCTGTTATTCTCTTATCCTCTTTCTTCCTCTTCTAGATATTTTATCATAAATTGCCGATTGTGTGTTCTATTTTAAGAATAAAATTTGTATACTGGATTTTTTGTATGAATGGCAGTATAATTATTTTTAAGTAGTTTTTTAGGGACAATGACTATTTTAGTTTGTTTGCATATCTGGTAAGGCTTTTCGTTAGGACCCCTATAACTATTTGATTGGGTTTGTGTCATCTAAAGTCGCCTAAATTCAGTTTTTGAAAAACAGTATTATTTACATATTTTGTAAATTTTTTGGGCTCTAATTTGTTGTGTGAAAGTACATCGAATGGAAATAGAGAAAGGAAACTAATGAAGGTACTATCAAAAGATGAAAAAGAGAAAAACTAGCTGATTACCACAGGTTTTTTACATTGTTAATATATGATATGAAACTATTATTACCCTAATGTGTATTAATTATTCTACCTAACCTACAGATAGAAAAAATTACTGATTTTCTGCTGCTTACTTAAGGAAGGAGGATTTGTTTATTAACAGGTAAAGCCCAATAAAAGTATTTTTAAAATAACGGCTAGCACTACCTAACTTAAATTGCAAAAGTATTGTATGTTTTGATATTGTATTTAAATGTTTGCTGCTAAATGACAGTATATGCTAGAGTATATATTGTCAATTAACATCATTTATAGGTACATCTCATGACGCTACATTTTTATGATTATATTGAAGTTGGCAGAGGGCTGACGCATTTTATACAGAATAGTGTTTTTTTATGCCTGGACCGGCTGGGCACGAACAAACATTTTAACTTTAAATATTCAAAAATTTAATTTGATTTACGACATTTTAATAAAAAGATAATCTATAACCTATTTTGTTGTAATGGTATTGTTTTTTTATTGTTTATTTCAATTATATCTACCGCTGCTTATTATTTTGTATATTTCCATAGTTTTATAGAGTACTTTTGTCATTGTCTTCAGACAGAGCTGTTATCTAACATTTTATTTTAACTATAACATTTTATATTCAATAAGAAGTTGAAAAAAAGATAAAGTAGGAATATAAAATAGTTACATCTTAGTTATATCTAAAATTAGATATGAAATTGATAAAAAATTTAATAATTTTAATATATAATATATTGTTAAGAGTTGACGGTATTCCTAAGGATCTTCCTAGTCTAGCCATAAGTTCTGTTACAAAGAAAATATCCGATAATTTCTAAAAAATATTTTTAATTTAAAATTTTATATGTGATTATGTAGAGTGAAAAAGATATGTAAACGTACTAAACTAGTTATTCAAAGTGTCCATTCTTAGCTTTAACGCTGGCTTTTAAAGGGTCGGGCCATTCGTCGATGGATTTTCAAACGGGTTCCATTGGAAACTTGTTCGCTGCTGCCTCCAAAGATTTCTTGAGCGACTCAACATTTGCAAATATTTGCACATACTCTAGCACAGATTACAATTTCTCGTCCAAAGGATTAGCCGAAAGCCAATTATCAGCCTTTTTGAAGTCTGAAATATTTTGCTGAAGCCAAATTTAGGTAGTGGGCGCTTTATAACCCGGGGCTGAATCCTGTTAGAATTTCCACACTTCGTCTTTGAATAAGGCGTTGATGAGAGGTTAAACCTCTAACAAGGTATCTTGATACGCTTTGGCTTAACTATTCATTCCTTTTTCGCAAAAATGTAGATTCGTAGCTCCTTGGTAGGAGACCAAACCACGACGTGTGCTGGATGATGGTTTTGCTGAACTTTGGCCACTTCCCCGAAATCTTCATTAGAGCTGTGTGCATATATTCGATTATTTTGTTTGTTGTAGTTCTTCTCGTTTTTGTGTTTTTCATCAGCTGTTTTGATCTTTCGACTCCCTTTTCTCCGTCCGCGGTCGGACGTATTTCTCAGGGTCATCAACAGACACATGGTTTCAGTGTACACTGAAACTGTATACACAGTGTACACAGTATACACTGTGTATCGTACCATCATCATCAAAGGTACCTTTCTGATGGTACGATACATACAGTTATACAGTTTCAGTTATACATTATAGTATTATATACCCTACGATACACAAACATAATCCTAATCCTGGTAATCCCTAGCTTTTTCAATGTGTCAAAAATGTCGGCTGCCTCCTTACCTACTTTTTACAGTGCAATTACTGCAATCCTTAGTGTCCCTAATCTTTAGTGTCCCACTCCATTTTCAAAACAAATAATTTCTAGACAAAAAACATACAATAATGGCGGGAGGAAAGTCTATTTTTTAAACACAGAAGCTAATTTTCGAAATTCAAATTAATGGTTTTTTCTGTATAAGGAACAGTCAGTACCAGAATTTATGGCTAGACTATTTAATAGGAACACAAGTATCCAGCTTATATATTATTGTGTCATGCTCATTCGAGAGTGGAGGCTCTTTAGGTATGAATAGTGGTTGACGGTGTGATCTTAGATTAGCTGTCTTTGAGTACCTTAATCTAGTATTATTTAACTTGGTCAGATTGAAAATTTTAATCCATAGTTTAACTATTTTTTATTTCATTAAATCCTCATTATTAGATTATAGGTGTAAATCCTTTCTTATTAAACTTTTTTTTTACTCAGCTGCCTGTTCCCCTGTAAACGATAAAGAAACCTAGGGAAGTGGGAGCCTAGAAGGTAAGTGCGGCTTCAGATGTGTTCTTCTACCCAGGTCAAACCATTCATGCTGCAGACAATTGCCTACAGATCAGCGTTACCAGTCTAAAACACTAACTCACCAACAACGCACAACCTGAAAGATTAACCTTCGAGGGATAAATAAATCTATTTTTTTCAAAAGATGTTCAAATATGAATTTATAGGATTAAAATGGCTCGTACTTTTTATGAAATATATTTTATTGTATTCATAAAAGGCCGATCAAGGTAAAGGACTCGTAAATAAATAATTTACAATGAGTTAATGCAGGTTAAACGAAATGTGAACTGAGTAAATATTTCATAAACGTTTTTAACAGTGTTAATAACAGTTTTTGTTTATTAATAACCGGGTAGAATTAAGTCTTAATAAAGCCACAAAGTACAGGTACCAACGTAAGCCGTAACTAATGAACGTTATTAGGAACTATTTAATGGCAAACACTAAAACAATGTTTATTATACAGTTAAAAAAAAAATGTTTACTAACTATACCTTGGTAATTAAATAATATATGATTTAAGCAGAAGTTAACAACTAGCTATTGCCCGTGACTTCCACGTAGACTGTAAAAATGCCCTGAGGGGCATCCATTGAATCCTCCCATGCATCACAAATATACTTTAATAGCTCAACACCAGCGTCGGTTGTTGAGCGACTCCTTGTGAACCCATGAAATGCTATGCTATGAAAATGCTTACATGTTTGTATGGGAATAAAAAGGGAATTTAATGGATTTAAAACATTTTTTTTCAAATGTTTTACTAAAAACAGTTTTACAGTATAATAATTATTCTAAAGTTAAAGGGGTCAATAGTGCTACCTGAAATGAGTGACTTCATGAATTCGGGGAATTTACCGCTGTCAATATATCTGTTAAATACTATTGCTAAAAATAATTTAAAAAAGCAGAAAAAAAATAAAATTAAAATTTTAAAAAACCCTGGTCTAAAAATACGACTAAAAAGATCCAAATAATATTTTTATCTACTTATTACTTACACTATACGATTTGATATTATTGTTTCGTTTTTTGCCTTGGTAACTTCCTTGCATTTTGAATTCTTTCTTTATTTAGCGGCCCCCAACGAACGACTTCAATAAGAACAAAAATATTATTTATGTCAGTTTTATACGTATTTTTGTATCGGGGGTTTTTTAATATTTATTTTTTTTTCTGATTATTTTTTTTTTTCTATGTTATACTAAATGAACCTACAAACATACTAATTTCACTTGTTTAGGTTTTACTAGCAATATTGTATAAGAACGTTTCACCAGCACCAATAAAAACTCCATATCTTGGAGACGACTGCTTTTATTTCAACAAAACATAGCTAAGAATTATTTCGACCAACCAAGTTTTCGATTAAAAAAAACTGCATCCAAATCCCTCCACGCGTTTGGCTGCAACGTTGCCACAGACAGACACACAGTTACACAGGTCAAACTTATAACACCCCTCTTTTCGGATCAGGGGTTAAATAGCGAGCAATAATAGTGAGTATCGATTTAACTAAGTCAACTGAATCCCCAAAAGTCAACAGTATTGTTTTATTTTAAGAAATCAAAAACTTTAATAATATTCATTACCTCTGCAAATTAAAGATTCAGTAATAAGGAAGGCAGTTCCTAAGAATTACTTATTAAAATGTGAAGTAATTTCAGATTCAGACTCAATTATATTAACATTTATCTCTAAACAATATTCAGATGTGTGAGATTTTGATTTATCTGTCTTAGTATTTATTATATGAAGTAGTTTTTTTTTATTGCTTTTGAAAACAGATTTAGCCATGTTACAAACTTTTTTAAATATTTTAAAGATTTGTTTTTACATAATCTGCAAATCTGTCACTTACATAATAAAGACCTCATATAATTAACAGAGCCGTTTTTTACTTATATTATATGTATACCTACAGTCGTCCAATCACTAAAAGAAGTTTTTCAGAAACTGATTTTTTATTGTAAAAATTAAATCAAATTCTCTCCTAAAAAGTTTGAAGTACCTACTATGTATATAGAATATTTGGGTTTATGTGTTCTTGGACAAGAGGTAGTTTTAACTTTAGATTATTGTAAAATCTAACAAATCGTCTTTTGGTTTTGGTATTTTTTGGCATAACTGTACCAAGAAACTATTTGTATTAACTGACCAGAGTGGTCCGAAGTTAGTTTATTTATGGCATACTTATCCTCAATTGGCATAGAATTGTCTGTTAAAATATTATCTAGACATGTTGCTGAATGACTAGTTACTAATATAGACTCTAAGAACGTATTTTACAATTAAATGACTGAAAAAGACATTTTAGTTTAAGTGATGGTGCAATGTCTATTAATAAATCTATATTAAAATCTCCACAAACGCGTTTATGTTTATTTTTAGTAAAAATCTTAGATAAGGAGTTCTCTATAACATTTTAGTTCTCTATAACACAAAAACATAAGTTCTCTATAACTCTATAACATAAACAATCCTATACTCCTGAAGGAGTTTATAAACACTCAATATTATACATTGCTCCAATTCCACACAGGCAATTTCAATAATTTATTCAACATCTTTTCAATGTTTATCTACACTGCAAAGTTAGGAACATTGATTAGGATTTTCAAAAGAAGTCTAAGAATTAAATTAAATAATACTTTAAAAAAATAGGATTTTCTCAATATTTAAGAGCAGACCAGTATTCCAAATATATGTTTATTTAGTAGAACTTTTTGAGTATGATAATTTACATAACAAGCCAACACCAATCAAATATAGAAACATGCACAAATTTTAACCACAATTGTTTTGAGTTTTATGTTATGTACTGAACCAATTGAATCTACATTGTTTAATACTTAGTCATTTTCTAACATTAATTTCGGTTGTGACATCTTTTTAATGTTAAAATAATCTGCATAATAAGAAACTGTAGTATATTGAACATAGTGGGTAGTTAAATATAGACATGATGGTGATGTGAGGGTAAAAAGAATATCTTCAGTCTGGACTGTCATGCACTAAAAAGTGTGCTCCTAATTTATATTCTAGATTATAGTGAGTATATAATAGAAACATTACTAACAACTACTCTAAAGCAACAAGCAGCCTAACAACAAGCCTAAATTTTTATTTTTTGTTTTTTACTGCTTTTGTTTTTCACACTCTACATTTCTTCCAAAGATATATTTAAAGTGTTCAAGAAATGTGATCTGACTAATATATAAGTACTATTGTTTAGATTTTGGATGTTACTCAATCACGTCAAAACTGCTAGACGGATTTTGATGAAATTTAGCAATATTGTAGCATATGTACCAAAGTAACACATAGGCTATAAAAATACTAACTTTTACTCGTGGTTTTGTCTGTGACATAAAATAGATTGTAGCGCGATAACCGATTGCCACGGGAGATCTTGTTTTTAATTGTTTGGTTCACTAAATTTTACATAATTATTTGAGAAAATCCTTTGTATTACCTGACAACTTTAGAAGAAGTATTATGTTATTAAAATATATGTTTGTTAATAGAAATATAGCCAATTATGCTATTTTTATGTTCCCTGCTACAGCCTTAACGAGTTAAAGGATTTTGATGTATAAGGTATCGGTAGATACTTCAAAAATAATATTTTACGTCACATCAAACATCACAGAAAACACTCATGTTTTCTGTGATCTTTCCAAAGCGTTTGATTGCGTCTAACATGAGAGACTAATCAGGAAATTACAGCATTATGGTGTAAAGGATACCGCGCTAAAGCTGATTGTTTCGTACCTGGACAACAGGAAGCAGATAGTGGAAAGCAGAACTATTGGGTCAAGCATAAAAATCGATGGTCCAAAGGGTTAAATTTTAGGTCCATTTCTATTTTTAATATATATAAATGATTTACCATACCAAATAAAAAACAATAGAGAAGTTGTATTATCTGCAGATTACCCGACGTTATTATCACCAAATGTAAAGGGAATCAAATCCAGTGTACTATTAAATAATAAACATTTAGATCTTGTAAACAGCACGGTATTCTTAGATATTACCCTAGATGAAAAACTTCAATGGGGTTCACATATAATTAAAAAGCGAATAGAGTAATAATAATACTTAAACTAGCGAATAAAATTAGCTAGGCAACTTTTTCAGTTAAGGAAATACGCCAGTTAACAGTTACGTTACAGTGCGTCTTGTTTATTTCCGCTACTCCCACAGCGTGATGTCTTATGGAGTACTTTTATGGGGACACGCAACTGATATTCAAACTATTTTCATATTGCAGAAGAGGGCTATTCGGGCAATCTAAACCGGTCTAGTGGGCACTCCTTAAGAGAAATATTTAAGAAAATTTAAATTTTAACTTTATACCGTGTCAAAATATATTTGATAATTTAAAGTAGGTTCACAAAAACTTAGCAAAATAAAAAAAATAGTGATGTTCACTCTGTAAATACAAGAAATAAAGAAGGCTTACAAAGACTCATAAGTTATTTTATGTACAATACCTATAGAAATTCAAAAACTTTCTCTATCAAAATTCAAGTTGTATGTAAAGCAGAAACTGCAAAGTAAGACGCACTGTACGATTGAGCATTATATAATTGATAAAAAGGTCTGGGAATAAATTATTATAAACATACCTCATAAAAAATCAGTAATTGGCAGTTGAAAAGTAGGGTCATGATTTTCTTTGATTGAATCTTCTCATAAGTTCAAGTAATTGAACGGCCTTTTTTTACAACCCAAAATTGTTAGATTAATATATATATATTACTATTTTTTTAGCAATATTTGTTTCATCTTGATGTGTCCAAATAAATGTTAAACTTTTTCATGAAGTAAAGAATTTTTGACTTTGAGTTTGTTGCCACAACCGAAATTATTGTTTTTGAAAATATTTTTAAATTATTGTTTATGTTTTACCCTTGACCACTGGGAAAACGTGCCCTGGCATCGCTCTACCAATTGAGCTTCCTTATCACTACTTTTGAAACATTGAATTGGTTTGAAACATAAGGTCGCGGCTTCGAATCCCTGCTCTTATCAGTTTATTTTTCATTTTATATTTATTTAAAACTAAGACAATAGTTATCTATGAGCAATTTGTTTACAGACTTACAATTATTTAGGTTTAAATATATGCATTTTAATATTTAATGTTATCAAACATTACTTTTGTCCCTATATACAGTTTCATATACGACAAGTATAAAAGTAACCAAGTTATGAGCGATGCAACTAATTGAGAAAAAGTTGGTTTTTCATACGAGCGAGTTTATTTACGCGTACGCCTCTCCAAAACGTAATATCCGCCAGTGAGTTCTGCTGAGGCTAGAGACTTAAGTAAACTAACCTCACTACCAGATAAATTTAATTATATAAAGTTCAAGGATTATGTATTGTTTAACTGTTTGTATTTAGACTCTTGGGTTTTCTATGCTTAAGATATGAATGCTTGCAGATTCGGACTGCAGGTGGGCATTATCTGTTCGGAAAATTAATTAAAAACTACTGACTGCTTCATTGAAGGAAATAGGAGTAATATATTTGTAGAAAGTTTATAAATAAAAGTAAAATTTGTGAATTTAACCTCAACATCAACGCCAGGGAGTAAAAACTTTCTTCGTGATTCTACTTCACGTGGAACATGTCTGAAAAATTCTTTTCCATCTTTGTACCACTTCACAGAGTACAATATATCGCTGAGCCCAAGTTTCCACCGACAGGACAGTGATGGTCGTGCCCCCAGAGGTACGTGATCAGGCACCTTCAGCTCTACTATCTTCAAACTGGTCACTGTGGACTCTGAAACAAAACAGTTTATTATCAGTTATTACCAATGAATATACAGTAAAATATATCTCTAAAAACATGGCCACATACTCATATGTCCTAGTTATTAAAGCATTTTGTATACTCGCATTTTTATTTGGCTGAAGGTAGCATGTTATGAAGGCAAAAATCCATTAAACGGCACGTCAAATAATTTCCCAAGTGACGTTCACTCGCGGCCCGTAAAAGAGGCACTATTGCCCTCGCCCAGCGGTGGATAATATTACTTTATGAGCCGCGGGGCGCAGCGCAAATGTAAGTAAATTGGAGAATAGAGACAACAAGCGTGCAAATTTTTATTAATATCGCTCATATCTAAGATGCGGTAACGGTAACAAGATTGCCTTTCTATTCAATAACATAACTTTTGAGCAATACACCGATTATATTTGATTTCAATGTTCATTAAGTGATTCAATATTTTAAAGGATATACGATTTTTGGTATTGGCGTATACTGCAAAAATGTCATGTAAAAATAAATCCAAAACTTAATTTATTATTTATTCAAATACTTGTAATTCAAATACAATTTTAGCTAGGATTTTGCCTATCATTGTACACATTTAAAATATTTTTAATATATGCAAAATTCATGCAGTAAATATATTTTTAACAGTTTTTCCTAAAAAAACATACAAATACAGGATTATTTCTTATCTTAGAAATAAAACTTAATGAATATAATAGGTTTTAAGAAAAATGCTAATTAAATAAACTTAGTAAAATATAATTACTTAAAAATAATTTTGTAAAGAGTTTTTGAACTGTTTACTCCGATTTCTTGTAACCACAACATGTAAAAAAAAACAACAATTTCCGAGATCCAGCGCATGATTGTACAAGATCTTTTAAAAATCAGATGACCCGAAAATCATTATATTCGAGTCAACTAAACTTGTAGTGTGTTTGACATTTGTATCTTAGAATCTGCTTTATCTGTATATTCCCTTATATGTTTGTTTATATGTCTAGTTTTATTTATAATCATAAAATCAGAGTTACCGAATATTTAACATAGAAAGGAGAAAGTGCAATGATAATCTAAGAACAGCTCATATATCTAAATACAGGGTACACTTGTTAGTTGTCAGCACAGTCGCAAGGGAGATAGTGCACGTCGCCCTCCTTCACAAATATCTCACGTGCTTTACCTCCGTAAAATGCAGTTTTAACCCTTACGGCGTTAGAAATAAAGGGGGGATTAAAACTTGTAATACCAATTGCAGCCACAACACTTATCCTCGATGATACTTTTGTTAATTGTCTTACCAGTTTTGTTTAACGCAGCGTCATAAGAATAATGCTGTTACTAAGGCTTAATTGGACTTTTTTAAATATTTAGATTTTCAATAACATTATGATTCTTCTACAATAGTGAAATAAGCCTACAGATTTGAAAAACCTTCAAATACATGACCAAGTACATGAGGCAAACATTTATAAAAAACAATATAAAAAAAATATATAACGAGTGATTTTTGTCTTGAATACACAATAGGGATCGGGTATCAGGTGTATCGGTTTGGATACATAGCCACAAAGGTAATATATTGTTTCAATATGTGGCTATAACAAACCGACAAACGTCTCGTCGCCTTTTTCGCCATGCCGTTTATTTGAACGTAAATATTTTTATTTTATTTGTTTCTCGTGACTATTAGCTTATAGCTAAATTGGCTTCGATTGTTTTGCGAATTGCGCAATCTCACAATTAAAAGCAAAAGATTTTTTGTATCAGTTTCTTATTGTCAATAAAATGTTATCATTGGTTATTACAGAGCAAGTATATTTTATAGATAATAGTATTTTTATGGAATCCCAAGAGTAAGTCTCATAGATTTTTTTAAACATGAGAACATGTCGGAATTAGTCGTAGTTCTAGATCAAATCAGAATATTTAAGCACCTTTACAAATTTCAGTAGAGAAAGAAAACATAAATAAGTGACTTTAATTTATATCGAAATCTGATTATGTATATTTGTAGGTTCGTCTCACTCTCACATCGGAATAGAGGGAAAGGTTGGTGTGTATTTTTGTAAGAAGTTATCTATACATATTATTATATGTATTATTATCCATTTCTGTACATAGAAAATATAAAAAAAAAACATCATAGCGGGCCTTTATAAGAGCAAGAGAACCCAAAATATTGGTTTTTCAGTTTGTCTGTTTGTCTGTATGTCTGTATGTGTGTATGTCTGTCTGTGTGTATGTGGGTATTTCTATATGTCTGTATATCTGTATGTCTGTATGTTTGCGCACGCAGGTCTCAGAAAGAGCTTAACCAATTTGAAAACTGTTTTCAGTAATATATTATCACAGTCTTCACTTAACATTTAGTATTTATTTCATGTTAATCGGTTAAGATATAAAAAAGTTACGTCAATTTTGTCAATCACGTAATAGGTATTATACAAATATTATTACTACTATTATTATATACATGTAATAAATCTGTATAGGAGTAGTCTTTGTACATTAAAAATATTTAAAAAAATGTACCAGGACGTGAAGTGATAACTAACAGAATCCATTTTCAGCATTTTTTAAATCTTTGTCTGTTTATCAATTTGTCTTTTAGTTTTGCACACAACACAAAAAAAAAACAAAAATTCATACACCTTCTATAAGCAAAAGAACCCAAAACAATGTTTTTTCATTTTTTCTGGTCGTCTGTATGTTTGTGCACGCTAATCTCAAAAACGGACTAATCGATTCGGATACGGTTTTCGGGAATATATTGTCATGGGATTAACTTTATATTTTGTAAACTATAAACCTTCAAACTGGTTTATAGTTTTTACATACATTGGTAAGTACAAAGGGTATGTTTTATTTTATGTGATTTTCAATAAAAGATGAAAAAACCAACCAGTACCCCTACTACGAGTTTTGATATTACGAAAACTATGACAGTTTACATAATCGTAAAATCAAAACATAGAATTATTATATCAAAATCTGTTAACATATTAAATTGATATTTATCTTTAGTTAATAATATTATTAATAGGATGATTTATAGAATGATCCCAAATAACTAAAGATAAAATTTTTAACAGTTGTAGATTTTGATTTATAGAATGTATAATAATTCTACGTTTGGATTTTAGGATTTGGTAATCTGTCATAGTTTTCGTAATGTTGAAACTCGTACTAGGTGTAAGGAACTGTAACAAATACTGTAAGATACATGAAGTATTAACTATTATAAATGCTGCTGGAGTTACACTTATGATAATTTTAAATGGCAGGTTTATATTTAACTAATCATTCTACTAAAACTGTTTCCTATTAGTATGGGACGCCTTACGTGTTTTTTTTTAATTTGTAATTTGTAATTTATTTATTATTGAAACAAACGGCATAATAACATTGAATAAAATATACATATAGAAATAGTACTTAACCATAAATATGTAGTTTCCAAAATTAAAACTAAACACATAATATAATTTTGAAAAGAGACGCATGATAATAAATAACAATTCAATTAGATAAAAACATAACACAATCAATCAAAACAATGAGAATTACAATAAAATAAAATCATAAAAAAAAACAATCAGTCGTACAATTAAATCAAATAAATCAAAATGAAAATTAAATCAAATAAATCAAAACGACAATTAAATCAAATAAATTAAATCAATAAAAATTCAAATAAATCAAACAAATCATAATTACAAAAATATCGAAAAATTATATATGAGAATTAAATTTTTAATAAATATTTATTTTTTGGTGAACAGAAAACACATTTTTTAATACATTATATATACAGTTTATTAAAAATTTAATTAAAAGTTTAAAAAACTCCCGATATGAAAAGACGTCTAAAAATAATAAAAATAGTATTATTATTATTTAAAATATTTTTATGTACTTATTGAAGTCGTTGCTTCGGGGGACCGTTATACGTACGTTGACGATGGCGTTTTTTTACTAGTTTACGAGGGCTTAGACCATATGATTTGATATCGTAATTTCTTTTTTTGTCTTGGTAACATACTTGCATTTTAAATTTTCCCTTTATTAAGTACATAATAATATTATTTTTATTATTTTTAGAGGTCTTTTTATATTGTAAGAGATATAAGTATTATATAATAAAAACCCTCATTAAACAAGTAATTTTATGTATACTATGGAATGGAGAATTCATCAGAGCAGGTACATACACGACAGCGCAGTAAATAAAGCAAGGGGTGCAGTCCGATATCACATATTGAACTGCTCGTATTAATGAGTTCAACTTGATTTTTATATTTAATTCAAAATTTTCTTAATAATTATCTTTTAACTCATGTCAAGATCTATTAGAAGTATTATAAATATCAATGCAATCAAATTATACAAATAAGTAAATCACATATACATCATCATTTTATTCATTAAAATTGTATTTCACTTATAGATTGTAAATGTATTTAATATTACTTAATAGTTAAGTTTAGTTGCTCAAATATTAAAAAAGTACGCCTTAATAAACCATTTTTGTATTTTATAAAGCAATTACCGAATCAATGACATTCCATGATATTCTTAGAAACATACCTACCTGTCGACAGTCTCATGTTACATTTTTATTTGAATGACGATATTGATCTTTAAGTTATTCTTAGTAAAAGTATTAACTCAAAGGGTTAATGTTGCATAACATTGTTTTTAAAGAAATATATTTCCATAATAAAATTAGCTAGAATGGCTTCGTTGGAATGGCTCTCTTCAATTTCCTACCTTTTACTCTAAGGACAAAAACATATTAATTCTCTGTTTAATGTAAAATCTCCTTGATATATATTTGAAATTATAAAATAAAACGAAAAATTATATCTCTTTAATCATAATAAAATTTGGAATTCCTGTGCCGGTGTAAAAGTAAGGAGATGTGTTAAAGTTCAATCCCAGTTAGTTACCTCGGCCTTGAATAACATTTACAAAGACAGTACTAGTGCAGTCAAACTTGAAAACCAGGGACCGGAAATTTTAGTCCGAAGAAGGGTAAAAAGAGTAAAATTTTACATCTAACTCGTTGTACCTACTGACAAGAGATTGATACTAGATTCGATGAGAACCTAGCCAAGCATATTGAAAGACATAGAAAACAGTTAAAGCCGGAAAACCTAAAGGTTATAAAGGATAAAAGAAGTCAAGTCAAAGGTAGAAAAAATTGGAACAAAGTAAAGCCATGTACCCGCGATGGAATTAGTACCATTAAAATTTGGTAGATGAATATAATATTAAAAATAACATTACTTTGTACACTTGATGTACCTAAATGGTAAGAGTACAAAAGGTTGTTGTAAAAAAGTTATATAAATATCTGACTCCCATTTCAAACGTTTTACAGGTATCCAAAGAAAAATCCTTAGAAATGATTATAAAGATTCTGAAATGTAAATTAAATCATGGTTTGAATAATGTGTGTTATTTTCTAGAAAGTTTGAAAATAATATATTTAATAAGTTTTTATTTTAGAACTTTAATCTAAATTGCAACCGACGGTTGCTGTCTACCGGTCTACTGAAAACATTAACAAAAACTGACATATTATAGCCGCAAAGTCTCCTGACCCACGAGAACCAAACGTAGTCCCAGTTATTATCCTTCAATATTGCATCAAACTGATTAAACCGAAATTAGATCATTATGACATACAGTACTTCCTACATGTATACCATTTCGCTGAGGGTCGGCAAAATTTATGAACATTATTGACCGAACCTACCCAAAACATTTTTCATTATTGTACTTGTCAAAGATTTTGCGTTCTTTTGTACCATATAAAGATTAATAAATAAAGTTTTATTTATGCATAGTTTTAATAAATAAATTCTGGAAAATAATGTTGGAAAATATTTATAAACATGTATTGCCATGTTAAGCATATTTGAATTTATATTTATATAAATTGGAAAATAAGTTTTATTTAAAACATTTTTAATAGTCAGAGCTAAAAATTAGATAGAATAAATTTAGAGAGGCACTCAGAGATTTTTGAATTGCATTACGTATTTTTGACTCCCTAATTGTTTCTTTTGACGGACGTTGAAAGGAATATACAAAAAAATGAATAAGCATTTATCTATCAAATATTAGTTTTTGTTATAAGGATATGGTATGTATGAGTCTCACGATAGATGTAATTCCTGAGATAACTAAATATTTTTTTATTCTATAATGCATATTCTAATTAAAAGCAATACTTTTCACAACTTCTTAATTGGGTAAACATCTCAAATCCTCCGTGAATGAATCCATAGGTCGATGGGATGGCATCTGTTTAATGTTCATTACAAGTGGAAATACAAAGCTGTTCGCTACTCCGCACATGAGCCGAAGTGCCTCCTAATCGCGGCCCACTCAAATTGATTAGCAATATACAGTAAGTTAAGCCAATATGCTCTATGTTTGCAAAATGTAATAGCTTACTTTCACTTATTCTTTGATGAAAATGTACTTACAATCATCCGATTACAATCATCCGATTACAAGCATCCGATTTGATTATTTATTATTTTACAATATGTAATGGCAAAATTTCTTATGAGCCTTTCGTTTCTGGTAAATTGCTACTACTTGCCTACTCGTGGCAATTAAAAAAAAATTAATCCACATTCATTAATTCATAAAATTACTTGCATCTGTTTACAAACAACGTTTTTATTTTCCTGAGTGGAATGAAGGGTGTTTTTCATAACAATAACAACATTTCTAAATTCACTTTAATAATAATAAGGTTCTTCAGCGGTTAGTGCTGTTAGTAAATGCTTAACATTTTAATTAAACCACTTAAGTATCTGACAAGGAAATTTTGAAAGAACTGGGGACTAAAGGCTCCTCAAGTGCTATATCCGAGACTGGTTTCTATACGACTAGGAGGTCTCCTGAGTTCATTAATTCTTGAAATACTCATTATTTAACCTCAAGAGTAATTAGGCATTGAGATATTTATTACTCCAAATAAAACCTAAGGTCTAAATGTACTTCATAAAGTATAATGGTAGAGGAATATTTGCGGTAAATAATATTATGAGCGTATTCTCTCTGGGCTTATGACATCTTATTATCATTAACTTCAAAATCATAATGGTTTCTTAACAGTTAACTTCTTCTTCTTAACAGTTAAGTTACCTGGGCTGTACGTGTCTTAGTCGATTGTTCGAGTAAAATTTGTTGTATCTACTAAAAACAACAAGCGCTATAATAAGTAGAAGTTTGAACAACAATTACAATAGTAGGCAACAAGGCAAATACGATCTAATTTGAAACACAAACATCGCAAGTGGAATTCTCTTAAAATTACTAAGCGGTAAGTGAGAGTGTCAATAAAGTTGTCGTTCATTGCTCTGTAAGTGTCTCGCAGTGAACAGCCAGTTGTGCATTTTATGTGTAATTAAATGAAGCCGACAGATCGACACCCTCGCACGCCGTAATCAACTACCGGCAACGCTAGACGGTTTCATTAAAAATAATTTTTCACCACTTTCGGTTTAAATGAAATTGCTTACCAGACTAAATTAATAGATTTTTTATATTCAATCTAGAAGTGGAAAAATGTCGTTTATTTGTTATATTTTACTAGCCATTATTATTCGAGGTTAAAATAAATGCTAGTAATTCCTCCTTAGTTTAAATAAGAGTGAGTATCTAGTTTAACTACACTTTCATCTTTTTGCTTTTAATTTTTTTGCTTTCTACAAAATTACCAAATTTATAAAAAAAAAAAAATTATAACAAAAATACCATTGCTTTAAACCACCACGAGCAATAGCAATGAAAATCGAGTACCTACATTTATCTCAGTTTGTGTGGGACCAAAATAATATTACTTACTTTGAACAAACACTGTAATATCCGACGCGGGTAATCTTTGCCCTACTTTGCTTTCGCATATGAGAAAACGGAGTGCGTGTTATTATAACTCGTAACTTCTCGTCAGTCACCGATACAGGGTAGGTTTTGAAAAGTTATTTTTACACCGAAGAATAAATTGAAATTAAATTATTATGTTTAACTTAATAGTCTTTACTTACGACCTATAACTTTTTTCTTTAAGGATCTAACTACTTATTTAAAAAACAAAGACTAACTAGAATATCCTTATTTCAGATTTAACTAAATCAACTTATCCTTTTTTTACAGCTAGCAAATAATGTTCAAAGTAACGAGCTATATATTCCCTAAACTAAAGTTTATAAACGTTATAAATATATATAATAAACGTCAAACAGACATTGGCCTGGTTTGTCTCCGAATATAACTCAGAAGATTATAAGAAGGTTTGTTTGGCTTTACATGTTTCCAATTATACGCAAAAGATGTAACCCAAACGCTTATCCTTTCACACACATAGATAAAGTTTTAGCGCGTTTGAATGGCAACGGCTGACATTATCGTAAAAGTCGCAACTTTGCGTGGAAATAGCTCCGCCGAAACATAAGGGGCTCACATACAATTGCCAAAGTTTCTAATGTACCGGGTCATACGCTACTATTCTACGCGGTATAACTGTAAAAAAAATGGTTTTATTTGTATATATCAAATGATTTTTTTTTATCCTTCAGAGTAGATCAAATTATTACTCTAACTATCCACATTTATTAATTCCATAATAATTTATATTTTATATACCTGTTTAATCATGTATAGACAATATGAATATCTACAGATTTATTCAACCAACCAGTTTAATATTCTTATAAATAAGGATTACCAATTGTCAGTTGTGACGCGCGGATGTGTTTCTACGCTCTCTACATTAATTGATTTATAAAAATACCCAAAGTAAAATTAAGTACCTAATAGAAGTGATGCAGTATGACAAATAAACTGACTGTGAGTGATACATAAGGAAAATTACCGTGCGTGGCTCAGATTACTGAGAACTGTGATAAACTTACAACTATAATATATAAATCTAAGTGCAAAATCGTTTCTGCAAATCCCAACCTGCTAGAAGGCGTTGAATACTTAGGTACTATTGATGACCCAATCCATCACATAGTGTCAAAAAGAAAGAATTTTTATCTAATTATAATTAATTAACATTAATTATAATTTACGACGAATGACATATCTCAAACCCAGTCTCACACGACTCAGTATTCAACTTTACAAATTGTGCTTGATATACTTTAATAGCATATTCTTTGATATAATAGGTATTTACTTTTGCAAACGCGAGTATATAAATATCTGGAAATATTTAAGAAACATAAAATAGTGTCTGTCGCTAAAATGTACTCAAACAAAACATTCCGTTACACATATAAAATGAAAAGTCAATTTCAGCTTTTATTCGATAAAATGAAATTTGAGATTCAAAATCAAACAGTAGAATTGACCAATTTTTTGATGAGTAAAATGGAAGAGAAATAAAACCCTTTATTGAAGAAAATAAAATACTAAACGTAAAGTAGAAATTTTGGAAAAAAAAGACAGAATATTTAGAGAGAGAGAGAAGAATTAACAATATTATAATACATGGGTTGAAAGAGGAGGAAAAAACTATTCAAGAATTAATTAATAACGTGAAAAAACATTTTTCGAATAAAATAAACTTTAAGTTAGAGGATTGGGAAGTAAATAAGATTTATCGTATCGGAACAGCTAAACAGCATAACGAACCAAGTGGACCGAGTAAGTGGACGGCGAAAGAGTGAGATCATGAAAAATAAAGAAACTTAAGGAAATATATTCTACTGAAGATTATATTTGGGAAACCTTAGAGAAGAGAAAGGCATTGCAACCGAAAATCATAGAAGAGAGGAAAAACCTAAATTTTGTATACATTAAATACAATAGACTTGTGGTCATGTAAAATACAAACATAATCGATAAAAGGACGAGAGAAGTATCCAGATCACCACAAGACAACTTTAAACCCAGGAAAAAACCAACGTTAACCTCTTTTTCAACCGAAGGAAAAATGCATTCGAAATTATGAAAATTAGTTCTAAGTCCCTTTCAACCAGTACAACTGCTATAAATTAATAGTAACAAAGCATTGGAAATATCAACCAAAAAACAAAAGTACAAAGAGAAAAGACCCTCTCCCCAAAGCCGATTGGTCCTCGTGGGGGCAAAAGACCACGAATTTGAAAGGAAATAAAACTTACAACGGACTTTTACATAGCTACAATTAATGCTAGATCTCTTCAAACCACTGAGAAATCAGTCTAACTAACTGGCTTAAAATGGGACATAGTAGGAAACAGTGAAAAAAAATATATACAGAAGGAATAATAAGCAAGTAAACGAAATTTATATCTTAGAGGCGGATAGCGAGAAACAAGAAGATATAGAAGATTTTAGAGAAGGCCTTTGTCGAAGGACAAGCTGTTGATCGATATCGATTTTCTTGTTAATAGTTTAAATTTGTATATATATATATATATATTCTACTATTAACAAAATAAAAAATATATATGTATGTGTATATGTATGTATGTATTTAGTACATCCATGTGGATATATTATACTGATCGACAAAAAATCGGTAATAAAAATTATAATAGTATTTAAGGCAATTGTAAAACATCAATAAAGGCTTTTTTTTTATTATTATTTTTATTTCTTTTTATTTTTTTTAATATCTAACATCAGAAGCGTCATAGAGACAGATTGGGTTGCAAAGTTTAGATGATAAAAAAAAGGTTATATAATGTATACCTTTTTATCGGTGGGGGAAGCGTCTATAAATTCTCAAAAATGTAAAAAAAACTGTTGCATGGACATGCTTGATTGCGTCAGATATTGAGAATATTCATGCCCAGTGTATTTTTAATAGAGTATATGTGTTTAATCTTATGGTTTTCGGTATGGGTGTAGTCGTGCTTGAAAATGGAAAAAAATAATGGATCGAGGTAAACATGGAGAAGACCATTTCGGTGCTCTTCGAAAGTGACTCCAAAAAGATCCTTCCGGATCCTTCCACGAATCAAACTCTTTAATAGACCGATACAATGGGCAAAATACCTAGGAGTGATCGATTACCACGCTACGATCGTTCGTAACAAAGCGGCCTGCATATTACCTCGTAGATTGTCTTTATCCGCTGTGAGGCAAACGGAATAAATGTCCCTTTGCAATAAGGTCATGTCATGTCATGTCCTATATGAGTCCTGTTTTTGCGCACGCTAATCTGAAAGCCCTTCAGGTGATTCAGAATAGGTTTACACGAATTGTGACTGGGGCGCCGCACTATGGCAAATCGAAGTTTGTTTTGAATCAAAATCGATTATTTCCTTAAGGTAGACGATTGTGTTTTTGCACAAGTTCAGATGCTATACTTTTATTATATATATATTGATTATTATTATATTATACTTTTATTATATATATATATTGATTCATTCATTACCCATTAATTGCTAATAGTCAAGATTGATTATTAGCAATTAATGGGTAATGACTATACAAGACTTTTAAAATTCAGAATGTCAGATTTCAGCTTGGAGGTCGTTCCACAATGCCACCGATTTGCAGGTTAATGAATTAACAAAATAACCTGTGAGCCTAGAAGGGCTCTATCTTGTGTAAGAATAGCGCCTAATGGTCAAACCCGTAACGAAATTGATTTTATACTCTCTTCCGATTATCAAATAATTAAAGATGTAACTGTTATCAACAAAATCAGTTTTAGTTCAGACCATAGGTCAGTACGAGCAAGACTACGTTTTAATTTCAAAATACAAAGGTACAGTCAATTAAATAAGATACCAAAAAGGCATTCACATCTCGCACTTTACAAAAACTTAAATAATTTTAACTTATTATTAGAAAATCAATTTAAAATACTTAAAATCGATGAAACAGAAGAAGTAGAAAAACAGTACAATATATTGAAAAACGCAATCGATGTTAGTTGTAAAACCATCAAAAGTGAAAATAAAAGCAAGGTCAAACTCTCACAAAATACAAAAATATTAATTGCAGAAAGGTAAAGTAAACAAATGTGCACAGAAGCATCTGTATGCTTCTGTGCACATTTCTGTAACCGCTGATAGAAAAGTTAAACGTAGCATCAGAACAGACATTAGAACATTTGAAAAAGAATCGATAAAAGCTGATATAGAAAACCACACATCACTCAGAACCGCACGACAAGGCTTTATCAGATTAAAACATTGAATAAATTGCTTGTAAGACGAAAATGGGCTGAAACAAAACAGCCAAGATAAAATAATGACCATCTGCACAAACTTCTACAGAACATTATATTCGTATGCTTCCGAACCTAGTAAAGACGTGAAGTACTCTCGTCCCGATTCCATCCCATACTTCACTGAGAAAGAGGTGCATGATGCCATCAAAACCATGAAGTAGGATGGGAGTCCAGGAAGTGATGGCATCACAACAGAAGCACTCAAAATAGGATTACCGTTGCTACCCCACATCGCTAATTTATTTAACTTGATTTTAAGTACCGGCCAGATTCCGAAACAGACGTGTCACTCAGATATCACGCTTCTATTTAAAAAGGTTGCAAGTCCAATACTGGCAATTACAGACCCATAAGTTTAGTTTCACATATTTATAAAGCATTTATCAAATGCATACCTAATTGCATTGCAGGTGTACTTGACCAGCACAAACCTGTCGAACAGGCTGGTTTTCGCCCCGGTTTCTCCACTATGATCACCTTCATACCCTTAATCAACTCATTGAAAAATCAACGGAATACCACATACCCCTTTATTTAGCATTTGTTGATTACCAAAAAGCTTTCGATATAGTGAAACACCTTGCAATATTTCAGGCTCTAAAAAACCAACATATAGAACCCACTTCCATAAATTTATTAAAATTAATCTACCGTAATAGTTCAGCCAATATCAAATTAAATACCTCTGGCGAAACATTCAGAATAGAGAAAGAAATGTTTAAAAAGTTTTCAAATAAGTGGACGACAAAGGCCATCGAGGTCGGTGGCAAACGCCTGAATAATTTGCGTATTGCAAACGATATTGTCCTTTTCGCCACCACAGCAGCAGAGATCCAGAAGATGCTAAAGTAATTGAGCGCAGCGGGTCATGAGGTTGGACTTCAAATGAATTGGGCTAAAACCAAAATCATGTCAAATAGCACGAAACGCAGGGTCGAGGTAGATGGGTAGGTCATACAATATGTTGACAATTATATTTATTTAGGTCAGGTAGCTTCGAAAACAGGCAAGACACCGAGATCGGTCGTCGGATCGACAACGCCTGGAAGAGCTACTGGTCCATAAAAGCGCACATGAAGGGCAACCTTCCTCTGTCACTCAAGCGAAAACTCTTCGACGTGTGTATCCTGCCTGTCCTAACCTACGGTGCACAGACATGGTCCCTGACAGATCTACAGAAGTCCAAGCTAAGCATCCTCGGACTCAAGCGAGTCGACCTAGTGCGTAACACCGAGCTGCGTTCACGCACCAGCATCACCGATGTCGGCACCAAGATCACCCGGCTCAAATGGGACTGGGCGGGACATGTATCGCGGATGAACCCCAAACGCTGGGCCCACATCACAACCCAATAGGTTCCGAAAGGAGTGCGACACCGCGGCACGCCACGGGAACGCTGGCGGGACGACCTAGTCTCCTTTGACAGCGGATGGTGGGAGGCCGCGAGGGTCAGGGATGCCTGGAAAAGTTTGGGGGAGACCTTTGCCCAGCAGCGGGACGATACAGGTTAGAAAAAAAAATATGGTTGCCTGTAAAGTCGGTTTTACGGGCGAAGATTTTACCTTACAACGTCTTTTTCTCGGTAGAATATTATTAAATTGCACAATAGGAACAAGGAATCGAATGAAAATAAGAAATGTACAAATTTTAAGTGTAGAAATATATTTTGTTTACTAAAACATTGTACATGTAAACTTTAACTTAACTAATTCCTATTTGAGTGATTTTGTTGAGGATAGGACGATGATAGAAGAAATATGAAATGAAAGGAAGTGTTTCTGCTGTAATGTGTCTTGCGAAAGTCAAGTCGATGGTTGTTCCTTTCAACGTAGTTGACTTAGAAACGTTTGATACACAATCAAGATTATACGTATATTTCATGAAATTAAGAAATGAGTTGTCAGACTCTACGTTCTCACCACACAGAAAAATCGGTATACTAGAATCAACGTGCACGAACGGTGGCACGTACTGGCTGTTGTGAATGTACGGCCCGAGTCCTTGCCATAGTAACATTCCAATGTCCTGCATACTAGCTCCTGGATGAATATATACAGCACCGAGTATAAACTTGAATTTCGGCGGCAAAGCAAATTATTAATACCTCTCATAATAAAACATTGTGTAGGATCACCGAATTGTTTATAACTACAGCGCTAAATACAGCTACAACCATTTCCTTTTACCTTATTAGGCTATGACAGAAAAGACGACAAGTTTTCCCACGACAATGTACGAAGCAACCATTGCCGGAACTGTTGGTTCAGACTTGTAAATGTTCTTTGAAACCTCGGACCAAGGTTTGTAGAAAATTTCGGTTAATAAAATACATTGTTTTTAATTTTTCAAATGTATTAATATTAATTGCCAAAATGAAAAAGATATTTTTTTATACATTTTGATTTGGAATATGTAGTTAATAATTTTTTTATTTTATATTAATTTGTTATTATTGTTTTTTTTTTAATGCTTTTCATTATAATATGAAAATAATGAGTTAGAATTTGAATTTCAAACTCAAATTATATCAATTATTAGGCTCTAGTACTACACTTATGAAAAAAAAAATCATTTGAATTCTTTTAGTGATCGTTTTGTTCTCTAAATGTTAGAATTATAAACCTCCTGTTATTTACAATTCTAAATATTTATAATACGTTAAGAGCAAACTTTATATGATACCTTTCAATAACATAAAGCGCACGGAGGAATGTGTATTTAGTATTGTTACTATTATATTAAGAAGAAGTGCAGCAAATGTGATGTTGATATAATATTAACAAATTAAAAGATTCTTGTTTAAATTTACGCTATGAATGTTTAGTATATATTAATCTAAAGTGAAATAGAAATAGAATAGAAAAGAATATATGTACATGTAAGCAATAGAAGCTTACTTTTTTCTCAAACCTTTCTTTCTAATCATTAAATTTTAAAATAATATTCGAATATCGGTCGGCAATTAAATAAGCCTTGGTAATTTAAAAAAACTAATTACGACTGGTTACATTTTTTTTAAATTTAACCTTTTTGTCCTATATCATTTATTAAACTACCGAACCGATTCCAATATTGTTTTTACTGTAGGCAAACTTCAACTCTATCTGTCTGATAAGTACTTAAATAAAAACAAATACAAAGGATATTTCGAGAATTGGTACTGAGTTGTGTTGCAAAGTCAATAAAAGCTATTCAAACAAGCACACAGTTTTCATTCTAGCTTTAATAAAATAAGTAGCAGCATAAATTAAGGAAGACTTCTCTAATCCTGGAGCACAGCCGGCGCCGGCAACTCTGTAGGTCTTCATACAATGACTATCGTATTACAGGATCAGAATTCACTTAACAAGTCGTTTGCTCATTAAAGGCTATTAAGTTCTTCTTATTTGTAGTTTCATTGTTCACAATTTGTAGTTTTTTTGTAATATAGAGATCTATAGGAAGCTGTTGCCAGGGACTCCTTCTTTCCATTTACTCAAATAACAATCCACCTATCATCACGTTAATATTATTCTCGTCTATAGTATTTTAAAGACAATGGTTAAGCTCATACCAGTTGTATTAGAGTTTTTGTTTGAATATTACAATTTTCAAGGTTGGATAATTTAAGCGACTAGCATTTGTTTCTTTGTTTTATAGTTTTGTAGTTATTGCTCATATTCAGTTCTATGTTTAGGCGTAAACCAGAAAAAAATCCAGAATAAAATGTCTAATATATTATGGATCATTATATAAAACTGAGGATATCTTATACTATTATGAACAAATTTTATCGAATTATGTCTTTTAGATTTTGCGGGTTTCGGCAAAAAACAAAACTTATTTAATTAAAAGACAAACACACAAATTTTGTATTACATGTAGACATTCCTTAATATAATAATATCTTTATTTAATAACTTTGATTATTTGTATCGAAATTAATAATATCTAAAGAGTCGTTGAAGATTTACAATTCCTAAAATTGTCTTCGCCTTTTAACTGATTTAAAAAAAAAATCATGCGAGAAATATTAAGTAGGTCTTAGTCGCTATAATTAAGTGTTATGCTTAGGAGCAGTTGCGAGGGTGTTTCACTCAATTATTCGCAACTCGATGCGGGATCACGACACGTCGCTCGCACCCGTGTCCCAACGTTTTAAATCCTGCAACCGCGAATTAGGCACCGCAATTTTGTGGGATACGCGACGTTCAGATGGATTACATAAAATTAAGCGCATAAAGCGAACTAACTGAGCATAATTTATTACGACGTCATAGACTACGAGCTGTTTAATTTCCAAAATAGCAGATAAGATTTCTTTTAATATAAAGCAGAATCTCTCAAGTCTTTGAATTGTATATTCTCATAATTTTAATTTTGTGCTTAGTCATTGTAAATGTATCTAAACCACATATTCACAGTTACAGC
Organism: Napeogenes sylphis; assembly: GCA_959347405.1. Lineage (NCBI taxonomy): Eukaryota > Metazoa > Arthropoda > Insecta > Lepidoptera > Nymphalidae > Napeogenes > Napeogenes sylphis. The sequence continues at coordinate 22,667,925 of OY365782.1, forward strand.
CTATAATGTATGCATCAAACCAAAATTTCGACGAAGAATATACATTAAATAAAACAAACACCGAAATAGCCATGAAAAGTGGAATTGCAGGTTCTCAAGTATTTAACGGTGTTTAGCGGCTTCATCTATTTTGGTGATTCATTCGTTCAGTGAATTAACTATGTGTGAGCAGTGAATTACCTATGTGTGAGCAGTGAATTAACTATGTGTTAGGTCAAAAATACTAAAGGTATTTAAAGAAGTATATTATTTGAGTAGACCCCTCACCTTGATTTAAGTCTCCAAGCGAAAGTAGCCGTTATGTTTTGGAAATAAAAGTTTAATTTTCTTCGTGACATAGGTCGTGGTAGTCATAACACTGTGAGATTACGCAGTGTCGTTATGATCCTCGTTTAGATATGGAGCAAGAGGAATTGCAGATGTAGAAGAGAGAAAATCTTGTGGGAGCAAGTCATATTATCTTAATATACACGAAAGTCATAATAATTGATCATGACGACATTTTCCGCTGTAAAAAATTTGGTTATATGGAGATACAGATCAAATTGGAATTACTTGTGTTTTTTGTGTTGCCAGTATGCTTATAATTTCGACCATGTTACTAAGTCATAAATAGTATGAATATTTATAAATAATCAAGCTATTTATTAAATAAGAAAGAATATTGATAATCCTAGCAGAAAAATAAAAGTGTCTTATTCGAACTTTAAATAACCTAAGGATGGACATAATTGTTTGTTATTAATTTAAAATGTTCTTTAATATTTAATTAAAGAACATTTAGATAAGATTATTGACGGGACTTGGAAGGATAATAACAATTCGGATCCCAATTACAAACCTACGCTTTGTTCTGCTAACAGCTAGTCCCGAATCTCCATGAGGGTAAGCGAAGTATTTTGAAATTATTTTTGTTACTAGAATAGTAATGTCATATGCCATAATCAGAAAAATGTATGGGTAAAATAAAATAAAGTGCTGAAATTGTAGTTCTTGATTATCAATCTGTATAGGTGTTTTAATTTAGTGCTCAGTATTTTTCTACTCGAGTATTGGAATGCTATCATATATACATACGCACACGCATACGCATACATTTATTTAACAATTTTAGTGCAATCTAAGGTACCGTTACAAAATTTGTATAAGTTTATAACTACACAGAAAATCCTATAAGGATTTAAAACAATCAATCCTAACATCACCACTGGTACCACCCCTGGTACTCGTAAGAGTCTTAAGACGCGACTAAGGGACCAACTATGGTCTAATTCGACCGGCTTCGTACAAATTCACAAACTCGACTTTGAACGAAAACGGAAGGACACCACCTACCATCTCGCAGTGTCGGAGCTCAATGGCGGACAACCTGTTCGCACAAAAAGCCATAGGACGAACTCTACTTTCTTTGAAATTTCTTAATTCAAACGGACCGGATGATACCACCAGTTATTCAATGACCGGCAATACAACTTTTGCCATAGATCAGGGGGCTACTTTCTGGTCTACCTATTACACGGATGGGCTGTGGCCATTGCTTGTCCAGGGGACTGGCCGCTTGGATATTGCATAAGCGTTCGATCATATATAACACAAGGCGCTTCTTTCGATACCTTCCTTTGAAAGTAAATTTACTTTGGAGCACCTTTCCAATAACTTGCACTTTCTCTATAAATATGAGCATACATTTTGTAACATTGCTTGTTATAGAGATGTTTAATCATAAGCATTTATCTAAGTTTTTAATAAACACCTTTCAAGATTTCATTTCATAAATAAAAATATATTTTATTTCAAACATTTTAGATAATTATACATATAAACTGTAGATTATGGATAAATGATGGATAGATATTAATAGATTTTTAAAATTATCACTCTTTTTAAGCCAACCTATGTGTATATTTATTCCTAGCTTAATAAAAGATTATTTATTGCTGATAACTGAGATAGTCATTGTTATAATTTTTATAAGTAACTAAGAATAATTTCCTATTGATAATGATGATGATGATATAATAAAAATAGCAGAGGTCTAAGTTTTTTTAGACGTGTTTATGGTCTTTATTATACAACAAACTTATTCCATTTTACCTTGTTAATGAATATTAATGTTCTCACTTTTGTCATAAAATAAACTTTATCTGAACATAGATATTATTATTTCTTACTTACTTCCTCGAAAATCTACAAAGATTGTACCAAAAGTCTGTATATTTTCAATGGACATACCAGACGATATTGGCTAAGTTTGGGGGCCATAAATAATGTATATTATTTACTTTACTATGATTAATCCTCAACAAATAGAATATAGGTAGTAATACATTTTCCAATAGTATAAATCTAATCACTAGTCTCGTCAGTTTAATGGCCCGCCCTATTCACTACAGCAATGATTTTTTTATGGTTTTCATTATCATTAGATATTAGATATTTTTTTTAGAAGGTTTATTATATGTTGTGGTGTGATGTTTTACCAATACTTAACGTATATTGTTATAGTAAATAAATCTTCTCAATACTATCAAAATAATATGAATTTTCAACTGAGCTTCACAAATATACTACACAGTCACGGAAGTCGTGTATTTAATCTACACTTGCAAAAAAAATATTTGTTTTATTAAACTGTCATCATCATCCACCTACCCTTATAGTACTGATTATGGGTCACCCCAATAAGTTTAACGCCTTTCTTCTTTACTCCAGACTTTCTTCTTTGTCATATGACGCACTTCACACGTCTCCTGCGTTCGCCTCCTTTTCTCACTCTTATAACAGTTATACTTAAGGCTTTTTTCATTGACACTTCAAATGTGATTAAATTACGTGATATATTTAAATTTAAATATACATTATTAAATTGGATATAAAACTAAAATATTGTCATTTCTACTACAATTACCATAGGGTATAAAATTTAAGATAAAATTATATGATAAACACATGGTTTCAACAGTTTATTAACAAAATTATTATTCTGTATTGTTTTATATTGATGGACTTTTTTCAATCAGTACGTATTGTATTCATTTTATTTGCTATTCGGTTATAAAATGATATTTGCAATATATTTTATGCGCTACAATTAAAAATAAATATTTGGTAGAGATCAGATTGAAGACAGATTTTAAGTACCTACTTGTGTATACATTAGTGTATATCATCACTGCGAGTCCTGGTCCTCATAGCATATACACATACATAGTCATTTATTGTAATAATACATCTTGGAAGTTGAATAATAGCAACTGTTGTTTTAGATAAGCGATATCTAGAAAGGAACTTATTGTAATTAGTTTTTCAATCTGAGGAACTTTTTAAAATAGTATTCAGTTTGAGTAGCTAAGCTATTGTAACAACAATCTCTCTCCTATGTTTGTATTTTTTTTAATAAAAAATATACTATCCACAACTATAAGAATGATTCACTTAGAATGCGATAGAGACTATAAACATTGTCTAATCTAACAATCCGTTACGTCTACTGAACAAACACCACTGTTTGTGCAGACAATAATTACAATAGTACAGCTAAGTACAATAATTGCGCGTCAAGTAGCCAAGAGATCCGCGGCTTGTTTGCATAGAGTCCCGCTAAGCATTGCCTATGTATGACTAATGTTTGAGTATGATAATCAGATGTTAATGTCAGCAAGAAGCTAGCTGTAACTGGATCATCCGCCTCCGTTTCCATCGCCGATGGCTCATCGGACCGTTCTCGAGTAGTTTATGTACAAAAGCTTTCTGAATAAACACGGGGCTCAACTTTGTTTGAAATTGGAATATGCACGATTTAATGTGCAAACAACAGCCAGTTTAATATTTAGGGTTACCACCGATAGAGAAGGTCGTAAGAATATTAATGTAGCCGAATAGATTTTCTAAATGACTTTTAACAACAATATTTATTTACACTGTCAAAATCATAAACTATAATTGATTTTTTAGGTTATAGTCATGTTAACACAGTAACATGTAATGATATGAAATATTTGCTTTCTACTGATATAATTAATATAATTTTATTTTTCCGTCGCTTTTAATATATTTAATATGTGAGCGAGAGCAGAGCATTATTACATTTATAAATATTATATCACTAATAAAATATTCTACAATCAACCAAGCAAGTAAGTAATAAGACTTATTTCATTTGTTTCCATACTTATTATTGTTGTTGTATTTTTATGCACCTTTATCTGTTCTCTTTTAATTTATTAAAAAAATCTTGTAGTATTATCCTTGTTTTTGTGTGTTCTTTGCTTATTAACTATGAAGACTCAAAAGGTATTAATTATATAATAAATTTAAGATTTCTCCATAATAGAAAAGATAATTAAGAAAGATGCAAACGAAAAATAAACTAGCTGATACTATACTCATTCGCCTTTATTTAATAAAATAAATATATAATTCATATTTTTAGTTTTATAGTAAACTTAATGAGTAACAGTTTTTTTAAAGATACACAACCCTTGGTTACAGCTAATACTTTTCGACATACATTCTACTTTTATGGATTTGTGTTAGCAATGATATATTATCTTAAATGTTTGTTTAAAAGAATAACGGCTGACGTATGTGAGTTGAGCGATGCCATACAATGTATTCAAATTTTTCATCGCCACGTGATTTTATAACTTTGAGAAAATATAGAACAACTACAACGGGGACAAAAACATTACATATATACTTTATAACGAATTATTAAATTTTCTATTTCGAATTATTCTATATAATATGCATATATGTGCACTTATGTATACTACATACATATGTATACATAAGTGTACATATATGTGTGTATAGTTTCATTTGGTTAAAAAATACCTACTGTAAAATAAAATTATTTTTTATGTGAACAGTACACCGAACGTGCTTCTTCATTGTTCAGCTACAGTATAGAATTAAGATTTAGTTAAAAAGTTAGCCACAAACGCTATTATAATTCAGCATATGTCCAAAGAGCTAGAATATTCTAACTTTTAAAGTGATTCAATTTAAATCTACGAGTTTACTCGCCTCGAGCCGCCGAATCCTTTCACATTTAAAAATAAATATTGCATTTATGAAACGTTTGGCTTATGTTTAAGCTTAAGTGAATTGTAATTAATATTTATTAATTGGGAAACATATAAACTCCCTGTGCAAAATATATCTACCCTTACTACAAAACACATATAAAAAGTATTTATAATATATTTGTATTATAAAGCTAGAGATTTTGTTTAGTTATATGTGTTTATCTCAAAAGCTACTAATACAAAAAATTCAAAAGTATGTCAGAGTAGATATTAGTATATTAAAACGATTGCGACTTTTGCGCATCAATAAAACAACGGATAAAAATATGCATAGGTTAACTATTCAGCAAGTAATTAATGAACTAAACCGTGCTAGAAAATTAAGCATGAACGTTTCTCAGCGTTTGGCCTCACAGAATTTTCGAACTTCGGCAAACTGACAACGGAATTCAAGCGCCTTACATTCTCAGCGTTTGTTCTTATTACATAGTCGTACTTTGGCGTCTCTTGAACGGGAATCAAGCGTTAAACGATCCTACTGATTAGCTCAACAAAATGCATATTCAACAATTTAATTTCTTGAATTTTGCCTTTGACTGTAACCGTGAGGTAGTAATGCGCAACGAGGTCAACTACTGAGCTCCCTCTATAAATCAGAGGTATTCTTAAAATTTAGGGTTTTAAGACATTTTATTGCCATGAAATTATTTTTTTTTTTTAATTTAACATCAATATTTTTCTTTTTTACATTTATTGCATTGATGACTCAGCAGCTACAAGAGAATATTTTTTTAGGCAAAATATTGTTTTATATTTAAAAAAATAGGATCAATAGAATCATATAACAAACTTGGGGTTGATGACTGGTAATTAAAAAAGTCAATAGACAATGTGTTAATGTGCGTTAGCGGCAAGTATCTTTGTGTGCGCTGACTATGTATGACTTCTACGTATTAATGTCGACGACCGCTTTTAAAACTCCTTGTTTGCCTTTATGTCACGATTGCAAATCATAAAAATAATACAAGCTAACCTACATTTTTCTGCTCTCATAAATAACGAATTACACAAGAAAGCTGCGCTGATAACAATACGTTTTCAAGAATAATTCATAGCCGTTGCATTCATATGAAAGGGGCACGTACTCGGTAACGTACGGCCCAATTTTGGCGCACAATTTACCTGCAGATGCAACAAACACAAAGAGGCTATATTTTTTGAGGAGAGAGCGGGAGGAATGCGGGGGAGGAATGGGCAGCGTGCGTGTTCTCGGATTACAGCGGCCATCTGCCGTGGAACAGAACAATCAACCTAACGACTCGCGATTGTGTTGGATTAAAGCCTAAAGCCACTACGAACAATGACGTTGGCACCCTTTATCAATACATTAAGACGCTAATAGATTGCTTGTGTCACTACAGTGGTCCTCTTTGTTTATGGCTAATCCTAAGTGGATTCATTTTGCTCTACACCTCTCAGCTGTGGAAGCCTAATTGATGGATAAATTTGAATAAATATTTACAAAAAGGTAGCTTGATGCTAAGATTTAAATTTAATGTTTATTTTTACTTGACTACCAAACTATTAGTTATTAGTTTCTTTTGTATGTTTATTAAACTGTAAAAAAAATAAAATAATAAATTGGAAGATTAATGAGTATTTAAGTGATAGGATTAAAGGTTTTGTATAAATAAAATGGTAAAATATTAAAATAGTTTCGTATATAAAATATATTGGTCTTGCATTCGAACTGTCAAGTTGAAAAACGTATAAAGTTGTATCAAGTTGGTTTCCTTGTCACTAGGAGGCGGGAAAGACAAAACTAAGCGTCCCTGCCAGAAGTACGTGACCCTAATGTATATCAATCCAAACTTGATTTATATGGGAAAGATCTCTAAAATATGATATAAAATAAATATTGACAGCCAAACGATGAAATACGATGTATCGTTGTGATTTAAGGGCATGTTTCACAAAATTTTATGGCGCTATAAAATCAGCCCGAACCGTACAACTCACGTACTACACAGATTTGACAAAACAGACGGCGGTCATTTATGTGTTTGCTAGTTTTTTTGCAAGTTTATGGACTTGTGCCAACGTTATACTGCCCCAACAACGAACTATTAGGTTTGACAGTGTAAAAATTGAGCAGACGATTTGATTTCTCTTTCAACAACCAGACACATTTTTTATGTATTTATCCAGTAGAAACTATCCTTTACCTTATTGGGTCACTAACAATAATTAATTATAGATGCAATTTTAATAAGTATCGAATATTTTAACTAATGTATTTTATTTTAAGGATAATCACAATATTTTTATTTTAAACGAGAACGTTATGAATGGATTTATATAAATATATAATGAAACATAAACCGATATGGGCAGGGATTCGAAGCCACAAAGTCTGTGAAACCATCCCGTCGTTCTACCAATTGCGGTATCGAAATCCACGGTAGCTCAATTGTTAGAGCGACGGGACGGTTTTCTAGAGGTCGCGGGTTTGAATCCTTGTACGTGTCGGTTTATTTTTCATTCTATATTTATATAAATTTCAATATGCTTAACATGGCTATACTACATGTTGATAGTATAGCCATGTTAAGCATATTTAAAAATGACTTGGCATAAATGAGTTTTTCACTAAAATGCAATAAACTAATTTTGATTTGATTTGAATAGAAAAACAAAAAAAAAAATAATTACGAAAATGTATTCAACCGAATTACTAAACTAAATGGCTTGGCACCGACTTCAAACCTATTAGTAAATAGGACATATAAATAATAGGTAGTATATAATAAATATTAAATCTTCATAATTTTTTACTTTTTAGTTTTAAATCCGTTTTTTTTAACGTAGTTATTATTATTTAATACTTTTTAGTCTATTACTACATTATCAATTAGACATGGACAGACCTACAAACAGGTGCTGCACGTCTTAAAAAAATACAAATCTCAAGGAATAGGAACCGATAAAAGTAGTCGTCTCCGTAAAAATGCTCTTCAAAACACAATTTCACGTTCTTGTGAGACTATTGAAGATCGTGAAAAACGTTGGTTGACCTCATGGCCATATATGAAATCATATATGAATCATATATGAAGGCATATATGAAATCACGATTACGTCAAAAAACTCTTGATCAGCATAATTAGACTCGAAAAGATCCAATAGCGTCTTGAAAATGAGTATATTGAGCAGAGAGCTAATTAATAATTAGAGAACGAGTCGACTGAGCAGAGGGCTCATAGATTAGAAGTGATACAAAACCGTACAGCAACCGAGTCTGCTCAGCAACTTGACAACGGGCTAGCAGCAACGCGTCAGACTTCAGAAAAATACTCATAAAATAAAAACTAATGGGCTTACCTGAACCAAACTTTTATGGGACCAATTCGAAACTGGTCCGCACCCAACAAAAAAATTACGTAAATCGGTTCAGAATTCGCGGAGAAATCGGTGTACATACATAAAAAAAAATACCGGCCTAATTGAGAACCTCCTCCTTTTTGAAGAAATCGGTTAAAAAGTAGAAGATATTGATTTATAACCGGTTACTCACAGATTATTGATATCAAATATTATACGTAATATTAGAAATACCTATCTACTTGTAATTTTTAATTTAAATTGGTCATGTTTTGCTATTATTGTTTTACACATAAAGTTTAAACAAATTCACTTTTATAATTAATCTATTAAATAATGAAAACGGGCCTGTATTCAAACATCAAGTGCAAAACAAGAACGTTTGTTGATATTTTTAAAAACAAAGTAAAACAAAAATGTAGCTACATGTTTTGAAGAGAGATCCATATATCACTGGAACGACTGTTGTATTGATTCCGACTCGATGTTCGCGAAAACATTAATTACGCGTAAAGCGAAACTACATACATACGGGCCTACTGATGGATAACTTGTATTTTTTTGTACAATTAGAATATATTATTAATTTAAAAGTAAATATGGTAGACAACATTTTTCACCAATAATAAAACTGTCTATACATAAAATAAAATTGTCACTGATCGATGTCTGTACATTTAAAATACATAAAAAAATATCTTAATAGGGCGCCTTATAAGAGCAAGAAAACCCTAAACAATCGTTTTTGAATTTGTCTGTATGTCTACACTCCTCTCCCTACCTAACCAAATTTGGAAAGAACTTGCTAATGCCGCCTTTTGTAATACGGTCTAGAAATTAACCGATGCTAGTTCTAGAAAGGCCAAGGTGTTTAAGCAAGTTGTAGAGAGATTTTGCTGTTATACCTCTCGCTCCCACTTCTCCCGCGTAGAAGCTTATAAATTAATTCCTGGACAGTTCGTTGGTCAGTTCGTAGTACTTATTAAGCTTAAATGTGTGATCCCTGGGGATGTTTGTTTCCCAGGGCATAGTAAGCTCCACAAGTATCACGCACCTTAGATGTTTAGAATACAGGAATAAGTCCAGTCTGGATGACGAAACACCAACATCTCCAGGGATTTTATAATGTTTTTCATACGTGTCCATCATGAGAATCCAATCAGGAGCCGCGTCTTAAATATAATAAGCGAAGCCTTATTTTGACTTTTTGGAGCAGCCTTCTTTTACAAACTCCACAGATCGTTTGGTGGTTGTTATACCCTTCCGCGCTCTTGCTACTGAAAGACTAACCGCTTCCCGTATGATTTCTAATACCTTATCGTGGCGACGCGAGTATTGACCGCTATCAAGAAGTACCCTACGCCCTACTAATAAGTGTTTCGCTGTTCCTTCTGCCTCCCCACAGTTGTTGCAAGACTTTTCGGTGGCTTTGCCCCATCTTACTAAATTACTTTGATCTGGGAGAGCATTTGGAACGCATTTAGATAGAATTTTAATTATGCTGGGGACCAATCATAAATTAAGGTGCGCCAACGCAAAGCTAGTAGAATACAAAAATCTCCTATGGTCATCCATTCGTTTTGGATTTCTAGGCTCATCGCGTGCAGACGGTAATTATCGTTTTCATCTTGTCTAATAAAGAATTTTGTTATAACCATGTCTCGATCTTTCCTACCCAATCCTAGCCCTACTTTATTCGTTTGAGCACCTATCATAATTTTTTTATGGAAATGAAGTCGTGACTCGAGCTCTGAGGAAACTTTATCTTTTGGGAAAGATGTTACAGTACCATCTTTAGAATTTCCGATGTTATGACTTTTGGTACTTCTTAGATATTTATAGAGCTCCGATGGTTTCTTTAATTTTAATTCAAAATTGTTTCGTTCTCTAAATATGTTTGAAGAGTCCGCTGAGTGCGCTAATCCGAGCCAAAACTTTAATGTCCTTATGACGTTTGCATCTTACTTTGACAAAAGGGTTTTATTAATATTATAAACGAGGAAATGCCAATTTAGACGTGATGTTAAAAATTAAAGATAATTGTAAATGATACGCACGAGATCGCACTTGGTGTTGATTTTTTACATTCAACAGCCAATCTTTGTTTGACGTTAAATGACAACTGGCGCCACTATCAATGTACCAATCCGATTGATTAAAATTACCGCTGAGAAATATTGCACTAAATGCATTAGATTCCTTGTTATTAGTGTTTAATTTGCATTTATTCATGAAATGTCCGAATTGTTTACATTTAAAGCATTTGACACTGACATTTGACTTGCCAACATTACGCGATTCCGATTGTCTATGCATTTGTTTTCTTTTCTGTTGCCAACATTTCGACGCAAACGCATTCTGTGTGTAACTCGTACCAACTTCACTACCATCTTCAATATCCAATAACTTTGACTTAATGGCGTCGGCTGTTAACTCAATACCTGAATGCTCTACCGCCATTATCATTGGCTCAATTTTTTCTGGTAATCCTGCTAACAACAGAGACCCGATCCACTCGTCACTAATTTTGAATCCTGTATTATTCAGTCGCTGGCTTGTTTCTAATAATGAAGTCACATATTGTGCCATAGAATCACAATTTTCACGACGAATTGATATGAGGTTACGAAGTAGTGCGATGCGTCGCGTGAAGCCATTATCATCAAATAGCTTTTTTAACTTCTGCCATAGTCCCATGGCAGTTGATTCACTTTTTATATGCACGAATAAACTGGGATCTATAGTTAACACTATTTTTGCTTTCGCTTTCGCGTCATTCGGATCATCTTTGGTCGTGATACACTGTTGCACACCTTCCAATACGAGATAGTTTTCCACAGCAAATGCCCAATCTTCGTAATTTTCTCTGCCCCTTAACTTTGCAATACTAGCAATAAGGTTTGTCGACATGTTTGCACTATATTTCAACCAAAAAATAAATATTTTTTGAATTCACGTGATAGCCCATAACCTGTAAATGATACGCACAGAGGTCGGGTAACAACTGACAACTTTATTCAAAAATAATATTAAAACATAGTCTAGCAGATGGCGCTAGTAGGTATAAGCCATTTTGTTATACATTTCAACAATAATTATTTATTTATTTATTTATTTATTTATTCTTGCACCATAAAATATTAACAGTTTTATATATAATTAATGGATATATAAAAAATTAATGGATGTACGAATATCCAAGCTTTTTTCAGGTTACTTATTGGTTGATGGTCTACCTTTTTAAGATCATTTAAAAAGCTATCGACTATTGCATCCAACGATGGAATACGGCCTTGGTAATCGATTTTATTAGCTAAAAATTTAAACGGAGCTGCTTCAGTAACCGTACTCACACATTGACAGCCTATTTTAAGACCCGGATCGTAAGAGGTATATTTGGTATTCCATCTACCCAGACACAGACTGGAGCATTTACTTGGTTTTCTCCTCAATTCGCCCTTCCACGTACAGAAATCCTCAACTACATTTAAGAGTGCCTGACATTGTTTTGGATTACGTGTCAGTATCGCAAGATTATCTGCAAAAGCTAGTATGGATTCTGTATATTTATTGTTAAACTTAAACCGATAAGCTTACTTATTTTCATTTCAAATTAATTTGATTATTAAAATATTAATGACTATAATCAATATAATTGGATAAACAACCTGAAATAAACCTATATTATATAGACTGGTTTTGAATGGTTTTCATTAATAGTTATTGAGAATTTTAATTATGAATAGTATGAAGCAATAATGTCTCTTACTACCGTGGGAAAGTTATACCATTTTAAAGCGAATATCATCAGTTCATGCTGTACCGACCCAAAAGCATTCTCTAAATCTATCCAACAAACGTAATTTGTCTCTCACTAGTTCTAGCTTCTTTAAGGCTTTCGATAATAACGTATTACGTTCCAGGCATCCAGAAATGCCGGGCAAAAATCCTTTTTGGTGATTAGGTATGAAATATCTATATATATATATATATATATATTAATCACGGATTGCGTCATTTTTGTTTGTAAATAAGAAATATTTGAAATGGTATTTGTTAGGACTATCGGTCTAGTATCTTTAGGGTTACTATTGTCTTTAGCGTTTATAAAATATTTTAAAATACTGATTTTTATTACAATTCCTAAGGTAGTAATAACACAAAAATCAAAGCCACATTAAGTAGTACAGTGAATTTAATAAATGAAATTATAATTAGAAGATTTAAGGACCAGCCAGTTGAACAAACAAAGGTTTCGGATTTCGAAATATGTTTCGTATTATTACATTATCCGATTCAAAGTGATATGTTTGACATATTTTGAATCATACTAAAAACATATTAAAAATACAGCGATTTCTGAATGACTTTGTTATCTATATTTTGTTTATTTAAGTAAAAATGTAAAGTCGTAAACATACTGGTACTCATAAGAGATGGTTGCTGACATTTTTGCCACGACCAATAGTAATATCAGTAGAAGTCTTTGTTCCCGACTGTGAAAGGTTGAAATATAAATTAATTGTATAAATTACATGTCACTTTCACAGCATAGATTTATTGGAAACAAACAAAAATATTTTTTTTCTTAATAATGTATATTAAAGGAACCTTATCAATTGATTTGTGATATTCTTCCTGTTTGATTTTATTTATCTGTTTATTTCATTTACCACAATTAGTTACAAAAATTAGAATAATAACAAAGACGTATACATAGGATGAACTTATCTCTTCAAAGAGATCTCTTCCAGTCCAGTTCCAGTTCCAGTCGCTACCCAAGAGTGTTTTAGAAGGGGTTATAGGGAGAAGGGATAGGTACATAGAACATTATAAATTACATATAATTACAATATATAAAAATACATACGTAATAATAATAATAAATACAACTTATATTAGCTATGTTGTTGCTAGTATACATTAGTCTAATAGAAATTTATAACAATATATTTTAATGGATTTAGTTTTTTATACTTAAATTTTAATATACTCAATTACTCAATCATCCGAGATATAAAGTGAAAGAACTGAAATTTTTATTGTATTCTTAACTAATTAGGTAAAGTTTTGTTTAAATTTTATATATCTGTATAAATGAAAGCTTACTGAGTGTTACCGGTAGTTTAAAGTGAAATACCAACACGAATTAAAAGATATTCTATCAAAAGAAACTCTTTAATTTATTATTAACTAAGCAAATCATGTTTAACTGAAGAGATGATGTAGTTAGCAATAATATCGTTATTTAATAGATACATTTAACAACAAAAGTCAATTTTATCCATTTTGCTTACCGATAACTGAATATTGATGAAGCTGAGCCAATTTATATGTAATGCATAAATAATGTAGAAAATATGGGCGTTATTCAAGCGCCCATAATTTGACATCGCGTAATAAGATTAAGATACAATTTCAGATATTTTCTTAGCTAGTTTAATCTTATATGATATATATTTTTTTGAAAACGATATAATCCTCAGTCAACAAATGTAGAATGTAGTATTTTCATGTCAACGGTAATTTATTTAGGTTTGTTCTTTTTCACACCTTATTGAAATATGATTTCAAATGTTGCTGTACTGTATTTAATCGTTGGAAAATCATTAGCTATTTTATAATTTGCCAAGATATGAAAGCGATTTCTACTTCAAGTTAAGTTAACGCTGTTGCTAGCAATAAGAAAATGTTAGTTTATCAAGATGCGATTCTAATAATATTATAAAGCTACGAATTTTGTTTGACGCAAGAAATCCATTTCGTATTTTAATAGATCGTCGACCGTGTTGTAAAGTTTAAACATAATTAACAGAAACTTAAAGTTCTAGTAAGAATAGAAGTAGTAGTCTAGTTAGAGAAAGAAAAAATTGAGTAAAAAATACGAAGTTAAAAATAATATGTACATGTTTTTTAAGTTTAATATATTTCAAAGTAATAAAGTATATATCGTCGGGTTAGGGGATTGCCAACAAGGTAAATATAACCAAAATAAGACTAATTATGATAACAAAGAATTAAATTTAAGCACAAGTAAAGTATTTTTAACCTGGTCAAGATAAAAGAGATAACATCTAAAAGAAGAGGCTTGTACATAACCATAATGAAGGTGAATCGAAAACTGTATTGAAATTGAATTGAAAAAAATAGATGCTACTAAGTTTTAATAAGCCATTCCGCAGGTTATATTATTAAATCTACTTGATAAAACTCTTTGATTCTTCTGGCATTAAAGTAACATACAAAATAGAAAAATAGTATTAATCGTATTTTATAACATACTAGCGAACCCAGCCCGCTTCGCTGGGCTAACCCTTACTTTACCTGGTGGCGAGTTACATCAATGGGCATAGCATATTCGTTTTCTTCAAGGAAAAATACATGGTCATACCAATTTTTATGACAATCGATTGAACGGGGCGGAAGTCGATATTTGACAGCGCCGCCTGGTGGCAAGTTACATCAATGGACATAGCATATTCGTTTTCTTTGAGGAAACATACATGGTCATACCAACTTTTATGACAATCGGTTGAACGAGGCGGAAGTCTATATTTGACAGCGCCGCCTGGTGGCGAGTTACATCAATGGGCATACCATATAAACCTTCTCCGTGGAAAAATACTTATACATACCAATTTTCATAATCATCGGTCCGATAGTTTCTGAGTTCATCGATTTCATATATACAAACATCCTTCTATATATATATACTAGCGAACCCAGCCCGCTTCGCTGGGCTAACCCTTACTTTACCTGGTGGCGAGTTACATCAATGGGCATAGCATATTCGTTTTCTTCGAGGAAAAATACATGGTCATACCAATTTTAATGACATTCGGTTGAACGGGGCGGAAGTCGATATTTGACAGCGCCGCCTGGTGGCGAGTTACATCAATGGACATAGCATATTCGTTTTCTTCGAGGAAACATACATGGTCATACCAACTTTTATGACAATCGGTTGAACGGGGCGGAAGTCTATATTTGACAGCGCCGCCTGGTGGCAAGTTACATCAATGGGCATACCATATAAACCTTCTCCGTGGAAAAATACATATACATACCAATTTTCATAATTATCGGTCCAATAGTTCCTGAGTTCATCGATTTCATATATACAAACATCCTTCTTTATATATATATAGATAGACTAGCGGACCCATTTTTTTTTTTTTTTTTTTGTCTGTCTATGCTGGTAGCCCTGTTAATTAATATTTGACATTGCCATGGTAACGCAGTCCGTCGGAACCAATGTGAAATATTCCAAAATCACTACCCATTTACAAATTAAAAATTAATCAAAAAACCATTTTCCAGCGGACGAAATTGTGAATCTAAACAATTCTCAAGTCCCCTTGAACACACACAAAGAATTTCATAAAAATCGGTCCATTCATTTAAGAGTTCAGTGACATACACACGCATACAAGAAATATATATATAAAGATTTGCTATGATTATTTTATATTTCACACTTAGCTCTTTCTTTAATTTAATTTTATTACTATGAAATAAACAATATTATAATAACAATAATTGTCACAAATTATCCACTCACCCTTGTTGGACATTTATTTTATTTTGACTCTTCGTAATATTACAATATCAGTCGAAAGTTGACTTGTTTTTTAGTCATACAATTTTTTATAGTATAAAGTAATTACTTTCTTTAACTATTCTCGTCGCGCCACACTTCCATCTCTACATTTGCATCTTAACAGCGTGCAATTGCTTCCATCTATTCCATTCGTAACGCAGCATTCCTATCCATAGAATATACAAGAAGGCAGGTAGGTAGCACAACTGTCTTATAAACTATACCATACTGATTAAAAAAAAAAATTAACATGGCTGGCATGTTTATAGATCTTTTCAAACATACCAATCTGTATTGACATTTTGTTTCGTATTTTGCTATTATCTTACACGACTGCGCCAAGGTAACAAAGTTAGTTTAAACAAAATGTTAAAATCTACGTATCTCATGCATATTTATGCATTTAGCACAATTAATATAAGAATCTATTAAGCCAAAACATATCCCCTAACTGCGTTAAATGCCTTTAAGAAAGCAACAAGAACTAACACAGCTAATAAGTAATTTTCCATCGCTAACCTGATACCTTAAGTAACTCTAAAAAAGCTGGGCACGTACTGTGACCCGGACGGAAACCAGAGTGATATTCACTTTGGAGACTATTCTTGAATTTAGTTTTAGAAGATTACTAATGAACAAATGAAATCATTTGTTCATTAGCAATCTTCAAGCGATGATTATAAATTTTCTAATTTGTTCCAATTTGTTTGTGTTCTTAGAGACATGGCTTCTAATACAGATAATTGGTTTACTTATGACAATTCATTATTAAAAAATGAAACAATTGAAGTAAATAAAAAGGATTGGAGACTTTTCGTAAATCAAGTGTTAAAAGAAAGGATAATAAAATAAAACTTTTGGTAGGACTAAAATCAATAATGTTGCCTGATGTGTGTCAAAAATAATAGAATAATAAGAGGTTAATTGCTGCTTTATTGCGTAGAGGAAGTGATGCCATGAAACCTCAGCCACTACTGCGATCCTCGCACCCAGCATTCTCTTTTAAATATCATTGTTTTTATGTGCTGATGAGATAACAGCAGAATTTATAGCTAAACAAAAACAGACGCCGCTGTGCAAGCGTAATGTAGTGTTTTGTGTGCGGAAATTGTTAATGAAAGACAGTATTTCAAATCTTGCTAGAGCTCATAATGACAATTGGGGTCGAGCAATTATTGAGCGTCTTGAACATGTGGATGATTTGGCCGCAGCAGATGCACAGTATCACAATTCCTGCATGAACAAAATTATATCAATGAGATAGATACTGCAATGCAGTTTATTTATTCTAACCTTAAACAGAATTCCGATGAATGTCAGTTTTCCTTGCAGGAATTAAAGGACAAAATTGAAGTTGATTACCGTCCCTACATACAAACAATAAAAGCGCAACTGCTCAAAAAATACGATGATGATATTTTAGTTGTCGTCACTGCCAATAAGGCTAAATTGAAATCTATAAAATAACCCATTTTCAAAACTCCCGGAAAACTTTCCAGGTAACCCCCTTTTTTTCGACCAAATGACTGGACTACAAAAAATGTGGGCAATTGGATAACTTGTCCCTACTAACTCATCAATCAATTTTATTATTTTGGGGCAGAACTCGGAGATAAAAGTTATTTGAATTTCTAGTTTTCGCCGCAGATGAATGTTATGGTTCTGAAAATTGGACGGAATTAAGTAATTATTTCACAGACAGTAAAATTAAGGTAAGTACGCTTGCCAGTGTTGTAGAAAAGATCCGTTATATAAGTTTGAAATAAATCACAAAACGGCGATAAAAATGATCAGATAAGGTTATACTAACGGCTATTCGATGTCGGTGACTAAATGATGACATCATCATCAGTCAACAAATGTCCACTCCTGGACATAACCCTAATGCGTCTCCAATACCCAACACCCTGCGACCGTTACTAGGTCGTCTGCCCATCGAGTAGGGGGCCGACCCACGCTGCACCTTCCAGTTCGTAGTATCCATCGTGAACCTTACGGCCCCAACGGCCATCGGTTCGTCGAGCTATGTGCCCCGCCCATTGCCACTTCAACATGCTAAACCGCTGGGCTATGTCAGTGACTTTTGTTCTTCTACGGTCATCACTGATAACACGCACTGGTTGAAAACTTTCGTGTTCAGGCACTGAGGAATTTTGGACAAGAAGATGTGACGAAGTTTCCCGACCGCTGCACTGCCGAGGTGGATTCGTCGATTGACCTCTTTCTCAAAGTTGAACTTACCTATTGAACCACTTAACCTAGACAAATATAATGGTCGACAACTTCGAGAACAGAGTGCCCAACGGTTACAAGGGTAGGCAAAACATGGACATTCGATATGACCTTTGTCTTGTCTTTGGCATTTTCCACCTGTTGGAGACTCCGTTCAAGCATAGTGCCGTATTCGCCGTTAATGTTGATGCCGAACCCTTTCCACTTAAAAAAAAGGCGCTCTTTAGCGCGGTGGTAAACAGTTTCGGAGATATAACGTCTCCCTGTCTTATCCCGCGCTGTATTGAAATAGCTCTAGCACGATCTTCTAGTACACAGATCGACATGGTAGCGTTTTTGTACAAACACTTCAACACTTCGATATACCGATAATCAACATGGCACCGCTGCACTGCAGAGACTGAAGCACAGCCCAAGTCTCGATCGAATCAAAGGCTTTTTCATAGTTCACAAAAGCTAAGCATAATGGTAGATTATACTCTTCGGTCTTCTGTATAACCTGCCGCAGCGTATGTATGTGGTCTATGGTGTAAAAGCCCTTTCGGAAACCGGCTTGTTCGGGAGGCTGGAAGTCATCAAACTTACCAGTGAGACGATTCGTGATGACTCTTGAAAACAACTTGTAAACATGGCTCAGGAGCGCTATAGATCTGTAGTTCTTCAATTAGGTGTTATCTTCCTTCTTGAAGAATAACATGACGATGCTCCTATTCTATGTTTCCGGCATGGTACCTTCATCGAGCAGAACGGAATTAAAGAGCTTCTGAAGGACACTAAGTACCGGTTTTCCCCTGCTTTCAGAAGCAATTCCGTCCTCACCCGGCGGCTTGTTGTTCTTAAGTTGTTTTAGAACCATCCTGATTATTATCGAAGTAATTCTGCATGGTTAGATATGTTTATAACAAATACTGTAAAACTAAATCTTCTTTAGATTATTTAGCAGAAGTTTGAATGTTAACCACTAAAAGAATTCATTCCTCGTATCACAGCCCTTCGCAAACACTTCTCTCAATGTCTCGGCAAATATAGGAGTACTGGGCCTAGACATATCGTTCGTTTATCAGTTTCACGAGCAATTTTAAACCAAGGCCAAGTAGAACTCGAAAAGACTAGGAATGATTGACAGAGTGATACTGTACTTCGAGTGGAACCTGTCCGGCCACAAATGTAGTCTGTTCTCAAATGTGACCAATATCACCCCAGTATCTCATTTTTATGCGTCTACTATCACATTGTAACGCAGCTCACGCCGTCATATCTCCATACTGTTTTTGAAAGTATGACGTCATCTCTTGATGATGGTGCTTATTGGGTCTTCAAAAAAAACTTCACAACTAAATGAGGTTTCGTTTATTTAACGGACCAGGCAAAAGTCTTTTGAGAAGAAAACTTTACTGTTCGGCTGCTCGAGCAAGAATTATTAAGCTCCGATATTGAGGACATATATATATATATATATATATATATATATAGAGCGTCCATTTAAATATAAAAGTTATAGTTATAGATGTAGTAATATAATTTTGAAATATAACTATTTTTACGGATTTAACTCGGATATAATTACGAAGGCCTCAATAGCTTCGTGAGGCTATTGAAATTAAAAAACATCCTAATTTTAATAGAGAAGATGGTTGGGGATTATCTAACACCTGGGATCCACTTTTGAACAATATAAAATCCCATGTCTGTGACCGCACTGTAAGACCTCAAGATACTGTTAGTGCGTTTTGTGTGAATCCTGAACTGCCCACCGGGAAACTTAAAAGCCGTTGGAGGTAGATGACTAATTAACTGACTTACTGGCAGACATCTCCATCTCGTGTTACCGTGAACACGATTGCTGCAAAGCATTCGAAACTATAAAATTTAAAACGTAAATTTAAAAATTAATTAATTGTACGCTAATTAAATCCTTATAAATTGTTTTAGTTCAATGTGTAGTACTTGTGAAAGTCTTAAAAAATACTATCTGAACCTAATTAACTTTGACTCTTAAAAAAGATTTCTTTTTAATCTAAAGCTATTGCTACTACACATGTTAATAAATATATATTTATAT
This sequence comes from Napeogenes sylphis, assembly GCA_959347405.1. Lineage (NCBI taxonomy): Eukaryota > Metazoa > Arthropoda > Insecta > Lepidoptera > Nymphalidae > Napeogenes > Napeogenes sylphis. Next base: position 22,688,230 of record OY365782.1, read on the forward strand.
ATGTACGAAAAATATTTAATTAAATAAAAAAAAATATTCAGTTTTATTTAAATGGATACCATTTATTAAAATATAGCAAACTTTCTTCAAAGTTTAATTAATATAGTCCTAAAATAACATGTGCGAACGCTACACTTGTATATTTTGCGCTCCGAAAAGGTTTTAAGGTCTTTTAAATAGAAAGGTTTTATTTTAATCTCTGACTCTGTATGAGCGATAAACCTTGCCGGTGCTTGTTTAAGGCGAGGCCCAAGGATAAACCTGCATAATTCCTTCTCTTTGATACATTTATGATTTAAAACATGCATCTCAATGAATAACTATAAAAAAGTAGAAAAATTACTGTGAAACACATTCTGTCGATTTTAACTCTTAACGTTTACGGAAAAAAACAAATCTGTAATATATTTTGCATCAATTATATTAAACCAGTAAATCATATGATCGTTTGCCTGATATATTTATTTATTAACTTTTCTACTTTAAATAATATCAGAGAACACTTGTGTACATCAATTTTAGGTGTTAGGAGGGCTTATTATGATACCATACTTATCAAAATAAGCCCATCTGTATACGTACGCCCCATCTTTAAATGAAGGCTACGAAGTTTCCAAGTTTGCCCTGGTCTGAGAAAAAATACACAACAAACTCACCCGGGGTTTTTTATTATTGTCATCACTGTTTCATTTTTTGAAAATCAAACGTCATATTTTCTAATAAATTACAAACAAATAGAGCCATACATCAATTCGTTCGGAGGGCTTCTTATTTTAAGTGCTTAAAAACGTGTCCAGGAAGATAACCTCTGTCTGTGCTTTTACACTGGCCGTAACCAAACCAATATCTGCAGAGCTAGTGTATTTGGTGTTGTATTTAAGCCTTCCTCTCTTATTCCAAAAGATGCCTCTGACATGGAGATCGAGGCCACTTAAGATGAGGACGGTACTGCACCAGATAGACGATTTATTAGTAAAAGAGGCTTTTCCGAAACCGTGTAATCGCGACTCGCGCATCGGGAACTACAATCTCAATATTAATGATAATAACCGTCCTCGCTAGGTAACGTAGAGACGTCGTTTTGTACGGTAGATATGAACAGCCATCACTCAATCTTATGAGCGTTAGTCTATCACTCTCCCAATAGAGCTATAGCCGAGAGGGATTTTGAGTCCTTTATGTATTTAAGTAACGCAACCATCTGACTGGCAAACTAATTTGCAAACATATCCGCTGGAACTCTAAAGTCGCAAATGCTTGAGGAAATGCCCAATGGTCTTGACTTCGGGATAATCGCGCTATGGAGTCTCACGCGTTCCCTTGACACGGATATGCGTCATGACAGATCTGACGTGCTCGATATAGTACTCTGGAACGGAGAGACACTCCATTTGCGGTCTATCGTGGTGTTATCTCTCCTCGACTTTGATTATCGGCCAGTCCTAATCTAGATAGGACCCATTCTCTCTACGGTAGTCGCGACAAAAAAATAATTAACTGCAAGAAAATACGAGAGCAAACCTTTCCCTTGTCACAGTGTACCTCGACAAAATAACTGACTAGCAACGGTCGAGGACGCTGTATGAACAGTTCCTTTTTTTTGCTTTAGACCAAAAAGGTGGTAACCAGGGGGGACTACCCGGTCATCACCTTTTTGGCCGGTACGTGGGACTACCCGTCAGCATAGAGAACGCTGCCATTTTAAAGGCTACCCACTGAAAAACCAATTCTTTCTTCGCCACCTTGTGGAGATATCCAAGAAGCATCCATGCTCCGAGAGTTTCTGCACAAGACGAAAAGTCAGAGTCCCGTGCCGCCGATCTACCCACTGCTTGAGGTGCGAAAGTAACACCCGAACAGTGAACAAACCGGCTGCCGGAGACTCCCACTGTCGTTTCCACCGCTGGATGAGGACATTTTATGCCCCTGCCTTGATTCTAGCAACTCAGGTGCCTTTGCCCTTGGCCCGAGCGTCATTCCAGTACCAATGCACTGCAGCATGGATCCCCATTCACTCCCCAAAACATTAGGTACCTTATTAACCGAAAAAATGCTGGGATTAGATCTCACGATTGCTATTCGACTGACGAAAACCGACGGAAACTACGCTCCAAAGAGAGTCGACACAAGCCTTCCATACCTTTAGATATGGAGGCTGGCACAGGACATTCTCGGCGCTGTCTCCAACACATCAGGTATACTGGAACTTGGACAGAGCACTAAAGGTAAACCCTCTCTCAGCGATGCTGCTTCTGGTTAATCTTGACCCCGCTTTCGCATTTGACGATTCTGTCAAATCCAAATATCTAGTTGACAGTTTCGAGAACCAGTGCTGTCCTAGTTTGCAACCGACTGACCGCAATCATGTCGAAATCAAAGAAACGAATGACGTTACCACACCGAGGCACTTCACTCCAAGAATTCACCAAGGCACCAGCAAAGGATCACCAACACAGTGATAAAGCTCCGTCCGGCTCCTTTATTCTACCTATTGTATACCATTTTTTACGCTCTACTGGCCGGATGCTCGTTTCCAGCCCAGTGAAAAGAGGCTATAGAAATCAACGAACCGGACAAACCCCGGAATCTCCCTAGTAGTTACCGTCTCATTAGTCTTCTTAGTTCCTTAGGGAAAATCTATGAGACTAGACTAAGATCCATAGAACACCAATATACCTGCGGTTATCAAACTTAAATCTTTAAGGTTTACTTGCATTTGGATACGATTTAATTCATTTACTTCAATGATCACCCAACCCATCCCATCACACCCATCAGCGGGATGTTAGGCCACTGGTTTGCGTGTGTGATCTCTAGGCTTTTAATAACTCAATATTCCTAATGTACAGCTTTAGATCCACGTAATAAATGGATGTGATTAAAATTAAATTAAAAGAAAGGTATTTTCTTAAACGTTGAATTTGAATAGAAAATATTGTTGCTATCGAATATAATTAATATACTAAACTAAATCTTATTTAAACACCAAAATTTTTTATTTATAGAATTATGAAATATGGATCAGAAAATTTATTTTTAAGCTATTTTAATCTTTGTCTTCTTTAATAAGTATATTACGCAGTTCATACAAAGATGAAAATTCTTGTCCATATGACACCATTACGGAGACACCCTCCATAATGGAAATTTGCATACGCTCCTTAAATTTTATTCATAAGGAGAAAATTGTTTCACTTTTGCTTCGCACTCAAGAACAGGAATCGAATTACAGCTAAGGATTATGTTAATAATATGATTGGTATATAGTATTAGCATTAAAGATACAAGAAAAACAAACAAAAATAAAATTATGTATGCAACTCAAAAATCAATAAAGGAATTCATAAAAATATTAAATAGTATTGCAAAATATTAAATAGTATTGCAAAATATTAAATAGTATTGCAAAATATTACTCAATATTTTAGTAGATAACACCTAATTAATTATGAATTACCATACCTAATATAGGTAGTATTTGAGACTAATTTTAATACAGAACAATTATTTTATGTTTTTTTTTATTCGCTTCTGTGTACCTCCGCATGGGTAGGCGGAGTCAGTGTTAGGGTATAAATTAGTTTTCAGGTTACCTCGTTTTATTCGCTCACGTGTTTGGTGTGTTTTGTTGTGTTGTGGCTATCATGGCCGTGTGTGCTCAGCTGGTTTTTACTGCGGCCTTATACTACGTTTTCTTTTGCAACTTCATCATTCTTATGTCATGGCTTTTTTATAAAACGTCCAGTTGTGCCGCTGTCACAAACGGTTATCCTATACTGTCTTATGCTATCTTATCGTACTATCTTACTCTTATTTACATTATATACAAGAAAGGTCATTAGATGCGTTATTTATTTACAGTGTAGTATTTTAATCTCTAGTTTAAGGTAAGTGAATTTTTATTTCTGTTTTATGATTTATCTAGTTCTAATATTTTGTGTTTTAATTACAAATTTCCTGGCACCATTCTACACTCCCGGCTGGGGTAAGTTACTTTAGCCAGCGTTCCAGTTTGGTACATGGTCATGCTGCTGGTCTTAGCACGTAAGTTGGTTATGCTATGTGTCTAGTTTGCATTTTACATTAAGCTAAACAAACCATATGGTATACTGTTCTACTCTAAGCCAATTTCCAATATGTATATATATATATTATTATTATTATTTTTTTTATTATTATTATTATTTTTTGATTTTTAAAAAGGTATGGCATGTATGTACAGTCGTCTCGACATTAATTATTTTATGTTAGTATCTATTTAAGAAAGTATACCTAAAACAACTGAATCTCATAAATACGCCGCAGCCGTCCCTTTAACAAAATTTTGGCTAATAACAATAATGTGGAATGTTTTATCCGTCGCTAGAACGTTGTAGCCTTTATTAAGATGGTTATTAAACCATATTTCATAAATTATTTGAGACAGCGATTACTAGGTAAAGTAAGGAAGATAAGGTCATGACTCGGATAACCATATTTTAGCCTTATGTCGTAAAAAAATAAGTATCCTTTCCATTTATATAATAAAATTAAAACAAGGCCATATCCTTACGTTATAATATATAAATATTATCTGAAGTTAATAGCAATATACGTACCTAAACATTATTTTATTTCTAGAAAATCAGAATTGGGCATATTCAATTTTACTATATTTTACTATATTTAAAATTATTATACCAACATTAATTCTTATTTTTAAACTTACGTTTAATTTGGCACAAAATTGAAGTGAATTCTATGGCAAAACATATGATAATGTCAGCGGGCTTGTGATATGTAATTTTTTATGCTCATACAGAACCATAAAACCTAGAATCATGTTCTACATATTATTAGCTATGGATTAATACAAACATTGATTATATATCAATATTTTTAGAAATATATTTATTATTTTCTAAAACATTATGACTGGCAGCAGTGATTTCTATGATTTGTTTCAACTTATCTCTTAACCGGAATTGAATTAATTGTACAAGATTCACCTTTAAGTAGGTAGATATAAAAAAACGTTTACAAAACATGCAAACATTAACAATTTCAAAATAATATAACAAGTATCTCCTAAAATATTTAAATGTTCCGAATCCAAATATTAGTAACCACTACTCATGCTTCACAATATACTCTCAATATCGAACGTCATTAAAACTAAAATAATATAGGAGATTTAGTTTAACATAATCAACTGATATTACAAACGCTGACTCACAAATCCGAACTATAATAGAGTTGCCGTACATGTCCCGCGGCTTAAATATAGCATAAATATAAGGCTAAGTTTACAATAGTATTCTACCCACAGTGACGTCTCAATGTATACTCTGAATAAATTGCATATGTGCATTACGAATATTCAATAAGCTACACTGAAATAATGCAAAGACTTTTCACTTTGTTCTGTTTTAAATTTATTTATAATGTATTTCTGAATTAAAATATTTTTTTTTTATATTCTAAGAGTATAGTATAGCATTGAATGTACGTAAATTACGTAAATAACTTGAGTTGAGAACTCTAAGCAAAAAAATGAATGGCTATACGTATAACAAGCCTTAATACACAATTTCAATATAAATCTCAAGCAACGACCTTAAATTGTTCCAAACTTCCAAAAGCGCAGCAATTGTGTAATGAATAGAATTGAAATGGTAATATTTTATGGAATTCGTCCAAGACAATTTTAATTCCAGAAATGACATTCATTTTTTGTTATTCTTTGTTTGTAGACAATCAGGGTTGAAGACAGGTTGCGGTTAAACCGGGTGGAGTTGGCTTTGAATACCGATGACGGCGCAACTACGGCACTCGTTTCAATCTCTACTCTATGCATAAGTAATGTGAAAAGTATGGAGATAGCTCCAATGCGGAATATAACTTCTAAAATATTATTGTGTATTTTATTGTAACGACTTGTCATTTGTTTGCTGGCATTCATCTTTGGGGTAATACAACCGATTTATAAGCCAACATGATGGAAGACCACGGAGAAAACTTGATTGGTTAAACAGCGACGGCTCCGGGTGCCGATAAGAATATTCCTAACATTTTATATGTTTAGAAATGACATTTTATTTTGTATTACAACATATTTTCTTAAATTATTATTCTGAATTCTGTCTATAATTACATGATATACGACTGTAAGACCCTGCAATATTTTCGTTAAAATAAACCTAAGTAAAAAATTCTACTATTGTTGAATTCCAAACTATTTATTCTTTCGCTAATCTTAGAGACATGTTTGTATGATGACATAAGCTGGTATATGAATAAACGAGCGGTTCGCGTGGATAGTGTCTATTTCGACTCAGCAATAACAAGACGATTATCCTATTTGAGCGACAAACAGGCGTGACGCTATTCACATTTTTTCATATAAGGTATCCTTAGGCAATTTTCTTTTCTATGGTAAGTATTATATTTTTATAATGTAACTTTGTTGTTCTTAAGTTACAGTCAGTTTCGAGCGCACCATGGTTAAGTAAATTAATCCGCACCACTTACTTAAAAAATATATATTGTTTTTTACAGAACAAATGTAGCGATTTATTGCAATGGTCTTATAATTTGCGGCATTTTATATAAAGTACACAGGTACTTTATTCATATTCATATTTATTTCATGCCTTAATTTAATTAGTTTCACTAAATAAAGAAAATAATAGCAATAAAAAACAAATAAATTCTTTATTCACAATACAATTTCGTAAAATTTTTGGTAAATTCTATATTCAAAAAAAATGTGTTAAAAAGAAAAATCTATATTCACAATGCAATGGATAACACTCTGTTACATTATTTGAAACAAATAAAGGTAAGGATACGAACCCGAAATAAAGAACCTTTTCTTAATAAATAATTACTTTTGAATAATATAGTAATGCTATTTTAATATTTTTTATAAAAGGATTTGAGGAAATGGGGTCTGATATTTAAATTTGTTCGTATATTTATTGCTTTGTTTATGCTAAATGACATTCTCAGTACTTTTTATAAACTTTGGATTTTCAAATCCTTATTTAAAGTGGCTGAATGTTAAATTAGGAAAAAAGCATAAATATTCAACAAGACTATATAAATAAAACAAGTTTTGGCCATTTATTCCGATATACCGGGACTCTGTGCAGAGACTGGAAAAGTTAGGCGGGAACGGGATTTCCTAATGCGATTTTAATTCCTTCTTCCCGCAACCGAGAGGGTAATTTCAATAAAAAAAGCAAGTCCCCAGATATTTTATCCAAAATAAAGAATGAGAGAACCAAGTGGTATGAATTGTCATTTGGACGTCGGGAAAATCGAAGTGGTAAGTTCTCTGATTTAAGTTATTTCGGTTACGGCAATTTTAAATAATCGATAACTGCGAGTATGTCGACTTCCGCGCAACCAAACAGTCAACCAAACAGTCTATTTGAATTATAGGTGACTTCTTCCTATACTAACTAGGTGCTTTATTAAACAATGAAGTCATATAAAATATATTTAAATAAAAACAAAGCATAGAACATTTTTAGTCACTGGAGTTTGTACAAGTCATTAGCAAGTTAGCCGTCTATTTGCAAAGTGGGAGGCTGAAGTCAAACTAAACGGTAGCACTCCACTGGTAAGCATGAATTGCTAACGATGCATTTAGCGAAATTGTTTAACTTACGTGCCAATTATGGGCATTAAAGTATTAATTTTGTTTCATCGAGATACTTATTTTGACATACATTAATGAACATGTTTATACACACTTGATATATGTATTATATGATAACGAGATAAATTTGTATGTATTGATAATTATTATGATTAAATAAAACATACTTACATACCCCTGAAAAAAAAACTGCATGTATTTGGGAGTAATTTTATAATATATTACGCAATGGAGCGGAAATGTGGATTTAAAACGAACACTTTACATAATTGAAATGTAGACAGCATCAAGTAGTGGAACCTAGAGGCTGATAACCTTTTTATCATTTACTTTTTTATTTATCAATTATGCTGATTATTTAAAAATAGTGATTTTGGTTGTTTTAAGAATAAAAAGTATGTTAATAACTAGATTGCTGTTTCATATTCAAAAATTTAAATGATTAAACAATTGAATACCAAATAATGATTTTTTTTTATTTTTTATTATTTTTTGTTATTATCCTTATTGGTGTATGCTGTAGATTGTTAAAATGTTCATATGTTTATTTATATTTTATTTTCGAAAGAGTTATCCTTCTTCATTTACTATGTTTACTGCCTACTTATTTATTGTGTACTCTAAAGCTTATTTTATGAACTAAACCAAATTTTTTAATTTTTAAATAACTATATAATTAAAAGTAAACATTACGGGCAGAGATTCTTATCCGCGATATCTGGGAAAGGGGTCCACCCATCGATAAAGTTGTCCCGCGAAGCAGTCGTGTTCCGACCCGTACGATGAAATCGTATATAGGAGATGGGTCAAAACAAATGCGTTTCGGTGTCGAATCGGCTTGACGATTAGTTGTTGTTTGTTGTAAGCAACGGTTTCCCTCCAGCCGATTGCAGATAGTTGGGGTTTAAGTAATGGTCAGTCATAATATGCTTTCAGGATGGCTCATCGTACCGACTAGCGACCAGATGAGGAGGCCCATAGGATACCATTATCCAACGGGAAGTACCCGTTGAGTAAAGTATCTTAAACTCATTTTTCCTTTAAACTATCCTTAAGAAATCCAATACTGTATTTCTCTTCTAAATAGGTACCTATTTTTATTATTTAAAGATATCATTTATCAAAGACAACCATTTCTATAACTATATCCACATCTAATAACAACAATAACACAAAATATTTTCATTTCATAAATTACAAAAAACAAAAGTAATTCGCCCTAAATATTAAAGGAATTCAAATATATTTCTTCGATGAAAACTAAAAAGAGATACGAATACATTTCCATTATACCATACCGTCTTATACCATTTCATAACAATATTGCTCTACTTTTATAAAAAATAGTATATTAGATCATCAAGGTTTGATACTCCTGCATTTTAAAACATATACAACGTGACATTTTTTTATAACTTTCATACTTGAACTCTGATGTCAATGGACCACTTAGATCAGAAGGTCGACTGGCACTTCATTTGTTTTGTCTTCAAAATGAATTGGCATCGAAGGGCAATCTCTGAATGAACGTGTCTTTTTATTTATTATAATTTGCTTGAGAGCTATAATTTGCTTTCATATACCATTTTCAAACATAAAATTTTTGGTTTCTGTTTTTATATATTTATTAACAGCTTACTCGGTACGATTATAAAGTAGATTTTAACAATACGCCGCTAGCCATATGGACTCCTAGCTTAGTCATCACTCTTATATATTATGGGGTGTCCACGGATGTATAACACCGATGATAAAATATATTGTAAGCGAAAACTTCGTATTCAACGAATAATATAGTACATGTAAATATACGTTGTCATTTGTATTAAGGTTCAAGTGATTTGGAATATATTTTCTAATGACAAGAGGTGGTTTTCTCTGAAGGGTTTATTTGTAATTGCCATACTTGAAATTAATGTTGCGCTTATATCTTATAATTGTCAAATAAGCTAACATATCGCCTATTTGAAAGGCTCTAAACACCTTTTATCATACAAACCTATTTACTAATTACAAAGCAACAAATTTAATGAGTTGGCTAAACTAAAATGATCACGCTAATATGAACAAATGTGAACAGAGAAATAGATTTTTAAGTTGAGGTTTCTATAGGCAAAAGTTAGTTACAGGTCTTCTCACCATATTAGTTACACTTTTTACGCTATAAACCCTTGTAATTCCATCTGGGCCTGGAAGTTTGTCAACTATACGGCCAAGTAACCATTTACTAGGGGAAAGGATGTCAGTTTTAAAAACCGCCATCTATCCTTTATCAAGTTCTGGCGTTTTTTTAAGCATTTAGGTCGTTCTTGTAATCGATTAAGATATTCTTGTTGGCAAGATAACCAAAAATCATTAAGTATTTTTCGAGTATGATGCCAGCATGATAAATTACTAATGGGAATATTTCGTTGGTCCGGTGATGGTACAGACAGTACAGATTGCGGCTTATCCAATTAATAAGTGACCTGGAGTAAGTACATCTTTATATCCTAAACCACAGTCGTTTATACAACATAGAGGTCGAGTATAGAGGCAAGCTTCGATTTAACGTAAGAGAGTTGTCATCTCTTCAAAGGTCCAATTGATTTTCAGAATCCTTTTAAATGATACTTCATAAACTTCACCCTCGCCTCCCTAAGACCTCAAAAATTAGGACTATAGGCAGGCACAATATACCACTGTGTACCCTCTGACAAAAGTATGTCATCAATACACTCATGTAACTTAAAATTAGCATATTTTCAAGGTTATTGAAGTTCTTTATTTACCCCAATAATATTTTGGCCCTGATTACTCCATATATAATTAAATTTGCCCCTTTGAGATACCAATCTACGAGAGTCAAATCTCCGACCAACTCTAAATGTATCGCTTTAGTTGCCATACAAATTTATGTCGTTGCACCTCTTCCCTTTGACATCAAAATTTGATAAGGACCAGCGAAATTAACGTCACTGTATAGAAAAGCTGAACCTGGGGATACACGTTTCTTAACCAGATTGCCCATAAGCTGTGTTCGGACTACTGTTCTTTACCTAGCATAAACTAAATATTTTATATAAAAACGTCTTCAATAAGAAAAAGGATCTTAAATATCTCCAGTTATACTAAGTAGAGATACCTTAAGATCTAACATTTCTTTAAATTGTCATGTATTTTTAGTAAAATGCAAATAGCAGTTTCTTCTAAAACGTTTAATAATAGTTCTGTAGTGGTACTCATTTTATATTTCTTATAAAATCACTTAACGGGTAAGAACTCAGGTAAGAAGCGGTCTATTGTTTACGCCACGCGGCCGTAGCTCGTTTACTTTAAATCCGGTTCAAAGGACCATAATATGTCATTTGTAATAAGGTTCAGATGATTTGAAATTCATTTTCTAATGCCAAGACAAGACGTAGTTTTTCTTAAGGATTTATTTGTAACTGACCTAATTGACATTAGTGTTTCGCTTCTATCTTATAAATGTAGAACTACCTAACATACATAAATGAAATGCATAACATTCAATAGATATTGATTATTTTTCAATTTCTCTTTGTTCTATAAAAACAATTTATACAAAAGCGTTGCTCTTACACATATGGAAGGACGTCACTCTACAAATTTAACTTTTACATTAACCCCCATTATTTTGACAGGTTAAAAGTGGACTTTGAAAAGTCTTCTAGTGTCAACAAAGTGTATATACAGAGATGTATGTTCATAGCACATACCTTTGGATAGTAGGACAATGGTCAGCGCCAGCAGGCGCACGTGCCAGGCCCCCATACCGCAGGGTCGCTCTGATCCTGACCCGCTCATCCCACACAACGTTCTGTAATAAAAAGCAATCAAATTCAATTATTTGTAAAATTGATAAAATAAAACTTGAAGAAATATATAATTCTATTATAGGTATATTTTTCGAATTTTATTATATTATAAATAATTGGAAACCTTATTTTTTCTAGTTCTATTATAAATAGACATATATTATTCAATGTCTTCGTTGGCTTATTTAATCAAGATTGTTATTTACCTCTGTGCCAATGATACCTTGTAGGGTTAACTTATAAAATAAAATAAAAGGCATAGCACAAGAAGAAATGTATTAGTAGTTAATACTCAAATCAATCACATTGATTGAAATCAGAATATATCAAAGGATTTTTTATTATTTTGTATAAAATAATGTATAAAACTTTGTATAAAACAACCTCTTTCTAAAATATATATTACATGGGACCTTGTGTCTACTGTGTTAATATACTATTTTACCTTAAAATTATTTTTAAAACTATGTTTATAGCTTTCATATAAAATAAAAGCATAACTACAACTCATACTCGGTTTATGTATAATTAAGGCCTTGACTTTCTATTTGCGTTATAAAAACTTTTCATAATGTTAATAGAATTGTTATTGAGATAGATGGAAGCCTTAAAAATATAAATTATATTCAAATGTTTGGCCTGACAATAGACTCTTACGGTATACTACGGTATACTATAAGATATGAAATTTCGTAACGGGGAACCAATTAATTTAAAAACCTAGGTATATAAAAGTGTATAATATGCTGGATTTTTTATAATAAATCTTTGTACATATATTATCATAATTATATTTAAACATTAAATAATTTATAGATCAATCAAAATATGTTTCACCTCTATTTTCCATCAGTGTGTAAAATATAAAATGAGATCAAAGTTCATAAGAAGTCTTTTTATGTCTCAAATTGTCTAATATTGACAATATAATACATACTAAAAATGTGATAATGTGAAAATGTGTTATCAGAAATCTTTGATACGCGGGAGGAGTCGCCGTGAACGGTTAGTTGTTTTTATCAATTCGCTATTTTTTTTTAATACTCAGACTATAATGGAATATCTACTAACGATGCAAAATATTTCATTTTAAACTGCACTCAATTCAAAATGAAATATTTTTTCCCTCATAGTGTTCATGTCGCTACGTGTTCTAATTTTTGTATTTAAAATAGCAAGTTATTTTAAATAATGTGAAGATTTATATTATATTAAAATAACTTGTATTTGATGTCTGTATTATTTATGAAATCATAAAAACAGTATAGATAACCTCATTACATTGCGAATTTAAAGGTAATAATTGTTAGCCGTGGGTACTTTCAGGCACTTCAAAGTTTGAGATGAAATATATTTTATATAGGCCGCTTGAAAGTTTTTCTTTCCAATTAAACATTATTGACTAGTATTGAAGTTACAAATAAAGTTACGTCTCACGAATAATATACTCGGAGTAATTAAATAATGTGCAATGAGATAATTAACCTCTATTACAGTTCAGAATACATTATATAGAAGCTGTTTGGGCCTTTCGTAGCAACAATTTTCAAGCGCATCAAACTGAACGAGGCCGTATATATCGTCGGTAGACCCAAACTCACACAAGAGGTCAGCACTAGGTATCACATACTCTTAACCAAAAATCTTTTTTTCTATGCACAGATGTATCTACTAATTTATATTTCTTATATATTTCACCTCACCTACACAAGTAATCTTTAAAACTAAAAAGATATAAATCTTTTAGTTGACATGATATTTAAATCTTTCGTATTATACGTTAGCATATTCTGTGGAATATTCCATAGTTTATTCGCAAAAATTGTGGTCTAAGTAAAATCTTTTATCAGAGAAAATCTTAACAACACCAAACTTATCATTGCAACAAGAACATAAGTGACTATTAATTAACCAAAGAACCATATAAATTAAATGACGGAAAACATTGATGTATAAATTTTATTTTCTGCGTAAAGCCAGAACCAGTAAATCAAGCTGTGGTATAGCTCTCCAGTGTAAAACGTGACATGTCACATGGACTTATACTTTGCCTAAGATACAGAGATAAGGAACAAAGTTCATAAATAAATCAAATAGTTACACCTACTTGCTTCAATATCTGCGCCAATTTCGCCGAAAAATGAATCAGATTTTTGCTTTAAGCTTAGTCAATGTATAATAAAAATATGTAAATATTTTTAACGTTCTGCTTTATTTAATAACATTATGAGTTCTACAATTCAATTTACACCTTTAAGGTTACAGCTAGCTCAACATGGTAAACTAGTAGGAAATTACATTTATTAAAGAAATAAATTAATTCTCTCTTAAAAATCCTGTAAAATTATTCTTCTGTATAAATATTTTTAAATATTCATATTTTACAAAGTTTTTTTAAGATTTGCTCTCAGCGTAATAAATATTTTACGTGGTGAATATTTTTTAAGCAGTTCTTTCAAAATATATTCTCATTTTTCTAAGAATCTCATGGCGGAGTAGTCGTGTAAAGAAAAGGCCAATTGGTAATCGGTGGTACCGTTACCCATAAACATTAAACATTTATAAACCTAAGAGTAGGTATAATGTTTAAAATGTCACTACGATTTTATCAAATTTACGAAATCAGGAATACTGGTAAATGTTGTAAATTCACAAAATTTTCAAAATTTACGAAATCAGTAATACCTACCAGTAAATGTTGTAAATTTTAGTAGGGGTTTCTTGTGTATGAAAATTTAATGCATCTAATATTTCCGTTATAGCTCGTAATATAAAATCAGCTTACAAAAACAAAAAAACAGAGTATAATCAATTGATTTATGCTTTTTTGGAAGTAACTGATAACGACTAACTCTTTCAAAAAAAGCATTTATCATTTGAATGTACTGCGTTTTTAACTTATAACTACTAAATCTTACAAAAGAAACACTTTCCCAAAAAAAAGTGCAATTTGATCATTAAAAGATTGTCATAATGTTACTCTGTAATGGTAGTAGTTGTCTGCAATAATTAAACAACAATGCTAAACTTAAAATTTAACGAACGTCTCTATGAGTATACAAACTCATTAATAAGCTGATACACAAACTTTACTTTGTTTAAGTATCTAAGTTCACACATAAACAAGGTTTTAGAGTTAGGGAAATAATAATCTGATATTGTTATTAAAATATTATTACGAACATATGTAGATTAACATTATTTATTAATTATCAGTACGCAGACTAATCTTAGCTTGTCTATTTTGTTTCGTTTCTTACTAATGGAACATTTTTTTTATTTTATTATAGAGAATTTAATATAGATATAGGATAATATAGGTTTATTTTATTTCCATTACTATAATATCCTTATCCTCAATATAGCATAGTATATTATATAATATTGACTTCAAAATTAATAAAAGAACAATAATATATTTTTTTTATTTTTACGAATAGGTAAACTATTATTTTTTAAGGATCTAGCTCAAATATAATTGGATTTATATTATAAATTTAACCCGAAGTTTCGAATGCTTTGGAGCAATAATTATTTGATGATTGAGATGTCTGAGTTAGACTCGTTCTTTTAGTTTTATTTATAATATTTACTAAGTTCTATACTCAGGTTGTCATATTTAGTGAATTTTATGAATTGTCATATTTAGTGTTTTCTAACATTTATATTGGAAATAAAAATAAAGTTGTCTTCAATATTCTCGACTTTTGTCAAAGCGTGATATTAACTACATAAAAATGTTGTTAAGATTGATGTAGAGGGGCTGCCTGCAAAAGGTGCTCAAATAATTACAAATAACCCTGTATAATTCATAGTTTATCAACACGGGCAGAACTAAAACTTGCGCCCTCTGGGAATCTCATCAAAGCTCAATCAAAGTTAATTGAAACTCATCAAGTAATTCTTTGCAAGAAGTTATTGCAATAGACCTGAGAAGAGCCTGCGACCGAACCGTAGGCTGTAAATAATAAGCAAAGAATCTCAGTCTGCTATGATAGAATGCAGTAGTATTTGAAATATGTTTAAAATGTCTTCAGAAATTTAATATTATCTTAGAGATGCTTAAAGTTTTTCAGTACAGATAATTATATTAATATTATTTCCAACTGATAAAGATATTTTGCCTAATTTCTTACATTTATGTACTAGAAAAACCTATAATTTAATTTTCTGAGGATAATTTATAGCTATTTAAAAGTCTTAAATATAAATATAAAAGCTTTTTCTCTATTAGATTGTTCTATATCTGTCCATTATCTATTTTATAATAAAAAAATCTATCTGTTCAATATTATGAGAAAAAAACACAGAAATATTTTAATGATAAGTAAATTAAAAAGCAACCCTACCCGTGATCGTTGCGGTTATTTCTCGGATAATGATATTGACGGGATCAATTTATCCATAGAGTAACGGATCGGCGAGCCCTTCATTTACTAAACAGCTGTTAGTTATACGGGTAAAGTTTAAATGTTCGGGTGCTCTTAATTGGGGTTTTTACAAACATTAATCAAGCGTGGGGAGGTTTTTTATGTGTACCAAAACGGGCGACGTTTTGACGAATGTTGCGCTTGCGCAAGTCCATGGTCATATGTATTAATCAACGTTAGTCCAACTCTTACTGGCTTGAGGATATCACCTATTTATAATTAATTTAAGTTTACTTTCAATAATAATATTTTCAACTAATTTCAATACTCTTCGTTATTAATGGATATTCAATAAAAGCAGGATATCTTCTTCCTGAAGGTAAACAATTTTTTTTAAAGTATGCAGACAGACAAGAAGTACTTTCATTGGTGGGGTTTAGCAACAGCTTCCATTTCTAAAAAAATATAAAACTATAAAATATACTTTAATTTTAAATCTTCTGAAAATAAAAATAGTAGGTTACTCAAGTTTTAAGAAAAAAAGAAATGTTAATATCAAGATTGAATGACCAATAAGAGTATAACGTTTCAGTTTCTATTTTAATCTTTGCCTCATAAAAAGGATAAGTTTGATTTAATTAAATACTTGAATTAAAAACTCTATAAGCTCGGGTGGTCTATAACAAAGTAGCTGACATTCAGTAGTTGTGTACAAAAATAAATAATTATAACGGGCCGCTGCGCAGCAACGCGTTGCGGTTTATAGAGTAAACATTGCATCCGTGTGACTTCCGACGACGGAATTGTTAAATTGTATATAATAATCACCCATATATCAGTTTCCTTTAAAGTCATAATCCTACTATTATAATCTAACAAAAAGATTAAGGTACTCATTGTATTTGTGAACTAACATCATATTCAGTAGTCAAGCAATTGTTATTACAATGTCGTTTATTGATATTGTTAACATTTTAAGATACTATTAAGCCGAGAGAAGTAACTAAGAGATCATTTATGTATAAACAATAAAGAGCTAAATTTCAATAAACAAAACTATAAATTTTATAATCGCTATGAACACTTTCATCCCTTTACTTACTTACTTTTAGAAATGTGACCGATATCCGTTCAGTTTACGAAAACTTCACTTATTTGGTTAAAATAGAAAATATCTAGAGTAAAACTAGATTGTTATTTAGCACTTGGTTTACATAGTTTTACCAGTTTGAAAATAAATTTTCCATTAACTAACGATTGAGGGCTTAGAAGTCTAATCGCAAATACATTTTCACGTACATATTTTATATGCAGTTCCGCTTAGTTCAGCTAAACGAATGGCGGACACTTGATTCTAACCAATGAAAAGTTATTTTTACATACCTAACTTATTAGTGTCCGTTCTATATCGATTGTAGATTAACTGGCTAAAATAGCTAACTAATATTCAATAACAGATTTAAGACGAAATTTGGATCTTTCATATGCTAGTAGAGAGAATTTTAATATTCACGACAATTTTGTCTATATAATGCATGAAAAAATAATTTATTCCTTTTCCTTACCTAGTATGAGTATTGATTAAAAGAAAAGTGATCTCCGAATTTGCTTTAAGAATAGCAAAACACAAAAACAAAAGAGTTAAAACAATCTTAAAATACTTTAAAGTGCATTAATAATCGGTATACAAAATGAAAAATAAGCTAGGTGTAGACAGAACATTAATATTAATAACTAATAAGACGGTTCGCACGGTAGTACATAAATCCAGTATGCTGCCGGCCGTCACAATAGTAATATATTAGGACAAATGTTATTATGAGCTTGACTCGTTATGTTATTTTTGGGCTCCCCCGAGTTACGAATTCAAAGCAAAACAGTCGACCTACAGATCCCAACACATTGTTCTGATTTCTCAAAATCCTTCAACACATGGAAGCGAAGAGTAACGGTATGTTTTTATTAATTAAACTATTTATTGCCTTTGTATGTATTATATTTGTTATTTTTTTAATAATACTGAATGTAAGGAATGTCCCCTTTCATTTCCCGATATTTCACTAAATGATTTCGCTTAATAAAAGATCAATGATAGCATTTTATAGGACGAGTACAGTTTTCATTGTATTTATATAAATAGTTACAATAAGTTGCGTTTGTATATATAATATATTCTTAATATACATATATGTTTACTTATAAATATTAGTTTTTGATGTTCTGAGATCGTCTCTCGACTATATTTTTAGATGATCAAAGTGTAACTACATATTATGATGTCCGTCCGTCCCTCCATGCGAAATACAAGCTGTCTATAAGAAGTTAGTTTCTAACTGTTGAAATGATTTATTGAATATTTCATTTTTGGTAATCGAAAGTTCTCTCCAACAAGAAAGAATATCTGAAGAAATCCTCTAGTATTTTTGAAATCGAATTATATAATAAATTTATTAAGTTAGCTACTTCTTTATTCTTTTGAAGCGAAAATAGTTAAAGAGAACTTTTAGTTGGTGCGGAATTATAGTATAATTTTTTAAACATGTATGTAGTTATAATAATAGTTTTATAATTTATTAATATTTTTACGAAACAAATAATCGCTTTAAAAATACATTTATTTTAATTATCCGTACGTAAATTAAACTTGTTGAGACCGTGGTCTGGTGAAGTAATTATTTTTTGTTAGACCAGGGGTGTGGCGCGGGCGGCGACATGTGGCTGTGACCATCACAGGGCCGGACAATATGGTAAACTTGTCACATGAAACCAGCAAGCTTTTGTTTTAATTAGTTGAGACCACGAAGAATAATCTTGTTCGTTCACAGCCCTCGGGACTTAATTGAAGCTACAAGCAACATTAGAATTATCTCCTGTTATTTTAATGAACAAATATTTATTAATATTACTAACATTCTTAATATTTAAGAAAGGTGTTTTAACAGCTAAGGGCTGATTTTTGTATTAATAAAAATAGAAAATGTGTCAAAATATCGAATTCATTATTCGGTTAAACAAAGTTTGAGGATTGTAAATCTATGTTGGTTATACCACCTGAAAAATAGTTCACTTAACTTTTTAAACATGAATGGGAAACGAAATCGAGTCATTTACAAAAACTGATACATTGTGATCATAATGGCCGAGTGATTTTCCTCGTATCAGGTCCCATTTAACGTACCATTCATTTTCGTTAGCAGTAATTATACAATACATCGTTGCGCCAAACAGCCTGCAGTAAAACGACCCTGTCGCCGCTTGTTGCCAATCACTTTGATCGTCCACGTGTCAGTCGCTTGATCAGTTTGCTGAATAGTTTCAACGTTAAAGTTTGGATTTACATTCATTAAGGTAAGAAAGAATTCTACTTTGTTTTTAACAAAATTTAAATTGTAGGCTATAATTTTCAGTAGTGCACTTAAATATCTCTGTAGAGCATATATAGTAATTTATATTTGAAGATTGCAACTGTGTTAAAGTATCAGAGAGATCAACCAACATCGAAACAAAGATAGCTACTGTTTGTGCAGTGAATGTAATGAGGTCGGGCTTGTATATTATGTTTGAACTTTATGACGAAGAATCACCCACACTGCTGTAAAATCTGCCTAACTGAATTAATTAAATGGCCAGTAAAGTTATAGCCTCTATAAAGGATCTTAATTTTAAGCCTCGCAATTTCCAGAAGTGCTGTTAAGTATGTTTGTCTTATATTACAAGGTGTGTTCTATGTTAAGCAAAATATATGATAATATTCAGAATGTTAAGATTACATTATTGTTAAATATAAACTAAAACAGAAACCACGCGAAAAAAAATAACGAATTTTGATTAAATTTAAATTAGGTTACTATTTTATATTTGTATCTTGACATGAGATTTATTATATTTTCGTTGCTTCAATTGTTTTAATATTACAATATATAACCAATATGTATGTTAAGGGTCTTTAAGAACACCTTAAGAATGCTGATAATTAAAGTGAAGGGAACGACTTTTACTAATGTTTAATTTAAATGTTCCATGAATTGATACAACGAATACAGAATCTTTGCTACCGAAGAAGTAAATATGTTAATATTTCAGTGTTTATTTACATTCAATAGATTCGTGTATTAAACGTCTACTAAATATAAATAATAAATTAGTTCTATAAACAATAGGAGATTTGGGTCAAAGATTTAATGTCTTAAATTTCATCCAGTCTAGTATTTGTACAGGAAATTTGGCAACCGTCGGTCCACTCCGAAAATTTAGATCGTAAACAACTGGAAATGTTTTCTTAAACTTTATAAGACCCATACAAAACTACAGACTATGAACGAAATTATGGATTTCAACAATATGATCAAGTGCTATTTCAAAAATTATAGAATGGAGCCAAATTGATGAAATACTAGTCTTAATTACTAACGATCGATACAACTCATTTGAAATAATTTTTAATGTAATTATGATTAAACAAGCTTTATTGATAACAACATTGTTTATACAATATTCATTACTAATTTAGCAATAAAATCTTTACAATACCGACAAAGAACAAGACAGACACGTAAAAAAGAAATTCCCTACAAAGCGACCCAAAGAGGCTAAAGCTAACAAGCTTATGTACGCAGACGCTCATTTGCGACAATACACAGACATTGACGACTGATTGCTTAATTGCTTCGTTTAATCAATTGACCGCTTGAGAAACGCACGCCAAGTTTAGACGCTACGGAATTATTGGTAAACTCCCAAGAGTAAATAAATCCATTTAGTATAGAAAGATTTTATTTTATTGTCCATTAGGAATCATGTTTATGAAACACCGACTATGTGATATTCGTTATCAAAAGCTTATTTTGATACGGAAGATGTAATAATTACTTTATTTGTAGTAAATGTTGATTTAATTCATGGTGATGATGATGATCTAATAAAAAAGGTAGAAATTCTAACTCTCGTCAGTTAACCACAGACCAAGAAGAAGAAGTAAAGAATTGCTCAAAGTATTACAACCCTCTCAAAGAAGATTATCCGGAAGTTAACATTGTAGTTACGTTTTGTAAAGCTCAAAAAACAAATGTTCATGGCAACCATGGTAGTATCTACCATTATATATTATACAGATTTTATATTTTATTGGAATATTGAGGTAGCCTGAAAAGGTGCTTTCTTAAGGTGTCATTTATCTGATCTGGAAGGAATAGAAGTAGTCCAATAGAAGTTGTTAAACTTGTTCTCATAATATTTGGACAAAATAATTACCAAACTTATTGTATGAGAATAGTCAATAAAAATAGTGTTTCCAAACTATAATCAATAGTTTTGATCAACATAATTCCGAACATTAAGAAGCACTTAGAGCTACTTATGCGCTGAAACTAAACATCCAGTTGCCCTAACATCAAATTATCAAAGTTCAAAGCACAACATCTGACTTAGTTTTTGAGGAATTGGTGGCGCTATTCCACTGCCATATCTATTAAGCTTATATTTAATTAACTATACTCAAAATATAATTAAGAATATAACTTTAATAATAAAATATAATATATCATTGTTTTCGAATCTATCATATCGAAATATTCACTTTGACCTATAAGTCAAAGTGAAGTACATTGTATACAATGTATTGAAAAGTATCACAATGAATATTTTTAGGGGTTCCTGATTATAATTTGTATGTTCAAATAATTACTTTGTACAATACCCAAAATATATAGAGATTCAGATATTTCTGACTTATTAATACTAAGAGGATTTATAGACTTTTTGGATCGATAATCAAAAAATTATAAAGGGATTGATTTGCATTGAAAATACAGTAGAATCTCGGTAAGTTGAAATCCAAGGGATGCACAAATTATTTTAACTTATCGATTTTTTAACATATCAAGTGTTTATGTTGAAGTGATGGCGGGGGGTAAGTGTTGTAAGTTAATACTTAGCTATTTAAATAATACACACAGTTGTCATATGTAACAAATTAAAATGTTTTAAGGTTTAATCTGCAGAAAGAAGGCGGAGATTTTCTATTACTTTAAAGAGTTTACAGTTTCTATATTGACTCGATTTTTAATAGTAAATAGAGCGAACACTTTTATGTTGCTACAATTATCGATAAATGATGTTATAGTAATAATGTTTGAGGTTAATAGATTTGAACCATGTAAATAAAAATTGTTCTAATATAGAAATAGCACTTTTTCGTCATTTACCTAGTAGACATTCTCCCGATTCTGGTTTTTAGTATGTTCAAAATAAAAAATCTCGGAGTTTATTGCTTGTAGGTATGTGTTCACCTATGATTTCATACCATCCCTGAAATCAGTAGGTACTTCCAGTGATTCCACATGAAGTTATTGAATTAACAGATAGTTAATAGAAGTTATAAAGTGCGTCGAAAGATTTCTTTGAGTTATAGAGGATACGTATTTTAAGTTATGGAGGTTTTTGGGTCTAAGGGGGAAAGGATCAGATTTTTTTTGGAGTTACAGAGGTTTTTAAGTTATCGAGATTTGACTTATAGAGCTTTTACTGATATAATGAATACCTATTATTATGAATGTAACGCTACTATAGATACTATGTACGTACTATGGATGTATGAATAGTAGGTATATACTATCTGTAAAACTGATATCACACACAATAAGATTAGTGTACCGCATGTCTTGTTATTAAATCACATAAAACTACTACTCGTCGGTTTCAAGGACATTTAAATAAGGTTTATTGTAGTTATTAAATTTACGGTATTCAATAATGTATTTAATGTGATGTCTGTGATGGTTAAATTGATATCTGCATAATACAAAATCTGTTAAGAATCATACTAAATTACATCAAGACTAATATCCGTCCGTAACACAAAAGATCCGTCTTACAATTTTGAATAGACGAACATGAGTTGTCTCTCAGTAGCTTCTTATCTCTATATATTTAGCATACATGATCGAAGGATATATGGAGATCGACATCAGATAGCCTCTGACAATAGGTACAGCTATAATTTCTAGATATATTTTTATTTATTAGCACTCTAAGAAGAACATTTTACTTTGAACTACAACTATTTTAACTTGAAGATATTTGGTAATTGTTAAGTAATTACTATCTTTTTTGGTAATTGTTAAGTATTACTGCAAAGAGGAGGGGTTAGTAAAGTTAATTTAGGTTTTTTAAATAACATACTAGGACTTAAATTAAAAGTACATTATGATCTTTAAGTCATCAAATATATATTATAGAAAGTCTCTTATTACGATATATAGATAACAGCGACAACATCATGTTGTAATCTACCACCTTAATAATAGATCATTAGTGTAACTTTATACTCAGCCACTATAATTAATAAATTTGATTTTAATATTTTTTAAAAAGACACTTTACTTAAATCTTTTTATACACAGATTCAAGGAACTTAGAATCCCTGTTTCTAATTAATTTTACATTTGAAAATAGTAAAATTAGATAAATAACTAATTATTGTCCTGTGTGTGTGAATGCATTTAGTATCGATATTGTTTTAAAATTATATTAATAGGAGAATATTAATAATAAATATTTGAATCATTATTTTATTTTTTTTTTGTAATAAAACTAGTTTTTAAGACTATTTCATTTTTATATTTACTTTTATTTATATTTACTAGCTATTTTCTTAAGACTGAATTTACTGACTTACTGATAGACCTACATCTTGTCTTCCCGTAAACACATTTGCTGCAAAGTATTCGAAACGTCGGGTTGCAATTTCCTGCCTCGTATGAAAGTAAGAGCAAAGCATTTATATTGCTGATGCTATTTGTCAATAGTTTAATACTAAATCATAAAGTTATACCTAATTATTGTTTTATTGTATATCTAAAACTGCATTTCAATTCAAACATGTTTTAACTCAATAAGACTATGGAACGTAAAGGCGTATTCACAATTAAACTAAAAGAATTAAGTGGTTCTAAGTAAACTGTGTTTTATTATCAATTTTTCTTAAATATTTAATAGGTATATATACCTATTAAATATAAAATATAAAAATTATTTTAATTTTTGTATAAAATCACAAATATTAATTGTAAATTCATCATTTACCTTATTTACTCCACGGACTATATTTGTTCAAAATGAATTATTGTTTAAAGCAAATTATAATTGCTTTAATATCCACCTCATATTGACATCAATGAAATGTCATTTAAACGTTAATGAAACGTAATTGAAATACTATTTACCATTGCGAGTACCCAAATTACTTCAACAGCAGTTTAATTGCTAATTGAACTATTTAATTATAAGTATATCAATAACAATAAAAATCTCATAATTATTTATTTGAAAAACTTACGTATTATCGGCTAATCAAGAATGTTATTACAAAGTTCAAAACTCAATTCAGTTCACGAAATTATTCTATCACACAGCACTGCATCAATTGAATCCAATCTTATTCAGGGCACAGCGCACTTTTCTTCAGTTGAAAACTTAGCCGAGAAAGTTTACTCGGGCAGTATGGAACGTTGCGGAGAATGACTCTACACGCGTTCGGTACGCGACTGACGGCGCGGGAATGAGCGCCAACCACTAATCCGCTGACATGCCGCCGGGACGCCCTCCTGTTGCAGACCTCACCCCATCGTTAACCTTACTAATACAGTTTTGACTTTACTTTATATCCACCGATAAAATCCAAAGTTATGTTTATGCAACTGAACTCTTTAACGTCAGTCATGTTCTCCCTAAAAACTCTTATACACCTAAGTGACTTAATCTAGTAAGCATATGCGTGTTTTCAGCTTATTGGATGATATATTGAAAAAGTTTAAATCCTTAATAATTCTGTTTTAAATAACATTATGTTATAATTATAATCTGATATCGCCAGATGACTTATTACGTATTGTTTAACTAAAATTATCCTAAATGCAGTGTGCTATTTAGCTAAATATAATAGTTTGTAGACTGAATTAAATCGCGTGCAATCACTTTGATAAAATAAACGACTATACTTATAAACTGGTTTGAACTAGTTTCAGCCCAAGTTTTTAAAAAATATTATGTATTGTCTTTGTAAATGATTAAATTTAATATTTTGCTACATCTGATCTGTCTTTAAATTATCCTTGATGACCAAAGATGTATTATAAAGTTGCATTGTTGTATTTTATCAATTAATATTTTTAGAGGGATAAGTACTGTTAACAGTTTCTTTTATTATATATGTTTTTGTGTGTCTGTTTGTGGCTTCTTAGCTCTCAAACTGGTAATCGTATCGAAACACGGATTATTTTTCATTGAAAGCCTTATTTGTCAAGATGGTTTCTAGATATTATTGGTGGAAACAATAGCAACCATCTCCATAATATTCAGCTCTCATTTATTAGTCTCAAATCATAATTTTTAACTCGGCTGGCATTTTTTAATTATCTATTATTATTATTTTTTTATGAAAATAAAAATCTGGTTTTTGTTGGTAAAAAAAACTACAGGTTAATATTGACAAACTTTAAGAAACTCGATGTTAATAATCTACTATTTGTTATTGAAACATTTTTTCTAAAAGTTCACTTTAAAAGCGAGTTAAAAATTAAGTTAAGATAAGTGTTACCTTTTTTATATGATTTTATATAAATGTACCCCAACTTAATTTCTAAAGTATTCTAATCCAACCAAATATTAAAAAAAAGCTATGCTTACCAGTTTTAAAAATTTTAACAAAACCATTTTTTTCATTAAACTTTTAAATAGCATGATATTCATTTTGAGTATTAAAAAATCAATAAAATATATTTTTTACTATTTTCTACTTTTACAATATTTTGTTTACGTTACTCTATCGGTTACATCCCTTCGGTGATACATTGAACATTAAATTGAATATTACCAACTATTTAGATCTACCTATTGTTTTCTTAGGTAGTCCGTCTCTTTGTTTTGAATTTATTTGCAGAAACTTTAATTGCTCGAGTGAGACAGAACAACTTAACTAATTATACTAATTTATATGTAATATGTACTAGATTTGTGTCACATTATTAATATTCATAATAACAATAACACATATTTTAACTAAAAGAACAAATGTTCAAATAGAGCAAGATATGTTTTTATAAATTTAATACAAAACATTTTATAAAGGTCAAAGAAAAAGGCTTCGTTACGACAATCTGATCTTAATCAGCAGTACCTCTACAAAATGTAATACAAGTTATGCCTCATGAATACATTATGCGGAACAACAATGAAGTCTAATTTGCCATTTTAGATTGCACCATTGCCGTATTCATACATACACTGTATTAAATGAGCTTGTAATAAAAAAATGCAATTTATTTCAAATAACTCCTTTGAACCGACTTACAGTAAAAATCGTATAAAAATAAACAAAATAAATTCCTAAAAATATTTAACCGCTCTTTATTATACAGATTTTTTTTTATTTTATCAAATATCTAAAAGTTGTTTAAAAGTAATAAAGTAAATATAAGTTATTAAAAGAAAACGTCTACCCTTCTAACAGCTTAGAAATTAAAGCTTAAACTAAAATAATTTATTATAAATATTTAAGAAAATATAGTTCAGCTAATTTTAAACGGCCGCTCGAAAATTTTATAAAATATCTAGATTTAATATAAACAAATCGTTTAGGGAACAATTGGTACATTATTATTTAGATTGTTTCAAAGCTTTAAGCTGAGGTTGATTGGATTGATTGACATTTGGTTTTCAGGGGACTATACCCGAAGACCTATTTATGCACAGAATATAGTATGTCACCTAATGGAATTTATATATAACCTTTAAAATTACCTTTTACGATATATGTACATAAAATCTATGTAACGCAGTTGAAATTAAAAAACGATCTTAAGATATTATTGACATTGACGACAATATATAGAATGTTAATTGTTAAAACAAGCACCCACACGATAGCGCAATGAAGAAGGGGAGAACGTTATCCTAAAAGGCTCAGCCAATTCCTGCTATATAATTTTTCATGATACTAAGCTTTTCAGCATTCTATGGATTCACCGTGCGTGTCCATCGTGTTGCATGGAGAGGAGTACAAATAATTCCTGGGACTTGGGTCCCAAGTAGGTTAAAGGGGCCTCTTTATGATGCGCAACTACACTCACCTCCACTATCCACACTCCTCTCTCTACCTAAACAAATTTGGAAAGAATTTACTAATACCACCTTTAAAATATGTCCTAGAAATGAACCGATGCTACTTCTAGAAAGACCAAGGTCTTTAAGTAAGTAATAGAGAGATTTCTCTGTTATACCTCTCGCTCCCATTTCTACCGCTTAAAAACTTGTTTTTTTTGCAACAGCCTACTTTTACGTACTCTACAGATCGTTTAGTGGTTGTTATACCCTTCCGCGATCTTGCTACTGAAAGACTAACCGCTTTCCGTATGATTTCTAATACCTTATCCTGTCGACGCGAATATAGACCTCTCTACCTAGAAATATCCTACACCCTACTAATAAGTGTTTCGTGGTTCCTACTGCCTCCAATTTTTGCCCTATTTTGAGGAATGTAACAAATATCATAACTGATTTGAATGAGATTAGACTTCTAAAACGGTATCTTATTTCAGTAACCTCAGATCAAATATACAAATATATCATACTTCATAGTAAAAATAAATAACTATAAAATTTTAGTTAGACTATTTAAAATAAACAATAAGTGGCTATCTATTAGTTCTATCACCACTACGAGTGTCCACATGAGCACATTATACCTACATTATATATGCATCTTCCTTCGAGCGTAAAATCGATATTCGTTAAGGTACTTAAAACAGAACAAAATATTTATTGACAATTTACATAGTAATATCGTATTAAAGTGTGTGATAGATGAGTGAATAAGGAGATTGATGGTTTCTTCGTGCCAATAAATAATTCCTAGCATATTCAAATAATCACATATCTTTTTATCGTGAAACAGAGTAAATAATTAAATAATATATATTTAAATTATAATGATAAGTATAGAGTATAGATAACGTAGCATTTAAGCAGCAATAATAGCATATCATCATTTGTGTTTCATTTCTAGACAAACTATTTAAGTGGAATAAAGAATATCTACATTGAAACTGATCTTTTAGCGCACGTTATTTGAAAACAATTTTGAACTTGCAAAGCTAATAAAACTGATTCGAACGAATGGTACCTATACTAGTCTTCTAGAAGTTATTGCAACTCTAATTCAAAAGTAGATTGAAAAAAGGGGTGAAACTTGAACGTGACAAATTCCATACTATCAATCTTTTTTCATACATAATTTTAAATCATGAAGTAGTGTTATTTAGTGATAAATAAATTGTTTTTAACACAACTGGCAGAACGTTATCTTTTCTTAGATTATAAAAAGTAACATAAGGATAAAATAAAAGAGTAAATTATAATTTACAGCGCAACTTTTCACCTTGTGTATTCCACACACTAATGAGAATATATAGTGAGCGGCGTGCATAACTGTGAGAATATAACATTAAATCAAATAAAATCCAACGAGGAACAAAATGCATAAACTCATTTCCGAAAGTCCCCTCGTCCGCTATAACCATTCACCATATTTATCACAAAAGACTATTGCCATCAAAGTTCACGGCTGGGCGTGACTATGAATCAAATGCCACTTGTTCACGTGTTTGCAATATTAGGGTTATAAGATACAATATCAGACAATTTAAATCAGTATATAAACAAATATCATGAATATTTGTTTATATACTGATTTATATTGTCTGATATTGTATCTTGCCTGATCATCTTCGGCATGCTCCTAATAAGCAGGTGTTCAAGAAACGTGTATGTAGATACCTTCTAGAGAAGAAGACTTAAAATTTTCCGTCTTATATGGCGTAATGATTTATTATTTATCAGATATTATGTTGCATATGTAGTAGTTTATGTATTTATTATAATTCATAGTATATTTAGTATATTGTACATAAGGTATATGTTTAAGTTTGTTAACTTATGATATTTTAGTTTGTATATGTATTAGGTATATATTTTAGATCCTTAGTCATAGTTTTGAATTTTATATTTTTTAATTTTCTGTATTGTACACTTGTAGTTTTTATTTTTCTGTATAGTGTTTCTGTTGACTGGTAGATAATGCTTTAGCATTAAGTCCGCCAATTGTATAATTTTGTACAATAAAGTTTAAATAAATAAATAAATATTGATATATTTTATGAAATCATAATCATATAATATATATATTTTGTAGTACCAAATAACTATTCATGTTTATATAAAAGTAGTTACAACGCACTAAACAATATTGTTCGGATGTGTATGTTAGTAATAATAATATTAAGGAGCGTTTGCTGGCGTGCGCCGGCGCCGGCCCACGCGCCAGGTGAGAACGATAACATCTGCCGGACAGCCGGAACCCCAGATAATACAAAATACGTCATAACCAAACACTTTGCCGTGTAGTCACATAACATATGCATTTCAAATGTTTTAATAGAAACATTGTGATGATAATATACAATTACACAGCTTTAACAAACTCATTTGTGGAACAACCATCGCCATTCATTTCTCTTTTATATGACAAAAAAGCTTTCATTGTCTTAATGAATAGGATGACTGAAAACAATAACAGTGTTGATAACTGAATGAAACAACTCCACAGCTATTTACCGTGGAGAACGATTAGAAATTATTAACAAATCGTAATTATTATCAAACTACATAAACACTTATATTTTATTTAATTTCTATTGAATGTAAGATTAATTGACCAACCTTCCAAGCCATTATTATAAGGTATATTTTAGTCTATGTTTTTCTCACTCTATGTCTTTTAGCACATTAATTAAATTTTGATATTAATTGATTAATAAAATGAAGAAATGAATGAATGAAGAAAATGAAGAAACATCACAATAATAATTAACAATTTCGTAAAGTACCTCATAAAAAATCAAATTAAATATAAATTATCATTAGATGAATTACGTTATATAAATACTAAAGTTTAAGTATTATAAAAAAAATCAGTAACCATTAAAAGTCAACAATCTAAACAATTTCCCAATAAATGATCTTTTCTAATAACGGGTTGTCTAAACTCTGATTATATTTTTTGCGTCGTTCTTCGTTGCTTATTACATTCCTGGGTGAAAATAAATCTTCTGTAAATGATTCCGCTTTAGTTCAATCTGTCTTCGTTAAAACTCAATTTCCGTAGTTCATTTGTGAATAATAAATTGCGTAGGTATTCTCGCAGTATGTTTTGCACATGATTCTACCCAAAACATTTCGAATGACCCGAAACAATTCAATCTAAATTACTGTGGAACGACTGTGATATAGATTGTTGAATCCCTATATTCAATCTTAATCAAAATTTCCTCGTAAAATAAGTTCTTTATCTATAAGGTAAATTAGAAAGACATCTTGCGAAAAAAATAAAGTCTAATTTATTTTATTTGTTTATTAGTTACCCAGATCTAAATAAAATGTCTGCTAATACTGTTCAAAAATTGTGGGTCAAATTTTAAGATACCAATTGTATCTTAATTGTAATTTTTATTTCATATTACAGAATAAATTGATATAACCATTTAACCATTTTATCTCTGCAATAAGCGGGATCATTGCAACGGTAAATGTTTTCCTTTTTAGCATAAGATTCCTGTCCTGTGACTGTAATTTCTACAAAGTTTTCTTGCTCCTACATCTTTCAATTGATTCATTGATAAATATTTAAATTTAGTCATTAAATTTGTAACTTTAAAAATATATATTTTTTATCTTTATATAAAATACAAACCTTCCTTAAATACTTAGTAAATAATATATTGTGTTTAAAAAAATCGGTGAAACTATACTTGTACCGTTGTACGTACTTTGACAATGGTCTCTTTTTTACCAAGTTTTCCGAAGTAATGAATGAGGATTTAGTCTATACGAATATATATTGTTATTTTGTTATTTGCGTCGGTAATTTACGTTTTTTTTTTCTTCCTTTATTTAGCGATCCCCCGACGCAATATCTTCAATAAGTACATAATAATATTATTTTTGTCCTTTTTAGAGATCTTTTTGTATCTGGGGTTTATAAATTATTAGTATATATTTATTATATTATTTTTCTGCTTTTTAAAGTTATATAACTGCTTTTTTATTGCACTAAATTAACCTACGATTACACACATTTTCACTTGTTTATCGATTTCTATCAATATTGCATAAGAACCCGTGATAATAAAACCTCAATAACTTGAAGACGACTGCTTTTATTTCGACCATACATAGCTAAAAACCGTCTCGACGAACCAGGCTTTCGATTAAAAAAACGCATTGAAATCCGTCTACTCGTTTGGCTGCTACGATGCCACAGACAGACACACAGATACACAGATACAAAAATACACAGATCCCACTTATAACAACCCTTTTTTTGTGTTGAGTGTTAATAAAAAAGGCGTAAATACATTCCAACTTTAAATGCCAAGATTAAATATGTTTTTATATTTATTTAAGAAATTTATCAGGTGGAATTAACCTAGTTCAAGAACAAGGTAAATAATAGAGATGTGCTGAATATTGGGTAAGTATTTGTTATTTGACATCATTTTCCCTATTCGTATTCGGCCAAATTTTGTTGCCGAATATATTCGATTCGAGTACTTACTTCTATTTTCGTGGTTACTCGACACGGTAAAGAACTAAATGACTTAACTAGCATTTACGTCATATTATAAGTCAAAGAAATTCTATAAATAATGTGTTGAATAAAGCTTAATGATATAAAGCAAATAAGCTTCAAAATAACATTTATTTTAAACTTATAAAAAGTAAACATATTTATTTTATTATTCCTAACCTATAATTGGTATTTAGTATAGACAACATATATTTTGAACCTAAAATCAGCATTTATTTATTTTTAGCCAGCAACCATACGTAACATTCATGTTTGGACCTGTTTATGACAAACAAACAATGAAATGGTAAACCTAATATTTCAGCAGAATATTCGGTTTGGTAAAGGTTAAATCGTATTCGGTATTCGGTTATTCGATGAAATCATTATTCAGCGCATCTCTAGTAAATAACGTTTGAAAATATCTATAAACATGTATGTTAAGCTTATTTAAATTTATCTTAATGTATATAAATTACGTGTCCGCGATGGACTTCTAAACTACTTAACCGATTTTAATCAAATTTGCACATCGTGTGCAGTTTGATCCAACTTGAAACATAGGATAATTTACATCTTAATTTTAAGTCGCAATATTATTTTATTGCAAATTATTTCTTTACAATTATCTGTGAATCCAAACTAGTTTAACAGATGACGTTTATCTGTTGACTGGATTGAGTTAGTGTTCAACAGATGGCGTAATGTTAAAAGTACAAATGCTTCATATACAATTTAACATCATAACCAACACGCGAAGCTGAGAATAAATTATGAGTTAATTTTTAGTGTTAATATAGCCCGCCACGTATTACTTACTTTGAAGTATATATAAACTCATATTATAATGAACATAATACAGTCAAATTATACCTGCTTCTTCGTTGAATCTATTTATGTGAGACGGGTCAACAAAATAATTGTGCACCGATTAGTGTAAAATTAAATTAAAAATTTAATTATTAATAATTTAAAATAACAAATATTATTTTCAAAAATTTAAAACTATCTGCCCTACATACCTTATGTATAAATTTGTAGTGTACTCATTTGTTACGATCTTAAATAAAATAATAATAATTAAATTTAAAATTAAATACAGCAACTAACGATAATTTTGATCAATCGTGTTTAAAGACCTCTTTCAAATCCCAATCCGGTGAATTTTTAGACCGGCTTTAACGTTTTCGTCTTCTTTGGTAAATAATAATTTCATTGTTGCAACCACCCTGTTGGTCAAGTAATGGAGCCAGACGCCTAACGTATAGCGGTATAGTGTCGTATAGTTCATCTTTTACAAGTTACATTTTTGTAGTGTGTTACATTGATGTAGCCAAAAAAATAGAAATACTCGATCCGAATATATTCGGCATCAAAACCGAATAGTTCGGCCGAATTGAACGAATTGCAAAAAGATGACAAATACACCGAATACCGAATACTTAGCAAATGTTCGGCGCATCACTAATAATTATTATATTACTGTATCAAGGGTTAGGTAATGGCAGTAGAAAATCAGTCATAGAGGTCGCCATGTTCTTTACAAATTGCATCTATGTAAAAAACATAGCGGCCCACATCATTATTTTTAACCCCCGACCCAAAAAGAGAGGTATTTTAAGTTTGACCTGTAGATTTGTGTATCTGTGGATACGTAGCGGCCAAATACGTAAACGGATTTGAATGCGGTTTTTTTTAATCGAAAGCTTGGTTTGTCGCGATGGTACTTAGCTATGTTTGATCGAAATAGAAGCCGTCGTTCCCAAAATTTTATTGGTGCTGGCGAAAAGTTTTTATACAATATTGATAGTAAAAACCTAAATTAGTGTATTCGTAGGTTCATTTAGTACAACATACAAAAAAGTAAAATAATTAAAAAAAACAGAAAACAAAATTAAATAATCCCCGATACTAGATGACGTCTAAAAAGGATAATAATATTATTATGTACTTATTGAAATCGTTACGTCGGGGGACCTTTTTACGTACGTTGATGAGTATCTATTTTACAAAATTTTCGGAGCTAATGAATGAGGTCTTTGACTATACGATAATATCAAAATATTGTTATTACGTTATTGGCCTTGATAAATTTACTAGCATTTTGAATTTTTCCTTTACTTAGCGGTCGGGGGTTTTTTAATTTTAATTTTATTTTTTCTAATACCGTGACTTCTTAAATAGTTTACTACAATGTAATAGGTATATCCAAAGCCTTAGCAACCACAGCAACGCATGGCCGGGTCTGCTAGTACAAATATAGAATGACACGGGCAGGAATTCGAACCCGCACGGCACAGTTTCCCAGAGGTAAATAATATAAATATTAGGTCCTTACATATGAAATTCGCGTTTTGTATGGGAAGAACAAAAAGTCGAATATTTTTTAAAGTAATGTATTTAATTAATCAAAGTATGAACCATTGTTTTCCATGCACTTTTGCCATCTTATAAGTACTATATATCTACTCGTGACCACGGCCGTTGCATTACGCCCGAAACGTCGAGAGTCGAGGTAAATACTTCGATTAAAATTGTACGCGATTAAGTCTCGTTTACAGTATAAAAACATGAATACAAATCGTGAAAGCTTAAAACAATTTATCTCATAGATAGTTCATTGATCCCTTTACTAAAAAAACCAGTCGGACGGGAATCAATAAAATCTTTGAAAGCGATAGATATCGAACAAAATGATAATCTGTTGGAGTAAGATCCGGGGAGTACGGTGGATGTGTTAGACATTCTAATTAAAGCAATTCTAATTTGGTAGCCCTCTGTTGGCAGTGGTTTGGTGCGATTGACAAGCCTAGGTTGTTTAGCAGCTAGCTTTTTTATCATAGTTTGCAATTGCTGACAATAAACATTTGCCATAATAGTCTGGCCAGATTTGAGAAAACTATAATAGACAATACTGGCAATAGTCCACCAAATGCTTACGAGTAATATTTTTTGAGTCAATTTTCGCTTGGGGCAGGAATTGGCTGGCTGACCAGGATCCAACCATTGTGATGAGAGCTTCCGATTATCGTAAAGGATCCATTTTACTTCACAGGTAATGATTCGATTAAAAATTCCTTTATTATTGTGCCGGTTCAGTAATGTAAAACAGCAGTCGACGCACGTTTGCCGGTAGGCTTCAGTCAATTCATGAGATACCCACCTTTCAAGCTTTTTAATCTTCCCAAATTGTTTCAAGTGGATTAAAACAATTTTATCACTAACACTGCAGCCTGAAGCTGCAGCAGCACTGCAGCCTAAAGCCGCAGCACTGGTGCCACGGTGGAATTCGTACTCGTAAATAATGCGATATTTTAAGTTTTCCATTTTGTAAACTGAGTAATGCGTTACTAATGGAAAAAGCAGAAGAAAAGAACAAAGAAATGACGATCAACAAATAAAATACATGTGTAAATAGCTGTAAAGAATTGAATTTGAAAACTATTTCTTAAATAGTTTTTCAAATAGTTTGAAGCAAAACTATTTAAGAAAAGAGCAAAAAATTTTAAAAGTGAATATATATAATATACAGGGTTATTTATTGTTTTATATAACCCTGTATATATATATATATATATATATATATATATATATACAGGGTTATTTGTAATTAGTTTACCACCTCTTGCAGGCAGCCTCTTTACCTCAATCCCAACAACATTTGTTCTACGACTTTTTGAAATTAATCGTTTTTAAAATTTAAATTTTCTCATACAAAATTTATTTGTTGTCTCTGAACTGGCATTAACTTTGAGCGTAGGTATGGCGCCCGAGCGTTGACCTTTTAAGTACTTCTTATAAAATACAGAGTAATAAGTAAAAGAGGGAGCAAAAATGTTTTTGTTTCGTTTTTTTTGTGTTGTTTATCAATATTTGTAAAAAGTTGTAGAACAAATGTTGTTGGAATTAATGTAGAGAGGCTACCTGCAAGAGGTGGTCAACTTATTAAAAATAACCCTGTATATATATATACCTTTTAAGTACTTCTTATAAAATACAGAGTAATAAGTAAAAGAGGGAGCAAAAATGTTTTTGTTTCGTTTTTTTTGTGTTGTTTATCAATATTTGTAAAAAGTTGTAGAACAAATGTTGTTGGAATTAATGTAGAGAGGCTACCTGCAAGAGGTGGTCAACTTATTAAAAATAACCCTGTATATATATATATATATATATATATATATATATATATATATATATATATATATATATATATATATATATATATATATATATATATATATATATATATATATATATAATATAACATTTATACATTCATTTCACCTATTGGTCATAACTTACTCGTATGGTTTAAATAATCCAGATCCATGGATACTGTTTATAATCACTCCTGATATAAAATCGTATATTATTGCAAACACTATTGTATTAAATTTAAAAAAATTAAAAAAAATGTAAAGATATACAATAACGTATCTTACCTTAATAATCTCTTATTAAAACTTTCTAATTTAATCGTGCATCCTGAATTTTAATTAATTAAGACAATTCTTACCATAGGATAATAGGAGTATAGCCACTAATTTTGTTTTATCAATTATTTATCTGTTTTTAGCAATTACAATTGAAAACATATTCAAAATACAAACCGCAAATTATGACCAATTTATATTAGGACACAGTGGCACGACTTGAACATTCACCGAGGCGGACAGCGATACGGTAGCTCAGTTGGTAGAGTGACGGGACGGTTTCCCAGTAGTCGCGGGTATCATTAAACTTGAATGCTTTTGGCGCGGACTGCATTAACCATAACATTATCATTCCTATCCTTGATATAATTACTCCGATATTAACTCATATCAAAATTATTCCTTTAGAACCAGTGCATTTCCCGAGTCTTGGAAAGAAGCCTAAATCATTCCTTTACTTAAAAAGGGGAAACTATTAAATATAAATGATTTCCATCCTATTTACATTTTACCGTTCCTTTCTAAAACTCTCGAGAAGCTAATTCACAAACAGCTAAGCATGTTCCTTAAGAAACATCTCCTCTTAAGTCTTTTTCAGTCCGGTTTTAGTCCTGCTGATAGTACAGTTACAGCACTTGTCAAAGTGATGGATGACATTCGATTGGCAATGGACAATAAATTCTGGCACTGGTTTCGAATTTACCTGTCAGACCGTCGGTAACGCATTTGGATAGATAAAGTGTTATCATCCTGTTGTAATGTCTCGGCTAGGGTACCTCGGGGTGACGTGCTATCTCTCTTATTACTTGCTATTTTCATTAACTCTATCACTCAAAGTATATCTTCTCCCTATCACACGTATGCAGATGATATCCAAATTGATCACCACTCCCGGCTTGAAAATCATTGTTTTTCGGTGACCGCTATTAACAATGACCTAATTTCTATTTGTAATTGGAGTAAACAAAATGGTTTAAAAATAAATCCTACCAAGTTCCAAGTTATGATAATTTGCAGTAGCGGTATGATATGAAGAGTTTTTCAGCATTGAAGTCTTTACATCGTCTGCGGTTTTTTTTACCAATCCCTACAACAATTATGTTGGCACATTCTCTACTTCTATCCATGCTCGATTATGCAAATGCAATCTTTATTGATTTAATTTGATTCTCTGTGGTTGCCTATAATTGGCAAGACACTTAAATTGTTGCTGTACTGTAAATATTATTATTATAAATGTAAAGTGTACCTTAAATAAATAAATAAATAAATAAACTAAAGACAAATTAAACAAACTTGAGAGACTTCAAAACCCTGCTATACGGTTCATATTTAGCCTACGTAAATATGACTACATTTCCCATTTTCGTGTAAAACTCAAGTGGCTTCCCATACGTCGACGTCGGGATTTACATATAGTTTCACTTTTGTACTGTGTATTATTCCACCCAAAAACACCTTCATATCTGAAGGAAACATTTGAATTCCTTGGTATCCAAGACATTGCCCGAGTATCACAAAAAAGTATTATAAAAATGCCTGTTTATAATTCCTCTTTTTATAAACGTTTTTTCACAATTCATGCCACCAAAGTATGGAATACGCTTTACATATATATACGATTGTCAAATCTTTGGAAATCTTATTTAAAAAATCCGTTAAAGAATACTACTTATCTGAAATTAACTAATTGTTTTGTTATTTTTTCAGTCACTTTTGCTTTTGTAGTTCTTCTTTATGTTTTCTTGTATTTATTAGTATATATTTGTTTTATATAATGACTTGTATTACTAGTCAGTATTTGTGTGTAGTTATTAGTAAGTATGTTTATTCTAACCACACCTACCAGTATTTCAAATTGTTTTTTAAAATTTTGCTAACTCTAAGGTCGTCTGGAAAAAATCGCCGTTACCGATGACTGCCTTTTGTACTTTACAATGTATTTTCTTTATAAGTATTACTTTTTTTGTCATGTATTGTGGTGTGCAATAAAGAGTATAAATAGAAATAATATATATATTTTTTTGTGTGATTACATGGTAAACATTTGCAAAACATGTATATGTATAATGTAATATTGATTGTGAATATTGTAATATGTCAGTCCTTATTATCCGCTTTACGATATAAAGGTCGAATTCACCTTAAATTAAGTAATACAGTAGAAGTTTATAAATTAGTTTAAGGCAAGATACTTTAATAAGCAGCGATCTTACTTGTTACGAATGACAATTAACAGTTAACAGGCAAAACCCTGCCTCCATCTTGTCTTCGTCCCGCCACGCGTGGACTTAACGCGTCTAATTTGAAAAGTCAGACCGCGTCTTGGTTTTAATGAGTTTTCGTGTAATGCCTTCCTCACTGAGCAAATTTATGTCATGAATAATAATAGATGGCAGGCGATGCGCGTTTAAATCCTGAATAGACACGTCCGCGGATAATCCGCCGAGGAAACATCTTAATAAACACTGTTTTAACGAGTTGATTCCTTGGCACCGTAGTCTTATAAATATATATTACAAATTAAATTTAATCTTCTTTTGTATATGGTCTTCTATTATATAATTTACAGTAATGAATTTAGCTTTTTAAAAGATTTGATATTTCTAATTGATTACAAAATTGTGGTAATAAAAATCACAAAAAATAATAGCGTATTTCACTTTTAGAACAAAAAAGCATCTCGCTTTTGACACTTAAACTGTTATAATACCTAAATAAAGAGTGAGATAAGTTTCCGATACGCACAAGTTACGGGGTATCCAAGGGATCTGGGGAGTGTTTTAGCGACATAAATTACCGAGCCTATTTACATTGGTTGTAAATTAACATATCCTCGGGTATTCCCTAGCCAATAACCTGAATATATCACTGAGTTTTAGAAAACTATCCCATAAAAATAAGTCGAGTGATAAAAGGATATATATGCCCCATCTATAAGAATTGTCTTTTCTATGTTAAGAACTTCAAAAATAAGAGTGACTAAGGAAAGTTGTGTAAGTGTTTACTTTAACTGACATATATCAGTCAAAAAACTTATACTTTTTTTTGACTTTTTAAAAAACCATTATAAAAATAAATAAAAATATAAATGTTTCTGAGAAAATCTACAAATAGAACAAAATGTATGTCATAAATCTCCTGCTACTGAGGTAAGTAGTGGGCCAAAGTAAATAACCAGTAAGTACCAAAGTAACTTGTGACTCATAAATATCTAAACAATTAGATAATTAAAAAAACTTTATATTAACGGTAAATTGATTTCAAAATTGTGTGTACGAACATTAATCATTCAACCATTTCCTATGTCTGTACGAACTTAAATTCTCTCTAACATCATATAATAAATTATTGTGAATTTCTGATATGGATTACATTAAAATCAATTTATAATCAAAGGCAGACGCTTGAAAGCCATAGAATTATTATACACTCTATGTTAAAAACACATCTAAAAGCTATGCAGGTTGTAAGACCAGAATTGGCCCTTGAAGCACCGCATTGCAACTAGCCTGACAGTCTTAAGTAAAATGTGACTATTTTAAATTAAAAAAGACTAACTTAGAATTCATTTTTGCTTTTAATGCAACACACGAAAAACAATTATTCTCAGATTTTAATTGAATTTTTTTAATGCAATGTTAATTTTTAATAATGTTTTTAAAATTAGCTTAATTTAAAAATTAATCTTTATCTGTAATACTCACTTTTGCGGCAGTTATTTCATCCTATGTAGATATGTCAATTATATTCATTGATTCGTTCAGTTATATCAATATCATATTAAGAATCGAAAAGATACTTGAAGTAAGATTTCCTGCTTCTACATTATATTCTTTGACAGCAATGTTATCGTTTCTAAGTATATCGATAAAGCATTCCCTCTTATAGGTCTCCGTCATTTCTGGAATTATTTTTAAAGATTAAGAGAATTAATTGGCTTCTCCTGAGATAAGTATATTATGTACACATCCAATAGGACATATTCCTTACGACGTAAAAAAGTAGGAGAGTTGTGACAAAACTCGAAAACAATGTAGTAAAATATAAAAAAAAAATAGTCACCTTAGTATATTTTTTGCATGTTTTTTGCGCAGAGCTCATAAACTCAAAACTGATAACTGAGCCGTGGGCGCGTACCACATCATTAATAGTGTATCTCAAATACTAAAAACAAAGTTGCTACCTAGTTAGGGACCAAGGGTTTAAAAATATCCTATGTCACTACTGTCATATCTTTTTATAAAAAACAACTATGTTCATATTAACATAGGAACGGATATACCTATATCTAATGTAATCAATAACATTTAGAAATTCTAAGCCGTATCTGTTTTCGAAAATTTATATATTTTTTTATGAACAATTTCTAACTTTAGTATACAATTATTCAAAACTTCTTAAGTAATCACATCCAACCACGAAAAGTAAGAACTAACTTATTCAACAATGAATATTCAGAATCGAGTTGTTATTAGGCCTAACTTAAAATAAATATCTCTTTATTTAATTCCAATAATTCCAATCTATAAATACTTATGTGTAAGGACCAATCTGTGAAATATGCTATTAGTAGTTATATGAAACAGACTGAAAAAATAACACTATCAAAATTACAACCAAATTCGTTATTGGTAGTAAATTAAAAATATGTATTTAACGGCGCTTACGATAGTTGATAACTCAATTGATAACCTTATAACTGTAGAGTATTTAACCGCCTCGTTGGTCTAGTGGTTAGCGCAGACGCCTAACGCATATCGGCTTAATGGCAGGGACAGGCATGTATGTGATAAACATAGATGTTTGTATTTCTGGGTTTGGTCGTTTATTACATATATTTCCAGTATTTATAATGTTTATTTCTATATATTTGTATCGTTGTCTAACACCCTTAACACAAGCAAATAATTTGCTTACTTGGGGGTTAGATCACACAAGCAAATAAGTTGCTTACTTAGGGGTTAAATCTAATTGTATAATTTGTCCTGATTTTGACGTAACGAGTGGCGTAGTCGTGATCGTTCGAAGGGGTAAAAGTTACACTTTAAATATTGGACAGTAGAGAGTGGTTGGCGGATTTTATTAAAGAGAGTTATACGGTTCGGACCCTCGAAACGGGACCAGTGGTTCACGTAACTTTGATAATTACCTACTGAGTAATTTGTGATGGCTATAACCATCAACAATGAGGTTTATTAGTTTATTCGAGTGTCGCTTCCCACTCCTTTGTTGTTATTTTGCGGCTTGTTATTACGCAGGAGGGTTTCCCTGACAGCACAGCTGCCTCCCCACCCAAGCCCTCTGAGCCAGACTTTTATTTCACCAAGATGACTGCAAGGCACACTCAGAATCAAGGAGTCACAATCCGATTTACCCACTCAATGCCAGTCTTTA
The DNA here is from genome assembly GCA_959347405.1 of Napeogenes sylphis. NCBI lineage: Eukaryota > Metazoa > Arthropoda > Insecta > Lepidoptera > Nymphalidae > Napeogenes > Napeogenes sylphis. The sequence goes on from OY365782.1 coordinate 22,729,572, forward strand.
AAAGTCTACATCTCAATAATCGCGGAATAGCAACACGACCGCCTCCGAACACCCGCTACCGAGTTCACAACAAAACTGCTTCTGAAGCAATATGCTTAACTATCCACTTCCCCCACCTGACAATCGAAGTATCGACGATCCGGGCATCCAAGACTTTTCCCGTTCCCCTGGTACTGTTCCTAACACCGCTGCCGACATCAGAAAATACAGACCAATTAGCATGCCAATTAAATTTGATTAATGGCAGTTGTTTGTGTATTCTTGCTTGCTCTTGTGATTTCTCTGGTATCGCAAGAGATCGTAGGCGGCGATAATTATTTATCATCATGTGACCCATACATTCTAATGCTTTTCTATAATGTAAATATATATAAATATATCAGATTGTACTGGAACCAAAGCCAGTCGAGTTATTTAGTTTCAAATCATATTTCAAATGTAATAAAAAATTCACTTACAATATTGTGAAGTAATTAACACGTTCGCTGCATTACGAGATCTATTAGATTTCATGCGGGACTTTCGTATTGTGCGTGGACTGAAATGCTATTGTTTCACTCTATGCGGGGGCTCTAACTTGTAAAGTTCTTTATGTATGAGCAAGACAAATATACACATTTATTGATTCCTACTTGAAGGTGAGTTCATAGACATAATAAAAAAAAATTGGGATGGATTAGGCCGCTTACGCACGGAGAGCTAATGCCGGGAACAACCTCGTGGCGCTCCCTGGGCAACAACGGTTACTGAAAACCTTCGGGTTCTCCCGTTGGCTAATACCCGGCACGGTGGGGGTCGGTCATCGGGGTTCGTGACCGGTCCATGGCTGGCCAGGGTGGGTAACTTTTCGGGGTGGCCTGCCCGTGGGGTGAGAGGGTTTGGGCCTCTTTCCATCGGCCTTCGTTGGTGAAAAATTGGCCTGAGCATCGAGGGTGAGAGGGCGTAGGCCCTCTTTTCCGGGGCTACCTGCGGGATCGCTCCTGCTACTTCTCTGATTAGCAGAGTAGACTGTGGAGTGGTCCCGTTACTGTATGGTGGGGTGCGGGACGGTCTCTTTCTTGCTGAGGGAGAGGCCGTCTGCTGCGTTTAGGGTCTGGACCTCTTTCTACCAAACACTGCGAGGACAGTGCTTGGTGGGGAGACAGTTCGGGACGTTGCCTGGATTGATCGTTGCCTGGTACGACGCCACGGTTGCGCTTTATGATGGTTAGTCTAGGCGTGGGTTCCCGACTTATGCCTATTTCTTGCTGGTCTAGGCTGATCACCATGGCCGACGGTTAAGGCTTGTCGGGTTTGACGTTGGGCTCCCTACTTTGAGTGGACTTTATGCGCGGCAGCTGTGGGAGTGCGCGGTCGGGCTTCCGCTCACCTGCTAGGTCGTGTGTGAATGTCCGCTCATCCTGGGGGCTTGCCAGGTTGTCTTCTCTCGGGGAAATTACCGCGTTGGGACTGGACAAGGATGATGGTGATACGGGTTTTACACGTGATTCCCTGAAACCGAGTCCGGCCAGAAGGGGAGTTCTCGGACCCCCCTTCAGAGGCAGCAGGCTTGGGTGGGGGGAAGGGATCCCTCCACAATCTTTCAAGCCTGCGAAAAAGGGATGGGTGCTCCTCGTTGCGGGGTGCCCTCCCTGTGGATCACGTCGGGTCATCGTGGTGAGAGCGAAAGCGTTCCCGTGGTGTCCTATTATGACGGCGGCGGCAACCGTCAGGTTTAGTGAGTAGGAGTCTCACATAACCACCTCCATCATCCCCTGGATTTTGGACTTGGACTTGGACTTTTTTTTCATTACTTGCGTTAGTAGACATTTTAATACTCGTGGAATTATACGTCTCGTAGACGCAAGAGAGGGGTGGGTGGGCGGCGCGGGCGCTGCGTGTCTCCTTTTAGTGTGGCTCAAGTATCGATGTGAAGGGACGCCATACGCTTAGAAAATAGCACTCCCGTAAATATATCGACGTGTTTATATTGTAAATTGTTTTGATTGTTGTTGATAAACAATGAGTTTCTTTGAAAGAGAAAAGTGTAAAAAGTCAATTAATTTTCTTAGCATTCTTAGAAAAGTTGATGTGATTTAATAAAAAGATTTAATGACAAACATTTTCCATTGTTTATAATATATAACTATTTCGTAAATAAAACTTTTTCTATCGACAAATGACATTTTATTTTATTCCCATCACTAGTCAGTTCACATATTTCTCTGTCTCTGGTTGCGGAACGAGATACAATCGATATCTAATTTTTGATTTGTATTCGTGACTTATTCTTATGTCATAACTGCGTACAAAACTTGGAAAATATAGAACAATAGCCTATCTTTGACCCACGAAAATGTTAAGTATATGTAATTTTTTTTTTGAAGATTTAAATTATTTTCAGAAATGTACTTTTAGGAGACTGATTAGGACTCCTACACACCCAAGGATAAATTAGTTTTGAGATCTTTTAGATCTCTAAAGCACCAGCTGAAAGTTTTTTGAAAATGATGTCGCAGGGAAAGCTTTAATAAAAATATAATGTTTTTTTTTTTGGTGGGAGAAACTAATAATGAAAGTAAACATTGTTGATTTCAAGTTCTTCATAATGAGTTTAGATATGTTTTAAAAGCCCATCCCTATATTTCAAATAAATATTCGAGAAGAGACTTTTATAATTATTTGTAAAATATCATTACATTGAAATAAAAAATGCTTTGAATAAATCGTATTCACGGTAAGACGAGATCGAGGTGTCTGTCAGTAAGTCAGTTAATTAGTCATCTACCTCCAACGATTTCTATTTTCTATTTCTATTTTCGGGCGAACAGTTCAGGAATCACACAAAACGCACTAACAGTATTTTGAGGTCTTATTGCCGATATCTACATGGAGCACATCGAAGAGAGGGCCCTGTCCTCTGCACTGGCTATGCCGAAGATCTTTAAATGATACATAGATGACACCTTCACTATACAACCTATTAATCAAACATCTGCATTTCTACACATCATTTCAGACCACCTTAATTCCAAAAAACAATAAAATACAATTTTTAATGGAATTTGCAATTTCCTTGATATTCCTATTATCAAGAACACTATTGAAAACACATTAGGACACACTGTTTATAGGAAACCCACACATACAGATAGATACCTCAATGGTAAATCACACCACCACCCTAAGCAGTTAGCTACCGTTGGTAAATCTTTGTTTCAGAGAGCACAACACATCTGTGACGCTAAAAATCTAGAGGGCGAGCTACAGCATGTCAAGCAAGGCTTCTATAACAACTATCTACAAACCTCAAAGGAAAGTGAATCAATTCTTGAGACCTATCAAAAGTAATATTCCTTTACAATGTGCTGGAGTATGTATAATCTTGACTGCGATTGTGGCTTGTCATACATAGGTCAAACAAAGAGGAGCATGGGTAAAAGAGTTAGGAATCACATCTCGGATATTAAACATAGGCGTACATCGAAGTCATCAGTGTGTGAAAATACCATAGACAAGCCCAATCATTATATAAGATTGGATAAACCTAAAATCCTCGCTAAAGAACAATGTTACATTCCAAGAATGGTTCGTGAGGCTATTGAAATTAAAAAACATCCTAATTTTAACAGAGAAGATGGTTGGGGATTATCTAACACCTGGGACTCACTATTGAAAAATATAAAATCCCATGTCTGTGACCACACTGTAAGACATCAAGATACTGTTAGTGCGTTTTGTGTGAATCCTGAACTGTATGCCCGGAAACATAGAAACCGTTGAAGATGGATGACTAATTAACTCACTTACTGACAGACACCTCGACCTCGTCTTACCGTAAACACGATTGCTGCAAAGCATTCGAATCGTCGGGTAAAATTTTAAATGTAAATTTAAAATTTAATTAATCATACACGAGTTAAATCCGTAAAAATGGTTGTATTTCAATGTGTAGTACTCGTGAAAGTTTCAGAAAATACTGTCATTACTTTTATCATAGAGTATAATAAATATAATGATAAGAAAATTACATTACTTTCATTTATAATACAATACTATAGAATTCAATACCAATAAAAAAGTTTCGATCTTAGGTGCTGAATGCTATTCAACACCTTTTCTAAATCCCGGTGATGCTGTCATAGCCAATAGGGCTGACAAATCTATGTTGTCAGGCCTATTGGCTATGAACGTTGACTGTGGCATGTGGTGAGCTATCTTGAACCAAAGCAACATTTATCGGTGGTAGTAAATGTTCTCAGAAGGTCGAGAAGATGTGAATGACGAACAGCGGGCCGGATGCCCAAACACGTCAACAACAGACGAAAACATTGATAAAGTGAAGAATCTAGTTTTAACCAATCGTCGAATCACCGTTAGAGAAGTTGCTGAAGACTTAAATATATCTACTGTCTCATGCCATTCAGGTTTAACATTATTATTTAAGAGGGTTATAACTGAATCATGACTTTATGGTTTTGACGTGGAAACTAAAGCTCAATCGTCCCAATAGAAGCTGCCGCATGAGCCAAAAACGAAAAAAGCGCGCCAAGTTTGGTCGAACGTGAAGGTTTTGCTCACAGTTTTCTTCGAATTCAGAAGTGTGGTGCACCGTAAGTTATTGAAAGCACGGTAGTACGGTCAATAAGAAATATTACCTGCAAGTTATGCGCAATATACGCGAGACAATCCGCCAGAAACACCCGGATTTATGGCAGAACAAAAACTGGCTTTTGCATCATAATAACGCCCCTGACCACGCATCGTTACTTGTGCGTGAATATTTGGCCAAAAACAACATAGTAGTGGTGCCAAAGTCACCGTTTTACCCAGACCTAGTTAACCTACCCCTTGTGCTTTCTCCTGTTCCCAAAACTAAAAAAGGCCCATGAAAGGATGACGTTAAACCGCGATTGATGAGATAAAGACGGCATCTAAGGCTGAGTTGAACAAGATCACATTTTTTTAACGTTTCTAGGGTTAAAGAAACCTTGGCATTAGTGCATTATATCCGAAGGGTAGTATTTTAAAGAGAACAAAATATATGTTCATAAATATATGAATACTTAAAAAAAAATACGAAATTCTCGATACTGTTTGAACAGACATTGTATATCAAAGATAATTTAATAAAAAAATAATTACTATATTCTATTGTCCTTTGTGATTCTAATTATATTTTCATAAGTCACCTTCATATGAAGTAAACGTAAATGTAGCAATATGGAATTTGAGCCTGAATCTTGCAGTCCCGTTTTAATAAATCTTTATTTACAAGCTCGGCGAGTGGAAGGCTTAAGCTGGGACATTTTTCTTCATTCGCGTGTAGTACTAACAAGCTGAAGACGGAGCTTTTCTCGCAGAATTCGAAGAAATTCTAAAATAATATTGGAATATGTCGCCTCTGTTAGGTGTATTTATATGAAAAATTACATATATATAGGCATATTAATGTTAATTAATTTATAACCACTTATGTTTGTCCATTGGTCGGTAATAATTTTGATACAATCATAATTAGTAGTTAGTAATAATAATCGATTTGCCTCTACGTCGATAGTTAAAAAAAAATCAACTAACTTACAAAACGTAAACACGAAAAACCATTTTCAAAAAGTTCAACAAAGTTGACTTCTATTAACTGCTCTGAACAACAAAAATAACGACTATAAATAACGTTATTTCCATTTTTTATTCATTAAACGTCAATAATTACCAAACAAAGAAAATATAAATAAAAAGTACTGACAGACTGTTGTAAAGACTATTTATATATAAGAAAAAATATTTGAGAAATTGAAATTCCAAATATATTGAAGTATATAATTTTTTCCTTGCGTTAAAAAATACTATTATTCAATTATGTTGTAGGTACGTGGCTTATAAAGGTTGCAATTTTTTAACCTCGAGTATAACAATGTTAAAATAATAAAATAATGTAGGTTCCCTACAAATACTAGCAAAATCTTATCATCTCAGAGTAAAACTCCGTGAAATTGTTCTTTCATTTTGTTAGTGTGATTGAAGATAGAGATATCATAGGATATTTTCTTCGTAAGATGTACGAAAATACCCATGATTTCAAAACATCAACATACTCGTAATACTTTAATTAAATTTATATAAATATAGAATGAAAAATAAACCGATACGGGCAGGGGAATCCAATCCCTGCCCGTATCGGTTTATTTTTCATTCTATATTTATATAAATTTAAATAAGCCTAACATAGGTTTATAGATATTTTCGGACAGATTTAAATTAAATTCAAAGTGTGTATACTTAGATCGTGGGTAAGGTCCTCTTATACATTTGCGGATTTTAAATCTGTAAGTACAATATAAACTAATATTAAATTTATTTATCCATCCGGCTAAGCATAAAAAAATATATAAGCTCATTTAAAAAAAACTGCATGGGTTAGTTGATTGCGGAAGGTACTTACATGAAACAGCATGCCAATTGAAATGCACTAGTATACCTTACTAATAGATACAAATCTTATATATATATATATATATATATTTAATAGATATGATATATTGTTGTAACAAAACGTATATCTTATATACTAAAACAACGTTAAAGAAACTAATTTATTTAGAAAAGGTATTTTAGCACAAAATAATAGATAAGAGACGTATATTTGAAATAAAATCGCTTCAGTTTGTCTTTGTAACAACGTCTAGTAAGACGAGGAAAACCTCTGAGATTTGTGCCATAAAGCCTCCTGTCACCCAAAAATATCACGAATAGCGACGACATACACACACTTGGATATTCTACATTAGCAATTAATTCTCTTTATAAATATAATTTAGTTACTTACATATTTTTTACATATCGCTATGCAACCGTTGACTATTAAATAAAATGTCATTGATTTAAAATGATAAGCTATTTATTTAATTTATTATGTTTAAAATTTTAAATCACGTTTTTCTTTACTTATCCAACTAGCATTATTTACCATATTCAAAGTCAATTGTTGTTAGTTGATATTATCTTTTGTAAATTAAAACTATTTCTAATTATTTATATATAGTTTATACCCCATTAAAATTGTGGTCATACTCAATCTTAATCATTAAATTTATTTATAAAATTCAAAACCTTCGTAATGTATAGGAGACACATCACACCCACATGCTTTAAAATATTATAAAATGAAACTTCTTAGCATTCCATGGATTCAAAGCGCTTGTGCGAGGCCCAGCTCGTTGAAGGAAGAGAAGCGTGTTAGATTTTATAACATTCTACAAATAAAGAACACTAAAATAATGAAGTATACGGTATTTAATCAAGCTATTTTATACTACAAAATGTTTATATATCAACTCAATATCTGAATTAGTTTTAAGAAAACCAAGAACTAAATCTATACATATAATAAAAAATAACTACGTTAAAAAAAACCGACTTTAAAACTATAGACTATAGAGGGGGAAAAGGCAACTTTTTACTACCTGCACTAGTTGTGACACTCATTAAGAGTATAAATACTATGTTTCAAAACAATTAGGTCATAATTCACTGAGCTACACGTCAATCAACAAGTCAATCCGGAAGAATTTTTGTAACATGGAGAAAAGCAGCGGCGAGTTGAGTGTTGTTGCGAGTTTTTGGCGCTCTGTGATGAAATGTGTGAAAGGATGAAGTTTTGAACCGAATTGTGACTGGCGATGAAACTTGGGTTCATCATTATGAGCCTGAGTCTAAACAAGACTCCATGCAGTGGCACAAAAAGGGCACACCACCCCCCCAGAAATTTAAAGTGTCTCCGTCGGCTGGAAAACTCATGGCTTCTGTTTTCTGGGATTCAGAAGGAATCCTCCTTATTGATTATAAAGAAAAGGGTGTTTCTATAACTGGGAAGTACTACGCTACATTATTAGAACGTCTGCGAGTTGCTGTGAGGGAGAAAAGACGGGGAAAATTGACCCAAGGTGTGCTCCTTTTGCACGACAATGCACCTGCGCACAAGGCGCAAGTTGCGATGGCTGCTGTTCAAAGAATGGGCTTCGAAATCTTGGAACATCCTCCCTATAGCCCAGATCTAGCCCCTAGTGATTTTTATTTTAATGAAAAAAGAACTTCGAGGGAAGAAATTTTCCAGTGATGAAGAAGTGAAGAGCGCTATTTCGGCCTATTTTGACGACAAAGAGAAATCATTGTTTTTCGATGGTATTAATAAATTAATTGATAGGTCTAATAAATGTATTAGAGTTAAGGGGGAATACATTGAGAAGGAAAAATAATTTTGTGTTTTATTTCTTACTTTTTACCATCCATTCCACGAACTTTTTGACCCACCTGCGTACATTTCTTAAACACTTAGAATACTTATATCTTTTGGTAGAGTGAAGAGTGTGCAGCGAAAGTGAAAAAGTAAATGTTATCCAGAGCGACGCTCAATTTCAAAAATGCTAAAAATTGGATTCAGTTAAATATCCGTTCACATCCGGGCTATATATTTTGTTATACTTAAAATGTACAGAGACTACTCCTTTACTGATTTATTACATGTATAGAAAAAGATTTGCATGGACCTATTAGGTGATTGACATAAATTTATATAACTTTTTTGTTTCTTATCCGATTTAAATAAAACAAACATTAAATGTTAAGTTAAGACTACTAAAATATATTACTGAAAACTGCATTCAAATTGGTTAAGCCGTTTCTGAGATTAACATGCACAAACATACAGACATACAGACAAACAGACAAAATGAAAAATCATTGTTTTGGATTCTCTTGCTTATATAAAGACCCCCATTATGTTATTTTTTTAATATATTCCATGTACAGAAATCGATCAGTGACAATTTTTAACCGACTTCTTCAAAAAGGAGGAGGTTTTTTTTATGTATGTACACCGATTTCCCCGCGATTTCTGAACCGATTTACGTAATCTTTTTTATTTGATGCGGAATAGTTTCATTAGTTTTTATTTTATGAGCATTTTTGTCCAAGTTTTGAACTAGTTTCTCCGAAAGGAAATTAAAGCGTGCTATGAGTAATGACATCTGTTGTTTTGGATATATGAAGTCTAACGCGCTGCTGCTAGCCGGTTCTCACGTTCCTGAGCAGACTCGGTTGCTGTACGGTTTCGTATCACTTCTAATCTATGAGCCCTCGGCTCACGTCACGTCAGTTGACTCGTTCTCTAAACGCTCATTAATGAAGCCAAGTCTATTAGCTCTTGGCTCAATATACTCATTCGCAAGATGATCTTGGATCTTTCCGAGTCTAATTATGCTGATCAAGAGTTTTTTGACGTAATCGTGATTTCATATATGCCTTCATGGCCAACCAACGTTTTTCACGATCTTTAATAGTCTCACAAGAACGTGAAATTTTGTTTCGACGAGCATTTTTACTGAGACGACTACTTTTATAGGTTCCCATTTCTTGAGATCTGTTATTTTAAGACGTGCAGCTCCTTTTGTAGGTCTACCCATGGGTAATTGATAATGTAGGAAAAGACTAAAAAGTATTAAATAAAAATAACTACGTTAGAAAAAACCGACTTTAAAACTAAAAAGTACAAAATAATGAAGATTTAATATTTATTATATTATACCTATTATTTATATGTTCTATTTACTAATAGGTTTGAAGTCGGTGCCAAGCCTTAAACAAATAATTATATTTAACCACTTAAATGAATACGAGCAACATAATACAATGAATGCCTACTTTAATGATTAAGATACGTAAATAAACATAAAAGAAAGGAATAAAATGTTATTATTATAACCAGCTCAATCATTACGAAGAATAGTGAAAAAAAAACAAAATTATGAACATATATACAACAGAATTAGTAAACTAAATGGACATGTGAATTATGAAATGCCTACTTCAAAAATTAAGATTTGTAAAAAAAGCTATAAAAGAACAATTAAATATTAATATAATTACTAGCTTAAATAGATACGAAGAAAAACAAAAAATAAATAATTACGAAAATGTACTGTAAATGATCGCTGTCTGTATATGAAAAATCATAACAGGGGAGTAATTTTTATCGCAATCGAAATCTACGCGTTCGAAGTCGCAGGCTCAGCTAGTAAATAGTATATTTACTATGACAAAATGACTCCTCGTACATGAGTGTATAACAATGAAGCCACTAATAAATATATTACTGTGTTCTTTTACTTATAACTCGATACGATAAAATACCCACAAAAGATATTATATTAAATACATATATTACAAACAATGTAAGTATAAAAACCACTTAACTTGTCAACTCTCCAGCACAGAGAGTTGACAAGTTCTCTCTTTGAATAATGGCTCGAATCCTTATTTATCTATAACATATAATAAAACTATCACTGATGGATGTCTGTACATGGAAAATATTAAAAAAAAACATAATGAGATAGACATCTCCTCCTAAGTCCCTTCCAGTCCGGTTTTCGTCCTGGTCATAGTACGGTTACAGCACTTGTCAAAGTGACAGATGACATTCGATTGGCAATGGACAACAAACAGCTCACAATTCTGGCACTTCTAGATTTCAGTAATACTTTTAACTCCATTGACCATGATGTTTTGTTGAGCCTGTTACGCTCTATTAACATATCTCCATCGGTGACGGAATGGTTTCGAAGTTACCTATCAGGCCGTCGACAACGCATTCGGACGGATAAAGTGTTATCATCCTGGTGTAATGTCTCGGCTGGGGTACCTCAGGGTGGCGTGCTATCTCCATTACTATTTGCTATTTTCATTAACTCTATCACTCAAAATATCTCTTCTTCCTATCACATGTATGCAGATGATATCCAAGTTTATCACCACTCCCGGCTCGAAAATCTTGGTTTTTCGGTGACCGCCATTAACAATGACCTAATTTCTATTTCTAATTGGAGTAAACAATTTGGCTTAAAAATAAATCCTGCCAAGTTCCAAGTTATGATAATTGGCAGTAGCGGTATGATATCAAGAGTTGATTGGCGAAATTTAGAACCTATAACATTTAACAGCGTTACTATTCCTTATTGTTCATCCGCTAAAGACTTGGGTGTGTACTTAGATCAGACATTGTCATGGTCTGTTCAGGTTAGTGACATCAGTAAGAAAACATTTGCTCATCTGTAAAGATCTCAATCTTTACGTCGACTACAGTTTTTTTTACCAATCCCTACCAAAATTATGTTGGCACATTCTCTTCTTCTATCCATCCTTGACTATGCAGACGCAAGCTTTATTGATTTAACTGAAGAAAAATTAAACAAGCTTGAGAGACTTCAGAACCTTGCTATACGGTTCATATTTAGCTTACGCAAATATGACCACATTTCCGTTTTTCGTCAAAAACTCAAGTGGCTCCCCATACGTCGACGTCGGGATTTACATATACTTTCTCTTTTGTACTGTGTATTATTCCACCCAAAAACACCTTCATATCTGAAGGAAAAATTTGAATACCTTTGTATCCAAGACACTGCACGAGCGTCACAAAAACTTATAATAAAAATGCCTGTTCATAATTCCTCTTTTTATAATCGTTCTTTCACAGTTCATGCCACTAAGCTATGGAATGCGCTTCCTCTAAATATACGTTTGTCAAAATCTTTGGAAGTATTTAAAAAATCCGTTAAAGATATTTACTTGTCTGAAATTAACTAGTTGTTTTGTTTTTTTTTTAATCTTTGCTATTGTAGTTATTTTTTATGTATTCTTGTATTTATTAGTATATATTTTTGTTATATATTTTATATAATGATATATATTTACTACTAGTAAGTATTTGTGTGTTGTGTGTGTTATTAGTAAGTATGTTTATTATAATCGCACCACCTACCAGTATTTCATATTGTTTTTTTAATATCCTAACCCTAAGGTCGTCTGGAAGAAATCGCCGTTAGGCGATAAGGCCGCCTTTTGTACTTTACAATGTATTTTCTTTATATGTATTACTTTTTTTTTTTGATGTATTTTGGTGTGCAATAAAGAGTATAAATAAATAAATAATGAGAGCCTTTATAAGAAAAAGCAAGAGAACCCAAAACAATAGTTTTTCATTTTGTCTATATGTCTGCATGTTTATATGTTTGTGCCCGCATATCTTAGATACGGCTTAACCAATTTAGATGCAGTTTTCAGGAATATATTGTATTAGTCGTCACTTAACATTTAGTATTTCTTTTATTTAAATCGTTTAAAAAATGTCAATTCATTATAAAATACCAACATCCACTGGCACACATTTTGTATTATTTTGAAGATGTTTGTCATAAAAGTGCAATCAAGACCCACTTTTTAGTGAGAGAGAGGTTTTTATTTACATTTTAAAAAGGAGTTCTATTTCGCAAAAAGATCGTTCGTCAGTTATTAATTGAAAGATTATCTACTCCCCGTATGCATTGTACTACTTTGTAGTGATAATGCAAGTAGTGATCTCTAACAACAAGCACCTAACACATTTCTAAATATAGATATTGCGAGGATAGATGATATCCCTATGGATACTGCAAGTCATTTTATTCTACTACAAATCTCATCCTACTAAATTACTTTAATCTGGGAGAGCAATTCTGAATTTATTAGGATAGAATTTTAATAGTACTGGGTATTAATCATGATAATAAAATATTCTCCTATAGTCACCCACTCGTTCCTCGGAGAATGCACTCGGCATTCTTCGTAACTATAGTTTTCATCTTGCCGAATAAACGATTTTGTTATATCCATGTTCTATACTCATCTAATTCATCCCAATACTCCTTTTATCTGAGCACCTATTACAATTTTTTTTTATGGAATTGATCTCGTGACTAGAGCTCTATAGCAATTTTATCTTTTGGGTAACTACTAGGTGTTTATAGATTCGATTGTTCTTTAACTAGGTACATCTCCAAACTCAGTATCTAAATAAAGTTTAAGAGTTGGTCAAACGTGACAAAGCGTCAACCAACCCCGACCCATAACTTTAATATCTTTATGACATTTGAATTATTTTGACAAAATGAGTTTACCAATATCGCGACTTGATGATAAAAAAAATACAAAAATTCAAGTTTTGTTTATATTACTAATAGGTTGATCTACCTCAACCTTCATCTACCTTCTTTAATAATTATGCAAGTTTTATAATAATATCTATTACTCTATATTTCTGAATATAGATTTTTATATATTTTAAAATTAAGATATATACCTATATTATGTATAACATACAATATGGATAAATCCAATATGATTATATGATTATAATTAGAAACCTATTAACAAAGTGAATTCAATATCTTTGGATTTTGTCCCTTTCCAGTCGGCATAATATCTAAACTCCGGGCGGCAGGTTAATTAGGTCACGATCGGGACCATGTCAAACGTAGGACATTAATTAAAGGGCTCTCCTTTTACATGATAACTTCTCAACCTTACATTTTCAGCCAATTAAACAATATTTTTAAATACTATTCATATTTTTTTATTTATTCCTGAATTTGATAGTCTTACTCGCTAGTAACATCGCTAGTCAACAACGGCTGTTCGGCTGCAGTAACGGCTGTGCCCAACCTCTTCTTCAGGTCCTCTTCTCCTGTGACCGAAACAATAAACCATCTATCTTAAATTAAAATTTATGCATATTATATAATAAAACCGAAAGGTAAGGCCTATATAACGTTTAGCCAGAATTATAGTTCAAACATATCGAATATTTTTAAAACCTATTGTGTTTTGTTCTGTGTCATGTACTTATTGAGAAAAAATTACTTATCTAAATTCATGACAATGTTTACATCTCCCGATAGATATAATATGTAGAAATAAGATAAAGGTGAAAAGTGAAAACAATTTGGAGAATGGCTAAAAAAAAACTGTTCAATAGAAAAAAAACAGGAGATAAAAAAAAATAATAATTAGTAATAATTAAGAAACAGCAAAACATTGTAAGAAATATGTGAAAAAAATACGGGCTAATATTTAATTAGTATGGCATTATTGCTAAACTGAGAAGAAGAAACATGAGAAATTATAAATCACTGGAAAAAATATTTGTATGCTTTTTATTGAACTTTTAAATGCTAAACCTTTTGCTAAAACTTAGCAAAAGGTTGAATAGTAAAGAGGCAAAATGTTACCAGTATTTATCTGTATCGAGGAAACAGTTCGCTAACAATTATTGGCTAGAAATAATGGATTCTCGCTTCCGTTAACATCCCTGCACAAACATACAAAATTTTGGTTACAAATAGATCTGTTTACCATATACTAACTTTTATTTTTTTTCACTTCTGTAGTAGTTTGTATAAGTTTTATCTTAACTGACAATGATTTTAGTTTTCTCTCGCTGTATCGCCAATATTGTTTTTTAAGTAGATGTTGACAAAGTCACGAAACAATTCCAGTTCTAAATTTATATTACAATACGTTTTAACTGAAAGCTAACAAAAAAACCACATGCCATGCCACATTACAACTATCAATTTTAGTCAAACCGTATATGCTGCCGATAATTATGGCTTGACACTTTTGTGGATGTACATCAATTCTTAAATCGTTACCCCATTCGTGGATCTAAATTAGATCATTATTAATCCTTTCAATAGCATAATTAATGTCATTAGGTGAGGCAGAAGAATATAATTGTAGGTAGTCGGCATACAGATGCTAACGGGAAGAAAGATTTATAGTAACTAAATTTATAAACAAAGAAAAAAGGAGAGGGGAGAGAATATCACCTTAGGGGACACCAAGCTGATCCACACAAACAAAGTTTTGTCAATGCAGACAGCCTGTTGGCGATCCCGTATGTAAGAGTAGAACCAGTTTAGCTCCTTGCAAGAAACATTGAGATGTCTTAAAAGTGCAAGCCATAAGTCGTGATTAACTATATTAAAAGCGTTAGAAAAATCAATAAGAACTAATACAATTAATTGACCACGCTCCATCGCTTCTCGAACATCTTCGGTGACTTTGAGAAGAGCTGTGGCAGTGTGACCCGGACGAAAGCCAGACTGATAACTACTTAGAAGATTGTTCTTTAATATGCAGCTAGAAAATTGTTTGTTATTTATTATTTGTTTTATTTATTTATTTATTTATTTATTTACCCTTCATTTTCAATCATTCATTTCGGTAATGGCATCTTTTCAATGTTTATCTATACTGCAAAGTTAGAAACATTAATTAGGATTTTCGAAAGAAACTTAATAGATGTCACCACCGTCCCTATAAAAACGATCACATAAAGAATGCTTAATTCGCAGAGGCGGACAGTGATACGGTAGCTCAGTTGGTAGAGCGACGGGACAGTTTCCCAGTAGTCGCGGGTTCGAATCCCTGCCCGTATCGATTTATTTTTCATTCTATATTTATATAAATTTAATTCAAAATATAAGCGGCCACATTTTGATGGGCAAGCGGGTATATACATTGTTACATAGAAATTTCATTTCTGTAGATAATTAAATATTTATAATTTTAATATTATCGATTTCTTATTATTTGTCAAATTCGTAGACAAGGTAAATGATTTATCTGTTGACCGTTAATTACAATTTCTTAATTAGTCTGTAACATTTCTTTTTGTTTAAAATATTGAATGTTGCCAGCTTAAGCTAACTTTATAGTCCCCTAAATGTTATTGAAAATATATACATTTTATTTATAATTACTATTTTAAATTTCGATTATTAATCATTATAAAGGATAGCATATTGCTAAATATTATTTAAAGGTAGCTGTCATATTATTTCAGAAGTTTAGTAGCAGCCAACGTTGTTTTATGGTTATATTTATTAGTATAACAATTTGTTATCAGTTTATTACACTCGTTTCTTCCTTTAGATAAGTAGTGTTCTTAAATTATTAAAATAGTGGTCTTCTTCCAATTACTATCAATTTTACCAACATTACGTGTAACGCGGCGTGCGCATAGCCACCATGTTTGCTTATTATGCATATTTTGATTATAAAATTCAATGCCGTGACCTTTAGAGTTTTTTCTCTCGGAAGCACTTCCGAATTCAATATCTTATTAGTCTTCGGTGAGTGTTTTAATTATTTGTGATCTTATTAACGCATTTGAAGCGTTGTTTCTTAAATTCATTAGTGTGTTTAATTGCAAGGCTAATATATTAATATGAAATAATTATAATTCCTATTGCCGGCACTTCCCGGGCAGTTTCAAAATTTGTTGGAACAATATTTCGTAAGTAATTTGAATCTTTACTCTGAATTAGGAGATGTTTCATAGGTTTGAGACTTTATTTAATGTTATTAAATGGTAATATTTCAGTATTTGTCCTGATTCGACCCTCGGAATCGACATGGTTTAATATTATTGCTTGCGAGGCCTTTTTCCTCCATAAGGTATTGTAAATTATTGTTATTTGAATAGATGAATGTGAGATTAGTGTTATTATGTAGTTTAACCTGTAATTTAATCATTACATGAGGTTTTTTGTTTGTACCCTAGAAGATACGGGTAAATTTATAATTGGTTCGCGGGGGTAGACGTGAATCTTCGGAGCGTACAAAATTAATTTACATGGAGATGTACAAAATTAATTTATACCATTAATCAACAATTCCATTTTCAAAAGTTTTATAAAGAACAAGTGTTTGACTGTGATTCTCCAGTATTGACAAGCAGGAGGATCATGCATGTCTTCGCTTATAATTTGTCAGTGGCGCCTAGGATTTCTATTTTAGTATTTTTATATATAATTTAAAATTGAGGTGGTATCTCAAGTAACCCACCGCTGAGTCTAGCTGGCATTTTTTTTAAATTATTTTGGCATTTCCCTATTTTGTATAAGTGTATCAATATTAAGGTTTAATGTTTTTTGTGTATTATTAACCAATAAAATTAATTTAAACCACAAACACACTTTTATCATTTTGTAACAATATATTCCCCTAAACTTAAATATACGTAAAATTATGAAGCATAAGTGTTTGGCAATCTCTTGTAACTATTTTCAAAAACGCTACGAAAAAAAAATTGCTTGATATAAGACATAAATATTTTTGTAGAGGTAAATAATGTGTAGTGCCTTATTTAAACCAAGGATTATGTTAACGATAAACAATTTTCTAATAGTCTAGCAATAAACAATTTTCTAATAATTCTGGACAAGTTGCTTCACTGAAACCGCTTACCAGATATTTTCTATTAGTAATCTTAGTTCTAAAATAAGGCAATAAAAAAATATTTTGTTGCCTATTCCTCTTTATAGTAAGACCTTCAGAGCCGTATAACTAGAGTCTGAAGTTTCGTAAGTGCAACGAATGTACCATGTACCTATGTATGTATTTGTATTAAAAAACTTTGATGTTGACTTTATTTAATATTCCTCACTTTATTATTATTATTATAGCCTTCGTTTTTAGGAGACTAAATGTACGACTATTAGTCGAATAATAACTATAGAAAAAAATATCTGGTTGCAGGTAAAATATAGGTTAAATAAATCATAATGTTAATGTGCTATCACGTTCTGTGTATATTGTTTCACATTATATTTTAATATTAAATAAAAAAAAAATGTTTTTATATTTTACATTTATTGTATATAATCCGTTGAGAACTCCAAGCATGAACAAAAGCATATCTGATTAAATCAGTATCCGGAACCACGAAGACCACTGGGACCTCCACTAGGATATCCTTGATCAGTACCATGGTTGTTTATTCGTAGAGCTCCTCCACGAGGTGAACCTCTGCCACCTTGTGGACCACTTGGATAACCTTGGCCATCTAGATTACCGAGATTGCCTGGAGATCGATTAGTAAAACTAGATCCTCCAGGTCTGCCAGGATAACCACTATCTACTCCAGTACTAGGGAAGCCAAAAGAGTCTTGAACATTGTTAGGCCTTCCACCCGGATAACCACTGCTGGTACCTTGATCGAAACTTTGTGGTTGGTACCTTCCACCTTGTGCCGTAATTCCAAGCTGCGCTTCTGCAGACGCATAGGTTTTGGCCCCATCAACACGATGTGTTTGATCACCATTTCCTCTTGAGGATCCTAAGAAAGTTTTTCAAGAATTGAAGAAACGACAATAAAAATATAATAATAAATATAATATTAATAATATTCTAAATTAAGACATAACATATATATTTTACCACGTCCGAAGCCAGAAACTACTCCTCCACGGTCTGTGCCTGAAACATACAGTACGTATCTCTTAAACATTTTATTATTCTATGATTGTAAGAATGTTATAAATTAAGGAAAAAATAAGGATATTAACAATCGTATTTAAAATACCTTTTTTGTATATAACAAAAAAAGAGCATCTGCTCCGTTTATAATTACAAACCCTCATATCTTATTTGAGGCTTGAAACCATCTTTATTGGCCTCGTACTGGACCACCTGCTTCCTACCATCGGCCAATATGACATTATACTGCCCTATTGTCATGTCACCGTTGCGCTGCTCTGAATGGCCAAACATAGTACCTGTCTCAACGTCGTCGACCTCATAGCTAAATTCATACTTAGCTGGCTCCTATAATTTAAATAAAATTTTGTATAAGTGAAACTAATAAGATATCTCTCCTAGGACAGTAAATTGCATATATACCACGATTTCTGTCTATAAAAGAACTATTAAGTATATATTTTGAAACTTACGTTAGACTCGTCTACCCCTGAACTACGATAGTTTTGGTTAATAAAATCTCTATCTTTACCGAAGTCAGGGGTCCCGTAGGTAGAAGATGGAGATCCACCAAGAGGTCTTCTCGAGCCTTGTTCCTGGGATCTAGCACCTTGGTTATTATATCCATTTTGTCCCGCTAATCCGTTCGATCCGATCCGTCCTTGCGGTGGAGTTCCATAAGAAGGTTCTGGCGTTTCAAAAGATCCACTTCCACTATTAGAACCTCCTCTATCCCTACCAGGGCTACTTTTTTGATTCGGGCTTCTATATTGTGAGCTTGATGGTGAATTTCCCCTTTGCTGACCACGGGAACCACCTTGGAATCCCTGATATCCTTGTTCTGGAGTCCCGTATTCCGCTGAAGGTCGCCCTGATGTTTCCCTTCTAGAAGTATCAAAAATATCTCTTGGCTGTCCTCTCCCTGAATTAAATCCACCAAATCTACCCTGGCTTGATTCTGGTGGGCCATACTGGGAAGCCAGTCCACCACCGGAGCCATTATCAACACCAGGAGGTAAATAGTTATTCACAGGTGGTTCACATGTTATATTTGTTATAACTAAAACCGCTAAACAAAGACTCTGAAAAACGAAACAAGAGACATAAAACCGGTTAAAACTTCATATTAAAGAAATCACTGCTTAAATCATGAATATGCTTACTAAAATCATTTTTTTTATTTGGGTATTAAGTTGTAACAAACAAATATTTAAAGACCGCTGTTTCCAAACTTAGATTTGGATTTCGAATACATTGGATTCCCCTAATTCAGACTTATATAGTCTGAATTGAAATAGTGAATGTCATAGCAATACTAACTACCTCATGAAGAGCTCACGCAGATCGTGTATTTTAATTTCGTGCATCCAACGCCGGATACCTACAGGCCACCGAAGTCCTTGTGATATAATAATTGCAAAATATATTTACTACAAACATCTACCAACATAATCTGCTATACTAACTAAATAACAATTTCTATGTTTGTATGGCATCAATACAATTTAAAAATGCATTTTAAATTCATTGTAGCAACATTCCTAATGCCCAACAAAAAGTAGTACAAGATTTTAAGGAAGATAAAAAAATATTAAATAATAAATTAACTAGTATTAGCAATTATTGTAATTGTTTAAAATGCCTACTACTACTACTTAACTATTTTGTTATAAGCAGATTTTCGTTAAATTACTACTATATATTAATATTAATACTACATTGTTTCCAATAATGTCATGGCAGACAGACGATTATCATTGAAAATAGATATTATTCTTCAAAACAACATATCTTATAAAACAAATATGGCCCTCGCAAACCTAACCTCACGAGTATGTCATCTTGCGATTGCGCAGCGCGTGATGCAACCACTCACCGCTGTGTTCATTAGCGTTCTCACACACGATCCGGTAAATTCACTTCTCCAAAACGGAGTAAAGTGTCAATTGTTCTTCCAATACTAAAAAAGTATATATTAACCTTAATTTATTTTAAGAAATAATGATAATGATAGGATCTACTATAAAATGAATATATCTTTATTATATACTCAATGATGTTACATAGCAATTAATCTATGACAGATTTTCATACGCAATATATAGCTACAACGCACAAAGGTTGTAGCTTTGTGCAAAATATGATTTAAAAGTGACAATAAACATCAACTGGGAAATGTTCTAAGTAAATATTATTGGTCGAAAAAAAATTGATACTAGACTTATTTACATTGTATATTTTATTATATATATAATCGCCCCGTTGGTCGTTTGGTTAGCGCAGACGCCTAACGTGTCACGGCGCAATGATGCTCGGGTTCGATTCCCAACGGAGACAGGCATTTATGTGATGAGCATAGATGTCTGTGTTTCTGGGTTTGGTCGTTTATTAAATATATTCTCAGTATTTATACGTGTATTTATATGTATTTGTATCGTTGCCTAACACCCTTAACACAAGCAAATAATTTGCTTACTTAGGGGTTAGATCAATGTGTGTAATTTGTCCTGATATTATTAATATTATTATTTATTATTATATTGTATATTTTCTATGCTTATTTGTAATGTTATATTTTCAACTTCAATGATATATTGATAACGTTGACATATATCATGCAGTACTTCCGACATCCTAATATTCAATTCATATGACTTAAACAGCATTTTATGCTTCATAATTTGTATCATCATAGAACTTTAAAAATACTTTCTTTGACTGACTTTGAAATACTGAAGTCAGGGTATTATTGCTCTTTATAGGATTTATAGGAAAGAACAATACCCTTTCGTACAATGTGTAGTAGATGGTGTGTTGTCCTCCAGCCTTATGATCCACAAACTATTGGGATTAACATTCTTATTATTGTATACACTTCATTTTACGTCACAAAATAAAATAAAAAGTTACAAAACTAGTACCCATTGCAAGTATCAGGCGGTTCAGGGATAGAATAGATCTAGTAAACATTGGTATAGATACGCGGCGTGAAGTTACCTATAACTTATTACTGAACAGTTTCATTCTTTTACCTCAAAAAATGTATATTACCGAAGTACATTTAAATTTACAGTGAATACGTTTATTGCAAGAAATTTGTTGTGTTTAAATAAAATATTTGATGAATACAAATTACTCCCGTACAAAATAGTATTGTTGTTCCAATTAGTCAATAGTCAATAGTCATTTATTCATAATTATACATTACATGTCAAACAGTTTTGGATACATAATTATTTATATGTCACAATTACACATACAGTTCCATTATAATTTAAAATTGTATACATGTCAAAAATATTATTCATTATATTATGTCAAAATTATATAAATTAATTTGAATGTCAATTTAAAATGATGTTATATATTTAGTCAAATTTTATATTTAAAAATTCATTGTAACTGTAAAAAGACTCCTCGACAAGCCATAGTTTAAATTTGTGTTTGAATGAGTTAAAACTCAATGTTTTCTTAATAGAGTGAGGGATTCTGTTAAATACTTCGGAACCTATGCCCAAGGTAGTTTTCGAAGCCTTAACAAGCCGGTAAGATTTCGACATCAGTCTGTTAGGGTACCGTAGATTATACTTCTGCCCATCACCTCTACTCTCAAACTCATATCTGTGTTGCATGACGTAAATTGCTACATTTAAGATAAGTAAACTCGGTAGTGTTAGTATACCTAGTTTCTTAAAGTAAGGCCGGGCTGAAGTTTCTTGTGAAATCTGAGCTAATGTTCGAATTGCTCGCATTTGAATTCTGAAGACACGTTCCCAGTCTGCACCTCGACCCCAAATATCGATCCCGTATTGCAATAGACTTTGTATAGATGCAAAGTAGCACGCGCGAGATGCCTCTTTTGATAAGGTAGATGCAACACGTTTTAGTGCGAAGCACGCCGTGGAGAGTTTACAACACAACTTATCAATGTGTGTTTCCCACTTAAGACCGTCATCAATCTGCAAGCCTAGAAAGGTTGCTACCCTAACTTGTTGAATTTTTTGATCTTGCACGGTAACAGATAGCGGTCGACATTCTCGACCAGCCACATTTATTTTCATGAAAACTGTCTTTTGGATGTTAAGAGAAAGGCCATTTATCCGAAACCATTCAGAAGTCAACTTAGCTGTTTTGATGATTTCTTTTTCTAAGTCATCTATTGTCGGAGCGGAGATGACCATGGCAATATCATCAGCATACATAAATACATCTATACCTTCTATACTAAGTGGGAGATCGTTGAGTAAGATTGTAAAGGCAAGGTTCGACAAAGATGATCCTTGCGGAACACCGCTACTAGGAATTAGGCTAATTGATCTTAGGGAACCGGCCTTACCGACCACAGTCTGTTTTCTTTCACTCAAAAAGTCTATTAATATGCTTAAGGCAGGACCGTCTATTCCGTAGTAATTAAATTTCATTTTTAAGATATTGTGATCTGCCGTATCGAATGCTTTCGAGAGGTCACAAAATAATATCGCGACTTCTTGCTTCCTATCGCGAGTTGTCAATACCTTTTGAATAACATCGCGCACCAGTCCCATTGCTGAGTGTCCCGTGCGATATGCATATTGACGATCCGATAGCGCATTTGTTTTATGCAAAAAATCAGTTAATCGCGAGGCCAAGCCATTTTCTAAGATTTTGGCTAAAGCAGGTATTATGGATATTGGACGATAACACTTAGGGTCTGCTTTGTTACCCTTCCCTTTATATATGGGACAAACTTTGACCTCTTTTAATGATCTCGGATAAACACCCTCCCGTATGCATCTATTAAATAATACTTGTAGCGGAACACTTACAAAGGGAGCAATGGATATTAATGTTTTATTGAACTGATTACAATATTATTTAAGATTAAATTACTTGAACTGATAGTTCAAGTAATTAGTTCAAAAAATTATTAATCAATTACATAAGATATATATATATATATATATCAACTAACTATATAACTAACTAACTATTATCAACTAAACTAAACAGTCTAAACTAAACTATACCAAATTAAATGTAGTTAATTTTTGACTTGACCGATATTATGAAACAAAATTGATTATTTAACCCAAAAATGATAATAACTAAAATGAAAAGAAAAACATAGGTACAGAAATCCTATTATTACATTTAAGAAATATAACGCAATGTGATATTCTTCGTCGGTGCCATCGGAGCTGGGGTATATAAAACATTCAATAATAAATGAAACGTATTTTTTAAAATTTTATTATATAATATCATATTTTGTATAATAAATTATTATAAACTTTATTACTTGATATCTAAACAACTTACAACTTAATAACACAGTGAGGTCTTATTTTACATATATCCTTGCACATGCGAAAGAATGGAATAGAATATATGAAGCAGCATATCGTATTCTCGGAATCTCATTTATTTAAACTTGTTTTTTAGTTTTTTTAAACTATATTAATAATAAGGCCTATGAGCGAAATCACTGTCCCCAGATATCCGTCAACAACATCACGTCAGGTTTATCACAGTTGTAAAATACTTCAAAACATTAAAATCTGCACTATGTTTATAAAACCAGTTATCTAGTATTATAATTAGCCAAATTATATATGATTTATTTAGAATTATTAAAATTTGGTTTGCATCGATTTTAAATCCACTGTTTCCTTGCTTTTCTTGCCTTGAAAGTGCTCTTCTATTTCAGCCAGAGATTTCCCTTTTGTTTCTGGAACCATTGTAAGAACAAACACAAATGCCAAGGCGCAGAAGCAAGCATACATCCAAAACGTCCCTGCAGATGTCAAAACATGCTGCAAAAAAATATTTTAATCTTTAAATTATTAAATCTTAAGGTTTAGATTTCCATAAAATTGTTATAATTATTAAGGTACATTGTTGGAGTACATTTCTCGTTAATATAAATTTGGAGACGTAAATAGATTTCGGTATACTTCGATCGTTCATTGAACCCAAATAGAGAAGCTGGATAAACGAATGTTGAGAGGAAAATATCGAATTAAATATTTAAAAAATAAACTGTTCATATCACCAATTTTATCTGCTCGTTGAGGGAGTTACATGGGAGTGTAAATTATTTTATCGTGTGAATAGTAGGTACTAAAGTATAATATTTTAGCCATTAAAAATTGTCTTTACACATATTAATAGTGTCTTTAAATTATTTCAAATTTAAATTAAAAGAGATATAAAAATTATAACCCATGCTATTTACTTAAAAATTATAACCCATGCTTAAAAATTATAACTTTGTAGAAAAGAATAACATTGAAAAGATGCCACAACAGAACTTTATATTTGAAATTGTTTCTATAAACTTTAACCATGTGAAGGTTCTGTTCATATTTTTAATAAGAAACCATTTAGATGACGCTTCCAGCCCGATACTGACACTTATATAGAAATGATAGATCGGACCCCCAGAGGTCACACGTTCAACTCTGGTTGTTCTACTACTGTTGATGAATTGTTCATCTAAAATAAAAATACAATTCCTTTTAAAAGTAACTTATGTCTACCTCCAAAGCATGATAAGACTTGATGACAGTGAACATAGACATCAAGTTGACGGCGCTGGCCATCGCCGACAGCTGCGAGCGGTAGTGCGCCGGAAACAGCTCGCCCAACAGCAGGAAGGGCAGCCCGCCGAAACCGAGAGAGAAGCCCATCATGAACACCACTAGACTTACTATAGGCAGATATCTAAAAGGGAAACATATAAAAATGTGCCTTATTATAAAGCTGTGTAGCTAATAAGATTGTATGTAGGGGGTAAACTTTCGCCTTCTTAGAATGTACCTTCATATTGACCCTAATCTCTTAATTATCCCTTTTAAATCCACGAAGAGGTTTTTGTGTAAATATTGCATAGCAAGTTGTCCTCAGCTAGCAACAGCTAGTCAAATCAAATATATAAGAAATTATTTTACAATAGAAGATTGATTCTCTTTTTTTATAATTTTTTCGCTTCTTGGTATTGTTATTGATTACAATTGAATTGTAATCCAAAACCTGAATTTAATACTTTTAATCTTTTAACTGTAGATTTATTCTATATAAAAGATAGCTTCGTTAACAAAAAGGGTATTAAATGCACCAAAAGGAAAATATTATAGTTTCAAATATTAAATTTTTCATTTTATTTTAGTATTATAAATTATATTTTTTTATAACAACTGGAACCGTTTAACTAATTATTTTAGTTGGGGTATTGTTTTACAGATTCAAAGCAATTTTTACAACTTGAGTTTATCATGTATCAGAAATTGCTGGTCTAAACTAAAAATTTCTAAACACGTCATATTGTACACAATACACAATATTTTAAATGACGTGTAGATGTTTTAATGGCAGTGTTACTTGTTAATTGTATTGAAAACGTGAGCTGACTGTTAGAAGTCATTTGTATTGTTTTCTTTTACACATGTCTGACATGTTGTTGACCCGAGCAGTAACATACAGTATTACTAATATGCATCTCAACGTCCAAAAATGTTGTGTTCTGTTCGCACGATTATACTTACATCAAAACTGTTATGAATATCCATAAGTATTGTGAAACAGTCAGCTTTCAAATTATGATGTACATTTGAATCCATTGTTCGCTGTAGGGTCAATGGATTTTATTTACTTTAAGCAAAAATGTGTTCCGATATATGTACTCTTTCACAATATTTTAAAACGTGAAAGTTACGATTACAGATATCATTTGTTTCTTCTTTTCCACCTGGAACTTTCTAACTGGAAGCAAAGGACTAATTCCATCTAATATTCTTTTGTTTTAATTATAACATACAAGATACACTTGATATAAGACGCCCGGTATGAGTAAATGTGAGGTGTAAAATCTACTGAACGAGTGACCTCGTTACGTTTTTAGTGCGCAACCTATTGGGCACAACTGTCTAATTTAAATATCAATAATTGTTTTAAATATCAATAATTAATATTGTTATTTTGAAGTTATAATCTTTATCATTATATTTTGCTACAGTGACATGTTAGTATTTTGGAATAAACTATGGCAGAATGGGGTGTAGATAATATTGCCAGAACATCTATCAGACACGTACCTTTCATAAGGTATCAATCTTTTTCCAGTTAAATAAGCTTTTTTTGCGTCTGTTTAGCCAAACGTACTTAAGGAGTAAACTCTAGTCCTGTTTCAAAGCAGACACACACAATATTTTTTTTATATTTATTGATAATTTAAGTCAATATAAAAAAAAATATTGAATCTTGTTTAAGCTTACCCAAAAGCAGAGTCTTTTTCAAACTTAAAATAGAAAGCGGCGCCCATGGAAAGCATGGAAACACACATGGTGACTGCAGAGAGCAGCAGCAACGGACGGCGGCCCGCGCGATCTACCAGCAGTGTGCTTATGCCGCTGCTGATCAATTGCACCACACCCACCACGACCGTGGCCGTCATGGGGTTCAGAGTGCTGCCTGACAGAAGAACATTCTTTATTATACTAATCTGATTTATATGTTGATTTTATTTCTGATGTTCTATTATTTCAAAGCAATATTATTTTTTTTACTCTCTAAATGTTTACGTCTACTGCTTATGTGGAGATATTCGTTTTTCCCTTCCCCTTTAACAATAAACCATCTATCAATACTTTTTTATATTTAAAATTTCGTGAACCATGATGATTATTAATTATATAATTATCCGGCTATAACCATGTAATTTTTAATTTGCCCGACTAGTTTCGAACCCATTCGGGGTTTCTATTAATGAGCTCGAAGCATGGCGGACTTGCGGCGTAAATACTTTGAAATATTACACTTAATGGTATTAAACGAGAATGATAACTTCTAATATCGAGTATTTATTAATGTATTTACTAATGTATTTATCACGGATATAACTTTAATTAAACGCGTATGACAAATTTTAAATTTAATTATATGTGAGCGAGTACTAGTGAATATCTAATAAAATATTAAATACATGTTTGAAAATATCTATAAACATGTATGGCCATGTTAAGCTCACTTAAATTTATATAAATATAGAATGAAAAATAAACCGATACTAAAAATAAACCGAGCTGAGCGATACTCAGTTGGTAGAACGACGGGACGGTTTCCCAGTAGTCACGGATGCGAATCTCTGCCCGTATTGGTTTATTTTTCATTCTATATTTATATAAATTTAATAAATACATTTTTTTCATTTAATATAACTTTTCAATTATTCCAAAGAAAAAATAAACAACTACAAAGAATAGTACCTTAAACTAAACGATAATTTAATATAAATAGTGAACACCCATAAAAGTAATTAATATTTATCATACATGATTTAAAAAGCGATTTGCGAATTAAGTGAGTTCTGCCTTACTACCATGACCTCATAAAAACTGTCCAGAATTCTAGTTGTTGTTGGTACTCGTCTGCAAGCGAAGCCGTAAGAAATGTCTAGGATATAGTAAAATATGAGTGATATAAAAATATATAAATCAGATTAATAACATTATAATAGCTTGACATTAATTCAGCACATCTAACAACTGATCTTAATAACACGTCATTAGAAACCACTTAGGTATGTGAAATTAAGCTCACACAAAGAGAAGTACTTATGGTTTTGTTAAGATCTTTATGCATAACAATCTTACACCATTTATATTTCACACACCATAAATAATCATGCTTATATACAATTGACGATGTACTGAAAATTTTATGAACATATACGTACATTTTTTTTTAAAGTAAGCAAGACAAAGGCTAAAAATAACGTTTGTTAAATATTTTCATTAGTTTCATAAGATAATCAAATATAAAGATTAAGACTGTAAGATTCCTAAAAAGAACTTTCTAAAATAGGCTAAAATTTGAATATACTTTATTTATATATAAAAGACATTATTAGGGATTATGTTATTCCTGTGTCGCGGGGGATATACAAGTATACAAAGCACACAGACCCAGAACTACATTCTGTGGAGCAACATTGTGCGGGAGTCAAACCCATAACCTTTGTTTTAGAAACCAGGGGAGCCACTACATACTACAATAAAATTCATAACGATATTGAACCAGCCATTCTCAAAGGAATTTAAGATGTGCACCAATTCCACTGAAATTAAAACGAAGTAACCAGAAGTACTGTCAAACATACCTGCAGATTGAAAGATCTCCACGGTGAAGAATATGACAGCGTCAATACCGCTGAATTGCTGGAAGAAGAGTAGCGAGAACCCAACAATAAGGGGTTTCATCACAGCTGCGGAAAGGAATACTTCGCGGGAAAACAGACTTTTTGGTTCCTCTTCCTTCTCTGCTTTTGAAATTGTTCTGTGAGATAAGGTTTCAGTATATTACCGCATCAATTCAATCGTTTTTGCATGGGGAATATGCTGGTAATCTTTATATGTTAAAAAATTACAAAGATTCTGTTTTATAGATACAGTCGAACAGATCGATCGTCTTTACAGATCATCTTCTTTTCTCGTGTCAGTTTATTTTTTAATTCTATTTTTATTTAAATTTAAATAGATTAACATGACTACATATGTTTTATAAAATATTTTCAAGCATACTTTACTGTTTTTTAGTTTTGACTATCGTGACAATTGATTATATTTTATAATAATATAAACTTCATTTAGATAAACTTACTGTAAATCGTTTTCTCGAACAACAGCAATGGCGTGCTGAGACAAATGAAGCCACTTTACTGCTGTGGTCTCATCGAGTCCCCTGGTTTTGAGCCATACTGGCGACTCGGGCAATGGAAGCAGGACCACAAATAATGCAACTAGAACAAATATTATTATCAAACATGTGTCAATTATTCAAATTCAAAGTCAACATTTTTTATTTCAAATAGGCATAAATTACGCTTATGTACGTCAGACTCTACTTGTACGATTCCAAACGATAGGTCCATGGAAAAGAGACGGCAAGAAAATACATAGATACTCTTTAACCTATGTGTAATATTACAATTTTCCACTGTATTGATCATTTAAAACATAGTCATAACTTATATGTAAGAATAAATTAGAATTCAAGTAAAACGTTTTTTCGAAATGAAAATTGCTAAAACCTGATTTGCGATAAAACAGAACATTCTGTAAAAAATACAAATATAATTTGTCTGCTGAATATTTAAATAAATCTAGCTTAATCTATCTATACAATTACTTATAAGAATTGGTGAAACATCCTAAGGTAATTTTCAATATCTTGGAAGAACACCCACATCACAAAAAGACCGTAGTTTGTATCCCGATCATAAAAGGAGACCCTTTTCCTGTTCCAATTGAGTAACTCATCTGAATAATTTACTAATTCATTTGAAACTTATTGTGTAATATCATAATTTTTCCTTACTTCAATATTAAAAACAAGTAACCTTACCACAGAATGTAGCAGACAAAAAAGCCAGGTATCGCCAGTAAAGCCAACTGCCGGCGATATACGAGATGAGGATGCCCAGAGACATGGACAAAGTGGGGAGAGAACCCAGGCGTCCTCTTATTTCTGGGTCACAGCACTCACTAACCTGCAAATATAATATATGTAATATCTGTTAATTGACCAGTTTTGTGATCACTTAATGAGATTACGAACCATAAAAAGGTTTAATTATTTTTTTGCTTGTTTTGTCTATTTGATCACTATGCAGAAATTACCTATTGGACATCTACAATTTTTAAAAGATAATAAATAAAAGAGACTAGTAATTACTTTTCCGATATATCATTAAAAGGTAGTTATGGCAACAATAATAACATAAAATCTTCAAAATTAGTTATGATTTCAATTGTCTTATATCAGGATGCCCCTTCGTTACTGATACTGATTTTGGGTTAAATAATTATAAATTATATAATATATTATATGATAGAAACGCGTTCATTGTAAATTACAGCCTCTACCGAAAAGACATTAAAAATGTAAAGATGTATGTATCTATCTATGTTTGTACCTAACATACATAGATAGATACATATAGACATATAAAGTAATGTTTCGAGGAGTGTAGAATAAAGCAATAGAAAGTATTTTTACAGTTTAAGAAACATTTGTTCGTTCGTTTGTGCAGGCTTCATTTATAAAATAACCCACAGAAATACATTACAATATATTTACAAAAGATAAGCTATTATTCTATCACGCTACTGTGAATCTTACAAACGTAACTCCAGCGTTTTTTGTTTTTTTTTTCTTTTTATTGGGGTTTTTCACAATTTTCTTCCCCATGAGAGGAGGGAATCAGTTTTTGCGGCATTAACTCCGGCGTTCAGAGTTGATTTGAGCAATTGAAAAGAAAAGATTGGCGAAAATATATTATTGATTTCTCTTTTTTTTGTAATTATAATTTAGGATTTAATAGTTAATTAATTATTATTAATTAAATAGTTAATAAGGTAAGAATAATGTTGTTAAGTAAGGGTTAATGTTATCTGTAGGCTTCTGCCCAACGCCGGATGGCCGGAGGCTCCTTACCGCCGGTTATACGCCGGCGTGCCGAGGAGCATGGCCCTGTACGGTGCTCCCATACGATCGGGAGCCCTTACCGCGGATTCCAGGGCTCTTTTGCGACGCACGCAAAGGGTTCTAGCGGTGAGGGTGATCAGGGGGTACCGTACGGTGGCCA
Source organism: Napeogenes sylphis (assembly GCA_959347405.1). Taxonomy (NCBI): domain Eukaryota; kingdom Metazoa; phylum Arthropoda; class Insecta; order Lepidoptera; family Nymphalidae; genus Napeogenes; species Napeogenes sylphis. Next base: position 22,760,314 of record OY365782.1, read on the forward strand.
CACTCCTGGGTAGCGATCCGCCCTGGGAGCTACAGGCGCAGGTGCTCGCCGGAGTGTATTGGCACCGGGCGGAAGCCAGGGTCGGGCGGATTAGGCTCGAGGCGGATCGTATCAGGGCTCTAGCTCACCGAACACTGATTCGACAGTGGAGTAGGGACCTAGAGTCCCCGTCGGCCGGTCTTGCGACAGTGGGGACTATTTCCCCCCACCTCGATCGTTGGATCGGCCGGCGGCACGGGATTCTAACGTTCGGTCTTGTGCAGGTGCTCACGGGGCATGGGTACTTCGGTGAGTACCTGCACAAGATCGCACGCAGAGAGGCGGCCCCCTCCTGCCACCACTGTGACGAGTCCGTCGACACGGCTCGTCACACCATAGCGGAGCCTGGGACCGCCAGCGTACTGAGCTGGCGGCCGTGGTTGGCAGCGGCCTCTCGTTGCCGAGCGTTGTTTCCGCGATGCTCGACGACGAGAGATGCTGGGTCGCTATGGCCTCTTTCTGCGTGCAAGTAATTGCCGCAAAGGAGGCCGCGGAACGGGACAGAGAGACAGCCTCCTCTGACCCGCTCCGCCGGTGTAGGCTGGGTCGAAGGAGGCGGGATTACGCCCGCAGCCTCCTTCCCCAGCTGTAGTGTCTGGACGGGAGAGGATTAATTTATTAATAAGGAAAGGGTTAATCTTATCTGTCGCGGCGAGTGCGAAAGCGATTCCGCGGCATTCTGTTATGGCGATAAGGGTAACCGTTGGGTTTTGGTTGGTATCCTGAGGTCTCAGGGACATCCGCATAACCATCCCGACCCTCCCCTGGGCTGGGTGGTATCCATAAAAGATTTCCATCGATAAAAAAAAGAAATTTTAATGCTATCTACAAATATAACTAATTAATAACAAGACACTATCATTCAATACATTATTTTATCATTCTTACATGTTCAATACGTGACCCCAAATAAAAACAATAGTTTTAGGATTTTTTTTTCCTGTTTACCTGTTCGTATATTCAAGCATCGCATAAAATATATTGTGTGGAGGTTTATAACATTTTGTAAATAGTTATTATCCTGGAATATTGCTCGGATAAACATATAGGATACTTTATAGGTCGCTATATTTTCTCGTTTTATAGAAGAAAACACAAAAACTTAATTGATCTTCAATCATAATATATCAAAATGCCCAACGCTTTTCATAAATTCCGGTGCGGTGGGTTAGCCTAGTAATTTAATCTTTAAGGGAACTTAGCTAGCTTAGTTAGTCTTTAACCTTGGCAATTCTCTCATAAAAAATAATCAATGTTATAATAACAATATTACATTACCCTCAAACCGACAACACTCCAAATTTTGATTGATCACTCCTTGTCAATCTTAAATGTAAATCCATATATATATGAAACGTTATGAGTACACAAGTAGACATTAAATCTTGTATTCATGCATGTCCTATAAGCTACAAATATAGTATAAAGCCAGAATAACTGATAATAATTCTATAGAATCTATGAAATTATACTCCATGTAAGTACAAGAAATACTATACTTACCTATCTTAAGAAACAACTAGTGAATATTATAATTGAAAGAACGAATACCTTAGAAAGCTTTATAATAAACACTGAAATTAAGGACCAATTAATTATTATTACTTCTTTTCTCTTAAAATAAATGTATTTAAATACATAACCTCACAGATGTGGAATTAATATTTTCGACAACTTTTAAGTTATTTCTCATTGTTTAAAATAGAATTCCTTAAGTCACCTATAGTAATAACTTACATAAACCTGCGCCGGCGCTAAAGCCAGACCGACGCAAATACCAGTGACCATTCTGCCAACCAAGATGAGAGGAAAGTTGGATGAGAAGCCAAGTATAAGCCAACTAGCCGCCCAAAGTGGTGCTGTTAGCTGGAGGGTCCGTTTTCTACCGGCACGTTGCATCAGCGGCCCTGAGAGCATGCTTCCAGCGAACGCACCCAGTGGCGGGATTGCTCCTGCGTTTTATATTTATACTTAAAGATTAATTCACCCGATTCTAAAAAACGTTATCTTGAACAATTAAAAATTAAATTAAATATATTACAACACTTTATGCGTCACTATTATTATCCACATTTTATACTAGGGTCCGCCACAATGCGCTGCAGGAGGTGAGCTAAGCGCCATTCCCTTTTTTATGCTACTAAAGTCGGTCCATACCGTCGACCATATCTTTAAAACGAAACAATATTTGGAGAACAAGCCCAGTCGATTTTGGTTAAAATTGGTTGAGTGGTTTTCCTGTTATAATGCCTCAAAAAATTGATTCTCAAACGGTTAACAATAAGAATTTAGAAGAACAAATATTTTGACAATTAAAAAAATATTCCAATTAAACAAATATATCCTCACCGATCCATGATTTTTGTTCACTATGTTGTATGAGCGAAGGGTCAATACTTTCTATGGAAGGTATAGCGGAGGCGGAATAGCCTCTAACAAGCCCGATGATGAGGAACGCCAGTGACGCTCCAAAGGTCAGCCATAACTGAAACAATTGATGCACATTGTATGATGACACTACAGAGTACTCACGCCTAGAATGTTATGAATATCCTAGAATGTTTATGTTTAAAATGTATGGTATATAAATAGACTGCAATTTTGAATGAAATATTTATGAAAATTTTACTATTAGGTAATATTGCATTGGATTCATTATATTAATACCTGAAGTAAAGAAGCTGAAAAGCTTTGGACTCCTTACATGCCCCTTTCGTATATAGACTTACATGAATGAACCTTGGTGAATTAAGCATTCTATATTATGTGATCGTCTTTATCGGGACGGCGGTGACATCTATTAGGCTTCTTTCGAAAGTCCTAACCAATGTGTATATCTTTGCAGTGTTGATAAACATTGAAAAGATGTGACGAGCGTCATTTATGTTTGAAACTATCTATAACCACCATGTATTGCTAAGTTAACCTTTTTTTTTTGATAAATATAGAATGAAAAATAAAGAGATTAGTGCAGGCATTCAAACCCGCAACCTCTGGGAAAACGTCCCGTCGCTCTACAAATTATTTACCTTCTAATATAGACGGTAAATATAAAATAACAAAAAAATATAAAAGATATATAAGAGCGCTCATTTTAAATATATGTATTTGAACTTACACAAAAAAAGAAATCTTAACACAAAAATAAAATTATATTATATTCAAGGATTTAATGATTTTGCAAAATAATAGTATGAATAACTAATTATAAATAATAAATAGTGTGTCCCTCTTCACCGCCTAGTTAAGAGTTTTCCTGTAATTGTTATATGTTTACTTGTTTCCGCTTCTATTATGTTCGCGTTGACTTTAGACTGAGGTTTAATTTAAGAACAACATTGTAGGTACACATTTGCTATTTTATTGTAGAAGGCACTGCTAATAATATGCTACATATTTTTAAAGGGACTTTAATTATAAAGGCACTTTAATTCTGGTTGTGATGATATATAACCTATAAAACTCCTCAGAAAGGAGGTTATCAAATAAAATAAAACTAATTGAACTCGCATTTCCAGAGATTACCAAGTTTTTTAAAAAATCTAACTTTTTTGTTTGTAAATATTTAGTAGGTTATTATTTATATTCAGTAGAAACTCAGCAATAGTCAGAACTTATTAATCATTACATAAGAATTTCTCACAGAGTATTCGTTTTTCTTTGATTATTATACAAAGAAGAAGTTTAATAAACTTTTTAAAAGTATTACATATTTCATTAAATCACATGATAAACTTTTTTCTATATTAAATATCATAAAAAAAATTGTTCAATGATTAAATTACACCCCAAATTACTTTGTTTATCTATGAGAATAAACCATGCTAAACGTCATTTTTTTTTTAAGTGGAGTTGAATAAGCTACAATCACATCAAGCTATAAACATCAATCAAGTATTCCATAAAAATACGTTGTAGTTTTTTAAGTCAAGTTAAAGCGTTTTTTGCTTTTATTCTTTTTAAACATTACTGCCATGCCAAAAAAAAACTTTTTATAAGTAAATTTATCAGTTCATTGAAAATTATTAAAAAAAAAATCATATTCTCTTTACTGTATGAATTCAGTTCAACTTCATTATGTCCCTTTTGGAGTAATTGTAAATTAGATTATAATTACAATTAAGTAGTACAATTTATTGCGATATAAGAATTTTTAAGATAAGGTAGGAAAAGCAGAATTTTCTTTTAGAATGCTTAAATTACATTTTTTTAAGTATCATTCTCCTTAAATAAATTTAGATTATATTCAAACTGTATACACCTGCAAAGTATTTACTACATTTATAATTTATACATCTCTAAACTTTTCTTTCCTTCGTATCGTCCTTCCAAATAACAATTTTTAAAAATTTCAATCAAAATTATGCCTACGGCATAAAGAAACGATATGAATATTGAGTTAAACATTTCTAAATAAATAGGATTCTGTGTATTGTGGTAAATATTGTTTTTCCGGATTCAATGGCTAATAAGCAGGCGGACACCTGATGGTTGTACAATTTTAAATTTACATTCCCAACCCAAACTCTACATTTTTTTATAGATTAAAGTTCTTCGATAAGCTAATTTCATATCCATTTCCACCCATGAAAACTGAGGAGGAATGTACAACACATTGAGGCTAAATCAGAGGTTGAGAATCCCCCTCTCTCGGATGGTTGGATGATCTTAGCAGAACAGAGAAGATGCTTTTTGTTAGGTGTTGTGAACAAACTGGCTTTACTGGGACTAACAGTCCAGCGAGGAGTTTTTTACACACATACTCGTAATTTCAAGAATATTTAGTATAATTCGAACTATTAATTAATTAATTAATTACGTTACTTTTTAAGCATATTACCCATGTACGAATGCAATGATATGATTATTTTGGTTTACAAGTCGATCTGGTAGTGATGCGACACTCAGGTCCTAGGTTTTAAAGATTTTTCGCATTTAAGCCACACCTTAATACTTATACACGTACTGTCGTTAAAACTTTAATAAAACTTGAATAATGTTTTTATACAATTACCATTATTGGTGTCGATACTTGTGGCTATCAGATCCCGGTGCAGTTTATCAGATTCAATTCCACTCAAGTAATCGCTATGCAAACTTGCTAATGTGTGTTTTCACAACATTTTCTTTTTTTGAAAAGCAGCTCTCGCATAAGACAAATAATCTCTGGTTAGTAGAGAGTCGTCTGGGTTTTTACAAACATAGAAATAACGGACACAAATGAAATGACACTATTTAAACTAAAATTGTACTATTTATAACTACTAACTGGGAAGACTAGTGAGAATACTAACGGAAGCTTAGAAACAGGAAGTAAAACTAGATAATTGCAATGACGTCTGATCGAAAATCACTGAAGCGCAAAGGCTGCGATGACGTGTTCTATCTGTTAAGTAAAATTTTAAACGTAGATAATGAACTTCCAATTTGTCTAATTGTTACATGTAATACATTTATTTTCCTATAAATGGCATGATAATCTCTAATGGTATAAATAAATAATCATCTTTTAATTAATATCTATCGCACTTTGAATGAACATCAAGGATCACTTATGCAAGCCAAATGGAAGTGTTAGGAGGGCCTATATCCATACAAGATTTATCGAAAGAAGTCCTCCTATAAAGGTACTTTCCAACTTAATGTTAAAGCTATAGAAATTCCAAATATTTTTTTATTATGATCACTGTTTCATAAACGTCAAAATCAAGAACAATAGAACATATAGAACTGCTGTCGCAATCATTCGAAAATGAAGCATAACAATTCCAGGCCTCGAGAAAAAAAACAGTAAAGATTAGCTGAATTGAATTAGCCTGAACATGAATTAGCCTAAAAGCTGTGTGTGATGCAGCGTCTTGATAAATCAAAAATAATCTACACCGACGAACAAACTGCGGATTTTACTAGTTATTCGCAATATAATACAATTCATTCCCAGGTTATGCCGTCTTTAATGTAATCCTGTATACTATAAAACGATTTATTTATCTTTTTTTTCTATACTTAATTAAATTTTATTTAATGATAAACTTAATTTTATTTCATCAAGTTTTTATTTTATGTTTTAATTTTATGTAAATCACAATTTTTATATCTTGAGCTTTGTAATATTTTTCTAAACGTAAATTTATTTTTTATAAATATATTGATTAAAAATATATCATCAAAATAAATATATCATCAAAACAAGGTATCTTGGCACGAACTATTGGGAAATAACTTAAAAAATTGCGGTAAAATGAATTCGAGAAAAAAACAAATTCACTCGTGTTTGAACGGAAGGAGCTTATCAAGTTTAATTTTAGATCGCACACGGTCATATGCTGATCCTATAGAAACGTATTGCTTGGAGATTATGATAACTCCTATCCGGCCATTGCTCGTCTTACTGACCTTCTACAAGTATACAACTTCAAGCCGTATGTCTTTTATTTACATTTTGTTTCCTAATTACCAAAAGTAATCCAAAAAAAAAATCCTTGATTCTTTTATTTATACTATTTCAAATGTATTCCAAAAGATAAATTATATTATTAATTCACCCACATATGTCATACAAGTTAACCTTCACAACATAACAAAACTTAAAATCATGTCAATAACTAATATACAAAATGTCAATTTGGAAAACTTGATAAAGAAACATATACTTTAAGTATACTCATATAGACAACAAAAATGCAATCAGAACAGATGTCCTGTTTTAAGTGATCATAAAGTGTCTCTAAACGATTATGGCTTATTTAATAGATGAATTTACTGCTCGCTTAGACTCGTACCAAGTGTCAAAATCACTCAAAATCTCTGCATCGGACTGTTCAAAGATTTAAGCAAGTTTACATAAGGATCTACAAATATTCCATCTTAATATAAGAAGTATAAATAAGAACTTTGATGAATTAACTGCACTCCTAGATTATATTCAAGTTGACTGCGACATAATTGTGCTTTCAAAGTGCTGGTTAAGTAAAACTATAAAAATTCCCACAATACAGTGCTATCGATCCCATTATACAAAATTATTCAAAAACCCAAATGACGGTATAGTAATATTTACTAAAATCACCTTAAAATGTGAAGTTATAGAACCTGATTTTATGGAATCGAATTGCCTTATATGTAAGATTAATGATGAAATGGCAGTTATAGCGCTGTATAGATCACCATCATATAAATACATTATTAATTTTTTAAATTATCTAAAAACTGTTCTATTGTCATTGTCAAAATTTAAAGAGATTGCCGTTATTGGGGATATAAATATAGATATTTATATCCCCAATAACGGCAATCAAATCAAAGCTTTGAATATTTAAATTTTGCTGCATCCCACAGCTTATTGCCAGCACATTCGTATGCAACTAGATTAGAAAATTGCTTAGATCATGTCTTATTAAAAACAAATCTCCTTGCAACTACAGTTGTCTTAGAAACACGAATTACAGATTATGATCCTATATTGCTAAGTATTAATTTTACAATACCAAAATCGAGACCAGCATTTGAGAATAAAATAATAGACTTCACATCTATTACCAGGGATATTGAAAAAACGGACTATTCCAGAGTACTTTTTTCAAAAAATACAAACGAAACCACGGATTTACTTACAAATATACTAAGTAATATAATAAATATTCACACCCAAAAAATAATTATTACCAGAAAACATCGAAACATTAAGCCATGGAAAACTACTGGTCTCATCAAATGTATAAGAAAGAGATAAAATGCACAAAAAGACTAAAGCCCAACCAGAAAATGATATTCTTAAACTCAGTTATTGCAGATACCGCCATTTTTGTGATAGCCTACTACGAAAATTAAAAAGAAATTATGAGAAACAACTTTTCTATCTCTCTAAAAAAAATCCAAAGCATACATGGGACATAATAATAAAAGTTAGTAACACCAATACTATAGTTGAACCTCCTTGTGAATTACAAAAAATTGGAAATAGTAAGGCAAAATCTTTGGAACTAATAAATATTTTTTTGTTAATGCTGGAAGAAGCTCAGCAAAAAAATTTTATAAAAACTCTGTTAATATTAAACCGAACCCGTATAATAAAAACTATGTAAACTCTTTTGTTCTTTTACCAATAGGTGAGGCAGAAATTGAAAGTACAATAGCAAATCTCCGAACCGATTGCGCTGTTGGTATTGGTTTTACATCTAGTAAAATTCTTAAAATATCACGCCACATTTTACCAGACAGTGATCAGAGCTTCCCAAGGGAGAGGTGGCCTCTACGCGATACCTCTCCAGCTCAGTTGTCAGCTGAAGTTCTGGTACCCTCGTCGCTTACCTCACCAGCTGAAGGAGGTCCAAGGACAACTTAAAATTCTGCGCTTTTCTTCCAGCATGGTCGGTCTTCTGGTACGGGAACAGCCAGTCTCGATGATAGGCTTTAAAATCCCCTAGAAAGACGATCTGCACTGAAGGGTACTAATAGAGAGCTATATCAGTAGGCTTATTGAGATACTCAAATAAACGAGTTGTCTTCTGGTCACCGCTGTGCGAACGGTAGACACAGGAATACAGGATTTTTTCGTTTCCTGTGTCCACTAAAACCCATAGGGAAGAAAAAGTGGGGTCTTCAAGGTGACGGAGACGCTGGATACAGAGGTCGTTTCACGCGTACACACAGACTCCGTAAGAAAAAGTTGTGCTCTAACGAGTAACTTGGACAATCCAAGTGTGCAGCGCTCAAAGGACATTATATCTGCGTCTCCGTCAAAAAGAGCAAGTGCATCGGCTGTGTCTCCAGGTGGTGGTGGACAGGTAAAAGGTTAGAGTGCAAGCCTCTGATTTTATTGAGGTGTACTTTGTATGAGGCGGAGTACAACCACTGTAGAAACTTGTTCCTTTTTTTGTACCTTTGTATAAAAAAATATTAAAAGTAAATAGGATGTCAAATGGCAGTTGAACAAGGCGGTACGTATCGAACCCGACGTCGAAATCGGTGATATTATACCACAGGGAAGTTAGTCTGGAGACTGCGGGGACACCCGAACCCCCCCAGAGATCGCCATCAGGCCTGCACATGTGATCGCCAACCAGTACGATGGAGTCGGAACACGGACGAGTCGCTCTGCGGCACAAGTTGCCCAATGGGTGGTATTGGCTGCGACCCGATGTTATGGTCTACCACCGAAGAAGAAGTTGATGAGGTTTTAATTGGGTACATTACTATTTATAAATTTAATCATTTTTTTACTTAGGTTAATTTAATAATAATTAAAATATATTAAATAATAATTAAATGTCATTAAATAATAATTAAAAAGGTCGAGAACTTTGAATAACTTTAATAGTTGAGACAATGTGCTACTTTATATTATATTGGTTACTAAAATAGATACGATATAATTTATTAGTTTATAAAACTTAATGTAAGGTTACTTACATTCATAAACTCATTGGTCTAAAAAATAATGAACAAATAAAAATTATAAATTTATTTTAATCAACTTTCATTGAACACATATATTTATCACTATATTTTATTTCACTATTGTAGTGGCAATTTGTGACAGAGCCCTCTATTGTTGATTGAAACTATAGGTAACTGGTTTTAACTTAGTCTCTACATAAATGATAATATTAACCAACGTTTCCAACCAACGAAATAAAAACACTGATAATCCTAATCATTAAATGTAAATACTGAGGACATTGAGACGTATAGCCGTGAAAATTTAGTTTTGCCTAGCCATGAAGAATGAGGTTGAGGACGCGTTTACAGATGTGTCGAAAATTATATTTTCGGTTCCTATTCTTACAAAATGAAACCCGTATACTGTTTCTTTAAACATTCCCTACCATATCTGGAGGAGTTTTGTTACATTTACCTCCTATTTATTAATAATTAAAAAGCGTAGTAAAAGTATAATATTTCAGAAAGAGAAATCGATCGTTTGTTGATTCCTTGTTAAAATTAATTCTAAAATTCTTTTACAAGCTCAATTGATGTGACACCATCGTGGTGAGTGGTCACGAAATCGTTTATAAACCGCATCTGGTATTAGTAAACATTTCCATACGAATACAAAATAATAAAACTATCCTTATACTTTACGTATTACTTAAATGAAACTATAAAATATTTTTTTCTCACGTTTCTCATATTACATACATAGTTTAATAAGTTAGTCAGAGTTTAGTAGTACAGTTTATGGTTTTTAACTATTTAATTATTTATATTTACATTCGTTTTATTTATTTGCATTTAGTATGCATGTAGTATAAATAAATACTGTATGAATATGCATAATATGAATATATATACATGGTTAAAGCTTATTGCCCCAGCCAATAACTATTAACTATTAATTTTATATCTTTATATCTCTCTATACTCTCGGCAAATTACATTTACAATTACACTACTTTCACGTAAAAACACGTTTTTTTTAACCCCTGACTCAAAAGAGAGGTGTTATAAGTTTGACCTGTCAATCTGTGTATCTGTGTGTCTTTCTGTGGCAATGTAGCGGCCAAGGAGTGGACGGATATGAATGCGGTTTTGTTTAATCGAAAACTATGTTCGTCGAGATGGTTCTAAGCTATGACTGGTCGAAATAGAAACAGTCGTCTCCAAGATATTGATGTTTAATTGGTGAAAGGTTCTTATGCAATAGCTGTTATTAGGATAAATTAATAGAAATAATTAAACAATTAAAAAATTGTGTGTCTGTAGGTTTATTTAGTACAATTAAGAAACCAGTAACATAACTTCAAAAAGCTGAAAAAAAAAAGATAATTAAAAATTTTAAAAACCCCCGATACAAAAAGACCTCTGAATGATTAACTTCGTAAAATAGACACCATAGTCAACGTACGTACAACGGTCCCCCGACGCAACGACTTCAGTAAGTATATAATAATATTATTTTTATTCTTTTTAGAGGTCTTTTTGTATCGGGGGTTTTTTAAATTTTTAAATAAAATTATTTTATTATATGTTATTTCAATGACTTATAATTATATGAGAAGGAAATGACGAAATTACAAAACATAAATAATCAACATTAACAATATATATATATTCATATATATACATATATAAATTAATAACAAGACAAAAATGAAAGATAATCAAATACCTGTTTTAAAAACGCCGGTGAAATGTTTAACATTATGAAGACTTGACTGCAATTCACAACAAACACGGCGACAATCGCTATTGAAGTCGAGTTGATTTCCGCTTTACTATAATCCACGTAGGTACCGCTCAGGGAAATAACGAATAAAAATAAATAGAGCTGCCGCGAGACCGATGCCTGTTGACCGCTGATCTTAACTGCACCCACTACCACTCATCACAATCAGTTTTGATCAGCGATTTCAATCTCATAAAAATGTAGGCATAACAGTCATGTGAGATGATAGTTATCAATACTATGTTGACAATTCGACAAGGACCTCAACAAATAATCATATAAATAAACACCTACTCGTAAATCAAATATAGTAACCTAAACCAAGGAAACTTATAGTCGAGTAGTATTCTCTCCATTAAAAATAATTGTTAGTGACAACTAAGCGGAATAAGTCGAGGACGATGGTTAAATATATATAAAATAATCTGCATGTAATCCTACACTTGCTTATATATATTGTTATAGTAGCATATAAGCATAATCATAAAATAAACTTGAATTACTTTTTTCGATTTATGTAAATAGAATAAATCATTAGAAAATTTTCCGAAACCATTATCTTAATTCGTTAATTAAGATAAGTATGTAAAATACAACTACATTTAGTTGTATATTACAACAACCAATGTGCAAGAATTATATTTTCCTTAAATATAATTAATACAAACATCATTCATCAATCATCATTGCATCTTTTTTATAGATTTACAACGCTGAAAAATCCTTGTGAATCTATCTAAGTCATCATTACAAATTATTTATAAAAAATATTTAAATATTTCTTTATACACTTACAAATACAATGTAGAGGGATCAGCGGTAGTGGTAGCTAATTTTGTTAATTTATACAAAAATATTTAAACATATGATTGTTCTATCCTATATAAGAACAAGTGCTCAAAAGCATTCATTTTTATAAATATATAATTTGTACAAAAAACAAATGCGAACAAAATCAAATGAATTTGGCTAACTTCAGAATACAGAAAAATAAATTCACGTCAAATTATTGTGTTGTTGCCTCATGTAATCAAAAGTAGATCTTTAATTTAAAGAAACACTCAAGGATTGTCTGTCGTAACGAACAAAGTTATTAAAAAAATACTAAAAGTTTATAAAAGGAAAATTATCTAATACATTTTTTTGTATTTACGACCAAGTTTGTGGTAGAAAACTTCAATCTTCCTTATATTATAGCATGTAGGTAAATTAGACGTAGAATATCAAATACTAATACCAAGTACTAATTATGAAACACACACTATTCAATTATCAAATTACCCATTCGGATAATTGTACAGGCGATATTATATATATGTAATTATGGATAGTCAATTTGAGTAGTTTACTACATTATAAATATATTTTATTTTATTGTAAGATAATTCGATATTGCAATATTACTTTCGTATTTGGGTCTCATTTATTATTTAAATCTACAAAGAAAAACTTACCACCTTCAAACTTTTTATGAGAAATATAATATAATCTGATAAGGAGTATAATTTGAGAGTCATCCTTATCTGATCTTGACGATATCTGCCGAAATTTAAAAGTTTGAAAACACATTTATTTTAAAAGTACTAAAAATTCACGTGCCAGATAACATTTATCAGTTGTAGTGAATAAGATACTTTTCATCATAGGATCATCTCTTTTGATATTATCATCTGAGATTTCGTTATGACTAAATATCTTTCTTCATAGTTACCTGTTTTTTGGACATTTTAAAAAATATGAGGGCTTATTTCTGCTTATTAAATAAAAATATATATAAACATTGAAATATTTTTAAGACATTCAGTACGCACAATGATTAGAATTTTACATTTTATGCTATTATTTTATCATTCTTTGGTAATAAATCTGTAAAAATATTATCAATGCACATAAAACTCAGTTATTCTAGTTGGCTCTAATATAAGAATAAGTTAGGAAGCGACACATGATATTATCAATGATCGATAATAGTGATAAAGGAATCTAGTAATTAAAAGTTGAAGTCCCCATATAGGTACAATAATATTTTTTTTAAGCCGGAGATAGTTTAATTAAAACAATATTTACTCAAGTTTCACAAAAATCATGTAACTAACTTGGGGGTCTGTATACATTAACAACAATGAAACACTCCAGTTCTGCTTAGACTACTTTAATAATCCGTTCGTCAAATAGTCTTAACATGTTATAAATCAGTTAAAGACCTTTGCATGTGGCTATCACCCTGCAGAACGACTTAGCCACTTAGAACGACTTATTGATTTTGAGTCAATACACAATATTTTCTCACTGTAATCTATACATATAATAAAATTGTCACTGACCCATTCATGTACATGGAATAAAAATAAATAAAAACATCATAGGGAGGCTTAATAAGAGCAAGAGAACCCAAAACAATGGTTTTTCAGTTTGTCTGTTTGTCTGTATGTCTGTATGTTTGTGCACGCTAATCTCAGAAACGGCTAAACCAATTTGAATGCGGTTTTCAGAAATATGTTATGATAGTCTTCACTTAACATTTAGTGTTTGTTTTATCTAAATCGGTTAAGAAATAAAAAAGTTATGACCATTTATGTCAATCATGTGATAGGTACCAAGCAAATCTTATTCTATACATGTAAGAAATCTGTAGAGGAGTAGTCTTTGTACATTTAAAATATTAAAAAAAATAAACCAGGATGTGAAGTGATAACTAACAAAATCCATTTTCAGCATTTTTTAAATCTTTGTCTGTTTATCTGTTTGTCTTTTAGTTGTGCACAAAACACGAAAAAAAAATTTGAGACCATTATATAAGTAAGATAACCCAAAACAATGTTTTTTTCATTTTGTCTGTTCGTCTGTATGTCTGTATGTTTGTGCACGCTAATCTCAGAAACGGGTTAATCCATTTTGATGCAGTTTTCGGCAATATATTGTCATGGGATTCACTTTACATTTAGTTTTATTTTTAACGATTGGTTAACAAATAAAGAAGTTAATAATTTGTTATTGTCTTATTTTGAATGTTTAAAGTTTTTACATACATTGGTAAATACAAAAGGTACTTTTTTTCAAATACGAAATCTACGCGTACGAAGTCGCAGGCACAGCTAGTTTTAAATATAATTGTAACACATTATTTTTGAAATAACATTTTCAAACTACAATGCTTTTTTAAAAATAAATATAGAATGAAAAATAAACCGATACGAGTAGAGATTCGAACCCGCGAATTACCACCGTTCCGATAAAGACGTCCCGATAAGCAATACGTTACCTTAATTGATAGAGAGACGGGACGGTTTCCCAGAGTCGCGGGTTCGGTATCAGTTTATTTATCATTTTATATTTATTTAAAATAAATTATACGCTTAACACTATGAGGAGAAGTAACATCACAAGTCGTGCACTGCCAGGACAACCTTGTATTAACATCGGATTCCCAATTAGGTGACTTAGATGGCAGCACACAAGTAATGTGGAAGTTACGTTCACATGATGAACAAATAAGAGGGTCGTGAACCGCTCTAAAACAATTATTACAGCAAGTGTACTCCATTGAAGATTGATGAATAACAAATAAAAACAACTCAAAAAACTTTTTGCCGACGATTGTCGCTATCGTTGGTTGGACTTGAACTTGCAACGCCTCGTGTGATTCTACAGATCAGAACCGCTAGACTATAAACTGTTAGGGAGAAGTGGTGAAATAGTCAATCATATAACTAACTAAATCACTTATACAGTCCAGAGTTCACTGACCGACGATGACGAGGTCACGGTTGTGAGTAATATGTCTGTTGTGAGTATCGAAAATGTTTCACGAATAAGTCCCAATATTATAAGAATATACGCAAAATCACAACAATCCTCAGCTAAGACTTGCACATATCACTCACTAGTAATTTATTTAACTATTCAGGAAAAAAAATATCTTTATCTTGATAGCAACAGATATGTAATTGCTGAGATGGATGTGTCGGGTAACAAGAAAGGATAGGATAGAAAATGGGTACCTATACATATTATGAGTATAGGTGATGGACATGAGTATAGGTCATACATTTTTAATATGTATATATTATCATTTAAATATACACGCCAATTGTACGATTATTTACAAAGTCTTTACATCATAATTTACCCACTCACCTATATTATAGACTTAACCCAACAATACCAAAGTACATAGTAAATAAGATAACGAAGTTATTTACTTATCATCGCAATAATAATAGGGAACATTCATGTATTTTTTTTTTAAAGTAAATGAATCATTTACCTCTCTATATCGTGGAAAAAAATATAAATAGGCTTGAAAACATTCTAGTTTTTTTTTCAAAGTGAAAATTAAAACTGAGAAAATTTGAGCCGTTCAAACACCGCCATTTTGCGCGCGTTTTGCGTGACGTCAAATGACACGGCCAGTGAATGTTTACTATGAACTTTTTAGCTATTTCATACATATTTTTAGTTTTAATTGCTTTACAGGTCATGGAAGAAGATAAAAATATCTTACAAGTATTGTATAGTACCGGAGTGCAAAAATAGTATTAGAAAAACACTCGACAAAGTGTTTTTTGTATTTCAAGAGATGCGAAAATACAAAAACAATGGTGTATGGTAATTAAAAAGGATAAAATATGTCCTAAATCGTGTTTATATGGTTGTGAAGATCAATTTAACGTAAGTATACTTTATTTATAATAAGTTTAATCTAATAGTTTAAATTTATAGTAAGTATTGAACATTAGAAAATTTGAGTTTAAAATTAACCTAACCTAGCTTACAAATTTCAGTATAACTTTCTATAAAAACCCATATTCTTGTTTTGGTTTTACGAAATTTTTATGGTTGTCAATTCATTTCAGGTTAAGGAAGATACAGCAAATTGTATTGAATATAATAGGTATAACGAAACAACAAGGAGAAAAGTGTAATTTAAGTTTGAAGAAAAGAGTCATATTTTTGTGGCAAAAACACCAGCTGAGAAAACATTCTCATGAATGTGCGTAGTCAAAAGCAAAGATTGACATCGGTTAATGAAGCCTTTTCAGAGTTAGCTATCAAAAGTAGTGTTTAGAAAATGGTTACCTTCACAAAGAAGTGTCATACTAAGTAAGTCCTAGTACTGCCCATACAAATGTCAATCAGTCAGGACTCAGTACTTCTCCTATTGAATGTGATGATCATAAGGCAGAGTTTTGCTTTTCGCATATTGAAGTAAATTACTAAGTGACTAAGCTGTGCAAGTTAATATTAAACCGAAGTATGGAAGTAAAGGTGTCAATGTAAATATACCTGCTGAAAAATAAAATGTAGCATTCTCACCATTTCCTTATTCAACACACAATATTGGTATTTTTCCAGTAAAACTATCTGTTTTAAAAAGAAAAATATTTACTAAAAACACAGCTGATAATACTTCTATAGCATCTTATATCTTCTATATCTGCTGATTATCAACCAAGTTTTTATCTGAGTCAAGTGAAGTAGAAAATGATTCAGAGGAAGAAACATTTTAAAAATGTAATGTGTAGTAGTAGCATGGTAAATGCTATTAAAAAAGAGTTTGTAGGTATTTGTTTTGTTAGAGTTGTTTGAGTATTGAGAAAATGTTTTAGAATAACCTAAACAATCATATCATTTAATACTACTTTAAGCACGAAAATATAGGTTTAAATTATTTATTTTTCTCAGTAACACTGATACCACAGTATGAACTTCGACGCCGATAATTTGAATAGCGTGTCAAATGACCTCACATTTCCTTTCGACCAATGGTGGCGCGTTTTGGAAGTTTGAATTTCGCTCCCTTAATTTACACTTTTCATAAATTATTTTGTGGCCTTAAATGACTAGTATATTAAAAAAAATGTTTTTATTATAATAAGATGATAATAAATAATCGAAAAAAATATATTTGAGACCATTTAAAATTTTTTGCATGTTGCCTATTATTGATGCCAAAGATATTTACGAATTTCTAATTGGCTTTAGATCAGTATCTATACAACAGTTTGTATTAGATTAAGGACCAGTAAACATTTTAATTAAAGTATACTTCGGATTAAGCTTCGTATGGTATGGTACCATACCATACAATAAGAAGCTTAAAGCGAAGCTTCGTATGGTATTTATATACATACCATACGAAACATAAACCGAACTTAAATGTAACTGTATGGTTACATTTAAATTTTATTCCGAGGTTTCAAATTTACACAGTTTTCAAAGTGAAACAGAGATCAAACAACAAATTGTTTTATTTGATTATTTGTTTTCGCATCACGGCAAAACTACTGGTATTTTTATATACCTACTATGTGAATTTGTGACTTACTAAGATAAATAATGACATCTGAAACTGTGACAAACAAACAAAGTTTAAATTTATATAAATATAGAATGAAAAATAAACCGATACGGGCAGGGATTCAAACCCGCGATTACTGGGAAACCGTCCCGTCGCTCTACCAACTGAGCTACCGTATCGCTGTCCGCCTCGGTGAATTAAGCATTCTATATGTGATCGTCTTTATCGGGACGGTGGTGACATCTATTAGGTTTCTTTCGAAAATCCTAACCCATGTTTCTAATTTTGCAGTATAGATTTTTGCGGGCAAAGTTTCTTACGTAGACAGATCATATTAAGGTGTAGGACAGGCGTGCTCGCTGTTAATCTTTTTTTTTATTTCAAATGAAACAAACATAGCATTTATGAAACTTCAGACTCTAGTTCCACGATTTCAATTCGCCATGAAACTATGTTCTTGTTAAACTCTTTATTGTACACAATAACACAATGTAAGTTACAATATATATAATATACCAAAAAAACAACAAAATTATTAAAGTATAAAAAGGCGGACTTATCCCTTGAAGAGATCTCTTCCAGTCAACCCTTGAATTCTTATAAAAAATAACATGTAACATGGTAGAAAACTACAAAATTTGAAATAAAATAATAAAATAATAATAATAATAATAGATGTGTACAAAAAAATACATAACAATAATAAAAAAGTATTAACTAAAAAGTCTTATGAATAAGTAATAAAGAAAAAACTAATTAATTACTACCGATCACACTCATAAAACTTGCGGAGGTTGCGCTTATATGACTTTAACGAAGGCGATTTTTGGATGTCAGGCGGCAGATTATTCCAAAGTTTTACTGCAAGAGCTGTAAATGACTTGGCATAGCAATGGGAATTACAGGTTGGAAACTTAAGTCTCAAATTATCCGTAGATCTTAGGCGACTGCCACTAATGCCGGCTTGGTACTTAAAACGCTCTTTTAATTATGTAGGTGTCATAGGGTTAAATAGAATATTGTAAAGCAGAGCCAGTGTGTGCAAGTGTAATTTGATCAGGGGTAAATTTAATTTCTTACGTGATTCCGTAATATGATCATATTTACGTAAACTAAAAACAAACCTTATTGCCACATTTTGGAGAAGTTCGAGCTTGCACACTAACTCTTCTTCTGATGATGATCATAGCTTTAGTTTTTACTGGGAGAAAATTTTGGAGTCGTTTAAGCGAATGAAAGGAGGAAAATACCTTACGACTGACATTAGTAATATGAGGTGTCCAGGAAAGCGTTTGATCTAAAGTGATGCCTAAATTACGATCAGTAGAGGAAAGGGGATAGGAGTACCATCAAGTAAGATGTCAGGCAGTTCTGTTCGCTGTTGTACAGATACGAAATACTTACTACCTACAATTATTGCCTGTGATTTCAGGGGATTTATTAAAAAGCCAAAGTATTTTGGCCACTTTGAAATTGAAACAAGATCACCGTTTATCTTATGAATGGCATCAGCAAGGTATGTAATCGAGGCCGCAGTACAAATTTGCAAATCATCAGCATATAAGTGGTAAGAACAAGTAAGAGAGGAAGTAATGTTATTAATGAAAAAAGAGAATAAAAGTGGAGAGAGAAACCCGCCCTGGGGTACACCCGCTGTGACTGTACAAGGTTTAGACAAACCATTGTTGTCTTTAGCTAATTGGAGACGGCCTAAAAGATATGACCGAAACCAAGAAATAGCAACTGGTTACATGTTAATTTGACTGAGACAACCTATGAGAATGTCGAATTCAATACAGTTAAAGGCATTACTGAAATCGGGAAGTACTAGAACTGTCAACTTTTTATTATTTATGTTGAAACGAATATCGTCAGTGATCTTGATAAGAGCTGTCGTGGTACTGAGTCCAGGTCGAAACCCTGACTGAAATGAACTAATTAAGTCGTAACGAAGTAGATGGTTAGAAAAGGCACGATGAACAATATGCTCTAGTATCTTAGAGAGAAAGGGGAGAATAGAGATAGGACGAAAGTCGGTAAAGTTTGTCGGATTTTTTTTTGGAACAGCTATAATTTGAGCAACTTTCCACTCAGTAGGTAAAACACCATAAAGTAAAGAAAAATTAAGTATATGAGCTAGAAAAGGAAAATTAAGGTATTGTTTAGGCAAAATCACATCTAGACCAATACCATCGTTTCCTATAGATTTAGATTTAATGCTTTGGATAATGTGCGAAACTTCAGACGCCATTACTTCCTCAAACTCAAACACCAAAACTACATACATTGATTCTCTTTAAATTTATTTAATTATATCCGTATACAATCAATAAATAGTTACATTTTTGTAAAAATAATTTTATAGTATTGCCTAATACTAACATTAACAAAGTCATAAATATTAATTTGGAACAAGTTAGAATCCAAGCAAAATGTTGTACTAATTAAAAGGATAAAAATAATATTATTATGTACTTATCGTAGTCGTCATGTCGGCGGATCGTTGTACGTACATTGACGATGGTGCCTATTTTACGGAACTAACGGAACGGACTTTCTTAGTGGTAGACCATAACATCGGGTCGTCGGCAAAGTTACCACCCATCGGGCAAAGTCGTGCCGCAAAGCGACCTAGTCGTGTTCCGGCACGTTGCTCGATGAAGCCGTATATGGGAAATGGGTCTAAACAGCTGCGGTACGTTGGCGAACCGGTTGACGTCGAGTTGGTGTTTGTTTTGTCGGGTTTCTAGTCGAGGAGGGTAGCGGGATCCGAAGCGACGGCTTTCCGCTGGCCACCCGCAGATAGTTGGGGGCCCAATTAGTGGGTTAGCCACCAACGAAAGGCTGCCCCGCCAGCTGCGAAAAATCCCAGGGTGGCTCCATCGTGCTGGTTGGCGACCAGGCGAGGAGGCCCGATGGCGATCCCTGGGGGGGTTCGGGCGTCCCCGCAGTCTCCAGGCTAGCCTCCCAGCGGCAAGATATCACCAATTTCGAAGTCGGGTTTGATACGTACCGCCTCGTTCAACTGCCATTTCCCATCCCTATTCACTTTTATTTATTTTTTATTATGAAAAAGTTAAAAAAAAGAAACAAGTTGACACAGCGGTTGCACTCCTCCTCATACAAAGTGCACCTCACTAATATAAGGGGTTTGCACTCAAATCTTTTACCTGTCCACCACCACCTGGAGACAGAGCAGCCGCACTTGCTCTTTTTGACGGAGACGCAGATACAATGTCCTTTGAGCGCTACATACTTGGATTATCCCGGTTACTCGTTGGAGCACAACTTTCGCTCACGGGCCGGAGTCAGTATGTACGCGCGGAACGACCTCTGTCTTCAGCGTCTCCGTCACCTTGAAGACCCCACTTTTTCTTCCCTATGGGTTTTAGTGGACACAGGAAACGAAAAAATCCTGTATTCCTGTGTCTACCGTACGCACAGCGGTGACCAGGAGACAACTCGTTTATTTGAGTATCTCAGTGAGGCTGCAGATATGGCTCTGTATCAGTACCAGATGTGGTGGGCCATACAGCCAATTGCCTGGACCTTCTGCTGACAACTGATCCGGACAGGTATCGTGTAGAAGTCACTTCCCCCTTGGGAACCTCCGATCACTGTCTGGTGAAATCTGTGTTTACGTATTCCTCACCAGTTTTCGAACCTCATGGTGTTAGGCGAGTATGGAAATACAAGTCAGCAGATTGGGATGAGATGCGGCACTTTTTTGCGTCTTATCCTTGGCGGCAGGTCTGCTTCTCTTCTTTGGATCCGTCGAGTTGCGCGGATGCTATAACCGATGTGGTGCATCAGGCAATGGAGTATTTTATTCCTTTTGCTGACGTACCCATCGGTGGCAAAGCTCGCCCATGGTTTAATGCCGAATGTGGTCATGCTCAAGACCGAAAACATTCGGCATATCTCATTTGGGCTGATGCTCGAACCCGCAAAACTCCGGATGTAAGTTCGAAGAAGAGAGCCTTTAACCAAGCTGCCAAGTCCTACAAAAAGGCATTGCGGAAGGCTCGTCTCGATCGAATCGCTAAGAATGGCGAAAAGCTGTCTGTCAAACCAACTGGCAGTCGAGCTTTCTGGTCTCTTGCGAAAGCGATCGAGTCAAACTTCTGCCAACCCTCACTGCCTGCTCTGCTGAAGCCGGATGGATCCCTAGCCCACACAGCAACAGAGAAAGCAAATGTATTTGCTTCTCTGTTTGCTGATAATTCACATCTAGACACTGGCAATGCTTCTCCAGCACATCTTCCTCACTGCGGTATTTCGATGCCTGAAATCCGCATCACTAACAAAGAGGTTTGGAGAACATTGTGTCGTTTAGATGTGAATAAAGCCAGTGGTCCTGATGGTATACCAGCTATTCTGCTCAGGACATGCGCAGCTGAGTTGTCTCCTGTACTGACACGTCTGTATCGTCTCACTTTCATGACTGGAATAGTGCCGAAATCCTGGAAGCTTGCTAATGTGCAACCCGTGCCCAAAAAAGGCAGCCTCGCCGACCCTGTCAATTACAGACCGATTTCAATCACCTCCATACTCTGCAAGATTATGGAGCGTGTACTGAACTCGCGCCTACTAGCATACCTAGAAGGTAACGATCTCCTCAGTGACCGACAGTACGGGTTTCGCCGTAATAGGTCTACTGGGGACCTCCTAGTGTATGCTACACACATTTTAGGCGAGGCCATCGAGAAGAACGGAGAAGCGGTCGCCGTCTCTCTGGACGTCTCGAGGGCATTTGACAGGGTCTGGCATGCGAGTCTTATAAGCAAGCTTTCAGCGTACGGTATATCTCCTGGTCTGATCTGCTGGGTAACGGACTTTTTGAGCCAGAGGTCTCTCCGAGTAGTTGTTGACGAGTGTTCCTCGGAACCCTTGACAATAAATGCCGGAGTGCCTCAGGGGTCCGTTCTTTCTGCAACTCTTTTTCTGCTGCACCTTAATAATCTGTTGAAGCCCGGTATCTATGGGTATGCAGACGACAGCACAGTTGTAGAAAGATATCTGCCGAGTAGTCGGGCTAGTCGAGATCAAGTGCAGTCTGAAAGAGAAGCCATGGTGCAACGTCTGAATGACAAACTCCAGGCAGTCTCCGCAAGGAGCAATGCCAATCTTGTCAAGTTCAACGCCACCAAAACGCAGACGTGTCTGTTCACCGCCAAAAAGAGCCCTTTCACCTTGGCTCCTACTTTCCAGAATGTATCCTTGGAATACAGGGACCGACTTCAGCTGTTAGGCTTAGAGATTTCCTCGAACCTCAACTTTGGTCGGTTCATTGAGTCCAGAGCACGAGCAGCAGCAGCAAAGCTTGCCGTTCTTGCGAAGGTTCGGCAGTACTTTACACCGGGACAGCTTCTTGTTTTATACAAAGCACAGATCCGGTCGTGTGTAGAGTACTGTGGACACATATTTGCTGGTGCTGCAAAGTCTCATCTTGCGGTTCTGGACTCAATTGAGAGGCGAGCAAAGAGGCTTATAGGCGATCCCGAATTGGTCGAAGCCGACCTCCAAAGCCTTGAACACAGGCGTAAAATTGCTAGCATCTCAGTATTCTATAGGATACATTTTGGTGAGTGTGCGCAGGAATTACACGAGTTAATTCCCCCGTCCCCCTTCCATCACCGGACGTCCCGACTCACGGCAGGTATCCATCCTTTTGTTGTGGACATTCCACCTGTCCGAACGAAGCGCTTTGCTTCCTCATTTTTAGTGCGTACAGCGAAGGACTGGAACAATTTGCCTGCGTCGGTATTTCCGGCCAAATATAATGTGGGTGTCTTCAAGAGAAGAGTGAATAGGTTGCTAGGGCAATGCGACTTACCATCTAAGACTACATTTCACTTACCATCAGGTGGAATGTAGTCAAGCATTGCCCTAGATCAGATAAAAAAAAAATAAAATAAAATAAATTTTTGATGACTTAGACTATACGATTTGATATTGGTATTTCGTTGGTACAGCGATACGGTTGCTCAGTTGGTAGAGCGACGGGACGGTTTCCCAGTAGTCGCAAGTTCGAATCCTTGCCCGTATCGATTTATTTTCGTTCTACATTTATATAAATTTAAATGTATAACCCTTGTTGAGACTGTCAGTACATTAAGTAAATTATATACACACATAATTTACATAATTTTGCACAGACCATACCCCTTAAATCTATCTTTGCGTCGCAAGTCCCAGGGATTGTTTGCACTCCTCTCCTTGCAACGCGATGGGCCCGACACCCACACGGTGAATCCATGGATTGCTAAGAGGCGTGGTTGTCTGACTACTAAATATCTGTTTCGTAATAGATCACCTTCTCTCGGTGTGTTTAAGTAAAATAAGCTCTCTTTTTTAGATAACAGAAAAGGCTCACTGCTTGGATTCCACGTCACTTTGGAATTGTAGGAAATGACAGTTGTCTCTTGGCGTCACTTTCACTTGAACTTGTGAAAATTAAAATAACCTTTTAGGGCTTGATATCTCTCGCCAAATTTGAATGTTTAATGCTTCCGTACAGACAAGAATCCCAAAACGTCTCTGATTTTCTTATTTCAAATATGCTAATCGACGGATTATTACTGCTTATTGTCGTTGTTTTAGGTTATGAAAAAAAAACAATAATCATAATTCCTGCCATATCACCTGATAAATATCAAATTGCAACTTCAAATTTCCAACCCCCGTTGTGATATTTATATTCTACATGATATTAGCAAAATATGTGGTACCAAGCCAAGAAGCTCAAAGAAAGAAAGAAGGAGTATGTGTTAGACAACAGCTATATAACGTTACACAATCGCTTACGTTTGCCATTTTGCTATGGGGTTAGAGCAGAATCCGGTTAGATTCTTCTGTATCAATATGGATACCTATGGATACCTATAGTGTACGTATATCCGATGCACTAAATAAGTTTTTTTAGGACTTACTTTAAATGCTGCTTAATAAAATGAATCTTATTAAAAAAAGTTTAAACTAACTAAAGTATGACTGAAAATATATAGACTAGTTCTAGTTTATTCCTAAACTAAATTTTATTGCCGTTACCGTACTTAATTTTATTACCGTTTATCGTCAATGGATAAGTAACAAATATCCAAACCCCTATTATTATTTATATTAACTGTAACATAATTGGAAGTTTCTAAATACAATTATTTATTGTTTTTAACTTTTAATATGTTAATATTTTGCCAGAAGCTAGAAATATCTAGTATTATTTATAGTAAATTATGTTTTTACAGTTATACTATCATGTAATCTATAGTTAATTTTAGTATCTAATTGTAATTAACATTGCAGGTCCCGAAAGACAACCCCACGGGGAGCATGGCCTTCTTACGTGACATGACTTCATTTGGCTAAAACAGTTTAAAATATTTTATATGTACATGTAATTTACTACAAAATGTTATTAGTGAAATGGTAATTTTTGTTATGAGGATGTATTAATTACAGATTTTACCTATTTACTAAGAAAATAACACAAGTACAAAACCGATATAAGTGACTTCAAGCTCCTTTTGTAAATATTTAAAGGAAACTCGATGAAAGGAACTCGAAACCACACTGACTTAATGAATTAATTATCTTATAAATTGAGATGATCGAATCTCTGTTGTTCTATAAAATGTTCTGTTCAACGGCTTCTGTTTTTTCACTTCAACATATTGTATGATACTTCTGAATTATTATATAAAAATTCTAAATTAGATAACTATTGTGACTCGTGATGTTCACAATGACGTCAGTTTTATTTGATAAAATGTCATGCGTCCTTTGTTTCTGAAAACATTGAAAAACAAAAAGCTTATCCGCTTTTGTTTAAATTTTTAAACAATTTTTTTTTTATTTATTTCACATTTATGTATACACAATACATATAAGATACTTATTTTAACATCATTTGTACAAAGGCACTGTTTATTAAAAAAAAAGAGTAAGAAAGTGAAAAAATATATATATTTGCGCACCAGACGAACACTTGGAAAAAGTACCTAAAGTAGACAAACCTTAAAGATCATTAAAACATTCTTAACTAATGTAATATAAACATCTAAACTATAAATATTAATGTACATTGGCAGATAGTGTACTACTTACTACTAGTTCTTATTGCCTTATAATTTACGTTAGATTTATTGAAGGACCGTTATTTATAAGTATGAGTAATTGCAGCATTTGGTACCGATTAATTAGAATTAATTCAAGAAAGACGTCATAACTAGACTTCTGGTACCATAGCCAGAGAATGCTACTTTATTTACGGTAGTTAACAATTCTAAGCGCCACGTGTTCTATATCAATCGGTAGCAAAGCAGAAAATCGCATCTTTGCTGTATTGAAATTGTTATATGTAAATTTTATTTTAGTGCTTTAAAGCAAACTCCTTATATTTTCTTAGTTTTATATCTCAGCCAAAGTAATATAATACAAATTTAAAAATCTTAAATCAACCCATTAACACCAATGTACCAATAAATAGAGTTACGTTTGAAAGTACTTATACACATGTTTTGGCTTTGAAACATGGAACAAACTGTTAATTGTCTATTTTTCATTTGCATATAAAATCTATATTAAAGCTAAGTTAGTTTAGTTTAGCTCGCATAGCTGACGCAGTTTTTCATTCTTGTGTGCAGACTGCAAACTATGCAAACTATACGAATTCACGGGTATTTCATTCAGACAATAGTGCATATTTAAAATACTCCACCGGTTTCTAAATATTATACAATAGAATATTATTCATACCATATATTCCATAATACGCAAAATATACCTTCGAAAATTATGCATTACAGTATTGGCTTAACTAAGAAGATGAGAATATATTATTTTAGATATTTAGACTGATTGATCTCCTAAAAACAGAATTGGTAATTGAGTTGGCAAAAAATCAAGATTTACTGTTGACTATAATCCTAATAGTCACAACGATCACGCAAAAAGCACTGGATGGCTTGTAAGGGACTTGACTACTTTTTACATACAAAAATGAACAAGACACCCGTGCTGTTTAAAGACGCTGCGACTGTATGTTCCCTTAATTGATGTTTTTTTTCTATGAAAATGATGCTCCCAAGCGTCTTGTAAGTTCTTAATACGAATTGGTAATTTTTGAGAATGTTTTATTTGTTTGGTTTATTTTTAAAAACCGTATCTTTAAAAACCGTAAATGAAACAAAAATCATGATGACGATAAATTATGGCTTATTATTATGGCTTATTATTAAACAAAAACCAGTTACTTAATAAACAAGATATTTTTGTTCAAAGTAAAACACTTAGAGCATCAAAGGTGAATACTTAGTATTTTTAATAAACGTTTTATTTTTGTTGAACGGAAAACTCTGCATAAAATTAAAATTAAAAAAAGCAGATTTCAGAATAATTACATTTTCTCACTAAACAAGAGTCACTTAGTTAAAAACAAATATTTATGTGGATAATAATTAATATTGACTCTAGTATTTTTGTTTTTTTTTTTATATTGCAACTGTAACATTCAAATTAAATAAAATTTACATTATATGAATAACATGAACAAGGACAATATTTTCGGGTAAAGATCTATATTACTTTACGTATACCTACCTAGGAAATGTACCTCGAGCATATTTACTTACATATTTTTTCTAAATTATAACTAATTTAATATATACATGGGTGCAAGAAGGAGATACCATCGAGGAAGTAAAATGTGTATGGACGTAATAAAATTATATATTAATTTTATTACGTCTCAACGATATTTCATATTATTTTCTATTTTTTTTTTGTTTTATTGTACTGTCTTTTAAGTCTCTGTACATCCCCAAGGTTGACTGTTAGAAAATACTATTTAGCATTAAGTCCGCCAATTGTAACAGTTTTGTTGGAACAATAAAGAATCAACAAATATTTTTCAAACCTATTACATCTTCTACATTCCTGTAAAAATTCAAAGTACAGTATAACATATTTAATAAAGTCTATAAACTTGATGGAAGAAAACACATACAATGTCAATGACATGCCATCGTTCATGAGACTTCTAAACAAAGGTGACATTTTCTTGTGGTTGTACATGACCTTTGACGAGTCTACAACACTAAGAATATTTTCGCATGGTAGGAACGGCGGTCAGAGTTATCTCGAATTCAATAGAATGTTTGGCTCCTAATAAAGATTTACTCAAAAAAAGGAATGACCAACTGGCTTATATTAAACAACATGAGTAAAATGGCTATAAGCAGTTTCATAAAAAATATTTGCACTGCCATATCGAACTGCATCGAAGCTCGTAATGTCTAAGTAAGTAACTTGATAGAAGTAAAGTCAATTTATTTGTTTTTAACTGTGCCTAAGACTTCGTACTCATAGATTTCGATTTTGATAAAACGTACCCTTTGTACTTGCACATGTATGTAAAAACTATAAAGCTTCAAACTGGTAAGCAGCAATGGTACGACAATAAGAGATTATTAACTTTTTTATTTGTTAATTGATTTAAAAAAAATGTAAAGTGAATCCCATGACAATATATTCCCGATAACTGCATCCAAATCGATTAATCCGTTTCTAAGATTAGCGTGCACAAACATACCGACATACAGACGAACAGACAAAATGAAAAAAACATTATTTTAAGTTCTCTTATATCATATGTGGGCAACAACCTGACTGGACTGAAGAATTCTTTTTTATCTTGCACAATGGTAAGCCTATTTGTTTGCTGTGTAATGAATCCATTTCAGTGATGAAAGAATTCAATATAAAGAGGCATTACTCAACTAAGCATCCTACGCTGCACTCACTGACAGGACAAATAAGAAAAGACAAAATACAGAAGCTTACTGCAAATTTGGGAAAGCAGCAGCAAATGTTTGATAAACAAAGAACACAACTTGATAATGTTGTGAAAGCTAGTTTTATAGTTAGTTCAAAATTGGCAAAGTCATTAAAACCATTTGCCGAAGGAGAATTTATCAAGGAGTGTATGTTAGAAGTTTGCAGTGTTTTGTGTCCAGAAAGGAAAAATTAATTTGAAAAAATTAGTTTGTCAAGACGAACTGTTGTCCGACGTATAGAAATGATGGCTAATGATATCAAAACAACATTGACTGACCGTATGGCTGGTTTTGAATCATTTTCCATAGCATTAGACGAGAGCACCGATTTGTCGGACACAACTCAACTCGCTATATTTATTCGAGGTGTTGATAAAGAGTTCACTGTTACTGAGAAATTGCTTGCTTTACAGCCGCTAAAAGGTACCACTACAGGAGAGAACATTTTTAATGAAGTTCAAAAGGTATTCACAAGTTTTGGCTTGCCATGGTCAAAATTAGTTGGAGTATGCACAGATGGTACACCTTCTATAGTCGGCTTACGTAAAGGTTTCATCGGAATTTTGAATGAAAAAGCAACTGAACTAAATGTGCAAAAAAAAGATTTGATAGTCCTTCATTGCATTATCCACCAACAGAACCTGTGTTCTAAGTCAATTCGACTCCAGAATGTTATGAATGTGGTAGTAAAATCCATCAATTTTATTCGATCCCGAGGGCTTAATCATCGTCAGTTCAAAGCGTTTTGAATACTGGCTATTTGAATGATTTAAATTTGAAACTTCAAAAACAAGGACAGTTAGTTAATGAATTGTACAGCCATTTGAAAGCGTTTCAGAATAAAATCCGCTTGTGGGAGGCACAGATGCTGTCTGGTAACAGTTACCATTTCCCCACGCTCTCTGCGTATGAGAATATTGCTCATGCTCAATATGCTGAAGAACTCAAGATACTGATTTAGCGATTTCAAAAACATGGATGACTGTTTCAATCACTCTCACACACACACACACACTCCTAAAATCTCTAAATTTGAAGACGTGGAGTTGTGTGATTTCTACAAAAAATACCTCGAGGAAGACCATTTTCCGCAACTTAGAAAATTTGCAAGAAGATTGATTTGTGCGTTTGGCAGTACTTATAAATGCGAACAGTTCTTTTCAATGATGAAAGTTAATAAATCAAAACATCGTACAAGGCTGACTGACGATAATTTGGAAAATTCATTACGTCTTTGTATCAGTGGAATTAATCCAAACATCGATGGATTAGTTTCCCAAATTCAAGCTCAAGTGTCTCATTGATTTCGGTGTTGCTATTTAACTTTCGTAGTTTGTAACAATTCCAAATTTAACGATTTAATTATAATGTTGTACCAATTTTTTTCATTTCATTTTGTTATTTTAATAAATTGAAATTATAATAATATTGTCGTATTATTTCATGTCTGATATATAGATATTTGCAATAGTGCAAAAAATTATGAACACTACTTTAAAATGAACTACTTTTAAACGCGGCCCGCGAATGTATTTGCACACTAAAAGTTTGGCCCACAACTTGTCAAAGGTTGCCCATACATGTCTTATATAAAGGTCCCCCTGTATGAATTATTGATAATATTTTTTTTTCGTGTTGTGTGCCCAACTAAAGACAAACAGATAAACATACAAAGATTTTAAAAATGCTCAAAATGGATTCTGTTAGTTATCACTTTAAATCCTGGTATAATTTTATTAATATTTTCAATGTACAAAGACTACTCCTCTACAGATTTATTACATGTATAGAATAAGATTTTCTTGGTACCTATCACGTGATTGACATAAATTGACAAAACTTTTTTATTTCTAATCAGATTTAGATGAAATAAATCAGATTTAGATTGTAATAATATATTCCTGAAAACCGCATTCAAGTTGGTTAATCCGTTACTGAGGTTAGCGTGCACAAACATACAGACATACATACATACAGAAAAACAGAAAAACTGAAAAACCATTTTTTTGGGTATTCTTGCTCTTATAAAGTTCCCTATGATGTTTTTTTTTTAATATTTTCCATGTACAAACATGGATCAGTGACGATTTTATTATATGTATAGATACATATAGATCCGTTCACATTTTTAAGAAAGTCCTTTTTGTCTTAATACCTTATTTCTTAATAAGGTTATTTCTTGTACTGGGACAAACATACATTTTATTGAGATTTTGATGTGTAATTTCTTACACAGTCCTTATTTTTACTTTTTTAATGTTGCTCTTTTTTTTGAGTCTATAAATTCAACTGTTTAATTAAATTAAGAAGCATACAAGCAGAAAAACAAATGCCTAAATACTCTCTAACAGCATGAAGAAAAAAGTATCGCAATACCAACTTTCTCTGAAATACATCAAATACTTTTAAGATATAAAAAAACAGTTGATTTTTTTTTTTTTTTTTTTTTTTTTTTATATTCTCTAGGGCAATGCTTGACTACATTCCACCTGATGGTAAGTGGAATGTAGTCTTAGGTGGTAAGGCGCATTACCCTAGCAACCTATTCACTCTTCGCTTGAAGACACCCACATTGTATTCGGTCGGAAATACCGACGCAGGCAAGCTGTTCCAATCCTTTGCTGTACGCAGTAAAAATGAGGAAGCAAAGCGCTTCGTTCGGACAGGTGGAATGTCCACAACAAAAGGATGAAAACCTGCCGTGCGTCGGGACGTCCGGTGATGGAAGGGGGACGGGGGAATTAAATTGTGTAATTCCTGCGCACACTCACCAAAATGTATCCTATAGAATACTGAGAGGCTAGCAATTCTACGCCTGTGCTCAAGGCTTTGGAGTTTGGCTCCGACCAATTCGGGATCGCCTATAAGCCTCTTTGCTCGCCTCTCAATTGAGTCCAGAACCGCAAGATGAGACTTTGCGGCACCAGCAAATATGTGACAACAGTACTCTACACACGACCGGATCTGCGCTTTGTATAAAACAAGAAGCTGTCCCGGTGTAAAGTACTGCCGAACCTTCGCCAGAACGGCAAGCTTTGCTGCTGCTGCTCTTGCTCTGGACTCAATGAACCGACCAAAGTTGAGGTTCGAGGAAATCTCTAAGCCTAACAACTGAAGCCGGTCACTGTATTCCAAGGATACTTTCTGGAAAGTAGGAGCCAAGGTGAAAGGGCTCCTTTTGGCGGTGAATAGACACGTCTGCGTTTTGGTGGCGTTGAACTTGACAAGATTGGCATTGCTCCATGCGGAGACTGCCTGAAGTTTGTCATTCAAACGTTGCACCATGGCTTCTCTTTCAGACTGTACTTGATCTCGACTAGCCCGAGTACTCGGCAGATATCTTTCTAATTTGGTTGATTAGGAAAGTTTTAGTTCAAGGCGCCGATGAAAGTCTACTATATCAACGAAATCTGTTGTATAAATAGTTATAACAAACCTTCTTTATAGTTTTATTACTTGTGCTATGTTTATTATATTAATATTTAAGATACTATCATATAACCACAACTTCTTTATCACAATTGTCTAATCAAACGGAATAAATTAAATACAGTTTATAAGGTCCTATCTTCGTATTACCAGAGATAACAGAATTGATCACCGATTTAGGCAACCAAAAGTATGTTATCAATTAATCATTTATTTTATTTTCACATAATTTGAAGAGTAGTCTTCAGTGAACATTCCAAAATATTCAAAATGATAGTGTTAATATTTCTACTATCGATTATTACAGGGCAATGCGTTTATGGTAAATATATGAATATCCGGTAGAAACATAAAATATTGAATATAATATTTTTTTCATTAAATAAGAAAAATATCAGCTAACTAGTCTAAAGTATATGAATTAAAATACCGTTTTAAATTATTGTCACCTTATACCACAGCCCAATTCGGAGATCATAAACAAAACTTCGGCTATGTAACAGTGCGAGAAGGTGCTCATATGTTTTACTGGATGTTCTACACTACCGCAAACGTCACAGACTATACTGAGAGACCTCTGATAGTGTGGCTGCAGGGCGGCCCAGGGGGCTCCTCTACGGGGATCGGTAACTTTGAAATACTTGGCCCTCTTGATGTATCTTTAAAGGAGAGAGATTATACTTGGGTGAGTATTGTTCTACTGATTATTAATATTAGAAATTATTCGGCATTTAGATAAAATTTTCTTATGTTACATCTAGGTAAAAAACTTTAACGTAATCTTCGTGGACAATCCCGTAGGTACGGGATTCAGTTACGTTGACAACCCCCAACATTTAACAACTACAAATGACCAAATAGGTAGGATATACATACTGAAACAATTACCTATATAGATACCTTAAATGGGTACTTATATAGGTAACTGTTTCCATTTAACGTAACTTTGTTCGTTTCCAACTTAACGTTAACTTTGTTTGCTTTAAACTGTAGTAATTAACCACACGTACTTATTAATATTGCAGCTCTTGACTTCGTCGAACTAATGCGAGGGTTCTATAAATCTAATCCTGAATTTGAAACAGTACCACTTTACATTTACGGCCAATCATATGGCGGTAAAATGGCAGTTGACATGGGTATTAGAATTCGCGAGGTACTAATTACCACAACGGATCCTATATTATTTTGTTACTAATTAATCAATTTGGTAGTGTTCCTTTCAGAAACTTTGAGATCAATATTAATTAAATAGTCGTAAAAATCAAGATTGCTTGGTATATTTTAACATTTATAAGATTCGATTATTCAATACATAGAATAGATTATTCAATACATAAATTTTATTCAATACATAGATTATGCAATACATAGAATTTATATAAAACAATGCAAAATATAATGATAAGGTAAATAATAAGGTATAATAATAATAATGATAATAGTAATAGGTATATGTCAGAAATACTTTTCGTAAGAATAATGTTTATCCTTTAATTTCTAACAGGCGGAAAATGCCGGAACAATAAGATCAAATCTGAGAGGGATAGCTATGGGTAATGCGTGGATTAGTCCTATAGATTCAACTCTTACATGGGGACCCCTGTTGCTTGCCTCCGGTCTGGTTGATGAATCTGGATATGAAAATATTCAATGGCAGGCACGTGAGACAGAAAGACTATTTAATGAAGAACAATACCTTGAATCCTCGATGCAATGGCAATTAACGCAAATGGCGGTTAATCTAGCTACTACCAGAGTAGATTTTTACAATATTTTGACTAAAATGCCAGTTCACTTGGCCGGGAAAGTTGAAGGAAGTGATTATGGTAGTTTAAACAAATTTAAATAAGATATTTAGTATTCTTCCGATTCTTATGATTCTTCTTATTTCAGAAAATGGAAGACAGATGACGCTACCAGACATTTTTCACCAGATATCAATGACATCGAGAGCTAAAGCGACGAGCGCCAACGACCTTCACAAGTTGATGAACACGAGAGTAAAGGAAGCGCTGCGTATTCCAGACCATGTTTTTTGGAGTGCATCGTCAGATACAGTTTTTGAATCTTTACGAACTGATTTTATGAAACCAGTGACAAAAAGCAGTGAGTACCTACCATATTGGAAATTCATGACGGTTTACTATTAAATATTGTTAAAGTTTATGTATAACTTTTGATAGCACACTTGTATCTGAAGTTATTTTTTTTTTAAACACAACGTTATGAAATATATATTTTTCTTAATTCTTATTTATATTTTTACTATTTCCTTGTAACAAAATATAACAAGTAAACAGGATGTTCTTATTATCGGTAATAATTGTATTATTTACTTTTCAGTCGAGAAGTTGTTAAACGAGACAGATATTATAATAACAAAATACAATGGGAATCTTGATCTTATTTGCAGTACTACTGGTAACATATATTATTCTATTCATATTTATAGCAACTTATCTTTTTTGACAGTTTAATTTAATATTCATTTTTATTCAATAATTAGGCCAAATACTTTGGGTGGACCGATTGCGCTGGCCGGGAGCAGAAGGATACAAGGACGCTACCCGCCAGCCTATCTGGGTGGACGACAAATTGGAGGGGTACTACAAGTCGCACGGAAACTTCAGATTCTTCTGGATCAATATGGCCGGACATAGTGTAAGTATATAAGATGCAGTAAGTGTTACGTGTTTTTTGACTCGGTCCAAAAACGGAGCATTTTAAAATAACACAATTTTAATTATATTTTTAAGCAAATTTAATACAAATATAAAAACAATAAAAATAAATTATTCTCGATCTCGTTTTAGGTTACTTTTAATTGTTTTTGTATTTTTGAAGTCAGAAGTTGCATTTCCATGAGGTAAAGAATGTGAAACCATGTGTGTGACCTTTTCGTTCTTAGCATATAGTATTGATAATTTCTGAAACGTTCAATCATAGTATTTAAGAAAGTCACTATGTTTAATAACTTTATTATACAGTCTAGAGATAATGATGTAATAGTGGCACCCAGCAAGTTTACTCTCAGGCTTTCGGTTCGAAGATTTAGAATTTCTCTTCTCCTTACTAGATTTATTTTGTAATAGAGGTATTTACGGGTTATTACTTTATTTAATAGAAGGTGGGCAACTGAAAGACTTCCAGCTTACCTATATAATTTTATGCAGATTTAGATTTATCTCCCTTTTTAGTTATAGTTATGTTGTTGTATTTTTATAATCTCCAACTACTATATAATACTAGAGTAGTGTTTGAACTAGAGCATAATGATAAACTATAAAGATTGCAGGTAGGTCTTTGTGCCAATGATCTAATATTTCCTGAATTGTTTATTTATTATGTCTTATTTAATTTGTAAAATTGGATATGTGTAGTTTCCAAGACAAAGTGTATTCTATTCATAACTATTCTAAAAGTCTAATTTATCTAAAGTAGGGAAAGTAAAATTTAATTTATTGTTGCAAAAATATTCTTTCACTAGATACCTCTCAACATTAGATTATGTGGCAAAGGACGTCGAAAGGAAAAGAAATCTTGTTTCCGATAAATGTTCGTAGGCCGGCATAATTTGAATTACTTCGAACAGCCAATGTCTTGGTATGATAAGTGTCTAAAGCGATACACCTGCTTTATTTGCTTAAACGATACATGATATTAGCTGAAGTAATTGCTTCAGCATTTTTCAGTCAAACACGCAAATTATTTACCATCATTATTTCGACATAGTTCAAAAGGAATTAAAGTAAACTGTAAAACAAGTGAAAGAATGAAGTGCAGAAGACGTTTTAAATTTTAATTAATAAAATCCTGAGCCCGAGGTAAATTTTGATTGTTAGATACGTGTTACCTCGTGTGCGAAAGGATGTTAGTCAAGTTAAGAATGACATTGTCAAATGCAGACAATAAACTATGGAAATTATGGCATAATTACCCTTGAAAATCCTGGCGGAACTTGAATGATGTTCCTTATATCATCGATTTTCACTTCAGATGTCGTACTGCCACGTGAATAACATTAATTTCAAAGTATTTTTTTTTAATCTTTTGCTTATATGGAACTAAATTCATTTCAAGTAACCATATTAACTTCATAGAATACTAAATTTAATTCCGCTTATAAGTTAATACAATATTTAATAATTTTAACGCGATAAGAAGTTCATTAGTTATAATACATATATGATGTGTGTTTTACGACTTTCGTTGACAACAGCTAACATCTGTAGTTATCAAAAACCATTATCGGGTTATGCTTTTCACCCATTTTCCATTACACCGATAATATTTACGATACCTGCTACCTAATGGCCAATATTATTGTATTCGTATATGTATATTTCTTTCTATCTTTAGTTACAGTAAATTCGATTATATTGAAGACATTTGGTAACATACAATCTCTAATCATTTAAAAATGTAATTATGATTAACTTTGCAGGTACCAAGAGATAACCCTGCTGGAAGCACTGCCTTCTTACGAGACATGACTTCATTTGGATAAAAAACATTTAAAATCAAACATTTTACTTTATAAATACTTTGAAGTATGTTTAAAACATATTTATTGTTTATTATAAACTAAAATAATAAACAATCAAAACATTTTATCTTTTTTTTTGTTGAGGATATCTCAATTTGCGGAAGTAATTAATTTATATCCTGTCAAAGAGGAAACGACATGGAAATCCGATCTTACATTTAACTGTAGAAATAACCTCAATCTCTTGTTGTGTAACTTCTTAGGACACTCGATATCAGATAAGGGTGCACGCAACAGTACCACAAGATAACAACATAAATATAATTATTATTCTACTTATATAAACAACTGAAACAGTTTTTTTCACCTATAGATATATTAAAATAATATCTCTGTCTTTCTATCTCTTTGCATACACCTCACTCTGAGCTTGTTCCATTTTTTTTACAAACGGTGGATCCATAAACAATGTTCATTATTTTTCTGAAAATCAGGATAGGCTTTCTTGTTGTCATCATACGTATAATTAGTTTTTTTTGTACATTATTAAAAAATATCTATTACACTTACCTAGAAAATAAAAAAAAACAGTGTGTACTATCTTAATTGCTATGTATTATATCTTAAAATTCGTCAAAATTTATTTAAAACCAATAAAAAATTCCTTTTCTTAGACAAAAGGTATTCCATCCCCAAAATATGCCATCTCCCTAGAATAAATCCTGAATTGTCGCTCTATACTACAGGAGGGCAGATTGTATTGTAGTGGTCACATATGATGGAGTAGTAGACCATAACATTGGGTCTCCGGCAAAGTTACCTATCAGGCAAAGTCGTGCTGCAAACGTCGGGTTCGATACGTACCGCCTTGTTAAACTGCCATTTCCTATCCCTATTCACTTTCAAAGTTTTTTGAAGTTTTTTGAATTATGAAGATTTTTTTTCTAAAAAGTCTTTGTCTTTCTCCTCATTTAAAATGCACCTCAGTTATATCAGGGGCCTGCACTTCGATATCTTACCTGTCCATCACCACCTGGCGACAAAGCAACCGCACTTGTTCTTTTTGACGGAGACCAGATACAAAGTCCTTTAAGCGCTGCACACCTGAATTATCCCAGATACACGTTGGAGCACAACTTTCGCTGAGTCTGCTTGTCCGGGCGGAACGACCTCTGTATCCAGCGTCTCCGTCTCCTTGAAGACCATAGGCCCCCCTTGTAGACCATATAACCAATGGCCTGGATCTTCTACTGACAACTGATCTGGACAGGTATCGTGTAGAGGTCACTTCCCCCTTGGGAACCTTTGATCACTGTTTGGTGAACTCTGTGTTTACATATTCCCCAGCAGCTTTCGAACCTCATGGTTTTAGGCGAGTATGGAAATGCAAGTCAGCAGATTGAGATGATATGCAGCACTTTTTTGCGTCTTATGTCTTGCTTCTCTTCTTTAAATCCGTGGAGTTGCGCGGATGCTATAACCGACGTGGTGCATCAGTCAATGGAGTATTTTATTCCTTTTTCTGACGTACCCATGGTTTAATGCCGAATGTAGTCATGCTCAAGACCGAAAACATTCGGCATACCTCATTTGGGCTGATTTTCGAAGCCGCAAAACTCCGGATGTAAGTTCAAAGAAGAGAGCCTTTAACCAAGCTGTCCACAACCACCAAGTCCTACAAGAAGGCATTGCGGAAGACTCGATCGAATCTCTAAGAATGGCGAAAAGCTCTCTGTCAAACCAACTGCCAGTCGAGCTTTCTGGTGTCTTGCCAAAGCGATCGAGTCGAACTTCTGCCAACCCTCACTGCCTACTCTGCTGAAGTCGGATGGATCCCTGGCCCACACAGCAGAAAGCGAATGTATTTGCTTCTCTGTTTGCTGATAATTTGCATCTAGACACTGGCAATGCTTATCCAGCACATCTTCCTCACTGAGGTATTTTGATGCATCACAAACTAAGAGGTATGGAGAGCATTGTGTCTTTTAAATGTGAATAAAGCCAGTTGTCCTGATGATAAACCAGCCAGTCTACTCAAGACATGCGCAGCGGAGTTGTCTCCTGTATTGTCGACAGACTTCAGATAGTCTCTGCATGGAGCAATGCCAATCTAGTCCAATTCAACGCCATCAAAACGCAGACGTGTCTTTTCACCGCCAAAAGGAGCCCTTTCACCTTGGCTCCTACTTTCCAGAATGTATCCTTGGAACACAGCGATGGGTTCCAGTTGTTCATGTGTTCATTGAGTCCAGAGCAAGATCAGCAGCAGCAAAGCTTGCTGTTCTAGCGAAGGTCCGGCAGTACTTTACACCTGGACAGCTTCTTGTTTTATACAGGGTGGGCCAAGAATTCGTTAACATTTAAATGTAACTTACCACGCAAACTATTGCCGCGCAGGCCGGGGGCGCGGGCGGGGGCAATAGCTCGCTTCTTGGAAATTTAGTCGCAATGGATCGCTTCATGGCGCTACAACGTTCTTACTGTGTGAAACAGTTTTATTTAAACAACTTTTCGCTCATTACTGTGAGACGCTTATTTCGCTTTGAATATGGTTTACACGACTTAAGTCGGTGTCCAAGTGCTCCTTTAATAAAGAAATGGGTGAAGAAGTTCGAAGAGACGGGATTTACACTAAATGTGAAACAAACCGGTGGCCCGCGGACTTCTCGAAGCGAAGAGAACGTGCAGCAAGTTTCCGCTTCTGTTCAACGTGATCCAGATTTATCGACGCGCAAACGTTCGGCTGAATTAGGATTATCCCGCACATCATTACGCCGTATTTTGAAATTAGATTTGAAATTACATCCATATAAGATCCAGATAGTGCAAGAACTAAACCCTAATGATTTAAATTTGCGTAAGTCATATGCCGAAACAATGTTAACTCGATTCAGTAATTTTGACAACATCTTATTCTCTGACGAAGCCCATTTCCACCTAAATGGACATGTAAACAAACAGAATTGCAGGTATTGGAGCAGCGAAAATCCCAAAGCTAAACATGAAAGGCCACTTCACTCTCCTAAGGTAACTGTATGGGCTGCAATTTCAGCAAAAGGAATCATCGGACCTTACTTTTTTGAAGATTCTCGAGGCCGTTCAGTTACTGTTAATTCTGCCGAGTATGTGAAAATGTTACGGAAGTTTTTAGCACCGATGCTACTGGAATTTGCTGGCTATAATCGTAACACATGGTTTGAACAAGATGAAGCCACGTGTCACACATCGAAAGAGTCCTTGCCGGTGGTCAAATAAATGTTTCCGGAAAAGTTGATTTTCAGACGAGGTGACATCCCATGGCCGCCCAGAAGTCCAGATCTATCCCCAGCAGACTTCTTTTTATGGGGTTATTTAAAGAGTCGTGTCTACATTGATAAACCGAATACACTCCGTCAAATTAAAGAAAAAATCATCGAAGAGATGTCGGCGATCTCGCTGTCTCTTTGCAGAAGAGTATTCGAAAACTTCAGGACTCGCTTAGATGAGTGCAAAAACCGAAATGGTGGTCATTTAGACGAAATAATTTTTAAAAAATAAATTACAACTAATTAGCTTTCTCGTAAATAAACTATTTCTAAAATATGTTAAATGGTTTTTTATATGATTTTTTCAAATGTTAACTAATTCATGGCCCACTCTGTACAAAGCCCAGATCCGGTCGTGTGTGGAGTACTGTTTTCACATATTTGCTGGTGCCGCAAAGTCTCATCTTGTGGTTCCAGACTCAATTGAGGGGCGAGCGAAGAGGCTTATAGACGGTCCCAAATTGGTCGAAGCCGACCTCAACAGTCTTGAACACAGGCGTAGAATTGCTAGCCCCTCAGTATTCTATAAGGTTCATTTTGGTCAGTGGTATTATACGATCTAATTCCCTCGGCCCCCTTCCATCACCGGACGTTCCGACGCAAGGCAGGTATTCATCTTTTTGTTGTGGACATGCCGAACGAAACGCTTTGCAAGGTCTTTTTTACTTCGTACAGCAAAGGATTGGAACAGCTTGCCTGCGTCGTTATTTCCGGCCGAATATAATGTAGGTGTCTTCAAGAGAAGAGGGAATAGGTTGCTAGGGTAATGCGCTTTTCCTCCTAAGTCTACATTCCACTTACCATAAGGTGGAAAGTAGTCAAGCATTGCCCTAGATTATATACATATGTTAAGGACCTTATATACCGTGTGGCATAGTATATAGCATTTGGTCCAGTGTGCTTCAAATCTGTTATTTGCTAACAGTATTTTCTACACCAATTTCTCCTTATTTATTAATAAGTTACAATTGTTGAAAATAAAAATGTATAAAATCTTGAAAAACTTGTTTTTTTTTAAGTTAAACGTGATAACAATCAGTATACCATTCTGTAATATTACCTGGATGGTCTCAATAGAAGACACAAGTTCTGCAATCGTTGCTCATATCATAGACGGACCTGACCCACTTTATTTTTATAATTGATTGTAAATTATTGATATAATATAATTGATTGATTTTATAATAGATTGTTCTGGTAGTGACAAGAACAATCAATTCGATGAAGCAGATAATTTAAGGCTATGTTTAATACGTCAACTAAACCAATACTAAAGCAGTTTTCCTTGATATTCATTCCTTACGGCATTCGTTCAAATTAAATCCATCATGTTAACTTAAAATGTATTTTAAATTATTACAAATAGGTAGTCAGAATTAATAAAAATCAATTTTAACTGATCAGAGTTGGGGCTGGTTAACTTCTGTAAATACACACTTCCGAGTGCTATAGCAATTCCGAAACGATCCACTAAAGATCGTTATTTTCTTGTGAGTAGTCTTTTAGAATGGTGGTGTTCTCTATGCTGCGCGTGGTCCCATATAACCGCCCTATATATCATTAGTTGGCAGTTGATCTGCCTCTATATTACATTCGAATTCAGCCTTAACCCATGTTTGAGTAATTCTATAATAAGTAGTTACTTCTATAATTACTATTTATTAAATGCGAAAAAACATCGTCGTACTTTTCGTCATTCTTTTGATTAAGCGTTGATGCATTATTTCTAAAACACGAGAAAATTACGAGTTTATTATTTAAAGAAGCTGTTCCTTCGTCATACTTTTCACGTGACGAATCGCAACTTGCTTC
The DNA here is from genome assembly GCA_959347405.1 of Napeogenes sylphis. NCBI lineage: Eukaryota > Metazoa > Arthropoda > Insecta > Lepidoptera > Nymphalidae > Napeogenes > Napeogenes sylphis. The sequence continues at coordinate 22,801,691 of OY365782.1, forward strand.
ATTTGTACATTTAGCGACAAATTAGTCGTGTTTTTTCATCGGCGTATTTTTTATAAACTAAACTATTTAAAGATGTTAATGAAAGTCACACATATCCACAATGTACATATAAAAAATACTTTTATACCGAAGTCAGCGCAGCATGATTCATGATGTATACAATTAACTACGATTTAGAGGTCACAGCGTTACCGCGGTTGGAGAAATCCATCATTAAAAATGAATGTTCTAGTAATTTGCGAAAGGAATAATATATAAATATTTATTGTATACATTGTTCTATAAATATCTTAGAAACGTTGTGCTTATCATCATCATCATTAAATTAATTTATAATGAAATTAAAATTTGTATTCAATTCTAAATTCATCATCATAAAAGGTAGCGAGCTAGTAGCTCAGTTGGTAGAGCGGCTGGAACGGTATCCCAAACATCGCAGTTTCCATCGCAGTCTTAATCGTCTGTTTATTTATTTTTAAAATATTTATAGTTTTGGATATAGTTTTATTTGGTGTTATAATCTTACCCAAAAACATTTAATGTACCTAATATGTTAAGAATCCATTTGGTCTATTTCTTTCATTTTATTTATTGAAATATAAAGGAATGGGCAAAAGGCTTTGGTCTTTTGTTTAATCCTAATAAGTCTCAAACGCTAATAATTGGAAGAAGACAAATGGGCAACAAAATAAATTTAAAGCAATAAATTTAATTTTATTATTTGTATATACAGGGTGTTTTGTAGAGGTAGAGGGTAACCAGCTAACTACAGACCTATCGCCATTACCTCTCTTCTCTCCAAAGTAATGGAGAGCATCATCAATAAACAGCTCCTAAACTACCTCGAGGATTACCAGCTGGTCAATGACCAGCAATATGGCTTTCGCCATGGTCGATCGGCTGGTGATCTTCTGTTGTATCTTACACACCGTTGGGCAGCTATTGTTGAAAGCAAGGGAGAGGGTCTGGCAATTAGTCTGGATATGGCGAAAGCCTTTGATCGTGTATGGCACAGGGGGCTTCTTTCGAAGCTACCTTTCTATGGGCTTCCTGAGAGTTTATGCAAATGGATCATCAGCTTCCTCACTGGGCGGAGCATACAGGTCGTTCTCAACGGTTTTTGCTCGGACCCTAAGCCTGTGAACGCTGATGTACCCCAAGGCTGCGCGCTATCCCCAATTCTGTTCCTCCTGCACATCAATGATATGCTGGATATCTCCAACATACATTGTTATGCGGATGACAGCACTGGGGATGCGGTATATTCCGGCCGTGCAGGTCTCTCTCGGGAAAACGTCGACGAGTGCCGAAAGAAACTTGTGTCTTCTATAGAGACTTCCTTGGGGCTGATCTCTGAGTGGGGTGAACTGAACCACGTTCAGTTCAATCCCCTAAAGACACAAGTTTGCGCGTTTACCACTAAAAAAACCCAATTTGTCGTATCACCGCTCTTCGAGAGCATTCCCCTCATTGCCTCGCCAAGTATCAGAATACTCGACATTTCGAGCGATTGTCAGTTTCGTGATTATACATACTCCTACCTAAATGGCCGGCAACACTCTTGTGAATCCTCGGATGTTGCAAGAGTTCATGGGCGGCGGTGATCACAAGTCATCTGTGACCCGCCAGCTCGTTTGCACTCCTCTTCCATAAAAAGAAAAAACCAAGTGAGTGTGTTCAGGTACCTACTTAGAGAATACATGCTGGCCGAAAAAAATCCTAGACCTTCTATTTTATTTGTAAATTTTTCGTTTTTCACCGAAATTGTACCTGCTCATCTAAAAAACATTTCTAAAATCCGTTTTAGACCGCATGTTTTCATGTCATTTTACACTAAAATGCATGCTCAAGCCACGAAAAGCAAAATTAGATACAATCTGATCTACTGATGTAGAACTCATAAAGTAAAAAAATAAGTTTAAGTTTGACATCTAAGTTCAACTTTCACAATGATTAAAAAAAACCACTAGCGATTCTGGAGGTAGTATGCATTAAAAAAAGTTCTCCATTTATCACTTATTATAACGACATAAAAAATGCTATAATACTTACCAGCTTGTTGAGTAAAATTAAGATTCAAGGTATCATCATAACAACAAACAAAAGTATCATCTACGTAAAGTAAGGGACCAAATACGACGAGCAGGTATAAAACCATTGTTATAAGTTCTTCTTTCACTGTCTTTCAAAAAATGAAAAGGCGGAGTGATAAGGCCAAGGTTGCCGGTTTTCAATAAGTAACTAACTTCAATGTCTTTATAACGCTTGCATCTAACTTTGACAAAAGGGGTTTAGTAATATCTTAAACGAGGAAAGGCCAATTTAGACGTGATGTTAAAAAATTATCGTATATCCGAGCTTTTTTGACGTTACTTATTGGTTGGTCGTCTACCTTCTTGAGATCATTTAAAAAGCTATCGACTATTACATCAACGATGGAGTACGGCCTTGGTAATCGATTTTTTTTTACCTAGAAATTTAAACGGAGCTGCTTCCGTAACCGTACTAACGCTCTGACTGCTTATTATAAGACCCGGATCGTAAGAGGTATATTTGGTATTCCGTCTACCCAGACACAGACTAAAGCATTTACTTGGTTTTGTCCTCAATCCGCCCGTCCGCGTACAGAAATCCTCAACTACATTTAAAAGTACCTTACATAGTTTAGGATTACGTGTGAGTATCGCGAGATCATCTGCAAAAGCTAGTACGGATTCTGTGTATATGTTGTTAAACTTAAACCGATAACCCCACTTTTTTTCATTTCTAATTAATATGTCTATTAAAATATTAATGTCTATATTAAATATATTAGGAGAAATACAACAGTCCTGAGCCAACGTTATAATTAAGTGGTTTTGAATAGAGAATTTTAATTTTGAATAGTATGATGCAATACTGTCGCGAACTAAAACAAATACCTGTGGTTAAAAATTAAAAAAAAATATATAAGTAAATTAGAAATATTCCCCACTCCGTCAAGTAGTGGTTACTAAAACTGGACAGAGTTTGATAAAACTTTGACAGGTTATAGTTTATACATTGGTATGTACAAAAGGTACATTTTATCGAAATCGAATTCTTAATAACACTACATGTAGTGTTGATTCTATGGAGGTGTAAAACGTACAAAATTATACCTTCATACTTCAGTATTTAATCTATCTTGAGCTTGAATGACGTAATGGGTAATTACTTAAAGTTATCCATCAATTATAATCAAATTTTATAAATCAAGAGATAAGATATTTTATTAATATTTTTATTAATCCTAATAATTTATGCGACAAAAGTATAAAGATAATAAAGACACTTATCATTTATATTGGGTGGTCATTTAGTGGAAGTATTGCCCTAGCCTTATTTAAAACAACTGCATCATGGGAAAAGTAACGGTTATAATATTAGTTGCAGTCGGCCTCGTGATTGGCGCTGGCCTCGGTGTACTTATTTGGTGGTTAGTTACAGCTGGTGATCTGTATGAAACAATTCGTAAGTTACTATATTTTAAAATATAGATAACATTTTAAATATTGTAATATGTTTGTGAAGCCCCCGCGACACAGAAATATTATAACCCCGAATGCGGGAGTAGTTATTTAAAAAAAAATACCAGTTGTCAAAATATTGAATTTTGTATAATGTAATTAATAATTTTATAGTTTATAACATTACATTTTGTTATTCATCGTATAAATTGATAGGTACGATACAGCATAAAATCAACAAAGTATTCTGTCAGGTTTAGAAGGAGACAACATAGGAAATGTCAATTACACGGCAGCGTTCACGAGAATTCAAGGCAAAGGTGATGTTTTCTGGTGGTTTTACCCAACACTGGCCGCGACTCCAACCGCCAGACCGCTGTTGCTTTGGGTACATGGCGTCACCGGGGATCCTCCGAGTTATCTCGCCAATTTTGGAATGTTTGGACCTTACGACGTAAATCTCAATAGAAGAAATGATTCGTTGGTTAGTGTTATCACACTAACTATTTCATTTCAATAGTTTTAATATGCAGCAAACTTGACCATCGGAACACTATTTCATAACCCAACGAAACAGGGAGGGACTAGTTTTCCCCGCAATTAAAATATTTAATAAATCGGTTTGGCTTTACTATTTTGTATCCCTATAGGAATAAGTATTTTGACATTAATATTTTTTATAAAATCTTATAGATAAATGACTACAATTTACTATTTGTTGATGCTCCCATCGGCACCGGCTTCAGTACACCCGAATCAAGAAATAGTAATCTACCTAACTTAGATGAAAATAGTGAGTTGCGAAAATACTATTAATATTTTTTTATAACAGTTAATTACAAACAAGGCGACATCATTACCTTATGATTGTAATGTTTCAGTTGAACATTTGTGGCGAATGCTTCAATCGTTTTATGATGTTCATGACGAGTATAGAGAAACTCCTATTTATGTATGTAGTCTTGGAGATGGTTCTCAATTAGCAATTCCATTGACAAAAAAGTTGGCTGAGGTGAATGATTACACTTTTTTTTCTTTCAAAACCTGTTTAATTATTGTGACAAATTATAATCCTATATTTTCAGGAAACAAGCGCCTCTGAACAACTAAAAGGAATTATTCTCGGCAATCCAATAGTCTCCCCAGCATTAGTACTTACAAAACTAGGATTTTATTTAGAGGAACTTGCATATATTGACGGAAAAGGCCGTGTAGAAGTTGAAAATCTCTCAAACCTAACGTATTCTCTTGTTCAGTCTGGATCATTTGAAGCAGCATTCGATGAATTTGCATCACTAGATAGTTTTGTTAATGAGCGCGCTGGCGCTATTAGCGTTAACCTTAACTATATCGTTGAAAAACGAACTCGTGACTCTCGTGGAGGTATTTCATTTCTAACACAAAACCAAGATTTCTCAATATGTATAAATATATTTGTAACTATGTATGTATTACCTACTTGTTTTTGTTTAAAAATATCTATAAACATGTAGAGCCATGTTAAGCTTATTTAAATTTATATAAATATACAATGAATAATAAATCGATACGGGCTGGGATTCAAACCCGCGGGCCGTGACCTCTGCCAAACCGTCAAGTCTACCAATTGAGCTACCGTATTGCTATCCGCATCGGCGAATTAAGCATTCTATATGTGACCATCTTTATCGGGACGGTGGTGACATTATTAGGTTTCTTTCTAAAATTCTAACCAATGTTTGCAGTATAGATAAACATTAAAAAGATGCCACTACCGAAATTAATGTTTGAAGATATCTATAAACATCTATAGCCAATGAAAAATACTTGTTTTTGTTTTGCAGATTATTTTGGTCAAAAAAAATATGTGAACAGAGTTCTTCGTTCAAACCAAAATGCGACAGTCTTTATGGAAACTTTTGTTAGACCAGCCCTAGGTATTTCAAATAAAATAAGATACGATGAACAACGAACACAAGCCCTGCAAGCTTTTAAAAGCTCTTATATGATACCTATTGTTGATACAGGTAACAATAAACTAGTATTGCTATTGATTTTTTTTTGTTTTAATCATTAAAACATACAATCAACAAACCTTATGGTTTTTTTTTTCAATATAGATATATTTCTTATTGAAGATATATTTTTTGCAAGAAGTAAAAAAACTGTTTTATTATCTACCACTAAACTTATGAGTTCCATAATATGTCTACTAAATGTTCGTATGATACAAATTTCAATGTTTGATTATAAATATTTTTTCAGTTGAGCATATTCTTAATAGCACTAACGTGACTATTACGGTTTACAACGGCAACCTGGATGCTGTGTCGAATACTCCTGGTAAGGTTGTCATTTTATTTCTTAGCTTTCACTACATTATATTAATAATGCTTAAATATTAAAGTTATAGAATATAATAATAGAATTCAATTTATACCATTTATTCATGATGTCTTTTTATTTATTTCCATAAAATACTTTATAATACTTTACTTTCACTAAACTTTTTACGAACTTTTTTTTGTGTAAAAAAAATATTTTCCTGAAGATTACGAGTTGCAATAGTGAATAGACCAATAAACTTCTGTCTTATATTTCCTTGCGGACCTCGATTTTAGACCACAAAAAACTAGTATCAATTTAATAAATGTTATGATTCATACAGGTCAGTTGGAATGGATTAATAATTTAAAATGGCCAGGTCAGAGTACATTTTTAAACCAGACAAGAAAAACAATTGCATTGAACGGAATTTTAGAAGGTTATTCCAGGATATCTGAACGACTTCGGTTTTACTGGATAAACGTGGCAGGACTGTTGGTAATGGATGGTTTATATAAATATGCAACATAACATGGTTTATATAAATATGTAACATAACATAATATATATATATATATTTATTTACACTGAATAAAGAAACAATACATACATAATTTAACAACTTACAAAAAAACATATAAAAAACATTCTTTACCAAGAACTAAAGTTCGATAATAATAGGAGGTATTTCCAAATACATAACAATATCATATATATATTTCAGGTACCATTGGACAACGCTGTTACTTTTAGAGCACTTTTGGGTTTGACAACAAAATGAAATTTTTCTAACATATTTGTATTTTAATTCATTATCAATTAAAAAACTGAAATAATACACAAAACGACAAAAACAAATACAATATTTCTTTTCCATAAATAAATTTGACTTACCTCGTATCACACAGTTATTAATATGTCGATGGATTCTATGTATATGGGCCAAACTAACAATTTGACCATTTTTACTTTTTTATGCTAAACGCAAGATGCGTCGATGCAATCGTTATATTTACTCATGTTAGCTGTTAAAAAAAATGCATAGGTTTCTATGCATTTTATACGACTTTTTATTGCAATATAAGAGCATATGTAACATGAATTTAAACGTGCAAGGTCCTACGAGTAATTAAAGACTTAAGAGGAGTTCCCGCGTATAAGGAACTTTGGAACCATCATTTTTTTTTTTTATATTTTTTTTTTTTTCATTTATTCATACCGAAATATATTTTTACAAAATTTAAAAACAATGCATTGCAAAAACCTTGTTCCAGTTTGAACGCAGTACATGCCAGTTCGGCTCGCAACTTATCAAATAACATTATTAACATATAAAAAAAAATACATAAACAATTTACATAATAAACACCGATGCAAACGCATCACCGCGCGCGCAACCAAGTCAAACGACATGCAACGACCTAGAAATATTTTTGTAGGAACTCCGAACTACACACAGGTTAGAGCTAGCGGACGGCGCATACAAGTTGATGCGTTTCTAAGCGGCTTTTAGAACGTATTTTATTGAATGGAGTTGGATGTTCGTGTATGGATATCAATATCTTATTAATTAGGAAGTGTTTGTTTTAGCGTACGAGATAGGATGCTATTCTACTTATATATATTTATGTATGTAGGTATATAAGGGTTTTATGACTATTTATAATATATTTTTTCAATATAATATCGTTTTAGTATTTATATATATTTAGTTGGTAGGTATGTAATATTATAGTAATTATGAACCTTCTAGTCTTTCATAGAAATATTTTTTATATACGTGTTTAAAGTTTTCATTAGTAATAGTTGATAGAATCTTGGGGGTTATTTTATTTAAAAGTGTAGGTATTTGAAATTTGTTTGTCCTCTTGCCATAATAGTTATAAACTCTTGGTACCACAAGTTTAGCGTTAGTTATTTTTCTTGTGATAGTACTATGAGTGACTTTTATTTGTACCTCTTTGTTATGATATTGTTCTGTTAATAATAACATTTTAAATTTATCATGTACTGGTAGAATCTTGCAAAATTTAAATATTTCTATGGTGTCTTTGGATAGTTTCATTTTAATTTTTAGAGGTATGATTACTTTTAGGATTCTTAACTGAAATATATATATTTTATCCAAGTAAGTTTTAAAAGTTTTACCATAGCTTGTGAGACCATACGATATTATTGACTCCGCCAGCGCATTATACAGATTTATAAGCACCGGAAATGGTACTTTATATTTAATTATTGAAAATTTAGCTAGCATAGCCCTTAATTTATTTATGATGTAATCAATATGATAGTTCCAGTTAAATCTCTCATCGACTATAAGCCCTAGATATTTGTAATGAATAACTTGTTCAAGCAATTCACAATCACATATCTTATTTTTAGTTGTTACCTTATGCAAACACTGATGATCATGTGCAATTATAGTTAGTGGTCTGTCTATGTTTTTTATGTGACTAGAGCGAACATGTATGACTTTAGTTTTATTTGCATTTAATACAAGTCCTGCATCATGGGACCATTTACAGAGGATTGTAAAATCTTTCTGTAACATAGATTCAGCCTTTGTTAGTTCTTTGCTGGCTATTACGAGGCAGGTGTCGTCTGCATATTGATAGACTGAGCTGTATTTGACTACGTTTCCCATGTCATTGACAAAGGCTAAATAGTGCAGTGGACCGATTATTGATCCTTGGGCGGTGCCATTGGTGATCAATGTCTCATTACTAAGTTCGTGTCCTATTTTCACCTGGTATTTTCTTTCTTTGAGATAGTCTTCACACCACTTTAAAAGTGGTCCCCGAATACCTGTGTTCTCCAGTTTTTGAATGAGTTTTTCATGTTTTAATGTATCGAAGGCTTTACTGAAGTCTATAAATAGAAGAATAACATGCTGTTTGTCGTTAAGGTTGTTGTTTATTTCGTCGGTAAATTTAGCAAGCAATGACGTCGTGGATTTATTTTTTTGAAACCCATACTGGTCTTTAGATAAAACATTATAGGTATTATAATAATTTTGTATCTGGCTGCAAATATATTTTTCTACTATTTTATCTGTCACCGATAGTATCGTATTTGGTCGGTAATTCTCGTAATTATTGTGGGGTCCATTTTTGTATATAGGCCTTACTATTCCTATTTTTAAATCTGGGGGATACTTACCTATCTGTACACTTGTGTTTATTAATTTTACTATTGCAGAAGTAATTTTTTCACATAATCTTTTAATGTCTATACAGCGAATACCATCCGCGCCAGGTGATTTATTGGTGCTTAACTTGTTGATTATTTTTGACACACTGCTGGATTCAGCTGGTTTAAAAAACATAGATCTATTTTCGGGAAATAGATACGTCATATCGTTCAAGAGATTATTGTCGCAATCTGGGAGTATCTTTTTTACGTTCATATCAAATTCTTTTGCAAAATTGTTCGCCAATGTTTTAACAGTAATTTTATTTTTATTAAAAGCTTTCAAAATTCCTGAGTCTATTGATTTATATACCCTGCCTGTTAGTGAATTGAGTATACTCCATAACATTTTTGTATTGTTTTTACATTTATTTATTTCATAGTTATAGTATTTATTTCGTGACCCTTCTATTATTTTTCGTGTTTTATTCCTTTGTATATTGTATTTTAGTCTAAGAATTTTATTATTTGTACCTTTTTTCCATTCGTTGTATAGCTCATCCCTTTTTTTACAAACTATATTTATTTTATTAGTTATCCAACGCTCTTTGTTTCTTTTACTAGTTAAGTTGTTTTTTATAGAATATATGGATTGTTTATAACATTTTTCAAAGTTGTTTTTGATAAAGTTATTTATCTCTATCGGGCAATGCATTATTTGAGTTTGATTCCAATCTACGGCGTTAAGTAGTGTATTTAATTTATTGTTATCGATTATTTGTTTAAAGCTCGCATCAACCTGTGTATTTTTCTTTGTCTCAATCCCAGTGCACGACAGTACCCACGCGCGGTGATCCGCCATAACTGTACCAAGCGCTGCCGAGTATAGGTCTAGTGAGCGGGATCGTGCAAAGATATGATCAATACAACTTCGTGTTATAGTTTGGTTTTTTGTTTCAATTCGTGTAAAGTCAGATATCGCGCTCAATAGACCAAACTCAGCCATACAACCCATGTAGTAATCACGTATATTATCTTTTGATTTTAGGTTGATGTTTATGTCTCCAAGTAGGTACAGATCAGAGCGTTTAAAGTTATCATTACACAATATTTCTTTTAGTTCGGATACAAACAAGTGTTTACTCTCTGATGGCGGTCTATACAGTGCACATATGTGTGCCGCGTAATTATGAGAGGTTTTAATAACTCCAATCAAAGATTCACAGTTTTTTAGATTTACATTATTAATAATTTTTGAAATTTGTGACATTTTTTTATGCATACAATTATACCTCCGCCTCTACGTTGTTCACGAAGCACACTGTACATTTCATAACCACTTATAGTAAATAATCGAGTTAGGTCATTACACATAGAAATACCAACCTCTGTTAGGATAATAACATCTATATTAATTTGAGATTCGTATATGAACTGCAATAATTGACTGAAATTCTTTATAATGGATCTAATGTTGATATGTACTAAATTAAAATTACAGGTCCTATCTTTCGGTAGGTAATTTAAATAATCATTTATATTTGGACAATCAAAAAGTTCAACTATTTCCGATTGCAGGCCTAAAGTGGATGGGCCCTATTACCGACTGCCATGATTGTCAGCCTCAATTTTTGTTAAATCACCTGTATTTCTAATAATGATGGGTTTGTCGTTGTCATTTTTGCGTACTAGGATTCTACCGCCTTGGAACCATATATACTTGTGAGTGCTTTTAAGCTTGAGCTTGGTCTGCCACAAAAGGGACTTGTTTGCATTAGAGAGAGCGCGACGAATCGTTACCTTTGACCTCGAATCAGCTGGATCGACATAGGAAAGGATATCCTCTGATAAAACCACACACTTTCTTGCTGCACGTAACCACTGATCAACTTGATCTTCTTCTTTTAACGTAACCTGTATCACACCCTCTTTTCCATTTCTTCCTCTTAGTCTCTTCACTAAACTAATACTTTTGGGCTGAAGGTTTAGCTTCGTAGCAAGCTGCACTGTGATGTTTTCAGTATTTTCTTCTTTAATTTCGGGAATTCCGACGACTTCAATTACGTTGTTTAGTTGTTTTTGTTCTATTTCTCCAATATATTGCTCCATAGCGTCCATTTTGAGCTCTAAATGTTTATTCTGATTAATGAGGTAGATATTCTTTTTTTCAAGCTCCTTTATTTTTCCACTAAACATCTCTAACGTGCCCATTATCCCGTCAACTTTGTTACAGCAAACATTAATCGCTTCATTTACAGTTAGTATTTCCTTTCTTACTGCTTTTTTCACTTCAATCGATATGTCGCTCAATAACTTTTTCATAGCATTGTCTCCACTGTTGCCCTCTTGACACATCGCGAATTCTTCTTCATTTTCGTCTTCCTCTTCTAGTATCATAAATGATTTGCGTTGAGGTGACTCTTTACGACATCCTATGCATGTCCATTCCAGATTATCTGTGTTGCGCAACGCCAACAGTTGTTTCGTTGATAACCCGGAACAGGCTTGATTGGCGTGCACAATTTTTGAACATTTGTTGCACTCGAGAATCGGAGACCTTTTGGCTATGGTTTTATCACAATTATCACATTTAGCCATTTTAATAAGTTAGGGTTTTTTTGGAGATTGTACAGTAATAAAGGCTCACAAAAATAATTTCCGATTAATATTTATATTTTTAAAGCAGCACAGTAATAAGTGCTCAGTATTCCGAAGTAAGCGATCACAAGATCTTAAGCGCCGTACAATTTGCGTCGCTTACGCCTTAACACCGACCGTCAGAACGCACAATTATTTTAATACTTATACGAAGGTAGAAACTAAATGTTCACTTATATACAAATGTTTTATATCACTATTTATCTTAATAAAATCAGTTATTTTCGTTATTTTTTTCACTCACATGACAAGAATATAAGCTTTAAGCACAAGTCTCAGAACTGCAAGTATCAGAACTGCGGTTTTTATTTATTTATTTGTTTCTAACGGAGCACAACTATTGCGGTGCGCGAACCGAACTGAACCGGAGTTGATGTGACTGATATAATGGTTGTGTTTTTGAGTTACGAATTTGTTTTATAAGACAAAATGGCATGCAATTATTGTGCTAAGTTGTGTAAAAGTCGGAACTTAGTAAATTTGGTAGGTACTGGGAAATATAAATAACAATGCACATTTAAACGATGTAGGTTATGGAAACGATGATAACCTATGTCAGTACGTAACATTTGTTTTTACAGACTATTCAATCTAAATAAATATATATATATACTTTATGCTAATTAGCGTTATACGCGTACAATGATCAACACGAGACATTGACCGTTTTAGGTTGTTTTTAAAGAAAAATAATTTAAATAAAAACAAACATAGAAGGGCTCATGTGACATAAAAAAAACAATAAATGTAAGTATAAAATACCATAATATAAGTGAGGAGGATAGTCTTAGCAAACAAGAACAGTTCCGTAAACTTCGGTTTTATTAATCTGGAGTTATAATAAATTTAAACTTTGAAAGCCTCACCTGTAAAATCGTAATTTGGCATTTTGGCCCATATACATAGGACCCACCGATGTATAATAAATAGTGATACAGTAGAAGTATATTTAAGAATAGTTTAGTCTTAGGTACCATTACACGTGGTGGGGTTGAACGTACCGAGTTGTATAAAAAGTGGTCAGTTAAAAAAAATAGTTCATTTACGATAGAGATAAGACAATGGCGTTCGTAGCTACATTAGGTGGCACCAGGTTTTGAAATCGGTTAATGATAACCGATGCGATGGTTATTATGGAATAAATGCGGGTCCACCTTTGTAGTCATGATGGACAACTCCATGGACTTAAAATGATACACTCTCACAATCTATTGCATTTGATAGTTCGAAGATAGTATAATACACAAGGCTAGTCTAGCCTTCCCTTCATTAGCCTTTTACCCTCTCCTGGGTCTAAAACAAGCAGTTCCCTCTTGCTCAACAGTACAAAGTCTGTTTCGGCGAGAAAGGCAACCCAGTGCAAATAATGCAATAGGGCTTGACTCAGCAAGACGAGGTGGATAGCCAAGGGTGACGGTAGAAGGCACATGTAGTTACTGTTAGCCAGACACGGCATCTGACCTCTCCTTCATTCGTAGCGGTTTTCCATTCACTGAATTGGGGAGGGGGAGGACTAAGTGCATGCGCTTGCGTTTGCGCGAACGTCTGCACACCTTAATATATCCTGCGCAACAGACTGCTTCCGAATAATAAACACCGATTTCGTTAAGTCCTATGGCGATGGGTTGAAGTAGAGAGGCTTGGTGTAAGCTGGACTTTGTCTGATTCCTGCACATAGGCGGTCCCAGGTGTGAGTACACGCCGTGGTCGCTTTGGCGCACGGATGCCATCTTTACACTTATCTCGTGGTCGAAAGCACAAACAAAAAATAGCATAAACCCAACTATCATGACATTTACTAGCTCGTGAATTCCACTGCTATAACGTGGATGTGGCTGCACTCAGCAAAACGCATCTTGTCGATGAAGGAGAGCTGGTGGAAGATGGAGGTGGCTACACTTTATTTTGGAAAGGCACCTCTGCATCAGAACCTCAACGTTCAGGCGTAGGATTTGCCATCAAAAATCCTCTAGTAAAAAGACTGCAAGAATATTCTGTACACATCTCGGACCATACTGCGCCTTCACATATACCAAGACAACTACCTTAATATCATCAGTGCCATGCTCCAACGCCTGACAAGTCTGACGACATTAAAAACAAATTTTATGTAAGTTTTATGGAATTTTATGTAACAGCATAAATGCCAGAGAGCCAATTTTATTGCTGGGTGATTTCAATGCCAGAGTTGGTCAGGACTATGAGGCTTGACCTGGAGTTCTGGGGCAACATGGAGTCGGCAACATGAACAGTAATAGTCAGTTGATACTCAGTCTTTGTGCTCCACACGACCTAGTAATATCGAATACTATGTTCAGACTTGCCGCTAAACAAAAGAACACGTGGATGCACCCGCAATCCAAACGATGGCATTTGATTGATTATGCTATTATGCGCCAAGAGACATCGGTCAAATTCAATACACCCGCGTCATGCGTGGTGCTCACTGTTGGATAATGAAAAAAGACTTTTAAGGCCACTTTTAAACACGCGCCTGTGTTAGGCAAAAAGATCTCGAGACGAGGGCGAAATATGCTGAAGCCTTATCTGAAAATTTTCGCAATGGCTGCGAAAAATGAGACAGATAATGTCAGTTCTGCTTGGAAAACTTTGTCATGTCATCTCATGGAAGCAGCTTCCGCTATTTTGGGTACAAAAGACCGGCGCAGTGAAGACTGGTTTGATGACAATAACGTTTTCAAAGAAGCATTCGACAAACACCGAGATCTTCTGCGACAGCATCGTCGAAGAGGTGAAAGTGTAGCGGCGGTCAAAGAGAGTGACCAAGAATTACGCAGACTGTCTCGGCAAACAAAAGAAAACTGTTGGCGGGATAAAGCTGGTCATATGCAGTGGCTTGCCAATACAAACCAGCCTGCGGAGTTTTATAGCGAGGTACGTAAGCTGATAGGTGTGTCGTACAGAGCAAAAGTACCTTTAAGGTCTTTAAACAGTATGTACCTCTTGACTAGCAAGGAGGATGTGCTGGAACGTCTGGCGGAACATTTTAACTACCTTTTTTTTGAAAATATCTTTAAACATGTATAGCCATGTTAAGCTTATTTAAATTTATATAAATATAGAATGTAAAAAACCGATACGGGCAGGGATTCGAACCCGCGACTACTGGGAAACCGTCCCGTCGCTCTACCAACTGAGCTACCGTATCGCTGTCCGTCTCGGTGAATTAAGCATTCTATATGTGATCGTCTTTATCGGGACGGTGGTGACATCTATTAGGTTTCTTTCGAAAATCCTAACCAATGTTTCTAACTTTGCAGTATAGACAAACATTGAAAAGATGCCACTACCGAAATCAATTTTTGAAAATATCTTTAAACATGTATAGCCATGTTAAGCTTATTTAAATTTATATAAATATAGAATTTATATAAATTTATATAAATTTTCAAAAATTGATTTCGGTAGTGGCATCTTTTCAATGTTTATCTATACTGCAAAGTTAGAAACATTGGTTAGGATTTTCGAAAGAAACCTAATAGATGTCACCACCGTCCCGATAAAGACGATCACATATAGAATGCTTAATTCACCGAGACGGACAGCGATACGGTAGCTCAGTTGGTAGAGCGACGGGACGGTTTCCCAGTAGTCGCGGGTTCGAATCCCTGCCCGTATCGGTTTTTTACATTCTATATTTATATAAATTTATTTTAACTACCTACTTAACGTAGATCAAACAGCTGATTTGCATAACGTCAGTTTATTGCCTCAACTCCCTTTAGCTACCGAGCTGGATGAGCCCCTGTTGTGTGACGAGGTTGTAACTGCTATTAGAGAACAACATAATAAAGTGTCTCGCTTTAATGCCCTTCACAAGAACAAGGGTGACCGTACTAATTGCAACTCATATCGAGGTATTTCTTGGAAAACCTTCGCAAGAGTCCTGTAAAACCGCTTAAAGGACTTTTCAAAAAAAAATTTGCCCGAAACACGGTTTGGCTTCCGATCTGACCGAGGCACATGTGAAGCTATTTTCTCGGTGGGTCAACTGCAAGAGAAAAATAGAGAACAAGGTCGTCAATTGTTCCTCTGCTTTGTTGACTTGGAGAAAACATTCGACAGTGTGCCTCGTGAAGCTCTTTGGATAGTGCTAGGGAAATTGCTGTGCTGTGCATCCTAACAGAGAAGTTTGTGCGCCTCCTAAGACTCCTCCATGATGATATGCAATGCTATATCTCTGTAGTCTGTCAACAGTCTGTTTTCTTCCCCGTCACCTGTGGGGTAAAACAAGGGTGTGTACTAGTGCCCACACTGTTCGCCTTATTCTTTGCGGTAGTAGTCAAGGAGGTCCTTGATACTGTCTCTGAATTCGAATCCGTTTTTGCAAAGATGGCACTCTTCAATTTGGCTAGACTTAAGACGCGCACCAAAGTCTCGCATGCACTAATAACTGAAATTATATATGCCGATGACTTGTGCTTTTTTGGAGAACCCCCAAATGGCCTACAGCATCTGATGTCCTTTTATCACCAAGCATGCTGCAAATTCGGCCTAAAGATCAGTGTTAAAAAGACGGTAGTGATGTCCCTAGACACACATAGTCGTAAGACACTGACAATTAAGCTTGGTGAGGATATGCTGAAACAAGTTGACAAGTTTTATTATATGGGGAGCACTATAACAGCTGAATGTGACCTTGATGCTGAGATCAACAGCAGAACCATTGCTGCAGCTGCAGCATTTCGGAAGGTACGTTCCAAAGTTTTCTGCTCACACGATCTTAAACTAGCCACAAAAATTTCTGTATATATAACGGTTGTGCTGCCAAACCTTCTGTACTCTTCCGAGACCTGGTGTGTGTATCCCGGCAACATACGCACTCTGGATCGATTCCATCTTAAATACCTTCGCACCATCATGAAGATCAGATGGTCCGACCTCACGTGCAACACTCGGTGGCATTGAAGTCTATCTAATGCGTCGTCAGCTTCGGTGGTGCGGCCACGTATTCCGGATGGCGGAGGGGAGAGTGACGAAGCACCTCTTCTATTTTGTTCTAGAGGAGACCAAGCGACAGCATGGCGCTCAACTTCTTCGATACAAAGATGTTCAGAAAAGACACTTAAAAAGATGCAACATCGAGTCCTCTCAATTGGAGGGTTTGGTAGCACAACGACCAGAATGGCGTGGTCTTATAAAGAGGCGAATCCGTGACTTCGAGGAGCAGCGTAAAGCAGTCTTCGATGCTAAACGCGATGAGTTGAAGACCCATCCCCCTGTTACCATGAATTATAATTATGTCAGTGGTAAACTCACGTGCCCACACTGTGCACGGAAGAAAATTGGCTACAAGCTACAACATTGCTAAGTTTCATCAAAATCCGTTCAGTAGATTGGCGTGATTGAGTAACAAACATCCATCCATACAATCATCCAAACATTCGCACTTATATATTAGTCAGATCGGATAATGAAAATGTACTATAGCAAGATTCCATAACACCTATCAATATCAAGACATTAAAATTTCAATGAATGAAATTTTTAGACAATCCTAAGATTGACAAACCGCATAATTCTGTAAGCTTTAGAGCATTTTTAATTGTACTGTCAGTTTTTTTACTACAGTTTTTTTACTACTGACAGGGTATTGCTTTTTACATTGAAGTAGAAGTAGAAGAAGTTTACGGTCAGTTATAACATGGATCTGTCCGTTTACCCTGTGTAATTTAAATGAGTAGAAGAATTAAGGATGAATTATAAAATTTTTATTGCTGTGGTTTCGTTGTTATATATGTAATGATTTTTTTATAAAGTATTTCAAATTACCCAGCTTTATTCGTCTAGGAAATCCACTACTATCAGGTAACTACACCAAGTCAAAAGAAATTGGCTCGACAATATCCGTAAGTACTTGAAACAAAAATAAATATAAAAAAAAAACTTTGACAACTTAGGAAAACAAAATATGTGTAAACTGTAAAGTATCAATCGACATTATTGCTCTATGCTTACAAGCGATTCAGTGACTACTCACAGCAACGGCCTCACACCGACTGAACTGAGGTGATATTTAAATTTTAGAGATATTTGTATGAAAGGATTATCTAAAATAGCATATAAAATAAACCTTTAAGAGTAACTTAGGAAACATGTAAAAAATTTAAACATATTTTTTTTTCTGAGATGTTATGTAAGTTATTTTTATTATTAGAGGAGGCATTTTTTATTTTTAAATATATATCGATTTTTTTAATATTAAAAACTACGATATTACATTTTTTTCTCTATGAATACTAAAAATAAAAAAACATTCCATGTGTTTTTTTTTTTTTTTTTTTATATGATCTAGGGCAATGCTTGACTACATTCCACCTGATGGTAAGTGGAATGTAGTCTTAGATGGTAAGTCGCATTGCCCTAGCAACCTATTCACTCTTCTCTTGAAGACACCCACATTATATTTGGCCGGAAATACCGACGCAGGCAAATTGTTCCAGTCCTTCGCTGTACGCACTAAAAATGAGGAAGCAAAGCGCTTCGTTCGGACAGGTGGAATGTCCACAACATAAGGATGGATACCTGCCGTGCGTCGGGACGTCCGGTGATGGAAGGGGGACGGGGGAATTAACTCATGTAATTCCTGCGCACACTCACCAAAATGTATCCTATAGAATACTGAGAGGCTAGCAATTTTACGCCTGTGTTCAAGGCTTTGGAGTTCGGCTTCGACCAATTCGGGATCGCCTATAAGCCTCTTTGCTCGCCTCTCAATTGAATCCAGAACCGCAAGATGAGACTTTGCGGCACCAGCAAATATGTGTCCACAGTACTTTACACACGACCGGATCTGTGCTTTGTATAAAACAAGAAGCTGTCCCGGTGTAAAGTACTGCCGAACCTTCGCAAGAACGGCAAGCTTTGCTGCTGCTGCTCTTGCTCTGGACTCAATGAACCGACCAAAGTTGAGGTTCGAGGAAATCTCTAAGCCTAACAACTGAAGCCGGTCACTGTATTCAAAGGATACATTCTGGAAAGTAGGAGCCAAGGTGAAAGGGCTCCTTTTGGCGGTGAATAGACACGTCTGCGTTTTGGTGGCGTTGAACTTGACAAGAATGGCTGGTATACCATCAGGACCACTGGCTTTATTCACATCTAAACGACACAATGTTCTCCATACCTCTTTGTTAGTGATGCGGATTTCAGGCATCGCAGTGAGGAAGATGTGCTGGAGAAGCATTGCCAGATGCGAATTATCAGCAAACAGAGAAGCAAGTACATTCGCTTTCTCTGTTGCTGAGTGGGCCAGGGATCCATCCGGCTTCAGCAGAGCAGGCAGTGAGGGTTGGCAGAAATTCGACTCGATCGCTTTCGCAAGAGACCAGAAAGCTCGACTGCCAGTTGGTCTGACAGAGAGCTTTTCGCCATTCTTAGCGATTCGATCGAGACGAGCCTTCCGCAATGCCTTTTTGTAGGACTTGGCAGCTTGGTTAAAGGCTCTCTTCTTCAAACTTACATCCGGAGTTTTGCGGGTTCGAGCATCAGCCCAAATGAGATATGCCGAATGTTTTCGGTCTTGAGCATGACCACATTCGGCATTAAATCCGGTCTTGAGTCCGGTAAGAACACTCGCTCAGATAACACACTTACACCAGTTTATGCCAATTCCATATATTGACAACATTTAATTGCTTTTTGGATACTTATTAGGAAGTGCGAATTGTGTGGTTCCGAGTTTAACGATGGGGTCCAGTGCATTGGTTGTTCTAAGCATCTTGATTACGGCTGTGCCCAGATAACAGAAATCGGTTGGAAGAAGCTTGGTGCAGACAGAAGGGCGGTTTGGAAGTGCCTCTCTTGTAAAAGCCTATCCGTACAGCAGCCTGCATCATCATCATCACCGCAATCCAATTCTTTGGAAGCTATCTTCAATGAGGTACGTGAAATCAGGCGTCAAATAGCTGATATACCTTCATTAGTTCAAAGGATTAAATCCATTAAAGAAGACTTGATGGACGTAAAGGCAAGTTGCGAATTCCTGGGATCTCGTTTGGAAGGCCTGTCCAACAGGGTCACAGATTTAGAAATGAAAGTCTCCAAGATGGAAAAAATGCAGGTCACTGTCGATGATCTGCAATCTGATGTAAATAAACTTAAGGCACAGCTCTCTACTAGCGACCAAAGATCACGCTTAAATAATATAGAAATAAAAGGAGTCCCCTTAAAGAACGGTGAAAATCTGTTCTCGATAGTTGATTCTATCAGTAAAGAGATAAATTTCAGTATCCCAAAGAACAGTATTGACTATCTTTATCGCGTACCCGTTCATGGTTCAAATGATAAAGCTATTATCGTTGGATTTACGAATCGATATGTTAAGGAAGATTTCGTAGTAGCAGCCCGTACCCGTAAGTCTCTCATGGCTCCCGACATTGGATTTAAGGACTCAGTTCGACGTATTTTCGTTAATGACCACCTTAATGCAGATTACAAGATTCTGCTTAATAAAGCAAAGTTGCTGATGAAGGAGAAAGGATTTAACTGCACATGGGTCCGGTACGGTAAAATTCACATGCGAAAGGATGATACATCTCGAGTCATAATAATTAACAAGGAAAGTAATTTAAACTTAGTGCGATAATATGGCTATATTTTGCATGTAATTATTCTGCTGCTCCTTATATTTCTATGTACAATGTAAAAATTGCTCTGCTTAGTAAAATGTTTGCTATCACTGAGTTCGCTGTTGACCGGTTATTACGCTATTGTATTCCAACGTTCGCTTGCCGCGTAAGCGCACTACATCTAACTATCTTACTCACTCTTACTTTAATCGCTATGCTTCTAGCTTGCTTTCTATCTCAGAATTGTGAAGCTGCTTTAAATTTGCTTAATTATAGCGTCAAAAACTATTGGCAATTATTCTATCTTAAACTTAAATTATCTTGTCTTGATAATATTTTTATAATTATTCAATTAGATGGTTTATCTAGTAAAAAAGTTATTATATATTACTGCATGATAAATAGTTTATTTTTTAATTCGAATAGTTTACATCTGGACACTCGCAATATTATTGTTTTATCAAATACTTATCTTAATATGTTTCAATTTCTTAGTTATACGTATATAATAAGTGCGTTATTTAGTACGAATGATTATAGGGTAACTATTGATATATATTACATCATTTTTATGGCTTTTTATGGGAGTTTTTGTTGGTGTTGTATTTATGTTAATTTAGATCCACGTCATACAATGATTTTTATTGTGGTAAACATTGTAATATGTATCAATTTATTTATAAAACGAAAATCATATTGTAAATTACTCGGCGTTGTGATTGTTATCTGTCTAATAGGGCGGGGCTTATTTGTTTACCGTCCTGTGCTAAATAGGCCCTCAATTATTAATTATAAGTTGGTTGTAAGTTGCCTTGGTATACTTATTGGGACATACATTTTTATAGGGAAGTTATTGGGTAGATGTTGTGTATTATTTAAACACACATTTCATAGAATATTATGTAACGTTATTTTAAAACATCATTTTACAAAATCTGATTCTACACTTTTATTATGCTTTGTAAATAATTATGGGTAGTACATATAAAAATAACTTGTGTATTTATTATCAAAATACGAGGGGATTACGTTCAAAATCAACTATATTCAAGCGTAATTTAACTTTAAGCTCTTACGATATTGTTATTTTGACTGAAACATGGCTTTTAGATAACATATCAGATTCTGAACTTTTTGGTAGTGACTTTGTGGTCTGTCGCCGGGATCGTGACTATAGTACGACTTGTCAGACTAGAGGTGGTGGGGTTCTTATTGCCGTCCGCCGAGAAATAAATATGGAATCACAACCTTCTTATCAATCTTCGGCCGAGGACCTATGGGTAACTGTGACAATTAAACAAAATGATAAATCATTATTAAAGGTTCATATATGTTGTTTATATTTATGTGATCAAAATCAGGGAAATACTTTTTGTCAACAACTTCAAAACTTTTTGTCAACCTTAAACGATATAGTAATTTCGAACGCGGATGATAAGTTTATTCTAGTAGGAGACTATAACTTAAGTGGAATTGAGTGGGATCAAACCCCCGATGCATTATATTTAACTCCATCCACTGCCTTGTCATTCACAGAAAAACTATTTATTGACGAAATGAGTACGCATGATCTACGCCAATATAATGGCGTTCGTAACGCGTCGAAGGCTAGAATATTAGATTTGGTTCTTTCTCAAGAAGACATATACGTTACCGAGTGTCTCGACCCGCTGGTGCCCATTGATCTTCACCATAAGGCCCTTCTTCTTGATGTGCTATAACTACAGACAAATTTTCTTAAATCTGGTACATATTCAAAGTATATTTATAACAAAGGAGATTATAACTCAATTAATAATAGAATCTTAGCTATTGATTGGGATGTAAAGTTCATGTCATTAAAACTAGATGATGCAGTCAGTTTCTTTTATAACACTATTAATCAATTGTTATTTGAATTTGTTCCAACTAAAAAAGTATGTAGCTCATCATATCCTTTGTGGTACACTAAACCTTTAATCAAACTTATCAAAGAAAAATTCAAATATGCAACTAAGTACAAAATTTATGGTAGGTTATCGGATATGTTGACATTTAAACTATTACGCGACAGAGTTCACTGTTTGGAGGAGAAGTGCTTTGAAACATACATCTCTTCAATCGAAAATAATATCGAATACAATCCAAAACAATTTTGGTCCTACATAAAAAGTAGATCTAATTCAAACGGTATACCGGCCTCAATGAGTTATTTGGGTAAATCAGCTACTACAGGCGAATCGATATGTGATGCGTTTTCAAAATATTTTCATTCCATTTTTCTTTCCGATTCGTCTAATTCTAACTTAAGTCACTCTAACTCGATTGAGTCTTCTAATTTAAATGATTTTTTAATCTCCAACATTGAAATAGATCCTAATGAAGTGCATAAATTGATATCAAATCTCGATCTCTCTAAAGCTGCTGGCCCCGATGGTATCAGCCCAGTTTTCTTAAAACCGTGTGCTAGGTCTATCCACTACCCTATATCTCTACTCTTTAAGAAATCAATTTCTGAAAATACTTTTCCTGTCATTTGGAAGTCCGCGTTCGTTTCGCCTATACACAAAAAGGGATGAAAGTCAGATATCACTAACTATCGACCTATTTCAAAATTGTGTATTATTGCCAAAGTGTTTGAAAGAATAATATATGACCAGGTATATGCAGCACTTCATCAATCGTTTTCTCCATATCAACATGGGTTCCTTAAAGGGCGGTCTACTGTTACTAATCTTGTCATCTTCAATGATTTCTTAACGCGATCAATGGACCAAGGTTATCAAATTGATGTTATCTACACCGATTATAGCAAAGCCTTTGACAGGATCGATCACGAATTATTGTTGTCTAAATTATTCAAAATGGGTATCAGCGGTGACTTGCTCCGGTGGTTTTCATCTTACATTAACAATAGGTCTCAAGCGGTTGTAGTCAATAATTACATTTCTAGTTGGGTTTCCATCATGAGTGGGGTACCCCAAGGTTCATTGCTAGGGCCTTTACTTTTCTTGATATTTATCAATGACATAGCTAGTTGTTTTCATAACAGTAACTTATTGTGCTTTGCTGACGATATGAAAATATACAAAATGATTACCTCACCATTAGATGTCATTCATCTTCAATCTGATCTTTTTAGACTTGACGCATATTGTGCTCATCATAAACTTGATCTCAATCCCTCCAAATGTTCTGTTGTTAGTTTTGCAAGAAAGAAAAATGTGTTATCATCAAATTACATCTTAAGACATCAGAACCTCCAAAAATGTGAGGAGATCAGAGATTTAGGAGTTCTGCATGACACAAAACTAATATTTGATTCCCATGTAAATTCTATTATCGGCAAGGCTTCCAAAATGCTAGGCTTTGTAATGAGAAGCTCGGTTAATTTTAAAAGGGCTAAAACTTTTAAAATGTTATACTGTATGTTCGTGCGCAGTACACTAGAATACGCCTCAGAAGTGTGGAATCCGCAATATAAGACGTATGAAAGTAGAATTGAACGCATTCAAATTAAATTTATAAAATATCTTTGTTATCGCTTGAAAATTCCATACGACTCCAACAATTATCTAGATCTCTGTAAACAGTTTCATCTGCTCCCGCTTAGCAAAAGGCGCCAAATAAGTGACTTAACGTTTTTACTAAAAATAGCTAAAGGTGTCATAAACAGTCCTGAACTTCTTGAAAAAGTTTATATTAATGTTCCTTCACGAACTCTTAGATCAGCCCCAATTTTACACATTCCATTGGTAAGAACAAATTACCGTCAGAATTCTTTTATTTTGCGACCCGGTAAAAAGTTTAATGAAGCGGCGAATGAACTGGAACTAGATCTTTTTTGCTCAAGTGTTCATTCCGTAAGGCGGCAGCTTAGTGATGCATTTTTTTCTGTATAATGTACATATGTGTGTGTCTATGTGTGTATAAATATATATATATATATATATATATATATATATATATTGAAAAGCTTGGTAATATTGTGTTTTTTATTATTTTTTAAGTATTTGTTTGTTTCCAATATGTATTATGTTTCCTTTGTGTTTGCTCTTATTACTTATTTTTGTTATGTTTCTACACGTGAAAACCTTTTATTGGCCTTCTGCTTCTATCTATGTAACTATTATATTATTTTGTGCTGTTGGTTTTCCAATTAAATAAATAAATAAATAAATAAATAAATTAAACCATGGGCGAGCTTTGCCACCGATGAGTACGTCAGCAAAAGGAATAAAATACTCCATTGCCTGATGCAGCACATCGGTTATAGCATCAGCGCAACTCGACGGATCCAAAGAAGAGAAGCAGACCTGCCGCCAAGGATAAGACACAAAAAAAGTGCCGCATCTCATCTCAATCTGCTGACTTCTATTTCCATACTCGCCTAACACCATGAGGTTCGAAAGCTCGTGGGCAATATGTAAACACAGATTTCACCAGACAGTGATCGGAGGTTCCCAAGGGAGAGGTAACCTCTACACGATACCTGTCCTGATCAGTTGTCAGCAGAAGGTCCAGGCAATTGGCTGTATGGCCTACCACATCTGGTACCCTTGTCGCTTGCTTCACCAGCTGAAAGAGGTCCAAGGACAACGCAAATTTCCGCGCTTCTCTTCCAGCATGGTCGGTCTTCTGGTACGGGAACAGCCAATCATGATGACAGGCATTAAAGTCCCCCAGAAAGACGAGCTGCGCCGAAGGGTACTGATACAGAGCCATATCTGGAGCCTCACTGAGATACTCAAATAAACGAGTTGTCTCCTGGTCACCGCTGTGCGTACGGTAGACACAGGAATACAGGATTTTTTCGTTTCCTGTGTCCACTAAAACCCATAGGGAAGAAAAAGTGGGGTCTTCAAGGTGACGGAGACGCTGAATACAGAGGTCGTTCCGCGCGTACATACTGACTCGAGTAACCGGGATAATCCAAGTATGTAGCGCTCAATGGACATTGTATCTGAGTCTCCGTCAAAAAGAGCAAGTGCGGCTGCTCTGTCTCCAGGTGGTGGTGGACAGCTAAAAGATTTGAGTGCAAACCCCTTATATTAGTGAGGTGCACTTTGTATGAGGAGGAGTGCAACCGCCGTGTCAACTTGTTTCTTTTTTTTTACCTTTTTCATAATAATAAATAAATAAAAGTGAATAGGGATGGGAAATGGCAGTTGAACGAGGCGGTACGTATCAAACCCGACTTCGAAATTGGTGATGTCTTGTCGCTGGGAGGCCAGCCTGGAGACTGCGGGGACGCCCGAACCCCACCAGGGATCGTCATCGGGCCTCCTCTCCTGGTCGCCAACCAGCACGATGGAGCCACCCTGGGATTTTTCGCAGCTGGCGGGGCAGCCTTTCGTGGGTGGCTAACCCACTAATTGGGCCCCCAACTATCTGCGGGCGGCCAGCGGAAAGCCGTCGCTTCGGATCCCGCTACCCTCCTCGACTGGACACCCGACAAAACAATCACCAACTCGACGTCAACCGGTTCGCTAACGTACCGCAGCTGTTCAGACCCATTTCCCATAAACGGCTTCATCGAGCAACGTGCCGGAACACGACTATGTCGCTTTGCGGCACGACTTTGCCCAATGGGTGGTAACTTTGCCGGCGACCCGATGTTATGGTCTACCACCAAGAAAATGTGTTGCATTTACTGTACCGATAACTTGATAATTTTGGGGATAACTGTAAACGCGTCCTTAAGTATTATACATAGTTTAAAAATACAAATTAATACTGTAATGCAGTTTTAAAAGTTTTGTAATTTAATGGTAATTTATTTTAAAATTGTATAATTTTATTCTATTATTTTTAAAAGGAATACTAAACCTCTTAGCCGAAGATTCATTTTAAAATCGACTTAGTCTGAAAAGCAGACTTTATTAAATGCTTGAAGCTTAAGTTGCCTTCTCTATGGACAATTGACTGTTGACATTTCCATTTCACAATTCACATTGAACAATGACAGTTGAGAATTGTCATCCTGTACTCTGTAGTTTGATATAAAAAAATATATTATCGATGTTATTTAATTATGTGTGCCTGATTTATTAAAATAATCTTAATAATTTTAGAACCGAAATTCCGTATTATATTAAGGTGTAAAGCACTTATCCGTGCAACAGGAAAATAATATATTTGTAACTAAATTATAAGATGGCAGATATTTTGGATATATTAGATATAGAACAGCCTGGGGCGTCCGAAATAACGCGGGATAGTATATTACATGGAGACAAATTAAGAAAAAAATATGTTACAGCTAAGACAGTACGTCGCCCAGAAGGAATGCACCGAGAAGTATTTGCTCTACTGTACTATGATAACAAGGACATACCTCCGCTATTACCTACCGATACAGGTAGATTACAATTTAATGTATTTTTAGTTTGATATTTTAGATTTTTATTTTATATCTTTTTCTTTTTATAAATTATGATTTAAGCAATTAGCTGTTATAATTCGTCTATTTTTTTTTTATATTTCTATGATTTTCAGGGAAAGGATATAAACAAACAAAAGCCAAGCTTGGAATGCGGAAAGTAAGGAAGTGGGTTTGGGCACCATTCACAAACCCCGCAAGAAAGGATAATGCTGTGTTTCACCATTGGAAGAGAGTTTCAGATGAGGCTAAAGAATATCCATTTGCACAATTTAATAAGGTAATAATATATTTTTTAGTAGACAATAATTGTGTTAATACTCTAACATTATCTCAATGTGGAATAATAAATAAGATTTCTTATTTAAATATTTAATCTTAGATCAGGTTTATACATCACTCAAATTATTTTAGCAAGTGTCAATTCCAGCATATTCAGAATCAGAATACAACCAGTATTTAAAATCTGAAGACTGGAGTCAGGCTGAGACTGATCACTTAATGGATTTATGTCAGAGATTTGATCTGCGTTTTATTGTGTTACACGATAGATGGGATCGTGCTGCATTTAGGGATAGAAGTGTGGAAGATTTAAAGGAGAGATATTATAATATTTGTACCATTTTAAGTAAGGTAACATTTCTTTTTATATTATCTGAATATATTATAATAAATAGATAATAATTTACCTTACATATGTCATATTTTGTTAATGTAATATAACATTTAGGTGAAAACCAATCCTTGGTCTAACTCTGTCACTTTGGTCAATGGAGAAAAGCGAGTATATCATTATGATGCAGAACATGAGAGAAAGAGAAAAGAACAATTGAAAAGACTGTTTGATAGGACACAAGAACAGGTGACAACAATATTTCAATTATTACATTACATGTATTAAAAAGTAAAACAAAAGAATTAAAATTAATGTTTTTATTTTCAAACTATGAGTAAAATAATTATCAATTTATTATAATTTTTCTAAACCTTCAGATTGATGAAGAACAAATGTTATTGGCTGAGCTAAAGAAGATTGAAGCAAGAAAACGTGAAAGGGAAAGGAAGACTCAGGACCTCCAAAAACTTATTTCAAGAGCCGATAGTGGGAATGGTGTTGTCAGCAGCCAATCTGCTGTCATTAATGAAGGCACCAACACTCCTACTAGTTCAACTGCAACTATTGCAAGAAGACATGATAGAAAATTGCACAAGAAGAAATTAACTGCCCAACAACGTCCTGTACGAACCATTGAAGCTGTTGTAAGTAACATTTTCAATATTTAAAAATTTATAAATATTACATTTGTATAGACTCTTGTTATTCAATAATAATTAAATAAAAATGTTCCCAGACAGTGGAATGGTCAGGTATAAAGTTTCCAGAAGCTCGCGGTGCAGGTGTGTGGCTTCGTTCACAGCGGATGAAGCTACCGCCTGGTGTCGGTCAGCGCAAGACCAAGGCTATTGAACAGGAGCTTCGAATGATGAATATTGGTAAGTTTCTATAATATCACGGAGTTAGTATCCTGGATGCAAATCTTAATGCAGACTTACTTATATAATTTATATACACCAAATGGCTAATAGAAAGTTTGCCACTTTTAGTTCTTTTGTGTTCTTAACTTATAATAATTACCTTCCTTGATTGATTGATGATAAAACAGTATAATATGATCCTGCTCGTCAATATATAAAAAAGAGACATAGATGGTAAAAGAAACAGCTGAACAATTGCTTAGAGCTTTTTCAAATAGTTTGTGGCTAAAACAAATCAAATTAAATGTAACTTGTTATTTATTCTTGTATCCAAATCTTATTAAAGTACATATATATATATAATATATATATGTATATATATAATATATATATGTATATATATATATATAAATAATGTTAACAATTCTTCATATGTTACTTCATAGACTCTTCTTCAAAAGTGTTGTTAATTGGCATTCTTAGTTCCAAAACAAGGCATTATATTTATAATATTGTATTATTTTGAAATGTGTTCATTTGTAAATGTGAGAGCATTGTAAAATTAGTAGTGTTGATGTTAGTCAGTCTAATATTTTTTTGTATGCTTTACTAAGATATTAATTTGTCTAAGTCACAGCTTGTGTACTCTGTACTCTATCACAAGTACAATGACAAAAAAAAGATGTGTAGTCATGTAAGGTAATTTCTTAAATTAGATCATATAAAATAAAAGTGTAATCTAATTTTGTTTGTGTTCTAATGACAATATTATTAAAATGTTATTGTCAACGTCCTTTAGATATAATAACACTGATAATTATTCAATTGCACTTTTAGATGTTGCACCAACTCCAACAGAAGGAATTTGTAAACATTTTAACGAGTTGCGCTCAGATTTAGCATTGGCATTAGATCTGAAAAATGCCTTGGCATCATATGAGTTTGAATTACAAGCATTGCGGCACCAATATGAAGCCCTCAATCCTGGAAAGGTTAGTAAATTTAAAATTGAAAACAAAAATATGCAGGTGACATGTTTCTGGTACTATTTTTAGGATTTAAAATGAATGAATATTTAATATATATTTTTTACAGACATTAACCATACCAGCATCAATTTGTAATACCAATACAGATGCAGAAACTAAACCTATTGGAGAGATCATTGATGTAGTTGGATCACCAAGTGCTGTTAATACTACTATATAGTATTTACCCAAACACCAATATGTGATTCTTTTGAAATATAAATAAGCTTTTTGAAGTGATACAAACTCTTATAATGTTCAAATATAGAATGTGTTAGCTTGTATGAATTATAAATATATTGTGATTGAACAATATATAAGCATGATAGCTTATACTCACTAATGCTATGTAAACATTACTTAGTTTTAAGAACCTTACTTTAAAACATTTTTTCTTACATCTATGGGTTATATCAGTTATAGTATTAAAATAAAGGTTTTTTTTTTCATATCTTATAATTCAATATTCCTATATTAAATGGCACCCTTTGGTGCACCATAAGCATCTGGCATTCTCTCTATTGTAAATTTGTGTTCAGCTACAAACATTATAGGCACTCCAGGAATCTTTCGTATTCTACGTTTTAAGTCTTTGTCATTTGTAGCTACAATATAACACTTATGTTGTGTTACTCTTTGGACTATACAGTCATCAGCATAAGTACCCTTGTGCATACAGGCTAATCTTTCAAACCTAGGGTCCTTTATTATTCTCAATGCTACCCTATACTTTCTTCCAAGCTTCTCCAACTCTCCCAAAACACAATCTGTTACATATGGAATACACTTTGCATACAAACAGTCCATCATATTTTGAACTATATCAAGCTTGTTTTTTATCGAAAAATTTATGAAATTTGTATCAATAATAATGTGATAAGGCGGTCCTAATTGGGTGTTATATTGAAAGAATAGAGCAGAACTCGTTTGAGGGACTTCACGAATCTTTACCTCGTGTGTATTAAACTTTTTCTTTTTCTTTGGGTCAGCTCGCTCACTAGCTTTAATTCTATTATCACTGGAGCTAATCACTTTTTTCATTTGTGCAAATCTTTTTTCGACGATTTTTCTTGTTTTTTTTTGTTTGCCCTGTATAAGAAAACAAAATAATGTAAAATTTTAAGGTTATATTTTAAAGCGAAGGGTGTTAATAAAGATAGTATGTAATTTACCATATTCTGTAAAATAAACGACTTCCTTTTATTAAAATTATTTGTTTAATATTTACAACACACTGTTATTATTATACTGTATAATATACACGAGAAAGATATAAGCGGATTGCTGAACTTTCAAAACCACAGATTAAGAGCTAGTTACTATAAGTCAAAACTAAAATGTCATTTTTAACACGCTTTATTAGCTTTGGATGTATATATTTATTTATCTATGTAACGAAATTTTTAAACGTAATTTTAAGCTACTTTGAAATGTCGGATTATTTATTATTTTTTTTTTTTGAGTTATGGCTTCATTCACATATATGTATGGAATATTCTGCCAATTTCAAGTAACACTTAGTTAAAAAAAGCTTTTTATTTTCCAATACTTGTGGTACAGAGTGGAGAAAACATGAAGGAGATTGGAAAATTTTGAAATTTGTGTAAATTTTAATTCCTTAGTTCAATTGTTGACCAGCACCTAAAACAACACAAAAGGATCATATTTACTTATTTATATATGTGATAATATTTACTTATTTATATATGTTATAAGTTAGAGGTTTTAATAATATAATATTTTATAGGTTTATATTATTACATTTAATAAATTTACAAACAAACCAGACAAAAGGACTATTAACAAGGTTTAAAAAACATTCTGCATTTAAGGGACGAGGGATATTAGCTGGGAGAACATCATAAAGTTGATAAGTGAGTCTGGGACAGGAGAAAAGTAAGTGAGGAATCGTACCTTCGTCTAACCCACATTCACACAATGAATGATCTCTAACCCTTATTTTAGCTAAGTGCACCGGGGTGCTAGCATGACCAATTCGCAGTCTGCAAATGGTTGAGGTAACTTGTCGGTTACTTTTACTATAAATAAAAAACCAAGGTTTTCGAAGAATATCTAATTGAATTGATGCATAATATCTGTCTTTAATTAGTTTAGATGAGGACCAAGAACATTGCCAGGATTGGTAAAGGAGGAATTTAGCAAGACGATTTAAATCTTGAGGATAATTTGTCAAAAGGGAAATGGGGCTTCCTTGAATTGCTTGTTTAGCATATATATCTGTATGTACATTGCCAGTTATGCCAGAGTGTCCCGGAATCCAAACTAATAATATTTGTATATTCTTTTGATAGCAGGAGAACAATACTTCACGAATTTTAAAAATGATTGAGAACTTACTCTTACTTCGAAAGGGGTTTTCTTTAATTGCTTGAAGGCAACTTAATGAGTCTGTCAGTATTATTGTTTGTCGGATATTATGGGATTCGGCAAAAAGTAATGCTTCTAATATAGCAACAGACTCTCCTGTAAAAACTGATGTCATGGGAGGACATTTAAATTGGAGTATAGTTTTATATTTTGGAATATAGCAAGCTACTCCGTCGTCACCATCATTGGATAATTTGGAAGCATCTGTATAGATGGCTGTGAACTCAAGCCATTTAGAGTTAAAAATCTCATTAAATTTAGTGTTCGCTTCTACAGTCGTTTTATTTAAACCTAAATTTAGAATAATAGGAGGGAATAGGTCAAAGCCTTAAAAGGAATTGAGAATATAGGAAGTTTCGGTGAACTATGAATCGGGTGGGGAAGGCAAATAAATTTACGGAAACTCTTAAGAAGGTCTGGAATATTTTGATTAGGACGTATGGTATCATTTAATTCGTGTAAGCGACTTATTAAAGGATGAGATGTTATTTGTACAATTTTAGAAATGAAACGGTCGCTCAGATATTGGATAGGAGGGTCAACACATTCTAATTGTAAAGCATTAGTGGGAGAGGATTTCATAGCGCCTAAAATTATTCGCAAACATTTGTACTGAATTTTGTTTAATTTATTAATTTCAGATTTATTTATGGGATTTAAAGTAAATAAACCGTAGTCTATATGACTACGAAAGATAGCATTATATTATATTTTTTGTGAGAAAGGATGCGCACCCCACCAAACACCTGATAGGGAGCGAAGGATGTTAGACCCTTTTTCACATTTTTTAATAATGTAATCTGTATGTGCTGCTCCATTTAGCCTTGAGTCAAAAACAATACCAAGAAATTTGATTTTATTCACAACAGATGTGTTGATCCTCATAAGATATGTTGATAATTGGAGTTTGTCTTTTTCTAGTGCTTAAGGAAAGAGAAAGACCATGGTTTACTAACCATTGTCCTACATAAATCAAAGCGGAATTTAAACTGTAGGTAATTTCGGTGATAGAATTTGAACTGCAATATAGAGCTAGATCATCAGCATATTGCAAAGAACTACACAAATTTTCAACAGAGAGATCAAGGTCATAAGTGTAAATGTTGTAAAGCAAAGGAATCATCACAGATCCTTGGGGAAGACCTTTCCAGACCATTTTTGGATGAAGACATAATGAGGAAGATTGAATATGAATGGATCTAGGGGAAAGGAAGTTTAGTATGATATGAATTAACCTCACTGGAATATTCAGCTGTTGCATTTTCTGCCTGAGTACCGGAAGTAAAACATTATCATAAGCCGCTTCAATGTCAAGAAATAATCCTACAAGGTATTGTCTTTTGCTAAATGCCAATTGAATATCTGTAGTTAAAATACCTAAACTATCTGTGGTGCCTAAACCTTTTCTAAAACCAAACTGAGATCTAGCAAGTAAACCTCTGCTTTCAATTATCCACTCTAAACGGTTTTTAATTAAATGTTCCATTATTTTGGCTAAAGTAGAAGTTAATGCTATAGGACGGTATGAATTTGGATGGAGGGGGTCTTTTCCTGGTTTCAATATAGAAATTATGATCTGAGTTTTCCAGGCATCCGGAATAAATCCTGTTGCGAAAAATTTGTTGATCATTTCGAGGTTACAATGTTTTGCATTCTCATTTAATTTTACTAGGAAAGAATATGGGATGTCGGATTAATTTGACTTTTGGCATACCTATCAATGACCGATGACGATGCAATAATTTAATTTAATAAAGAATGCCACAAAAGTAATAATAGCACGAAGCGCCGCACTCTTTTTTCCGCAATAATTTTATTTCATTTTGGCCATTATTTTAATATTACGAATTATTTTTTGCTTTTTAGTTCGATTCATTTTTAAATCGTGTTTTTTTAGTTTTTTTAACTAAACTCGGCGTCACAAAAATCGCACCTCTATGATTTTTTCAGTAAATCGCTCCTAGAATCTAGCACATAAGTACTACGTATGAAAAAAATATATCATTCTAAAGTGCACTTCAATACCTTTATATTAATTACCTGTATCATTAAAAAAACAATTACCATTTCTAACCAGGGACCAATCAATAATTTTTTAAAAAAAATGCTCACTTAAGGAGCACTACTTGTGCTACCTTTTAAGGGTATAAAAGCTCATGTAAAGGTAAAAAATGGGTCAGTCGCTACTCAGACTTCAGAGTGAACACACCGGAACAACATACGCAAGAGAACAGTACCTGAAGATGGATACAACCCCTGATAAAGCCGCTCAAATCATTGCGCTATTGCAATCAAAACTGCGACAGGTTGACGTTGCTCGACAGTTGAACCTTAGCCGTTTCTAAGTTCGACGAATATACCAACGGTTCCTTGAGACTGGTGGCTATACTCGAAGACGTGGATCCGGAAGAAAACGCTGCACGTCAGAAAGAGACGACCGCTTCGTTGTTTCCACATCCTTGCGGCACCGCTTCAGAAATGCTGTTGAGTTGCAACAAGAGCTCCGATCAGCTTGCAGAACGTCTGTGAGTGTTTCTACGATTAGAAGAAAACGAAAGAAAAGGAATTGAGAGCTCACAGACCTGCTAGGGGCCCAAAATTGACCGTGCAGCATCGAAGAGAGCGGTTACGATTTGCCCAGGAGCATGTCAACTGGACGAGTGAACAGTGGAAAGCCGTTCTCTTCACCGATGAGACACGAGTATGTCTTTTCTGCAACGACAGACGCAGAAGAGTATACCGAAGACGAGGAGAGGGATTTGCCCAGGCTTGCATAGAGGAATCCGTCGAATACCGAGGTGGTTCCTGTATGTTCTGGGGTGGCATATCCGTCGAAGGGAAAACGGAGCTTGTGTGCGTCTCTCGGACTGGTGGTGGTCGCGGGCAAGGGTCGCTGAATGCTCGGCGGTACATAACGGAGATCTTACAAGACCATGTGGTTCCGTATGCTGGTTTTGTTGGCGATGGGTTCATGTTAATGCATGATAACGCCCGTTGCCACACTGCGTTTGCTGTGCGGGACTATTTGGAAGAGGTTGAGATCCCTGTTATGCAGTGGCCAGAACGAAGTCCAGACCTGAACCCGATCGAGCATCTCTGGGACGATGTAAAGAGGCACGTACGAGCACGAGATCCTGCTCCCACCACTCTACAAGAGCTCCAGGATGCCGTGAAAGGCGAATGGGACAACATACCCCAAGCAAGAGTGGTGACCCTCGTGAGCTCCATGAAGGATCGGCTGGAAGCTACCATCACAGCAAGGGGTGGAAACACTAGATTTTAAGGCCTTATTTGTAATTTTTTATGATGTTATTAATTTTATTTTTTGTCACTTTGTCATGTTTTAAGTTTTTTGTTATTAAAGAATTAAAATGCATACACATGTTTTTTATTTTCTAATAGGCAATTGAATTACCTTTCCAATGATATCCTACAATCATATCCTTACAATTCACAAAGTTTGAGTAAAATTATTTTGAAGTTGCTTTTTTAAAAGGTGCGATTTTTGTGACGCCGAGTGTATATTTATTTTTTATTATATTTTATGACCGTGAGTATAAAATCTTTCAGTCAAAATTAATACAAATGCATTAAATCTTTTTTAACTAAAAAATAAAGTCTATTTTTAAAGTGTAATATGTGCTTAAATCAGATGATTAAAGTAATGGAACATCTCACACAGATTTTTTAAACGGTTTTATTTAGCTCACCCCGTTTGTTTGTAGGCAGTAAGGGTCAAATTTAGCAATTGAATTTAAAAAATAATTTCATGGATACAGTCATGGATGCCAATATGTATACATTGTTATATTTTCAAAATAAAGTAACTCGTAACCTACTCACTTTCTGGAATTATCTATGGTCGCATAAATTCCTAAAAATACAATATACATTTATGTAAACATCTATGACAAAAGATGTCATTTTTGAAATATACTAATTTTAAACATATGCATTGATTAAACAAAAATAAAATCGTGGGGCACGTCCAATATCTACAATCGAAAGACATGGCAAGTGACTTTACCCACCTAGTGGTAAGTAGCAAGTGTCGTCCATAATTGGGGGTGACGAACGAAAGTATATCAATCACAAACTGAAACTAAAACATGAACTCATTTGCATGAGCCATTTGTCGGGTTTTGCCTTGCAAAATCTTCACTACCCTTAAAACTATCAAAGATCTTAAAGTTATCATTTCATTATTCAATGAATATGATACAGTTAATCCCAAGCACTTCCAAAATTCATATAAAGTGGACGTGCCCCACGATTTTATTTTTGTTTCATCAATGCATACGTTTAAAATTTGTATATATAAAACCGTTTATCTTTTTTTTTTTTTTTACTTTTTTATTTAAACATATTTTCTAGTTTAAGAACAATATAATAAAAATTTCACCAAAAAAAATACATTCAACTTCATAAACACAAAAGGTTTTAATTCATTACACTTAACTTTTCTAGTTTAAAATAATCACATCTAATTATAAAATGAATATAATTTATCACAAATCACAGTACTTTTCAAATCTTTTCAACCGTGTTCGCAATATATTGAAAAATAGAAATAAAATAAATTTCACATGAGCAAAGAAATATTTGACGCGTTTTAAATTTAAATACTTTGAATTTTTTTTAGAACATCTTAATCCCAACTTCTTTCGTTTAACGCCCACTCTGAAAATCAATTATTTTGTAACGCCCCTAATTTTTTAAATCTTAAAAACTTTAATGACATATTGGTTTCGTCTGTAGTTTGATTAAACCTATATTCTAATTGAGACTTATCTTACCAGAAAGAGCAATAATAATGCAACCTAACAATATTAAAAAATTAAGAACAATTAAAATTTATCAATAGTAATACAACTTTTCATAATAAAAAGTATCTGTTGTTAAATAATTCATTCACCGTTGAGCAGTCGACCGGGACACATGTCCCTCTTACCTGCTCCGCCTATCCGCGCCACCTACCTGGGCCGTCACGCTGACCGCCCAGCCACCTGCACCGACCACCTGCACCGACCGTTCGTACACCTGCGCGGGTCAAGATAACGACCTCCATTGTGTGCAAGCCAGCGGTGTGATTGTGTTTGTGTGTGAGTCATCGCCGCAAGCACACCTGCGGGCCGGCGAGCCTGCATAGGGGTCCAACAAGTCCGACGTCGCCCTAGTTAGGGTACGAAACGCAATTCAAAGACTTCGTCGTAATAGCCTGCGTCGTGTAAGTACACAGTCGTTAGGGTATTAGGCACACCTCTGTCACCTACTGACAGAGATTCGATAGGGTTCACGTTAGGCACTCGCCTCCCTGCTCACGCAGGGAGGACGGCTCATATCTCCGGGCTCCACCATGGACCCCAAATCCGCGGCGGAACCCGAAGATCTGTCCAAGTCGCAGTTCTATGGTTGGGTCCACGGAATTGCGCCTCAATTATGCCTGCGCTACTCTGTCTTGTTAGGCATCGAGTCTCCGCCCTCGACCTCGCGCGCCGCGATCGTGACCGAGAGCACCTCCGACATGGAGGTCGAGGCCGCCACTCCTACGGAGCAGACGGCCTCGGATTCCGAGTCGGGGAGTTCGTCCCCTTCCTCGGACGCTGACGAGGACGACGGTTTCACGACCGTGCAGACCAAATCGGCCAAGAGGAAGGCGACGAAAGCGCTCTCCTCGAACGTCCCGCGAAAACGGGCCTCAAAACCCGCTAGTAGCGAACCCGCGTCGCCCGACCGTTCCTCGGGCCCGGGCCCGACTCGCGAACGCGCGCCGATCGCGCCCGTAGCACCCGCGTCCGCGTCGCCGTCGTCCGCGCCTTCAGCGCCCGCGGAGGCACCTTCAGCGCCTGCGCTTTCAGCGCCACGGAAGTCCCCCGTGCCGCCGCCGCTTTACATAAGGGACAAGTCTAAGTGGGACACTCTGTCCGCACTTATGACGGAGCACAAGCTCCATTTCACGTCCGCCCGAAATACCGCCGACGGTATCCGCGTTCAAACCGCGTCTTCGTCGGACCACCGTGGTCTGACTCGTCTCCTCCGCGAACGTGGTTACGGATACCACACCTACGCGCTAGAGGATGAACGCCGCTTAACGGTGGTCATCCGAGGGCTCCCCGTGGAGCTCACTACTGAGCGGATTTTCGAGGACCTTAAGTCCCAATCCTTCCCCGTCATCTCGGTGCA
The DNA here is from genome assembly GCA_959347405.1 of Napeogenes sylphis. Lineage (NCBI taxonomy): Eukaryota > Metazoa > Arthropoda > Insecta > Lepidoptera > Nymphalidae > Napeogenes > Napeogenes sylphis. The sequence continues at coordinate 22,839,297 of OY365782.1, forward strand.
CCGCATGTACCGAGCGACCACTAGGGTCCCGTTCGATCTTGTTCTCGTCCATCTCGAGCTTTCCCCGGAAGGAAAGCAAATTTTTAACGTTAAGGCAGTCTGCCAACTCTCCGGCCTTAGGGTCGAACCTCCACGTGGTCGCGGTTTTCCTGGTCAGTGTCATCGCTGCCAGCTCTATGGGCATTCCCAACGTTTTTGTCACGCGCGTCCAAGGTGCGTCAAGTGCCTGGACGACCACGCGACAGCCGACTGCTCGCGGAAGGGACCGGTCCCTGAGGATCCTCCCAGCTGCGTCCTGTGCGGACAGAAGGGCCATCCTGCGAATTATCGCGGGTGCCCCAAAGCGCCGCGCAGGACACAGCCGGCAAGGCATCCTCCTCGGTTCGCACAGCCTCCATGGGCTCCTCTAGCCCCTGGGAGGCCCGCGGCCCCTCAGGCATCCCAGGCCCCTCAGGCACCCGCGAACGCGATCGCGAACGCTTGGGTGAAGCCTCCGAGGATTATCCCACAGCCCGTCCCCCAGTCGTTGCCGCCGCCGCCGGTTCGTAACTCCACCGACGGAGTTGCGAGTTCGCTCGCGTGCGTCACGAGCCTCTTCGGTGTAATAGACATCGAAGAGCTCCTAGTCTTTTCAAATGAAATGAGGGATTCCGCGCGGAACCCTCCCGCGAGGATGGAAGTGCTCCTCAAGCACGCCGTCCTAATCAAATCGATATACGAACACACGATGTCAACATGATGACATCGCGTGGAAGGGTAAAACCTCGCTCTCTGACTGTCGCTACATTCAACGCGAACGGGCTACTTAAGCAGATAGATCTAGTGCGCGACTTCGTGGTCACGCACCAGATAGACGTCCTGTTAGTACAAGAGACCTTTCTGAAGCCGTGTAATCGTGATCCGCGCATCGCAAATTACCGTCTCGTTAGGAACGATAGGGCAACCGCGAAGGGGGGAACCATCATCTATTACAGAAGGTCTCTTCATTGCACTCCGCTCGATCCGCCCCAACTAGTCAACGTAGAAGCGTCATTATGTCAGGTGGGTATGACCGGCCATCAGTCGATCGTACTAGCATCCGTCTATCTTTCTCCCAATAAAGCCTTAGTTGAGAGGGACCTTAAGTCCTTACTCCAATTAGGTAACGCAACCATTCTGGCCGGCGACCTAAATTGCAAACATCCCCGCTGGAATTCCACTGTCGCAAACAGTAGAGGAAATCTCCTTGATAGGCTAAGTTACAAGGCTGGTCTCGACTTCGAGATCACCGCGCCTTTGAGTCCCACGCGATACTGCGACACAGACTTCCGACATGACAGACCCGACGTGCTCGACATAGTACTCTTGAAGGGCGTGACACTCCAGTTACGTTCTATCGAGACGCTATCCGAGCTAGACTCTGACCATCGACCGGTCCTATTTCAGCTAGGACTTCCTCCCCTTAGGGAACCCGCGACCAAAACAATTATTAACTGGACGAAGCTTCGAGAGCAACTCCATTCCCCCATACCAGCGCACCTCGACAAAATTCCTGACCAGCTTACATCGGTCGAGGACGCTGTCTCAGCCGCGACTAACTTCACAGAACATTTGGTAGACAGCATAGGAAAGTCCTCGAGGGAGGTCCGAGTGAACTTCGAGGGTTACCGAGCACTCCCTCCGGACATTAGACTCCTCATCACCCGTAAAAACGCCGCGATTAGAGCCCATGACCGATACCCGACAGATGACAACCGACGGAGGCTGCGCCGTCTTCAGAGGGAGTCGAGACAAGCTCTCGACAACTTCAGAGATAGCGGCTGGGATAGGACGCTTGCGACGCTCTCTCCAACACACCAGGCATTCTGGCGGTTGCAGAGAGCGTTGAAGGCGGACACTGTCTCAGATATGCCTCCCTTGGTTGGACCTAACTCCGCCATCGCGTTTGACGACTCTGACAAAGCTGAGTGCTTAGCCGACAGTCTAGAGAGCCAGTGCCGTCTGTCTGCTCAATCCGTTGATCGCGATCATGTCGAAATAGTCGACAAATCGGTCAATATAATGTGTTCTCAGCCACCGGCCGGTCCGCCAATCGAGGAAACGAACCTAGACGAGGTGACGTCCATAGTTAGGGCGCTTCACGTCAAGAAATCGCCAGGTCCCGATAGGATCACTAACAAAGTGATAAAGCTTCTTCCGCCTCCTTTAATTTACCTATTGGTTACCATTTTTAACGCTCTACTGGCCGGTTGCTCGTTTCCGACCCAGTGGAAAGAGGCCATAGTGATAGGGTTCCATAAGCCGGGCAAACCCCGGCATCTGCCTAGTAGTTACCGTCCCATTAGTCTTCTTAGTTCCTTAGGGAAAGTATATGAGAGAATCATCCTCTGTAGACTTAGATCGGAAGTCGAGAGACTCAAAATCATCCCAAATGAGCAGTTCGGCTTTAGAGCCAACCATTCATGTTCCCATCAGGTGCAACGCCTCACGGAGCACATACTGATAGGGGCCACTGTGAGGGCCAAGAAGCATAGGACAGGAGCGCTCTTCCTCGATGTAGCTAAGGCGTTCGACAGGGTCTGGCACAATGGACTGGTGTACAAGTTATACCAGTTCAAGGTGTCGGACAGACTCGTACTCATCATACGGGACTACCTGACGAATCGCTCCTTTCGCTACAGAGTGGAAGGCGTCTTGTCAACCCCCCGCCCCATCAGGGCGGGTGTTCCCCAGGGTTCAGTTCTCTCGCCCATCCTCTATTCCATCTACGCTAGCGATATTCCTAGACCGCGATCTAAAGTGCACCTTGCCATGTACGCGGACGATATCGCGCTTTACACGTCCTCTAAGGATCACTGGGAGATATACCAACGTCTCCAATCCGCAGTCGACTCCCTTGAGAGTTGGCTGCGGAAATGGCGGATCGAGGTAAACCCTGAGAAGAGCGTTTCGGTGCTCTTCGAACGGGGCCCCCCAAGGATCCTCCCGCGAATCAAACTCTTTGATAAACCGATACCTTGGAAAGACGAGGCAAAATACCTAGGAGTAACGTTAGATAGAAAGTTAGTTTTCACTGCGCATATTAGGACCGTTCGTAGCAGAGCGGCCTACATATTAGGTCGTTTATATCCGCTGTTAGGCAAATACGTTCCGTCATGTCCTATGCGAGTCCCGCTTTTGCGCACGCTAATCTGAAACCCCTTCAGGTGATTCAGAACAGGTTTACACGGATTGCAACCGGGGCGCCGTGGTTCGTACACAACATCGATCTCCATAGAGACTTGAACCTTCCGACCATCGCTCAGTACTTCAAGGGGCTTTCCCAAAAGTACTTTGAACGTGCTGAGCGACACCCGAACCCACTGGTGGCTGACGCCGCAGAGTATAGACCACGTAAGACTACTTTAGTCAGAAAAAGAAGACCCAAGTCGGTACTCGTTGACCCCGACGACGCGTTCACAGTAGGTAATAACGTGTACGCGTAGGCATAATTGACACCACACAACATACAGACACACACCGTCTGTACCGGTATAGACGAGGTCCCAACTGAGTAAGTGCTCCGTTGCTCCGGCGTTCTGCCGTCGGAGGACGCTAGTGTCCAAATTTCCTTAGCTTCCCTCCTGACTAACGACGCCCCGAGCCGAGGTCCGTGTCTCAATCTGAGACGCCCTCGGGACGTCGTTCCCCATGGGGGCCCATCTGGCCCCCCCTTTTTAAGGGTAGGTCTCCTGACCCACCCATTCCCCCGGTGACGCTGTAATAGCCAACAGGGCTAACAGCATAGACAGACAAAAAAAAAATAAAAATAAAAAAATAAAATAAAATAAATAAATAATTAACAAAAATTAACATGTACTCGATGTCCAACATATTTAGTTTTACAGACCAACGTTCTCAAGCGTGCCCTTCCAGAGGTTTAACTTACGGTCCAGCTCCAGTTTTATCTCTCCGAGTAGTTGTCACCGGGTGTTCCTCGGAACCCTTGACAATAAATGTCAGGGTGCTTTAGGGGTTCGATATTTCTGACAACATTTTTCTTCTGCACATGAACGATCTGCTGAAGCCCGTATCTATGAGTGTGCAGACGATAGCACAATTGTAGAAAGATATCTACCGAGTTCTCGGACTCGTATAAATCAATTACAGTCTGCAATGCAACGTTTGAATGACAAACTTGAGAAAGTCTCTGCATGGGGCAATGCCAATCTTGTCAATTTCAACGCCACTAAAATTCAGACGTTCACCACTAAAAGGAACCTTGGCTCCTCCTTTCAAAATGTTTTCCTGGAATACAGGGACCGCCTTTAGTTATTAGACTTGGAAATCTACACGAACCTCAACTTCGGTAGGTACATTGAGTCCAGAGCAATAGCAGCAGCAGGAAAGCTTGCAAAGCTTGCTTGCGTTTTTGCAAAGGTCCGACAGTACTTTACACTGGGACAGCTACTAGGGACCCTGAGTTGGGTGAAGCATTAACTAAGTTGTATAAGAAAAGGCCCATTATGGATTCTCATCAATGAGGGCTATCTCATCGGCATACATCATCAATCATGGAGGCTGGTCTTGGATGTGAGCCGATACAGTAACGAGAACAACATTGAATGAGAACAGACCAAGGGCTAAGCCCCGGTGAACCACTACAGTAATCTGAAAGGGTTTGGTGTCGCCAACGGCAGTCCTAACTATGGGAGTCGTGGTACATGTCTCTGAGTCTCACTATAAGCCGCACGGATTCCTTTGTATTGCAATGCCCAACAAATATACTGACGAGGCACCAGTGGCGGACAGTGGCGGATATCCCCGTCAGAGGCTATATTTGAATGAGGTCCTTAGTGTTAAAAGACTTTTATTAATTACATATTTGTATGTAATATTGAGTATGTACCTATGATTTTTAGATTCACTTCTTGTAAATGCCGTTGGTATGAGACTTTCATAAACAGTTAGGAAAATAAAATACCTTTTTTCTTCAAAAAACTTGTACTAGAACAGGCCTGTCTAACATACGGCCCCCGGGCCACAATATGGCCCGCGAGCTTCCATCCATCCATCCAATAGTCAGTCGGCCAGCGAAGCAAGTGATACGCGCGCGTGTATGGTGTGGATTAGGACCGCGCGATTACTCACAGATCCGCATCGCATTGAAAACTCGCCTTCTTTACGTGCGGCATAGAGTTGAAATTCGACAAGCAAAAACAAGACACGATCGCGTGTGTGTAACCTTGAGTCGACTATTCTAGGTGTATGTTCGATACGTTTCTAGAAAGTTCATGATTGATAACTAGCGCGTATAAATACGGCTAACGGTAAACGAGCAGATACAGTTCCAGTTCGGAAACAAAGCGAAGATCAGCGAATACTTAAGGGCGATACAAGTGATTATAACGGACTTAGTGAAGATTCTTTTGGCGATTTGGTTCATTTGTGTTGCAGTGTTGATTTGTGTTTGTTACAGAACATGATGTCATCAGAAAAAAAAACGTAAAGTTGATACAGAATGTCGAATATTTAAAAACAGTTGAACTGACACATTTTTTGTCATAGTACAAAATGGTAACATACTGTGCCTCATATGTCATGAAAAAGTTTCAGTTTGCAAGGAATACAATATAAAGCGGCCTGAGGATCCTCCCAGCTGCGTCCTGTGCGGACAGAAGGGCCACCCCGCGAATTATCGCAGGTGCCCCAAAGCGCCGCGCATGGCACAGCCGGAAAGGTATCCTCCTCGGTTCGTCCAGCCTCCATGGGCTCCTCTGGCCCCTAGGAGACCCGCAGCCCCTCAGGCATCCCAGGCCCCTCATTCACCCGCGAACGCGATCGCGAACGCTTGGGTGAAGCCTTCGAGGATTATCCCACAGCCCGTCCCCCAGTCGTTGCCGCCGCCGCCGGTTCGTAACTCCACCGATGGAGTTACGAGTTCGCTCGCGTGCATGACGAGCCTCTTCGGTGTAATAGACATCGAAGAGCTCCTAGTCTTTTCAAACGAAATGAGGGTTAAATCGCTATACGAACACACGATGTCAACATGATGACATCGCGTGGGAGGGTGAAACCTCGTTCACTGACAGTCGCTACATCCAACGCGAACGGGCTACTTAAGCAGATAGATCTAGTGCGCGACTTCGTGGTCACGCACCAGATAGACGTCCTGTTAGTACAAAAGACCTTTCTGAAGCCGTGTAATCGTGATCCGCGCATCGCGAATTACCGTCTCGTTAGGAATGATAGGGCAACCGCGAAGGGGGGAACCGTGCTGCGCTGTCTCCAGAGGGAGAGGAAGGCCCCCCCCTTTTTAAAGTCTCCTGACCCACCCGCTTCCCCGGTGACGCTGTAATAGCCAACAGGGCTAACAGTAGAGACATACAAAAAAAAAATTTGAAAGCATTAGAAATCTTGAAATTATCAGTGGTTCTCTGATATATTAAGCATGTTATTATACATGTAAACCTTCCTCTTGCATCACTCTATCTATTAAAAAAACTGCATCAAAATCCGTTGCGTAGTTTTAAAGATCTAAGCATACATACATACAGGCATAGGGCCATACGCGAAAAGCGACTTTGCTTTATAGTATGTAACTTGCTGTGCGTGCAACTTCGAACACATAGTTTTCGATTTAGATAAAAAGTACCCTTTGTACTTATTAATGTATGGAAAAACTATAAACCTTCAAACTGGTAAGAAGCAATGGTACGACAATAAGAGATTATTAACTTCTTTGTTTTTTAACCGATTGTTTAAAAAAAAATATAAAGTGAATCCCATGACTATATATTCCCGAAAACTGCATTCAAATCGACTTAACCGTTTCTGAGATTAGCGTGCACAAACATATAGACATATAGACGAACAGACAAAATGAAAAAACATTGTTTTTGGGTTCCTTTGTTTTATAAAGGACCCCTGTATGAATTTTTGAATATATATTTTTTTCGTATTGTGTGCACAACTATAACACAAACAGATAAACAACAACAGATTTCAAAATGCTGAAAATGGATTTTGTTAGTTATCACTTCACATCCTGCTATATTTTTTTAAATATTTTGAAAGACTACCTCTCTACAGATTTATTACATGTATAGAGTAAGATTTGCATGGTTCCTATTACGTGATTGGCAAAAATTGACATAACTTTTTTATTTTTTAACTGATTTAGACGAAATAAACACTAAATGTTAAGTGAAGGCTATGATAATGTATTTCTGAAAACCACATTCAAATTTAATAAGCTGTTTCTGAAATTAGCGTGCACAAACATGCAGACATACAGACAAACAGACAAACAGACAAAATGAAAAACCATTGTTTTCGGTTCTCTATGATGTTTTTTTTTAAATCCATGTACAGGAATGGATCAGTGACAATTTTATTTTATGTATAGATTTTCATCGTTAATTTAACATTATAATGGCTTTCCGTACTTTTGAAATATTCAGATTCGGTTAAGTATTCAGAGACTAGAGAGTGTGGGTAAATTTATTGGTAACATCTTGTGATAGTTCTTTGCTTGATTAAACGCGAGGTACAGAATTTTATAGTAATCGTCTTGAAGTTGTAGGTATATCTATCTCAGTAATGTCCTATAATTTTTTTTTTAATTTTAAATAGATATACATTTAAAAACTCATATCATTCCTACTAACACATTTCTTTTTCTGTATAGTACATTTAAAACAGCTAGTCAAAAAAGTTTGGTAAATAAGATGATTGTAATTTACAAAACTTGGAAACATATACATTTATTTAAATTATTCGAAATTTATAGTAGACATTTTTTATCAAGTTTATAATAGGTGTGTCGACAGTATCAAATATTTAACTATTTTCAAGGAAAATACAAATGAAAAGATCGATTTAGTTTTATTTAAACATCTAAGATTAATTAGATTTTCAATAAAAAAAAGGTAAAATAATGCAATCGGTCATTTGGATTTTACAACCAATCACATTACATACATCGTGTAAACTGTAAATAAAGTAAACATTAATTGAATATAGAATAAATGCAGTGATGTGCAGAAAATATGTAAATATTTACTCTGCACATCACTAATAAACTTTACATTCATTTTTCTTCTTTCGTCATAGTAATGTATTTTTTAATTAACTTACATATAAGCCTGTTGCAACTCCTCAATGGCCACAGATTTGTATTTTCCACTTAATGTAAATTTCGCATGAGAACCATTTTTTTTCTTTTATTTCTTAAGCTTAGCACGGTTTGTGCATTTAGCCAATGACAATTGTTGTATTAATTTGTTAATAATAGGGAAACTTAGGGAAAAATAATATTATTGAGCTGAGCGTAAGCGAAGTCCGAATACCAGTTTTTGTGGCTTATGACAAATGGCTTCACAAATTACCACCCGTCTGTTTTGACCATGTGGATGTCACAAAAATTTTGAAAGAATTATTAATTTTACAAGCTGAAATTAGACATATAAAAAGCAACTATGTCACTACGGATTTATTGGAGGATATAAAACAGAATTTGCAAACATCCAGGCCTCCATCATCGTTTTTCAACGATGATAATATTAATACGCAAAAATGAGGGTAGAGACTCGAGAGGTCGATATGCCTAACGCACTTAATTTCGAAGTTAACAGCTGATACGGAGGTCTCAGTATCTGAAAGACAATGACTCAGCCGCAGGTACGAATGACGACACTAAGTTACAAAACAAGGATGCGATAACCGCGCCGGCATATCGTTCTCTCTATCAACCTCGGGTGAATAACGATATTCATAATGATGTTGTTCCGACTGCCTCGCATGTCGAAGATGCAATATTAAAAAGAGATTTGCGTTGTGCGGGCGGACTTAAGGATGGTTAGACTTTGTTTCAGCGACATTATTTGCAGAATCGTTTTATTGGTAAAACAGGAAAGGCATTGGCATCTTCCTGTGAAAAGTATAAGGCGGCGGAGACGAAGATTCTATTGTTAATATCAAATGTAAAAAAGCAAACTACTGAACATGATATCTCTGAATATATTAAAAGTAAAACACAGGAACATGTAGATCTAGAAAGAATTATTATGAAAAGTGAAAAGCCTTACAATGCTTTTAAATTATTTGTATCTAAAAATAAATTACCTATATATCTTAATAACGATATATGGCCAGAAGGTATTACTTTTCGACGTTTTATCTTTTTCAAGAAATAATTGGAAAGATTTAACCCTCATAAGATGAATGATATTTCAAAATTATAATGGATAGACCGGACCAAAGAAAAGTTAATTTATCGACTTTTAACTATAAATCGATCATATGATCTACAGAATGTGTATGAAGTTTATGTAAAGCATCTGACATCATCGCCCTACAGGAGTCCTGGCTCTGGCCCCATGAACTAACATATTTGGGAAGCCTGGATGACGCCTTTGCATACACAGTCAAATCATCCATGGACACGACAGTGGGGATCGTCAAGGGGAGGCCTTTTGGTGGAGTGGCTTTGCTGTGAAGAAAAGGAGTTTTTCACTCTGTATCTTTGGTGTCGTGTAATAGTGATCGCCTAGTTGCAATAAAAATTTTGCATGGTAACAGTACGTTATTGTTATTTTCAATGTACATGCCGTTTGACAATAATCTGAGTGATAGTTTACTAGAATACAGTGTCTTAGTGAAATTTCTGCAATAATTGACAGCGAGAATGTGGAATCGGTTATTATGGTGGGTGACTTTAACGCTCATCCGGGTGGAAGATTTTGGAGGGAGCTTGTAAGTACATGTGCTGAGCAATCGTGGTATTGTATGGACTTTGAACTTTTACCTAGTGACAGTCATACATGCGTTTCTCAGGCTAGTGGGTCTCAGCGGTGGTTAGATCACTGTATAGTAAAGAGTGCAGCGAGAAATCTGTTTATAAAAGCGTCTTTTTTGTACGGAGTTTACGCATCTGATCATTATCCTATAAATTTTGAATGTGACATTACTATAGTTAAACCTAAAGTATTTTCTGCTAATGGTTTTTGTGATAGGGTGAGATGGGGTGAGAGAGACAATATACAAATTAATAAATTTCAAGAATTTTGTTACTCAAAGTTAAAATTAATTGACCTTCCCCCTGAATGTATAGAATGTTCTTCTTCTAAACTATGTAAAAACCATAGTTATCATAAATTAATAGACGATATGTATAAAAATGTGGTTTCTATTCTAAGGGAGGGTGCATATTTTACGTATGTAGGAAGTAATAAAATAGGAAACATAAACGCGTTATAGGCTGAAACAGACATGTAAAGGCAGCTCACGGGGAGGCTCGGTTATGTTACCAGGAATGGCTTTTGTATGGCAAACCTACAAAAGGAAATGTATATAAGAAAATGTGTGAGGCTAGATTTTTTTTAAAGCTAAATTAAGATGACAATGAACATCAAATAAAAATGGATATGTTAGCACAGAGTCACTAAACAGTTTGGGGGTTATAGTGAACCTAAAGACATTGCCAACTTATTTCAGCGACAGTTTAAAGTTGAGTCACCATTGCCAAGCCTACAGCAGATGTTCAGCGTTGAGTCCAGTGCTGAAAATATTTCTAACCTGTTCACAGTCGAAAAAGTTGTCTTCATTATTAATAATATGGGGAAAGGAAAATCTGGCCCGCTTTTGCCGCGGGTCCTGACATTAGTTTTTAATCTGTGTCTTTGTCACGGATATCTGCCGCAGGATTTGATGCATACTGTAGTTGTACCTATTATTAAGAATAAGACTGGGGATGCCTCTTTCATATCCAGATTAAGATAATGGCCTCCATTCTGTGCAAGCCAGTGTTGTGATTGTGTTTGTGTGTGAGTCATCGCCGCAAGCACACCTGCGGGCCGGCGAGCCTGCATAGGGGTCCAACAAGTCCGACGTCGCCCTAGTTAGGGTACGAAACGGAATTTAAAGACTTCGTCGTAATAGCCTGCGTCGTGTAAGTACACATTCGTTAGGGTATTAGTCACACCTCTGCCACCTACTGACAGAGATTCGATAGGGTTTTCACGTTAGGCACTCGCCTACTCGCCGACGGCTCTTATCTCTGGGCTCCACCATGGACCCCAAGTTCGCGGCGGAACCCGAAGATCTGTCAAAGTCGCAATTTTTTGGTTGGGTCCAAGAAAACGCGCCACGTTTATGCCTGCGCTACTCTGTCTTGTTAGGCACCGAGTCTCCGCCCTCGACCTCGCGCGCCGCGACCAAGAGCACCTCCGACGTGGAGGTCGAGGTCGCCACTCTTACGGAGCAGACTGCCTCGGATTCCGAGTCGGAAAGTTCGTCCCCCTCCTCGGACGCTGATGAGGACGACGGTTTCACGACCGTGCAATCCAAATCGGCCAAGAGGAAAGCGACGAAAGCGCTCTCCTCGAATTTACCGCGAAAACGGGCCTCAAAACCCGCCAGTAGCAAACCTGTGTCGCCCGTCCGTCCCTCGGGCCCGGGCCCGACTCGCGTACCCGCGCCGATCGCGCCCGATGCGCCCGCGTCCGCACCGCCTTCGTCCGCGCCTTCAGCGCCCGCGGAGGCGCCTTCAGCGCCTGCGCTTTCAGCGCCACGGAAATCCCCCGCGCCGCCGCCGCTTTACATAAGGGACAAGTCTAAGTGGGACACTCTGTCCGCACTTATGACGGAGCACTAGCTCCATTTCACGTCCGCCCGAAATACAGCCGACGGTATCCGCATACAAACAGCGTCTTCATCGGACCACCGCAGTCTGACTCGTCTCCTCCGCGAACGTGGTTACGGATACCATACCTACGCGTTAGAGGATGAACGCCGCTTAACGGTGGTCATCCGAGGGCTCCCCGTGGAGCTCACTACTGAACGGATTTTCGAGGACCTTAAGAACCAATCCTTCCCCGTCATCTCGGTGCACCGCATGTACCGAGCGATCACTAGGGTCCCGTTCGATCTCGTACTCGTTCATCTTGAGCTTTCCCCGGAAGGAAAGCAAATTTTTAACGTTAAGGCAGTCTGCCAACTCTCCGGCCTTAGGGTCGAACCTCCACGCGGTCGCGGTTTTCCTGGTCAGTGTCATCGCTGACAGCTCTATGGGTATTCCCAACGTTTTTGTCACGCGCCTCCAAGGTGCGTCAAGTGCCTGGACGACCACGCGACAGCCGACTGTCCGCGTAAGGGACCGGTCCCTGAGGATCCTCCCAGCTGCGTCCTGTGCGGACAGAAGGGCCACCCCGCGAATTATCGCGGGCGCCCCAAAGCGCCGCGCAGGATACAGCCGGCAAGGCATCCTCCTCGGTTCGTTCAGCCTCCATGGGCTCCTCTAGCCCCTAGGAGACCCGCAGCCCCTCAGGCATCCCAGGCCCCTCATTCACCCGCGAACGCAATCGCGAACGCTTGGGTGAAGCCTACGAGGATTATCCCACAGCCCGTCCCCCAGTCGTTGCCGCCGGTTCGTAACTCCACCGACGGAGTTGCGAATTTGCTCGCGTGCGTCACGGTGCCTTTTCGGTGTAATAGACATCGAAGAGCTCCTAGTCTTTTCAAACGAAATGAGGGATTCCGCGCGGAACCCTCTCGCAAGGATGAAAGTGCTCCTCAAGCACGCCGTCCTAATCAAATCGATATACGAACACACGATGTCAACATTATGACATCGCGTGGAAGGGTAAAACCTCGTTCTCTGACTTTCGCTACATTCAACGCGAACGGGCTACTTAAGCAGATAGATCTAGTGCGCGACTTCGTGGTCACCAGATAGACGTCCTATTAGTACAAGAGACCTTTCTGAAGCCGTGTAATCGTGATCCGCGCATCGGGAATTACCGTCTCGTTAGGAACGATAGGGCAACCGCGAAGGGGGGAACCATCATCTACTACAGAAGGTCTCTTCATTGCACTCCGCTTGATCCGCCCCAACTAGTTAACGTAGAAGCGTCATTGATTAACGTGGAAGCGTCACGCGATACTGCGACACAGACTTCCGACATGACAGACCCGATGTGCTCGACATAGTACTCTTGAAGGGCGTGACACTCTAGTTACGTTCTATCGAGACGCTATCGGAGCTAGACTCTGACCATCGATCGGTCCTTTTTCTGCTAGGACTTCCTCCCCTTAGGGAGCAACTCCATTCCCCCGTATCAGCGCACCTCGACAAAATTCCTGACCAGTTTACATCGGTCGAGTACGCTGTCTCAGCAGCGATTAACTTCACAGAACATTTGGTAGACAACATAGGAAAGTCCTCGAGGGAGGTCCGAATGAACTTCGAGGGTTACCGAGCACTCCCTCCGGACATTAGACTTCTTATCACCCGTAAAAACGCCGCGATTAGAGCCCACGACCGATACCTGTCAGATGACAACCGACGGAGGCTGCACCGTCTCCAGAGGGAATCGAGACAAGCTCTCGACGACTTCAGAGATAGCGGCTGGGAAAGGAAGCTTGCGATGCTCTCTCCAACACACCAGGTATTCTGGCGGTTGCAGAGAGCGTTGAAGGCGGACACTGTCTCAGATATGCCTCCCTTGGTTGGTCCTAACTCCGCGTTTGACGACCCTAACAAAGCTGAATGCTTAGCCGACAGTCTAGAGAGCCAGTGCCGTCTGTCTGCTCAATCGGTTGATCGCGATCATGTCGAAATAGTCGACAAATTGGTCCATATAATGTGTTCTCAGCCACCGGTCGGTCCGCCAATCAAGGAAACGAACCTAGACGAGGTGACGTCCATAGTTAGGGCGCTTCACGCCAAGAAATCGCCAGGTCCCGATAGGATCACTAACAAAGTGATAAAGCTCCTTCCACCTCTTTTAATTTACCTATTGGTTACCATTTTTAACGCTCTACTGGCCGGTTGCTCGTTTCCGGCCCAGTGGAAAGAGGCCATAGTGATAGGGTTCCATAAGCCGGGCAAACCCCGGCATCTGCCGGATGTTTCAGAGAATCATCCTCTGTAGAGTTAGATCAGAAGTCGAGAGACTCAAAATCATCCCAAATGAGCAGTTCGGCTTTAGAGCCAACCATTCATGTTCCCATCAGGTGCAACGCCTCACGGAGCACATACTGATAGGGGCCACTGTGAGGGCCTAGAACAGTCTTTCCCAAAGTAGGCGATAACGCCCCCTTGTGGGCGCTGGAACCCTAGAGGGGGGCGGTGAGGGACCGAGAAAGATTTGGGGGGCGCTGGTGTCATTTAGGGGGGCGATAGATGATTTGTAACTTTATCTTATTCATATTTGAAAATTCACTAAAAATTATATCCTTCTACTACACAACATCCATGTATTAATGTTTTTGAATTTTAAATAAATGTTAAATGAAAAATACATGGTTACCGAAACACATCCCTTCTAGGTACAGTTTCCCACAAGTCGCAAATTCGTATCTTTGCTTGCCCGTATCGATTTATTTTTCATCTATATTTAATACAAAGAATACGCTTTCAATAGTTATACAAGTTTATATATATATATATATATATATATATATATATATATATATATATATATATATATATATATATATATATATATATATATATATATATATTAATAAACCATTAATATTCTAGTTTATTATATAAATAAAACTTGACAATATATTAAATTAACCTTATAACATATAATTAGAATGGCCCGAGCTCGAGATGAAGCGACGCGAGATATCGCAAAATGCTATTGCGTCAGAAATTTTGGGTTCGCTGCTTTGTCGTTATACAGCAGTCAGTCAGCATCCGTGCAGACTTCTACCCGACCTACCATCTAAACTCGGACTTACCCTAATAACCTTTGACGAAACTCCTGATTGCTTTCGACGTATGAAGAACGGAAAAATGGTAAGACCTGACGATCTTCGGATAGAAGCTTGAATATCGTTTAGCTCTGTTGGTACGAGCACACCAAAAGACATAAGACCGAAACGAAACGCTTACTGACCTTTTTAACCACATTTTGAACACTGGAGAGATGCCTAAGCAGTGGCGACATAGTTTTATTAAACCTATTTCTAAGGGAAAAGGCAGTGTTCAAGACTGTGGTAATTATAAGGGCATTAAGCTTATGAGTCATGAGCCATGAAGATCTTCGTGCACATGAGCGACCTCAGGCTCTGCCAAAAGTGCACTGTCTCTGAGTCTCAATGTGGATTTCAGCTTAGATCGAGTACTATAGACGCTATTTTTGTCTTCAGAACTCTGATGGAAGTATACAGAAAAAAAAGTGCTCTGCGCGTAACCTTTTTAAATTTGCAGTAGGCTTTTGGCTGTGTGCCTCGTCAGTGTATCTGGTGGACATTGTGATTTAAAGAAATCCATCCATCCTTCTAACTGTAAAATAACTGTTTCGAATTAATTGAGCTGAGCGTAAGCTTGGGAATCAATTTATTGAGGCAACTTCCCAGGAAAACCACTTGACCAATTTTAACCAAAATTAGCACGCATGTCAAGGACGTGACTGGTCTTCTACTCCGAAAAACAGGTTAAAAAAAATTCTTGTCTCGTTTTAAAGAAAACTTAATGTCCCATAGACTTAAGCTTAACTTAACCTGCGCGCGCTCGCTAATCGTTACTCTTAACCTTTCCGGTGCCAGCAACTTTATTGGCAAGTCCTTCGGCGTGGTATGGACCGACTTTAGTAGCATAAAAAAGGGGGAGGGTGCTCAGCTCAACTCCCGAAGCGTATTGTGGCGGATCCTAGTTTTAAATATTAATATATACATGTTTAATAATTTTACTTTAAATATTAATATATACATTTTAAGTATTTTTACTTTTCTGTGTTTCTATTCTTATGGCGCAACGAAATGTTTTTCTTATGACAATGTTTTAAATGAAATGAGCCCCAATTTATGACTTTACTAATTGAATTAACAGTATCTGACAGAAATGCGCGGGAACGTTTGTTGGAGTCAGTGTTGGCAACCGAACAATAATTTGGGCCTAACGTACGATGTACGATTACTATTCATTATCGTACGCAAATGTACGATAATTTTCGAAAATTATAATTTTTTTTCTAAAAACAAATTGCAGATCGAAGTTTGAGTAGCAAAAACAATTGCACAGACTACTAAAGAGACCCTGTCAATCATGACAGACCTTATTATTACCTAATTTTTTTAATAAATTAATAATTGACCTATCAACTTTACATTCACTTATTTTTTGTAAAATTTTTGAATTACCTAAATTCTATATATTTAAGAATTTTCAAAGTTTTCTATTTATTGTTGCAATAGTGTTGTAAAAAGCACAGTTATTAATAATTTAATCCAGTGTTATTCTAATAAATTCTGCAACATCTATGTGATATATCCACGGATTATTATTCTAGATTTCTTGCGGTCGTTAACTAACGATTGATATGGATCGACACGATTGCACAGAAAAATATTGGGAATGGAAACTTTTTAGTCTTCAATATTTTAATAACATCGATTGTTTTACAAGTTATTTTAAAAAATATGGCTATAGATTATTGTAATTTATTTGACATTTCATTTATAAGAGGTACTCGAAGTGGCGAATAAAAATAAAAAAATATGTTTTAACCTAACAATATATTTTTTAATTTACTTTCAATAAATGTTTTTTATTCTGTGTTTTTAATTTGTTTGTCGTATTTATTATTTTTAAATACTACCTAAGTCATTTTCTAGAACGCAATACAGCTAAACGTCATTGCAAGCGGCAAAATCCTCGAGGTGATAGCACTTTTCGATGTATCTCGAACTAGTAGTCTATGACTAGGCAGTATGGCATACAATTTTAGCCTTTCCCTCAAGTCTCGACCAATCATAGAATTAATATACATAGAATAGGTGAGCCATAGGTATTCGTATGAGCGTCAGTGAAAGACAGTTAAAAAAAGATGCAAGATGTCACACTGTTTGTCTTTGTCTAATCACACATGCGCAAAGAAATATTCATGACATCTTAGCTTTCATAATAGTATTAGTAAAAATGACAATTGCTACGAATTACACCCGAGACGACGATGACGAAGCACGAGCTTTCATAAAAAATAGAGATAGATAGAGTTTTTCGACCTACCTATCTCTTTTAAGTAGGGATGGCGATCTGAGATCGATTAATCAAACAATCGATTTTTCTAGCCAAATATCGATATTTTTTTAATCGATATGTAGTACTGCTTCGATTCAGTGAATCGATATTTCACCCTTGAAAATCGACATTTGTTTTTTTCTGTTTTGGTAAAAACCATTCAATTTCAAAATATCTTTATTCAAGTAGGCATTTACACGCACTTTTGAATCGTCAATGATTACATAAAATTGGTCAGTATAGTCAGTTCGTGAATAAGCTACCACCAGCTCGTTTCTGAACAGTTGCATTAACTATTCATTATTCAAAAATTCGCGAGATGGCTGTATGCTTAGCTTCTTTCGCCTCTATTTCATAAAAAAAAGTTACGTCTGTAAAGTGTAATGTTTACAGCGTTGGCGACTATAGGTCTTTTTACGTAGATCTACGTATTTTAGGCCTTTCCTAAAGAACAGTCCCAGAATCTATGTATTTTTTTTTTAATTATGACAACCGACAGGGGTCTCCTGTTTGCGGCAATAACCTGTTTGAACTTTGGATTAATTTTGACAAAAATTTGACGTGGATTGCGGACTTCAACAAATGTTCCCGTCCCTTTAAAGTTTAGATATTAAGCATTGGGAACTTTGAGCTTTATTATTTATTTTCTTATTATTTTTTATTTTCTTATCTATTTATTTTTATTTTATAATATAATAAATACATAAAGAAAATAAATGTTTTTTCCATACCTGATCTGATACTTTTCCGAGGTGTGATCAATATGTACGGTGAACGAATTTTTATACCTTATACCTTTATATTTTACTTTTTTATACCTTTATATTTTTATACCTTAATATATATATATATGGTATAAAAATATGTTGTAATTTGTTAAGTAGCGTGATCCGCTGACACAGGCAGGGACAAGTTGTATCACGTTTGAACATGTCAGTCAGCTGTCAGGGCCGCTAGAGTGAGGTTGTGTTTATCGTGTCTGTCGCGCAACATGGATTTCGAACAACGCATTAACATTAAGTT
Organism: Napeogenes sylphis; assembly: GCA_959347405.1. Lineage (NCBI taxonomy): Eukaryota > Metazoa > Arthropoda > Insecta > Lepidoptera > Nymphalidae > Napeogenes > Napeogenes sylphis. The sequence continues at coordinate 22,857,316 of OY365782.1, forward strand.
TTGTTTTAAGTTGCAAAAAAGTGCTAAAGAAGCTCATGAAATGTTAAAATCGGTATACGGCGATAATGTAGTAACTCTAAAGACTGTGTACAAGTGGTATGACCGATTTAAAAACGGAAATGAGTGTGTCGAAGACGAGCAGCGTGCGGGACGTCCAGTCACTTCAAAAACAGATGAAAATGTGCAAAAAGTGGAAACAATGATTCGTTCACACAGGCGACTGACTATTCGAGAGCTATCTGAAGACCTTAACATCTCTTATGGCTCCGTCCAAAGCATTTTAACAGATGAATTGCATATCAGACGAGTGAGCGCAAAATTTGTTCCCAGACTTTGAGTGAGTTTTTGGCAGAAAAAAATGTTCCTGTCTGTCCACATCCGCCATACTCAACGGATTTAGCACCGTGCGACTTCTGGCTCTTCCCAAAAATTAAAAGTGTGCTTAAAGGAAAACGTTTTGATACCATTGCTGACATTGAAAGGGCCACGACCGAGCAGCTGAAAGCAGAGGCGTAGCGAGCTTAACTTGCGCCCGGGGCACAATACCGTTATAGCGCCCTCCATTTTGAAAACAATAAAATTTTAAATGTAAAATATACCTACGACTTAATAAATAAATAAGGTTTAGGTTCCTCCAGAACAATAAAACGCTGTATTTGTTGTGTCCTTAAAAAGTATCTATATTTAAAAAATAACAAGTAAAAGATCGTCATCTTTTACTTGTTATTTTCCGGCTTCATGCTTTTTCGATGTATTGTATAAAGACGAGATCGAATTCACATATTTAAGGATGTCTTAGAAATCAACAGGTTACTGGAATTGGTTATCACCGACTTGTAAGGGGGCACTCCAATATAGCAAGTTTTAGCTTGAGCGGAACCGCATGATGAGGCCTGTTCGTCCAACTGCGCCTCAAGCCGGAGAAGATGCGTTCCAGCTTGAAATGCAAAACAGATTCGCCGCACTGGCATTCCCGGCAAATGTTGACGAGGACTTAAACGTCATAATAGGAGTTGTACGCGAAGTGATAATGAGGCACTTTAGGAAAAGACAACCAAATAAGAAGTCTCAGCTTTCAACCTAGACCCAAAACTGAAGGGACTTGAACGAAAAACACAAGAGTATCCTTTGTCAGTCACCCAGTCTCTTAAAAAAGGATCCGGAGCTAGGTAAGGCGCAACCATCTAAGCTGGAACACTCGCCTCATACAGGAGGCGATTGAGCGAAGTTGGGGATTCAAAGTCTTTACAAAGATATGGGGAAAATTCACCTGATAAAGCTGATTACCTCGAATGGTGAAATGGTAACATCAGTTCCGAAGATGTTTTCTGAAATCGAGGACTTCTACGCAAATCTGTATGCCTCATATACACCGAACCCTCCACCAAACGCAAGCGACCCAGAGCCCCACTTACCCGGCACTTTACTGACGATCTATCATACATATATGTCCATGAAATCGAGACGGCTCATAAACAGTTTATAAAAGACTTCCGGGAAAGACGGAGTAACCTATGAGCTCGTTAGGGCTGTACAGAAATCAATCCTTGAGGAGCTCAAAAGGGTTTCTGACTCGGTGATAAACATGTGGGACTACCCCAAACTAAAGGCCAATCACACTTCTAAACCACAATTATAAGCTATATTCCTGAATCGTCACGAATTGTCTGGCATTCATATTTGACAAATTCCAGCCACTGAAGCAGGCCGGATTTCGTAAAGGTTTGGCATGGTGGACCAAAAGAAAGCTTTCGACTTCATTGAAAGCTGGGCTATTCTGGAGTCTTTGCAGCGTTGTCAAGTCGACTAGCGATATTCGATATGTTCTGAGGTTTTGAGAAATCTCTACCAAATGGCAACGTTGTCAGTCCAAGTACAGAACCACCAAACAAGTCCTATCTAGTTTACTGGAGGTGTAAGACAGGGTGACGAAATATTCCCGAAACTCTTCACTAATGCGCTGAAGGATGTTTTTAAGATATTTCAAAGGGATTAAATGGGCATCAATGTTAATGGTGAATATCTCACGCATCTCCGCTTTGGCGAAGGCATAGTGATAGTGGCAGAATCTCTGCAAGACCTACAGAATATGTTGTCTGGTCTGAATACTACCTCTAGACGTTTTGGGCTCGGGATGAACTTGGATTAGACCAAATTCATGTTCAATAAACACATCATCCCCGAACCCATTTCTGTTGAAGGTGTAACCCTCGAAGTGGACCACTTTTTTAGGAGTACGGTAACCTAGGGCAAAAGTTGCAGTTTTTATGACAGCTTTGTTTGAGAAATCATCAGAAGAGTGTATCTTGGCTATAAAGCATTTGTAAATTTACAGAGTCACATATTTGTGTCATCTTTGCCACAATGTCTCAAGATGATGACGAGACATGGAACCTGCCGATGAAGCTGGCCCATCAACTGCATGTCACCCAGAGAACTATGGAAAGGTCTATACTCTATAAAGAACATGATTTGAAGACGGTAACTGGCAATGATTGAATGGCGAACACTGGTGATCGGGTCCTATGGCGTACCCTGGCGAAGGCCTAAGTCCAGCAGCAAATAATAAGCTTACACTACAAGAAATTATGTTTATACTTTGTAAACTACAAATATTTAGTATAACATAATTTTTTTATCAGACAAATTAAGAAAGGAGATTATTTATGTAACCACAAAGCGTTGATGCCATAAGAAAGTGCTGAAAGACGCAGTTTGAGTCAGCCCTGCCAATAGAAAACACATGCCATTTTTATTAGGAATATACTATTACCGTATGAGTTAAACTATTAGTTTTCGATGTTGATCTTGATAAAATAAATACTTTAAGGGGGTTCCCATGCAATAAACTACATTTTTGCTTGATAATAATAAGGGCTTAAGGTACATGCTTGAAATATTCACAGAATATTTAGTTATTTACTCATTTAAAAAAAATACTATTGGGGGCTCCCCTACAACAAACGTGATTTTTTGCTCCCTTTTAATAACCGCAACAGGTAGGCGCTTGAAATATTCACAGAATGTTTAGTGGTATATGTATTAACTTTATTTATAAATAATTAAATTAAAATAAATTAAATATTTAAGGGGGCGCCGCTCATACCACATACGTTATTTTTTTTATGTTTATATATATATATATATATATATATATATATATATATATATATATATATATAAAATGGTACGGAACCATTCGTGTGCGAGTCCGACTTCCAGCACTTGGCCTGTTCTTTTTTCTTTTTAACCCCCAACTAAAAAGAGGGGTGTTATAAGTTTGACCTGTCAATCTGTGTATCTGTGTGTTTGTGTATCTGTGTATATGTCTGTGATGCGGTGATGTCTAAATGCGGTTTTTTTTAATCGAAAGCTATGTTCGTCGAGATGGTTTTTAACTACATTTGGTTGAAATAGAAACAGTTGTCTCCTAGATATTGAGGTTTATTGGTGCGGGCGACAGGTTCTTATGCAATATTGATAGAAATACTTAAACAACCGAAAATTTAGTACAATAAAAAAAACCAGTAATGTAACTTTAAAAAGCAGAAAAAAATAATTGAAATTATATAAACCTCCGATAACAAATAACCTCTAAAAAGAATAAAAATAATATTTTTATGTACTTATTGAAGTCATTGCGTCGAGGGACCGTTTAATAAAGGAATAAATTAAAATGCTAGTAAGTTACCAAGGCAAATAAAGAAATTACGATATCGAATCGTATAGTCTAAGTCCTCGATGATTAACATCATAAAATAGACGCCACCGTTGGCGTACGTACAACGGTCCCCCGACGCAGTGACCTATTCTTTTTAGAAGTCTTTTTGTATCGGCGGTTTTTTAATTTTAAATATATATTTTTTTACGAATTAACATTTATTGTATTACACTGGCACCAGATAGATATATTTTTCAAAAACAATAATTGTAATAAAAATTAAAAAATATCCAGCATTTTTTTATTTTGCGGACCTTTTGGGGCCCCTTTGTGGTTAGCGCCCGGGGCATGATGACCCCCCTGGCCCCCCCTTCACTACGACTCTGGCTGAAAGCCCTTCCAAAAGATGCCTTCCAGAAATGCATCCAGTCATGGAGTCAACGTTGGAATAACTGCATTGCTAGCCAAGGAGAGTACTTTGAAGGAGATTAAATCAGATTCTATGTAAGCGTGATACTTTTTATAATATAACATTATTCACCGTATTTATTGATCACACCAGGTATATGGTAATTAAAATAATTGTCATTATGGCATTAACTGATTTTATTGATAAAATATGGTTAATTATGATATCTTTCTGGTTTTTAATGAAATGGATTTATATTTTCATTACAATTACAAACTTAAGTAAAAAATTCGATTTTTTAGAAATCGATCTTTTAGATTTCGATTTTTTGTGAATCGATCTATCAGATTACGATATGAATCGATTTACAAAACGATCTTTTTCAAAAAGAATCGCCATGCCTACAGCCTACTTTTAAGTTCGATGATGACATTTTAGGCTGGCTTCCCTACTCTATGTATAATATCTCTATGGAATATGGATAAAGATTTCAAACAGTAAAAAAAATATGGCTAATATTTAACTAGCTGCCATTGGAGTTTTCGTTAAAAAATAATTATACCTATAATAACGTTAATATAATACAAGACTAGCAGTTTCATACATCTATGTTTTAAAAATAATAATCATTTGTGAGACCTTACAAACATTAACATCTACAATACCGACATGCAACGAGAAGAGAAACAGCTAGAAGCTACATTACATGCCATATTAAACAGAGTAAATGATTTAAAAATTGCTATCCAAGCACTAATTACTAAGCTGGAAACTGAATACGAAACTATTAACTGGCCAACATTCCTAGACAATTATGCTATATTGTCCGGACATGTATGTAAATTAGATTTAATGTCATTAGAATACTACCACGAACCACGTCGTACATAATATTTTTAATAATATAGTTACTAGTTAACAGGTTTAAGTAAAATACTTCAAGCTGAGTTAGCACCGTCTTTGCGTTCAGTGGTTGTTTTACCACTACAACTGGGATGTGAGAGAGATGAAGAATTAGCGAGATTGACTGAAGGCAGAGTGCCAGCCTGCACACATGATTTAGTGCCAGATCTATTAAGAACTAAACCCGAGCCTCAAGCTGAGCAACGGCTTCAGCAACTCAACCATAAAGCCAGCACCCTCAGCTATGATACTGCACAGGTATGTTATTTATAATAGCATTTTTTTTTATGTTCTTATTCAAATAAAAATTAGGATAAATTTCTATAATAATTGCAAATATACCTTTTTTTACAGAAACAAGTTGCTCAATTCACCAAAGTTGTGAGCCATGTATGGGAGATTATTTCAAAGGGCCGAGAGGATTGGGAGGGAGAATCTATGAGATCTGCAGGTACACTTTTATTTAGAGCTGAAAAAATTATAACATCTTTTACTTACAACTACTAATTATAGTTGTTGTATTCAGCTATTACTGCCTTGTAAAACAACTTAAACTTGTTAATGTTTTTAAATTTGTATACATATTATAAGATTTTTTTTAGCTCGTTTAAATTAAACAAGTTAATTGATATTATTTATTTATTAAAAAAAACAAGTCTTACCTTATTATTATTTTTGTTTTAAAATTAAAAAAATATTTCTGAATAAGTTCTCCAGAGATTAATAAAAAATATATATAAGCAGTAGAACCTCAATAACAAAAACCTCTCATTTAAAAAAAACTGATTCTAATCTCTTCAGTCCCCAAAACCTATGTAACCAGCTTAAGATTTCAGTATTGAGTCTTAAAAACTTAGAAATATGTCTAAAAATACCTCTTAATAATCACAAGTGTATAACATATTGTGTGTAATTTAAACTTAACGTTATAGTGTGTCGAGTATGATATACTGTATATAGAGAATTCTAAGAATGTAATGTATACATGCAAGCAATAAATTCCCAGATTTTTTATTTAGCACATATAATCAACATGAAAGATGTTCCCTTCTCTATTTATCATTGTGCTTCAAATTGATAAAAAACAGTGAATTCTTTAAAACAAAAGAAAATCTGATCTTTCTTTCTGTAGATTAAACCTTAAATAAATAGATTTTTTTATAAAGTGTGTATTAGTTACCACTCCTAGGTACAAGTAGCTGAGCTGACTCACATGCCATGTGAGGTTCCACTGTAAATATATTTAAGCCCATTGAGCAATATTTAAATTGGTTAATCATTTATTTTTATATTAACTCAATAGATTTGGCTGCATACATTTTTCAAGCTTATTAGACCAACCAAGTTTTACTTGATTCATTATTCTTCATGAATGCAATAGGTCCTTTTTATTTTCTTTATTTAAGCTCACCAACAGATCCACTTTCATCCCAACTAAGCCTAAGCCTAACTAGCCTAAGTTTCTTATGAAATGTTTAAACTGATTGATGTTTTTATTCTCACAAAGAAAAACAGACAGACTTCTTTTATGAAGGGTTGAACATGATGTGGTTGTTAAGTGCGATTTGAGTTTTTTGACAAATAACAGTGGGGTTTATTAAATCTTATTCTTATTAATCTTATATAAATTAAATATTTGACTACTCTTCAAAGCATTCAAAACAGCTTTAATTCTAATTGTAATTGTTATAACTTGTTTATAGGTATGCAACCAACCCATAGTATCGCTGATACCCACGCACTAGTGACAGCAGTTGGAACTGGTAAAGGTCTGCGACCAGGTATGCCGCCAATGGTGTCTCAAGGAATGCCACCAGGAATAGGCCCTGCTAGAGGACCAACCCCACAAATGGGTCCTTCTCAACCAACAATGCCTAAAGCCCCATCAGCTATAAAAACTAACATCAAAGCAGCAAACCAAATACATCCCTATCAAAGATAAAAGAATTTTAGAAAAATTAAAACAGTGTCTTCTATTTTAGTATTATTTATTAATTAAATTAGTTTGAAATAATGTCCTACTCCTAAAAGCAATGCAAATTTGATAAACATTCCTGCATAATTTGAAGCAGTGGTTACAACAGCAAAGCTTAAACTGAATACATTCCATTTTATTACTTTGTTAAGTAAAACAATATAAATAATACAGACAGAACAGTTGTATCAAACAATGATAAAAAGTGAAATTTCTTTCTTGAAAATGACAGATAATACTGCAAATTAATTGCATCTTCTTTGTTTTATTTAGTAGATTGTCCTCAATTGATTGTGTTGACCTGTAACAAAAAATCAATTTCAAACCACATAATATATACAGATTTCCCCCATGAAACGAAATCAATGAAATATAAAAGAGAACTCACGATATCATCAATCTTGAGTATGGCGCGAACGGTCTCTGTGGACAGCGCGAGCGCAGAGGCGGTGACGTGTAGCGGCTGCAGTACGTGCTCGTGTCGCATGTCCGTGACTCGTCCGCGGCGCACGTTGACGCCGGACCCAGCCCCCGCCGCGCCCGACGCGTGTGCCGCGCGCAGCTCCGTCACCGTCTCGATGGGGTTCAACCCTGATTGAGAATTTACTATATCGACACCTCGGGGTAGAAAGGTCGTAAACACCAAAATCGTAACTGTACAGGAGACGCAAAAAACGTAACAAAAAAAAGTTATTGCTCATAACTTTTTTGTTTTTATACGTATTATTGAATGAAAAACTGTTAAATCTTTTGTTTTAAATAAATTTTAACGCCACATAGTCTGCATTTAAACAAACCTCATAGGTTTTAACTTAGCATGGAGTTACGACGTACAAATTTGAATAAAATGGTGGATACGTCTATTCAGAAAGCACACAATATGGCGTAACTACATTTATCTTGACACTCTTAGCGGATTGGGCTTAAAAGCCAATTTAATCTTATCAATATATTGTACTATAGTACAATAATAATTTCGTTATACGAGTACTTAGCTTACCATCCCTAATTTTAAACTATTCTCATATTAAATTTACTTTAAATCATTGCAGATCCGCAGTATAGGCGTTATGAATCAGTAGATAGTTAGGTAGATAATAACCAAGTTTCAAACATTATGATTAAAGAAAGGAAAACTAATAATCAGTCATAATGAATCAAAATAATCATTGATAATAACCAAGTTTCAAATTTCTGCACCTACTTATTCATGAAATAAATATTAACTGTTAATTGCCGTACCTACTTCAATAAAGAAAAAATATTATTTTTTTTATAATTTGAAATTAATCTTAATAATATAATATACATTGTATATATTTTTTTTATATATAATCTAGGGCAATGCTTGACTACATTCCATCTGATGGTAAGTGGAATGTAGTCTAAGGTGGTAAGGCCATTACCCTAGCAACCTTGAATAGGTCTTCTTCTTCTTTTTCGTCTTCTCTTGAAGACACCCACATTGTATTCGGCCGGAAATACCGACGCAGGCAATCTGATCCAATCCTTCGCTGTACGAAGTAAAAAAGGCAAAGCACTTCGTTTGGACAGGTGGAATGTCCACATCAAAAGGATGGATACCTGCCGTGCGTCGGGACGTCCGGTGATGGTAGGGGGCCGGGGGAATTAGGTCTTGTAATTCCTGCGCACACTCACCAAAATGTATCCTATAGAATAATGAGAGGCTAGCAATTCTACGCCTGTGTTCAAGGCTGTAGAGGTCTCTTGAGGTTCTTGCTGGAGGCTCTTGCTCTGGACTCAATGAACCGACCAAAGTTGAGGTTCGAGGAAATCTCTAAGCCTAAGAACTGAAGCCGGTCACTTTATTCCAAGAATACATTCTGGAAAGTAGGAGCCAAGGTGGAAGTGCTCCTTTTGGCGGTGAACAGACATGTCTGCGTTTTGGTGGCGTTGAATTTTACAAGATTGGAATTGCTCCATGCGGAGACTGCCTGAAGTTTGTCACTCAAACATTGCACCATAGCTTCTCTTACAGACTGTACTTGATCTCTACTAGCTCGAGTACTCGGCAGATATCTTTCTACAACTGTGCTGTCGTCTGCATACCCATAGATACCGGGCTTCAACAGATCGTTAATTTGTAGCAGAAAAATAGTTGCAGAAAGAATATTCCCTGAGATACTCCGGCATTTATTGTCAAGGGTTCCGAGGAACACCCGTCGATCAGATCACTAAGTACTAACTACTCGAAGAGATCAGAAAGTTCAGAAAGTCCGTTATGCAGCCGATCATACCAGGAGATATACCGTACGCTGAAAGCTTACTTAAATCATTATTATAATCAGTTTCATCTTCGGTGTCAGTACCAATAAGTATATTTTCAATTATCTTATTATAAGGCAATTGCAGGTATTCCTGGTGGTATGCTTTAGGTATCACTTCGCTATCACAAAGACGTTTCAAATTATAAAATTGAAATAGGTAATCGGGCATTATATAAATTACGTAATACAAAATCTGTATTCTGGATTCCTTCATCTTTGACATCCTCTTTTTCAGTAATTTTGTTACTCTTTCCCTTCTCTTTTCCCTTTATTTTTGTATAAGTATCCCGCTCTTTTCTAGCTTCCTCAAATAAACTAATTTTTCCTGCAATGGCTTCTTCATTGGTGGAGTATTTAATTCAAATTTAATTAGGTGTTTTCTTTTTGAAGGTAGCAATTCGAATAGTTTTGAACTGTCCTTTTTTTAGAGTTTCTTTAGTGAAAGTTTTTAAGGCAATTTCTTCCCAATTTATAAAATCATTGTTCTAATTTTTCAAAGGTCAGAAAGGTGTAAAAGACAAATACTTATTACATTGGCTTTTACGCCCAAATATTTTACATTAATAACAGTGATACAACCAAAACAACTTTATGATCCCATGCAATTGGTATATACACCATTATTTATTTAAAAAACTGGTTTAAGATATGAAAAAATATGGGTCGTATAACACATTTTTTCTTAAATAATAAAATTTTGTGAACACAGATCGATAGAGCTTGAAATTCTAAACAAAACTGTATCATTAACTCATTTTCGCCAAAAGTGGTCTTTACGACCTTTCTACCCCGAGGTGTCGATATATTATATGGCACGAGTTTCAGTTAGCATTTTTATATATATTTAAAAATTGGAAGTACATAAGCGAGGGGGCGTAGGCCGGTCTTGTAAATTGGTTGCCCTAATACAGGGGATGAGTTACCTGCATTCTCGGCCAGAGTCGAAGGAATGACCTCGAGTGCATCTGAATATGCCCTCAGGCAGTAGTGGTCTGCACCGGGAGCGGCGATAGCCGCCCGGGCCAGAGCGGCGGCCGCGGCGGCCTCGGGCGCTCCCCCGCCCGGCAGCAAAGCGGGCCGGCGAGCAACGCAACGCACCGCGCACAATGCGTCGTGCAGCGAGCGCGCCGCTTCAGCCACCACCGCGCTGGACGTGCCTCGGACCAGCACCGATACAGTGTGACCGCCGCCGGCACAACCGGTCATCTAAAGAGTCATCATTTGTATTTCTTGGTCATATTAGTCGGCAGTATACTAATTTTACGAAATTATCTTTTTGTACCTTGATGTACTTTCCGGAAGGTTCATTTACTTCTTCGACGAGGTCTACATTTACGAGATTTTCAGCAGTGAAATGATCCAGAGACGCAATAGGACGGCATCCCAAAGTTTTGCAAACAAACTCGATATCTTCACGCTCGATGTCTTTAATTACCATTGTTTTAATCTTGTCTAAGAAATGAATAGCCAAATCACTGAGGGCATCTCTGTAATGGAACCATTCAATGCATTACGTATTTTGTTTAAAAAAAAAACTACAAGTAATATGAAGTTCCGACGCATTCTCCGAAAAAAAAAATACACACCTTAAGATAGATTTTTGAACCAATAGTACATTACAACCGGATTTTTTAATCTGTTTTACTATATTTAAAATATACTGGCGCTCTTCCTTCAGCACACGATCCATGGCAGCATAGTCTGATACAATGACATTGTGGTCCATCTGTTATACAGATGAAATAAATTATAACTTCAAAAAAATAAACATAGTGAAGCAATATTGTATACAGTATCATAAATATGATGTTTCTTTGATCACACTTACATCAGTCTTTGGTGGTGAAATGCAGAATTGAATGAGACCAACTTTTGCCTTCTCAATACGATGAGGTCCATTCACATTTGAGGCTCGGTGTGGTACAACAAGCCCCTGTACTAACTCAGTATCCTCCACAGTGCCACCAATACGCTCAATGACCTTTACGTCACGTAGATCTACTCGTGCACCAACACCATTTGGAACTGGTTCCATTACTGAAAATGAATACTTGTTAAAAAACTATTTTATGATCAAGTATTAAGTGTTACTTATGTTTCTGTAGAAAACTATTTAATATGATATATTTACGAACCTGCACGAATAGCTTGGACTGCGATGGGAGCTAATATAGTCGAGTGCTGTGACACCACTTTGGAATTTAGAGAAGTAGCAGCTGCCTTCAGAAGAGCATCTTCGTTGCTAAGATCCACTGGTGTCGACATGCCCTCTACCACCTAATAAGTAAATTATAAACTTAAATTGTGGTTGAAACCTTACTTTATATGGCATTTCAGTGGGAACTTTATTAATCAGAACTGATTGTTGTTACTCGGATAATTAAATGTATAAGGAAAATAGGTTATACCTAACAATTGGTAGTTATTTACACAAATTTACTTAAATTATATACAAACACTGACCTATTGCAACCATAATAATAAAATATATGTACATGGGTGATTTCATAAAAATAGAGCAACTTTTGAAATTAATTTGTCTTTATCATTTTCAAGTGGCTTTCTGACTTACTAATTGTGGCCGACTTATTGAGAATGTTACTCTTGAAAGAGAGTCCAATCTTTTTCCTTAGATAATCAATAAAAGCAACAATCAGAGACAAAAAAATGGGAACTTTTGTATTACAAACTACACTATTACTACTACTAAACTACGCTTGACGCGGTCTCCACTCTAGGACTGTCTGCTCCAACGGCCATCGATCCCAATATCGGCCAAATATCCAACTCGGCTGACACAACTTCGATAAGAAGGCTAACAGGAGGATTCTGTTGGGTTGGGCATCAGTCGGCAAATTTCGTCAGACCATTTGCAAATTTCATAATCATGATGCATCCGGCATCATTTTCCTCATTTACATATTCTAACTAAACTAAAACAGTAACAAAACTTGTGCGATCGCGCCGAGCGCAAAACTGCTAATGCAATATGAAACACCTCTATTTTTGTATAAATTTGACTTGTATAAAAAAATGTGAAATATTAGATTCAACTTGGTAGTCCGGATAATCGTAAATCTGTATAACTAACTGAGAGCTGAAAAATCGAGTTCCTACTGTACATCAGCTGTACAATATAATATAAATTAAAAATAACCTGCAGAGCCATTTGTAAAGCCTTCTGAAAACCATCTGAGATGACAGTAGGGTGAATACCCTTCTGCAAAAGCTTCTCTGCAGCATCAAGTAGAGCCCCAGCTATCACTACAACCGATGTGGTGCCGTCACCAGCCTCTATATCTTGAGCTCGTGACAGCTCTACTAACTGAAAGAAGGAATTTGCAAAATTTTTAGAGTACAAATGATTACTTAATACAAATACAAAAGTTGTTTATCACAAAATGTAATGTTTAGCAGTAAATTACCATTTTTGCAGAGGGGTGAATGACACTCATCTGTTTTAAAATGGTGGCTCCATCATTTGTAATAGTCACTTCTCCATTTGCAGCTTGAATCTAAACAAACAATTATTATTTACTGTCCAAAATCTATTTAAAGTTTTTAATAAGGATACAATATTAGATACTGTATTTTATTTATACCTCTCTTGTTTTTATTTAAACGTCCATTTAAACACTTTTTAAACAGAGTACTTAATAACTATTATAACCATATATCACACTTATAGATTTTCATTGAACATAATCAAAATATGACCATGTAAACTTGAGGAATTCTGAGCTACACAATCGACGTTATTGTGACCATCAACTTGCAGGTCTGGTTTTAATAAAAAAAAATCTAATTAAATGCCAAACAATATGTTTTAAACATTCAGTTAGCTATATCCATTAACATTATTTTCAATACTGAACATTAACAAAAGCCATTTTTGAGACTGTTTGCACGGTTCCATACTAGAGGGCGCCGGCCGACCGTACCTCCGCAAACGCGATGTCTCTGTATTTTAAATCTGTAATATCTTCAAAAATATTATTTTAAAATACATGCTGTAATGGGCTATATTGTTACATATTAAATGTGAAATGTATTTAAGGCACTTAATTAGATAAGGATTAATGCTGTATTGCTTAAAATCGCTTCGTAAATAAGCCATTATTTCGCGTAAAAAGTAAAGGATAACTAGGATCCGCCACAATGCGGGAGTTGCGCTGAGCGCCCTCCCCCTTTTTTATGCTACTAAAGTCGGTCTTTAGTCTATACCGAGCCCAAGGACTTCCAATGAAGTTGGAAAGGTTAAGAGTAACGATTGGCGAGCGCACGCAGGTTCAGTTAAGCTTAAGTCTATGGGAGATTCAATTTTTTGACCATATCTTTAGAAAGAAACAATATTTTTTTATTCTGTTTTTTGGAAAACAAGCCCAGTCACGTCCTTGACATGCGTGCCAATTTTGGTTAAAATTGGACAAGTGGTTTTTCTGTGATGTTGCCTCAAAAAATTTATTCCCATCCGGTTAAGAGCTCAGCTCAAAAATTGGCTATTGTGGGTTATCCCTAAAAGATAAACATATACCATCGCGGACTTTCTTGTAGTTTTTAAGGTATACAATACTTAGTACATTATTTTAATCTATCTCATAAAGTTCAGCCAGCATTTGCAATGTAGGCGCAACACAGTGTTTGTTTACGACTTCGCATTAGAAATCTTGAAATTACCAGTGGTTCTCTAATATATTAAGCATGTAATTATACATATAAATCTTACTCTTGAATGAGTCTATCTATTAAAAAAAATGCATTTAAATCCGTTGTGTAGTTTTAAGGATCTAAGTATACATATAGACATAGGGACGGACGCGGAAAGCGATTTTGCTTTAAACTATGTAATGATTTATGGCATATTATTATATCATCATAACAGGCATGGGGGTTCTTAAAACAGAAATATATTATTAATATTTTTTATATATGAGGGTATTCCATGAAAAAAGGAACATTGAGATCAAATTATATTGCTAATCACATATTGATTATTTCAAGAAGTACATATATAGGGTCTTTAAATTAAGTGTAGCTCATATATTTGAATACATTTGTATTCAATTGTCATCTGACAATGATTGAAATCACTCAGACTGTAAGCCCTTGGCATCCTAAGTTTATAATAAATGAGCTCTTCTTTACTTCAAGTATAACTTTTAATGTTTTCGTTTTTGTATTGACTTTGTTTCCATTTAAATGAAGCTAAGAAAGTACTTTCTTAGTAGTAGTAGTAGAAGCTTTCCATTTAAATGAAGCTAAGTAAGAAAAGCTTTAGAGTGAGTAACCAAAGAATTAAAACAAAGTGTAAATAACTTGCTGTTTCTATAAAAAAAATCCATGTCTGAATATCATGTCAATAATTTGTCCCATCCGTGATAGGAAAAAAACCTTTATAAATCAGAAATAAATGAAGAATGTGAAATAAATTAATAAACAATTTTGATACAGTTATTAAATTTTTTTGAAAGGAACAATTTATCATACAATTGTCTCACCCGTGCCGATGGAATACCCCACATTGATATAGAATTTAGTAACATATTTTTTTGTCCAAAAAGACACTAAACTTGCTTTTAGACCTATTTATTTACATACTTCCTCAAATTTGTCCTTAGATTCTAGGAACAAAGATTTTAATTATTTACCATTTTATCCATGCCTCTAGGGCCAAGGCTTGTTCTGATTGCATCTGAAACAGCTGCAAAAGAAAGCAAGACTTTTTTATTTCAGAAAAGAACTGTATATTGTTACTTATTGTTAAATATTTATCCTTATGAAAATATAACATATGTATGTTTATATATTAATGAGGTACTTTAAAAACGCATATACGGAAAAAAATAATAATATTGATATATATTTTTTAATATATTGTATATTATATATCAATGGCAAGAATTCTACAATGAATAAAATTATAAGAAAAATTAAGAAAAAAACATGAAAAGTTGAATGTAACTATTTATTTCACGTATTCTTATTATTATTATAACAGTTATATAGCAAATTTTATCGTATTTTTTCCAATATATACATAAATGTCAGCAGATGACTAACTTTTTATAACAAGATTAAGCAAGTGTAATGGACATAAATATACATAATAACAGCTTTATAAAAGCAAATTAACAAAAGGCTGTCTAAAATAACAAATTTCCAAGAAGTGTATATCTTAGAATTTATAGATTAAAAGATATAATTCTCACCTTTTGCGGCATTTATATTACTCAAACGAATGTCCGTAGGTTTACTCTTGTCTTTATAAACTGATGAATTTACTTTGGCAGAATCACCACCAGCTTTGGGAGCCATTATTTTAATAAATTCAAGGGGTTTCGTCAAATAAAAATAAGGATGTTTTAAGATTAAAATCAAGGATCCAGTAGAACAAAAATTATAAACAGAATCCAAACATCAAAATCTTGAACCTTCACAGATCACAATCGTTTGACAGTGACAGTAAATTTGTTTTTCAAATGTCAAAATCAAATGACTAAGGGCGTGTTCCGAAATACATACCAGTATACTGGCCAGTGGTAATGATGTCGGTGTCGGCCATATTGTACTGGTTAAGAAGCTTTATAGTATTCTGTGAAGATATAGAAAAATACAGAGTAATATTGCAACAGTAACTAGAGTTGCCACCCTTTTTTGCTTTTAAAAATATACATATTGTAGTGGTCAAGTAAATAAAGGACAATTAATTTTCGTCATTGTTATATTTGAAAAAAAAATATTCTTTATATTTAGTGTTTTCTAAGGCTTTCACGAGTACTACACATTGAAATAAAACTATTTTTACGGATTTAATTGTAATATTTACGGTGTATATTGAATTAAATTTTTTAATTTAAATTTTAAATCTAACCCGACGTTTCGAATGTTTTGCAGCAATCGTGTTCACGGTAAGACGAGATGGAGGTGACTGTTAGTAAGTCAGTTAATTAGTCATCTACCTCCAACGTCCTCAGTCCTCATCTACGTCCTCTAAGCTTCCGGGCGTACAGTTCAGGATTCACACAAAACGCACTAACAGTATCTTGAGGTCTTACAGTGCGGTCACAGACATGGGATTTTATATTTTTCAAAAGTGGTTCCCAGGTTTTAGATAATCCCCAAACATCTTCTCTATTAAAATTAGGAAGTTTTTTAATTTCAATAGCCTCACGAACCATTCTTGTAATGTAACGTTGTTCTTTAGCGAGGATTTTAGGTTCATCAAATCTTATTTAATGATTGGGCTTGTTTATGGTATGTTCACACACTGCAGACTTCGACGTATGCTTATGCTTGATATCCGATACATGTTCTCTTTTACCGATGCTCCTCTTTGTTTGACCTATGTATGACAAGCCACAATCGCAGTCAAGTTTATATACTCCAGCACATTGTAAAGGAATATTACTTTTGATAGGTCTCAAGAATTGGCTCACTTTCCTTTGAGGTTTGTTCTAATAGAAACCTTTTTAAAGATGTTGCCAATTCTGTCAATAACTCCTTTCACATATGGTAGTAGGGCCGGTTGACACTCAACTGTGGGTGGCTTGATGTGGTTTCTGCGACGCTGGCGAGGTACGGGCAGGTGGTTGTTGAACAAGGCATGCTTGACATGCTGCAGCTCGCCCTCTAGGTGTTCAGCGTCACAAATGTGTTGTGCTCTCTGAAACAAAGATTTGCCAACGGTAGTTAAATGGCTAGGGTGGTGGTGTGATTTACCATTGAGGTACCTATCTGTATCTGTGGGTTTCCTATAAACAGTGTGTCCTAAAGTATTGTCAGGATTCTTGATAATAAGAATATCAAGGAAAGCTAAAGTATTATTTGACTGCAATTCCATTGTAAATTGTATTTTGTTGTTAATGGAATTAAGGTGTTCTAGAAAAGAAGATGTTTGATTTATAGGTAGTATTGTGAAGGTGTCATATACGTACCGTTTAAAGATGTTCGGTATAGCGGATGCAGATTCACTTCCACATCAAATACATAGATGTTAAGCAATGCTTCAGTAATTCTGCATATTCTACAGGCATGTTATTAACCTCCAGCTTTCTCTTGACAATTTCAATGCAGTCAATCACTGGAAGGCTGGTAAATTGTGACTGTACATCGAAACTAACCATAATGTCGTTGTCATTTAATTTTACTTGTTGAATATCATTAACAAACTGGTAAGAATCCTTGACATAAGCTTGTGTATGTTCCCGGAGAGGTGTCAGTATCCTAGCGACGTGTTTAGCCAGTTTATATGTTGGTGTATAAATCTGGCTGACTATGGAACGTTGTGGGACATTCTGTTTATGTATTTTGGGTATCCCATATAATTTTGGTGGTTTTGCACATGATGGTACAAGTGGTTTTTTGTCTAAGTTTAATTTAAGACTGCATTTTTGTATTAGATCGGCGGTTTGTTTTAAAACTTTATCGGTAGGATCTTTTTCAACCTTTTTGTAAGTTTTATTGTCCGCGAGTATTTCTGATATTTTACTATTATAATCACTCGTATCCATTATCACAGTCACGTTCCCCTTATCTGCACGGAGGATGGTAAGGTCTTCATTGCTGCGTAGGTGTTTTAGAGCAAGATGTTCGTCACGGGAGATGTAATTCTTCGGCAATTTGTTCCGTCGCAGAACACAAGATATATCCTGGCGAATTGCTTCAGATTCCTCTTTCGTGATTTTTTTATTATAAAGACACTCCTCAACGTTGCAAATAATGTCTTCGAACGGTATTTTAGTTGGAGCTGGTGCAAAATTTAAGCCTTTCTTTAGTATCTCAACGGTTGGTTTTTTTTTCTGCTTATCTATGGCTTTTTGTACTGCGGTATATGATCCGCAATAATTCCGCCAATGTTAACGTCGTGGAAAAGACAGCGTGCAGTTTGTACAGTTGTGCTATTTTCTCTGTACATTAATATAAAATACTGGAGACTTCCGTTTCTGACGAATGTTAACACTAAAAGAACACCACAGATTATATTAGTTAATGGTATAGACAATTAGTATATAACCATAATCTTGTTAATTTAAATCTTAAGAACATATATTACATTGATATACATATACTTTAAATAGTGGATGTTATAATTTAATATTGTAAAGATGGATATAATTACACAGACATTTCACAACTACGGGATTCAAAAGATTAAGGAGAAAAGTAAAATGAATTGGTCTAGGGATGTCAATACGCAGCAAGTCATATAGGGATCTTGAAGGTATGGAGCAATTAAAGAAGATATGTTCCACTGAACCTTCATCAATGTCACATTCACAAAGCGAGCTGTCCCTCACCCTGATTTTTCTTAAGAAAACTGGAGAACATACATGACCAAGACGTATTCTACATAATACTGATGTAGTTCTTTTATTAAATTGTTTATATTTAAAAAAACAAGGTTTGCTAGGTATATTCGGCTGAATACTTCTGTAGTGTTTTCCAATATTTGTTTGGCTGTAAGACCACCTAAAACTCCAATTTCTCAACATGTAGATTTTAGCTAGAGGAAGAATGTCTCTTGTATAGATATTTTTGTATGTCAAGGACCCAGTAGTGACTGCCTTTTTAGCCCACCGATCAGCTTGCTCGTTGCCTACTATTCCCCTGTGCCCTGGAATCCAAGATAATGCTATTTCTAAATTATGACTACAACATAAATATAACGCTTCCTTGATATTTAAAAGGATTTGAAAATTTTGATTTTTTTTTAAAGACATTACCTGACAGAGCCTGCAAACAACTCTTGGAATCCTAGAGAATCAATATATTAGTTAAACTATGTGTTTTAACATATAATACAGCTTCCAAAATTGCAATTGCTTCTCCTGTAAATATAGACACTTGAGGTGGACTTTTAAATAGTAAGGCAATATTATATCTGGGTATCCATACTGCTGAGCCCACACTTTCATTCTCTGATAATTTAGAAGAATCTGTGAAAACTGTGATCCAACCGTTCCATTTATGGTCTAATTGATGGCATAATTTTCTATTGGCTTGGCAATCGTTTTTGGAAATACCAAAATCAAGAAAAATATTTGGTTTAAAAACAAGTGAATCAAACTACAATTAAAAATAGGAAGGTGGGAGACTGAGATATGGGTTTTTGTAAAGTTTTGCATCTCCTGTAGCTGTTAACAATTCTAGGGAAGTCCTTATTATTCCAAAAGTTACTATTGAGAACTCTTTGAGATAGTGTTTGTAAATAAGGTATTAAAGGGTGAGACCTTATTTGGATTAATTTAAATATAAATCGATTAGACAGAAACTGTCTTCTCAAATCCAAGGGGGTTCAACACATTCAACCATTAAGGCATTTTTTTACGAGGATTTCATGGCACCTATAATAATTCGTAAGCATTTCGCCTGAACCAAGTCAAGTTTTTTCAACCCTTCTTTATTACAAGGTTCAAAAATAAAAGGACCATAGTCAAAGTGGCTTCTTACCAGTGCATTTTAGAGCAGTTTCTGACAGTAAAGATGAAATCCCCACCAAACGCCGAAAAGTGCCCTAAGTACATTACCACCTTTCTCACATTTCTGGACTATATATTTAAAATGTTGAGTCCCTGATAATCTTCAATCAATCCCAAAAATTCAATCACCCCCAAAAATTTTACAGCAGGTTCAATCTGGATGGTTTGACCATCACATCTTATCTCAATATCTGGGAGGTTTTTTTTCTGGAAAATATTACTGCTTTGCTCTTAGAAGCAGATAAAGACAATCCGTGCTCCTCTAACCATACATTTAAATAGTACATGGCAGTATTTAATTTAACATTTATTTCACTGATCGACTTAGATGCAACATATAATAGGGCAACGTCATCTGCATATTGTAGAGTGTGGCAAAAGCTATCAACGGCTAATTCCAGATCATATGTGTAAATATTATATAATAATGGGCTAAGTACTGATCCCTGAAAGTCATCATTTGCACGAAATATATAAATAACAGATCTTGCCATATATAAATTTGTAATAAAGTGCACAATCCTCGCAGGTATACTCAGATGAAGCATCTTTTGCCTGAGTAGAGAAAGATTAACACTATCGTAAGCGGACGATATATCTAAGAAAATACCCACAAGGTATTCTCTATTAGTGAAAGCTAGATGTATATTTCTGGTTAGCATAGTTAGGTTATCTACCGTACTTCTGCCTTTTCGGAAACCGAACTGTGTTTTTCAATATATTTGCTTTCAATTTGCTTTTCAATATCTTTGTTTTTTTGTCTTTCAATATCTTTGTTTTTTCAATATCTTTGCTTTCAATTTGCTTTTCAATATCTTTGTTTTAGAATATCTTTGCTTTCAACAAACCATTCAAGCCTATTTTTGACGGGGTGTTCCAAAACTTTGCAAGGGTGGATGAAAGAGCAATAGGTCGATATGAGGTAGATTCTACTGGATGTTTTCCCGGTTTTAAAATAGGAATGACAAGTTGTGTTTTCCAGGACATTGGAATATTACCCGTGAGGAAGATGTTATTAAGTAGTTCTAAGAAAATCTCTTTCCCAAGAGTATATAAATGTTTTAGAAATGAGTAGGGGATTTCATCTTCAGCAGGAGCGGAATCTTTAAGGTCTTTTAAAACTAGTAATAGTTCATCCTTCGAAAAGGTATTGTCTAATCGATGTGTGGAAATAGGTATATTTGGCGAAAGAAGGCAATCAAAACTAGGAACATATAGTGGGGCTAATCGATTCTCAAATTGATGTATCCATAGTGATGGGTCGTTGGATGCAGAAGTGCCAGAATACTTAGATTCTCTAAACTTATCTACATTTTTCCATACCAATGATGAAGGAGATCTAGGAGAGAGACTTTCGCAATAACTTATCCAGCCCTTTTTTTTTGTTTTGGTTCCTTTGAAAGGTATTAAAATTTTCTGTTGTCATATTATTATTATATTGAAGCTCAGATTCATCCCGTTGCTTAATAGCAGATGTACAGTTAAAATTCCACCAGGGAGGAGACAAAAATTTTTGGTTGCTATGTTTTACTGGAAAGTGAATATCTGCGGAATTCAGCAGTGCCTGTTGAAATTTACGGTAACTTTCCATTATATTATTATATGTCACAGGTTCAAATCCTACTAAATAACTATCGACTGTGTCTGCATAAGCGTTCCAATTGACATTGTTAAGTCTATACTTAAGGAGAGGTTTGGGAAGAGGGCAAGGAGTGATACTGTGTGAGATAGATATTATTATTGGAAAATGATCACTTCCATATGAGTTTTGTAGAATATTCCAAGTAAGAGATGATGTAAGGTCAGGAGAACAGATTGAAAGATCTGGAGCTGAATTAGGGTTTTGTCTAGGGTAAACCCTGTGAGTTGGAGACCCATCATTTATAACACAAACATTAATTTTATCTAAAATATCAATTAAATATGGTGAAAAAGGATCACAGTGATGAGATCCCCATGAAGTATGATGACAGTTGAAATCTCCTAGTATTATAAGCGGCTGAGAAAACTGTGAGAGAAGGGAGGACAATTCAGCTTCGAGATTTAAATTAGGATGACAAGTTATACCTAGGATTTTTGCAGCAACAATATTAATATTCTGTGAATATTGAGGAAGTGTAATTTAAGAATATATAAGTGTTTTTTTTAATTATTAATGTGCAACCACCATGTCCATCATGACGGTCATCCCTGAGGCAGGCATAACCAGGAACCCTAAAATTCATTTCCAAGCCCAACCATGTTTCTGATATTGCAGCAATGGAGATGGAATATTTATTAAAAAGTGTAATTATTTCATGCTTTTTATTTTTAACACTCCTACTGTTTCATTAAAGTATCTGGGGCATTTTGAAAATTTAAAAGGTCTGTTAATTTGTTAATTTTTTCTGCTACGTTGTTTGGTATGTTATTGTTTGGTTTTAAGATGCAATTGTTCAAAAGGGTTATTAATATTTCAATTAAATCTTCATTACTTATTTTTATTGGGTTATTTAAAACAGAGCTACGGGAGGAGGTACTAGCAGGAGTATTTATTATAGAATTATGTGCTTGTTTATCATATCCTTTGGTTGGCATGTGAAAACAGTTTTTTTGTAGGATTTCTGTGCTAAAGAAGGAGATTGATGAGTTTGCAATTGAGATACTGGTGCAAACATTATAGCAGCCATGTCTGCATAGGACCTACGTACTTGGGGAATTTTGGCAGAAGCATCCCGATAAGAGATATTGGTGTCAGACATCATCAATTTAATATTTCTTTGTCTTTGGTGTTCAGGACAGTCTTTGTAGGTAGCTTGATGCTTACCTGAACATAAGATACAACATAAGTCTTCAACTGTTGTTTGACAAGACTCTCCAGAATGTTCCTGACTACACTTTAAGCATCTAGGCTTACTTCTGCGCTGGTTTTTCACATGTCCAAAACGGCAACAATTATGCCATTGAATAGTTGGCAAAAGATATTTTTCTACCACCATGGATGTATAATATACATATATAATATATATATATATATATATATATATATATATATATATATATATATATATATATATATATATATATATATATATAATCTGGTGAAGTTTGGCCACTGTTTAATTCTTGTAATATGAACAAGGAAGGGGCCTATATCATTTAGTCCATAAGTTTTATCCAATATAACCATCGAGGGATATGTGTACTCATGTTGAATGGAGTCAATGAGATAATCAGTTTCAGTGACCACTCGCTTAGCAATGTGGCTCTGACTTATAGACTCAGAAGGTCGTTTCTTAGCTCGGTCAGATAGGGAAGGATCGGGAAGTATTATGTCCATTGGATCTTGAGGGTTCGGGGGCTCGCCCGGGGACTCTGAGTCCATTTCTCCTTCTCAATAAACACAAATGTTAGATCAACTCACCAAATACCGCCACCAAGTCTCAACTAGAAGCAAACAACAATACTAGTGTGTTCACCACTGCATCAACAACGGACTTTTTCCAATTTTTGTTTTGACAGATAGACAACTGAGGTATGTGTTGCCAGGCTATTACTAGTTAATTTTGTTTTATTTGACTGAATATCCGATTCATCCTTTATCAGTTTCTCAAATTTATTTATTTGCCTGTCTTTAAATTGATTATATTTAGTTTTAGCGCGTTTATTAATTATATCAAAACTTTTTGGCAATCTGCCTTGGACAATTTTAATTCTACATTTTTGTTAAGGATATCAATCTGATCACTTAATTGTCGTGCATCCGAACGGTAATAAGATGACTAAGTAACCTTTTACTTGCCTGGCGAAGTATCCCGGCGCAATGCTTTATGTCCTTCTTAGGTGATATTTTAACGCATACCGGTACATGGTGATGATCTCGGCATCGTTTTAAGAAGTTTAGAGATGTTAAAAGTCTTACATGCTTGGTCTTATAATGAAAGTTTTATAAATGATTATCACAGTTACAGTAACATAAATGCACAGTATCTATGCAGTAAATTTGATTTAAAGTAAATAGATAATTATTTTTTCATTTTCGTTCTTATTAGGTTTAAAGATATTTTGTTTCTTTCGTCTCATCATTTACTATTAATTAATTATAACTAATGGTATTTACTTTTAATTAATTATAATTAATAGTAAATGGTATTACGATTAATAGTAATGGTGATGGTAAACTTATTAAATAAATGCCGTACTTTTTAAAAATTAAATATCTGATCAACACCACTTTTTTTGTAATTGCTTTGTAGCTCCATTCTCTTGGAACTTTATTATTTCATGTAATAAAATGTAAATAAAATAATTATCTAAAACAGACACATTAGAAATAAATGTGTAGTCACAGACTAATAAATAATTTGTTGTACTAGGTTTATGTAGTAAGCTCCCAATAGTGTCAATTTATGCTGATTTTTGACGTCATCAACACTGGCCAGTATACTGTTATGTATTTCGGAACACGGCCTAAAAAATAAAAAGTAAATTTGTAAATAGAGTTACATAGGTGGATAATATAGAGCAATTTAGTAAATACGAATACAGTTACTCAATTTTTTTTCTTTTGTGTTAGTTATTCCAAATTTTGAAAATATTATCTAATAATATTATTGTAAGTCTTGACATAAGTTCTCTGTATGAATATTTCTGCTTCGACACAATAAAGTAATCATTTTTATATTTTTATTACTGGTGGAATATTTTATTGAAAGGCGTTGATATAAAAGGATTACGTAAAACATTACTGTTCATACAAAGTAGTGTCACTGTGTGTAATTATAAATATCTAGAAAATAAGTAAATAAAAAATCATTCTCACTTAAGATTAAATATATATATTTAATTAAAATCCCCAAATTCATTGTTCCCATGAACAAGAAGGCTTTAATTTTAAGAATATAGATTTTAACTTTGAAACACGAGCACAGGATCACTCAGCAAAAAATAAAGACGAACATCCCCGTTAGCGCTCTATCAAACTAGTAATGTAAATGAAAATAGAATGAAAATGGCTGTACCCTAATTGACTCTTATAACAATAATAAAAATAATAAATACTCTCTGACACCTGATGATAATCTCATAATCTCTACAGGAGAATCCTTTTTATTTTTTTTAAAATATGATTAAAAAGATTAATGATATCTCGTATACTACCGTTCAATGTTGTTAAATTACTTTCCCAACTATTTACCCTTCATTCTAATGGATCCATTTCAAATTATTCAATGGAACTTTAAAAGTATTCGCCGGAAAAAACATGAACTTATTTTTATTATAAAAGAATACAATCTCATCATCCTTGCTATCTCTGAGTTATGGTTGACGCCTGATACTTCATTTCGAGTGCCAGGCTTTTCCTGTCTGCGGGATGACAGGGATGATGGCTATGCAAGTTGCACTCTTCTTATTCGTCGTTCTGCATTTTTTTTATTCCATTTCCTCCTCACACTCAGCAAATTAATGCTGTGGTAGTGAGGGCTTTCAATATATCTTTTCTCTCCATATACATTCCTCATCCTCATTCTTCCTTAATCCCATTCTCTCTCTACTTCTATCTTCCATAGTGCAAAATGGGAGATTTAAACTCGCATCATTATATTTGGGACTAGCTTTTGCCCGCGGCTTCGCATGCCTTATATTCGTAGTAAAACAATTCTCACTTCCCTTTTTTTTATTGGCTTCTATATGACTTATTTTAAGTGATACAATCAAAATTACGACATCGGCAGACATCGCTCACTGTCAAAAGTATATTTAAAGTTTTAAATAAGTATACAATATATTAGGTAATGTAATTATTTTTATACCTCTCTTGTTTTTACTTAATCGTCCATTTCAATACTTCTTAAACAAAGTACTTGATAACCATTCAAACCATATATCACACTTACAGATTTTCATTGAACAAACAAAATATTACCATATAAACTTGAGGAATTCTGAACTACACAATCAACGTTATTTTCACCATCAACTTGTCGGTCTAGTTTTATTAAAAAAATCAGTTAACTATATGCATTAACAAAAATTTCTATACTGAACATTCACAAAAGCCATTTTTGAGACGGTTTGCACGGTTCCATACCAGAGTGCGCCGGTAGATCGTACCGCCGCAAAAGCGAAGACCCTATATTTTAAATCTGTAATATCTTCGAAAATATTTATTTAAATTACATGCTGTAAAGGGCTATATTATTCCATATTAAATGTTAAATGTATTTAGGTTACTTAATTAGATAAGGATTAAAGCTGTTTTTCTTAGAATCGCTTCGTAAATAACCTATTCTTTTCGTAAAAAGTAAATGATAAAAATTTGCTATTGTGGGTTATCCGCTGACTTACACTAACCGATCAAAAGATCGAACCGAGATTTCGTAACAATTTCTTCGCTGGTGGGATAGTGAGTGTACAGATTTGTTCAGTAGAAGAAAAAAACAATAACATCCTCCGTTCAATATCAGGTGTTTGGTGGGGTTCATACCTTCTTACAAAAAATATTATATAACACTATAGTTCATTGTCATATAGACTACGGATTATTTACTTTAAATCCAATCAATAATTGAGAAATTAATAAATTAAACAAAAATCAGTACAAATTTTTGCGAATAATTTTAGGCGCTGAGAAATCCTCTCCCATTAATGCTTCACAATTAGAATGTGTTAACCCTCCTATCCAATTACGAGGTCAATATCTGAGCGACCGTTTTATTTCTAAAAAGTTTCAAACAACATCTTATTCTTTAATAAATCGCTTGCACGAATTAAATGATATCATACGTCACAATCAAAGTATTCCAGACCTTCTTTAAAGTTTCCGTAAATTTATTTTCCTTCCCCACTCGATTCATAGTTCTTCGAAATTTCGTAAATTCGTAAATTCTCAATTCCTTTTAAGGCTTTGACATATTCCTTTCCTACTATTCTAAATTTAGGTTTAAATAACTATTATAACTTTAGAAGCGAACACTAAATTTAATGAGACTATTAACTCTGAATGGCTTGAGTTCACATCCATCTATACAGATGCTTCCAAATTATCCAATGATGGTGTCGGTGCAATGGCTTGCTGGGCTTATAAAATTATACTCCAATTTAAATGTCCCTTCATGACATTAGTTTTTACAGTAGAGTCTGTTGCTATATTAGAAGCTTTACTTTTTGCCGAATCCCATAATATTCGAGAAACAATAATACTGACAGACTCCTTAAGTTGCCTTCAAGCAATTAAAGAAAACTCCTTTAGTGGTAAGAGTAAGTTCTCAATCATTTTTAAAATTCGAAAAGTATTGTTTCCTGCTATCAAAAGAATTATTAATATTATTAGTTTGAATTCCGAGTCACTCTGGTATAACTGGCAATGTACACGCAGATATACATGCTAAACAAGCAATACGAGCTAGAGGAATGGAGTTGATCTCAAGTCTCTAGATCTTTCCATTTTTTTATTAGTATATGGTTGAGTCAAACTTCATTTGCTCCTCCTCTTCACTATATTCGAGCAGATAAATGTGTTACAATATAGCGAAAATACAATGGGGCCTACCATGAACTCTTATAGCAGTATTACAATAATCTTACTTTCGATTTTCGTTCCATGACATCCTAAAAGTAATATTACTTTAAGAATGTTTCGATAAGAAGTTTTGATGACGTCAATCTAAATCATTCTTTCTTTTACCATATAAAACATTATTAACTGGTACCATGAACTATTTTTGGCAATAGAAACATGAAAGTAATATTACTTTTATGTCTAATTTTGACATTTAGAAATCGTTAGGTTTTCAAGACGGATTTAGAATGTAATATTGTTTATATGTCCAATTTTATTATTTTGAGTTAGTTTTCGCGACAGATTTACTTATTATTAGTTTATAATTTACGTATTTTTTTTAGCCAGCAACTACAATAGGCATAAATACTACAAAAGACGTCTAGGCTAGCTAACCACACCACATGTAATTATATGATACTCTCAAAATTACAAAGGCTTTAAAGGGTATTTCCATTTACAAAAACGATTTGTAAAATCATTTTTGTCTTTTAATCTAAATTGATTAACTATTATTTTATGTTTATATAAATATAGAATGAAAAATGAAAAACAAACCGATACGGGCAGGGATTCGATCCAGCGACTACTGGGAAACCGTCCCGTCGCTCTACCAACTGAGCTACCGTATCGCTGTCCGTCTCGGTGAATTAAGCATTCTCCACTTTAAAAATAATAACTTTAGGCTTCTTAACATGTTGGATCGTCACTATATCACAAATAAAATTATTCTTCATAATGGTTTGTGCTGTTTCGAGTTGTTGCTCGTTCTAGCTATAGCCTTGTAAAGATCAGGACCCCAATGCTCCATTTCTCACCCAAAACTCGTATTTCTCTTCATTCTTACTTCTTCTATTTCAGACAATCAATGTATTTTAAATATTATAAATTATATTTCATAATTTCTTTTTCATGTTATAATCTTGAATTTATTTATTAGTTTCAATAGCAAGTCGATAAAATCGTATTGTCCAGTATGTAATTACAATTCATTATTTAATTATAAAACTCTAATACGATAATTTTATTTTTGGTTAATGTAAATTGTGGTTTGTAATCCACATTCCTGTCATTTTGATTATTAAGTATTTCCATAGCAACATGGTGTATAAGAGATGAGGCTATACGAAATAAAAGTGATATCTCATTCCCTCCTATTGCAGGAATAGAAAAGCATTCGTTCATTTACGTCACTAAGCAGGAATAAAACAATATTGTTTTATAAAGTTCATGGTACGAATGAAAGTAATATTGTAATATTGCTACGAAACGTCTTAAAACTATGATAGTTTTTAAGAGTTCATGGTAGGCCCCATTGTCTTTATTGTGCGTAAGTAAACTATTTTACTTAAAAAGTCAAAGTTGTGCTCACTTGGATGTTCGCCTAGTGATAAGTGTATTATTTTTACTTTTAGCTTATACTCAGCTAATTGAATATTAGAAATGACATTTTCTTTATTTATTTCAGGTGTTCTTTGCTTCTTTTTAAAATCCAAGGATTCCCTAAGCTTCATCCCTAAGATCCATGGCTTGTTGGTGGAAAAGCAGAACGAGCATGTAACTAAGAACATTATCTATATAAATTGCAGCACACATGTATTGTTAGAGAAAATATAAAAAAGTAAAAATAAAAAAATAATTGCGTTAAAAAATATAAAAATAGCTGCGCTTAATGGTCATGTGAATTATGAAATGCCTACTATTAAAATTAAAGTACGTAAATAAAACTATAAAAGAGCAATTAAATCTTAATATTATATAAATAAATAATTACGAAAATGTATTCAACCGAATTCCTATAGGAATTGGCTTGGCACCGACTTCAAACCTATTATTAAATAGGACATATAAATGCTAGGTATTAAATAATTAATATTAAATCTTCATTATTTTTACTTGAAGTCGGCTTTTATTAACGTAGTTACTTTTATTTAATATTTTTTAGTTTATTGCTGCATTGTCAATTAGCTATGGGTAGACCTACAAAAGGTGCTGCGCGTGTTAGATATTATAAAATTCTACAATTAAAAACCACTGAATTAATATAGTATAAATTATTTAATCGAGCTACTTCATACTATTAATATGATAATATATTTCAATGCATTATTTGGATAAGTAAAGAAAAGAAAGAGCTAAACAAATATATCATTTAATATAACAAAATGACTCCCGGTACATGAATATAATAAATACAGTAATATAGTTATTACTGTGTAATTATTTAGACACATTTACCAATAACTCAATACGGTGAAATACCCACCATAGTTATTACACATATTATAAACAATGTAAGTATAAGAATCACTTATCTTGCCCGTTCTCCAATACAGATTACCTTTAATAGAGGCTTACAGCCATATTTATAACATAACAACATCGACAGAAGCGCCAACGGCAGCTTCTGGAGATAAGTCATATTCACAACTTTAAACATCATTAAATATATCATAATAACAATATAATAGTAACATAACCATTTTAAATGCCTAAGCATATTTATTATAACAATCTTATATCTTTCACACATTTATGGCTTACCTAATAAGATATGTAAATACAATATATTTAATATCTTAAGGCTACTTCCGATAGCTCGTCAAATTAATATCTTTTACTACTTTTATAACATACCAGTAATAACAATGATATATAGTTCTAAATTCGTAAATCTAATTGTAACAACAATATTTATTGTTAATGTTATTATGTAGTTAAATAAATAATTACATATTTATATTACCTACATACCAAATTACTATATAATAACAATCTTATATGTAGTAATACTACAATATTATAACACGCGCCTTAAAAATATAGATCTCAAGTAACGGGAACGGATAAAACTAGTAGTCTCCTCAAAAATGTTAGTTGGCTATGAAGGCATATATGAAATCACGATTACGTCAAGAAACTCTTGAACAGCATAATTCTAACACTCGGTAAGATCCAAGAGCGTCTTTCGAATGAGTATTTCGAGCAGAGAGCTAATAGACAAGGCCTCATTAATGAGCGTTTGGAGAACGAGTCGGTTGAGCAGAGGGCTCATAGATTAGAAGAATGTTTGTAACATATTAAGAGACAGATTAATGTCTATGTTAGCTTGTTCAATGCTTTGATTTGTTGTGTAAAGAAGAAGGTCATCGGCATATTGTAAAATGTCAATATTGTTATTAATAGCTTTGTCCAAGTCGTGTGTGTACATTGTATAATAAAGGACTCAGTACTGATCCTTGCGGCAGACCCTTTGATAGGCACCTAGTGTGTTTTATATTATCTGAATAATTATTACAAACTATTTGTAATAAAGACAACGTACTTTTTCGGTACCTTTAAATTCATTAACTTTTGGATTAAAATTGGGATTAAGGTTCAGATGGATCTTTGTTAGGCTTTAAGATTGGGATGATTATTTGGGATTTCCATGATGATGGTATTTCACCTGAAACTAAGATACGTTTTATAATGTTTAAGTAATAAAGTAGAGCATTATGACTTAGATGACTAATAAAAGAATAAACAATACTATCGGTCCCGGGAGCCGTGTCTTTTTTGACAGTATTTAATATGTTTTTAAGTTCTTGTAAGGTAAAATCCGGACAAAGATCAGATGAAGCTTCATCAAAGACATTTAACATCTCAAAACTTACTTGATCATTCACCGTAGAAGGAGATAAATGATTTAACAGTTTGTTAATTAAAGAAGGATGAACGGTAGTTGATGATGAGTCAATAAATACTGATTTTTTTTTTTTTATGTTAAGCCAAACTATTGCTGGGGTACCCCCCCAGCAATAGTTTGGAGAATTAGAAAGGCAGATATTTT
Organism: Napeogenes sylphis; assembly: GCA_959347405.1. NCBI lineage: Eukaryota > Metazoa > Arthropoda > Insecta > Lepidoptera > Nymphalidae > Napeogenes > Napeogenes sylphis. The sequence goes on from OY365782.1 coordinate 22,888,402, forward strand.
TCCAACTTTCTCTTTTTTTTTATTTTTAAATAGTTTTTTATTATTTTTTAATATGTCTATGACAGCATCATAGTTATCATCATTAATATTGTTGCGATATTGTTTTTCAGCAGCATTACGAGCCTTAATTGCTTCCTTGCATTCCTTGTCTCACCAAGGTGGGCAAGGAATATAAGATGAATTATTTACAACAGGAAATAGTTTATTGGCTGTGTTAACAATAATTTCAGTAAATATTTGAGACTCAGCATCTATGTTATGTATTAATGGGATATTTGAAATTTGTTCGTCTATTAATTTAGAAAATGTTTGCAAAATTTCATCACTAACATATTTAAGTTTATATTTTTTGTATACAGGGTTATTGTTATGAGAAATATGGGTAGATGGCGAAGTTTTTATTATAATTGGGAAGTGATCGCTTCCATAGGTTGACGATAGAACCGACTATGATAACTGAGGGACTAAAGTAGAAGTACATATCCTTAAATCTACAGCACTATTTCCTTCTATTGGATTTGTTAGACGCGTTGGGGATCCAGAGTTTAACACGCATAGGTTATTTGAATCTACTAATTCTAATAAACGCTTACCGTAACAGTTAGATTTAGTACTACCCCAGGATTCATGTTGACAGTTAAGGTCACCTAATATAATGAATGGTTTCGGTAGATTTCGTATCAATTCGTCAATTTTATTCAATATGGAAATCGAAGGATGAGGAATATATACAGAAATATAATTTACACTATTCACAGTAATACTTATGATTGAAAAATCATTACTATTTACAGGTAGAGATAACGTAGTAAAAGGTATACATTTTTTAACAAGTATGCCTACACCGCCGTAGCCATCAAATCGGTCTTGTCTGATGGTGACATTACCTTTAAATTTAAAAGTGAAACTTGGTTTAAACCAAGATTCACATAAAGATACAAGAAAAGGATCGAAATTATTTAAAAGATATATTAAATCAGTTTTGTTACTGATTGCACTGCAGCAATTCCACTGAATAATGTTATTTTTTGTGTCATCATTGATAGATAATAGTAAATTTGAAATTGATGCTAATACAGAGGCAATGTTGGGCGGTAAAGTAGTTTTGGATTGAGATAATGATTGCAGTAATGTCTTAATTTCGTCTATTAAGGATTTTTGTGTTTGCTGTGTTGTGTTTTCAATATTTTTGTTTGATAAAACACAACCATCAGGTGGTAAAGGCATTGTAAATTCACTCAAAATATTTTCATGTCCTGTTTTATCATAGCCTTTACTTCTTGGTGATGGGGCTCTAGGTTTACTAAATATAGTTTTTTTGTAAGAATTTAAAGTGGGTGGTGAATTTACAGATATATTATCTACATTTGGTGTTGAAAGAATTTCAGCAAACGATTTTGACACTGCTGAGAAAAACACATGAAACACAGTTTTGAGCCATGTGTATTTTAATATTCATTAGACGTTAAATTCTGGGCAAGACTTACTATAAGCCATGTGAGAACCTGAACATAAAAAGCATTTTATATAATCATCATCAAGCTTACATGTATCACCACTATGTTCCTGACCACATCTGAAACATTTGGGTTTGGATCTGCACTGTTGTTTTGTGTGACCAAAGCGACAACAATTATAACATTGTATGGTCGGGAAAATATACAAATCAACTGGTAAAGAATAAAAAGCAAATAAATACTCGTTTTGGTAAGATTTGACCATCAAAATAAATTACCACTGACAGGCAGGTTTCCATACTGGAGTACCTTCCACAATGACCTTATAATTAATTCTGCGTACCTTTATTATGCTGCCACAGCCAATTGGAACAGAGATGTTTCCAACGATTTCCTCTGGAGATCATTCATTCAAGGGACACCCTTTATTATACCCACCCGGGTAATAGTAAAGGATGGTATGAAAGCCTTCAGTTTATTAAGGAAGAGTAACTCATTATCTAGGAAAGCGTTTGCATTTACATAATTAGAAAAAGATAAAGAAATTCTATTACGTCCTATTCTTTTTATGCTGCCATTGATGATATTATTTATTTTACTCTGTTTCAGTATCTTACCAAAGCTTATAGGGTGTAATGTAGTTCCATCATTTAATGATGTTTGTAGTCTTTGTACATGAATAGTATAGGGTGATAAGTCATATTGATTAAAAACTCTTCTGCCTGTTGGTGTAGATGTTGTAGTGTTTGTATTGGTTGTTAATGTGAATATTTGATGTCAATTTTGATGTCCTGAATATTATTTTCCTCTTTACATACACATCCAATATTCGTTTGGTTACCTAAGTTCTTACGTTTTTTTTTATTACATCCCTTACAGATTCTATGAGAGACGACTTGTTTTCTAGATTTGTTATCTGAACTAACAGAACTATCTGTTTCCATGCCAGATACATCACATTCTGTAGTGACGAAGTTAACAGCAGGGGGACGGTACCGTCAGGATCCGGCTGTTCATTCATATTGAAAAATAAATAAATTACTTACGTACTTGAAGAAACACTCTTTATAAGAATATAATAAATAAAAATAAACTTATTTACACTACTTAACTATACTGAAACTTATTAAATAAAGATAAATTAAATTGTAGCCAAAGAAAAACAACCGCGCATTTTCGAAGTTTCCCGCCGTTTTCCCTGCGACTTCCATGATAATGGTATGTTACCTGTTGTTACATAACTATTTATGACGTTTAAATAATAAGACAGGACAGGCTAATATCATTAAGATGGAGGAAAAAAGTAAAAATAATAAGTTATTCCGTCTTGACCACAGAGTACTGGTCTTGACCAAGGCAAGAGTCTCGAACGCTGTTGATTATACTTTTTAATTCATATAGAGTAAAAGGACTTTCTAAAGAGTTAGAACTATCTGTAAGGGGTATGGGTGACAATTGCAAATTTATAGGGTTTTCAGAAACCCACGGGGGAGCTAATATATCGAGAAACTTCTTTCTTTTTTTTTCTTGGTGGTAGACCATAACATCGGGTCGCCGGCAAAGTTACCACCCATCGGGCAAAGTCGTGCCGCAAAGCGACATAGTCGTGTTCCGGCACGTTGCTCGATGAAGCCGTTTATGGGAAATGGGTCTGAACAGCTGCGGTACGTTGGCGAACCGGTTGACGTCGAGTTGGTGTTTGTTTTGTCGGGTGTCTAGTCGAGGAGGGTAGCGGGATCCGAAGCGACGGCTTTCCGCTGGCCGCCCGCAGATAGTTGGGGGCCCAATTAGTGGGTTAGCCACCCACGAAAGGCTGCCCCGCCAGCTGCGAAAAATCCCAGGGTGGCTCCATCGTGCTGGTTGGCGACCAGGCGAGGAGGCCCAATGGCGATCCCTGGGGGGGTTCGGGCGTCCCCGCAGTCTCCAGGCTAGCCTCCCAGCGACAAGACATCACCAATTTCGAAGTCGGGTTTGATACGTACCGCCTCGTTCAACTGCCATTTCCCATCCCTATTCACTTTTATTTATTTTTTATTATGAAAAAGGTAAAAAAAAGAAACAAGTTGACACAGCGGTTGCACTCCTCCTCATACAAAGTGCACCTCACTAATATAAGGGGTTTGCACTCAAATCTTTTAGCTGTCCACCACCACCTGGAGACAGAGCAGCCGCACTTGCTCTTTTTGACGGAGACGCAGATACAATGTCCTTTGAGCGCTACATACTTGGATTATCCCGGTTACTCGTTGGAGCACAACTTTCGCTCACGGGCCGGAGTCAGTATGTACGCGCGGAACGATCTCTATATTCAGCGTCTCCGTCACCTTGAAGACCCCACTTTTTCTTCCCTATGGGTTTTAGTGAACACAGGAAACGAAAAAATCCTGTATTCCTGTGTCTACCGTTCGCACAGCGGTGACCAGGAGACAACTCGTTTATTTGAGTATCTCAGTGAGGCTGCAGATATGGCTCTGTATCAGTACCCTTCGGCGCAGCTCGTCTTTCTGGGAGACTTTAATGCCTGTCATCAGGACTGGCTGTTCCCGTACCAGAAGACCGACCATGCTGGAAGTGAAGCGCGGAAATTTGCGTTGTCCTTGGACCTCTTTCAGCTGGTGAAGCAAGCGACAAGGGTACCAGATGTGGTAGGCCATACAGCCAATTGCCTGGACCTTCTGCTGACAACTGATCCGGACAGGTATCGTGTAGAGGTTACCTCCCCCTTGGGAACCTCCGATCACTGTCTGGTGAAATCTGTGTTTACATATTCCCCACCAGCTTTCGAACCTCATGGTGGGAACCTAGGCGAGAATGGAAATACAAGTCAGCAGATTGGGATGAGATGCGACACTTTTTTGCGTCTTATCCTTGGCGGCAGGTCTGCTTCTCTTCTTTGGATCCGTCGAGTTGCGCGGATGCTATAACCGATGTGGTGCATCAGGCAATGGAGTATTTTATTCCTTTTGCTGACGTACCCATCGGTGGCAAAGCTCGCCCATGGTTTAATGCCGAATGTGGTCATGCTCAAGACCGAAAACATTCGGCATATCTCATTTGGGCTGATGCTCGAACCCGCAAAACTCCGGATGTAAGTTTGAAGAAGAGAGCCTTTAACCAAGCTGCCAAGTCCTACAAAAAGGCATTGCGGAAGGCTCGTCTCGATCGAATCGCTAAGAATGGCGAAAAGCTCTCTGTCAGACCAACTGGCAGTCGAGCTTTCTGGTCTCTTGCGAAAGCGATCGAGTCGAATTTCTGCCAACCCTCACTGCCTGCTCTGCTGAAGCCGGATGGATCCCTGGCCCACACAGCAACAGAGAAAGCGAATGTACTTGCTTCTCTGTTTGCTGATAATTCGCATCTAGACACTGGCAATGCTTCTCCAGCACATCTTCCTCACTGCGGTATTTCGATGCCTGAAATCCGCATCACTAACAAAGAGGTATGGAGAACATTGTGTCGTTTAGATGTGAATAAAGCCAGTGGTCCTGATGGTATACCAGCCATTCTACTCAAGACATGCGCAGCTGAGTTGTCTCCTGTACTGACACGTCTGTATCGCCTCTCTTTCATGACTGGAATAGTGCCGAAATCCTGGAAGCTTGCTAATGTGCAACCCGTGCCCAAAAAAGGCAGCCGTGCCGATCCTGTCAATTACAGACCGATTTCAATCACCTCCATACTCTGCAAGATTATGGAGCGTGTATTGAACTCGCGCCTACTAGCATACCTAGAAAGTAACGATCTCCTCAGTGACCGACAGTACGGGTTTCGCCGTAATAGGTCTACTGGGGACCTCCTAGTGTATGCTACTCACATTTTAGGCGAGGCCATCGAGAAGAACGGAGAAGCGGTCGCCGTCTCTCTGGACGTCTCGAGGGCATTTGACAGGGTCTGGCATGCGAGCCTTATATGCAAGCTTTCAGCGTACGGTATATCTCCTGGTCTGATCGGCTGGGTAACGGACTTTCTGAGCCACAGATCTCTCCGAGTAGTTGTCGACGGGTGTTCCTCGGAACCCTTGACAATAAATGCCGGAGTGCCTCAGGGGTCCGTTCTTTCTGCAACTCTGTTTCTGCTGCACATTAATGATCTGTTGAAGCCCGGTATCTATGGGTATGCAGACGACAGCACAGTTGTAGAAAGATATCTGCCGAGTACTCGGGCTAGTCGAGATCAAGTACAGTCTGAAAGAGAAGCCATGGTGCAACGTTTGAATGACAAACTTCAGGCAGTCTCCGCATGGAGCAATGCCAATCTTGTCAAGTTCAACGCCACCAAAACGCAGACGTGTCTATTCACCGCCAAAAGGAGCCCTTTCACCTTGGCTCCTACTTTCCAGAATGTATCCTTGGAATACAGTGACCGGCTTCAGTTGTTAGGCTTAGAGATTTCCTCGAACCTCAACTTTGGTCGGTTCATTGAGTCCAGAGCAAGAGCAGCAGCAGCAAAGCTTGCCGTTCTTGCGAAGGTTCGGCAGTACTTTACACCGGGACAGCTTCTTGTTTTATACAAAGCACAGATCCGGTCGTGTGTAGAGTACTGTGGACACATATTTGCTGGTGCCGCAAAGTCTCATCTTGCGGTTCTGGACTCAATTGAGAGGCGAGCAAAGAGGCTTATAGGCGATCCCGAATTGGTCGAAGCCGACCTCCAAAGCCTTGAACACAGGCGTAAAATTGCTAGCCTCTCAGTATTCTATAGGATACATTTTAGTGAGTGTGCGCAGGAATTACACGAGTTAATTCCCCCGTCCCCCTTCCATCACCGGACGTCCCGACGCACGGCAGGTATCCATCCTTTTGTTGTGGACATTCCACCTGTCCGAACGAAGCGCTTTGCTTCCTCATTTTTAGTGCGTACAGCGAAGGACTGGAACAATTTGCCTGCGTCGGTATTTCCGGCCAAATATAATGTGGGTGTCTTCAAGAGAAGAGTGAATAGGTTGCTAGGGCAATGCGCCTTACCATCTAAGACTACATTCCACTTACCATCAGGTGGAATGTAGTCAAGCATTGCCCTAGATAATATAAAAAAAAAAAAAAAAAAAAAAAAAAAAAAAGAAACTCATTAGTCATTACTGAGTGATGACGGAAGTATAGGAAATGAGTATTTCTTAAAAGTCGATCTAAATCGTTTATTGTTCGTTCGTAAAGCCTCTGCTCATTCTATGTCATTTTCTTTATTTATATGATGAGGAGAAGTCACTTTAGTTTCAACATTGTGTTTGAAGTTTTCCCAGATGGTGTGTTCTATGTGAGGTAGCTTAAATTTTCTTAAAGTAATATTTTGGATGTGCTTTAAAAGATTGTTTGATAATTTAATAAGTATTGGGTAATGATCACTGCCATGGATAAATGGATGTGTATCCCAAGACAAGGAAGAGGCAAAATTTGGAGTGCAAATAGACAAGTCTACTACACTTTTATTTTGGTTGGGATCAGTGCAACATGTTGGTTTACCAGTGTTAAGAATACATAATTTATAGGTGTCAATAATGTCAACTAATTTTCGGCCTAAATAATTACATTGAGAACTTCCCCAAACGTTATGGTGACAATTAAAATCTCCAAGAATTAGGAATGGTCTGGGAATTTTAGAAAGTATGCTATCTAATTCATTTAAAATAGATGAAGAAGGTTCAGGTATGTAAATGGATACTAAACAGATATTGTTTACACTTACAGCCACAATAGAGATGTCTGAGGTGTGTGGAGGAAGAGGAATTGGGGAAAATGGATATGTCTTTTTTATAAGTATTGCTGCCCCACCACCCTGTCTGTCTATCCGATCATCCCTTATTAAGCAGTAACCATGAATGTTAAAAATTTTATCAGGTTTAAGCCACGTTTCTGATATCGCAAAAGCAATGGGTTTGTATTTGTTAGTCAAATAAATAATATCCTTTTGTTAGATATGACACTACGAGTGTTCCACTGAATGATTATCTGTGAATTCATTATTTATGATTTGAGGGTTAGTTAAATTTTTTATTAATGGTGCTATGTTGGACGGTGTGATTAGATTATATTCGGCTAAGAGATTAAATAGAGCTGTAATTAGTTCTACATGCGAGTCAGTTTTTTTATCTTGAGCAGTGTTTTGTACAGCATATCCATTGCTTGGCAATGGGATAGTGAAATCATTAATAATAGTATTGTGTGCTGCTTTATTATACCCAGTACCGGAGTTTGTAATGCTACGAGGTTTCAAAAATGTAGTTTTTTTATAAGAATTTGTAACAGGACTAATATGTTGAGATAAATTAATATGATTTTTATTACTATACATTGCTGATTGTGGAGTGGGTCTAGATACTAAAACATCTGCAAATGATTTGGACACAGGAGGGTGCAACTTTGCTGCCTCAGCATATGATATACAGTTATGGGCTATATGAACTTTAATTTGCTTTTGTCTTGCTAATTCTGGGCAACTTTTGCTGGTTGCAAAATAGTACCCAGAGCACAGAAAACAACAAGCATCATCTTCAATACAATCACAAGAGTCTCCAGAGTGTTCCTTACTACATTTATAGCAATGAAGTTTTGACCTACATTTTACTTTAGTACGTCCAAAACGACAACAGTTATAACATTGTATTGTCGGATATATATATAAATCTACATTCAAAGCATTATAGCCTAGATAGACTCTTTTAGGAAGAATTTGACCATCAAAGGTAATTATAATAGTTTGTGAAGCATTCCATGCAGGTTTGCCATCAATAAAGCTCTTATAATTTAGACGTCTGTCTTTTATTATTTCCCCGCATCCTATAGGTACAGATACATTTGCCATCACTTCATCAGGAGACCACTCTGATGGAACTCCTCTTACCAACCCCATTTGTGTGATATTAAATGTTGGAATAAAAGCTTTATAGTAATTAATTTTAAGGGCTTTATGACTAAGAAAACTGTTTGCTTTTTTTTTTTTTGTCTGGCTATGCTGTTGGCTATTACAGCGTCACCGGGGGAGAAAACTGTTTGCATCTTTAAAATTGGAAAAAGCTATTGATATTTTATTTCTACCAATTTTTTTGACGCTACCGTTGACAATGTTGTTAAATTTGTTCTTTTTAAGAAATTTACCAAATATAACTGGAAGTATGGATGATTTGTCTTCGGGAGAAATTATGTTTTTTTGAATATGTAAAATAAATGGAGCAATATCAGTCTCACAGTAATTTGTCCTACTAACAGATGAGAAAGTCATATTTTTATTTGTTGTATTTGCAGAATTCATTGTTAAGAATGGCGGATTGGAGAGTAATCTCTGGTGCTGTGATAACAGGCTAAGAGTCAATAATATGAGTTTCAATATGACAATTACAACCTGAAGATTTTATTGCTGAACCATGATTACCCCCTTTTTTTATTGCAATATTTACAATACATCTTTTTAAAGGGATTGTAGAAGACGTATCTGTTTCTATTCCAGATTCGTTTGATTGTATGGTAATATAACTGGCAACCCGGGGGGACGAAGCCCCCCGCGGCATCTGGAGGCTCATTCATGAGGGGCACAAAAATATATATAACACTCACACTCACCAATGACAGGAAAATCAAACACTATAAACTAAAAATATACTAATAAGAATGAATATTTACAAAAGATATGAAAATAGTACCCTACTGATAATTAAATTAATTTTTAAAACATTGAACCACAAAAAACAAAACCGCCAAGTTTAAGATTTCTCGCGCTTCCTTGTTCGTGCCCGTGGCATTAATTTTGTGTACATAACCTATTAAACGAGAAAAGTTTTTTATTCCATTGGTTAAGTTTATAACAAATACATCCATCCTCCTACCCTGTTCCCATTATTTGGGGTCGGCGCAGTATGTATTTTTCTTCCATTCATCTCTATCAACCGTCAACTCCTCACCTACGCCTTTCAAACACATGTCATTCATCACACAATCCATCCATCTCTTTTTGGGCCGTCCTCTACCTTTGTATCCTTCCACACGCAGATCTAATACTCTTTTCACAACCTGTCTTTCGTCCCTCCGCATTACATGGCCATACCATGCTAATCGTCTTCCTCTCATCTTATCGGTCACTGGTGCTACTTTCATGCTTCCTCTTATATACTCATTTCGTATCTTGTCCATTCTCTTAACTCCACACATCCATCGCAACATCTGCATTTCATTTGCATGCAATCTCCTTTCATCCTTTTTCTTAACAGGCCAGCATTCCGATCCATACATGACGACAGGTCTGATAACTGTTTTATATATTTTCCCCTTCAATTTGATGGGCATTCGGGGATCACAAGTTACACCTGTGACCTGTCGCCATTTCATCCATCCTGAGCTGATCCTGTGTTCCACAGCGCGGTTATATCTCCATCCCCCTGCAAGAGTGAACCGAGGTACTTAAAATCCGAGCAAGTAGGCAGTGCTACGCCATCTAGCATGATAGCAACAGGACCGGATAATCCGCCAAAGTCACAGAACAAATACTCTGTTTTTATTCTGCTGATCCTTAGGCCAACATTCTCCAGTTTCTGTTGCCATAACGCTAGTCTACTCTGTACCTCGAGTCCATCTTCACCAACGAGAACGATGTCGTCGGCGAATAGCATGCACCAGGGTGCCTCTTCCTGGATGTCTGACGTCAAGGCGTCCATAATTAACAGGAAAAGGTAGGGGCTTAAGGCTGACCCTTGGTGCAAGCCTACAGCCTCACCGAATTCATCGGTATTGCCAGCAGACGACCGAACGTGTGTACATGATGAAATGTACATAGCACGAATCAGCTCCACATACTTACCTGGCACTCTTTTCTCTTTCAAGGTCCACCACAAAACCTCTCGGGGTACACGGTCGTATGCCTTTTCTAGGTCTATGAACACCATATGCAAGTTTTTGTGCACCCGTCCGTATTTTTCGCATAATTGGCGAAGAGCGAAAGTGGCATCCGTAGTCCCTCGGCCTCGGCTCGGTTTTGGGTAATTTCACTCTCTTCTCTTATTCTTTTCTCAAGTATTTTTTCCCACACTTTCATCGTAAGTGATATAAGCTTTATGCCTCGGTAGTTATTGCAATCCTGAACATCACCCTTGTTTTTAAAGATGGGCACTAGCGTACTACTGCACCATTCGTCCGGTATCGTGTTCTCGTGCAGCAACTTACCAAAGAATAAAGTCAGCCACCTCCTTCCATCCGCATCACACAATTTCCACACTTCGACTGGTATTTCATCTGGTCCCACCGCTCTTCCATTCTTCATACTCTTTACGGCCATTTTCACTTCTTCCTCACAAATTTCCCTTACCAGACCTATGTTTAACGGCGGATCTTCTAATACTCTGTCCCAATCATTTTCTTCATTCATCAGCCTTTCGAAGTATCCCTTCCAGCGATCTTTTATCTCCTCACCATTCATCAATACCCTTCCACTATCGTCTTTTATGCACTTAATATGTGAAATATCTCTCGCATTCTTCTGCCGTGCTTAAGCTAATTTAAAGAGTCGTTTTTGGCCTTCAGGGCACTCTGGTGACTTGTAAATGTCGTCTAGGTTCGCAGCCTTTGAGGTTGCAACAACTCTTCTAGCTATTTTCTTGCATTCTTTATACTTCTTTCTCTTATCTTCTTTTAATCTTTCGTCTCCTACTTCCACACTCTGCCACTCTTTGAATGCTTTCTTCTTCTCTTTCAATGCTTCTTGTACGTCTTCATTCCACCACCATGTATCCTTATCTATGGTTCCTTTACCCTTAGACTGTCCTAGAACTTCCTTCGCTACACTTTGGATACACTTTGCCATTTCATTCCAACACTCATTCACACTTTTTCCTTTCATATCCTTCATTTCCACCATATTGTCCACTACTTGCTTCCTAAACTCACATGCATACTGATCCTTTCCTAGCAAATGCCACTTTATTTTGGGTGGGGGGCGGTTCTGGTGTTTACTGGCAAGGACTCGGACTTGTTAAGTTTATAACAAATAGTTTAAGAAATATTTGAGTTTTTGTTATTTGTTTTGATTTTTTCAATTGTTTAATTTTATTTTTAATTAGTTCAATGTATATTATAAAAAGTTTTATTTATAATAATTTAATTTATATGTAAGTTACTGTTAAATTATCTATATGTATTGTTTTTCGACTGAAGGACTCATCGAATTAATATACATAAAATAGGTGAGCCACAGGTATTCGTATGAGCGTCAGTGACAGACAGTTAAAAAAAGATGGAAGATGTCATACTGTTTCTCTTTGCCTTATTACGCATGCGCAAAGAAATATTCATGACGCGTTTTAAAAATTTTCGAAACATTTGTGTAAAACATTTTTGACACTACTCAATAAAAATGACAGTTGCTACGAATTACACTCGAGACGACGACGAAGAAGCACGAGATCTCATAAAAAGTTGAGATAGATAGGGTTTTTCGATCTACCTATCTCTTTTAAGTTCGATGGTAACAATTTAGGCTGGCTTCCCTACTTTATGTATAATATCTCTATGGAAGGACTTGTATGGTCATGAATAAATAAAAAACTTGTGTGGTTTTATGAAACCACCGTAAAAGTGAAACTTTTTTTCACATTATAGACATCTAACTAAAAATTTTCGGAATAATATTCCATTAAGGGTATAAAAATTGCTTCATCAATCTTAATTTTATACTTAGAAAATGGGAATGATAATGGGAAATGATAAAAGTAGACTAGGTCTCCAACTAATATTTTTATAGAACTCTGTGTCTTAGAGTACGACATACATAATACTTAACAATTATTTAGATGATATACACATATTAAAACACTGAAAACAATATTTTATAATCGTTGAGTCATTTTGATCCGTTTTTCAATAATTTTCAATCATTCTATTATCAATTCCATCTTCATCATGAATTTCACAGTTTATAAATGTAACCAATATTTTATGGTAACTAAAATACGTGAACAGTGACTTACATTCGATTTTTTCAATGTATCTAGTAAAAACCGCATCGATACGAGCGCCTTTCACTTTATCCCTACTCCGCGGCCGACCGTCACGCGACATGCAACACACAGACGAAAAAGTTTGAGACGATGTAATAAAAGTTTCACTTTAAAAAAAAAAAATAATAACATTTTATATACTCTGTGCTCGGAACTCTTTAGTTTTAATTCTTAAATCTCTATACAATATACATTATAATTTGTAATCATTGTTATGAAAATGTTTGTGTATATATTTTAACAAAAAAAAATATGAAATCTATGGTTTAACTTAAAATATATTGAAACTATTTAAACATTAAAGCAAACAAAAACAGGATAATAGATATGAAGTTTGTTTATTATTACATTTAAATGAATTATTTCGTAATACAAGATCATTCTTTATAATAATAAAACAAGTATAATAACGGTTTTATAACTTAAAAGAAATACCTGCTTCTTAAAATGAATTTTGCAGTACCATCTGTTAGTAACTGTCTAATGGCAGATGAAAAAGTTGTTGAAGTCACGGTAAGGAAATCTTCCGTTTGATTGTCCACAAAATTCGAGAAATAGATAATAAATAAAAGATTACATTTATTTATAACGAAACATTTTCTATACAAGAGTTTCTGAACATTCCGGCATTACCAGAAGAGATGACAATGTTTTATATTCCATCCAGACAAGATCTCGAAGAATAGTTAGTACAACAGAAGAATTATCATCATATATTTAAAAATATACGTTTTTCTTTTAGCCTACTTACAGCCATTTAAAGGATAAGCAAAAACAACAAAATGCATTTAGTAATAATGAAAATTCCCTATGTAAAGGGTCCTCAATTGGTACACCTCAAGAGCCTCGTCATTTTGAGAGTGGGTCTGCAACACCACATCTTTCAGGAGATATAACACTGACACCAACACACCGCTCTTTCACTCCACAGACCCAAACATTGAATCCACATAGTTCTATGAGTGCTATCACTCCTATGCCAAGTGCCGTCAACCAAGCAAAAAGTAGTATAAAATTCCAGTAAGTATCAATGTTATGTTTTACAATTTCCACACAACTTACAAAAATCTATGTAATTTTTTCAGAAATTGTATATCAACAGTTAGTTTAGATTGTGAATTGAATTTGTTAGATATATATTGTAGAACAAGGTTTTCTGAATACAATCCTGCACGATTCAATGGAGTTGTCATGAAGATTCTAGAACCTCGAGCCACAGCTTTAGTTTTTAGGTAACTTCTTTTAAAGCTAAAAAAATTTATTAACCAATATTTTATTAACATTTTCCTTTACAAATCTAATAACTTTCAGATCTGGCAAAATTGTTTGTACAGGCGCCAAAAATGGACATGATTCATATATTGCTGCTAGAAAGTTTGCAAGAATTATTCAGAAGCTAGGTTTTTCGGTAACATGATTTATATTTTAATAAAGTCTGTCTTATAATTTTGAAAGAACATTTTTATGAAGACATTATACATTGCAGGTGAAATTTTTAGATTTCAAAGTGCTTAATTTTTTAGCAACTGCCGATTTAAGATTCCCAATAAAACTAGAAGCATTGCAACAAGCACATGGTCAGTTTACATCCTATGAACCTGAACTTTTCTCAGGGTTGGTTTATAGAATGATTAGACCAAGAGTGGTTTTACTCATATTTGTTAATGGAAAAATGGTTATTACAGGTAATTGGTTTAAAAATTTAAATTTCTATTAAAATTGTAGATTTAAGATGCTATTATCATTATTTTTATTTCAGGAGCTAAAACTAATCAAGAAGTGTTTGAAGCAGTTGATATTATACATCCAATTTTAAGAAGTTATAAGAAAAACTAAATTCCATATGAAATTAATTTATTCTAAGTGTAAGCCTGTTTTTATACTAAGTTATGATTATGTATTTGGCTTTTATTACCTCTCCTCTTAAAAAATATTACAATTCTATTAAGATTGTAGGAAAACTTTTAACAAAATGATTATAATATGATCTTTATTGCATAATTAAAGATAATGCTGCAATAGGCAGTTCATACACCTTATTCTACTATAGTACTTTGATTGTGAGTTTCAGTTAACAATTCAACATTTATTAAATATAATTCTATAAGGATCATTAAAATTAGAAAGAGTTTCAAGTTTGCAATAATTTTATTACATTAAAAAACTTGTTTGTGCAAAAGAAAAAACAAATTATTTTTAATATTAAAAATAATAATTACTTGACATTCTACTTGATTAACTAAACACTAACTAAGATCCACAACTTAAACATTCGTCTTTGTTTGCCAAAGAACATGCAATCATAGACATACTTGCCTCGTCTTTCTCCAATTGACCATTAGAAGTTTTTACCTTTGATTTATCAACGGTGAATTGAATGGCATTTGCTGCAGGTTTCGTCCGCAAATAATACATCCCAGTTTTCAAACCCATTTTCCAGGCATAAAAATGTATTGAAGTTAATTTTCCATAATTTGGTTCAGCAACATGAATATTAAATGATTGACTCTGATCAATAAATGCTCCCCTATCTGCAGCCATCTGAATTGTGGTTTTAATTGAAATTTCCCAAACTGTTTTGTACAGTTCTTTAATTTCTTTTGGAATACTTTCAATATTTTGAATAGAACCATTGTGGTGAATTATGAGATTTTTCATTTCCTCGTCCCATAAATCTGCTTGGGTTAGATCTGTTAAAAGATGATGATTCACTACTTGGAATTCTCCAGACAACACTCGTCGCTGGTATATATTAGAAGTAAATGGCTCAAATGATTCATTGTTGCCAAGTATCTGTGCAGTTGATGCAGTAGGCATTGGTGCTAATAGAAGTGAGTTACGGAGACCATGCTTTGCAATTTTTTCTTTGAGACTAGTCCAATTCCAAAGATCAGTAGGGCTTTTGTTCCACATGTCATATTGTAAAATACCTTGACTAGCAGGACTTCCTTCATAGGTACTATACACACCATCTCTTTCAGCTAATTCACAACTTGCTTCCAGTGCGCCATAGTAAATAGTTTCAAATATTTGCTGATTGAGCAATATGGCCTTCTCACTTTCATATGGTATTCTCATTAATACAAAAGCATCTGCTAATCCTTGAATACCAATTCCAACAGGCCTATGTCTCATATTTGAATTCTTAGCTTCAGGTACTGGATAGAAATTAACATCAATAATTTTGTTTAGATTTTGTGTAACAATTTTTGTAACTTCTTTGAGCTTTTTAAAGTTGAAAATACTGTTTTCTACAAACATATTAACAGCTATAGAAGCAAGGTTGCAGACTGCTACTTCATCATTAGATGTATATTCTACAATTTCAGTGCAAAGGTTGCTGCATTTAATGGTGCCAAGATTTTTTTGGTTGCTTTTTCTATTACATGAATCCTTGTATAGCATATATGGAGTACCTGTTTCAACCTGCGCCTCAATAATAGCTTTCCACAAAATCTGTGCCTTTACTTGCCGAACAAATCTGTTTTCTAGTTCATACTTCTCATAAAGGGCCTCAAACTCTTCTCCATAACAGTCTGCAAGACCAGGACAATTGTGAGGGCACATAAGACTCCAATTCCCATTCTCTTCCACTCTCTTCATAAACAGGTCTGGTATCCATAAAGCATAAAACAATTCTCTAGCTCTAACTTCTTCTTTACCTGTATTTTTTTTCAAATCCAAGAATTCAAATATATCTGCATGCCATGGTTCAAGATATACTGCAAAAGCCCCTGGGCGTTTGTTTCCTCCTTGATCTACATATCTTGCAGTGTTATTATACACTCGTAACATAGGAACAAGTCCATTTGAAACCCCATTAGTCCCAGCTATATATGTCCCTTTAGCTCTTATACAGTGTGTATGAAGACCAATACCTCCAGCAGATTTAGATATTAATGCACATTGTTTTAAGGTATCATAAATACCCTCAATGCTATCATCTTTCATAGCAATAAGGAAACAAGAAGACAATTGGGGTCTAGGAGTTCCAGCTGAAAACAGTGTTGGACTTGCATGTGTAAAATACTTTTCTGACAATAAATTGTAGGTATTTATGGCAGCATCTATATCATTATCATGTATACCAATAGCAACACGCATAAGCATATGTTGTGGACGTTCTGCAACCTAAATGAAAAGAAAGTAAAAAAGTTAATAACAGAATTAAGACAATTCTAAAAATGGTAATATGCTATACCTTATTATTAATTTTCAATAAATAAGATCTTTCTAGGGTTTTAAATCCAAAGTAATTGTACTTAAAATCCCTATCATATACAATAGCAGAATCCAGTCTATCTTTATTTTTTATCATGATCTCATAGTGAAAGTCTGATATCATAGGTGACCTCTTCTTTGTGTAAGAATTAACAAAGTTATATAAATCAGTCATCACATCTAAAAATAAAAAAATATAAATTATATCTTGTATCTCCATATTTGTTACATTTTATTAAAGCTGTAAACATAATGACTGTCTAGATTAGTGACACATATATAAAAAAAACAGTTCATCACAATAAATTTGTATTTATATATATATAGGTGTTTCTCTACTAACGGGAAAATTGATGTCCCAAGCAATTAGCACATTGTTTTGAATATTTTTTATTTAAGAAAATATCTAAAAGTATAGTACATTTCAGTAATTTTGAGGCTACCTACTTGTTGACCATGTAAATGTTTTACATATTTTTTTCTTTTAATCCCAACCTGTCGAAACACAGTCCCCTGGCGCGTCCCCATCCCAGAATCTTTACTTTAAATCCAATTTTAAAATAATATTTATGTGCGTGTAACAAATTTAAAGTATATTATAAAACTAAATATACTGAAAATGATATATATTGAACAAAAAGTACTTAAATGTAATAATAATTATTCAAAATTACCGCCTGAATGTTGTCCTAAATATTTGAACACAATCCTCTGGTTAATTTAAAAAAAAAAAACAAAATTATATAGATAACGACTTAATTTTGTGTTGAATGAATCGCTGACAGTGTGAAGTTCGATCATATCGAGTCAGAACCGAGACATCATTTTGCGGGTAGTTTCATTTTTTTCCATAGTTACTGAATCACGCGTCGGGGCCGTTATGCGTAAAAGTCTCCTGGTAAGTAGTTTGAGTGGTAATTTTTTCTAATTAGAATATGGTTTTGATATATCGATTACGAAAATAAACGTACAGTTACTTAGTTAGCTGTGAAATAAACTAGGATTCGTAAATAATGAATACAGTCCTGTTTAGTGCCAGAAAACACGGTCCCCTGGTGACAGTCCCCTGGCGACAATCCCCTGTTTCGACGCAACACAGGGGAGTTATAGTTATCAGTGGATTGTTTTTTATATAAATTTAAATAAAATTAGCTACTAAATGGATTATATGCAGTTATTATCCGTAAGTACAGTAATTACAAATATAGCTTAGAAACGGTTTACCATGCCAGTTACCACTCAAAAAAAAAATATATAAAATGACGAGAGAATAAATACTAGAAAAAAAAAGGGAAAAACAGCAAAATTTTGATTCAAATGTTATAAGAATGATCCTCAAAAGAGGGAGGAGGTCAATAAAAAAAAACACCGAAAAAAAAAACTTCTTAAATTTAAAACAGCAGATTAATTTTCCGGCCTTTTATAAACTTGAAAATCGCTAGTTATTAGCTTTCATTCTATACATTTAAAACCCTATTTTAAAACAATTTTAAAACAAAAAGTGAGCAGGACAAATTTCATGCAAAACTTGCCCGTAAGTAGAGAAACATCCATATAACATTATATAGAAAATTAAATTTATATAAATTGCAATATACTGTTTTTGAATTGCAATATACTGTTTTTGAATTACAATTAGAATACATAATAGACTTCAAATATTAATTACCTGAAAAGTGCTTTTTAGTTTCTTTGTGAAGATTGGATATGGCAAGGCGAGCAGCCAAAAGAGCATAATCTGGATGATCAGTAGTCATGGTAGCTGCAGTTTCAGCAGCAAGATTGTCCAGTTCTACAGTTGTGACTCCGGAGTAAATTCCATTTATGACTTTTAGAGTTATACTGACCTGTCAAAGTTGGCAACTGTGTGTTAATATATAGTTATATAAAATGAAGTAAAACAAAATTAACCTAACTTCATTGTGTGAGAAAGTGTATGAATTATTTTGAAAATATGTAAAAAAAATAACAATAATTATTAATTAATTGTACTATCCTTAACATTCAATACGAAATAGAAGATAACTCTTACAGGATCAACAAATTCCATGTTCAATCCATAACATAACTTCTTTATTCTTGATGTGATCTTATCAATATGAACTTCCTCCATCCGTCCATCTATAAAAATAAAATAAAGTTAACAATGTATAAACATCGCATACTTAGGAAATGTGAATAATACCTTACCTCTTTTTAGTACATATAATTTATTTAATTTACCGACCATTTTTATGCACTTATGTTTTAATAGATTTAATAATGGATAGTTTTATTAAACTCTTTAGAACAGTTGTTAGTTTTTAAAAATATGCAAGTGATTTAGCAGCAAACGCAATATTTTGTAACCTGATGGAAAAGGTGAATTTTAATCTAAATCGTTTAATCAGCACAATTGACTGATCTTTTTATTTCAGAATGTAAACATTTACATTCAAAACCCCTATTAGACTTATGAAAAATGCACTTTTGAGTTGTGTTGTTTCAATTTCACCTTCGGTAACTTTCTTGTTGTGTGTTTCCCCCTGTGACGCTGTAATAGCTAACAGTATAGACAAACAAATAAAAAGGTAACTTTGTAACAACTAACAATTTGTTAGTAACAATAGTAATTAGTAAGTTTTAACGACTGAATGACAGTTTACAGTTAGAAGTTAGGACTTAAAAAGGTAAAAAGAGCGGGAAAAGCTATGGTTTTGGTTATTGAAAGTTGTTTAAATTAAAAAAAAAAAAGTAATCTTAAACTCTTGACTATGCAAAATATATTTATTTTCTTTAGCAAATCATACAATTAAGAATTCATATTTGTATAAAAATTGTCAAGTTGGAAAATATAAATTTTAGTATTTGAATGATAGCTCGGTTTGGTGATGCGTTTATTACAATTTACAACTGCCCAATTACATTGTTTTCTACATTTTTAATGCTATTTACATTCTGTTAATTGAATTATAACATTAATGAGCTCTCTTAAGTTAGCGTGGAAAAGTGTTTTTTTTGCTAATTCGATTGTCCGTCGTTTGTCCTTTTTAAAAATAATTATTCAAAATTTCATCTGAACCTGGCTCTTAATATTTGTCGATATTTTGTTTTATCAATTTTGACGAGATTTTGTTTGTTCGATTTAAAAAAACGTTTGTTCGATCGTATTTTTTTATAATAAAATTTTCAAAGTCATTACACCCATGCTCCTCCACATATTCAAAAAAATATTGCTGCGCATGCGCGAACAAACGGATAAATTCACTTGGATGGTTATTCAACCATCCAAGTGAATTTATATTTATTATATTTATATATATATATATATATATATATATATATATATATATATATATATATATATATATATATATATATATATATATATGTTATTATGTTGTATTACATATTCATGTAATACAACATAATAACATAATAATAATAATTTAATGGTTAAAAACTCAACTTAAAGCTTATTTTTTTTCAATACAGGACCAAGCAACAGTTGCTAGACAACATGAGTACACAAAACAACATGAACAAAAGTGTTGATGGTAAGTGTGGACTTTGTGGCAGTAAAGACGACAATAAATATCATATAATATCAGGCTGTGAACAATTAGCGGGAAAGTACATAAGGCGCCACAATAAAATTGTTCAACATGTGTATTGGACACTGGCAAAAAAAACATAATTTTAATATTAATAAGCTGTGGTGGCAAGAACATTTAAGCGAACCTAAAGTTATAGAAAAATAATTGTGTGTGTCAGCTCCGATGCACTACTGGAGTTTACTTCTTAAGTACGATTGTCTAAACATAATCAAAAAAAGTTTATTTAATTAACTGAAAAAGATTGATACCCTATGAAAGGCACGTGTTTGTTAGATGTTCCGGCAATATTATGTACACCCCTCATAGTTTATTGCAAAATACTTGCATTTCACTTTAGCAAAATATAATGATAAAGATTATAACTGCCTAATAACATTATTAATTATTGATATTAAGATAATAAGACACTGACAACCAAATTAGACATTTGGGCACAATAGGTTGCGCACCAAAAACGTAACGAGGTCATTCGTTCAGTAGGTTTTTCACCCTACATTTTCTCATACCGGGCGCCTTATATCAAAATCGATTTTTAAGGAGTAAACTCCAATAATAATACTGCTAAAATAATGTGGGAGATGTCGGTGCAAACAGATGTGACTATTCCACACAATAGACCAGATTTAATCTATATTGATAAATTACAAAATAAAACATATTTTATCGATGTTTCAGTACCGTCGGATTATAACATTGATACAAAAGAGAGAAAAAATTAAGCAAGTACAATTTATTGGAGAAAAAAGTCAATCGAATGTAGAACACACAAACAACAATAGTCCCAATTATAGTAGGTGCCACCGGAATCATAGCCAAAAGTTTAGAAAATTATATAAAATTACTAAATAGTAACATTGACATCACAATTACAAAAAAAAGGTCAGATGTTACAACTGTAAAGAGGTTGGTCACCTTAAAAAGGATTGTACAAAGAGTATTGCATCTAATAAACTCGCAGAAGGGAACAAGAGGGTTAACCTGATGTTACATTCAGTAAATTCAGCTGAATCTGTCAATGATTGTGAGAATTGGTATGTACAATGCGGGCAGATTTGTTTCAAGATTTTAAATATTTTGACGCTGATCACACTGTAACAACAGCTGATGGAAATGTGATCAAGGCTATTGGCCAAGGATCAATTAACATTGAAGCTGTAGTTAACAAGAAGGTTATAAAGGCAAAGTTAACTGATGTTTGGTTTGTTCCTCAGATAAGCAGAAATTTATTTTCGGTTCTATCCACACAAGATTGAAATCCAGAAAGTTTGTTCGTATCGCGGGTCACTACTTGGACAATAAAAATTAATGGAAAAGTCACAGTTACACGACGTAGAGATAGGTATGGAGGTTTGTACAGGTTGAATTGTAGGGCTGTATCACCGTCTAGAGGAACTGTAAACTTGATTCAGAAAGTAGATATGCTGCAATTTTACCATGAACGAATGGGTTATCAAAATAAGAGGCACGTAAAAGGTATAATTGAGAGGGAATTAGGTACAAAAACCGGATGGTCTGAAGAATTAGGTGAAGGTTGCAATAGAGGCGTAGCGAGCTTAACTCGCGCCCGGGGCACAATACCGTTATAGCGCCCCCCATTTTGAAAACAATAAAATTTTAAATATAAAATATACCTACGACTTAATAAATAAATAAGGTTTAGGTTCCTCCAGAACAATAAAACGCTGTATTTGTTGTGTCCTTAAAAAGTATCTATATTTAAAAAATAACAAGTAAAAGATCGTCATCTTTTACTTGTTATTTTCCGGCTTCATGCTTTTTCGATGTATTGTATAAAAACGAGATCGAATTCACATATTTAAGGATGTCTTAGAAATCAACAGGTTACTGGAATTGGTTATCACCGACTTGTAAGGGGGCACTCCAATATAGCAAGTTTAAGCTTGAGCGGAACCGCATGATGAGGCCTGTTCGTCCAACTGCGCCTCAAGCCGGAGAAGATGCGTTCCAGCTTGAAATGCAAAACAGATTCGCTGCACTGGCATTCCCGGCAAATGTTGACGAGGACTTAAACGTCATAATAGGAGTTGTACGCGAAGTGATAATGAGGCACTTTAGGAAAAGACAACCAAATAAGAAGTCTCAGCTTTCAACCTAGACCCAAAACTGAAGGGACTTGAACGAAAAACACAAGAGTATCCTTTGTCAGTCACCCAGTCTCTTAAAAAAGGATCCGGAGCTAGGTAAGGCGCAACCATCTAAGCTGGAACACTCGCCTCATACAGGAGGCGATTGAGCGAAGTCGGGGATTCAAAGTCTTTACAAAGATATGGGGAAAATTCACCTGATAAAGCTGATTACCTCGAATGGTGAAATGGTAACATCAGTTCCGAAGATGTTTTCTGAAATCGAGGACTTCTACGCAAATCTGTATGCCTCATATGCACCGAACCCTCCACCAAACGCAAGCGACCCAGAGCCCCACTTACCCGCCACTTTACTGACGATCTATCATACATATATGTCCATGAAATCGAGACGGCTCATAAACAGTTTATAAAAGACTTCCGGGGAAGACGGAGTAACCTATGAGCTCGTTAGGGCTGTACAGAAATCAATCCTTGAGGAGCTCAAAAGGGTTTCTGACTCGGTGATAAACATGTGGGACTACCCCAAACTAAAGGCCAATCACACTTCTAAACCACAATTATAAGCTATATTCCTGAATCGTCACGAATTGTCTGGCATTCATATTTCACAAATTCCAGCCACTGAAGCAGGCCGGATTTCGTAAAGGTTTGGCATGGTGGACCAAAAGAAAGCTTTCGACTTCATTGAAAGCTGGGCTATTCTGGAGTCTTTGCAGCGTTGTCAAGTCGACTAGCGATAGTCGATATGTTCTGAGGTTTTGAGAAATCTCTACCAAATGGGAACGTTGTCAGTCCAAGTACAGAACCACCAAACAAGTCCTATCTAGTTTACTGGAGGTGTAAGACAGGGTGACGAAATATTCCCGAAACTCTTCACTAATGCGCTGAAGGATGTTTTTAAGATATTTCAAAGGGATTAAATGGGCATCAATGTTAATGGTGAATATCTCACGCATCTCCGCTTTGGCGAAGGCATAGTCATAGTGGCAGAATCTCTACAAGACCTACAGGATATGTTGTCTGGTCTGAATACTACCTCTAGACGTTTTGGGCTCGGGATGAACTTGGACAAGACCAAATTCATGTTCAATAAACACATCATCCCCGAACCCATTTCTGTCCAAGGTGTAACCCTCGAAGTGGACCACTTTTTTAGGAGTACGGTAACCTAGGGCAAAAGTTGCAGTTTTTATGACAGCTTTGTTGGAGAAATCATCAGAAGAGTGTATCTTGGCTATAAAGCATTTGTAAAATTGAGTCACATATTTGTGTCATCTTTGCCACAATGTCTCAAGATGATGCCGAGACATGGAACCTGCCGATGAAGCTGGCCCATCAACTGCATGTCACCCAGAGAACTATGGAAAGGTCTATACTCTATAAAGAACATGATTTGAAGACGGTAACTGGCAATGATTGAATGGCGAACACTGGTGATCGGGTCCTATGGCGTACCCTGGCGAAGGCCTAAGTCCAGCAGCAAATAATAAGCGTACACTACAAGAAATTATGTTTATACTTTGTAAACTACAAATATTTACTATAACATAATTTAACTTTACTATAACATAATTTTTATCAGACAAATTAAGAAAGGAGATTATTTATGTAACCACAAAGCGTTGATGATAAGAAGGTGCTGAAAGACGCAGTTTGAGTCAGCCCTGCCAATAGAAAACACATGCCATTTTTATTAGGAATATACTATTACCGTATGAGTTAAACTATTAGTTTTCGATGTTGATCTTGATAAAATAAATACTTTAAGGGGGTTCCCATGCAACAAACTACATTTTTGCTTATTAATAATAAGGGCTTAAGGTAGATGCTTGAAATATTCACAGAATATTTAGTTATTTACTCATTTAAAAAAAATACTATTGGGGGCTCCCCTACCACAAACGTGATTTTTTGCTCCCTTTTAATAACCGCAACAGGTAGGCGCTTGAAATATTCACAGAATGTTTAGTGGTATATGTATTAACTTTATTTATAAATAATTAAATTAAAATAAATTAAATATTTAAGGGGGCGCCGCTCATACCACATACGTTATTTTTTGATGTTTATATATATATAAAATGGTACGGAACCATTCGTGTGCGAGTCCGACTTCCAGCACTTGGCCTGTTCTTTTCTCTTTTTAACCCCCAACTAAAAAGAGGGGTGTTATAAGTTTGACCTGTCAATCTGTGTATCTGTGTGTTTGTGTATCTGTGTATATGTCTGTGATGCGGTGATGTCTAAATGCGGTTTTTTTTAATCGAAAGCTATGTTCGTCGAGATGGTTTTTAACTACATTTGGTTGAAATAGAAACAGTTGTCTCCTAGATATTGAGGTTTTATTGGTGCGGGTGACAGGTTCTTATGCAATATTGATAGAAATACTTAAACAACCGAAAATTTAATACAATAAAAAAAACCAGTAATGTAACTTTAAAAAGCAGAAAAAAATAATTCAAATTATATAAACCTCCGATAGCAAATGACCTCTAAAAAGAATAAAAATAATATTTTTATGTACTTATTGAAGTCATTGCGTCGAGGGACCGTTTAATAAAGGAATAAATTAAAATGCAAGTAAGTTACCAAGGCAAATAAAGAAATTACGATATCGAATCGTATAGTCTAAGTCCTCGATGATTAACATCATAAAATAGACGCCACCGTTGGCGTACGTACAACGGTCCCCCGACGCAGTGACCTATTCTTTTTAGAAGTCTTTTTGTATCAGCGGTTTTTTAATTTTAAATATATTTTTTTTACGAATTAACATTTATTGTATTACACTGGCACCAGATAGATATATTTTTCAAAAACAATAATTATATTAAAAATGAAAAAATATCCAGCATTTTTTTATTTTGCAGACCTTTTGGCGCCCCTTTGTGGTTAGCGCCCGGGGCATGATGACCCCCCTTGCCCCCCCCTCACTACGCCTCTGGGTTGCATATTTGGAAAATCACATATACTGAAATTTGGTGTACGGGAAAAGGCCACCCAGCCCGGGGAACGCATACATACAGATAATAATAATAATAATAATATCGGGACAAATTACACACATTGATCTAACCCCTAAGCAAGCAAATTATTTGCTTGTGTTAAGGGTGTTAGACAACGATACAAATACATAGAAATACACATATAAATACTGAGAATATATTTAATACACGACCAAACCCAGAAACACAGACATCTATGCTCATCACATAAATGAGTGTCTCTGCTGGGCATCGAACCCGAGCCCCATTGAGCCGTGACACGTTAGGCGTCTGAGCTAACCACTCGACCAACGGGGCGTGTGTGGGCCATTTCCCTTATCTGTATCAAAATACCGATACTTTGTACTGTTCAAGGACGAATTCACACGCTTTCGATATGTTTATTTTCTTCGAGTAAAATTAGAGGTAGCCAAGGTCGCTGGTCATATAGTAAAAGAGTTACTAAGCGATAACGGCGGAGAATTTGAAAACCAAAAGTTACGGAAAGTATTGACTAATCAAGGTATAAAGCAACGATTAATTATGCCTTACACACCGGAACAAAACGGGTGTTGCGAAAGAGAGAATCGCACTATAGTTGAGACAGCGAGATCGATGATGCATTCGCATGAGAAGCTTCCTCAGATGTTGTGGGCTGAGTTGGTAAACACTGCTGTTTATATTTTGAATAGGACAGGTCCAACTACAGTACAGTATAAGTCACTTTATGAACTTTGGATAGGTAAGAAACCACAAATAAAGCTTTTAAGGATTATAGGGTCAACTTGTTACGCGCATGTGCCAAAGCAAACACCAAAAAAGCAACATAAGAAAGCAGTAAAGTGTATCTTAATTGGGTATTATAATGACGATGGATACAGGCTTTGGAAAATTGCAATCAACTCGCTGGTGAGATCAAGAGATGTAACCTTTCATGAAAAGCCCCTGAATGTGGAAACTCATGCTAAGGGTGCAACTGACATAGAAATTCCTTTGGAATTACCTCAAATTGTAGCGATTCCAGATTATCAATCCTAAGCTACTACGGATTCCAAAAACTCTGTGTACGATGGAACTAGTCCAAACATTATTGATGAGAATGTCAATGGAGATGTTGATTCAAATAATGAGGATGCTATAAACCCAGATTATATTGATAGAGAAGATGAACACCCTGAGTTTATTGATAGAGAAGATGTTCCTGTAGAGATATTTGATGATGCTAGAAGTAATACTTCAGAATAGAGTATTGAATTAGGGGGGATGGTAAAAGAAGTGAATGACGAAGAAGTTAAAATTTCCACTAGATATGAAATTTCTGAACAAGAGATTATGGAAAATGGTGGAAGAATTGTGAGAGATCGGTCATTACTTTGTCCACCAGATAAACTCAAGGACTATGTTCTGAACTTAGCTAGCAGTTACAATGAACCTAGCTGTTACTGGGAGGCATTAGAAAGCTCTGAATGTGATCTTTGGAAAAGAGCTATGGATTGTGAGATAAATTCTTTAAAGGAGAATAATACTTGGATTCTGATGTTTCTTCCTAAAAATAAAAAGGCTATACCATGCAAGTCGATATACAAAGTAAAACTTAATGCTGATGGTTCAGTAGATAAGTATAAGGCAAGATTAGTTATAAAGGGGTTTAGTCAAAAAAAAGATTGACTATGATCAAACTTTTAGTCCCGTAGCTAAAATGGCAACAGTTAGAAGTATCTTGGCTGTGGCAGCCAGTCAGAATATGACTGTATTTCAATTCGATGTCACGACAGCATTTCTACATGGGTCACTTGAAGAAGAAATTTTCATGAAACAGCCTGAAGGATATAATGATAATTCTAGTCGGGTATGTTTGTTGAAGAAAAATCCTTGTTTCTTTATAAGAAAGACATCATCAGGAGAGATTATAATAGTTGTTCTCTATGTTGATGATGGATTGATAGTAGCAGCAACTAATCTGACTCTTATTCAGGAGTTTCTATTAGAGATGAGAAATCGTTTTAAGATTACATCTAAGGAAGCTTCATATTTTCTAGGTATTGAAATAAAGAAAAGTGATAGTGGAATAGAAATATCACAAGGTGCATATAACAAAGTTCTTAAAAGGTTTGGTATGGAATACCAATTGTGAAAGAAAGTTCACAAGATCAAGACAATGCAAAGTCATGTGATATGAGCACTTTGTTGAGCAACTACAGACAAGTTGTTGGTTGCATTTTCATACTTAATGGTAGGTACAAGACCAGACATTGCTTACGCTGTTTCAAGAAGCCTTGAGAAACCCAATATAGAAGATTGTGTCAGGCTTAAGAGAATACTGCGGTATTTGCAGTATGCACCAGATCGAAGCATACTCTACAGAAAAGATTTTAAGACTGGGATCGTAGAGTGTTACAGCGATGCAGATCACGGTAGAGACTCAAGCACCGGACGATCAACTACTGGTGTAGTGTGTATGTAGGCTGGAGGAGCAATATCATGGATGAGCCAGCGTCAGACAAGCGTGGCTATGTCTACGATTGAAGCAGAAGTTGTTGCGGCTAGTGAAGGCGCTCGAGAGCTGACTTGTTTATCGAGAATTTTTAGTGATATTACCAAAGTAAAGAATTTGCCTATCTTAAGACTAGATAATGAAGCTGGCACCAAGCTTGCTAAAATCCAGAATACCATAAGCGTACAAAACATATAAGAATTGGGCATTTCTTTGTAAGGGAGATGGTGACCAAAGGAGAGCTGAGCATTAGAAAAGTCAAAACGGACGAGCAGTTAGCAGATTTGTTTACCAAGGCTCTAGCGAGACCTAGATTGCAAAAAATTGACAAATAAAACAGGTCTTCATTGAGAGAAGATTAATAGGTTGCATATTTTATATTATGAGACAATGTGCGAACTCTTTTATATTTTGTACTATATTTGAAATGGGTTGAAGTGTGTCAAGTAGAATGTCTTAAAAAAGAGATTGTTTTTTTTGTAAATTGTGTTTCCTATATTAAAGTATCTCTAATTCGATAAAGCCTCATGTTTTAATTATTTGATGTGATTGTGATTATTTTTTTACTTGAATTTACTTCCGTCAATTGTCAATGTCATGAGTATATGTCATAAAAAGTATATTATATTATAAAACTTTTCTACAGGTTGGTGACACGCTCGACATATATCGACAGTGCCATCCCTTATTATGTATTTCGGATAGTTGTTAGTTGTTGTTAGTTGTTAGTTGTTTATTATTATTATTATTAGTAAATTTATATTTCATCGCATTAGTTCGGATTCAATTTGTAGATGTCAAAATATCCGCATAAAAATCAATCATGTAGGAAGCCTCTCTATTTCCCTTTACTTCTAATCAGTGTTGTCGACCGTACGATAATTATCGGACATGTACGATAATTTGGGCCTAACGTACGAGGTACGATTGCTATTCATTATCGTACGCAAATGTACGATAATATTCGATTATACATTTCTTTTCTAAAAAAAAAGGCGGATCGAAGTTTGTTTAGCAGAAACAATGGCACAGACTACTAGAGATACCCTGTCGATCATAGCAGACCTTATTATTAACTCATTTCTTTTATTAAATGTAATAATTGACCCATCTACTTTAAAGTTACTTATTTTTTGAAAAATTTTTGAATCATCCAAATTTTTGGGCCATTTACTATACGGTGTACCCGTGTGAAATACCCTTGTGAAATCATAAAATAAGAACGTGACAGGTGGTCGAGCATAATATAAGTTTGTGACAATGTCTGTTTTATTAATAACTAATACTTTTATACGTTATTTGAAAATGTACGATATTTTTTTGACAGCTACCATAATTTTACGCCCATTGGCACGATCGGCGCATCGTTCCAGGTTGGCAACACTGCTTCTAATACCTACAGACTTAGTTATTAAATAAATTTTAACATTAATTTAATAATGTTTTATAAATTATTTCATAGAAAATAAACCATAGACATTTTATCTTTTAAAGAATTAGTTAAGTTAATACTTAATAGCTATGAGTTGTCGAATAAAAGATGAAGAAGGCAAACAAAAATATAAATGGTCAAAACTACGATTATACGTCCTTTGTTATAGGATTATGCCTTGCAATAGCTTCTAGCGTCTTCATTGGATCTAGTTTTATTATCAAAAAAGTGGCTCTTAAACGTTTGAATGCTTTGGGCAAAACCAGAGCATCAGCAGGAGGGTATGCATACTTGAAGCAATGGTTGTGGTGGCTTGGCCTATTAACAAGTATGATTTATAACAATAGATATAAACATTTATTTGAATTTTACTTGATTAAACATTCTTTTTGTTTAAGTGGGCACAGGCGAGGCTGCTAATCTTTTAGCCTATGCTTTTGCTCCAGCAGCATTAGTAACACCTTTGGGTGCATTGAGTGTTCTTGTTGGTGCAGTGCTATCCAGTAAATTTCTTAATGAAAAACTATATTTTATTGGAAAGGTATGAAATTGTTTTTATCAGTTATATTAACCAAATGTTCTAGCAAATACCAAAACAATGATTTTTTTGCAGGTTGGATGTTTCTTATGTATATTGGGCTCAATCATTTTTATAATACATTCACCAAAACATGAGGAAATAAATAGTTTTACAGAATTGTCAGATAAAATGAGGGACTATATTTTTGTGTACTATGTTGTTACAATAATAGTGATGACACTTATTGTTAAAACAGTATTTGTACCAAGATTTGGAAATACCAATATAACAGTGTATTTATTAATTTGTTCTGCTATTGGAAGCCTAACTGTTGTGTTTTGTAAAGGGGTTGCTTTAGGTCTTAAAGAAACTATAAACAGTGATGTCAACAATATGTCTAGCTTCTTATTTTGGTTTCTTCTATTATCATCCATAGTTTGCATAATGATACAAATGATATATCTAAACAAGGCAATAGATGTCTTTAGTACTAATGTAGTCACACCGGTGTATTACGTGATGTTTACAGTATTAGTCATAATGGCTTCAGGCATTCTATTCAGGGAGTGGGAACACATGCAAAATAAAGACACAATAGGATGCTTTATAGGTTTTGTAATTTTAATGGTAGCTGTTTTTACCCTAAATATTTTCAAAGATACAAACCTTAAATATTCTGACAAATATGAATTAAGAATGGACAGCACACAAAAAATATAAAAAAAAAATGTAAAAACAATATTTATCTATGAAATCTGAAATAAAATCAAATTATTGAAATGGTCTCTAATAATCTATAAAAATCCTTGAGAAAAAACATGTTCCCAACTAAGTGGTCATTATAACATATTATTATATCACATGTATCATTGTTAATTATAAATATTAAACTGTAAGAACTTTGTAAATTCTATATAGATAAATACGAAGAATCCAACATAACTTTTTCTTATTCAAAATAGACAACACCTCAAAACCATTTCACTCTTTGAATGTTTACACAATAAGGAAGAAAGCAACATTCTCGAGTCCAGCCCTGTAACTGTAAAGTCCCCAAAATTAGATAAGTAAACATAATTGGATTCTCTATTAACAAAATCTAAATGGATAATACAGTCATAAATAAATTGTAACAGAGTGATATATAAATGTTCTGCAAACAGGGCATGTGCGTTGGTATCCATACAATCTCATACAACATTCTATACAAAGGCATACATGGCGACAAGGCAAAGTTAATACACACTTCTGCCGTTCCTGACATATTACACATAATGCTTCTGAACTATTGACATCACCCAGGTCATTCAGTATTGGAGTACTTACATCTCTTGATACCATTGGCCGACTACCCACAATCTGGCTTATAATTCTCCCTTCAGGATCAGTGAAATAGTTATAAATAGCATAGTATGAGTACAATATTTTTCTCATAAGTGTCCAATAAACATTATTGATTTGGTATTGAATAGTTGTTCTAAAATGTATACAGGAACAAATTATGATTATGGCTGTTATTAAACCTATAAATGATTCTAGAGGCACATCTGATAAAAAAATTGAAACTTTAAGCAGCACTATATATGCATCTATGACATTACTAACTACAATATCCTTAACATTTACAATACATGATTTTAACAGGTAAGGCAAATGCACAGGCACAAATGTAAGCAGAAGCCATAGTGTATCACCAAATAATATTACAGATTTTTTCACAATTAACAGAACATCACAACATACAATAAGTACTGCACCAAGAGTCCACTTCACACTGCTTATTACAATGCTTAGTTTAAATGTAAATTCATCATAAGACGTAAACAAAATGTTTTGAAAGTACAAACTTTGCCCTATTATTCCATCAATCAAATCGGTTGCTAGGTTAGGTAGTTGTTCCGTAAATATATCAACATTATCTTCATAAATTATTTGAAAAAAAGAAGAAATAATTCTAATAGTTTCAATAATTTGCGATGTTATAGTTGATACTATTACAACTATAAATTCACCAACGGAAGATGTACAAACAATAAAAATCTGGACTATTGAAGCAAGTAGATTGACGATTTTAGCGAAATATCCAATCATCTTTAAGCATCTTTAAAGGAAATGTCCGAACATATCATAATTTTACGGATACAGTGTTTAATTTGTATGTTATGAATTGATATACATATTACAATGTTCAAAAAATTATAAAATATTAAACAGATTTTGACATTTGAATATTTTTCTTATACTTTGTGGCAAAGCATCGCGTGCATTATGCCAATGGTCGGAACGGGAAACTTTTTTTTTTTTTTTTGTCTGTCTATGCTGTTAGCCCTGTTGGCTATTACAGCGTCACCGGGGGAGCGGATAGGTCAAGAGACCCACCCTTAAAAAGGGGGGGCCAGATGGGCCCCCATGGGGAACGACGTCCCGAGGGCGTCTCAGATTGAGACACAGACCTCGGCTCGGGGCGTCGTTAGTCAGGAAGGAAGCTAAGGACATTTGGACACTAGCGTCCTCCGACGGCAGAACGCCGGAGCAACGGAGCACTTACTCAGTTGGGACCTCGTCTACACCGGTATAGACGGGTATAGACCGGTATAGACGCGTCGTCGGGGTCAACGAGTACCGACTTGGGTGTTCTTTTTCTGACTAAAGTAGTCTAACGTGGTCTATACGTACTGAGCGATGGTCGGAAGGTCTAAGTCTCTATGGAGATCGATGTTGCGTACGAACCACGGCGCCCCGGTTGTAATCCGTGTAAACCTGTTCTGAATCACCTAAAGGGGTTTCAGATTAGCGTGCGCAAAAGTGGGACTCGCATAGGACATGACGGAACGTATGCAAGCTTTGTAAAGTGTCACCTTATTGCGAAGGGACATTTTACTCCGCTTGCCTAACAGCGGATATAAACGACCTAATATGTAGGCCGCTCTGCTACGAACGGTCCTAATATGCGCAGTGAAAACTAACTTTCTCTCTAACGTTACTCCTAGGTATTTTGCCTCGTCTTTCCAAGGTATCGGTTTATCAAAGAGTTTGATTCGCGGGAAGATCCTTAGGGGGCCCCGTTCGAAGAGCACCAAAACGCTCTTCTCAGGGTTTACCTCGATCCGCCATTTCCGCAGCCAACTCTCGAGGGAGTCGACTGCGGATTGGAGACGTTGGTATATCTCCCAGTGATCTTTAGAGGACGTGCAAAGCGCGGTATCGTCCGCGTACATGGCAAGGTAGAACGGGAAACTTTTAATGTTTTTTAAAACCAATGTCCTCCAAACCCCATTTTTGGAGGACATCGTAAGCGTGTAAACAAAACTACAAAACTATGGAGCTTTTAGACGGTAAAATTTGTAACCCAGTATGTTAGCTTGTTCAATGCTTTGATTTGTTCTGTAAAGAAGAAGGTCATCGGCATATTGTAAAATATCAATATTGTTATTAATAGCTTTGTCCAAGTCGTGTGTGTACACATTGTATAATAAAGAACTCAGTACTGATCCTTGCGGCAGACCCTTTGATAGGCACCTAGTGTGTTTTATATTATCTGAATAATTATTACAAATTATTTGTAATAAAGACAACGTACTTTTTCGGTACCTTTAAATTCATTAACTTTTGGATTAAAATTGGGATTACCACATTATCATATGCTGAATTAAGATCAAGAAAAACTGCAAGTACGGATTTATTCATGCTAAAGGCTAGTCTTATCTTAGATCTTATCAGCATCTAAAAGGCTTATATTGTCCATAGTACTTCTAGCTTTTCGGAACCCGTACTGGTTATTTGATAAGTAATTATTACTCTCAAGATAACCGATAACTCGATTTTTAACCAGATGTTCTAAAATTTTGATTAACACAGATGATAATGCAATGGGACGATAGGAAGATGGTTCAGATGGATCTTTGTTAGGCTTTAAGATTGGGATGATTATTTGGGATTTCCATGATGATGGTATTTCACCTGAAACTAAGATACGTTTTATAATGTTTAAGTAATAAAGTAGAGCATTATGACTTAGATGACTAATAAAAGAATAAACAATACTATCGGTCCCGGGAGCCGTGTCTTTTTTGACAGTATTTAATATGTTTTTAAGTTCTTGTAAGGTAAAATCCGGACAAAGATCAGATGAAGCTTCATCAAAGACATTTAACATCTCAAAACTTACTTGATCATTCACCGTAGAAGGAGATAAATGATTTAACAGTTTGTTAATTAAAGAAGGATGAACGGTAGTTGATGATGAGTCAATAAATACTGATTTTTTTTTTTTTATGTTAAGCCAAACTATTGCTGGGGTACCCCCCCAGCAATAGTTTGGAGAATTAGAAAGGCAGATATTTTTCCAACTTTCTCTTTTTTTTTATTTTTAAATAGTTTTTTATTATTTTTTAATATGTCTATGACAGCATCATAGTTATCATCATTAATATTGTTGCGATATTGTTTTTCAGCAGCATTACGAGCCTTAATTGCTTCCTTGCATTCCTTGTCTCACCAAGGTGGGCAAGGAATATAAGATGAATTATTTACAACAGGAAATAGTTTATTGGCTGTGTTAACAATAATTTCAGTAAATATTTGAGACTCAGCATCTATGTTATGTATTAATGGGATATTTGAAATTTGTTCGTCTATTAATTTAGAAAATGTTTGCAAAATTTCATCACTAACATATTTAAGTTTATATTTTTTGTATACAGGGTTATTGTTATGAGAAATATGGGTAGATGGCGAAGTTTTTATTATAATTGGGAAGTGATCGCTTCCATAGGTTGACGATAGAACCGACTATGATAACTGAGGGACTAAAGTAGAAGTACATATCCTTAAATCTACAGCACTATTTCCTTCTATTGGATTTGTTAGACGCGTTGGGGATCCAGAGTTTAACACGCATAGGTTATTTGAATCTACTAATTCTAATAAACGCTTACCGTAACAGTTAGATTTAGTACTACCCCAGGATTCATGTTGACAGTTAAGGTCACCTAATATAATGAATGGTTTCGGTAGATTTCGTATCAATTCGTCAATTTTATTCAATATGGAAATCGAAGGATGAGGAATATATACAGAAATATAATTTACACTATTCACAGTAATACTTATGATTGAAAAATCATTACTATTTACAGGTAGAGATAACGTAGTAAAAGGTATACATTTTTTAACAAGTATGCCTACACCGCCGTAGCCATCAAATCGGTCTTGTCTGATGGTGACATTACCTTTAAATTTAAAAGTGAAACTTGGTTTAAACCAAGATTCACATAAAGATACAAGAAAAGGATCGAAATTATTTAAAAGATATATTAAATCAGTTTTGTTACTGATTGCACTGCAGCAATTCCACTGAATAATGTTATTTTTTGTGTCATCATTGATAGATAATAGTAAATTTGAAATTGATGCTAATACAGAGGCAATGTTGGGCGGTAAAGTAGTTTTGGATTGAGATAATGATTGCAGTAATGTCTTAATTTCGTCTATTAAGGATTTTTGTGTTTGCTGTGTTGTGTTTTCAATATTTTTGTTTGATAAAACACAACCATCAGGTGGTAAAGGCATTGTAAATTCACTCAAAATATTTTCATGTCCTGTTTTATCATAGCCTTTACTTCTTGGTGATGGGGCTCTAGGTTTACTAAATATAGTTTTTTTGTAAGAATTTAAAGTGGGTGGTGAATTTACAGATATATTATCTACATTTGGTGTTGAAAGAATTTCAGCAAACGATTTTGACACTGCTGAGAAAAACACATGAAACACAGTTTTGAGCCATGTGTATTTTAATATTCATTAGACGTTAAATTCTGGGCAAGACTTACTATAAGCCATGTGAGAACCTGAACATAAAAAGCATTTTATATAATCATCATCAAGCTTACATGTATCACCACTATGTTCCTGACCACATCTGAAACATTTGGGTTTGGATCTGCACTGTTGTTTTGTGTGACCAAAGCGACAACAATTATAACATTGTATGGTCGGGAAAATATACAAATCAACTGGTAAAGAATAAAAAGCAAATAAATACTCGTTTTGGTAAGATTTGACCATCAAAATAAATTACCACTGACTGGGTAGGTTTCCATACTGGTAACTGGAGTACCTTCCACAATGACCTTATAATTAATTCTGCGTACCTTTATTATGCTGCCACAGCCAATTGGAACAGAGATGTTTCCAACGATTTCCTCTGGAGACCATTCATTCAAGGGACACCCTTTATTATACCCACCCGGGTAATAGTAAAGGATGGTATGAAAGCCTTCAGTTTATTAAGGAAGAGTAACTCATTATCTAGGAAAGCGTTTGCATTTACATAATTAGAAAAAGATAAAGAAATTCTATTACGTCCTATTCTTTTTATGCTGCCATTGATGATATTATTTATTTTACTCTGTTTCAGTATCTTACCAAAGCTTATAGGGTGTAATGTAGTTCCATCATTTAATGATGTTTGTAGTCTTTGTACATGAATAGTATAGGGTGATAAGTCATATTGATTAAAAACTCTTCTGCCTGTTGGTGTAGATGTTGTAGTGTTTGTATTGGTTGTTAATGGCAATATTTGATTATTTGTCACTGGAGTATGAGGACTAACGATGTCCTGAATATTATTTTCCTCTTTACATACACATCCAATATTCGTTTGGTTACCTAAGTTTTTACGTTTTTTTTTATTACATCCCTTACAGATTCTATGAGACGACTCGTTTTCTAGATTTGTTAACTGAACTAACAGAACTATCTGTTTCCATGCCAGATACATCATACATCACATTCTATTGTGACGAAGTTAACAGCAGGGGGGACGGTACCGCCAGGATCCGGCGGTTCATTCATATTAAAAAATAAATAAATTACGTACCTACTTGAAGAAACACTATTTATAAGAAGATAATAAATAAAAATAAACTTATTTACAGTACTTAACTATACTGAAACTTATTAAATAAAGATAAATTAAATTGTAGCCAAAGGAAAATAACCGCGCATTTTAGAAGTTTCCCGCCGTTTTTTCGACACCGTTCTCGATTACCAATTATAGGCCTAAAGTCACTTCTTTTTCCTTCCTTTTAAAAATAACTTATTTACAGTACTTAACTATACTGAAACTTATTAAATAAAGATAAATTAAATTTTAGCCAAAGAAAAATAACCGCGCATTTTAGAAGTTTCCCGCCGTTTTTTCGACACCGTTCTCGTTTATCAATTATAGGTCTAAAATCACTCCTTTTTAGGGATGGACATATGTAGTGATGGGACGATCGATTCGCCACAAACAGGCATAGATCTTAGTCTGTCGCTTGGCGTAGTAGTTTACGATCTGCTTTAAAGAAAATATTGCTCAATCCGTAGAGCTTTGTTTTTTAAAACCGAACTGAGCATCACTTATAACAATATATTCTTATAAAATTTGAAAATAATGGAATCTAGTAATTTAGCACACAATATGGCAATAGAAATCGGGCGATAATTATTGCTAAAGGTTGCACTTGACGTTCTACTTTTAATAACCGGTGTAACAATGCATTTTAATAACCTTAATAAATTTTGAGAAAAATGAAGTTACCCACTGAAGCGGCGTTCGAAACATAAGTGTTCCTCATGTAAGTCGACATGACCGCAAGTTTTCCCTAAGTGCAGTTTTTTAAGCGCGTCAAATACCATACGCTCATTTATATGTTTGGAAGGGACACTAAGAACTAAAGGAGCCAGAACTTAAATCATCAAACCGTTCACATAGTATGTTACCAAGTATACAAAAGAAAGTTTCGGAGTTATTAAAATCCAATACAATGATGCCTTTACGAGAATTATTTAAAATAAAGCGTTGGTCCAGTGCATCGGGCAATGATAGACAAACACTATTCGAGTCTGGCAATTTTATAATCGGAGCTCAAGGAGTGTGTCAAATGATTTTTTCAGATTTTATTCTAGTTTTCTTCGACGACCAGCGGCAAACTAGTGTTCATTAATTTTGTAGTTGTATTATTGTTTCAGTTTAATTTATTCTCAACCTGTAACGGGTCCATGTTGCCTATTGTAATTTATTTTTATCAATAAAAGAATTATTATTATCATCATTTATTTCATTTCTATCTTATTATTTACATTTATATATATAACAAAAATAGTATTCCGCCGACGTGGGCCTTACGACCAGTCCGTCGGTGGTTAGGGCGACAGCGAACGAAACTTCCTCTCAATGCGTGCCGTACCCAAAACTGCTGCCTTTTGTATCCGACCCTTTTGTATCCAATTGTTTAGCGAGAGCCTCTTGAGATGATGATCGAGACTCTTCGCTATTAGACCATTGACGGAAACTACCATCGGGACAATTATTGTTGAGTCAAAATCCCACATGTCGGTAATCTCGTGAGCTAAGTCCAAGTATTTTGATAGTTTGTCCTTCTCAGCTTTCACAAAATAAGCGTCACACGGGACGCCGATATCAACAAGAAATGCTCGGCGCTCTAACAGATCTACCAGCAAGATATCAGGCTTATTGGCTACAATAGTCTTGGCCGTGGTGATAGATCGGTCCCAATGGGGCTTAGCACGACCATTTTCCGAAACTGGCTCCGGTGTGTACTTATAATATGGCACTTCAAAAGATACAAGACCTTATCGAAGAGTAAGTTGTTGGTGGATAATCTTGGCTACTTGGTTGTGCCTGTGCAAATACTCACCATTGGCAAGATGAAAACAACCGGCAATAACATGTCTAATGGATTCTACAGGTTGGTGACACGCTCGACATATATCGACAGTGCCATCCCTTATTATGTATTTCGGATAGTTGTTAGTTGTTGTTAGTTGTTAGTTGTTTATTATTATTATTATTAGTAAATTTATATTTCATCGCATTAGTTCGGATTCAATTTGTAGATGTCAAAATATCCGCATAAAAATCAATCATGTAGGAAGCCTCTCTATTTCCCTTTACTTCTAATCAGTGTTGTCGACCGTACGATAATTATCGGACATGTACGATAATTTGGGCCTAACGTACGAGGTACGATTGCTATTCATTATCGTACGCAAATGTACGATAATATTCGATTATACATTTCTTTTCTAAAAAAAAAGGCGGATCGAAGTTTGTTTAGCAGAAACAATGGCACAGACTACTAGAGATACCCTGTCGATCATAGCAGACCTTATTATTAACTCATTTCTTTTATTAAATGTAATAATTGACCCATCTACTTTAAAGTTACTTATTTTTTGAAAAATTTTTGAATCATCCAAATTTTTGGGCCATTTACTATACGGTGTACCCGTGTGAAATACCCTTGTGAAATCATAAAATAAGAACGTGACAGGTGGTCGAGCATAATATAAGTTTGTGACAATGTCTGTTTTATTAATAACTAATACTTTTATACGTTATTTGAAAATGTACGATATTTTTTTGACAGCTACCATAATTTTACGCCCATTGGCACGATCGGCGCATCGTTCCAGGTTGGCAACACTGCTTCTAATACCTACAGACTTAGTTATTAATAAAACTGCTATTTTTTGTGTTCTTGGTGACAAATAAGTGTTTTTGTTTATTTTTAAGAATCGAAAATGTCCAGCACCTCTCAAAAACATCGCAACTTTGTTGCTGAACCTATGGGTGAAAAATCCGTTACGGATTTAGCTGGTGTGGGAGAAGTACTTGGAAAGCGTCTTGACACCGCTGGATTTGATAAAGTAAATATTCGAAGCTATCTGACCATAAATAAATGCTGAGACTTTCACGCCGGCCTTGAAATTGCCGTGGTCTAAATGATACTGTAGAACCTACAAGATCCTTTAAACCATGGCAACTCGGCACGGCAAATTTTAATAATATCTGAACATAAATTTAACGTCGAATAATACAAATTAAACAATTGGTTTTTAAAAATTAGTCATTACTATGTTTAGAATTCTCTCGATTTTTAGGTTAAGGTTGTTATTACTTTCAGGCTTATGTTGTGTTGGGACAATTTTTGGTTTTGAAAAAGGACAAAGAATTATTTCAAGAGTGGATGAAAGAGACATGCAGTGCTAACTCTAAGCAATCTGCTGACTGTTACCAATGTTTAAAGGACTGGTGTGATGAGTTTTTGTAAACATTTTTATTAATTAAAATAATAAAAATATTTTTCTACATTTTTATATGTAATTTATAACATGTAATTTTTACTGTAATAGACCTAATGTGTAAATAATATGTTAAAAATAAACTGTGGTAATTGTTCATTATGTTGCCACCAGCAATGTTGAAACTGATTTTTTAGTTTGTTATGCCTTGTAAACATTATAGCTAGTGTTATCATTATGGTGCATGACCTTTTTTTTTGCTCTAGAAAAACAGACAATCACTCAACATGCTTCTGTAAAATCAAATTAGGTTAGTTAGTTATTTAGCTTTGGCTGGGTAAATGGAGAAACCGTTGCAAATTCTAGTGCAGATCATTTTATTTTAGCCTAAAAAAAACTAACTAATGTAACCTAACCTAACTTAAATTGTCATGAACAATGTGGAGTGATCAAAGATTTTTTTTATGCTCAAAAATGTGATCGCGCAGATATGTCATGAGTGTTTCTAATGTTACAAGATCATAATTCACATAAAAAAAAAGGTCTCTAAAATGCTGGTAGAGTGTTAATAAACAATTACCAACTGTGCTAATTATGTCTTATATATAAAAGAATAAATATGTTTTCTGTCACTATTCAATATAATTTTCTTAATATTTTAGCATAAGCTACCTGTGTGCATTTCAACTTTTAATTTGTATTAATTCATGTTGATCTTGTCACAAATTTGAATATTTTATTGGTCTGATAGTTGGTTATACAATTGATTATAAAATATATGTATTTATGATTTTATTGACATCACTCCTTTCATTTGTCTATTAGTGCATAAATGTAAGTTTATTGTACTTAAACTTGAAATCTATATTCAATAAAAGTAATTTTATGAATATAGATTTCAAGTTTCTATGCTCATTTATGAATATGTACTAAATAAATAAAAATAAAGTCAAAATTATTGGATGAATATTTATTTAAAACAATTGTTAGATAAGATATAAATAATTACAGAATATTCCCCATTTTTTTTTAAAGTATATTATAGTAATATCATATATTTTTAGTGATACATGATAATGATAGATACTTTAAAACACAAAAATATCAATTATTTATATTATTAAAACAGTAAAAAAAAATTGTGTTGAGTCCCAACTAGAACAGATGTGGTACATGCCCACTTGCCCTCCCTCTAATTGTTTTTAATTGTCATATGACAATTGACATTGCAGCTATTTTATTGTTTTATACTTGACCTATAAAAAACCAATACAGTAATATTTTTTTACATGTCTATATAGAAGCTTTTTAGGCTAAGAATACTACAAAAAATATAAAGAAAAAAATTAAAACACCAAAGATTTTAAACATAAGGGCTCTGTTTCCAGTTATATTTTGAAAATATTTCATTATTTCTCTATGCCCGGCTTCTACGTTCATTTCAGATTCATTAATGTTTGCATCTATTCTACCAATGGCCTCATCTTGTTCCTTCACCATGTGAGCTAATTGCTGGAATATTCCTCCCAATTCTACAATAGTACTTTCAATGTTATGCATTGTTTCAGCTCTTTGCTGCACATATGAGTCTGTGTCATCTCTTAATGCCAGTTGCTGAGTTTGAAGAGGGGAAGATTCTCCTAAATCTATACTGACTTCATCTGGTTGCAATAGAGTGGGAATTTCTTTTACAATAGGAGCAGAGCCAGAAAATTGCGTTCGTCTATTATTTTGATGTCTAAGATTCTCTGATCTCACTTCAAGGACCTATAACACAAAAACATAATCAATTTTCAATCAGTGACAATTTGTCACTGATCGAAAACTGTAAATCGAAACACTGATCGAAAATATAGAAAAAAATCATGATGGGGGGGGCTTTTATAAGAGCAAGAGAACCAAAAACAGTGGTTTTTGGTTCTCTTTCTTTTTAATCTCAGAAACGGCTTAACCAATTGGAATGCAATTTTCGGGAATATATTCTCATGGGATTCACTTTACATTTTGTGTTTTTTATAACAATTGGTTAACAAATAAAAAAGTTAACAATCTCTTATTTTTATACCAATGCTGATTTCTAGTGATTAAACATAAAAAAATGTACATAAATAAACTAGAAATACTCCTACATGCAAAAACTACTTGATTGAGTTTAATGAAACTTTCAAGGTTTATAGTTTGTACTTACATTGGTAAGTACAAAGGGTGTGTTTTATTAAAATTGAAATCTACATATACAAAATTGCAGGCACAGCCAGTTCGTAAATAAAATGTACTCCTATTATAAAATTTACCTGTTTAAACTGGTTACTCATAGATGCAAGTCTAGATTGTAGTGCTAGGACTACACTTGAAGAGTGACTGTGCATGCTCCGGCGGCCCCTCGGCATCTCACCTAGCCTAGCTATCTGCTGATTGAGGGAATTTAAATCCCCCTTAATTATATATGTCAGTTCATGTATTTCCATAGGTCGATCATCAAATAACGATTTCTTTTTTGCCACTGTAAATTAAGTTTATATCCATGTTATAACTACTTATTTTTATGTAAGTTGAATTTTAAACAATTGGTCTAAATACACAATCGTTTCTTAAGCAAAGCTTATAATTATTATTGGATTAACATAAAATATCAATAAATTAAAATAAGAACTTACACATAGCAAGCTTTTCAAGTTTGGTGTATGTGCTGGTAATATTTTTACTTATTACTTTTGCCATACTCATAAATTGAGAATATGTCGCGAGGATTGCTGCTTTCTTGTCATTTTTTACAGTAGGTTGTACAAGAGTTCGACCTTGAAGACTTCTAACAGTTGATGCAAATTCTTGCGTCCTATCTTTTGCAGCCATTATAGTTTCGAAAACAAATTCTTCAAGAAAATCAAAAATACTATCTGGTTCCAAGTAATTACCTTGTTGTCTTTCAGTATTGGTAAGTGTCTGATGGTATATATTTCCGTTTTTATTTAATTTATTGTATGGTATTAGTTCTTCTTGTAAAAGAGGTGTCTTTTCCGACACTCCAACGTTACGACGACGAGGGAGCATTGCATTGTAGATTGAAATCAAATTAAAAAATATTTTTTTCACATATATAAACCTAAACTTAAATTCAATGTAACATAATTACAGACGAAAAAGATAAGCACTATTTTCTTGAGGACTCGACAATTTTCATCATATTCCGTATAATTGGATTGATTTAAATTTAAATACTTTCGATAAACAAAACAAACCTCGAATAATTTCGTAAAGTTCAGAATTAGGACATACAATCCTTAACTGTAACTAATAAAATTATTTCATGAATAAGAAATGATGACGTTGACATTAATCAATTATGATTTTGTGGTTTACAAATGACAATTGACAACGAAAACAAAAGTACAGATTAAACCAAAATGAAATGGAACTTAGATGGTTGATTGATTTAGCTTTGATTGATTGAGATAGCATTGATTTAGCAGCTTTTGATACAAGATAATTATATCTAACGTACGAAAGTTAGAGATATAAAGAAATGTTTTTGTGTATGTAAGTGTCCGTCAAAGTATTTAGGTACTTCATAAGTATACCGTGTCCACAAAAAAAATGTTCTTTATTATTGTTTTTCAGATTAGTAGATCAACCTTATTGAACAATTTATAATTAGAAAAACGGTTAAATGGCATATATGTAATGTGTCTTTTTGGTAGTGTTTACTAAATGATCCATTAAATATTCAATATCATTAGATATGCATTAGAATTATCCCATCATAATGCAATGTTCAATGTTTAATGCATGCGGTTTCAACGTTTGTCAACTGTGCCCTGATTCTGTATGATACACGAGATTTCTTACCAATAACGCGTGACGTCACAACGCGTTGTAAACTTAAACGCGATACATAAACGCAGCAAGATGTGAAATTGAAAATTGTATGCAATAACGTATTTGCTATGACCAGTTACGCACCGCGTTACGATAAAAACGTGAAATCGTATTCACTATGCCAATATCAAATATTAAAACACGTTTCCGTGTGTTATGGGCTTGTTTTCAAAAGTCAAAATAAC
This sequence comes from Napeogenes sylphis, assembly GCA_959347405.1. Taxonomy (NCBI): domain Eukaryota; kingdom Metazoa; phylum Arthropoda; class Insecta; order Lepidoptera; family Nymphalidae; genus Napeogenes; species Napeogenes sylphis. The sequence continues at coordinate 22,932,342 of OY365782.1, forward strand.
GTGCTTTGAGCTTGCGCGTTTATAATAACGTTAGTACGTTTTGGTACTTTTCTATTAAAATAAATTTATTAATTATTTATTTTAACAAAGTATTATTAAAATTAAGAAATAACGTACATTATTTATAATAATTATAAACTACTTATATTCTTTATAAATGTTGTTATTCTAATAAATGCGACTACTACCAAAGCTCTGTCATTTTTCTTCGTTATTTTATATTTATGTTCTATGTTATAGGGATAATTTAAAATACCTCTTAAAGAGAGATTTTATTTATTATGAAATTAAAACATAATTGTAAACACAATCAATAACACAAAACACTCAAAACTTGTAACTTTAAAAAATGTTTCTCAAATTCTCGTCTATGACGTATAATTAATGATCTTCTGGTTTTCTTCAACACCGATTTGTCTGGATGCATTTCTGGAAGGCATCTTTTGGAAGGGCTTTCAGCTGCTTGGTCGTGGCCCTTTCAATGTCAGCAATGGTATCAAAACGTTTTCCTTTAAGCACACTTTTAATTTTTGGGAAGAGCCAGAAGTCGCACGGTGCTAAATCCGGTGAGTATGGCGGATGTGGTCAGACAGGAACATTTTTTTCTGCCAAAACTCACGAATGAGAAGGGAACAAATTTTGCGCTCACTCGTCTCATATGCAATTCATCTCATATGCAATTCATCTTAAAATGCTTTGGACGGAGCCATACGAGATGTTAAGGTCTTCAGATAGCTCTCGAATAGTCAGTCGCCTGTTTGAACGAATCATTGTTTCCACTTTTTGCACATTTTCATCTGTTTTTGAAGTGACTGGACGTCCCGCACGCTGCTCGTCTTCAACACACTCATTTCCGTTTTTAAATCGGTCATACCACTTGTACACAGTCTTTAGAGTTACTACATTATCGCCGTATACCGATTTTAACATTTCATGAGCCTCTTTAGCACTTTTTTGCAACTTAAAACAAAACTTAATGTTAATGCGTTGTTCGAAATCCATGGTAGTTTTCCAATTACAGCACTAGAGCGCATTATGCGGCATAATGCTTAACGTTGAATGTTTCAACGAATGCAACGCTTCGCACAATCAAGCACTCTTAAAAGTAATGTTTTCGCGTGATACGTGCAATCGATGCCAACTCAAGAGTGCTCGATTGTGCGAAGCGTGTGTGACACCTATGTGTGTACTGAGTTAATCTAAATAGGCTAATAAAGGTAAACTGTGGTAATACAGTGTCAGCAAAAGTTACTGCAACTGTGCCCAGGGGAATTAACTTCCCGTTTTCTTTTTTCATAAATCGCTTGACTGATACAACCTCTGCATCAGCAACAATATTTTTATAAATATCCTCATTTGACATAACTTTGGGAACAAATCTAATTATTCCAATAGCTTCAGTCATATAGGCTGGTATGAATGCTTTGAGCTTGTATTTAAAAAAAAAAACTATCCATATTCAAGAAATTATTGGCAGGCGCAGGTGTTTTAAACGTAACGCCCACTTTATGAGAGGTAGGGCACAGTGGGGTTTACCTCACTCAAATTTGGAGCAGTCCGACTGGTGAAATACCTCCGCCTTACAGAAGATCGCATCCAAATGACATCGCTCTTTAGTGGTGTTGTGTTCCTGTGGTGAGTAAGGTATCCAGAGCTCCGGAGGGTTTGTTGTGTTGATAGCGGAGGACCGGTAATGCAAGTGATGCGGTTACTGAATGGTGTAGGCGCGGAGTGTGGGCGCAGCGGTCAGTGGGACCCGGTGAAACGGTTTGTCGCTGGCCGCCCGCGGGTCAGTAGAGTTCCCGAACCCAGGGATCACTTAATCTCCGCCCTGGGAGGCTGTACTGCCAACCCGCGAAAAATCCCTGCTGCTGTAGTCGTGCCGGAGTAGGAGACCGGAGTGGACCCGGCTGCTGAAGTGGGGGGGGGGACCGGGGGCCCTCTCGTACGCTGCGCCGACAAACCGCATTACCTATTCCGCTCAGTGACTAGTCAGTATTATAAAATTTGTCCCCTAGCTATCATCACAGCAAATCCTCTACCTATTTAGACCCCTTTTATAAAAATAAACATGAGGACAAAAAAAAAGAAATAGATTTTGTACAGCGGCTCCCCTATCCACACAAGTGGATTTCTGTAACATCAGGGGACTACACGCAAACCTAAGCGCAGTCCATCAACACCTTGAGACTGCGCAGCCGACCTTATTATTTCTCACGGAGACGCAGATATCCTGCCCGGCCGACATATCATACCTACTCTACCCCGGCTACAAACTTGAACATACGTTCTTGAGACGTGGCGGTGTATGTATGTTCGTTCGGGAGGATGTCTGCTGTCGCCGTCTCCAACATTTGGAAGACAGGGACCTGTCGATATTGTGGGTGCGCGTAGACCACGGAGGCTACACCCGTATTTACGCGTGCCTATACAGGTCTCATAGCGGTGACGGGGAAACTAAACGACTTTTCGAGCACCTGAAATTGACGACAGATAGAGTTCTTGAGCAACACCCCTCTGCGGAGTTAATCTTAGGAGACTTCAATGCCCACCATACTGAGTGGCTCAGTTCTCGGTCTACCGACTACGCCGGGCGGTGTGCTCACGAATTTGCTCTGGCCTATGGTTACTCACAGCTGGTACATTCTCCAATAAGAATACCAGATATTGAGGACCATACAAGCTCTATCTTGGACCTTCTGCTGACCACACGTCCGGATAAATATACACTATCAGTGGATGCACCACTCGGCTCGTCCGACCACTGTCTTATCCGGACCGTAGTACCATGCGCACGGCCAGATCCACCTCGGCCCACTAGCTCGCGGCGCGTGTGGCAGTATAAGTCAGCAGACTGGGATGGATTGCGAGGATACTACGCATCGTACCCGTGGAGACAGCTTTGCTTCACATCAGATGATCCCGACGCCTGCGCAGCTGCGGTCACTGAGACGGTACTGGTGGGTATGGAATACTTTATTCCAAACTCGCTAGTAGCTGCGGGGGCAAAGAAACGACCGTGGTTTAATAGGCCCTGTAGAGAAGCTAGGCTTCTTAAACAAGCCGCATACAGGGCTTGGATCACGGCTCAAGCCAATCGGGATCCTAATTAGCCTGATGTGAAACGCAAGCTAAACGCTGTTTCGAGGTCCAGTAAAAGAACAATTGCCGACTTCATCGGCAGAATTGGCGAGAAACTGGATGGCTACCCCTCTGGGAGTCGTGCCTTCTGGTCGCTTGCTAAGGCTGCCGAGGGGAATTTCTGTCAGTCGTCCTTACCACCACTGCAGAATGCCGAAGGTAATTTAGCCCACAGTGCAAAAGAGAAAGCCGATCTCCTGGGTAATCTCTTTGCCTCTAACTCGACTATGGCCGATGACGAAAGCAACGTGCCGCCTAATATCTCATGTTGCGGCCACTCCATGCCGGAAGTAAACATTTCGCAGAGAGATGTTCGGCGGGAGCTGCTCGGTCTGGATGTCCATAAGTCGAGTGGGCCCGACGGCATACCAGCAGTGGTGCTCAAACAGTCTGCTCCTGAGTTGTGCCCCGTGCTAACGCGACTTTTCGCACTTTCTTACCACTCTAGCCTAGTTCCGTCCTCGTGGAAGACCGCCCATGTGCACCCGGTGCCCAAAAAGGGCGATAGATCAGACCCGTCGAATTACAGGCCTATCGCTATAACTTCCCTTCTCTCGAAGGTGATGGAACGTGTTATTAACACGAAGCTCCTAAAATACCTAAAAGAACACGATTTGATCAACGACCGGCAATACGGTTTTCGCCACGATCGCTCGACTGGTGATCTTCTAGTGTATCTCACACACCGTTGGGCTTCAGCCATCGAGAGTCAAGGTGAGGCATTGGCAGTTAGCCTGGACATAGCGAAGGCGTTCGATAGGGTTTGGCACCGGGGTCTTCTAACGAAGCTACCAACATACGGACTGCACTAGTTTCCTGCTGGAGTAGATGCCGGAGTAGACCTCTTCTAAGGCATACGCGACATCTAAGGGATTCCGATGTGTGCACAGTAATTCTTGGCTGATGGACGTTATCAGGGTGGGACGACAGTACCTCATCTCGAATAGATTATCTCTATCGATGTAAGGTAACTGGTTCACGTCACCGACGAGGAGAATTTCGGCAGCGCCGGACAACCGCGTAGCCATCGCTATGGATCCGAAATGGTTCATAAGAGCCTCGTCTACCACCAAACGTTGATAGATTTCTGACTCTTTGAATCCATTTACTAATACAGAGACCATCGTACGCACTCGATTCTTTGATTCGTCACCTATACGCTGAGAGATCTTCTCTCTTAGATCTTTAGCCGCCTCAGTTGTGGTTGTAACGATGACGTCCTTCTCCGCGTCGAAGTGCGATATTATCCACGTGGTTTTGCCACATCCTGGAACCCCGTTGACCCAGTTTAGTATTGGCACGGTCCAAGCTTCGAAGTTCGTTAAGGTGCTAGCTTTGTCTAGGATCATATCCTCTAGCATAATCTTGGTGCATTGGGCCGTGACAACAATTGGGTCGTTAGATGGCGTCGTATATCTGGCTTTGCCTGTTCGCTTTGTCTCTTCCCTATCCAACATAACGAAACCACTGGTCGCATTGTATGCTGCCATATGCTCTCCTGCCATTGTGCCGTGAATTATCTTTGCAGTTTGGTTGTTGTATATGGCTGCATCTGCCTCCTTGAGTTTCAGCTCCAAGAACTTCCGATTACCGATTTTAAAGGCCTGAAGAATTTCTTCAAGAGGTATTGATTTAGCCTGTTTAGTCGCTTTTGTTAAAGCTTGAAACTCAAGGAAAGCATTTATGAAGTGATCAAGTGGTCCCTCTGCCAGACGAAGACAAGGCGAACTGACTATTCCCATCTTTGCCTTTGTTTTTTTTTGAGGTTTTACGGATTCAGAGCTGGTTTTATTTTTCATCTTTATGAGGTTAATTACCGCCGTTGCCATGGAGCTGGTGGGCTTTAGTGTACGACGTGAACTAGTGTGTTGGAGATTTTCCTCCTGGTCATCGTACACCACTTTCTTACCTGGTGAGGTTCTTGATGCTTTCACCATGGACCCTACGGCGGTTGTGATTGCCTTCATGAAAGATTTTGATGTCAGGCTAGGTTTTGACGTGGAGGCTTCTGCTTGTTGTTGTGCTTTTGCCTTCTCCTGTAGTCGTTCCGAACCACTCTTTGATGCTGGTTCTGTATATCCTCCGTTGCCCGGGGGCTTGGTTGGTCCCAAAACATGATGTGGCCTGAGGTATTCAAGGTTTTCTCCTCGGTCTTCATAGACAACTATCTCGTGGTGTATGGAGGCCTTTAAAATACCAATCCTTTGTGATTCCGAGGGGTTGTGCAAATGGGTCGCCAGCTTTCTATCCGACCTATGCATAAGAGCCGTCGTAGACGGTAGCTGCTCTGATAAATTGGATATAAACGCTGGCGTCCCGCAAGGTTCTGTACTTTCTCCGACGCTGTTTCTTCTGCATATCAATGATATGTTGTCTATTGATGGCATTCATTGCTATGCGGACGACAGCACCGGAGACGCATTGTATACAGGCCGTGCGAATATCCCTCGTTCCATTGTGGAAGAAAGTCGCGAACAACTTGTGTCGGAAATCGAGAGTACCTTATCCAAGGTCTCCGATTGGGGTAGGGACAATTTGGTCCGGTTTAACCCCTCTAAGACACAAGTTTGTGCGTTCACCGCTAAGAAAACCCCATTCACTGTGGCTCCACAATTCCAGGACACAACACTCACCATCTCTAAGAGTATTGGGATCCTTGGTGTTGACATATCCAGTGACGTCCAGTTCCGAAGTCACTTAGAGGACAAGGTCAAGCTGGCATCCAAAAAACTGGGTGTGCTTAATAAAGCGAAGCGGTACTTCACACCGGGGCAAAGACTGCTATTATATAAATCGCAAGTTCGCCCCCATATGGAGTACTGTTCTCATCTTTGGGCGGGAGCACCTGGATACCAGCTTGGACCACTCAACTCGGTCCAAAGACGAGCTGTGAGAATAGTCGACGATCCCAATCTCACAAACGGTATTGAACCCTTAAACCTAAGGAGAGATTTTGCCTCTTTATGCGTGTTCTACCGTTTGTACAACGGGTTGTGTTCCGAGGAATTGTTTGACATGATGCCCACGGCTACTTTTTACCACTGCACCGCTCGCCATCGACAGGGAATTCATCCTCACACATTGGAGTCTAAGTGGTCCCGTACAGTCGGGTACCAGAGGAATTTCCTCCCACGGATACTTCAGCTGTGGAATGAACTCCCTGCCGAGGTTTTCCCTGAGGCAAGCTTTGCTGCTGCTGCCCTTGCTCTGGACTCAATGAACCGACCAAACTTGAGGTTCTAGGAAATCTCTAAGCCTAAAAACTGAAGCCGGTCACTGTATTCTAAGGATACATTCTGGAAAGTAGGAGCCAAGGTGAAAGGACTCTTTTTGGCAGTGAACAGACACGTCTGCGTTTTACCCATAGATACCGGGCTTTAACAGATCGTTAATGTGCAGCAGAAAAAGAGTTGCAGAAAGAACGGACCATTGAGGCCCTCCGGCACTTATTGTCAAATGTTCCGAGGAACACCCGACGACAACTACTCGAAGAGATCTCTGGCTCAGAAAGTCCGTTACCCAGCCGATCAGACCAGGAGATATACCGTACGCTGAAAGCTTGCTTATAAGGCTCGCATGCCAGACCCCAGTAGTATGTCCCCAGTAGACCTATTACGGCGAAATCCGTTCTGTCGGTCACTGAGGAGATCGTTACCTTCTAGGTATGCTAGTAGGCGCGAGTTCAATACACGCTCCATAATCTTGCAGAGTATGGAGGTGATTGAAATCGTCTGTAATTGTCAGGGTCGGCACGGCTGCCTTTTTTGGGCACGGGTTGCACATTAGCAAGCTTCCAGGATTTCGGCACTTTTCCAGTCATGAAAGAGAGGCGATACAGACGTGTCAGTACAGGAGACAACTCAGCTGCGCATGTTTTGAGCAGAATGGCTGGTATACCATCAGGATCACTGGCTTTATTCACATCTAAACGACACAATGTTCTCCATACCTCTTTGTTAGTGATGCGGATTTCAGGCATCAAAATACCGCAGTGAGGAAGATGTTCTGGAGAAGCATTGCCAGTGCCTAGATGCGAATTATCAGCAAACAGAGAAGCAAATACATTCGCTTTCTCTGTTGCTGTGTGAGCCAGGGATCCATCCGCTTCAGCAGAGCAGGCAGTGAAGGTTGGCAGAAGTTTAACTCGATCGCTTTCGCAAGAGAGCAGAAAGCTCGACTGCCAGTTGGTCTGACAGAAAGCTTTTTGCCATTCTTAACGATCCGATCAAGTCGAGCCTTCCGCAATGCCTTTTTATAAGACTTGGCAGCTTGGTTACAGGCTCTCTTCTTTGTACTTACATCCGGAGTTTTGCGGCTTCGAGCATCAGCCCAAATGAGATATGCCGATATGTTTTCGGTCTTGGGCATGACCACATTCGGCATTAAACCATTGACGAGCTTTGCCACCGATGGGTACGTCAGCAAAAGGAATAAAATATTCCATTGCCTGATGCACCACATCGGTTATAGCATCCGCGCGACTCGACGGATCCAAAGAAGAGATAAGACGCAAAAAAGTGCCGCATCTCATCCCAATCTGCTGACTTGTATTTCCATATTCGCCTAACACCATGAGGTTCGAAAGCTGGTGGGAAATATGTCAACACAGATTTCTCCAGACAGTGATCGGAGGTTCCCAAGGGGGAGGTAAACTCTACACGATACTTGTCCGGATCAGTTGTCAGCAGAAGGTCCAGGCAATTGGCTCTATGGCCTACCACATCTGGTACCCTTATCGCTTGCTTCACCAGCTGAAAGAGGTCCAAGGACAACGCAAAGTTCCGCGCTTCTCTTCCAGTATGGTCGGTTTTCTGGTACGGGAACAGCCAGTCCTGATGACAGGCATTAAAGTCCCCCAGAAAGATGAGCTGCGCTGAAGGGAACTGATGCAGAGCCATATCAGCAGCATCACTACGATACTCAAATAATCGAGTTGTCTCCTGGCTACCACTGTGCGAACGGTAGACACAGGAGTACAGGAGTTTTTCGTTTCCTGTGTCCACTAAAACCCAAAGGGAAGAAAAAGTGGGGTCTTCAAGGTGACGGAGACGCTGGATACAGAAATCGTTCCGCGCGTACACACAGACTCCGGCTCGTGAGCGAAAGTTGTGTTCTAACGAGTAACCGGTATAATTTAAGAAGGGATGGTGGTGGACAGGTAGGATATTAGAGTGCAACCCCGTGATATTAGAGAGGACTTTTGATGTTTTTAACACCCGTCATCGAAAATAATTTGGTGAATGATAACTTTCAGTAAAGCAATAGTTTAAGAATACATACATTTTTTTGTATCCATGGTCATGAATAAATTATTAAAAAATATGTATTAACATACAATTTTACAGATAGGATATAAGAAAACTGTAAATAAACATATTAGACTGTATTACTTAATAATAATTATATGTACATTATATAATTTATAAAGGTTCGAGCCGTAAGGAGGCATAGCTAAATACACCAAGTAATATAATAGGTAAATAGTAATTGAATAAATAATAAAATTCTATGTATGATAATACTAATTAAAATTTTACAAAGTTAAATTTTGACTTCGTTAGAGATAATAAAATCTGTAAGGAATTGGTAGATGTTTTTATTGTTTTTATATAGTAGACAAGTTATTGATGTGGGTAACAAAATTTGGGATTCTATTAAAGATTTAAACAGGACATCGTGTTTATAAAGAGGACATGAGAAAAATAAGTGGTGGACATCTGCTATGTCTGCACCACATGGACACTATGGACACATGTGCAAGTGTACCCTAATCTCAATCTCGATAAAATACTGGTAACTATTAAATTTGAATGAGAAAAACCAAGGTTTAGATGGAATATTGGGTTGTATTCTGTTGTAATATGATCATTTAAGTATACTACTTTTATTCCATAAATCTTGCCAAGAGGAATGTAAGGTTTGATTTGATATAGATTTCAAGTCTGGGCTGTAAATTTTATATGGAAAAACATCTCTATTCAAAATGGCATCTTTAGCCAATTCATCCGCCTTGAAATTGCCATAAATACCAACGTGACCTGGAATCCATATCAAAACTACATCACACTGCATCTTATGGCAGCGGTTTAATATTTTTTTTATTTCGTAAATTAAAGGATGATGTATTTTTTTATGACAACAATTATGGATAGCTTGTAAAGTGCTTAGCGAGTCCGAAAATATTAGAGCTTTTGAAAGTTTAAATAATAAGACATATTCTATAGCTTTGTACACACCTAAGTATTCTCCTGAAAATATGTTACATTCCGACGGAAGTTTAACTTTTTGAATAATATTACATTGCGAGTGGTAAACTCCAACTCCTACATGGCTATGATCACTTTGCTTGGATGCGTCGCTAAATATAGTATGATAACTAGGAAATTCATTTTTGATAATTTGGTTGTAAAGAACCATTGCATTCGTTTCGTCTTTATTAATACCAAAATTAAAAATAATTTTTGGTTTTCTTACAAGAGCTTCGAAATCACATGTAAATTTTTTTATTGGACTGGATTTCATTGCCCCACAAATGATACGTAAGCACTTGGATTGGATCAAGTCAAGTTTCTGAAGGGCTGATTTGTTACAAGGTTCAAGGATATAAGAACCATAACTAAAATACTTCGTATAATAGCATTATAAATGAGCTTAAGATAAAAAGGATGCGCGCCCCACCAAATACCTGCTAAACATCTTAGAAAATTGATTAATTTTTCACACTTATTGGCAACATAATTATAATGAGGGACGCCGGATAGTTTTGAGTCCAGTATAACACCTAAAAATTTTGTGCTTTCTTTTATTGGTATTGATTCATTATCAAAATTTACCGAAATTTTTGGAGGACATCGTAACCGTGTAAACAAAACTACGGAGCTTTTAGACGGTGAAATTTGTAACCCATTTTTCCCTAACCATGTTTGTAACCTATTAAGAGACAGATTAATGTCTATGTTAGCTTGTTCAATGCTTTGATTTGTTGTGTAAAGTAGAAGGTCATCGGCATATTGTAAAATGTCAATATTGTTATTAATAGCTTTGTCCAAGTCGTATGTGTACACATTGTATAATAAAGGACTCAGTACTGATCCTTGCGGAAGACCCTTTGATAGGCACCTAGTGTGTTTTATATTATCTGAATAAATGTCAATTGATCTGTTAGACAAACTATTGGTAATAAAGACAATATATTTTTTCGGTACCTTTAAATGTATTAACTTTTGTATTAAAATTGGGATTACCACATTATCATATGCTGAATTAAGATCAAGAAAAACTGCAAGTACGGATTTATTCATGCTAAAGGCTAGTCTTATATCAGCATCTAAAAGGTTTATATTGTCCATAGTACTTCTAGCTTCCCGGAACCCGTAATGGTTATTTGATAAGTAATTATTACTCTCAAGATACCATTCGAGTCGATTTTTAACCAGATGTTCTAAAATTTTGATTAACACAGATGATAATGCAATGGGACGATAGGAAGAAGGTTCAGATGGATCCTTGTTAGGCTTTAAGATTGGGATGATTATTTGGGATTTCCATGATGATGGTATTTCACCTGAAACTAAGATACGGTTTATAATGTTTAAGTAATAAAGTAGAGCATTATGACTTAGATGACTAATAAAAGAATTAACAATACTATCAGTCCCGGGAGCCGTGTCTTTTTTGACAGTATTTAATATGTTTTTAAGTTCTTGTAAGGTAAAATCCGAACAAAGATCAGATGAAGTTTCATCAAAGACATTTAACATATCCAAACTTACCTGTTCGTTCACCGTAGAAGGAGATAAATGATTTAATAGTTTGTTAATTAAAGAAGGATGAACGGTAGTTGATGATGAGTCAATAAATACTGATCTAAATTTTTTTATGTTCAGCCAAACTATTGCTGGGGGGTATCTGGAGAAATGGAAAGGCAGAACTTTTTCCAACTTTCTCTTTTTTTATTTTTAAATAGTTTTTTATTATTTTTTAATATATCTATGACAGCATCATAGTTATCATCATTAATATTGTTGCGATATTGTTTTTCAGCAGCCTTACGAGCCTTAATTGCTTCCTTGCATTCCTTGTCCCACCAAGGTGGGCAAGGAATATAAGATGAACTGTTTACAACAGGAAATAGTTTATTGGCTGTGTTAACAACAATTCAGTAAATATTTGAGACTCAGCATCTGTGTTTTGTATTAATATATATATATATATAAGCCTTCCTTCGGACACTATATTAATTATTGTTCGTATATAAAAGTTTTTTGCCATTTTTGTGCGTCCGTTTGCCAGTTGGCAAAGGCCTCCTCCAATCTTCTCCATTCTGGCCTGTCAATGGCCACTCTACCCCATGTAGTTCCAGCTACTTGTCGGATGTCGTCATCCCACCTTTTCTGAGGTCTGCCTTTCTTTCTTTTTCCCTCTCTTGGGTACCATTCCGTAACTAATTTGCACCATTTATCCTTTCCTCTAATCATGTGGCCTGCCCATTTCCATTTTTGTCTCTTTATTTTCAAATTTATATCCTGTACCTTAGTCCTGTTTCTGATGCTGCTGTTCCTTATTTTATCTATTCTTTTGGTCCCTGTCATGCTTCTTTCCATGGCATTTTGGCATATAGATAGTTTATTTATTGCAGTTTTTGTTAAGGCCCGTGTTTCACTACCATAAGTCAGTACAGGGAGGATGCATGTATTAAATACTTTGCTTTTTGTTGAGATATGTAGGTTCTTGTCTTTCATTATTTCCTTTAAGCTCCAGTATTTTTTCCAACCATTCACAATTCTTCTATCGACTTCTTTGTTTTCGTTGTCTTCGGGGGAAATTAGCTGGCCTAGGTATATGTATTCATTAACATAGGAAATTTGTGTCTGCTTTACTATTACCGGATCTTTGTTGCCATTGGTCATGATTTTTGTTTTCTCCGGGTTTAATTTCAATCCGGCCTTTGCACTTTCTGCTGCTAGATCATTCATTGTTTTGCTTAGACCTTCTGGTGTTTTTGATAGTAAAACAATATCATCAGCGAAACGTAGGTGAGTTAAATAGCGTCCATTAATTGTCATACCCGTCTTTCCATTCGAGTTTCCTGAAGATCATTTCCAGTACAGCCAGAAATAGTGTTGGTGATAGGGGGTCACCCTGTCTAACGCCTTTCTGTATTTGAAACCTATGTCCTTCCTTCTCTAGTTGTATACAAGCCGAACTGTGTCTGTAAATGTTTTTTATGATTCTTATATATTTATGCTCTATACCCAGTTCTTTTAAGGCTTCCCAGATTTTTGCGTGTATCAGAGAGTCGAAAGCTTTGCTATAGTCAATAAAAGCAATGTAGTATGTTAGTTGGTATTCTGAATATTTTTCTATGATTTGTCTTACAGTGTGGATGTGGTCTAGTACCGAGTAGTCTTTGCGGAATCCTGCCTGTTCTATTGGTTGTTGCTCGTCTAGTTTCCTTTCTATCCTTTTCAATATAATCTTTGCGAAGATCTTGTAAATATTAGACATTAGGCTGATAGGCCGATAGTTTCCAATGTTGCAGTGGTTTCCTTTCTTGTATATAAGGATTATTTTAGATTCAGTCCATTGTTTTGGGATAATTTCGGTGCTAATCACGTTGTTAAAAATATATGTGAGTATAGGGGTCAATACAGCTTTCGACTGCTTTATTATTTCGTTTCTTATGCGGTCTGGTCCTGTAGCTTTATCATTTTTCTGTGTGTCAATAGCTTTTTCTGTTTCTTCCTGCATGATGTTTTTTCTTTTTGTATTAATGGGATATTTGAAATTTGATCGTCTATTAGTTTAGAAAATGTTTGCCAAATTTCGTCATTAACATATTTAAGTTTATATTTTTTGTACACAAGGTTATTGTTATGAGAAATATGTGTAGATGGCAAAGTTTTTATTATAATTGGGAAGTGATCGCTTCCATAGGTTGACGATAGAACCGACCATGATAACCGAGGGACTAAAGTAGAAGTACATATCCTTAAATCTACAGCACTATTTCCTTCTATTGGATTTGTTAGTTGATTGGATCGTTGGGGATCCAGAGTTTAACACGCATAGGTTATTTGAATCTACTAATTCTAATAAACGCTCACCGTAACAGTTAGATTTAGTACTACCCCAGGATTCATGTTGACAGTTAAGGTCACCTAATATAATGAATGGTTTCGGTAGATTGCGTATCAATTCGTCAATTTTATTCAATATGGAAATCGAAGGATGAGGAATATATACAGAAATATAATTTACGCTATTTACAGTAATACCTATGATTGAAAAATCATTACAATTTACAGGTAGAGATAACGTAGTAAAAGGTATACATTTTTTAACAAGTATGGCTACACCGCCGTAGCCATCAAATCGGTCTTGTCTGATGGTGACATAACCTTTAAATTTAAAAGTTAAACTTGGTTTTAACCAAGTTTCACATAAAGATACAAGAAAAGGATTGAAATTATTTAAGAGATATATTAAATCAGTTTTGTTACTGATTGCACTTCGGCAATTCCATTGAATAATGTTGTTTTTTTGTGTCATCATTGATAGATAATAATAAATTAGAGATTGATACTAATACAGAGGCAATGTTGGGCGGTAAAGTAGTTTTGGATTGAGATAATGATTGCAGTAATGTCTTAATTTCGTCTATTAAGGATTTTTGTGTTTGCTGTGTTGTGTTTTCAATATTTTTGTTTGATAAAACACAACCATCAGGTGGTAAAGGCATTGTAAATTCACTCAAAATATTTTCATGTGCTGTTTTATCATAGCCTTTACTTCTTGGTGATGGGGCTCTAGGTTTACTAAATATAGTTTTTTTGTAAGAATTTTTTAAAGTGGGTGGTGAATTTACAGATATATTATCTACATTTGGTGTTGAAAGAATTTCAGCAAACGATTTTGACACTGCTGAGAAAAACACATGAAACACAGTTTTGAGCCATGTGTATTTTAATATTCATTAGACGTTAAATTCTGGGCAAGACTTACTATAAGCCATGTGAGAACCTGAACATAAAAAGCATTTTATATAATCATCATCAAGCTTACATGTATCACCACTATGTTCCTGACCACATCTGAAACATTTGGGTTTGGATCTGCACTGTTGTTTTGTGTGACCAAAGCGACAACAATTATAACATTGTATGGTCGGGAAAATATACAAATCAACTGGTAAAGAATAAAAAGCAAATAAATACTCGTTTTGGTAAGATTTGACCATCAAAATAAATTACCACGGACTGGGTAGGTTTCCATACTGGAGTACCTTCTACAATGAATTGATGGATATTATTCCAGTATCAACTAAATCAAAATCAAATGGTTCTTTATTTCTACAACTTAATGTGGCTACTACTTTTCGTGGTATTACATATAACCATTTATTAACATCATACATCTTGTACCATTGTTCTTGTGTTATATGCGTTATCCTAGTATCGCACTGTTGTGGTACGATAACGTTACCAAACATAAGTTCTGTTTCACATGTTGGATTACCGTGGACAGAATACAGTGGTGTATTTAATTTACAGATAAAATTATGAGATAACTTGTATTGTTAAAAAAAAATTGAATTTAAAAATTAAAAAATGTATGAATGTATGATAATAAAATAAGTTAAGTTAAGTCAAAAATAAACAAAATACCTAAATGAGTGTGTGAGCTTGCCGAGGTGGTATTGGCTATGGTTCTCAAAATAAAATAAATAAGACAAATAAAAAAAATAAACAAACAAACTAACCAACAAGTATAATCGGGCGCCAGAGAACCAGTGCTAATAAGAATCACTCAGAATAGTCTGCCGGATAGACCATTGAACTATTAATCTCAAGGCGGGCATTGGTGTGCATTTTTGGTGTGTTGACAGAGAGCCAAAGAAAAGAAAACTAACAATTTAACAATATATTTCAAACAATACAACAAAACAAATTCTTGTAACAAGTTAGATTACAATTACAGTTCTCTAGACTTTAAATTAAAAAAATAGTACTTACAGTTAGGTTTTGATAAATTAATAACCTAAGTAATAATTATAAACAACTCTGGTTTGCTAAAACATTCCTTCCACAGCCAGCAATGTAGGTTCAGCCGCAGCACATCCTCAGTAATACATCATTTTACTTGGCGTTCTTTAATGGCAAGCGGGTTGTAAAAGCAGGTCAGCGTTAAGCTCTAATGCTTCAGGCAATAATATTATGATGCAAAAATTGTAGCCATGTGCAGAAATGTACAAAACAGGAACCAGGTGATATGAGAACCCCAAACCAAAATGGTTCTATTAGAATGGACAAAATGTAAAATGACAAGTTACAAATATAAAGGAGATAAGATAACGTATAAATAGAAGATATCAAAATTGAAGAGCTGTAACAAAATAAAAGCAATTGATAATTCATACACTCAAATAAAATTTGGAAAAGAGAAGGTGTATGATATGACACTTACCGCGTAGGCACGCGCTCTTCGAATTAAATAAATTAATGTGCACTTACAATAAATAATGCACAAGCAAGTAAGCGAGCAAATACTGTAAATAAAGAAAACAAATTGATAATAAGGATGTTTGAAAATTGGGAAAAATATACGCGAGCAAATGGCGTCTGCGCATATGTAAGAAAAAATCACAAAACTTACCCAAAATTGCAGCAACAGAGAAATTAACATTTATCACGCTTATATGCGTTTATATTTAAATGTTAATAATATTATATTTTAATAGATTGACCAATATCATGGAGAAAAACTAGAGATTCAAAAATAACGTGTTCACTGAACAAATTCCAAGAGAAAGGTGAAAACGTCAAAGTCAATAGACTACAAAATACAAACAACCGGAAGACAACAAATCGAACTGCCAAGTAAAAATTAATTTAAGAAAATCTATTAACTAATACAATTTGATTTTGTTTTCCAAATTTATAAATAATAAAAAATATTACAACAAATGTGGTTTTCATTATTTAATAATAAATTAAAGTATGTCCAACTAACCACCATTTAAGCAACAATAAATATCTGTTTTAAAACCTTTGAATTCTTATCTGTGCAATAGAATATGTAATGAATGTGAAGCTAACTGTCAAATTTTAAAGAACAAATGACAACTTATATGTAAACAAACCTTTTGTTTTGTTGTATTTAAAGTAAAATATCCCCAGAGAATCTAATATATTAAGTTATGTAACGGATTCCAAGATACCACGTTACAATTCCCCCCTTGTAGCAATTTAAAAAAAAAATATCAGAACTAAATGTTCTGGATTTTTTTTTCTTAAAAGAAAATAAGTAAATGGAAAAAAAAAAAAAATGACAATTATCAAATAAAGAAATGAAACAACAAATGTATTTCATTTAAATAACAAACCAAAATAAATAACTAATACATATAACTAGTACATAGCTATTTAAATAACTAATAGTGATGTTAGGTTTCAGAACTGATCATATTCGAAATACAAGCAATAACTCTTCGAACAGATTAAACCTTTCATAAAGTATCACTAAAGTTAAATAAAACTACTAACAAATTAAAAATCTTACTTGAACTAGAGTATAGTATACTACTGGTTTATCGATAAGCACTAAGGCCTCGAATAAACAAACTAACCCATAGTCAAATAACAATAACTAAACTAAATGTTTTGGTATGGTATACTACTGGTACAATGTGGTCGGCACCTACGCCCCACACTGACGAACCTATCCAAAAACATTGGAAAAAAAAAAAATTGCTGACACAAGTCAAACAACAATAGCTGACAGATGTCAAACTAACAAACCAATAGCTGACAGATGTCAAACTAAGAAAACCAATAACTGACAGATGTCAAACTAACCAACAAATAGCTGACAGATGTCAAACTAACAAACAAACAAACAAGCGCTTTGGTATGGTATACTACTGGTACAATATGGTCGGCACCCTCGCCCCAAATTGACAAACCTCCCAAAAGCAAATCCAAAAGAATTGGAAAATAATACTAAATATAACAACTAACTAGACTAGTATTGGGTTTGGTATACTACTGGTACAATATGGTCGGCACCCTCGCCCCAAATTGACAAACCAATCCACAAACAAGCTAGAAAACAAACAAAACAAATGTCTAAATATGACACACCTAAGACCTAGAGTATGGTATACTACTGGTACAATACAATGAGCACCATCGCCTTGTATTGACAAACCAACCCTGAAGTCCTTTGCATATCTATATAAGAGACAGCAAAATACAAAATCCAAATAGGATATGTGAATCCAAATAGATCACACAAGTAGCTGTGAGTACTAAGACTACACAAAGTCTAATCCAAAAATATAAATAGGTATTCTAGCTAAGCAATGCTTAATATACATAAGCTTGGCACAACATAGAATAAGTCATGTCCAGGTTATATTAACTTAACCTAAAACAGACACAAAAAAAAACAAAACAAAATGTAATTAGAACAAAATACAAAAAAAACTAATAGTTCTTATAGAGTTGCGCACTCATATTTCTCTAATGTTGACCTAAAATATAGTATTGTATAGCATTGTTAAAAGTATAAAGTATTTAACATGATTTCCTCATCCCTCACCATTCATGGGTACCAATCCTCTCCTAACATACATCTTCTACATCCTTCATCAACCAAGGTTATGGTCATGCTAAAACTAATAAACAAGATATTAAATTGATATAAGCAACACAAACCAGTTAAATTAAATAACCAAAATAATTAAATTTTAAGAATATCTTTAATATGAAACTTTCCAGTAGTATTTTTAATTAAATCCTTTAACAAATAAATGTTATCAGATATTTTATCAATAATTTTACATTTAACAAATTTAGGAGCTAATTTAGCAGAAAAAAAATGAGTTGCATTGGACTGTATAAAACTTCTCCTCCATACAATATCTCCAACACTATAAGAAATGACCTTTCTTTTTAAATTATAATAAGTTGCATTTCTTTTATAAGATTTAGCTAAATTATCAACAGTTTGACTATAAATATTCTCCAAAGTAGAAAGAGACTCCGAATAACTAGAACGACTACCAATAATTAAATCTGCAGGATCCTCAATAGAAACAAATTTATGTAAAGAACCCTCTAAATAAACTTCTCTACCAAACATAAGAAAATTAGGAGTATATCCAGTAACCAAGTTAATAGTATTATTTATAGCAGCTTGAACATGAGGTAAAAATCTAGACCATGTTCTATGATCAGTATCAACATAACATGAAATACAAGTTACAATTGTTTTATTAAATCTTTCAATGGGATTATTTTGAGGAGTATATAAGGCATTATAAAATAATTTAGGTATATTATAACTTTTAATAAAATCTCTAAACGATTTAGATGTAAACTGTGTTCCATTATCACAAATTATAACTTTAGGACAACCAAATTTTAAAAATATATCTTTCTCTAAAAATTTAATTATAGATTGAGTAGATGCATTATACAAAGAACTAATCCAGCAATATTTAGTAAAAACATCTACTATAGACAATATATAAGTATGACCCGAGTAAGATTTAGGTAAAGGACCAACAAGATCAATGGAAATCATATTCATAGGGCGATTTACTAACTTGGGATTGGTCATAAAACCTAAAGGAGATGAATTAGAATGTTAATATTTAAAAATTCTATTTGACAAGATTTACCATTAAATGTTAAGTTAAGTTTAGAAAAGTCAAAATGTTTTTGACTCAAAAGTCAAAATATTTTGTGTGGCAGGTTGTGATAAAGAATTCAAATTTGTTAAATTAAGTTGCTCTGAATGTGGTGTGTTAGTTACAACATTTCCAGAAATATTTTCTAAGTCTATTATACTCATACTGTGAGAATGCAAATTATCTTTATTCTGAGTCTGAGTATCAGTACTAATATTATTCAAAGGTTCTGAAGTATTACTAATATTACTATTCATAGCACTAGGCTTAGAACAAGAAATTGTACCATATTGTTTATCCATAATTATCAAACAATTACAGTAAAACTTTAAATTGAAAATTATATGTAAAAAATTCTTACAATGTCAACTATAATAAGTTTAATTCAGAATAACTATATATTCCTATTTCCAATATGAACAAATTACCAAATTGTTAAATATATTTAAATCTAAATTACTTAGGTAATATGATACTAATGCACTGTCAAAAGCAATATATGAAATGTATTCAGCAAATTCATGCAATTATGAAATGTTATAAAATATTCAGCAAATGTATGTGATTATGAAATGTAAAGTAAATTTATTCAAGAAATGTTTGTAAAATTCAACAAAAAATTTGAATAATATTCAAAAGTAACTAAGCAGAAATCAGCTTATTCTGCTTTTGCTTATTATAAGTTTAGCTAAGTATCCAAATTATCTATAACTCCTCTTATAACACAAGATTTAAGCTTATATATAACAAAGTACTTACCTTAAGCACATTGACACAAAGGTATTAAAAATAAAATAATACAGTACTAAATGTTTACTCCCTAATTTCAAATTTTTACCAAAAACTAAAACAAGTTACAAGTTTAACTCTGTCAAATCACCAAAAGGTAAAAATAAATATCTAACAAACAAAATCTAAGAAAAATGCACTTTCAAGTCCCTGAGTTCAGGCGTCAAAATGTATTGTTAAAAAAAAAATTGCATTTAAAAATTAAAAAATGTATGAATGTATGATAATAAAATAAGTTAAGTTAAGTCAAAAATAAACAAAATACCTAAATGAGTGTGTGAGCTTGCCGAGGTGGTATTGGCTATGGTTCTCAAAATAAAATAAATAAGACAAATAAAAAAAATAAACAAACAAACTAACCAACAAGTATAATCGGGCGCCAGAGAACCAGTGCTAATAAGAATCACTCAGAATAGTCTGCCGGATAGACCATTGAACTATTAATCTCAAGGCGGGCATTGGTGTGCATTTTTGGTGTGTTGACAGAGAGCCAAAGAAAAGAAAACTAACAATTTAACAATATATTTCAAACAATACAACAAAACAAATTCTTGTAACAAGTTAGATTACAATTACAGTTCTCTAGACTTTAAATTAAAAAAATAGTACTTACAGTTAGGTTTTGATAAATTAATAACCTAAGTAATAATTATAAACAACTCTGGTTTGCTAAAACATTCCTTCCACAGCCAGCAATGTAGGTTCAGCCGCAGCACATCCTCAGTAATACATCATTTTACTTGGCGTTCTTTAATGGCAAGCGGGTTGTAAAAGCAGGTCAGCGTTAAGCTCTAATGCTTCAGGCAATAATATTATGATGCAAAAATTGTAGCCATGTGCAGAAATGTACAAAACAGGAACCAGGTGATATGAGAACCCCAAACCAAAATGGTTCTATTAGAATGGACAAAATGTAAAATGACAAGTTACAAATATAAAGGAGATAAGATAACGTATAAATAGAAGATATCAAAATTGAAGAGCTGTAACAAAATAAAAGCAATTGATAATTCATACACTCAAATAAAATTTGGAAAAGAGAAGGTGTATGATATGACACTTACCGCGTAGGCACGCGCTCTTCGAATTAAATAAATTAATGTGCACTTACAATAAATAATGCACAAGCAAGTAAGCGAGCAAATACTGTAAATAAAGAAAACAAATTGATAATAAGGATGTTTGAAAATTGGGAAAAATATACGCGAGCAAATGGCGTCTGCGCATATGTAAGAAAAAATCACAAAACTTACCCAAAATTGCAGCAACAGAGAAATTAACATTTATCACGCTTATATGCGTTTATATTTAAATGTTAATAATATTATATTTTAATAGATTGACCAATATCATGGAGAAAAACTAGAGATTCAAAAATAACGTGTTCACTGAACAAATTCCAAGAGAAAGGTGAAAACGTCAAAGTCAATAGACTACAAAATACAAACAACCGGAAGACAACAAATCGAACTGCCAAGTAAAAATTAATTTAAGAAAATCTATTAACTAATACAATTTGATTTTGTTTTCCAAATTTATAAATAATAAAAAATATTACAACAAATGTGGTTTTCATTATTTAATAATAAATTAAAGTATGTCCAACTAACCACCATTTAAGCAACAATAAATATCTGTTTTAAAACCTTTGAATTCTTATCTGTGCAATAGAATATGTAATGAATGTGAAGCTAACTGTCAAATTTTAAAGAACAAATGACAACTTATATGTAAACAAACCTTTTGTTTTGTTGTATTTAAAGTAAAATATCCCCAGAGAATCTAATATATTAAGTTATGTAACGGATTCCAAGATACCACGTTACAAACTTTTTACAATGATCTAGGTTTTGCAAATATGCATAATGTAACTTACTACTAGACATAATAAAGTATTTTTCTTTAGGTAAAATGAATATAAACGTGTTATCGTTATTTCTAATTGGTACAGGTAATATATTGTATAATTCATAACTTGACTGAGTTATTAGAGGAGTTTTAATTATAAATACAAGTTTATTATTCATATAATATGAAACAAGACTAGTCAATGATAATAGTTCATTCGCTTCGCTGATTGAAGGACTTAACGAATATAAAAAGTATACCTCCTTTATTTATTCTACTTATTTTGTACGTATCTTTACTATTTGTTTCTATTCCTATGATGATGCCGATTAGTATGGTGATGTGGTGGATCATTCTGAGACAAAAGCGTGTTTCAGTCTATTAGTATGGACTCTCATCTTTTTATTTTTATTAGTTTTAATAGTGACGTTAACGGGTGGATTAATTTCTAGTATTTTATAGGGTCCTATCCAATAAGGTGCTAATTTTTTTGATTTCCCGTTTTTTACTTGTTCATTAGATAGATAAACTAAATCTCCTATTTCGTATTTGGTATTTTTCGTTTTCTTATCATAGTGTAATTTATTTGTGAGCTTTGAATTTATTAATTTTTCTCTTGCAATTTGTCTAGATTTCCTAAGCTTCAAAGTAAGATCGTCTAAATAATTATTATAATAATATTTAAAATCAGGTCCTTTAACAATTCCTGTTGGTAGTTTTGCCTTATTTCCAAAAATTAGTTCAAATGGACTAAATTGTGTAGATGTGTGAGTACTGGTATTATAAGAAAACATTGCGAAATCTATCCATTTGTTCCAATTAGATTGATCTTCGTTAACATAATGTTTTAAATAATCCGCTAATGTTGAGTGGCTCCTTTCGAGTGCACCATTAGTTTGTGGATGATAAGCGGTAGTGTTAATTTTTTTCATTTTCAGCAACTTAGAAATTTCTTTAATTAGGTTTGATGTAAAATCCGCGCCTTTATCCGTTAATAATATATCAGGTATACCAAATTTGCATATAAAGTTTCTAACAAAACAGTCTGCAATGGTTTCAGCATCATGCTGTTGTAATGGATAAGCTTGAGAAAACTTTGTTAAGTCATCTTGAAGAGTTAAGATGTATTTATTTCCGTTTTCCGTTATTGGTAAAGGTCCAACTATGTCTAAAGAGACCTTCTCAAATGCTTCTGTTGATGTTGAAGTTATTTCCATCGGTTGTTTTGAACATTTTCTATTAATTTTGTTTTCTTGACATGATTTACAAGTTTTTATAAAATCTTTTATATCTTTCTTTAAAGATTCCCAGTAGTATTTGGACTTTATTTTTTTATATGTTTTATGAAAACCTATATGACCAGAAATTGGATTAGAATGATTTTCTTCTAAAATTCGCGGTATATCCTCCTTCTTTGGAGTCATGACGGAGTCATGAAAAATATTAATTTTAATGTCCGTATCTTTAAATATGTATCTTAACATTGTTCTTATTTTATGCCATTTTAATTGAAAGTTGGCGAATCCACTAAAGTTTATTTCTACTATTTTATTTTTACACAGTTCATATTTTAAATTTTTTAAAGATATAAATAGATCTTCGTACGTAACTTTGTCCCAAGAATTAGTTTTAATAAGAACAAAAAAAAAAATGTTTTCGTCAGAATCAGATAATTTAACTACGTCGTACTGATTTAGGTTACGCGATTTTAATTGCATAATTAGTGACTCATATTTAGAAAGATGTTTTTCATTTAGAACATTTAATCACAGGATAAAAATATTGATTTGTCCGAATTTTTAGGTATAGATTCACTGCTTTCGTTTAAGTTATTTGACAAAATTGGTTTTCTTTGTATTTCTTGTAAAAATGAAGTATAATTTTCTGAACTTCTTGTTATGGCATTAATATTAGTATTTGGTTCCTCAGGTTTAATTCTACTTAATGCGTCTGCGTTTTGGTTCAATTTACCTTGTTTATAAATTATTTCGTATTCGTATTCTTCTAATAAAAGTCTCCATCTCACTAATCTGGATCCTGGGTCTTTGACGTTCATTAACCAAGTTAACGGTTTGTGATCTGTAATGATGCGAAACTTACGGCCATAAAGATATGGTCTAGAATGTTTTACTGACCATACTATTGCTAATAGTTCTTTCTCAGTAGTTGAGTAGTTTATTTCCGCTTTATTTAATATTCTACCAGCGTAAGCGATTGGTAGGTCGTTTGGTGTTTGACCTTGTGATAAGACACTGCCAATTGCGTAATTACTTGCATCTGTAGTTAAGTTAAATGTTTGACTAAAATCAGGATATTGCAATATCGGTTGTTCACATAATTTAGACTTAAGAGTTTCAAAAGAAGTTTGTTGTAAGCTAGTTCAATTAAAAGATACATCTTTTTTTAATAATCTAGTTAAAGGTTGTGATAGTTTACTAAAATCATCTATAAATCTTCTGTAATAACCGGCTAGTCCTAAGAACCCTTTGATATCTTTTGGATTTTTCGATATTGGGTAAGTTCTCACTGCTTCTATCTTTTTTGGGTCTGGCTGAACTCCATCTTGCGTAATCAAATGACCTAAGTACATAACTTCTGTTTTTAAAAATTCGCATTTATCTGGTTGTAATTTTAGTTTATTTTCTGATAGTTAATCAAATACTTCCTTTAGTTTATTATTGTGGTCTTGTAATGAATTACCATAAACGACAATATCATCTAAATAAACAAAACATTTTATACCTTGTAACCCTGTCAATACGTTATTCATCAGCCTTTGGAAAGTTGCAGGTGCGTTTTTTAAACCAAAAGGCATTCGAGTGAATTCATAGTGTCCTAGAGGAACGCTAAATGCTGTCTTCTGCTGATCTTTAGGGTCTACTTTTATTTGATGAAAGCCAGAGGCTAAATCTAGTGTTGTAAAATATTTACTGTGTCCTAATTGGTCTAAGATGTCGTTTATCTGTGGCAAGGGATACGTGTCTCCTATACTAATTTCATTTAACTTTCTATAATCGATAACCAATTTCCATTTCTTCTTACCGAATGCATCCATTTTTTTGGGTACAACCCATACTGGTGAATTCCAGGGGCTGTTAGATGGTTTTATGATCTCATCTTTTAAAAGTTTTTCTATTTGTCGGTTTACTTCTTCTTTTAAAACTTCTGGGTATCGATAAGATTTTGTGTTTATTGGAATATTATTTTCCGTTGGAATTTCGTGCATTGCGGCGTTACTATATGTAAGCGTATCACCCTATAAATGATTATATTCCTTACATAAGTCTACTAAGGACATCTTTTCTTCGTTACTCAAATGTTGTAATCTTAATGTTTGTTCTAGTTTCCCTAAACGACTTTTCTCGAATGATATATTATTTTCATTAGTCTTATTTACTTTAATAATACTGTTTTTATTTCCAAATTCTAATGGATCTATTTTTATGTTTACATTCTCCAACTTTATTGTTTTGTCTGTATTATTTATACAATCTGTTAATATTTTATTTTTTCGAATTCTTACTAAACTTGGACATAAATACACACCTTTAGATAGATTGATACTCTCTGAGATGAAACCTTCTTTTAAATCTGTTTTATCAATATTCACTTCAATAATCTTTTCACATCTTGGTTCTACATATACTACATAATTATCACTTTTTTTTTCATTTTTCGTATGTTCCTTATTTTTCGACGTTTCATTTTTTGGATTATCGTTATTTACTCTATTATTGGATTTCACATTCTCTATGTTACATTCATCAGAATCATTAATTTCATCATGTTCTGTAATATACTTTTTCTCTATATAATCAATATTAAAATTATATCCCATTAACTCTATATTACTATTCTGATAGTCGATTACTGCTCTAACTTTACGTAGAAAATCGCTACCTATAACACCATCGTATTCGATAGGAAAGTTATCAGGGACCAATGAAACGGTATGAACAACTCTTTTATATTCTATCTGAATTGTAAGAAGCGTATAGCCTAACGTTTCGGTAGGAATAGCATCTTTATCTATTCCTTTTAATTTCAATTTTTTGTCTTCGTAATATAAAGTATCACTTTTTATTCCTTTAGGTTTTATTAACGTTACTTCAGCACCCGTATCTATTAAAAAATTTCCTTTACCCGTTTTTAATTCTTCTATCTCTAAAGTAACATATGCAGATATTCCCGTATCTATTTGCATTACTCGGCCTGAATGTTTTTCACTATCCTTGGACCGGCCTTGTCTTTGGACTGTTGGAGTTTAAATGCTCCTGATTATTACGCGATTGATCTGACTTTTTTGATTTTGACGGAACGCATTATTTTGATTTCTATTAAACTGATTGGTATGCCTATTGTTATTATTCTGATTACCTGGACTTTGTTTGTGCCAGCAATCCCTAGCAAGGTGACCTTTTTTATTGCAATTGAAGCATGTCGGTACCCTTTCGGGTTGGACTGATCTAACTAAAGAGTTATTCCTGCATTGGTAGGCTAAATGTCCCATTTTGAGACACTGAACATTTTTTTGTTCTATGGTCAAAGTTATTAAAATGTCTTAAAGTTTCTTGTCTAGATTTAATTTCTTGTTCTTCTGACACAGCTATGGATACTGCCTCCTCGAAGGTGGCTGGCTTTTGTGACTTTAACAAAATGTGTAATTGTGGATTAAGTCCATTAATAAAAATATTCATTGCTTGGTTTTTTAATAAATCTATATTCGCATTACGTGCTTCTCTAGTGAGTTTTTGGTCTAACGATTTAATTAATTTAATATAACAATTTTCAATTCGACCTGAATATTCTACCACAGGTTCGTTATGTGTTTGTCTACATGAGTTTAGTTCAAGTTGCCATTGGGCAAATGTGCGTTTTTCGGAATAGTTTTCTAAAAGGTGAAGCCTTAAATCTTCCCATGAACCAAATGACCTATTATATAAAGTCGACCTAATATTTCCTTTTATTTTAGATAATATCACCGAAACAAATGCTCTTTTGTAGTTAGGGTTTAAAAGATCGTACGCGTTATTGCAATTATCGATAAAAACATGTAAATTTGCCTTATTACCATCATATTCGTTGAGCATTCTCTCAGCAAGCGTTATTTCTATATACGCATTATCTACATTACCATGGGCGCTGCCAGGATTATTTTCAGGGAGGTGCACCTCCATCAATACATACTATTTGTCAATATTAAATATACAAATAAACAGGTATAGCATATGGATAATAGAATTGTAAAAAAGTACTTTTTCTGCGATCTGTCTGACAGTGACAGCAGTCTAGTAAGTAGGACGAACAATAATTTAGTTTGGAATTTGACTACGATAGGAGATGCGAGGATAAGCGGCCTGTGCATGCTTAGTGTTCACAGGAAAAGAGTTGAGGAGGATACTGAGTTTATTGATAAGGTATTTAAAAATCTGGACAGCAACCTAGACGTCTTCGGTTATTATTTAAATTATAACTCATAACGTCAATAAATTGCTAATATTTTTGCGACAGATGACAACCGACGGAGGCTGCGCCGTCTCCAGAGGGAGTCGAGACAAGCTCTCGACGACTTCAGGGATAGCGGCTGAGATAGGACGCTTGCGACGCTCTCTCCAACACACCAGGCATTCTGGCGGTTGCAGAGAGCGTTGAAGGCGGACACTGTCTCAGATATGCCTCCCTTGGTTGGACCTAACTCCGCCATCGCGTCTGACGACCCTGACAAAGCTGAGTGCTTAGCCGACAGTCTAGAGAGCCAGTGCCGTCTGTCTGCTCAATCGGTTGATCGCGATCATGTCGAAATAGTCGACAAATCGGTCAATATAATGTGTTCTCAGCCACCGTTTCTCAGCCACCGGCCCAGTGGAAAGAGGCCATAGTGATAGGGTTCCATAAGCCGGGCAAACCCCGGGATCTGCCTAGTAGTTACCGTCCCATTAGTCTTCTTAGTTCCTTAGGGAAAGTATATGAGAGAATCATCCTCTGTAGACTTAGATCGGAAGTCGAGAGACTCAAAATCATCCCAAATGAGCAGTACGGCTTTAGAGCCAACCATTCATGTTCCCATCAGGTACAACGCCTCACGGAGCACATACTGATAGGGGCCACTGTGAGGGCCCAGAAGCATAGAACAGGAGCGCTCTTCCTCGATGTAGCTAAGGCGTTCGACAGGGTCTGGCACAATGGACTGGTGTACAAGTTATACCAGTTCAAGGTGTCGGACAGACTCGTACTCATCATACGGGACTACCTGTCGAATCGCTCCTTTCGCTACAGAGTGGAAGGCGTTTTGTCAACCCCCCGCCCCATCAGGGCGGGTGTCCCCCAGGGTTCAGTACTCTCGCCTATCCTGTATTCCATCTACGCTATCGATATTCCTAGGCCGCGATCTAAAGTGCACCTTGCCATGTACGCGGACGATACCGCGCTTTACACGTCCTCTAAGGATCACTAGAGATATACCAACGTCTCCAATCCGCAGTCGACTCCCTCGAGAGTTGGCTGCGGAAATGGCGGATCGAGGTAAACCCTGAGAAGAGCGTTTGGGTGCTCTTCGAACGGGGCCCCCCCAAGGATCCTCCCGCGAATCAAACTCTTTGATAAACCGATACCTTGGAAAGACGAGGCAAAATACCTAGGAGTAACGTTAGATAGAAAGTTAGTTTTCACTGCGCATATTAGGACCGTTCGTAGCAGAGCGGCCTACATATTAGGTCGTTTATATCCGCTGTTAGGCAAGCGGAGTAAAATGTCCCTTCGCAATAAGGTGACACTTTACAAAGCTTGCATACGTTCCGTCATGTCCTATGCGAGTCCCGCTTTTGCGCACGCTAATCTGAAACCCCTTCAGGTGATTCAGAACAGGTTTACACGGATTGCAACCGGGGCGCCGTGGTTCGTACGCAACATCGATCTCCATAGAGACTTAGACCTTCCAACCATCGCTCAGTACTTCAAGGGGCTTTCCCAAAAGTACTTTGAACGTGCTGAGCGACACGCGAACCCACTGGTGGCTGACGCCGCAGAGTATTGACCACGTAAGACTACTTTAGTCAGAAAAAGAAGACCCAAGTCGGTACTCGTTGACCCCGACGACGCGTTCACAGTAGGTAATAACGTGTACGCGTAGGCATAAGTGACACCACACAACATACAGACACACACCGTCTATACCGGTATAGACGAGGTCCCAACTGAGTAAATGCTCCGTTGCTCCGGCGTTCTGCCGTCGGAGGACGCTAGTGTCCAAATTTCCTTAGCTTCCCTCCTGACTAACGACGCCCCGAGCCGAGGTCCGTGTCTCAATCTGAGACGCCCTCGGGACGTCGTTCCCCATGGGCCCATCTGGCCCCCCCTTTTAAGGGCGGGTCTCCTGACCCACCCGCTCCCCTGGTGACGCTGTAATAGCCAACAGGGCTAACAGTATAAACATACAAAAAAAAATAATAATAAATAATAATAATAATATTTTTGCCATATAAAACCAAATGACTTTGTTGATTTCTCATGAAAATTATTTAACCTATGTCACTCACACGGTCTTCTCTTCACGGAATCTAACGATACGTCTTTTGGTGAAATCAGTCAATGTCGTTTGGGCTGTAGCGCTTATGTCATTGAAATGGTCATATATACATACATACATACAAAAATAAATATATACGTACGAACACAAATATACATATATACATACACTCGAAAAGCATTACTCTTCCGCTAGTTCAGTCTGGTAAAAATTAAAAAAAAAATCTATGTACTTTCTTTCTGAACAGGGGGGTGCAACTGCACCCCCTTGCACCCTGCTGCCGGCGCCCATGTACATTACTATTTAAATTACTATTTGAATTGAAAATAGGCGATTCGCTTATACTTGACGTGGCCATTTTTAAAAATGTTACACAATATAACTTACGTTATATATTGCGGAGTCTGGCTCCTGTTGATTTTGATTGCTGCTGCGCCTTGACGGTAGTAACTGGATGTTACCTATGAACCGTAGCTGCTGTCTTGTTTAGCTCCTTGCAATCTTGATACGCTGCTCTCGATGCGACTGACAGTAGTAACTCGAAGTTATTGAAGAACCGTAGTAGTTCTCTCGGTCTTGTAGTGAAGGTACAATAGACGCTGCTTGACGAGCCACTTCTTCTAGTTGGAGTAGCAGTACAGTGCTGCCTGTCGTATGGCAAGTTAAACACTTGAAAGCTTCTTACTCCAATTGTGACGATGTTCCCCGTATATCAGGATACTATCCAACTTCTGACACCAGAATGTAATGTTCGGGGTCGTCGCGTCGATGAAGGGGTCTTCAATAAAAGGAAAAGTTCTCTTTTGTTTCTTATTGAAATATATTCAAGTAACATTTGTTATACACTATTCACGTATAGACTATATTAGAGTGACAACAGTCTCAAGACAAGACTCGATGAAGATTAGAGGAGGATTCTATGAGGACTCATTTTCAAGGTTTGGAGGAGAGCTTTTATATAATTCTAGAAAATGAGATAAGTAATGTTTACACGACTAAACTTCATAACAACTCGTTAGGAGAATAAACAATCCATAAGTTATCATGACAATATTAGGTGATTAAAATAAGTTGACTTTGAATCAACAAACAATACATTCTGAGAATGACAAATATGTCGTTAAAATATTTAACATTACACATGAATAGTATAGGGTGATAAGTCATATTGATTAAAAACTTTTCTGCCTGTTGGTGTAGATGTTGTAGTGTTCGTATTAGTTGTTAATGGCAATATTTGATTATTTGTGACTGGAGTATGAGGGCTAACGATGTCCTGAATATTATTTTCCTCTTTACATACACAACCAATAGTCGTTTGGTTACCTAAGTTCTTACGTTTTTTTTTATTACATCCCTTACAGATTCTATGAGAGACGACTCGTTTTCTAGATTTGTTAACTGAACTAACAGAACTATCTGTTTCCATGCCAGATACATCACATTCTATTGTGACGAAGTTAACAGCCGGGGGGACGGTACCGCCAGGATCCGGCGGTTCATTCATATTAAAAAATAAATAAATTACTTACCTACTTGAAGAAACACTATTTATAAGAATATAATAAATATAAATAAACTTATTTACACTACTTAACTATACTGAAACTTATTAAATAAAGAAAAATTAAATTTTAGCCAAAGAAAAACAACCGCGCATTTTCGAAGTTTCCCGCCGTTTTTTCACGACTGACCTCAGAGATGACATTGACAGAGAGCCGCGTTCTATGGCTGTTCGTGGCCGTGTTATAGTGAGAAAATTTTATAAATGTTTAAATGTTATCATGAGTCTAAAATAGTACTAGTTAAAACTTATTGTACAGCTCTGTATACTCCGCAATTATGGTACAGGTATACAAAAGAAAGTTTCAGAGTTTTTAAAGTCCAATACAATGATGCCTTTAGAGTTTTATAAACCGTTGGTCCAGTGCATCGACGATATGTTCGTTGAGGCCCGCGTGGCCATTCTCGAGGCTTTTATAG
This sequence comes from Napeogenes sylphis, assembly GCA_959347405.1. Lineage (NCBI taxonomy): Eukaryota > Metazoa > Arthropoda > Insecta > Lepidoptera > Nymphalidae > Napeogenes > Napeogenes sylphis. Next base: position 22,963,322 of record OY365782.1, read on the forward strand.
TTTGATCAGGCATCGGGCAATGATAGACAAACACTATTCAAGTCTGGCAATTTTATAATCGGAGCTCAAGGAGTGTGTCAAATGATTTTTTCAGATTTTATTCTAGTTTTCTTCGACGACCAGCGGCAAACTAGTGTTCATTTATTTTGTAGTTGTATTATTGTTTTAGTTTAATTTATTCTCAACCTGTAACGGGTCCATGTTGCCTATTGTAATTTATTTTTATCAATAAAGGAATTATTATTATCATCATTTATTTCATTTCTATCTTATTATTTACATTTATATATATAACAAAAATAGTATTCCGCCGACGTGGGCCTTACGACCAGTCCGTCGGTGGTTAGGGCGACAGCGAAAAAAAACTTCCTCACAATGCGTGCCGTACCCAAAACTGCTGCCTTTTGTATCCGACCCTTGATCGCAGATTTTATATCAAGTAAAGCTGCAACAACAGATTCATTGCACGTAAAAGTCAATCGGATACCAGTTGTTAAGATACGTATATTATCTATTGTACTTCTACTATTACGGAAACCATAAATACATTTATAATGTATTTGTCTTGGAAATAATAAAAAATAAAATAAATAAGCAATATGTATGTATGTAGGAATATGTAAAGGAAATTACAAACATCCTTCTTTTAGCATACTTTTTTTAATTCACCGAATAAACGCCCGCATTCGTAAAGCATACGATCAGCCAACGTTTGAATACACGCATCAACGTTACTCGCACGAACTGAATCAGTATAAGTACTCAGTACCGATAGTGCGAAAGATGCGACTAACGAAATCGATTCGTGAGTAACGTTTCGTTACTCGATACTAGGTGGTACACCCGTTACTGAGTACCAAATACTCATAACTCAATACATTATTACATACGGTTTGTTACAGTTCTACTTTTTATATCCTTATAGTTTATACTTAAAATACTCTGTGTCGTTAGGAACGATAGATCCGCCCCAACTAGTTAACGTAGAAGCGTCATTATATCAGGTGGGTATGACCGGCCATCAGTCGATCGTACTAGCATCCGTCTATCTTTCTCCCAATAAAGTCTTAGTTGAGAGGGACCTTAAGTCCTTACTCCAATTAGGTAACGCAACCATTCTGGCTGGCGACCTAAATTGCAAACATCCCCGCTGGAACTCTACTGTCGAAAACAGTAGAGGAAATCTCCTTGATAAGCTAAGTTACAAGGCTGGTCTCGACTTCGAGATCACCGCGCCTTTGAGTCCCACGCGATACTGTGACACAGACTTCCGACATGACAGACCCGATGTGCTCGACATAGTACTCTTGAAGGGCGTGACACTCCAGTTACGTTCTATCGAGACGCTATCCGAGCTAGACTCTGACCATTGACCGGTCCTATTTCAGCTAGGACTTCCCCCTCCCCCTAGGGAACCCGCGACAAAATCAATTATTAACTGGACAAAGCTACGAGAGCAACTCCATTCCCCCGTATCAGCGCACCTTGACAAAATTCTTGACCAGCTTACATCGGTCGAGGACGCTATCTCAGCCGCGACTAACTTCACAGAACATTTGGTAGACAGCATAGGAAAGTCCTCGAGGGAGGTCCGAGTGAACTTCAAGGGTTATCGAGCACTCATCACCCGTAAAAACGCCGCGATTAGAGCCCACGACCGATACTCGATAGATGACAACCGACGGAGGCTGCGCCGTCTCCAGAGGGAGTCGAGACAAGCTCTCGACGACTTCAGATATAGTGGTTGGGACCTATCCTAACCGCTATATCTAGCGTCCTAACGCTTGCGGCGCTCTCTCCAACACACCAGGCATTCTGGCGGTTGCAAAGAGCGTTGAAGGCGGACACTGTCTCAGATATGCCTGCCTTGGTTGGACCTAACTCCGCCATCGAATTGACGACCTTGACAAAGCTGAGTGCTTAGCCGACAGTCTAGAGAGCCAGTGCCAAACGACTCAATCGGTTGCTCAATCGGTTGATCGCGGTCATGTCGAAATAGTCGACAAATCGATCAATATAATGTGTTCTCAGCCACCGGTCGGTCCGCCAATCAAGGAAACTCTACTGGCCGGTTGCTCGTTTCCGGCCCAGTGGAAAGAGGCCATAGTGATAGGGCTTCATAAGCCGGGCAAACCCTGCCTAGTAGTTACCATCCCATTAGTCTTCTTAGTTCCTTAGGGAAAGTATATGAGAGAATCATCCTCTGTAGACTTGATCGGAAGTCGAGAGACTCAAAATCATCCCAAATGAGCAGTTCGGCTTTAGAGCCAACCATTCATGTTCCCATCAGGTGCACCGCCTCACGGAGCACATACTGATAGGCGCCACTGTGAGGGCCAAGAAGCATAGGACAGGAGCGCTTTTTCGATGTAGCTAAGGCGTTCGACAGGGTCTGGCACAAAGGACTGGTGTACAAGCTATACCTGTTTAAGGTGTCGGACAGACTCGTACTCATCATACGGGACTACCTGTCGAATCGCTTCTTTCGCTACAGAGTGGAAGGCGTCTTGTCAACCCCCCGCCCCATTAGGGCGGGTGTCCCCCAGGGTTCAGCCATGTGCACCTTGCCATGTACGCGGACGATACCGCGTACATGGCAAGGTGGCATGGCAAAATAATTTAGTTTGGAATTTGACTACGATAGGAGATGCGAGGATAAGCGGCCTGTGCATGCTTAGTGTTCACAGGAAAAGAGTTGAGGAGGATACTGAGTTTATTGATAAGGTATTTAAAAATCTGGACAGCAACCTAGACGTCTTCGGTTATTATTTAAATTATAACTCATAACGTCAATAAATTGCTAATATTTTTGCGACAGATGACAACCGACGGAGGCTGCGCCGTCTCCAGAGGGAGTCGAGACAAGCTCTCGACGACTTCAGGGATAGCGGCTGAGATAGGACGCTTGCGACGCTCTCTCCAACACACCAGGCATTCTGGCGGTTGCAGAGAGCGTTGAAGGCGGACACTGTCTCAGATATGCCTCCCTTGGTTGGACCTAACTCCGCCATCGCGTCTGACGACCCTGACAAAGCTGAGTGCTTAGCCGACAGTCTAGAGAGCCAGTGCCGTCTGTCTGCTCAATCGGTTGATCGCGATCATGTCGAAATAGTCGACAAATCGGTCAATATAATGTGTTCTCAGCCACCGTTTCTCAGCCACCGGCCCAGTGGAAAGAGGCCATAGTGATAGGGTTCCATAAGCCGGGCAAACCCCGGGATCTGCCTAGTAGTTACCGTCCCATTAGTCTTCTTAGTTCCTTAGGGAAAGTATATGAGAGAATCATCCTCTGTAGACTTAGATCGGAAGTCGAGAGACTCAAAATCATCCCGAATAGGTAATAACGTGTACGCGTAGGCATAAGTGACACCACACAACATACAGACACACACCGTCTATACCGGCATAGACGAGGTCCCAACTGAGTAAGTGCTCCGTTGCTCCGGCGTTCTGCCGTCGGAGGACGCTAGTGTCCAAATTTCCTTAGCTTCCCTCCTGACTAACGACGCCCCGAGCCGAGGTCCGTGTCTCAATCTGAGACGCCCTCGGGACGTCGTTCCCCATGGGGGCCAATCTGGCCCCCCCTTTTTAAGGGTAGGTCTTCTGACCCACCCGCTCCCCCGGTGACGCTGTAATAGCCAACAGAGCTAACAGTACAGACATAGAAAAAAAAATACTCTGTGGTCTAAACTCTAATCTAGGGATGATGGCTATTAGAAAAACATCGATATTGACATCGATTTCATAATCGAAAGCCCAACTTCGATGTTCGATATTTATCGGAAACCGAACATCGATGATTTTTTAATTAATAATTGACCAAAAAATAAAATACAGTGAAATCGTTACAACTTTATTAGGAACAGAACCAATTATTTCATATTACAATATTTTTTATTAAATATTTTCATTATTTTTTAAATAAGAAACAGTTTTTCTTTCTACTCTCTTTCCTTTACTGTCCGAGCTATTCAACTTTGGAATAGTCTTCCTTTACAAGCCAGACGTGCTCCAACTCTGACTGTTTTCATAAAACTTGTCATTGCATACTATATAGCTCTTTGAAGTTCCTCTAATTTTTATTTATTTCTTTATTTACTTATTTATTTTTCTTTTCTTTATTCTATATAGATCTTGGTATACAGTATATATATTTGTTAATTTATTTTTGTGATTATTAATTATTTATTTTATTTTTTATCTATTTATTATTAATTTTGTTAATTTGTTTCATAAAATATCCTTAACCTCAAGGTTACCTGGCAGAAATCGCTTTTAAGCGATAAGGATGCCTTTTTGTGTCACCATGTTTTATTTTTAATTTATTTTTTTATTTTATTTTCATTATTTTATATTTTCTGTGTTTTGGTGTGCAATAAAGAATATTTATTATAATTATTATTGTTTTTGAAAACAGTCTTTCAGATAGTGTTGATATATCTTATGAGCATAGATACCTGTATTTCTGGGTTTGGTCATTGATAATGTATGTACATTTCCAGTATTTACTGTGTATTTATATGTATTCGTGTCGTTGTTTTACACCTTTAACGCAAGCAAATCATTTGCTTTCTTAGAGGCTAGATCAATGTGTATAATTTGTCTTGTGATATTGATCTTATTGGTTGAGTGTGAGGCTGTGTATTAACATCGATGTTGATTTCGTTAACATCAATGTTACGATATCGTCGGTAAAGCAACATCGATATTAAAACATCGTTGTTTATGCTTTCGACATCGATGATCATCGAACATCGATGTTCATCGAGCATCCGGGCCATCCCTAGTACTATAACAGAAAACTATAAAGTATGAGGAATGAACTATACAGGAGTCAGGACCCGGGTTGACGTAAGAACTAAGAAGTGATAACTAATACAGTTATTCGTTATTGCCTAATAATCAATTCAAGAATTTATTGTATACATATATATATGTTTTGTCATTTGGTGAAGTATTCCAGAAGTATTAAGATTCATGTAAAATGGTAAAATAGTCTCATTTAATATCTTTAGAATTTTTGTGTTTATCGAGTATAACATGTAAATACAAGGTGTATTTAATTTTCATTTCAGGACACTTCAGGGTCTGGGACTAGTTCGCCTGGTCTTATGAGTACCGCACCGTTACTACCACCCCCTATGCTAGGCGGATTGCCGCCGCCAATGCCGCCAGCAGTGACCATACCACCAGCAGTTGCAATGCCGCCGGTTCCCGGAATGCCTCCAAATATGCCATTACCACCGCCGATGGGGTTTCCACCATTGATGACACCTTTTTCGATGCCTCCACCAGGATTTACACCATTTAAACCTGTAAGTGTTACTTTCTGAGTTTTAAATTCAACTTGTTTTGATAATATTAGAACTTTTTTAAGATACATTATAATGAAATTTTTAAAACTTGGCAGGAACTAAATGCTCCTGCTCCCGAAATATCACCTCAAGTCCACCAAAGTTCTCCATGGTCAGAGCATAAAGCTCCTGATGGTCGTATTTACTTTTATAATTCTATAACAAAACAAAGTCTGTGGGAAAAGCCAGATGATTTAAAAACTCCTGCAGAAGTATGTTTATCAAACTATTAAAGTTTATATTATTATTAATTTTTAATTTGCCCAACATTGTTTTTATATGCATTTTTTTTTTACAGAAAATGCTCTCTTCTTGTGTTTGGAAAGAATATACCACTGACGCTGGGAGGGTGTACTACCACAATATAGACTCAAAAGAATCAAGTTGGGTTGTTCCTAAGGAGCTGCAAGAAATCAAGGATAAAATTGCTGCAGAAGAAATTGCACAGTAAGTTTTATTGGTATAAACTTTTATATTTGTGTATTTCTATATTAGAATATCATAAATTTTCTGGAATTTGATGGTATTATTCCACCAGTGATATTGAGGCAGATCTTTTTTTAAGTGAGCTTTGATCTTCTAACATTGGAAACAGTTATTGTGTTCACGCATGACCTTGCAAGCATTAGAAAAAAATTTTTTTTTCATCATTCTGCAGTAATTTTTCTATTTGAGTCAGGTTAATTAATTAGTTCATTATTTTATAGCAAAAACAAATTGTCTTTACCATGATTTGCTCCATTGGTATTTCACAGGTGCTCCATTTCCTTAGCCAAAGCTAACTAACTAACCTAAACTAATCTAACCTAATTCAATTTCACAAGAGCCACTCTGTGTTGCTCATCAAAGTTTTTTTTTTTAAGTGGAAAATAATCATCCATCATTATTATATCAATAGTTATGATTTATATAAATATAAAATGAAAAATAAAACGATAGGGACAGGGATTCGAACCCGCGACCTTTGGGAAACTGTCCCAACACTACCAATTAAGCTACTGTATAGCTGTCCATTTCAGTAAATTTAGCATTCTTAATGTGATCATTTTTATGAGGACGGTGGTGACATCTATTAGAATTCCTTAGAAAATTCTAACCAATCTTTTTAACTTTGCAGTACAGATAAACATTAATGCCACTACCAAAATTAATGTAACCATAATAGCCAAGTTAAACTTATTTAAAATTATTAAAATATAGAATGAAAAATATACCAAATAATATAAATAGACAGAGATACGTAGCTCTCATATAAAATGCATAATTCACTGAGACAGACAGTGATACAGTAGCTTAATTGGTAGTGTTGGGACGGTTTCCCAAAGGTCGCGGGTTCGAATCCCTGCCCATATTGTTTTAGTTTTCATTTTATATTTATATAAATTTAAATAGGCTTAACACGGCTATACATGTTCATAAATATGTTCAAACATTAATAGTTATGATGTTTACAAGGCATAACACACATGTAAAAAAAAAATAAGCCTTGAAATCACTAGTGGCAAGATAACAAACAATTACCAAACTTTCTGAAGTTTTAGTAAAGCAAATGTTTTTTTGTATAAATAATGAAATCAAAAATTTCAGTGCAATAATGAATGCTGAGATACCACCAGGCGAAGTACCCCTGCCCATGTCCCCAGCAATCAACAGCAGTTCTGCAATGGATAAGGCCATGGCCAAAACCCTTGCTGCAATTGATCCAGCCCTCACTAATGCCATTCCCATTCCAGAAGAAAGTATGTATATATACAATTTTATGTTTTATGGGCCAATTCCAAAGTAAATAATTAATCATATTTTAGTCATTAGCCTACAATAATTACTTTATGTCAAGAACCTTTTTAACAAACTTTTTACGCATATGTATTGTAAGACGTACTCATAGCAAAACATAACTTAAAGAAAGTTGAGTGAATGCTTAACACCGATGTCTTGTGAAAAAAATATTGAGTTGTCAGTGCTACTCAACACCAATGTCATGTATAGCTAATACTCTTATTTATTAATTATTTATGTTATAATTAATTATGCATCATATAATTCATTTAAAATCGTAATGAAAACATTTTTAATATATATATTGTATTTAAAACAATTTTTAAAAAAGCATAACATGATTATTGTGTTTTAAGACAATTTAGTATATTATAATTGTTTTAATATTAAACTAAAAATAATTAGTTATTTGCCAAAAACAGGTTTCTGTTCAAAATACATCTATTCTTCTGTATTGCCGCACTGGAGTTATTAAACAAAAAAAAAAAAGAAAAAAAAGGAATTTTAATATTATTCTATTATTATTTTATTATTATAGTAAAGCCAGAAGAAATATCTGCGCCTCCTCAGCCAAATGGAACAGATTTGACTGAGCAAACACCTGAGTTGCAATACAAAGATAAAAAGGAAGCAATTGAGGCTTTTAAAGATCTTCTTAAAGAAAGGGTATATAACTATTTATCTTATTTTGATAATAATTTTAAATAAAATCTAATTATAATAACTTTGATAATTGGTATAAGTTTACCAATCAAATATTTTTATGATTTCAGAATGTTCCCTCCACTGCTACTTGGGAACAGTGTGTTAAAATTATTTCAAAAGATCCTCGATATCTCACTTTTAAGAAATTAAATGAAAAAAAACAGGCTTTCAATGCTTACAAGACACAAAAACTGAAAGATGAAAGAGAGGAACAACGGTAAACTATACAATTAAATCAAATTAATAGCAAAAAGGCTAAAACATAATAATATATAAATATATATATTGATTTTGCTGTTACTAATATTACTAGAGTGGGTTTAATTTTTAGAACTAATAATTACCATGATAGTATTTACTGTCCTAGAAATATTGAAGGTTATTAGATCAAACATTTAAGCTTAAGGGAAAAAAACATTTTAAATGTAACAGTCATTAAGGAACTTCCAACTTTTAGTAAAGTTTTTTTACTTCATTATTCTGTAAATAATGATGTTTGTTACTTATTCAATAATATTCTAAGTACAAAGCATCTACTAATAATTATAAAAGAAGAGTAAGATAAAATCATAAAGTAGATAATTATTTAATATATAAATTATTTATTTCTACAAATATATTATATTTTATAGATTAAAAACTAAAAAGAATAGAGATAGTCTGGAAGAATTCTTACTTAGTTGCGATCGTGTTACTTCACTCACAAAATACTACAAATGCGAGGAGATGTTTAATAACCTGGAGGTAAATAAAAAAAATAAATTTAATATCTGATAAGAACTCTGTACTATCTAAACTCTGTAATAAATCTCATCAAAAGATATGGCGCTGCGTTCCCGATTCAGATAGAAGGGATATTTACGAGGATTGCCTCTTTACAATAGCAAAACGAGAAAAAGAGGAAGCAAAAGTGTTGAAGAAAAGAAATATGAAAATTTTAGCACAAGTATGTTGTTTATACTGTAGTGGTATAAATGTTCATTTATTCAAGTAGGTCAGAATGAACGTTATATCTTACATTTTAAATCTTAGGTATTGGAAAATATGAATGAGATAAGCTATAGCAGTACATGGAGTGAGGCTCAAGTGCTGCTACTGGAGAATGCGGCTTTCAAGAATGATGTCAGTCTTCTTGGCATGGATAAAGAAGATGCACTTATTGGTCAGTTCAAGATCCCTAGAACCATTGAGATGTGTGTCTATTTAAAAAAACAAAGGTGTACAACAACTTAAACAATATTTAAATAAATAGAGACAAATAATGTAATAGAGAAGAAAAATAATTGCGTAAAGTTTGTTCATTGCAATTGGTAAAAGAAAAAATTCTACCTGTGGCTTAATGTGTAAAATGTGGTAAATTTGTTTTTTCGATTTGGCTGATATTGGATTCATCAAATTAAAACAATATTTTTTCTTCAAATTTTTAACAGTTTATTTACTGTGAGACAAAAAAATAGGTATTTAATTTGTATAAGTTACGATTTCAATGACTATTTTTTCATAATTTGGTGTGAAAGTGAACCCTAAGCCAGTTTTGAGCTTATCCTCAGTTCTGCTATTTATAAAAAAGGTTGATTATATTATTAATATGTTTATGTTTCTTATTTATTTAATAGTATTTGAGCAGCACATCAGAAATTTGGAGGCTGAATATCTACAGGAAAGGGAACAAGTTAAGAAAAGAAATAAACGTCAGCAAAGAAAAAACAGGGACAACTTTCTGGTATTATTAATATTATATATTGTATTTTCTTCATTTCGAAGCTATGGCCTGTTAATAAATAATACTCTTGTTTCAGGCATTGTTAGATGGTCTGCATGAAGAGGGAAAGCTGACATCAATGTCTTTGTGGGTAGAACTTTACCCAGTTATCTCGGCCGATACGCGTTTTTCTGCTATGCTCGGTAAGTCATATATATATATGTATTGTAAGTATAGTCTTTGAATATATTTCACAATATAATACAATAATTTTCTGGTAATATTTCAGGACAGAGTGGTTCAACACCGCTGGACTTATTCAAGTTCTATGTAGAAAACCTCAAGGCCAGGTTCCACGATGAAAAGAAGGTGATCAAAGAGATTCTGAAGGAGAAGGAATTCGAAGTCAACCCCGAGACGACTTTCGAGGAGTTCGCCACCGTCGTATGCGAGGACAGCAAGTCGGCCTCCCTGGATGCTGGCAACGTTAAACTCACCTACAACTCTCTGCTCGAGAAGGTATACTTATCTATCTCTAATCGAAAATTCATTTTCCTTACTATTTTATATATAAGTATATATGGGTTGCTCAGAATTAGATTTTGTCCCCTTTACAACGTCGAAGATGTGAAAATAAATATTCTACAACTGTTTTACGCAAGTAAGACGAAAGAAACCGAATCGAACTTTAGAAAAAGAAACCGAATCACCATCCAACGGACGTCGCTCAATTGATGTGATAATTCCAGGCGGAGGCGAGGAGCAAGGAAAAGATAAAGGAGGAGTCGAAAGCGCAGAAAAAAATGGAAAGCGCCTTCAAGTGGGCGCTGAGCGAAGCACGGCTGGAGCCGGGTCTGCCCTGGAGCGCCGCCAGGGACCGCCTCGACCTCGCTGCGCCCGCCATGGTCGCGCTCCCAGACGACGAGCGGGAGCGCCTTTACCTGGTACCACCGCGCACACCACCGCCCACACCACACTAGACGGACGAGTAATAATTTCGTGATATTTCATTTCAGGATTATCAACACGAACAGGAGGAGAGTTGCATGCACTATCACCATCCCAAACCGCGAAAATCGAAGAAGTCCAAAAAGAAGAAGCAACGTTCGCGATCTGCGTCGCTCGTCAGCTTGAAGGTATTAGTTTTGATCGTGCGATATCCTGATAGAATTTCATTTCACCGCTTCGGTTTGGATAGTTCACGTCGCGAGCTCTATGTTTCCAGCCGTCTCGGTCGCGGTCGGCGTCGGAGGCCCACCCGTCCTCGGGCAGCGCCTCGCCCTCCGACGAAGAGCGCAAAAACAAGAAACCCAGGAAGAAGCACCGCAAGCACTCGCCGCCGCCGGTGAATAGATTGAAAAGATAAGTTTTATAACAGTCTAAGTGTATGCAGTGTGACTAATATTAGCCTTAATTCAGAAATCTCCTACGCCAGAGGAGGGTGGCATTACGGACGAGGAACCGGTAAAGCACAAGAGCAAGAAGACGAAGCGCAGCGCGCCGAGCTCGCCCGACCGATCCGAGGTCACCCACAGGCCTAAGAAGAAGAAGGAAAAGAGGGACAAAAAGGACAGGTGAATAACCTGTAGTCGCACGCGCGTCGTCCCGACAGACTTAATTTAAAATTCCAAACCATCCACCGGCTGTAGTTAAATTTAATATACAGGATAATAAAAGAGGCCTCTCAAATCTTCTCAAAACGCTTTTTATTATTGAACCTTTTTTTTTCTCTACTAATTGGCAACCATCTGTCACATATACATCAGTCATTAATGAATACATGTCCGGCGGCGGCAGGTCCGGTGTGGCGTCGGCGGCGACGGCGGCGGCGGGAAGTGTGTCGGGGGGCTCAGGCCCGGCCGCGGGCGCCTGGAGCGACGCCGAGCTGGAGTCTCGGCGCGCCGCCCTGCTGGCGCAGCTGCACGAGCACGAGGCCGACTGACGCCGCGTCACGCACGTGCACATCTTCAACCGCTACCCGGCCGTACGCCGCCACGCGCACTGCCCGCTCAGTCCTCCCGACCCACCGCCCGCCTCGTCGCTTCGCGTGCGCCATTTCTCGCCTCCCTCTCCTTCATCCGCTCCGCGCTCTCCTCGCTCCCCGTCCTCTCCGCCTCTACCTCCGTCGCCTCGCTCGGGCGAGTTCCCTGCATCGTCTTCTTCTCGTTCGACTTCTCCCTCGCCCCCTTTCCCGTCCGACACCGAACCTCCTGCGAGGTCGCGCCGCTCCTGCGCAGTTCCTGCGACCACGTCACCGTACACAGAGTACCGTGTCGAAAATCTCAAGCCCGTTTTTACCACGTCGCACTCGCCTCGTCGGTCGCCGGCAAATCTCGACGATTTCATAGACTTTAGTAAATACACCTTCAAAAACCGGCCACCGAGTCCTCCAGAGAGTGAATATTACAAAATGAGCTCGTCGTCGAACCGCTCGCCGGACCAAGGACCACTCGCCGATGATGTGATTACAGATTTTAAATTGAGTCCTCCGTCCAGGTCCGGAAGCCCTCTCTCTCAATCGGAAGACTGCACCAAACTGCCGCTAATATCACCGATGCCGGATACGGAATCCGATACTTCGAATTTGTAAATCAAATATACTTGAATCATGTATTGTATAAACATCGAAAATATATATATATATATCTAAAGTAACTCATTTCAAATACATATGTATGTATATACTTGATTAATAAGAAGTTGATTATAATTATTAGTGACACTCAAAATACTCATATATACTCTTCCCCTTTATTTAGTGTTTTCAGTCGTAGTAATCTATTAACTAATATCTTATATTGAATGCATGTGATATTTAGAAGTAATTTACTTCATGAAGTGTAGCAATTGTCTCTTAAATTGTAATTTATTTAAAAAATATCGATGTTACAACAATAGAGTTATTACAGACGTCGGTTTTATTATATTCACATCGGTATCACGGTTTATTTTGGTAATTATGTTAATTACTAAAATTATTGAAAATAGGTCGGTGTTAATAATAATTGTCATAAATCTCTATTCTGACTGATATATTTGAATGGAATTGTGGAAGCTATAATCAACATTTAAAAACTGAGCGGGTAACCCATAAACCTTGTATGCTCCAAATTAAATGTACACTTTAAAGAAAGTCATGTAACTTTGTGTCGAAATAAATCTAGATACAGCTAAAAAAGTATTTTAAATTATTGTTTCATTGAAGGCAGCGTTTGAAAGTTTTATTTACAAACAAAGTATAGACAAAACAAAATCAACCATTTGATAAAGAATTTATTAATATAATACCAAAGATTAAAAAAAAATCACAAATATGAATATAGGTCTTTATGAAAAAAAAATACATTTATATTATGTATAGTAAATACAAAAAACTAAACGAGCAAAATATAGCTAACATGTAAAGAGACAAGTTAAATATTATTATTACAACAAAAAATTTCAAATTAAAAAAAAAAAATGGGTTATGCCAAATGGGCTTTGCTTAAAAATCCATAAAAGTGTCTGATTTACCTTAGAGTTTTCGTTCTATTTCCTTTTACCATCGTATATTTTTTAAAATTAATTATCTGAAAAAGATTCTAGCACTTGTTAAACTGTAATAGAGAAGTTTATATTCTTCCTCAAGTGTCTTCAGTTTTTTCTCAGTGAGGGCTAAAGCTTGTTGTAATTGTAAAGTCCCCTTGACTTTTTGTTCGTTGATTAGTTCTTTTTCTCTTTTTATGTGGTTCCAAATTGCATCGAACCAGTGCAGAGACTCAAACGATGAATCCTAAATAAATCAAACCAAAAATAAGTTTTTTTATTGCAATATAGGAAATAAGATCTTTCTTTTTATTTTATATAAAAGTTAAATAAAGAATGTTAATCTCTTATCATTATATTACACACCTGGTCTAATAATTTCAGAATGTAAGCTATGCCCATTGCAAAACCATCATCAGTAAAAGAAGTTCCGACTTTATTTTTCTTAGACATTTTATCTTTGGACAATATCATGTGTTCTACGAAGTTAAGCGTCAGCGGTGGAACAATTATGAAAAAATTTTTTAGATGAACATTTTTTGGATTTCTAAAAACTGGAGCAAATACTTCTACAAGAAGTTTAAAATACTCAGTGCCTTGAATGAAATTTGATATAAGACCGTTGATATTGTCATCTAAGTTTTCTGCCGTTTTTATCGCTTTTCCTTCCAAAAAAATGTCTTCGCATGCAATTTTAAAGCTTATTGTTTCGAGGTCAGGTAAAAAAGCGGTTGCGTCACAACAACAATGGCGTCCGCCAGATCTAATCATGCGCACATATCCCATTGCATTTCCTATTTGACTGATTAATTCCCTAAATAAATCCAAATAGCTTTGTCCGTCTTCAGCAACACCTAAGATTTTTATGCCTTTGTTAAATTTTTCTGCATTTTTATACAAGTAAATATTTCCCAGCTCAGTAGAAGTTTCTTTCAAATGCCTGAGATCTTTAACGAGACGTGATTTAATCTGTTCGTCGTACATAAATTGAGAAAAGGTGAAGAATTTGTTCTTCAAGAACTGGTAGGTGAAATTGACCGTAGTATTCATAATGCCAGTTCCATGAGTTCTTATGGAGTTGGCAATGTGTCGAATGTTAATAGTATTGAGATGTTTGTTGTTACTGCTTTTCTCTATAAAGATTTGGTTGTTTAGATTATACTGATACCTTGATACAAAGATATGTATGTTTCGCATTATTTCTAACACATCTAATCCTTGCTCTAATGTTTGTGTGGGTAAATTGTCACTTATAGTAAAAAGATTAAATTTAAATTTTGCCATTTGACGCATTTCTCCGTATGTTTTCCAATCTGACAAAACCACAGTAGTTAAATTATAATAGGTTTTAGATAAATATTGTTCCACCGATGGAACAACAGACATGTACTTTTCATATAGGCGAATGTTATTTAGGAGAAGTAAAGATTTTTTCAGCATATCACATGTCATAGGGTTAACAATATCAAGCTGTAAATGAGAATGAATATGCAACCGCAAATTCGTTTCAATTTTTTGGCTGAAATGCTTCAGAACGTTTTTTTGAATTATATTTTCGAATTTGGTCCTAAATTGCAGTGCCTTATCAGTTCCATACATAGTGTCAGTTTCTTGGAGAAAAACAACACAATCTTCTAATGTCATAAGAAAATACTTTAACCTAACATTATTTATCTGGTGACAAAAATTTTGTTCAAAGTATATCGGTATTATATTTTGATGCCACAACAACCAGGAACAATTGCAGTGCTGGGCAATATTCTTAGTAAAGTTCGATAGAATGTGTATTTTCTCCAGAAGATTTCCCAATCTGATAGAGCTATCTTCTATGAATGTAGATTCGGGCACGAAGCTGAGCGCTACATTAGTGGCTACTGTTCGTTCCACTGTGGCCGTCCCTTTAATAGCTTGTTCTGCTATCACAATACAAGTGAGCTCATCTAACCTTTTGTTGGCATATTTTTTATCACTCATTAAAGCCTTTTTAATCTCAAGTATAGAAGATGCAGCTTGAAATATTAAATGTTGGACTATCATAGATGTTGAATTTATAATTTGAGTATAATTTCTAGATACAGTATTTCCCAAACTTTTTAGAAGGTCCAATATTTCAAATAAAGACAGCAGCATGTTCTTTGATAATGGTATACCAAGAGAAAGATGTAAATTAATGAATGATAAAACAGAATAGTCAATACTAGAGGCTATATCAAGACCATCTAAAAGAGTTTTTGTATGGATTGTCATTTCTGCAGCACTGAGTTTATTATTACTAGAAAAAAGATCCTCCACTAATAACGTCCACTGTGAGCAAATGTTTTGGAGATTTATTATATCCTTAGTCAAACTCATTTTCCTGGTATTTGTGTAGGTTTGACGTGTTTTGAGCATAGTTTGAGAGAGTTTGTTACAGTTCCCACAAATTGAGGGTACATATCTTTGAAGAAATTGTTCAGGAAACCATACCATGGTCCCAATGACAAAGACACTGTGTGCCTATAAAAGAAAAAATAAATTAAAAAAAAGGAACAATATGTATAAAGAAGACCATGAAACATATCTTAAGCATAAAATCTTTTACGTGCATTATATACATATTTAGTGTCTCTCATAAATTTGAATGAGTCTTTAATACAAGAGGTATTTGGTGATGTTATATCAAACAATGATGATGTTAATCATAAAAGATTACGATTTGGTGAGAAGCTGCATAGACACTGTTCATATATTTATACACAAGTTCAGCAAACTGTACATACCTTAGTATTCAACTCCATTAATGCTTTAAAACACTTTTTATCGTTACTGCTAAATAAATGTGAATTTAAAACAAACAAAGCATTTATTTTAATACATTTATACATGTTCTCACTGTTGGGTGTCTCCTGAATTAATTTATCTAAATTGTATATAGCATGTTTAATGTACTCCATGAACTCAGATGATACTGTCGGACAGCTTTTAACATTTAAATTATTTTTCCGCAGTTGTAACAAGTTCTGAAGTGTTGTCTCCACTATGTCATCATTCATTAATTTGGTTGTAATAACATCAATTGCTCCACTCAAAGCTTCAAATCTTTCTGTATCACAGTCTAATTCATTTGGATTCTGATTAAATGCTTTAACACTTTTTAAAAAATTACTCCAATTTTTTGCAAGAGAACATTTTGATATAAGCATTTCTAAAATGACAAGTATTGTAAAAATCTCACCAATTTTATTTATCACAAAATGCCACTGTATCCCATCTGAAAAATTACAACAATCTTAATAGCTGTTTTAATAAATAAAACATTATAAAAACACAAAGACTAAAATACCTACTTATATTAATAACAGTCTCAGTGAATATGCCAAATATTTGGTGACATAAATTATTCAGCAGGTCATTGCATCGTGCAGTAAATATATTTAACTTGCAAATTGACTTCATTTGGTTGGAAATGTGACTCTCTGTATATTCTTCATATGCTGATAAAAATTTAAAATGCCTGTAAGAGTAACATTAAATTAAATGTTAAAACTTCTAAACACGAAAAACAAAATAAAATGTTTATTTTAAGCTTTCTAAACATTCAAAAATATTAAAGTAAAAGAATCAAAATCTTTTCAATCTATCCAGAAAACTAATTAGTTAATAAAAACTACATTTAATAATCTAAACTGGTGTATATAATCTTCTTCTTCTTCTTGAGTTATGCATATAATTTCTTCTTATTTAATTTTAATTACATGGATTTCTTAATGACGGTGAATTTGAATAAAACATATTCTTACGTTTAACTTACGTTTCAAAAGCTTCATTTTTTAATTTATCTATTTCAATACATAACGAAGATAAGACACTTAAAACTTTAGTAATAACTGTATTATCGGATGCAACTAAATCAGTTATAGCAATTCGCTCTGTTGAGTTCATAACAACTTGTACAGGCAAAAACGTTTGCATTTTTGAAGGCACATCTTCTAAAACTGAATTGTAGTCTTGGTATTGTTTTTTAAAGAATTCTCCATAACTCCTTAATACGCGTGAACCAGCCTCCTTATCGAAATCACTTTTCATTCTATTTCTGGCTTAGATAAGTGTTACCTAATTATTATTTAAGTGAAATGGAGAATAAGATAATATATATCTTGTTACGAGCAATTGTAATTTGTTGTTTTCCTTATATCATATATGCACTTATAAGTTATAATACTGTATGGTCGCACCGTCGCAGGCGGTACTCGGTAGTCTCTGTGCTAGTCACTACCATAGAGTATTATAAGTATAAGGAATAAGGATGGTCATTGGTCACTACTCTGTTATCTGACATCTGTAGACTAGTCTGTGGCAGTGTTGCCGTCAAGGGTTAGCTCACATTCCCACAAGCAAAGATAAAATTCCCCACATTCCCCACTAGTAATTTAAAAAATCTCCATTCATTCCCCAATCTCTATAATAGCGCGATAATTTAAATTTAACAGTATTATGAACTCAATTTAAAGAAAAATAATGATACTCATGAAAGAAATAAAATAAAGATGATTTAATGCCATTTGAAGACGAATTAGAAATTTCTAACGGGAACAATGAAGAGGAAATAGAAGGAGTCAAAAATGAAGATATTTTAATTACCGACGAAAGATTGGCGTGGCAAGATGAGCGGGAAGAATGATTGTACTTGAATAAGGAAATAAATTTTTTTTATCGAATTTAATCTCATATATATTTAAAATGTTATAATTTAATGAATTTAACAAATTCTTTTAGAAATAATAATGAAACTCCCTCAATTTCCCACAATTCCCCAAAAATTTTATTCCCCATTTTATACCCGCATAAATATAAAATTCCCCACGTTTTGGGGAATTCCCCACGAATCGGCAACACTGGTCTGTGGCCCCGCCTGTGCCCTGTGGTGACCAGCTCTCTTAAGTTAGCGTGGAAAAGTATTTTTTTTGCAATTTTTTTTTGCTAATTCGATTGTTCGTCGTTTGTTCTTGACTGTTCGATTAAATTTAGCGTTTGTTCGATAAGGACTTTTAAAAATAATTATTCAAAATTTTATTTGAACCTGGCTCTTAATATTTAACTGTCAGTACTTATTTATTTTTTTTAAATCTATTTTGATGAGTTCTTGTTTGTTCGATTAAAAAAACGTTAGTTAGATCGTATTTTTTAATAATCATTTTTTTAATATCATTACATCCACGCTCC
Organism: Napeogenes sylphis; assembly: GCA_959347405.1. NCBI lineage: Eukaryota > Metazoa > Arthropoda > Insecta > Lepidoptera > Nymphalidae > Napeogenes > Napeogenes sylphis. The sequence continues at coordinate 22,981,589 of OY365782.1, forward strand.
TGCACATATTCAAATAAATATTTGCCAAGAAAATATATTTGCTATTCAAACGCTAAAGGATTTCCAGTATATGGACGATGTTTGAATAGCAAATATATTTATTATTGTTATTTATCATTCTTATAAATCTATTGATACGGATTTATTTATAAATAACTAATTGTATTAACATCCTTAAAATGAATATTTTTTATTTTTGTTGATTGACTATTTCGATATATTATCAAAAACCTTACCACAACTACGTAAACAAACTCAGGTTCTAATTTACTGAATGTTTTCGTAATACTCTGAAGTATATAAATTTTATTATTTATTATATATTTATCTGATGTATATATGCGAGATAAAATTTGTTAAATTAGAGGGAATAAGAATACAATTTTTATTTATTATCTTAACATGATTATCATTACATAATTATCGAAATAATCAATTAGGTTCTATTAGTAATTTAGAAATTTATTTCTATTTAATTTATTTTGTTATATATTTTTCCAATATATTTTTTTATCAAACATCTATTCATCAGCAAGAACCTGAGGTTTTGATGGAAGCAAAAATTAAACATATATTAATTCGTCTGGATAAATATTTAGATATTTTTTGAGATTTTTGAAATTATAATACTCGTAGGGTAATATTTATGTAAGTTTTATCAGATCATTTTTAGTTTGAAATGATTTTTGTTTTTTAAATCCTTTAGCGTTTGAATAGCAAATATATTTTCTTGGAAAATATTTATTTGAATATGTGCAGGAGCGTGGGTGTAATGATATTAAAAAAATGATTATAAAAAGAAATACGACCGAACAAACGTTTTTTTTAATCGAACAAACAAGAACTCATCAAAATAGATTTGAAAAAAAAAATAAGTATAGACAGTTAAATATTAAGAGCCAGGTTCAAATAAAATTTTGAATAATTATTTTTAAAAAAGTCCTTATCGAACAAACGCTAAATTTAATCGAACAACCAAGAACAAACGACGAACAATCGAATTAGCAAAAAAAAATTGCAAAAAATTACTTTTCAACGCTAATTTAACAGAGCTGTGGTGACCGTGGGCGTGACAACTGACAAGTGCCAAGTGACAACTAGCTTTCTCTTTTTTTCTTTAAATTTATGGCAAAACATTGTGTTCATTATGCCAACGGACAAAACATCCCCGGTTTGAATTTTGATATCTTTTATCAGCATAGAGATATTATACATAGTTTTTTTTTTTTAAATTTTATTTTATACCACGATGGTGGCAAGAAAGCGCACGGCCCACCTGATGGTAAGTGGTCACCGTGGCCTATGGATGCCTGCAATACCGGGGGTATCACATGCGTCTCGCCGACCCTTTAAAAACCTATTTACTCCTGTCTTGAAGAACTCCATATTGTAACCCACTGGGAAAACCACGGCAGGCAGTTCGTTCCATAATCGGATGGTCCGTGGAAGGAAATTTCTCTTAAACCGCACTGTACGGGACCATTCAGGCTTCAATGTATGAGCGTGGATTCCTTGTCGATGGCGAGTGGTACGATGATAGAAAGAGGACGTGAGCATCAAGTCAAACAATTCCTCGGAACACGATCCATTGTACAAACGGTAGAGCACTCACAAGGAGGCAAAATCTCTCCTTAGGCTTAAGGGCTCGATGCCGCTCGTGAGTATAGTATCGTCGACAATTCGCAGAGCTCTTTTTTGGACCGAGTCAAAAGGCCCAAGCTGATATGCTGGCGCTCCTGCCCAGAGATGCGAACAGTACTCCATATGGGGACGGACTTGCGCTTTGTACAAAAGAAAACTGTCCTTCGAGGTGAAGTACCGTTTCGCTCTGTTTAGTACACCTAGTTTCTTAGATGCCAGCTTGGCCTTGCTTTCCAAATGACTTCGGAACTGAACATCACTGGATATCTCGACACCAAGGATATCTATACTCTTGGAGATGGTAAGGTCTATGTCCTGGAATTGAGGGGCGGCAATAAATGGGTTCTTTTTAGCGGTGAACGCACAAACTTGTGTCTTGGAGGGGTTGAAGTGGACTAAATTGTCCCCACCCCAATCGGATACTCTGGAAAGAGTAGTCTCGATTTGAGACACAAGTTGTTTGCGACTTACCTCCACAACGGAACGAGGGATGTTTGCACGGCCTGTGTATAGCGCGTCTCCGGTGCTGTCGTCTGCATAGCAATGAATGCCATCAATAGACAGCATATCATTTATATGCAGCAGAAACAGTGTCGGAGAAAGTACAGAGCCTTGCGGGACACCAGCGTTTATATCCAAGCTTTCGGAGCAACAGCCGTCTACGACGGCTCTTATACGTCGGCCGGATAAAAAGCTGGCAACCCATTTGCACAAACCCTCGGGAAGTCCGTATGATGGTAGCTTCGCCAGAAGCCCCCGGTGCCAGACGCTATCGAACGCCTTAGCTATGTCTAGGCTAACTGCCAATGCCTCACCTTGACTCTCAATGGCTGCGGCCCAACGGTGTGTCAGATGCACTAGAAGATCACCAGTCGAGCGACTATGGCGAAAACCGTATTGACGGTCACTGAGCAGGTCGTTTTCTTCCAGGTATCTGAGGAGCTTACTGTTGACCACGCGTTCCATCACCTTGGAGAGAAGGGAGGTGATAGCGATAATCCTGTAATTCGACGGGTCCGATCTATCGCCCTTTTTGGGCATCGGGTGCACGTGGGCGGTCTTCCACGAAGACGGTACGTGTCTATAATGGTAGGAAAGTGCGAAAAGTCGCGTTAATACAGGGCACAACTCAGGAGCACATTGTTTGAGCACCACTGCCGGAATACCGTCGGGCCCACTCGACTTATGAACATCAAGATTGAGCAACTCCCGTCGGACATCTCTTTGTGAGATATTCCACTTATTATTATTACACTTCCGCCATGGAGTAGCCGCAACACGGGATAGTAGGTGGTGCGGTGCTTTCGTCGACGTTCAAAGTCGAGTTAGAGGCAAAAAGAGTACCTAACAGATCGGCTTTCTCTTTCGCACTATGGGCCATATTGCCATCGGTATTCTGCAGTGGTGGAAAGGACGACTGACAAAAGTTTCCCTCAGCAGCTTTGGCGAGTGACCAGAAGGCACGACTCCCAGAGGGGTAGCCAACTAGTTTCTCGCCAAATCTGCTGATGAAATCGAATTTCGCTCGGGTAATTTTCTTTTAGTGGACCTCGAGACAGCATTCAGTTCGCGTTTTATATCTGAGAGATTGGGATTGTGGTTGTTACGAGCCGTGGTCCATGCCCTGTATGCCGCTTGCTTAGTTTGTCTAGCAGCCTCACAGGACTGATTAAACCACGGTCTGCCTCCACGGGTACGATGCGTAGAACTGTCGCAATCCATCCCAGTCTGCTGACTTATATTGCCACATGCGCCGCAAACTAGTAGGTCGAGGTGAATTTTGGCGCGCGCATGGTGCTAGAGTCCGGATGAGACAGTGATCGGACGAGCCAAGTGGAGCATCCACTGTGATGGAATATCCATCCGGACGTTGAGTCAGTAGAAGGTCCAAGACAGAACTCGTATGGTCCTCAAGGTCAGGTATCCTGGTTGGAGAATGTACCAGTTGTGAGAAACCATAGGCCAAAACGAATTCGTGAGCACACCTCCCCGCGTAGTCAGTGGACCGAGATTTAAGCCATTCGGTGTGATGGGCGTTAAAGTCTCCTAATATCACCAACTCCGCTAAAGGGTATTGCTCAATAACTCTATCAGTTCTCAATTGCAGGTGTTCAAAAAGTCGCGTTGTTTCCCTGTCACCGCTGTGGGACCTGTATAGAAACGCATATATACGGGTGTGGCCACCGTAGTCCATTCGCACCCACAATATTGAAGAGGAACCGTGAGGAACAGAAGGGTCGTCTGCGCAGTCTCAAGATGTTGATGGACTGCGTTAAGATTAGAATGGAGTCCCCTGATGTTGCAATAGTCCACTTTAGTGGATAAGGGTGCCGCTGCAAAACTTTTTTTCCTTTTTTGCTTCTTTTTCATTTTTTGTGTGGAGATTTTGATAGGTTTGAAAGAGACAATATCTGTCCTAAATCGTGTTTATATTGTTGTAAAGATCTATTTAACGTAAGTATACTTTATTTATAATAAGTTTAAATTAATGGTTTAAATTTATAGTAAGTATTAAACATTAGAAAATTTGAGTTTTAAATTAACCTAACCTAGTTTACAAAAGTTCAGTATAACTTTCTATAAAAACCTTATTCTTTTATTGGTTTTATGAAACTTTTATGGTTGTCGATTTATTTCAGGTTAAGGAAGATACAGCAAATTGTATTGAATATAATATGTATAACGAAACAACAAGGAGAAAAATGTAATCTAAGTTTGAAGAAAAGAGTTGTGCTTCATATATTTTTCTGGCAAAAACACCAGCTGAGAAAATAAGAATGTACGTAGTCAAAAGGGAAAGATTGACATTGGTTAAGGAAGCCTTTTCAGAGTTAGCTATCAAAAATGGTGACCTTCACAAAGAAGTGATATACTAAGAAAGTCCTAATACGGCCCATACAAATGTCTGTGATAGACAAGACGAAGCTTCGTAGCATTCCATGGATTCACCGTGCTGGTGCCGGGCCCATCGCGTTGCAAGGAGAGGAGTGCAAGCAATGCTTGGGAGTTACGACCCAGGAGTAGGTTTAAGGGGCCCCTTTATTATGCGCAAAAACGCTCACCTTCACCCTCCACACTCCTCTCCCTACATAACCAAATCTGGAAAGAACCTACTAATGCTGCCAGAAATACGTTCTAGAAATGAACCGATGCTTGTTCTAGAAAGGCCAAGGTCTTGAAGTAGGCTATAGACAGATTTTGCTGTTATACCTCTCGCTCCCACTTCTACCGCGGACACACTAATTATAAATTTATTCCTGATCAGTTCGTTGGTCAGTTCGTAATACTTATTGAGCTTGAATGTGTGATCCCTTGGGATGTTTGTTTCCCAATGAACAGTAAGCTCCACAAGTATGACGCGCCTCAGATGTTTAGAATACAGGAATAAGTCCGGTCTGGATGACGAAACACCAACATCCCCAGGGATTTTGTAATGCTTTTCATACGCGTCCATCATGATCATTTAATAAAACCTTTAAGCACGAAAATATAGGTTTAAATTATTTATTTTTCTCAGTAACACTAGTACCACAGTATGAACTTTGACGCCTATAATTTGAATGGAGTGTCAAATGACGTCGCGTTTTGGAGGTTTGAATTTCGCTCCCTTAATTTACATTTTCATAAATTATTTTATGGCCTTAAATGATTAGTGAATAAAAAAATGTTTTTATTACAATAAGATGATAAAAACTAATCGAAAAAAAAAATTGAGATCATTTTAAATTTTATGCATGTTCCCTATTACTGCAAGTCTCTCATTCCCGCAAACTATCATTACTTCTGGAAAGTTTTGATAAATTTTCCAAAATGTCGATTGTAGGTACTTATTTTCAGGCATTCATATTTAAATCTAATATTATTTTAGATCTCGGCCTTGAGAAAAATACTCCTGATACAAATTCTAAATTCCAATCAATATCTCACGAAAATTGGTCAGGTTTTGTATATATCTACACTGATGCATCTAAAATTTCCATAATTGGATGTGTTAAAGAAGCAGTTCTTGGATTCCGATTTTCAAAATAATTCTTCAATTCAAATGGCCCCCCGTGTGTTCGGTTTTTACTGGCGAATGTGTTGCCCTTCTTGAAGCAGTCCGTTTTTCATATTCTCATAATTTTATCCAGACTGTAATATTAACTGACTCTCTTAGTTGTCTGTTAGCTCTTTAAAAAAACCCATTTTGCAATAGATCTCCATCTCCGATTGTTTTAAAAATCAAAGAAGCTCTCTTTTCCTGTTCTCAAAAAGGGCTACAAGTCTTTCTTGTTTGGATTTCAAGTCACTCTTGTATTTTTGGAAATGAGACAGCCGACTCATGTGCTAAGGGGGCCACTCTCACTGGTTATTGCGATCATTTTAAAAAAATATTCTCAAGATTTGTTGTCTCTCGCAAAATTTCAATTAGATATATCTTGGTCTATCCTTTGGAACCGTTCAAAATCTATTAAAGGAAGGTATTATGCTTCCTTACAGCAAGAAATCCCAACTCGTCCCTGGTTTTGTTATTTCAAATATGCCGATCGATGAACTATTTCCACTATATTATGTCGTTTACATCTTGGTCATTCTTCTAATCCCTCTCATTTAGCAAAGATTATGGTACGGGACCATTCACTTTGTGAATGTGGCATTGATGAAGGTAACGTGTCTCATATCTTTTTTTCCTGTTCTAAACTTACTTTCCTTTTAAAATTGCCCGCCGTTATATATACTATACTATAAACGTTGAGTGTTTGCTTTTCTTTGTGTTTTCACCACTTGGTTTATTTTATATCAATTTATTAGATGCAATAAAATTAAACTGTAATGAAATAATTTATAAATATATATATATATATATATATATATATATATATATATATATATATATATATATATATATAATATATAAATTTCGAGTCGCCCTGCTCATTTTCCTTTCTTCGTTGTGTCATTTATATCCTACTTGACGTTGGCAAAATATGCTGTGTAGGCGCAACCAAATTCCAAAAGCCCATTTCAAAATAAAGTAATATAAAAAGTATAATTTTTAATAAAATGATATAATTTATATTTTTCTAATTCCACTGTCAAGACTCAAGAGTCAAGTGTCAACAACACTGACAAATAATTTTATTTTAACACTATAAAGTTGTTATTATACACTATGCAGGCGATGCCAAAAACTAAAATAGATAATCAATAACATCTAATACACATTTTTTTTTGAATTTTTAGAAGTTTGAAATGGAAGTTATATTCAATATATGTAATAAAAATGATTTTGCAAAGGTATATTTTCAATTTATATCAATTTCTCTTCCTTATTCATGTTCTTTCTTTTATTTAAGTAATTAACGTTATAAAATGTGAATTATTCTAGGTTTCCAATGACATTTTAAGCAATTTACTGGATAATGAGAAGATAGAAACTACAATTATTGGTGAAAATGATTATAATGCAGCAAAGAATGCATTAATCAATATTCTAACTCAAACAAATTGTGATGCTCATGAAATAAACAACCTTTTGAGTGAAAAAGGCTTTAATGCTGAACATATAAATATTTTTTGTTGTTTAGTTGACAAAAGAAGAAGTTTATTGTCATTGTTAATGTTACTAAAACACAACAGTTTATTTGGTGAAACTGTAGTTACAATTGATTGGCTTGTTAAGCTTGTGTGTGGTACCAGTGAACTTAAAAAATTAAAGTATCCAATACTACAGTTAGCAATAACTACCATTAACGGTAAACAAATAAAAAAACAAAGATCATATGATATTACCATAGATATGTTGCCAAAAATTATAACTGTTTTGGAAAACCTAGAATGAGTTTTAAAGATAAATTTTAAATAATTAAAGTATCTTTTAGATCACCAATGTAGTGCAACTTTATTTCTGTGAAAAAATAAAATGCAGGAAATATATATAGGTAAATAAAATCTCAACAAAGGGAAATGTAAAAAAACAGGTATGATAAATAATCATTTGTATAAAAATAAAACTATTTTTATGGTCTTAACTGGCATATAATAAATACAATTTTAAATTAAATATTATAGCTGCAAAGCATTTAAAACATTGGGTTAAATTTAAAATGTAGACAACAACCTTTTTAACATTCCATGGATTCACCGAGCGGGTACCGGGCCCATCGCTTTGCAAGGAGAGGAGTGCAAACAGTGCCTGGGACTTGCAACCCAGGAGTAGGTTTAAGGGTCCCCTTTATTATGCGCAAAATCGCTCCCCTTCACCCTCTACACTCCTCTCCCTACCTAACCAAATTTGGAAAGAATCTACTAATGCCGCCTTTGAAATATGTTCTAGAAATGAACCGGTGTTTGGTCTAGAAGGCCAAGGTCTTTAAGTTGGTTATAGAGAGATTTTGCTGTTATACCTCTCGCTCCCACTTCTACCCGTACAAACTAACTATAAATTTATTCCTGGACAGTTTGTTGGTCAGTTCGTAATACTTATTAAGCTTGAATGTGCAATCCCTGGGGATGTTTGTTTCCCAGTGAACAATAAGCTCCACAAGTATCACGCGCCTCCGATGTTTAGAAAACAGGAATAAGTCCGGTCTGGATGACGGAACACCAACATCCCCAGGGATTTTGTAATATTTTTCATTGTGTCCATCATGTGAGTCCAATCAGGAGCCGCGCCTAATATTGAATAAGGCTTCGGTTTTGATTTTTTGGAGGAACCTTCCATTACGAATTCTACAGATCGTTTGGTGGTTGCTATACCCTTCCGCGCTCTTGCTCCTGAAAGACTTACCGCTTCCCGTATAATTTCTAATACCTTATCGTGGTGACGCGGGTATTGACTTTTATCTAGAAGTATCCTACACCCTACTAAAAGGTGTTTCGCGGTTCCTAGTTTCTCCCCACAGATGTCGCAAGACCTTTCGGTGGCTTTGCCCCCTTTTACTAAATTACTTTCTTCTGGGAGAGTCATTTGGAATGCATTAAGAAAAAAATTTAATAATGCTGGGGGCCAATCATAAATTAAGGTGCGCCACTTCAAAGCTAGTGAAATATAAAAATCTCCTATGGTCATTCAGTCGTTTTGAATTTCTAGGCTCGTCGCGTGGAGTCTGCAGTTATCGTTTTCGTCTTGTCGAATAAAAGATTTTGTTATGTCTATGTCAAGACAAGTTCAAGAACTTTCCGACTTGATTCTAGCCTTACTTTATTCGTTTGAGCTCCTATCATATTTTTTTATGGAATTGAAGTCGTGACTCGAGCTCTGAGGCAACTTTGTCTTTTGGGAGAGAAGTTACCGTATCACCTTTAGATTTTCCGATGATATATCTTTTGGTAACTCTTAGATGTTTGTAGAGCTCCGATGGTTTCTTTAATTTTAACCTAAAATTGTTTCGGTCTCTAAATAAAGTTGAAGGGTCCGCTGAGTGCGCTAACCCGAGCCATAACTTCAATGTCTTTATTACGCTTGCATCTAACTTTGACAAAAGGGTTTTATTAATAAACGAGGAAAGGCCAACTTAGACATGATGTTAAAAAATTATCGTATATCCAACCTTTTTTTTATAATATCTGTGTTAAATCCGTAAAAATAGTTTTATTCCAATGTGTAGTACTCGTGAAAGTATTAGAAAATACTAATCATTTATAATCTATAATTACGTCAATATTTACTCAGTGGATTGTAATTAATTCTATTCAATGACTAAATAAATGTATTAAATTTTTATGTCTATTTTTCTCATTTTATATATACAATTAGAATTTCAAATAGGACTCTGTTTGCAATTTATTCAGTTTGATCGAGCAGAAAGTGAAAATTTATATATATATATATATGTTATATTATTAATTATTTGTAATTAGTTGACCACCTCTTGCAGGCAGTCTCTATACATAAACAACATTTGTTCTACGACTTTTTGAAATTAATAGTTTTAAAAATTTAGTTTTTCCCATACAAAATTTATTTACTGCCTCTGAACGTGCATTAACCTTGAGCAAAGAGAGGCCACGCACCTTGCGTAGTTAAAATATGTGCCATACCCACGTGCATCGGGGCGCGGGGTGGAGTGGTGACACAGCGGCGGCTATGCATGTTAGAACTTGATCTCAGTCGCACAGAGTACATTCGCGCAAAGCGCCATCTCTTGATCAGGAACAGGAAACTATTCGCCGACTAGTGCAACAGTGCTACTAACCATGATTTTAATTTCTAATTTTCTAAGGTGTTATAAAAAATAGGATCGTTTTCTACTTTTATTTATTAAGATATTTTATACAACAGTCGAAATACATTTTTTGTACAATATCAGTTTTATAAAATCAGCCTTTATTATCTAATTACAATATTTACACCTATTGCACTAGTTTGATCCCAATATTATTTGGAATTGTAACTAATATAGCGTATTTTCTTTTAAAATTCGATAAGAAACTAAATATATATTATTTTTAGAATACAATAAGCTCTCTATAACTTACTTTATACATATCATTATATCTCGTTTGTTAATATTTATATCATGACAATAAAATAATAAGTTACTTACGAATTTCTTTACGAAGTTCCTAGAAATTGCAGTCAGTCACAAGTAGAAGCGTCGGTATACAGAAACAATCCAGGTAGTTAAAATAAAATATCAGTAATACTACACACTTATCATCACATAAATCTCACGAGACAAATGAAATATCAATTATCAAATAACAAAGATAATAAAATCAAAATACAATAACTTTGGAGACTTGGTACTGCTAGTTGGTGTTACCATTAATTAAAAACATTAAAATAGCTCCATCTTGTGATCCGAACCATAAACTTCAATCAGATATCCGACAAAATAAAATATTAAGAAACACAAGGAGTAATATAAATAATAGGGAACATTCACGCATTTTTTTTTTGACGTAAATTAATCATTTACCTCTCTATATCGTAGAAAAAAATATTAATAGGCTTGAAAAGATTCTAGTTTTTTTTCAAAGTGAAAATTAAAACATTGAGTAAATTTGACCCGTTTAAACACCGCCATTTTGCGCGCGCTTCGCGTGACGTCAAATGATACATCCAGTGAATGTTTACTATGAACTTTTTAGCAATTTCATAGATATTTTAAGTTTTAATTGCTTTACAAGTCATGGAAGAAGATAAAAATCATCTTACGAGTATTGTATAGTACCGGAGTGCAAAAATAGTATTAGAAAAACACCCGACAAAGTGTTTTTTGTATTCCAAGAGATGCGAAAATACATAAACAATGGTGTACGGTAATTAAAAGGGATAATATATGTCCTAAATCGTGTTTATATGGTTGTGAAGATCAATTTAACGTAAGTATACTTTATTTATAATAAGTTTAATCTAATAGTTTATATTTATAGTAAGTATTAAACATTAGAAAATTTGTGTTTAAAATTAACCTAACCTATCTTACAAATTTCAGTATAACTTTCTATAAAAACCGTAATCTTTTTTTGTTTTACGCAATTTTTATGGTCTGTCGATTTATTTCAGGTTAAGGAAGATACAGCCAATTGTATTGAATATAATATGTGTAACGAAACAACAAGGAGAAAGATGTAATCTAAGTTTGAAGAAAGGAGTTGTTCCTTATATATTTTTGTGGCAAAAACAACAGCTGATAGAATGAGAATGTGCATAGTCAAAAGGCAAAGATTGACATCGGTTAATGAAGCCTTTTAAGAGTTAGCTATCAAAAGTAGTGTTTAAAAAAATTGGTGACCTTTACGAAGAAGTGATATAGGTAGTAAGTCCTAGTACTGCCCATACAAATGTCTGTGATATTAATCAGCCAAGACTCAGTACTTCTCCTATTGAATGTGATGATCATAAGGCAGAGCCTTGCTTTTCGCATATTAAAGATAAATTACCAAGTGACTAAGCTGTGCAAGTTAATATTAAACCGAAGTATGGAAGTAAAGGTGTCAATGTAAATATACCTGATGAAAAACAAAATGTAGCATTGTCACCATTTCCTCATTTAACACACAACATTGTTACACAACAGTTTTAAAAGTAAAACTCTGTTTTAAAAAGAAAATTGTTTACTGAAAACACAGCTGATAATACTTCTATAGCATCTTATATCTTCTATATCTGCTGATTATCAACCAAGTTATTTATCTGAGTCAAGTGAAGTGAAAAATGATTCAGAGGCAGAAACATTTTAAAAATGTATTGTGTAGTAGCATGCTAACTGCTATTGAAAAAGAGTTTGTAGGTATTTGTTTTGTTAGAGTTGTTTGAGTATTTAGAAAATGTTTTTAAGATTACCTAAACAATTGTATCATTTAATAAAGCCTTTAAGCACGAAAATATAGGTTTAAATTATTTATTTTTCTCAGTCACACTGATACCACAGTATGAACTTAAATGCCGATATATTGAATGGTGTGTCAAATGACGTCACATTTCCTTTCGACCAATGGTGGCGCGTTTTGGAATTTTGAATTTCGCTCCCTAAAGTTACACTTTTCATAAATTATTTTATGGCCTTAAATGATTAGTAAATTAAAAAAAAATGATTTTATTATAATAAGATGATAAAAAGTAATCGAAAAAAAAATATTTGAGACCATTTAAATTTTTTTGCATGTTCCCTATAGGAAGTTTATTTAAATTATAAGTTTCATATTTGAACCTATTTATTCTAAGTTATGTAAACTTTTTACACTTTAAAATAAAAGAGGGTTTCTTCATCAATTGATTCTTTTATATTTTTATAAATAACACTTGGTTTATATAACTATCACTTATCAATACATATGGATCTGAACACTAATTTGCTTAAACGCCCAATGAAGACTGATGTCCTTTTATACAAATCTTAGAACTTCATTAAATTTTATTTACAAGCCTTCTATTGACTAACAATATGACAATTTGACACTTTAATCGGAAGTCAAAAGGGAACTACTAAATAAACTAAAACATTTTCTAATAATTCAACATAACTAACAGATTATAAATAACTTTATAAAATTTCACAAAATAACCGTTACGTTTAATAAAATTTACTACTTATTTTTATAAGAATAATTACAATTATCTATAAAATACTCAATATTAATTACAGATCAAGACACTATTTTTTCACAAGCTAACAGTTAGGGTCATTTCGCCTGTTTGCGTCCATCGCCAGTTTGCGTCCATTCGACGGCTATCCTTTCATAAAATACTCGAAAATAAGTTCATGAACTTTCTAACAAAACCAAATGTAATTTCTGCCAATACCTCAATATATAGGAGATACACAGTCATAAACAAAATTTCCTTGAGCGCAATCCTTCCCTTTAAAAAAAAATAATTTATCTGAGCCACGGGACAAAAGACTGCAAATGTCTTAAATGTTAGTAAAAAAATAGTGAGCAGCAACACCACTCACGGTTAGTTTTACATTGTTTTATGTGAAGTTAAGGCCACATAGATAGATGTTTCTAGGCCTTAATAATAAAGAAAGGAAAAACATAATTATGAATTTACTTAAGTTTTTTAATTGTTGACAGTTAAAATAAGGTGGACGCAAACTAGTACATACAAATTTTAAAAATTCCACTTTGCGTCCGCAGTGGACGCGAATTTTATGACCTATTATTTAGGACAGACCAGATTGCGTCCACCTTTGTTTTCTTGTTATCTATTTATAAAAGTAATTAAAAATGTATAGCTTATTTAAATTTAATAAAATTGTATATACCTACGATCAATAATATGTTAATGTAATTATAATAAAAAAATTAACGTAATTTATTAACGGCTCCTGATTGAACAAATTAGAAATTTTGAAATCACAGTGTATCAAGGTGCAAAACTGAAACTCATGACATGAATAAAAATGATTTTGCCTATACACCTTTTTGGCAGTTACCTGTAGCTTAGTTCAATAATGTCTTCAGATGAAGTTCTTATTTTACCACTAGAAGATATGGCAACTCATACTACACCAAGTCTTGAGAAAACTAAGCAGCAAATATCAAAACCCCCTCCGACTGCTTTTATTCATTTAGCATCAACTGTATCACCATCTCACCTATAGAAAAGCCTCCTAGTTTACAATCATCTTCATTATTTATTTAAGGCATTTCACATTCAGAAACCTTTGATCCATTTAAAACCCACCTGATGTTGGCTGAAATTTTTAGCATAGCAAGAAAATTTAATCAAAGAACTCCAGCGGCCATATCTTCGTCTGTATCGAGAAAGTATTATGAACATAAAGAACAGACGGAGAAAAAAAACAAAGCAGTAAGAAAAATAAATTAAGAACGAATAGAGAAAAAAAACTTCAAGGAACTGCTCCAAAACGTAGGAAAAAGACACTTCCTGTTAAAGTCACAGTAGATACTGATACCCTGAAAAGAAAATTTACCAGCCGTGGATAGTACAAAGTGCGCTGAATGTAATGACATACTTATATCAGATGTAGATGAAGACGGCGAAGAAAACATTGGCTGTGACAAATATATAAGATGATATATTTGTTATTAAAAATATTTTAAAATTTAATTAGTTAAATATTTAGACATAAAACAATAAATTGTTAAAGTCTAATCTTTCTGAATAATAATTAATAAAAATCTCCCCTACATTCTATATATAAGTTGGTGGACGCAAACTGGACATGAGTGGACGCAATTTAGATTTTATGGACGCAAACTGGCTAAATCGCCCAAATCTGATATTTATCACTTTTATATTTAAATCGTTATATCTTTCCACCAAAACTTTAAATGAATATAAAAAAGACTATATTATTAACACTGTACATAAGTTTTTATTCAAAACTAGTGCTAAATCATTTTTATTTTCTCTTTCAAAGTCAGCAACTCCACTAAATGGACGCAAACAGGCGAAATGACCCTATAACACCATGCTCATTTCGTAGTGTTAAAACTTTGAATAGAGTTTTTGGTAATGATCCAAAAATGGAGCTATTTTAAATATTGTTACTTGATATTTTACAGTGATGATTTTTAATTAATGGTAATTCTCCAACATTATTGTAATTTGTTATTTTTATTTTTGTTATTTGATAATTACGATTCGCGTGTACCTACGGATAATAGTATTGCGATGCCGTATACTTAAACAAGTATCGAGTACACCGAGATGGTGCGAGTGTTAGCTAGGTGTGGTGACAATGTGCGCAAAACCTGCCCTAGTATATTCCGGTGGTGAAGTAGCAAACCGCGTAATGTTAATGGACAAAATCGTTTGTGCGTTTGACCAAATTCAAACGAATTCGCAAGTACTGTCACGAGTTGGTGAACAGTTAATTTTTAGGTGTGGTTTTATTTTGAACGGTATGTGCGTGATGTCCACCGGCATCTGCGAGATTTTATCTAAGAGGTAATTTGTAATTATTTTTTTCTATTACCTAAATAACTGTAAATGAGACACTGAACTATTGTAAACGATTAGATTATTGTAAATTATTAGCTTATTCCACTTTTTAAATACGCCTGCATTAAACAATAAAAGTTAAATCATAACTTTGAAATTTTAATACACAATATTATTACAATACAATTCGAAATAAAACAAAGAAAAAGTTATAATAGTATTAGGTACGCATTCACCGTCGAGCAGTCGACCACGGCACATGTCCCTTTTACCTGCTTCGCCTACTTGCGCCACCTACCGGGGCCGTCACGCTGACCGCCCAGACACCTGCGCCGATCACCTGCACCGACCGTTCGAACACCTGCGCCAGATTAAGATAACGGCCTCCATTGTGTGCAAGCCAGTGTTGTGATTGTCTTGGTGTGTGAGTCACGCCGCAAGCACACCTGCGGGCCGGCGAGCCTGCATAGGGGTCCAACAAGTCCGACGTCGCTCTAGTTAGGGTACGAAACGCAATTCAAAGCCTTCGTCGTAATAGCCTGCGTCGTGTAAGTACACAGTCGTTAGGGTATTAGGCACACCTCTGTCACCTACTGACAGAGATTCGATAGGGTTCACGTAAGGCACTCGCCTCCCTGCTCACGCAGGGAGGACGGCTAATATCTCCGGGCTCCACCATGGACCCCCAATCCTTCCTCGTCATCTCGGTGCACCGCATGTACCGAGCGACCACTAGGGTCCCGTTCGATCTCGTACTCGTTCATCTCGAGCTTTCCCCGGAAGGAAAGCAAATTTTTAACGTTAAGGCAGTCTGCCAACTCTCCGGCCTTAGGGTCGAACCTCCACGCGGTCGCGGTTTTCCTGGTCAGTGTCATCGCTGCCAGCTCTATGGGCATTCTCAACGTTTTTGTCACGCGCGTCCAAGGTGCGTCAAGTGCCAGGATGACTACGCGACAGCCGACTGTCCGCGTAAGGGACCGGTCCCTGAGGATCCTCCCAGCTGCGTCCTGTGCGGACAGAAGGGCCACCCCGCGAATTATCGCGGGTGCCCCAAAGCGTCGCGCAGGATACAGCCGGCAAGGCATTCTCCTCGGTTCGCCCAGCCTCCATGGGCTCCTCTAGCCCCTAGGAGGCCCGCGGCCTCCCTAAGGCAGCCCCTAGGAGGCCCGCGGCCTCCCTCAGGCATCCCAGGCCCCTCAGGCACCCGCGAACGCTTGGGTGAAGCCTCCGAGGATTATCCCACAGCCCTTAACCCCCAGTCGATGCCGTCGCCGCCGGTTCGTAACTCCATCGACGGAGTTGCGAGTTCACTCGCATGTGTTAGATATTATAAGATTCTACAATTAAAAACCACTGAATTAATATAGTATAAATTATTTAATCGAACTACTTCGCACTATTAATATGATAATATATTTCAATGTATTATTTGGATAAGTTTAAAGAAAAGAAAGAGCTAAACAAATATATCATTTAATATAACAAAATGACTCCCGGTACATGAATATAATAAATACAGTAATATAGTTATTACTGTGTAATTATTTAGACACATTTACCAATAACTCAATACGGTGAAATACCCATAATAGTTATTACACATATTATAAACAATGTAAGTATAATAATCACTTATCTTGCCAGTTGTCCAATACAGATTACCTTTAATAGAGTCTTACAGCCATATTTATAACATAACAACATCGACAGAAGCGCCAACGGATAGAAATCTGCCGAGTTCTTCGACTACTAGAAATTAAGTACAGTCCGATAGAAAAGCCATGGTGCAACGTTTGAATGAAAAACTTCAGGCAGTCTCCGCATGGGGCATTGAAAATCTTTTCAATTTCAACGCTACCAAAACACAGACGTGTCTGATCATCCCTAGAAAAAGCTCTTTCACTTTGGTTCCTACTTTCCAGAATATATCCTTGGAATACAGTGACCGGCTTCAATCGTTTAGACTTGTAGATCTCCAAGAACCTCAACTTTCGTCGTTACATTGAGTCCAGAGCAAGAGTAGCAGCAGGAAAGCTTGCCGTCCGATAGTACTTAACACCGGGACAGCTACTTGTACTATACAAAGCACAGTTCCAGTCGTGTGTAGATTACTGTGGTCACATATTTGTTATTAATTATCTTAATATATATAAATTACGTGTCACGTTGTTTGTCCGCGATGGACTCCTGAACTACTTAACCGATTTTAATCAAATTTGCACACCGTGTGCAGTTTGATCCAACTTGAATTATAGGATAACTTACATCTTAATTTTTAGTCGCAATATTATTTTATTGCAAATTAATTCTTTACAATTATCTGTGAATCCGAACAAGTTTAACAGATGGCGTAATGTTAAAAGTACAAATGTTTCATTTATAATTTAACATCATTACCAACACGCGATGCAGAGAATAAATTATGAGTAAATTTTTAGTGTTAATATAGCTCACCACGTATTACTTAAACTGAAGTAAATATAAACTCATATTATAATGAACATAATACAGTCAAATTATACCTGTTTCTTCGTTGAATCCATTTATATGAGAAGGGTCAACCAAAAACATTGTGCACCGATTAGTGCAAAATTAAATTATTAATAATTTAAAATAACAAATATTATTTTCAAAAATTTTAAACTATCTGCCCTACATACCTTATTTATCAATTTGTAGTGTACTCATTTGTTACCATCTTAAATAAAATAATAATAAATAAATTTAAAATTAAATACCTCAACTGTACGATAATTTTGATCAATCGTGTTCAAAGATCTCTTTCAAATTCCAATCCGGTGAATTTTTAGACCGGCTTTAACGTTTTCGACTTCTTTGGTAAATAATAATTTCATTGTTGCAACCACCCTCTTGGGTAGTAGTTGAGCGCAGACGCCTAACGTATAGCGGTATAGTGTCGTATATTATAGCGTGGTGTAACCAAAAAAATAGAAATACTTGAACCGAATATATTCGGTATCAAAACCGAATAGTTCGGCCGAATACGAATTGCGAAAAAGATGACATAACACCGTATACCGAATACTTACCAAATATTCGGCGCATCACTAATAATTATTATATTACTGTATCAAGGGTTAGGTAATGATAGTAGAAAATCAGTCATAGAGGTCGTCATGTTCTTTACAAATTGCATCTATGTAAAAAAACATAGCGGTCCACATCATTATTTTTAACCCCAGACCCAAAGAGAGGGGTATTATAAGTTTGGCCTATAGATTTGTATATCTGTGTGTCTGTCTGTGGATACGTAGCGGCTAAATTCGTAAACGGATTTGAATGCGGTTTTTTTAATCGAAAGCTTGGTTTGTCGAGATGGTTCTTAGTTATGTTTGGTCGAAATAGAAGCAGTCGTCCCCAAAATTTTATTGGTGCTTGGCGAAAGGTTTTTATACAATATTGATAGTAAAAACCTAAACTAGGGAAATTAGTGTATTCGTAGGTTCATTTAGTACAACATAGAGAAAAGTGAAATAATTTAAAAAAAAAGCAGAAGAAAAAAAAAAAATAAACCCCGATACTAGAGGACGTCTAAAAAGGATAATAATATTATTATGTACTTGTTGAAGTCGTTACGTCGGGGGACCTTTGTACGTACGTTGATGTCTATTTTACAAAATTTTCGGAGCTAATGAATGAGGTCTTTGACTATACGATAATATCAAAATATTGTTATTTCGTTATTGGCCTTCATAAATTTACTTGCATTTTGAATTTTTCCTTTACTTAGCTGTCGGGGGTTTTTTAAATTTTTATTTTATTTTTTCTAATACCGTGACTTCTTAAATAGTTTACTACAATGTAATAGGTATATCCAAAACCTTAGCAACCACAGCAACGCGTGGCCGGGTCTGCTAGTATATTATAAGTTTAATTTAATATATTGTCAGGTTTTATTTAAATAATAAACTAGAATATAAATCTGAATTGATAAATGGATGTTTGAAAATACTTATAAACTTGTATAACTATGTGAAGCTTATTCAAATTCATATAAAATATAGATGAAAAATAAATCGATACGGGCAAAGATACGTATTTGCCACTTCTGGGAAACTGTATCTAGAAAATGAGTTCCGGTTAGGGTTGCCAACTTTTTCTGACGAAAATAAAATATAAGCTGAAAGAAGTTAATAATCTCTTATTGCCGTACCAGTGCTGCTTACCAGTTTGATGGTTTATAGTTTTTACATACATTGGTAAGTACAAAGGGTAAGTTGTTTTATCAAAATCGGAATCTACGCGTACGAAGTCGCAGGCACAGCTAGTTAATCATAAATAGTTTTGTTCATCTGTTCTAATTAATATAACCCATATAAATTAATAAAACCCATAATGAGAATTTTGTTCTATACATCGCAGTAAAGCTTGTTTACAAAGTATTTTCACATACGTTATTTGCATGCAAAAGTATAATACTATATTATAAAGTATGGTTGGGAAACCTAGTTCCGGTAACCATGTATTTTACATTTATTTAAAATTTAAAAAGATGAATAAATGGATGTTGTGTAGTAGATGAATATTATTTTTAGTGAATTATAAAATATGAATAAGCTAAAGTTACAATCAACAATCGCCTCTCTAAATGGCACCAGTGCCCCCAAATCTTTCTCGGTCCCTTACCGCCCCCTTCTAGGCTTTCAGCGCCCACAGAGGGGCATTATCGCCCCCTTTGGGAAAGACTGGTCTAAACGGCTTAAAGGATTTTGTAGTATGAGGTATTGGTAGATACGTCAAATATAATAGAAAATAATATTTTTATAGCTTATTCCTATCCATAAAAATATATTTTTTAGTCTACGTGGACGAAGTCAGGGCCAACAGTTAGTATATATATAAGGGAGATCTGTGAGCAGATCTGTGCTCGGTGATAAAAAAGTACCACTAATTTGTTATGACTACAATATATTGATTCTTAGCTGTGTAGTGAGTGACACACAAGTGTCTATCGAGACTATTTCATTTGTATATTCTACAGGGCACTTTATGAACCTCAAAAATAGCGAGTAAGCATTTTCACCTATCAGATGGGTCCACTAACTCACTAACATCATTTTCACAATGCTAAATCAGTACGCTAATTGACCATAGAGCGTAGTAATTAGTGTAGTGAAATGACTATACATTATATTAGAATAGGAACGTGTGAACTAAGTCTTTGGCATTAACTTTCTGCTCGATCAAATTTCTACACGGAGCTTCAGTTCAGACTGAGACCCATTTTGATGCTTTAAAAAGTTCAGAGGTACAAATCATTTGTCCTGTAAAGAATTCTGTATATTGATTCTAATAAGTTGACACTACATCAATTATCTTCTGTTCTATAGTAATTATAACCCAATACATTTCTTGTGATTTCTAATTAATGGTATCTTATAAGAGAACATACGGTATGTGTTTAACACAGCAATCATTACATTTTATATTAACGAACAGAATTACATGTTATTATTATAGTATTTATTATATATTACGCATCACTAATAATATAAGCAGTAGAAAACAATACCTCTAACTGTTTAAACAAAATATATATATGTCGCAGATCACGATAATTTAACGATAATTAATAACTCAATTGATATCATTGTAACAGTAGGGTGTGAACGCCGTGACGTATTGAGTCACGTGATCGGAATCGTTTGGAGGGGCACCGGAGACATTTTAAATATCCGAGAGCATCGAGACGAGAGGATTATTGATTAGTGTGAGCCTTACAGTCCGGACCCCCCAAACGGGACCGGTGGTTCACGAAACTCTGATAATTGTATACCTACATTTAATACAAGTAATTGTCATATTGTGTCTGTGTGGTTTAATTGCCTGTGACCTACGCTTCGGATCCTGTACCAGAAGATTCCATCAATACCGAACAAGCCACCAATATACCTCCGATCTCCGACATCAGAAGCGAGATTCACTCGGGCATCAAAACCACCAACTACCCGCGAGATAAGTTTATTGAAGCTACAAAATCACGTCGAGCAGAAAATGAAGGGATTTTATTATTTAAAACGCACACTACAAGATAATAACAATGAAGTTCCAGAATCAATACAATCAATCAATAGTTGATAATCAATGGTTGTAAATCAATCAATCAATCAAGTTAAATTTATGTTATCTCAAAACTTCAAAATTGAGATCTACCCACATATCAAGAAAATCGAGTGAAAATACCTATTTAATTGCTTATGCAAGTCGTTTATTAGATTTTATGACAAACCGTTGGAAGAATTCTACGAAAGAAGGAATCGTTGCTAATGAAGAAAGGACATGAGAAATTATGGCGGTACAACACCTCGCGAATGGCGGTAATGGCGCGGCGCGGCGCGGATGGCGTTGATGGCGCTGATGGTGCTGATGGTGGTGACTGCTTTCGTGGCGATGACTGCTATGGCAGCGGTGCTGGTATAGTGCGGTGCGAGCAACGCGTTGATGTCTGCGCAATTTATCCATCATCGATCACGTCACAGCATAAAGGTGATTCGTTTCGATTTACATCCAATTTTTGCGCTAAATACTCGCTAGTTAAAGAAAATTAAGCGATTAAATAGTGGTAAGCACTTTATTATTGTTATTGAGATAACTAGCATTGAGATTAGCGATCAACCCTCACGATCTTGTTTTTTTTTAATTTTTACTGATAATTATTTCACTTTAACTTAACGTCATTTTGTTACGTATTATGATAAGGCGCGAAATTATTTTATCCCGGATTTTCGTAAACGTGAGTGTTTGTTTGAAACTCGGAAAACAATGTTTTAAATAACTTTGTTTTAAATTCGGTAAACAATGGTAACGTGATAGCTCTAAAGATTCAACCGGTTAAGACCAGTCAAGACTTAAAACAAAAAAAACTAATTCAATTTTCGGAATATTTTATTTCTTGTCTACCTACATGTGTAGTAATCACGGGCGAACTTACAATTATTAATTTATCGTATATTGTAAATGCTTATTATTGCCGATCAAGGTCCGTAAATGCTGTAAAATAAAGCGGTTAGTTAATTTAGCAAGAGCAAGAACTTATTATTTACGTCTTGTAAATGTTTTCCGCAACAGAGACTAGCAATATTCGATCGGGGCAAGATGCCATAGATAAAAGTTCAACCCGCGACAAATTGTACAATGACCAGGGTTGCAAAAGTTTCTCCTTTAGAGCTTTTGATAGGTAAAGTTTAAAAAACCTGTGTTTTTGATATATAGCGATGCCAGAGGGTTAATTACCACTTTAAGTAGAGCTTGTAGTAAAAGCGATTGCGTAAAAGTGATAGTAATGAATCTTAGTTCAATTGGGAGTCCGTGGGACTCGGCATTGAAAGCAATGCCATGAAACAAACAGGAGGTTTGTTGGTAGGGTTTAGTGAAAAGCCATATGTGACGAATAAGATTCATGCTTTTGTGTTTTATTATGTTTTTAGAATACATTTTTGGTTTAAAATGTAATGAAAAGTGGCGCTTTATTTAGTTTAGTGGTCATTTATTTTGATACAGAATTCTGATTGTGATGTTCAACTTTATTATATAGTCATTGTTTAGATTTAAGTCAGGCTGTTGAGAATATGGATAGGCGCTTTTGAATTCTATTTTCACTATTTATTATTACAAACGCAACCGTATATGAGAAATATGAACAGACTAAGTTAGATCCAAAATATAAAGGGACTTTTCAAGGAATATTGTTATACTTTAAGATAATTAAATTCTAACCGTACCACAGGTTAAATTAAGTAGGAACCACGAGATCTAGGAGAGACTTGACGCCAATGATGGTTGTCTATCTCTATCTTGACTTGACGCCAATGACGGTTGTCTATCTTGACTTGACGCCAATGATGGTTGTCTATCTTGACTTGACGCCAATGCGGGTTGTCTATCTTGACTTGACGCCAATGATGGTTGTCTATCTTGACTTGATGCCAATGATGGTTGTCTATCTTGACTTGACTCTAGTTTGGGATGTCTATCTTGACTTGACTCTAGTTTGGGATGTCTATCTTGACTTGACTCTAGTTTGGGATGTCTATCTTGACTTGACTCTAGTTTGGGATGTCTATCTTGACTTGACTCTAGTTTGGGATGTCTATCTTGACTTGACTCTAGTTTGGGATGTCTATCTTGACTTGACTCTAGTTTGGGATGTCTATCTTGACTCCAATACGGGATGTCTATCTTGACTCTAATTATTTGAATCCCATGGAATGACTGATTGAGTTATGTTCTATGTAATGGCTTTAGTTATCATAACTATCAATTTTGGAAAGATTCATGATTTTTTTATGTAGTCAGAAAGGCCGAGCAAAGCAACATCTACAGTTGTAATTGTTTGGATTTCAGATACATATGCACACGAGGGCGTGTGACTTGTCAGTATGGCCGTGTCGCAGATCACGATAATTTAACGATAATTAATAACTCAATTGATATCATTGTAACAGTGGGGTGTGAACGTCGTGACGTATTGAGTCACGTGATCGGAATCGTTTGGAGGGGCACCGGAGACATTTTAAATATCCGAGAGCATTGAGACGAGAGGATTATTGATTAGTGTGAGCCTTACAGTCCGGACCCCCCAAACGGGACCGGTGGTTCACGAAACTCTGATAATTGTATACCTACATTTAATACAAGTAATTGTAATATTGTGTCTGTGTGGTTTGATTGCCTGAGACCTACGCTTCGGATCCTGTACCAGAAGACTCCATCAATACCGAACAAGCCACCAATATACCTCCGATCTCCGATATATATAAAATAAATTAAAGTTTGGATTTCAATACCCCAAAACTGCCTGCAAATTTAACATATTTAAAAATATTCGGTAATTTCTACAAAATTACTAAGGTAGTTCCCTGTCTAAAGAAAAAAAAATCAGTTTTAAAAAATTTATTGATTAGAGACATTCACACATCAACATCGATTTCGTAAAATTGAATATAAATAATCCGTAAAGATGTTTAATTACATATATATTCTAAACATCTTTCATTATATTATAATTACAATAGAAACATGAGCACTGGTTGAAATAAAATGAGCATTACATATAATTTATAGGTACTTCAGCAAATCAATTTGTACTTCTACATAATTAATATATTTTATTTCATCTATATTAATTACAAGAAATGCATTAATAATGATAGAAATTACTCGATTGAATCGACATTTGAAATATTTGTGCAGCTGCTGTTTTATAAAATAAACTAAATCCCGTAATATCATTTTGAGCGAATGTTAGTTCTAAAACTATGCAGTTTTCAATAGCATTTAACGTTAAACACAAAGTCTATAATAGACCTTTGGACACCTCTTACCACCATATACACCTTAGCATCATATTTTGTTGTTAATATTTTTTTACGC
Organism: Napeogenes sylphis; assembly: GCA_959347405.1. Classification (NCBI taxonomy): domain Eukaryota; kingdom Metazoa; phylum Arthropoda; class Insecta; order Lepidoptera; family Nymphalidae; genus Napeogenes; species Napeogenes sylphis. Next base: position 23,005,965 of record OY365782.1, read on the forward strand.
AAATAAACTGCTTAGACTTATTAATTAATTACACACCAGTTCATAATATTAGTAGCTTAAGGAATACATGTTGGAATATTTATCAGACTTTAGCACTTGATATGGAATGTCTCACTCATATTCAATGCTATATACTCGGGAGGTAAATCTCCACTCATACTGATGAGTCACTTCAAAATTGATAGAAAATGTATAAAATTACAAATAAGATTAAGAAATAATGATATCAGAAAACGATAGAAAATGACATTTATTATAATTGGTATTTTTATGTGTATACAATATGAAACGCTACATAGGTGTACAATCTAACCGTACGTACGGAGATGGAATCATATACTAAGCAGCAATACCTTACTGCTCATACTAAATTGTTACAAATACTACAAATCTAAATAGTATATATTTAATTGATTGTAGGTTTGTATATGCATAAAAATTGTATAGTATAATCGAAAAACTTGGCCACTATATATAAGTCCAATAATTTTAAATTAAGCCAGCCCTCTTAGTTTCGAGAGTGCCATCGTCTTCTGAACAAAATGCCTCAATTTACCATATCTCACTAGGCATGGGATCGACTTATATATACTTCAATATAATTTTACGTTTTGCAATACAAGAGAGCTCAAACCAAAAAAAAATTTATACAACTTATCAAATTAAAGACAGAATAGTAACATAAGTGCATAAAATATACTTAAAGAATTAAATGAAATAATGCATCTTCTCACTTATAACAATATATAAATGCAATTTAAAAATTTTTCAGACAACAGAATTTGGGCATATAGGATTTATTAAAAAAAAAAGTATTTATTCATATATACATAAGTGTCTCATTAGCTAAAAGAAAAACCTAAAATAATTTTCGAGTAATGTTTCGAGATGAAATGTTTTAACTTTCACGTAATAAAAAGCTATAAACATGAATCGCGTGGCTGTGATAAGCGCACGGATAATAATATCATACAACACGATATACAAACACGTACATTACATCGGTACCTTTAAGTCATGGCTCCACATCGCCTGCTGTGTAAGTTTTGTTCGGACGTGCTTTTCTTCTTCAGCATCCTGGCCACAAACTTCAGGGAAATGTAGGACAATTCAATATTACCACACTCCAATTCATCAATTATAATTTTCTAAGGATATAAAGAACTAAAGTAGTATACAAGATGAAGGAGCCCGAGCGGGCCCGCTCGTCACTACCGCCCCTGTAATAATGGCACCAACTTATCGCACCGTATACTGCCTACATAACTTTGTTACTTTGTATATAATTATAAAATCACCCTCGCGAATTTAAAATATATGAAAAAAACCTTAATTTTATAAAAGCAAAGCACGCTAAACTTAAACTATGCTCATCCTATAATGAAAGGTCACGTTCGAACCGAAATCCCAATCGAACCCATATTACTGATGTCAGAAATATTTAACCGAACTTAGTTCGATATCACGCACAGTACTAGATGTAAATAAATTAAAGGCTCCTAGTAGTCGCGGTGGCGCTAGTTGGTCGCCACGTCGGAGGTCGCCTCCTGCAACGAACGAGGCCGTCAGTTAATGCCTGCCACATGGGTATCTATTATATTAAAAATATCATTTCTCACCAATTCGGTGTTAAGTTCCGGTACTGATGGCATCTCTGGTATTAGTTCAGCGATCTTGTCGGATGCGGTAATTGGTTCCTGAAAATATTCATAATCTGGTTTATTAACAAATGTAAATGTATCCAATTGTTCTTTATATTGATAAAACATTCATTTTTACTAACATAACATTGATGAGATCGAATAAAAGTGTCTAAATCATTGTTATGAATATATTAAATGCTAATTCGTCAAATTAAATAAATTCTAATGTGCGTAATATTACGTAACTATTAGACAAACTTTCGTGCATTGGTCTACTATCGTGTACATTTAGTAAAACACGTGTAGCTTAAAAAGCTCTATACAATATGATATAACAACAAACAAAAACTGTGTTAGCACATAAAGCGGGTAAACATGCAAAACAGACGAGGCGGGGACCGAGAAGGAGGGGAGAGAGCGGTGACGAGATGCAAAACGAGTAAGGTAACATTTAACTGTTAAGTCCGTATCTTCATATCGACTCATGCTTTGAACATTGACTAATTACACTACGTCGTCTACAACTACCCGCTATTCACCTGCAGCTGGTCGCCGGTCGCCGGCGCTTCTTCTATCGCTTTAGTAACGACATCGTCCAGTTCCGAATCACCGTTCAATATTTTCTCATGGTGTATTCCGTTGCACTCGATGCTTTCCGTTTCATTTATGTATTCCGATTTGTTCTTAATGTTTTCATCTTGGACTTCCTTTATATCGTTCTCTGTGGTTACGGCTTTGTGTTGCTCTGTGATCGGCTCGACGGCAACGTCGGTACTTTCTGAATTTATTTCTTGTGCGATGATTTCCACCTTTTCACCGGTGCTATTTTTTTCAAAATTTTTGGCGTCTTTTTCATTTGATTTTTCTTGGCTTTCTACTTCATCGACGACTATTTCGGGTGATTTTAGTTCAGAAGTTGGAATCTCAACTGGGGTTTCTATTACAGTGTCTTTTGTATTGGGAGTAACACTGACTTCGGAGATACTAATATCGACTTCAATTTTTTCTGTAGTGTCTATGGTCTGGGTTAAGTCAGCATCATCATGGTCTTTATTGTCAGATTCAATATTTTCGATCGGTTTTGAAGCCGTATATTCAATTGATTCGGTATTAATCACTTTTAATTTAGGTGTAATATCCTCATTACAAGGTGTTTGTTGAACATTTGATTCTGTTTCAGGTAGTGGGGGATCTACAGGTGCTGTTTTTGAAGTGATATCAGCAGTATTAGCGAGAGAAGCATCTGTCAATTCTGGTGCCATAGTGGTGGCGGCAAAGGAAACCACTGATGAGGGGGGAGGATTTGCAGGGAGTGGTGGAGGCGTAGGCTCAATTAAAGGCATTTTTTCAACACAAACCTCGTTTTTAACGATTATTTCAGTAGCTGGTACATGTTCAGGATTTTCCACAGGCGTTTCTTCGGGTTTGTTAGTCTCACTTTCTGCGGGTTCTGAAGAGACGTTGTTAGGTTCTTCCAACGAAAGACCATTTAGAGGCAATTGTTCAGGTTCCACCTCAATTTTCGGCGACTCCGTCCTTTCAACTATTTTATTGTCAATAGCAGGCTCATCGGCGGAAACAGTTTCTTCTTTCGGTGTATCTGGCGTGCTGCTGCCATTTGTCATAGGTTCAGTAACTGGCGTGTCTGGAGTTTTTTCGTCTTTTGGCTCCGTTTCTGATTTAACGTCCTCAACATCATTTTTCTCACTTTCTGGGGATGTTTCTGCAGCCTGAAATAAAAATTGTATTAGATATTATGCCAAGCAGAATAATGTTGATAAATATTGTCAATGGCAATGTGTATGATATTAGATGTAGTCCGAATGTAACATATTATACCTTTGCATCTGCCATTCTGTCACTACCCTAAGCAAGTTAATAAACCGACGAGCTTTGACTTGTCTTGTATTAACAAGAGACTGCGCTTCAGTCGGTGCGAACATAAGACTTTATACCATGATATTGTAATGGTACATTGGATCCTATTACTACCTAGATGGTCGCCCTTCAATGGTCTTTATCCAAATCATATTAAATTACAAATCAATATTCTAGGGCTAACACTAAAAATATTGTTTTATTGTAATACAAAAAGTAACAATTATTACATAAATCACATAAGTATGTGACTTATGTATAATAATTTCAGGGAAATCTAAGTTCAATTAGCATTAAGCTTAGATTTACCTGAAATTATATTATAATGTTCTTAGGTGTATGAAGAATAATTACTTATTTTTTTTAAATTGAATAAGATGAAAAACATGAAAGTAAAGAATGTAAATAAGTATATATAGTAATATTGTAACAAAAAATAATAGTCAATCAGTTCGAATCGTTTAAATTTATATGTGTATTAAAAATAATATTGGAGGAAATGCTAAGCAGTAGCACCGACTATTAATATATAAATAACTTATTAATATAATTATAGTATAATAAATCTCTAATCATAAAAATCTCGAAACTATGACTAAATCAACCGCAGCATTGTGGCATACATAAAAATGATATGTACACACAAGGCCGGCTTTGTTTACACTTAACATCAAATGATATGCTGAATTCCTATACTATAAATATAAATGAGGTATATGGTGACTAAAACTAATATGATAGTTTTTAATCTGAAGATACGCCATTTGACAATAAAATATTTTTTTACATATTATTTTTTTATTTATACATTAATTAGTTGAATTAGGTCGTTTTTAAAACCTCATGCACTAAGCATAGTAATGTTTCAAAAAATATATATTTAATAAATTAACCAGCAACTTTAATCATATCATATCTTACGAGAACTACTTCAAGATGAAAATACTTCATCGTGATAAAAAGAAAGATCCACGTTTAGTTTTATTTGTGTAGTAATTAAATATTCTTCCAACTCTGAACACAAAAACGATTGTTAAATAGTGAATGTTGATGTGATATTTTTTCAGCTTTGTATTGTGACCTAAAATTCTTCAAGATGGTCTTATTTTTATAATAATAGGGAATATTCATGACCTTTCTTGTCTTAAATTAGTTGTTTACTTCTTTGTGTCGTTAAAAAATATATAAATAGGCTTAAAAAAATATATTCTATTTATCTTTCAAAGTGAAATTTAAACCATTGAGTAAATTTGAGCTGTTCAAACGCTGTCACTTTGAGGGCGCTTTGTGTGACCTCAAATGACACGTCCAGTGTTTGTATGCTCTAAACTGTTTAGTTACTTCACATTATATTTCTTTTTTTAGTTTTAATTGCCATACAAAGCATGGAAGAAGTCTTATTTTACTACTTACTACTTACTTATTTTATAGGTATTGTATAGTACCAGAGTAAAAACAGTATTAGAAAAACACCTTAAAAAGTATTTTTTCGTATTAGTACGTAATGAAGCGAAAAAACGAAACCACCATTGGTTTCGGTTGTAATGATGAAGGATGATGAATGATGATGTATAATATATCTCCTATATCGGGTTTATATTGTTGTGAAGATCATTTTAACGTAATTATACTTTATTTATATACAGCTTAGTGAAAATTAGTAACAAGTAAGTTTCGCTATTAAACATTAGAAAATTTTGTTTAAAATTAACCTAACCTAGTTTACAAAAAAGCTCAGTATAATTTTCTATAAAAACCTTTTAGTTTTGTAGTTTTACGTAATTTTTATGTTGTTGTGGATTTATTTCAGATTAAGTATGATATAGCAAATTATATTGAATATAATATAACATAATTAAACAGCAAGAAAACAAATGTAATCTATGGTTGAAAAAAGGAGTTGTGCCTCACATGTTTTGGTGTGAAATACGCATCAAATTCCTAATGTTTAAAAAAAAAGTGATATTAATCAACCAGTAGTCAGTACCTACTCCCCTTATTGAATTTGATAATCAGGCTGAGCCTTGCTTTTCTCATATTGAAGATAAATTACAGAGTGACAAAGCTGTTCAAGTCAATGTTAAACCGAAGTATAGAAGTAAAGGTGGCAATGTAAATATACTGAAAAAAAAATGTACCATAGTCATCATTTCTAGTACCATAGTCATATGAGAAAAGCTAGGCACTGCCTTAGGATTATCACATTTAATAGGAGAAGTACTCGTTGATTAATATGATAGACATTTGTATGGGCAGTACTAGGACTTACTTAGTGATGACTTCTTTGTGAAGGTTCACCATTTTTTGAAACATTACTACTTTTGATAGCCAACTCTAAAAGGGCTTCATTAACCAGTGTCAATGTTTACTTTTTGACTACGCACATTCTCATTCTCTCAGCTGTTGTTTTTTGGACTGTTTCGTTATATTATATTCAATACAATTTACTGTATGAAATAAATCATAAAAAAAATCGTTAAACCAAAAAAAGAATAGGGTTTTTATAGAAAGTTATACCGAACTTTTGTAAACTATATTAAGTTAATTTTAAACCAAATTTTCTAATGTTCAATAGCTAATGCAAAACTTACTTCTTACTAATTTACACTAAGATGTATATAAAAAAGTATACTTAGATTAAATTGATCTTTACAACAATATAAACACGATTTAGGACATATATTATCCCTTTTATTTACCATACACCATTTTTTTGTATTTTCGCATCTCTTAGATTATAAAAAAAACACTCGTTGGGTGTTTTTCTAATACTATTTTTGCACTCTGGAACTATACAATACTTGTAAGAGGATTTTTGTCTTCTTTCATGATTTGTATAGCAATTAAAATTAAAAATATGTATGAAGTAACTAAAAAGTTTAGAGGAAACATTCACTGGACGTGTCATATTATTATGACGCCATGCAAAGAGCGGGCAAAATGACAGCGTTTGAACGGCTCAAATTTACTCAATGTTTTAATTTTCAATTTGAAAAATAAGTGGAATATTTTCAAGCCTATTTATATTTAGAGATAAATAATTAATTTAAGTCAAAAAAAGCATAAATATTCCCTGTTTAAAATTGTTCGCATATTCCCTATTGACGATACACATGATACGGTTGTACTTTTTCGTAGCACATTGTTTTAGTAATCTATGTTTTTCTATTCTCTTTATAATACTTACTTAAAATACACTACTGCTTAGTATTCCAAAATGACAAAGAAGTCCGTTTATAACAATAGATTACGGTGATACGTCGTTGTTTCCTGTCGCAGGAACTAAACCGCTAACTGAACTAGACTATACAACAATGTATCAAACTCTACAATTTAGATTGTAAATAATATTCCTAATGGTTTTAGTGCTTTTGATATTAGTTTCTTTTCTTTGTTTACTTTTTTACTTTACTTATTAACAATATGTATGCGAGAATGTTTTCTTACCGCAACAAATATTTAGCCGTGATAAATACAAATGCGTTTACGGGAACGACATTTTTTTTAACAAATATAATAATTAATAACGATATGGATTTGTGATAATAAGTAGCAAACTTCCTGTATGTGTTAGTGTTAACAATATTATATTAAAAAAAAAATAGTATTTATAACATTGATTCCTTTTTTTAACCCCCGACTAAAGAGAAGGGTGTTTTAAGTTTGACCATGTAGCGGCCAAATGCGTGGACGAATTTGAATGCGGTTTTTTTTAAGCGAAAGCTGTGTTTGTCGAGATGGTTCTTAGCTATGATTGGTCGAAATAGAAACAGTCGTCCCCAAGATATTGACGTTTCATTGGTGAAAGGTTCTTATGCAATAATTAGCTGTTCCCGGCGGCTTCGCCCTCGTTATTTTCACGCGGATCCTTATTTTTTCTCGTATTAAATATAACCTATGTTCATCAGAGGGATAATGTAGGATTCTAAAGGTAAAATATTTTATTAAATTGGTCCAGTAGTTTCGGATCCTCGTCAATTGAAACAAACAAATCTTTCCTCTGTTAGCTCTTATACATGTAGTAGTTTGGTTTTGACTAAAAATATAGATATAAGTTGTTGATTTACCTAAAACAATTGAATCTCTGTATAGAAGTTTAATTGATAAAATAAATGTAATATTGGATACTGATTTGAGCAAGAATAAGAAGTATATAAATCGCAGCTCGGTTAAGAGAAGGCATTGTGAAATTAGGAGTACAAGATGTGGAGTGGTACTATTGTGATAAAAGTGTAAGTTATAATAAACCGCTGAGTGTGAGTCCTGGGGACTAAGTTGTGTAACAGTGATAGTTAAGAGTTTAAATGGTAAGCAGTTTAGTGTATTTGTGAACAGTGTCATAAAGTGCTTTAAAGAATAGAACGACTGTCGTTGGCGATTCTTTGCGGTAAGAGAGCTCTAATACCTTTTTATAATATTAGTGATGATGATGATTATAATATATAGTTTATGCTCATCAGGGATAATGTAGGATTTTAAAGCATTTTTTTTAAGTCGGTCCAGTAGTTTCAGAGTTAATTCAATACAAACCAACAAACAAATTTTTCCTCTTTATAAAATTAGGATAGATTAATAGAAATACTTAAACAACTGAAAATTTGTGTCTAAAGGTTCATTTAGTGCAATTAAGAAACCAGTGACATAACTTTAAAATGCGAAAAAAAAAAAAGCCCCGATACAAACAGACCTCTAAAAAGAATAAAAATTATTATGTACTTATTGAAGTCGTTGCGTCGGGGAACCGCTTAGTAAAGGAAGAAATCAAAATGCATGTAAGTTACCAAGGCAAATAAAGAAATTACGATATTGAATCATAATATTATAGTCTAAGTCCTCAATGACTAACTTCGTAAAATAGACACCATCGTCAACGTACGTACAACGGTCTTCCGACGTATCGACTGTTTGTATCGGGGGTTTTTTTATTTTATTTTTTTAAGTGTATCAATGTCACTTACTTACTTATATCAATACAACCATTTAGAAAACATATTAACAAAGCAATATCCTGTGATGTAAATTTGAAAGTTCTCATAAAACGTTATAATTGCATTGATAGCACCCTCACTAACCAATAAATAGAGGTCGTAACGATGCCCATTGTCCGAACGTACAACAATATGTACAATACCTACAGCTACATCCGAGCCGCACGCACAGGAAGCTAGCTACCTGGTATTGTTTAACAGATACATAACTGGTGTGTTTTTGTATCACTTATTATACTTTTCATTTACTGTTTGCCCATACCGTGTCGGTCATTACTACACCCATTGCTCTCTGGATCCGGAAGTTCAAAAAGTGTTTATATTTAAAATAATTACATTACTCATATATAGATATCAAAGAGTAATAATTAAAACTATCTACTTGGTTTTGTTGACCTAATCTATTCATTTACAAATTACAATTTGCCTATTAGCCTAGATGTCAAATAGATACTACTCGGTATAATTTAATAAGTAGTGTACGCATACGTGTACAGTAAGAAACACTTCAGAATTGCGAGTGCCGAATGTTTAGAAAACGATATAACGTGCAAATGAATATACTAATTTATGTATATAATTTTGTGACGCTGTGTGTGTGTGTGTGTTATCTGTATTTACAGCAGTTATTGATTGATCAGTGTTTATATTAAAATTGTACTAAATACGTTTTTTATATTCAACTGGTAGCAACTTGTGATTGATATCACCTACACGACATATTAGTGTACTGTGTATCATTTGTTTGACAATAGACCTTGAAGAAACATCTACACTACGATAACAGACATATCAGTAAAAATAAATTAATAGGTATGTTTTTTAAATAATTAAAAGTACAATAAATTTGTAAGTAGATGTCTGTACATTCAATACACAGTTACAAAAACAATTCGATACGGTTCAGTAGGTACCAGGTGTCGGGACGGGAGAGGAGAGTCGAAATAAATTGATGGCAACAATTATCATAAAATATATTTAAGTACAAATATGTAGTCTTTTTTCAACAGACAAAGCTCGTTTTTTAATAATAAAAAACGTTTATTATAAACTATCAAATCAACAAGTTACCGTGTCTGCCCTTTCAAGACGATTAAAGAATTTATCTTAACATTTTGTTTACTTAGTAATTGAAAGTGAATCGCCAATCTCTCCATCACCAAACATCATGTATCATTGTAACATCTTCATATTGTTTTATTGAATTAAAGCATAGTTAAATGAATCATTGTTGTTTTTCCTAATCTATTTTATATAGTATACCATAATTATCGAAGTAAAATTGTCATCACAATGTGTACTTTTTGAATCCTTATTAAATAAAACAAAGGTTTACTATATTTCAACAGTTCTCGTCCCAAATGAGTTTTTATTTGTTCGATAACGGTAAGCAGTAGGTGAATCACTAACACTTCATAACACAATGGAAGGCTGACTGTACACCGATTTCCGCTTTTAACATCGTAGGTACATCATATTATGCATATATTATATATTTTTAAGCAAATATTATTTGGAGTACTGCGGTATAGATTATATATCACTGAGAGTAGATTAACTGGAATAAGATCGTGTAAAGTTAACGCTTTGATTTGGTACTTGGGCTTTATTTATATTACAATACTGGGTCACAGATGTCAGCAATCCGCTATTTAAGTTACATGTGCTTCACTACAATTTAAAGATAATATTTTTTATAAAATTAAAGACGACTTCATAAATATGATATAGTTGCAATAATAAAACGAAATAAATGGTCATATTGCAGACAGAGTCGTGTGACCGGCGGACGGGTGTAATTTGCATGGGCAATAAATAACGGAGAAGATAGTAGCATCTCGGCCGGTTGACGCGCTATCATATAACTTCATAGCTTCAAGCTCGCTATCAGAGGTTGTCGCCCCGGCGGTCCACCGATTACACCAATCGCTCTGAATATCCAGTTACCTTCACTTTACATTTCCTTTATATCTATGTATTAATAAAACTTGATAGCTTACAACGCGTGCAAAGTTGATCTTTACTATAAGTAATCAATATTATATATTGCGATCTTTTTATCAATGTTTTATCACACGACCCCCACTAAAAGACTTGATCTTAAAAAACATATATACTATACAATATATATTTCGAACTATAATTACCTGAACTTAAAAAGTTAGCAAGGTATGAAAATGTCTTATCTATATAAAAGCACGTCAGACAATTTGAAAAACATACTTATTTCTTTTATTAGTCCCTAAGCAAGGAAAATGGATTAATTAGTCTCAATGAGAATATTATTCGTAAATATTGTATAATTGAGAACTACAATAGCTTACTATGAAGTGGCGTCCGTTCCCATAAGTATGTCCGTGGACAATATAGTTATTAACACAACAATAGTGTCAGTTCAAAAAGGAAACGGTGTCCCTTCCTTGTTATTTCAAATATCTATTCAATGGTTGTATTATGAAAATATGTCAGATGAAAACACTACGGATTCTTGACACCGGTCATTTGGTAAACATGAAATATGAACTCTCCTCTCTTCGAGTTACTTCGCCGGTACTAAGTTTTGATACACGTATTGGTATCGAATACAAGCACACCATTGTTTACACGATGCCATAGCGAACTCTGTATAAACAGGTTCCATTTATAGATACAAGGCTGTCATTTCGTTTTTTGTCCGCTGCCTTGCCGCCTGGCGTTGGTTATCATGCTTAATGATATTACGTTATGAGGAACATGTTTTAGGACATATTAAGTTGTTATTTTTTAAGTTATTGTCTGAAATGAGCTCGAAAGTATCAAATTATATAGTGAGTTGTATAAGGGCGGGCAGCCAACGTGCGCGAGAGCGGTCTGCCCACTGCAGGCCTCGGAAACCTGCCTCGGACAACTAATTTTATTCTGTACTCAAAACAAGTTTTGAAGCTAAGCAAGGATCCCATTTGCCTCGTTGACGATGCAAATTCAATATTTAGGTTTTAGGCGTTTAAGAAAGCATTATCATATTTCAAGGAAAGTTAAAAATAAAAAAAAGCCAATTTCTCAACCACTTGTGACATTCCAGGTGATTTAAAATTAAAATAAACTAAAACGAATTTGAATATATCCAAGGTATATCGTGACACATGGTTCTCGTAAGGCGCAATATAATAATAATAAGTTGGCAGTATTTCTTTAGGAATCTCTATATTTCGACGAGTTGCAAGTCTACTATTGTTAATAATCCTTGGTGGGAGATAGTGTTAATGTTAATGACCGCACAACACGTGCTTGCTCCGTCATAAACAGACCGATACTTTGAACCTCCAAATTCAGTTGCAAAGGATTCTTTTTATCTTAATTTCTGTTATATATTAATTATGGTTTTTCGACCAGTTTCTTTTAAAGATATAAAACGAAAATAGTTGATGGTTTAAGTTAAGTTTAGTTACATGATTTCAGTCTCAAACATAAAAAGCAATACTCAGGAAGTGGTAGGTGGTTCACGACCACCAGGCAATGAGGCGAAAGTTGTATTGGTTCGAATACCAATGAACCCCATGTTTTATTCACAGTCCACACAGAAACTTGGCACCTACGTCGGTAATAGATTAGTATTAAGTGGGCTTTCATTGTCAACGTTACCATGATATGTTTATTAAAAAAACAACATAAAATGTAAGTTTTGAACAACCGACAGAAAATAATTTCTTAACAAATCAAACGTATAAGACGGAAATAAACTTACAAATGACTTTAAGGTACCATTAACAAACGCTATTGTTATTCAGTGAGACTATCAATCAAGGTATCTTACATACATATTAAGAGCCTTGGTATTCCGCTGACGTTATTAAATAGTACTGAAGGGTGTATTATCAATGAATTAGCAGCGGTAATGGCTCGATACTGGATACAGACAATGTCGGATACAGCACTTGGAATTATAATGAGCATTGTTCACTCCGGTTCGGGTGCAATGCACTGCAATACTTACTCGTCATAGAAATCGCTAGTTCTTAATAATTGCAAGGTTATATCTATTAAGTAAATAATAATATTTCATCTTTACGGTTGGTGATATTGGGTTATCTGCGACACGTTATTTAATTTTATGTCGTAACCCCATATCAGCAAACGTAACAGTTTATAACTATAGAGCTACCTTTAAATTGATTACTGGCCATTTTACAATTGATTTCATACGACCTCTAGTTTCTCTTGGCGAGGTTAAAAATTAACAATTATAAAAATAAGTTGATGATTCAACAACAATATCTCAACAACCGACGGAATGAAAGTGGGTTAGCTCGGTACCATAGTGGACGGTACATCTGCGTCGTGGTGACCGCGTGAGGAATACGAATGAAATGAGCCAAGTAGAAAGTTATTGATCAAATTACTATTGCAAGTCATTTCATGATAATGGATTAAAAATAGCCCTGCACACAATTTCACCAACTTTTTGCCTGTACATTTGTTAACATCATATCGAGAAGGGAAAGCTGCAAATGCTTTTTTATCTGTTTGTACTTGGTGTAAAAATATGTATTATATATGTATATATATTTAAGAATGATATATTTAATCTATATTTGTACTTACTTCTTCAGGTAGTTTTTCTGACTCTCCGTTGGTCTTAGTGTCTTCGTCCTTTTGTTTTTTCTCTTGTTTCGGTTTGTCTTTCCTACTGAAACTGATTGACCTTAAGGACCATTTCTTCTTGAGCTAGAAAAGACAATTGTGTAATAACGTTATAATAAAAATCTTTAAGCAAAAAATGTACCGAGTCATATCAATCAATATCTTAATTAAACTTGGTATATTTAAATAGTTTTTACAAATTTAGAGAAAACAAAGACTTTCAAAGTAATTGCTACGATATCAGACGAAAATTATAACATTTGCTCGGGTATATCTAAGAAACGTTTCAAATATAGCTAATGATTAAAGTAGTTGGAATGTAAGACACAATTATAAGTGATAATTACCGAGAGCACACATTAAACAATTGGGCCGATTACTATAAAACAACAAACACACAGTGAGGGACATTTTAAAGGCAAATTAGTGTTGTGATACTTACTGTTAAGATTTTATTTAAAACTGTTTATATTTATAACACATAAAACACATTTTATAACGTTTAAAAATATGCATCATGTATGTATGTTTTTATTTCATTATTGTTTGTTTAAATTAATATTATTAAATTGATATAAATTCAAGTAGAATTGTCTATTTTAAAAAATACCAATAAGAAAATAGCACTTGTGACCCCTAATTAAATGAATACATCCGTTTTTATTATTTATAAATATACTTAAATTATTACGAGCCTTACCTTCTCTTTCTTGGGTTTCTTGCCTTCCTCTGGCGAGGGTGTGATCTCTCCATTGTCTTTCTGCTCGCTGTCTCCATTCGTTACGGGAGACGATTCTTTCTCCTTCTCATCCTCCAGTTCCTTGTTCTCCTTCTCTGTGGTGGCATCCTTTTCATTTTCAGGAGTTCCGTTGTCAACATGCTTCTCTTTTTCCTGTTATATATAATTTAAGTGAAATCAATCTGTTTTCAATCCAGTTGCAAGTCAATGTGGGAACCAGGCGCTCAATACAAAAACAGGATACAGTAACGTGTTTGGTTTGACTTCGTTAACATTCCTTTATTACAATCTTTAAATCAAAAGCATTGCTGCTGTTATTACTAAAATCAATAATAGGTATTCTGAAGCAGAAACTTGCTAATTCTATTCTATGTTACGGAAATAATAATATCACATGTGATGTTAGGGTGCCCTTATCGAAGCTATTTTTATTTAAAAAATAACAAATAAAGCTAAATAAGACTGACGCGAAAGCGTCATGTCTGTATGCGGGTCAATTGTAGGATTATTAACTTGTTAATTGTAATTTTTGGTGCCCCCATGGTTCAATTGATGACAATTAGAAGTGATTATTTTAAGAAAATTGCTGCTGTTGTGAGTTTTATAGATAATCTGAATATAAAATCAGTAGTCGTTACTTACAGAATTAATATATCAAGTTTAATCATAACCAATTAATGATTAGGTCTACTTGCAAGTAAATTTATATTTGTTTTGTTTATCTTTGTTCAGGGTTCTAATTTTTTTTTAAAGCTATACTCTATCGAATCGAAAATACTAGTTGTTTCACCGTGAAGTGTATGTAGTATATTGTAGTACCTCCGTGTCGTGAATATGCGCATCTCCATTGAGCTGTGGCTTGAGCGCATCGGCGTCGGCGAGCGCCTCGACGCGGCCTTCCCCCCCCGCGCCCGCGGCTGCCACCTCGCCTGCGCCCTCGCCCTCCTTGCCGCTGATGTCCACCGAGCGCTTGCTCTGCTTAGCCCCCATTGCTGATAGTGCTAGCCTGGTTATATAAAGTTTATCTTTTTATGTTCTTCTTTTTAGCAATCTGGGAACGCTGTGGATAAGACTTGATCTCGTTGCAAAAGGTTTCGATTAATGACCGGTTTGAGTTTATAGCATTAGAATCGTGTTTAAAAGCAGTATTATCATACGAAGTTACATGGATGGTAAATTTGTTTTTACAAGAGATTTGTTTTTCCGTAGTATAGCTAAAACTTAAAAGTAAACAACATTATAAATACTTTTGAATACTTTAGCAAGAACAATAAGTTACAAGTGTGTCAGATAGGTAATAGCAGCAGCAATAGGTCAGGGTGCTGGGAACGAACTAGAAATAAATGTTAACGACCGAAATAGTATGAGATGCACCACTCCGCAATCGCACTCCGTGAGTCTGAACGATACTGTTTCTATTATAGTCTCAGTTGGTTTACGCTAGACGCACCCAATAAAAAACAGATAATGTAGGCAAATTGCCGTTCTTTACACGAATTCCGAACTTTATCAACATTCGAATTTTGTAATTTTTATGGGAAAATACGATATGTACGACAATAGGAAATATTAATAATATTTTTATTGTATAAAATTTATTATTTACTTCTTTATATCGCAGAAAAAAAATAATATGCTTAAAAAAATATTCTTGTTATTACATATATAAATTTAAAACATAGACTAAATTTGAGCCGTTCAAACGCCGTCATTGTGCACGGTTTGCGTGACATCAAATGACAAGTCCAGTGTTTTTTTAACCCCCGACTAAAAAGAGGGGAGTTATAAGTTTGACCTGTAGATCTGTGTATCTGTGTGTATGTCTGTCTGTCTGTGGCAATGAAGCGGCTAAACGCATGGACGGCTTTGAATGCGGTTTTTTTAAATCGAAAGCTATGTTCCTCGAGTTGGTTCTTAGATATGTGTGGTCGATATAGAAATAGTCGTCTCTAAGATATTGACCTTTTATGGGTGCTTGTGAAAGATTCTTATGCAATAATTCGCTGTTCCCAGCGGATTCGCCCGCTCTACATAGGAAAAAATTAAATTAAAATTAAAAAAACCCCCAATACAAAAAGACCTCTAAAAAGAATAAAAATAATATTATTATGTTCTTGTTGAAGTCGTTTCGTTGGGAGACCGGGGGACATTGACGATGGTGTCTATTTTACGAAGTTAATCATTAGAGACTATACGATTCGATATCGTAATTTCTTTATTAGCCTTGGTAACTTACTTGCATTTTAATTTCTTCCTTAACTAAGCGGTTTCCCGACGCAACTTCAATAAGTACATAATAATATTATTTTTATTCTTTTTAGAGGTCTTTTTGTTTCGGTTTTTTTTATTTTTTTTTTTCTATTTTTAAAATTATGTTACTGGTTTCTTTATTGTACTAAATGAACCTACGGACACTATGACTACGATCATAAGCCATATAAATATATTTTTTACAGTCTACGTGGATGCAGTCACGGGCAACAGCTATCCTCAATAAAGTACTTTACCTGAGTAAATAAGTATAAAAACCTTTTGGCCTACATAACAAGGCTTACTGAAAACACAGCTGATAGTACTTCTATATCATCTTATTCTTATATATCTGCTGATTATCTATTACTAAGTTCACTACAAATCTTCTAAACTTTATTGCAATCAGCACAAAAATATAGGGTTTTTAGTTATATTTTTTTTCCTCAGAAAAAATAATATCGCAACCGATAAATTAAGTCGTGTCAGATTACGTCACATTTCGTTATTAAAAGACATTAGATATTAACGAAACGATAATTTTACCAATATTAAATAAATCTTATTAATGTAATAGGTACAACTAATATTAAATAAAATATCAGTCAAGTGTGAGTCGAACTCGCACACGAAGGGTCGTACGGCGTACCATTCATCCTTACATAGTACAAAGCAAAGTCGCTTTCCGCGTCTGTCCCTATGTCTGTATGTATGCTTAGATCTTTAAAACTACACAACAGATTTTGACGCAGTTTTTTTAATAGGTAGAGTGATGCAAGCGGAAGGTTTATATGTATAATAACATGCTTAGAGAACTATAAGAGAACCACTGATAATTTCAAGATTTCTAGATTTCAAACACATTGATTTACGCTTACATTGTAAACGCTGACTGAACTCTACAAGATAGATCAAAATAATGTACTAAGTATTGTATACCTTAAAAAGTTCTACAAGAAAGTCCGAGATGGTATATGTTTATCTCTTAGGGATAACCTATAATAGCCAAATTTATCCTTTACTTTTTACGAGAAATAATGGCTTATTTACAAGGCAATTCTGAGCAATACAGCTTTAATCCTTACCTAATTAAGTAACTGAAATAAATTTAACATTTAATATTAAACAATATAGCCCTTTACAGCATATAATTTAAATTAATATTTTCGAAGATATTACAGATTTAAGATATAGGGTCATCGCGTTTGCGGCCGGAGCGGGTAAGATCGGGCTGGCACACTAGGAATATAGGAATATAGCTATAGAACCGTGCAAACCGTCTCAAAAATGACTTTTGTGAATGTTTAGTATTGAATATTTTGTAAATGCACATAGCTAACTGAATGTCTAATACATATTATTCAAAATTGATTTTTTATTTTAATAAAACTAGACCTGCTAGTTGATGGTCAAAGTAACGTCGATTGTGTAGCTGAGAATTCCACAACTTTACATCGTCATATTTTATTTATGTTCAATAAACATCTACATGTGTGAGAATGGTTATTAAATACTCTGTTTAAAAAGTATTAACGTTTAGGTAAAAACAAGAGAGGTATAAAAAAATTACAGTATCTAATATTGTATCCTTATTAAAAACTTTAAATAGATTTTTGACAGTGAACGATGTCTGCCGATTTATCACAGTGTATCACTTAAAATAAGTCATATAGAAGCCAATACAAAAAAAGGGAAAGGAGAATTGTTTTACTGCGAATTTAAGGCGTGCGAAGCCGCCGAAGGGAAAAAGCTAAGTTATGTATAAAAAATATGTGATGAAACATTTTAGGTTTTCGGAGTTTTTCTTTTATATGTTTTATAAATACTACTATGGACTACTACTACTATTAGCTGCGAATTTTAAAATATGCGGATTAAATTGCTGTGTCTTTGAATTGCGCTGACATAGAAGTTTGATTTTGCTACGGCTAAAAGGTATTATAGAATTGAATATAGAAATTGATATGCATTTCAATCGAATATCTCTCTAAAATAAAAAATATTTTTATTATACGATTTAACTAAAAATTTAGTACTCCACAAGTTCCTGAGAAAAGGGTCAGACAGACGATCGGATGAACCACAAAGTCAACCTAAAAAGGTTCCGTTTGTTTTTCTTTCGAGGTACGGAACCGTAATGTTTAAAGTTAAAAAGTTACAAGTTTCTTTTTATTTCTAGCCTGAAAAACATAATACGGCCCTTCTAATCAAATATGTTCCTATTAATAATAGGTATCGTAGTAACTATCTCGTTATCTTGGTTCATAAACAACAAAAAATAACAACGTTATAAAAAACGACTTTCAACCTAAAAAGTAAAAACAATGAAGATTTAATATTTGTTATATACTACCTATTATTTATATGTCCTGTTGACTAATAGGTTTGAAGTCGGTGCCATGATCAGTCAGATCGAGCTCGTAAGCAGCATGCCATATATAGCTTGTTGCTTACGAGCTCGAAGGGCCATCTGATTTCTGAAGCCAAGCTCTGAATTGCTTTTACTATTAGGTATTTTGTTTTATATAAATAAACACACTTACTTTAAAATGATAAAAAAATCCTTTTAACATTGTTAAAGAAGGAATACAGATTCCTTCTTACAATATCATTGTCACGCTATAGTAATTAACAGTAGGGAATTATTCAATGGCGTTGCTTCCTATTACTATACATATATTCATTACTCCATACCTACGCCATCCAAAGTTACTTCAAATTGATACATGCAGGGGTGAACAACCGTCCGTTCCCCTCTACTCAGCTTTTTAGGCACAGCCATGTCATCCTGAAGTTATCGGCTATATAACAATGAGAGGCACTTAGAGGCAACAGTTCTAGCTTATTTAACTTTACAGTGTTGGACCGTTTACGACCTTGACTCGATCGTGCTCAAGGTTAACCGCTCAGGAAGCTAGTAAGTGCATAGCTCGTGAGAAATATTGTAAGCGTAAACTACTACTACTTTCCTGAATGGCCCTTAAATATATTTTTTGACAGTTTAAATGATTATGACTATCGGAATTAAAGAATGGTTGTCAAATTTCTCAATTAATATTTAGTATCCTCATTGATATACTGAGATGACAATCTCAGTAGCCATCACAGTTTGGTTCGCAACTAGAGTTTGTTTGTCACTAATTAGCAATAGTCCAGCTGAGGACACAACCAAATAATCACGATTTGCTAATACCACCCTTAACTTATTATAATTGAAATTCTATCTGTAAAAAAACCATTTTGAAATATTTGAATATTGTAAGATTTATAATATTCCAATAGAAAATTGTATGATAATTAATATGACCATAAAAGATGAAAATATAGACCAGTATCCAAATTACATAATTTTTTTAAATTACACCATTAAAAACTAACACTGTGAGGGGTTCATTTGTTTCCTAATAGTATGTTTATAATAAGTTTTAGATATCATTCAGTTGTTTAACTAAACTAAACCACAAGTAACTATAAAATGGGGCTAAATAATTACATAATTAAAAGGAAAATATGACACACATATAGTATTTGTAAGAATAATTTTAATATGTATAAGCAAACAATAATTTATGATGATTCATTGGTGTTTGAATTTATTAATGGAATCATCAATGAATTATAAGGCAATAACTAAGCATATTAGTAATGGAGTATTAATCATACCAGACTTAATAAAACATAGAAAAAACAAGTAACTAATTATTTGGTTTATAATATACCTACTTATAAGAAAAAAATTGTTGTTAATGGCTTATTTATTCCACAATTAGCTACACCATCCTGATATAAATATATGTATATACAAATAATCTGCAAAGACAGCCTATGAAGTATTAAAAGTCATCTATGAACTTCTGTACTTTGTTAATTTTGTTATAAGTTAGTCTATAGCACAAGAACTCGCAAAAATATTTTAAATATAATATATAGGCTGTGACCAATTGTAAAGTCTAAAAATAGGTAACCTACGAGATTTTTTAAAAGAAAAACACCTCAAGTCATATAGTGTATCCTACTATCATATTTTGTTATGTACATCTTATGTGGTACAGAATACGATATTTTCTTTTGTCCATGACATGTAGAAACAGACAAAAAGTTACTTACAGTGACAATACCGAGTTACAACATGCAAAACAATTATTAACATCCAAGACATTTAAATTTAAGCCCGTGTACAATAATATATTTAAATATGTACTACACATAATCATAAATTTGGATAACACATATAGGTAATACGAAGAATTATATTATGGGGTGATTTATAGTCATTTTACATAGACTTTCGTGAATACTGTGTAAAGATTTAAAATGTTTCACATTCAATAACATTCACCTTAAAATAAGTTACCCTTTAAAGGAAACCTTTGTGAAGTGATTGTACCGGTTGACTTACAAAGATGATTCATCGTTCGATTCGATTAGCAAATGTACCAAAACTGGGTTTCCCGGAATAATGCATTTGAAGATTACGATTGATCGCTTTATTGATTCAATTATTTGTGTAAATTTAGTAACAAATTGCAAATTAAAATATAGATACATATTCAAGTTTGTACACGCTGTACGTAATAAGTACCTGCTATCATATTTTAAACGAACTACTCACTACAGTTATTTAAATGACGTACAATTTAAAATAAACATGGGTGTACCTACTTTTTATAACGGTATTTCTAAACATAAATAACATTTTAAATATTTAAAAAAAACTGCAACATAACTGAATACAACAGCCGGCTTACTATCTTATATTTTTAATTTAAAATATTGTAAATAAAAAAATAATTATGACAAAAACTAATATTTAAATGATATTTACCTTCAGGCTTTTCAATCCGAACAATGGAAACAAAGAATTTACACCTTTATTATAAATTTTATTCACTTTCAGCACTCACAGCCGAACACAATATGGCGACAAGACAAAATCTCCACCCACCGAGAACAAATTCAAAATTGAGTCTCTACGTGATTGGTCGACATAAATGAGACGCTCATGTCGTACCAACATAAAATACTCAAGAATGCAACATGACAATTATAACCATTAGAACGCGTTCATATTTAAGACAGTGAAAGTATAAACTGTAAATAAGGATCAATTCTATGAAGAGTTCAGTACTATTTTTTTTAATACAGTTTAAAAAATTAAAAGCAAAAACTATATTGCATAAGTAAGAATAGTATACAGATATTATAAATATATTTATAAAACTATGTTTTTGAATTACATAACTGACTTTCCTTGTATTCCGATTTTTTTTTTATTTTTAAGGTACTCTCGGATAATGTTTGAAAATATCAGTAAAAACGTATGGCCATGTAAAGCTTTTTTTAAATTTACATACCGTTTAAGCGTCCGGAGGGTTTCAAAGAGGTCGCGGATTTGAATCCCTGACCGTATCGGTTTATTTTTCATTCTTATATTTATATAAATTTACTCTAGGATAAGCTTTCTCCAAGAAATGTATTTTTTCCGTCTTAAGACTTTCTGTCTTTTTATGAAGTAGAACAGTTCGTTCTTCATATATGTGTCCATTTAACTATATTCGAGATTTAAATTATTTACTATTGAGTTATAAACTACTTGTAAAGTTCTGTATTTTTTTTACTTTTACCTCTTTATTATTAATTTATGATTACATTTACTACAACATAAAATAATTATAAATATACACTATTATTTCAACATATTTGAATTAAATATCTAAATTTCTTGCTTATGGTAAATAGCTTGATGACTTATTTCTATGTCAAATATTTTGATGATGAAAAAGACAAATATCTATGGTCTAATGCATCGATATGTCGCGATTCTCGTGTTGCCCTTGACTTCATCTTTTTAATTGCTGTTTTTTTTAAATATCTGTATTATTCATTTTAAATTGAAGTACGTAAAATAATTTTATAATTGAAAAGTGATTTTTAAGTCGTTTGTTCGTTTTGTGTTGTGGTGAAGTGTTAAATTCGCTTAGCGTCACCTGACTGAACTCATTGTCATTTCCCGCCATTGTGGGTTAGCTAAAACTATTTCGTTTTCTGTTATTTTAACAGTGTTTAAATGTAAAAAACTTTATTTCTGTGCTTCCTGTGCCTGAGTTATGTCATTGCACGGTAACGATGTTTGTTTGCTAGAAATAGAAGATTATAACTTGTACGAGGAAGAAGCATCGGATCACGCTATTTCCAGGTAAGTGTTACCGGCTTGGTTATATTTTTTATGTCTGTAAAAGCTTATTTGGAAATTTTATTTCTGTGCAGACAATGTTTCTTTCATTATGAAAATAATCGCAATGTTTGTGTTATGTTCATATGATACAATGGCCATATGAGGCCGCTCCCGCCCCGTGCCGGTCTGTAGTCAGCTGTTGGTCCGCCATGTTTGGACAAATCAAATAGGCGTAGTAAACGCTTGATTACTGCATTTCGTTAAATATTTGATAAATACAATAATATTATGCAAATCTTTGTCTTTTATAATATTTTTTTTAATTTAATTATATGGAATATCGTTATCATTACTACATTTACATATAGTATATACATCATAATCTGAATGGTTTCATTAATCTTTGAGTTAACAAATAAATATCTTTCTAGTGTAATAACAAAGCCTTTTGTTCCAGCCTTTTTTAATAACAAAATAACATTATTTATGTATATAAGTATTACTAGAAATATTTTTTGTCACTATACATACTTAACAAAAAAAAAAAAGAAAAATATCGGCATACAATGTAGAAGAATATACTACTGAAGACGATTTATTAATTTCAGGGGTGACAAACATTTGTCAGGAACTAAAACTATGGAGGCAGAGAAAAGGATCCGCAGAGAAATAGCTAATAGCAATGAACGGAGGCGCATGCAAAGTATCAATGCTGGTTTTCAAGCTTTGAGAACATTGCTACCTCGTCATGAAGGGGAGAAACTTAGTAAGGTAAAACCAATATATTGTAAAAGCTTTTATGTAAAATTAAAGTCTGAACCCGGAATGCAGATTTAAGAGAATTATTTAATTATAATTGTTGCAATTGATTAATATTTCTTTAAAAAAAATTGTTGCAGGCTGCCATATTGCAACAAACAGCAGAGTACATTTATTCTCTTGAACAAGAAAAAACAAGACTGCTCTCCCAAAACTGTCAGTTAAAGAGGTTGCTCAATCAGCATGAGGGTGGTGAAATACCACTCAAAAAAAGAAAAACTGAGGCTTTATCTCACATACCTTCTATAATACCCGATTCTACAGATGATACCTTAACTAACTCGAGATCACCTGAACCTGTGGCAGTAATAACTGTTTCAAGCATGCCTCAGAAAAAAGAAGGTGAGAATGCAGAATTAAAAGTTCAACTTGAACGCGAAAAGAGATTGCGGCGCTTGTTAGAGGAACGGCTACATACTTTAGAGGCCGAGATGTATCCAGAAGGTATTAGAGAGATTCCACATCCAGTAGTACCAGTAGTGCAGTTTGAACAAACAGACGTAGCTGCTGATTGCAAGATAGAAAAAGATGAAGCTGAACCGAAGCCTGTTGAACTGGCTGCAGTGGCTCCCTTATTAGAAGCCGCTATAAAAGCTGAACCTCGCGTTGAGGTGGAAGTATTACCTGATGCTGCTCAGGACTCGCCATCGCGCCTTTATTTGGCTAGCACGAGCCGTCAGAATTTAGAGACAATTGTGGAGGCCATTCGTCACTTGGAGGGTGATCATTTATTCAGAGAAGAGGCTGGTGACGCACCCCTTGCGTTAACTAAGAAAGTTGAAATTGTACCTCCTCCTCCTAGACCAGGAGTTATTGTAGTAAAGCATTCGTGATTACGTTAAACTAGTCTTAAACTTTCAGTTGATAAATTGCATCTGATCGAAGAGCCCTCCTGACCCTCCTCGAATATAGTTTTTTAATTTTAGTTTTGTAATTGTCTTTTCCAAAGTGACAAATTGATAAGTCTGTGTTTTGTTTATTTTAACATATTGAAGTTAGGATGAGAAAAGAAAGTAATGACAAGTGGATGAATTGTGACATAAGTTGATTGGCGCTGTGCTTAGTTTAGTCTCAAATTTAATTATGATGTATGGTTATTATTTTCTCAGGCTTGATAACAATTATTGATGGATCGAGGATTGACAGACTGATTTGATTAAGAATAGGTGGAAATGTGCATAATTACATCATGCCGCGTGCCAAGACCTTTAACATACCCCCTTTTGATAATACTTCAATGTTAAGTACTATAGTTTTCACTATTATGTGTCATTATTTAATGTCTATGTTAAGATAATATCATATGTATAGAGCAATAACGCATAAGATATTGATGTTGGAGGGTTGTTTGTGGTATGACAGCAATAATTTCAGATACATAGTTTGTTTTGATGATATTTAGCTTTAGATATATTAAATAGGCATGCGGCTACTTTGTATGGAGTTATTGTGTTGTAACGTCAGTGACATCAATAAGAATATATCAAATATTATGTTATTGTTTACAAGAAATATTTTTTGAAAATTATATACTCACAGCATCAATTATATCTAAAATATGTAGTCTTTTCATATTGTAAAAACGGTATCAATCAATAAGTGATTTTTTAAGTACAGTGTAATTTGTTGTCATCAAATTCCAGTGCATATGTATGTATAAGAAAGTTATTTGATACACGTCACCCCTTAGTGAAAGCATTCCAAATGGTTCAAGTCTCCATAAGAGGGATACTTGTTGTTGTACCTCAAGTATCAAGTTGGTGTTTCATTTAAAATACCTACAAAAATATCATCAATGGATATTGCTTACCTATAACCTCAATGTTCTGTATTGACTCTGTTTATTAGATAGCCATATTAATATAAAGTTTTTTTATAGAACAATTTTCCAATTATACATAAATTAAATAGAATCTCATAAAGCAGTTGAGATGTTTTAAAATGATCTACTTGCTTCTTGGAAATACTTTAAGCAAAGTATTTCAAGCATACAGCTATTAGGCAGGCCTATGCTGATAACGTACGTCGCCAACAAAAAGACAAGAGCTAGTAATCGAAATAGCTTGCATAGTTTAATAAATAGGATGATTCAATCATCCATCAATTTTAAAATTTTAGAATAATGTGGAAAATGTTTCATAGTTTTACATTAATAGCTGTAGTTTTCTAGCTCATGATTTAGGTGTGTAATCTAAAGTGATTTTATTGTTTGCTTCAATGTGCTGACCTTTTTGTTAAAATTTAACCAGCAGTGCTTTTTGTTAATATTTTTTTTGTAAGTTTGAATGTATTTTAAGTTAGACTCAGTAACAGAGTGATGTACAATGTATTATATAAACTAAACAGTGCCGTGATCCCAAACAAGGGATCATATGAATTTATTAAGACTGATCATTAATTCATTTTTAAGTTACGCTAGTTCCAACCACTTGGTCATATATGTGTGCGAATGTGTGCGTTTTTATTATTTAGTTATTTATATGTGTGTATGATATAGTGATACTGAATCTATAAGATGTTTTAACTAACACTTTTATTGAGATTCTTTTTTTATGTATAGCAATAACTGAGTCAATCTTGATAAGTATAAATAATGTATGAAAAGAATCTCTCTTACTGTGTTGGTTAACTTGAATAAGACGTTTCCTCTGATTGGGGTTGTAATTTATTTTTTGCATTTGTTTATTTGCCATATCTGAGAATTTTTAAACTGTTTTTTTTTTAACACATGATGTTGCTTTAGTTCTGATATCATTACTAATTTTCCTAAATATTTAGGCAGATATTGACATCAGACAATAGGTAATTGTATGTACAAAAAACTATAATTAATATTTTTTTACTTATGCAATATTTAAATTGCGATCTGCTATAGAATCAAGTTGACGGAACTTATTCCCTCCACTCTGTTCCTGAGTCCTTAGGTATAAGAAGTTGTCTGCCTACCGCCTTTTACATTATGTCAGTATAGGATAGTAAAACATAATGGACATGGTTATACTATTAGTGTAGTCAAAACTATATAGACATTAAGAGATTTTAAGTCAAAGAAAGCAAGTTAAATTGTTTAAAATGTGTTATTATTTATGTCTTAAAGTATTAAAATGGTTATTTCTTATTAATTAGTTTGTAAATTGTAATCACCATGTTCAATACAGCTATTTTCTCTAATGACTCCGACATACCAACCATTAAACGTTTTCATAATGCAAACCTAAAAACTTTATTACTTTGTATTTTTGTTAATTTATGTGTAAGTTTTACATTTTACATTACGATTAAAAAAATTAAACCGAAACAATTCAAAATAATGCACTCAAGCATAGACTAAGATAAACCAGTTCTATTGGATATACCGTGTATGAAAATTATAATTACCATTTTCTACACTCTATCTCATATACTCGTATATATTTTATAATTTTATATAACATTGTAATAACATTCAATTTCAATTGCAATTCACAATTTTGTATTGATTAATTTTGGCATTTAAAATTTTGTTTCGTTAAAATAAGTTATTATTTTAAGATACTCATAAATTCAGTTAATTGAGTCGTTTTAAACTAGAGGTGGGTTGAATATAATATTATTGTATAGTATAATTAATGAAACCACCCTGCTTTTACCATAAATATATTATATTTACATATTGTATGAAGTCAAAGTTACATTTTAAAAATATTCACCTCATCCCTAAGAGACTCCCGAGTTCCTAAACAGTGTATAGATGGTTAATCATATTTTTACAGTTTGTAAATCAAGTCGGATCATGGTTTTTAGCGTGTAATTCAATTCTCAACTAAACTCATTTCATAAGAGAAGTTATGATTTTTTTTGTGATGGTATGAGATCATTGCAGTGATAGTTACAAAAAATGAGAATGATAATTTACATCGTCTGTTATAGCTTTAGTTTAGGTTACTCTATAAAAGCTTGTGGAGAGCAAATTTTGTAGCTATCATTTATTAGATCTGCCTTATTAAGAAGTTGAAAGTTTACTTCTGGTTAAATATCCCTTTCATTAAACAAAAATGTACCGTCCTTTGTGTAATTTCAAAACAAATAACCCTGCTTACATATAAAAACCATTTATCCACCGATGATAAAGTGTAGAAAACGATGTATGATTCCTTTTTTTATATGAACTTGGTAAGAATATTTCTCCTTATTTGAATTGTACCACAATTGACCTACATTTACGAATATTTATAAAATATTGATATTCTAGTGTTTTATTTAATCCTCTTAATAAATAAAAAAAAAGTACCAACTTTAAGTTGTCTTGAATTGTCATAACGACATATCTACATTAAGGATGTTTGATATTTATACATATATGATAAAATTGTCACTGATTGATTTCTGTACATGGAAAATAAAAGAAAAACATAATGGGGGCCTTTATAAGAGCAAAAAAACTCAAAACAAATGGTTTTTATTTTGTCTGTATGTTTGTGCACGTTAATCTCAGAAACTGCTTAATCTATTTGGATGCAGTTTTGATGAAATAGTTTCACTGACTTCACTTAATATTAAGTGTTTATTTCATTTAAATCGGTTAAGAATTAAAGTACTGTCAATCAGTAGTAGTTACCATGCAAATTTATATCTATAAATGTAATAAATCTATAGAGGAGCAGACTTTGTACATCGAAAATATGAAAAAAAAACGTGCGGCACATACCATACATACGCGCATACCATGCATACGCGCATACCATGCATACGCGCATACCATGCATACGCGCATACCATGCATACGCGCATACCATGCATACGCGCATACCATGCATACGCGCATACCATGCATACGCGCATACCATGCATACGCGCATACCATGCATACGCGCATACCATGCATACGCGCATACCATGCATACGCGCATACCATGCATACGCGCATACCATGCATACGCGCATACCATGCATACGCGCATACCATGCATACGCGCATACCATGCATACGCGCATACCATGCATACGCGCATACCATGCATACGCGCATACCATGCATACGCGCATACCATGCATACGCGCATACCATGCATACGCGCATACCATGCATACGCGCATACCATGCATACGCGCATACCATGCATACGCGCATACCATGCATACGCGCATACCATGCATACGCGCATACCATGCATACGCGCATACCATGCATACGCGCATACCATGCATACGCGCATACCATGCATACGCGCATACCATGCATACGCGCATACCATGCATACGCGCATACCATGCATACGCGCATACCATGCATACGCGCATACCATGCATACGCGCATACCATGCATACGCGCATACCATGCATACGCGCATACCATGCATACGCGCATACCATGCATACGCGCATACCATGCATACGCGCATACCATGCATACGCGCATACCATGCATACGCGCATACCATGCATACGCGCATACCATGCATACGCGCATACCATGCATACGCGCATACCATGCATACGCGCATACCATGCATACGCGCATACCATGCATACGCGCATACCATGCATACGCGCATACCATGCATACGCGCATACCATGCATACGCGCATACCATGCATACGCGCATACCATGCATACGCGCATACCATGCATACGCGCATATAACTATTTCTATCAAACTAGATATTGAATGATTTAATGTGAATAAATTTGTTTTTACCGCTACAATATAATAGTAGATTAGTAGCCAAGGGCTGTAAGGCATCGATTGCAGCCCGAGATATTTAGGCGCAAGAGCGCAGCGAGGGCGCCTATAGCTCGAGGGTGCAATTGATGCTTACACCCGAGCTAACTACTCTGCTTTACATTACGATTGTGAGGTAGGTAGAAAAAAACCAGCATTACAAGAATATTTTTTTTTATTCCCGCCTTATTTCATTAAAAAGAAGTAAAATATTTTATAAACGAAATGCGGCTTTGCCGTTCGATATTTAAAATTGATGGCTATTACCTCATACGAAGACAAGGCTGAATAGCGATGCGACCTCTTTGATCATTGGGCTGAATGCATGATGTCTATTGCCTGTATGGAGGTTAGAAGTACGCGAACTTTTTGAAAGAATGAAGTGTTGTTTTTTTAAATTACTTACCGCCTTAGGGCCTTTCTAGCTACATTAATAACTTAGAGCGCTAATTGGTCACTTACAAGCCCCATTTGGGTGTGATAAGGACCTACTTACCGAATATGAGAAATGTAATAGTAATTTTTCATAACCTCTCTTTTTCACTTCGCTTTATGCTAACAGTGATATCAATATATAATTTGTCGCGCATTTAACGTGACAAAGACCATAATATTATACACTCCTATAAAGTAGGTACACCGTAACGTTATTTTATACGTTACACTTTAGAGCTATATCTATACAAAAATACATTTCGTTTTAAGATAAAAGTAAACTAGGAATAGAGAAAAAACATAGTATAATGTAAATAATGTACCTAGTACCTACAGTCTACAAAGTCTACGATTGTTGATTTTGTATAGATTACATAATTTACCAAGAAAAAAAAATATGTTTGAAATAAAATTCGACCACGATACCTGCATTTCAATATCAAACTATCGATATATCGATATCGAAGGTGCCCTAACGCCGAAACAGGCACGAGTCATCAGATTGCGGGGCGAAGAGGGGGATTAGGCATGCGCAGTAATGTCGATACTACCAATGCCACCTAGAGGCGAGTTGCTGAATTAAAGAGTCAAGAGTGATATTTCAAAAAGTCATTAAAAATTCTGCTATTCATCGATAGATGGCTCAACTAAAAAGTATCACCGCTGTGCCGGTCGGAGTGGGGAGGGGGGAGGTGTGTTAGGTTATTTTCGTTACGTAATTTTTGGATGCGGTCTCTACGCTCAAGGCCCGCGATAGAAGCTATGTAATAGCTTAAAACTGCCGATACAACCAGTGCCACCTAGAGGCGAGTTGCTGAACTAATGAGATAAGCGTGATATTTCAAGTCATTTAAAGTTCTGCTATTCGTCAATAGATGGCAAAACTAGAAAGTGTCGCTATGCCGGTCGGAGAGGAGGGTGCTAGGTTTTTTCGTTACGAAATTTTTAGATTCTGTATCCACGCTCAAGGCCCGCGATGGAAACTATGGAATAGCTTAAAAATATATCGCCAGGATGTGAAGTGATAACTAACAGAATCAATTTCTAACATTGAATTTTTTGCCATTGTCAAAAAGTTCAATGTTAGAAATAAAAGTTATGCGTAACTGAGTAATATTTAGTTTTGTACTTTCATTGCCTCTTCTTTGTTCCATTAAAAGTACGGTT
This sequence comes from Napeogenes sylphis, assembly GCA_959347405.1. NCBI lineage: Eukaryota > Metazoa > Arthropoda > Insecta > Lepidoptera > Nymphalidae > Napeogenes > Napeogenes sylphis. The sequence continues at coordinate 23,036,382 of OY365782.1, forward strand.
TTATTTAGCTCACCCCGTTTGTTTGTAAGGGTCAAATTTAGTAATTGAAATTTAACCCTCTTCCCGTTAACCGATTGATCTGAAATTTGGTATACGCCTTTAATTCTGGTGACAATACAATTATACATATTCAATATTATTGATCGTGAATACAAGATGGCGGACAACTTAGTTTTTTTTCAATCCCATCAATATGAGTCAGTGTTGCCGTCAGGGGTTAGCTCACATTCCCACAAGCAAAGATAAAATTCCCCACATTCCCCACTAGTAATTTAAAAAATCCCCATTCATTCCCCAATCTCTATAATAGCGCGATAATTTAAATTTAACAGTATTATGAACTCAATTTAAAGAAAAATAATGATACTCATGAAAGAAATAAAATAAAGATGATTTAATGCCATTTGAAGACGAATTAGAAATTTCTAACGGGAACAATGAAGAGGAAATAGAAGGAGTCAAAAATGAAGATATTTTAATTACCGATGAAAGATTGGCGTGGCAAGATGAGCGGGAAGAATGATTGTACTTGAATAAGGAAATAATTTTTTTTTTATCGAATTTAATCTCATATATAGGTATTTAAAATGTTATAATTTAATGAATTTAACAAATTCTTTTAGAAATAATAATGAAACTCCCTCAATTCCCCACAATTCCCCAAAAATTTTATTCCCCATTTTATACCCGCATAAGTATAAAATTCCCCACGTTTTGGGGAATTCCCCACGGATCGGCAACACTGATATGAGTATCAAATGAAAACGCTTGTCAAGTAAAATTCAGTACACTATACAAAATGGCGGATAATGTAGTTTTCAATCCCATCAATATGGGTATCAAAATAAAGGGCTTGGTAAGTATAATACAGTATACTATACAAAATTATAATATGAATCTCCCACCCAAGCCAATATCTGGTATCCTGTCGAGGACTGTGTAGTATTTTTATTTAATTTTTTTTTTATACTATTTTTTTTTTTTTTTTTGGTATATAGATTATACAAAATTACAATATGAATCTCCCACCCAAGTCAAGATCTGGTATCCTGTCGAGGAATGTGTGGCGTTAAGATGGCTAAAAATGATACATCGCTAGGGATACTCCACCCAAGTTAAGATAAAAGCGCGCCGAGAACTGTATAGCATTAGGGTGGATAAAAATGATATGTCGTCGAAATAAAAACTTAAAAATAACAAAAAAAAAATAAGATAAACGATTTTATGTTGCAGATAAATGTATTAAGAGCTAAAAAATAATTTCATGGATATAGTCATGGATACCAATATCTACAATCGAAAGACATGGCAAGTGACTTCTCCCACCTAGTGGTAAATAGCAAGTGTCGTCCATGAATGGGGGTGACGAACGAAAGTATATCAATCACAAACTGAAACTAAAACATGAACTCTTTTGCATGAGTCATTTGACGGGCTTTGACTTGTAAAATCTTCACTACCCTTAAAACTATCAAAGGTTATCTTAAAGTTATCATTTATCATATCATTATTCAATGAATATGATACAGTTAATTCCAAGGTCATCCAAAATTCATTTAAAGTGGACGTGCCCCACGATTTTATTTTTGTTTAATCAATGCATATGTTTAAAATTTGTATTTTTCAATAATGACATCTTTTGTCATAGGTGTTTACATAAATGTATATTGCATTTTTAGGAATTTATGTGACTATAGATATATCCAGAAAGAAACTTTATTTTCAAACTCGAACAATGTATACATATTGGTATCCATGACTGTATCCATGAAATTATTTTTTAGCTTTTAGTACATTTATCTGCACCATAAAACCGTTTATCTTAATTTTTTTTAATTTTTTATTATTTATTAGTATTTAAAGTGTTACAGAACTTTATTTATATACATATTATAAAATAAATACATTTAAAAATTTTATATGTATAAGCCAAACCCAAAACAACGGTTTTTCATTTTGTCCGTATGTTTGTGCTCGCAACGACTTAATCTCAGAAACGACTTAACCGATTTGGTTGCAGTTTTCGAAACTATAGTCTTGGTCTTCACTTAACAATTAGTGTTATTTCATTGAATTCGGTTAACAAATGAAGAAGTTAATATCTTATTTTCATGCTATCGAGGTAAGACATTTTTCAAAATTTAATTCTTGGTATACTAATATAACCTTTTCCAATCAAATTAACGAAAACTACTTGCTCTATAGTTTTATATTTCATAAAAGCGTGTTTTTTAACTATTTTTGTTTAAATATCACGTTGTTTCATTGTTACACGAGTTGCCACTTTGACTTTATCGGAAAAATCTGAGATAATACCTAATAGGCGCTAAGGATTTGGTTAATCTATTGATTATGTATTGGTTTTCAAGTTTTTTTTTATGGAAGAGGAGGGCAAACGAGCTGGCGGGTCACAGATGACTTGTGATCACCGCCACCCATGAACTCTTGCAACATCCGAGGATTTACAAGAGTGTTGTCGGCCATGTAGGTAGGAGTAGACGTCTTTTTTGAAGGTATCCATGTCGTACCGATCTGGAAATACCACCGAAGGAAGTTCGTTCCACAAGCGAGTGGAACGTGGAAAAAAGGTCCTTGAAAACCGCACAGTAGAGGATCGCCACGCATCCAGGTGGTAAGGATGATATTGGAGGCGATGGCGCGCTGTGCGGTGATGAAATTTGGCGGCAGGCATCAGATCGAATAGTTTTTAGGAACATTCCCCGTTGTAAATGCGATAGAAGACGCACAAAGAAGCCACGTCTCTACGCAATGCCAAGGAGTCCAGCCGTTCGCAAAGCACCGGGTCCCCGACTATCCGAACGGCTCTCCGTTGTACGCGATCAAATGGTAGAAGCTGATATTGGGGTGATACGGACCAGAGATGAGAACAGATCTCCATGTGTGGCCGGACCTGCGCCTTATAGAGAGCAAGTCTTTGGCCAGGTTTGAAATACTGCCTCGCTCTATTAATCACTCCCAATTTCTTCGAGGCCAACTTGGCCTTGCTCTCCAGATGACCACGACACTGACAATCGCTCGAAATGTCTAGACCCAGTATTCTGATACTTGGCGAGGTAATGAGGGGAGTGCTCTCGAAGAGCGGTGATACGACAAATGGGGTTTTCTTAGTGGTGAACGCGCAAACTTGCGTCTTTAGGGGATTGAACTGAACGTGGTTCAGTTCACCCCACTCAGAGATCATCCCCAAGGAAGTCTCTATATACCGGCACGGTATATAGAGACTTGTGCACGGCCGGAATTTACCGCTTCCCCAGTGCTGTCATCCGCATAACAATGTACGTTGGAGATATCCAACATATCATTGATGTGCAGGAGGAACAGAGTTGGGGATAGCACGCAGCCTTGGGGTACAACAGCGTTCACGGGTTTAGGGTCCGAGAAAAACCGTCGAGAACGACCTGTATGCTCCGCCCAGTGAGGAAGCTGGTGATCCACTTTCATAAACTCTCGGGAAGCCCATAGGAAGGTAGCTTCGAAAGAAGCCCTCTGTGCCATACACGATCGAAGTATAGTCTGGACATGGCGAAAGACGATCGAAGGCTTTCGCCATGTCCAGACTAACTGCCAGACCCTCTCCCTTGCTTTCAACAACAGCTGCCCAACGGTGTGTAAGATACGACAGAAGATCACCAGCCGATCGACCATGGCGAAAGCCATATTGCCGGTCATTGACCAACTGGTGATCCTCGAGGTAGGTTAGGAGCTGTTTATTGATGATGCTCTCCATTACTTTGGAGAGAAGAGAGGTAAAGGCGATATGTCTGTAGTTAGCTGGGTCCGAGCTATCACCTTTTTTAGGGATCGGATGGACAAGGGCACGCTTCCATGAGACCGGGACTACGCTTTTCAAGTAGGAGTACCGAAATAGACGCTTTAGCACTGGTGTCAACTCAGGGGCACATGTTCGTAGCACAACTGGAGAGATACCATCTGGCCAACTTTAATTTGTTCTAATAATTGCTAGATTTAGCTTTTTGATTTTCAGTATGTCCTATTTTCTTATATTCTTGTCAACAATAAACTATCTTGAATTTTTTATCGCTCCCTAGAAGAATACATTTTCAACTCCCTTAAACATACGTATAAAGGACCAATGGAAAGGATTACTTCCGCAGACGTGTGATTCTAAGATGCACCGTCTTGTTAGTAACCAAGAATTGGTTCAGGATGTTCTGCTTCAGATTATTAAAATCTTTAAACAAAAGTGATGAAATGTGGCTAAAATAGCCTACTGCTTATAAAAGTTGGTGATTTATATTACAAAATAGTTTTTTGTGTTAACTAATCAAGAAAAAAATTATGGCTATAGCTACTAATATTGAACTTCTTTACATCGAAACGCTTAAGTTTATTCACATAGGCTAATAACTAATAAGGGTTACTAAGAAGGTTGTTAAATAGGACCAGCTCTTGAGAGAAGAGGATATTAAATGTCCGATGTGCAATTAACTGACCAAACTGAACAATACTTAGATTATCTATAAGCTCAAGGTAATTAGTTTTCATAGTTTAATTTTTCGTGTCGTACCTAACTATACCTATCATAAATCATTATAAGTTCATTTTAATAGAATTTCATAGTCTTAGATCTCATTGCCCCGATAAGGGCCACAAATCAATACTAAATAAAGGAACAAAAAAAAATGTAAGTAAATTACCAAGACAAATAACGATATCAAATCCTATAGTCTAAGTACTCATTACTTAGTTCCGAAAACTTTGTGAAATGGACAACACGTGCAACAGTCCTCCGAGGCAACGAATTTAATTGGTAGGTACATAATAATATTATTTTTATTTTATTCAAAGGCTTTCTCTATCGGGGGTTTTATTTTTTTTTCTAATCTAAATAACCCATTAAAATCCTCTTTTTTTTACTGTAAATTGTCATATAAGGATTGAATTGGATTTGAATAATTTTGTTGCGATTTAGTTAAAATATCGGTAGTGTTCCTATGAAAGCCGGTGAGTCCTTGTAAGGTCAATAAAAAATAGGAAGGTTGGTCTTGCTAGGGTACATAGGCCTTACTAAGAACATTTACAAATCTTGGAAAAATGAACACTTCGTTTTTAGTTATAAACAAATACCGGCAATGTTGAAACTATATTTCATCTTTATAATATTACTATTTATCCGAATTATACAATCTTTTAAACCAGACCGTCATTTTGGCCTTACAAAGAACGAACCCGTACGAAGGCCATTGGTTAACTTTTTTTAGTAATTTTAACACGATATAACTCGTGGTATATAAGTTTAGTGCTGAGCGAAATATGAAGGGGATAGCAGCGCATCGATACTGTCCCGCGCGCAATACTACAGGCTGGGTCTCGGAGTTTTGCGAATTTGAAAAATTGATAAAAAACAAAACAAAACTAATACTAAAATTAATTTATTTTTAAATTAAAATTAACATTTGGGAAAATCATTTTTTGAAAATAACATCCTCCAGATGCTCACCATCCCGCTGCAAACATTCTTCGAATCTCGACTTCAAGTTGCCGAAAACTCGTTCGCACATGGCGCGTGGAATTGCGGCCATTTTTCCGTGGATATTAGCCTTCAACTGGGCAATTGAGGTCGGTTTATTACTGTAGACTCTACTTTTCATGTAACCCCACAGGAAAAAGTCTAGTGCGGTTAAATCCAGACTCCTAGGTGGCCATGGAATGTCACCTCGGCGCGAAACGAGTTTTCCAGCGAACTTCTCCTTTAAGACTGCCAAACTCTCGTTAGATGTATGGCATGTGGCGCCATCTTGTAGAAACCATGTCGCACTATTGTACCCTTGAAATTCTGACAGCTGCGGGAAAAAGAAATGGCGTAACATGGCTATGTATCGCTCAGTATTTACTGTCACAGAATTCCCTCGCTGGTATTCAAAGAAAAAGGGTCCGATGATTCCGTGTGCTGAAATAGCCGCCCAAACTGTCACTTTTGGCGAATGAAAAGGCTTTTGGTGTTCGAAACGTGTATTGTCTGAGGCCCAACAACGACTATTTTGTTTATTTACGCGCCCATTTAAGTAAAAATGGGCTTCGTCTGAAAAAAGAATATTGTCGAAGCTCCGATACCGCTCAAACATTGTTTCGACGAAATCACGTCGTAAATTGTGATCACTCGGCTTCAAATCTTCAAACTAGTTGAAGTTTATAGGGGTGCAATTTTAAATCTTTCTTCAAAATTTGACGCAAAGTCGATACAGAGAGCTCTGTTGATACAGAGAGCTCTGTTGATACAGAGAGCTCTGTTGATCGCTTCTTGATACAGAGAGCTCTGTTGATCGCTTGCGAGTTGATTGCCCAGGATTGCGTAGTACGGAAGCTCCGACTTCGTTTTTGTTTTCCTCTGACCTTGTTGTTCTTTTGGGCCCTTAGGTTACTGAATGAGGGTCGAACCGGTAGCCTCGAACTTTCTGACCCACGCCCTAATCAAACTTTCACTCAGACACTGTTTTTAGTCATGCAATCCATACTGAGAGCGAAATAAACGTCGAACAATAACGCACGAATCGGCATTTTGTTAATAAATTTCAACACGGAACGCACGCTGTTCACCCAACCATCATGAAGTGCTCCATCGCCACAAAATTTCCGAGAACCGTGCTACAGATCCCCACCTCCCGCACTCCGCTCCCTTACCCCACTCCAAAGCTATAGCGATTTTAAATTCGTACGCCTTCGTGGCCCTCCCTGTATTATAACTTAAATATTATTTTTTTATTTCAAATAGTATTGTAATATTATTATTACAATAAATATATTACACTATTTACACATTAATATATATACATATAATAAAATAAAAAAAACCTTTATAACAGCAAGATAACCCAAAACAATGGTTTTTCATTTTGTCTGTTTGTCTGTATGTTTATGCACGCTAATCTCAGACACGGCCTAAATTTTTTTGAATGCAGTTTTTGGGAATATATTGTCATGGGACTCACTTTACATTTTGTTTTTTTTAACAATCGGATAACAAATAAAGATGTTAATAATCTTTTATTGATGGCTTAACATTAAAAAAAATTATATACATACATAAACTAGAAATACTCTTACACGCAAAAACTACTTGATTGAGTTTGATTAAACTTTGAAGGTTTATAGTTTTTACATTCATAGGTAAGTAGGTATAGAGGGTACGTTCTATCAAAATCGAATCTACGCGTATAAAGTCGCAGGGACAGCTAGTTAACACATACATTACACAGTACGAGCTTTTTTTACCAGTTCGATCGCGTTAGAGTAAACTACGTATAACGTATTGTATGCAAAACCACCACCACCACCATGCAAATAAAATGAAATCAACTTCATCTTATTTCATACAGATCGAAGTGTACTCTAACGTGATCGAATTGGTAAATAGGCTCCCACTAGGAACAATGGTGGCTTTTATTTCTATCGTAAACACCGATCGCCACCCGCTGTAATCCATAGATATAGTTCTTTCGATCCTACCACTCCTGTTAAGAGGAGGGAGTGGTCAAATTCAAATTATCTTTATTCAAGTAGGCATTCACACGCACTTAGAATGAATCATTAGATAATGATTACATTCAATTGGTCATTAAAGTCAGTCCGTGGGTAAGCCACCACCAGCTCGTAATGCTGCTCTTCTGAGAAGAATTGGCCAGAAACTCAACTATTGTTATTTTTAAATGAGTCAATAATTCAGGTTTCACACATTTCGATCATCCAAAAACATTTGAATGTAATAATAAGATTTATTTAATAACTAGCTGTTGCCACTGACTTCGCCCACGTAAACTGTAACAAGCCTTATAATATTATTTTCGATTATTTTTGACGTATCTAACGATACCTCATATGTCAAAATCCGTGAAGTCGTTCAGGCTGTAACAAGGAACATAGAAATAGCATAATTGGCTATATTTATATCTACATAAATATATTTGAATAACATAACACTTATTCTAAAGTCATCGGCTAATAAGAAGGATTTTCACAAATACTTACGTGAAATTCAATTAACCAAACGGTTACCTAGAAAAAAACGTCTAAAAGTTAGTATTTCTATAGCCTATGTGTTAGTCTGGTGCATAAACTACAATATTGCCAAGTTTTATCAAATCCGTTCACTTGTTTTGGCATGATTGAGTAACAAACATCCATCCATCCAAACATTCGCACTCAGGGTTAATTGTAATTAATTTTCCACCTCTTGCAGACAGCTTCTCTACATCATTCCCAACAATATTTATTCTACTTGGTTAACTTTTACAAATCTTGATAAACAACAGAAAAAAACGAAACAAAACAATTTGCTCCTTCTTTTACGTATTACTCTGTATTTTGTAAGAAGTACTTAAAAGTTCAATGCCCGGGCGCCATACCTACGTTCAGATTTAAAGCCAGTTCAAAGGCAACGAATAAGTTTTTTATGGGTAAACTTACATTTTAAAAACTATTCATTTTAAAAAGTCGTAGAACAAATGTTGTTGGGATTGATGTAGAAAACCTGACTGCAAGAGGTGGCCAATTAATTACAAATAACCCTGTATATTAGTAAGATATACTTTTATTTTAGAAAACTAAGAAAAAAAAGATCTAAGATATTTTGTGGAATGTTTTTATATATGTGTACACTCAAACCCATAAAGGATATGTTAACTTTTTGAAGTCGAAATTTAGGTGCTACGAGTTTCTTTTTTGTATTTATATGTATGTCTGTCGCTGTTTTTAATATAAGTATTTAAATTTTGGCGTATATAGGAGTATTATTAAAAATGTATTGAGAAGCGACTATGAAAATACCTATTTCTTTAAAAACATCTTTCAGGGAATTACTAGCTTTTAAGTTACAGATAGTGGTCAATCAAGCAAAAGACAGTACTTCTACTAACCCGTGGATTTTTTTTTCGAAAATGACGAATACATGACAACAGCGTGAAGCTAATAATAATAATAATAATAATATTAATTAATTCAGTAATGCAACATGAAAAATAAAAAGAAAAAACCAAACCAAACAAAAATGTTACCAAAACTAACAACCAAAAATAAGTAATAAATAAGAGAACTGTGACAATTGGCACTCGATGATCCGATGATCACCAGGAGTAAAAACGTCAACGCACGCCAACCACCGCAGCCCGTCGCACCGAGCAGCTCCACGTCATCAGAGGAGGAGTACGCAACTCCTCCTGAGAATGTCGTGTCGAGCAGTGACGACGAGCTGCCGCCTCCAGCGCCGCGCCGAGCACCAGCGCCGCACCGAGCACCAGCGCCGCGCCGAGGGAGGCCACCGCTGCCGCGCTTGGGGCCTACTGGGGCATCCGCTCCGCGTTCGGCCCCCGCCGTCGGTGGTGCAGTGCGCCGCATGAAATGGACGCAAAATATAAACGAAAATGTCATGCGAGCGTACTATAGGGCGACAGAGGGTGGAACTAACCTCACTGCGTGGCGAACCCGTTTGCTATCTTTGTTTCAGATTCTTGAACCAGAGTTGACCGTTTCGGCCCAACGACTATCGGATCAGGTGCGGTTTATTCAACGTAATCGTGCGTTGGATGACTCCGCACTTGACCGGCTTCGCTCCGAGGTGACAATCTCTGCATCCACCACCGAAAGCATCCATTTGCGAGCCCAGTTATCGTCCGCTCCTTCGGTGGCAGGGTTAGTGGATGGAAATGCTGATATGGGAGGCGTTGAGATTACAACCGTAAGTACCCAAGATAATGAGCAATTAAGGAGGACTTTGGAGGATGCGATTTTAGAATTTAAAGACATACCAGCCCGCGACAGGCCACGGTTACCCCGTTTTCCCACGCATAGACGTAATATGTCGCTAGTAATGGCTCTAGACTGCATGCTAGACTCTTATCTTCGTTCTAGCAATAATCTCACTGATACCCATTCAATTCTTTATTGTGCAACTGTTGCAGCGTGCCGCTCCGCCCGTGTCAGATTTCCTGAGCCTGATAGGGTGGTGCGGTCCACTGAGGACACACCCGCATGGCAGATGAGGATTGAACGGCGTATCAGCGCAGCTAGGGTCATTATTGGCATGTTAATCTGCTTCAGATCGGGAAACATCCGGCCGAGAGTCATGCGTTATGTTACACAGGCCTTTGCCGGTACTGGCATTAGACCTCAGGATTACATGGCCTATGTAACAGAATGTATAGACTACCTGAAGCAGAAAGTTTGTGCGTGGGCAAATCGTATCCGTCGTTATAAACAACGTGTAAATAGGTATAAGCAGAATCGCATATTCCAAAGTGACCAAAGAAAGGTTTATAGAAGCTGGGAGGAATCTGCTACGAGTGTGATTGATGGGCAGTTATCAAATATGGAAGAAATGTTCACATTTTGGAAAAATATTTGGTCGGTGCCTATTAATCACAACGATGGTGGCTAGATGCGTGTTGTTGAGCGCGCGTGTGAACACCTGCAGCCAATGGAGGCTATATTTATAAGCCCAGATAATGTCAGGGATGCGATCCGTTCGACCCATAACTGGAAAAGTCCTGGGCCGGACGGATTACATAACTTTTGGCTCAAATGGCTGCGGTCTTCACACGAACGTTTGGCTGGGCAATTCCAGGAAGCCATCGTGTCCGGATCCCTACCATCTTTTATGACAACAGGAATCACCTTTCTGCTCCACAAGTCTGGTAGTATCACGGATCCAAAGAACTTTCGACCTATCACGTGCTTACCAACAATTTATAAGCTTCTTACATCCATTTTGACTTTAAAATTAAACACACATTTGTATGCAAATAGCATTTTAGATCCCGCTCAAAATGGATGTAAGATTGGGTCTCGTGGTACTAAGGAGCTCCTCCTTATTGACATGGCCATTAATGAAAAGGTTCGCCGAGGTAAGAAGGGTCTCTCCGCCGCCTGGATTGATTATAAAAAGGCCTATGATTCGGTACCTCATACATGGTTGAGACGAGTAATAGAAGTGTATAAGATTGACACAGATATATGCGCTTTTCTTGATTCATGTATGAGGCAATGGACAACGGTCCTTTGTCTTCCAGGGGGCGGAGGAAATCTTCTTACTTCCGAACCTGTAAGGATTGAGCGAGGTATTTTCCAGGGTGACGGTTTGAGTCCTTTGTGGTTTTGCCTAGCTTTGAACCCCTTAAGCGCGTTGCTTAGGGACTCAAAGCTGGGCTTTCGCTTTCGCAGAGGGGGTGAGATCATTTCTCATCTTTTGTATATGGACGATCTCAAATTATTTGCACCAAATAAAGCAGATCTGGTATCATTACTAAACGTTACGCAAACGTTTAGTAATGACATTAGGATGGAGTTTTGTGTAGATAAATGCGCGGTTGCACATGTGCAGAGTGGCCGAGTTGTAAATAGCGAATATTTACAACTCTCGGAGACAACGTCCCTCAGATCCCTCTCCGAAACCGAGTGCTACAAATACCTTGGTATGTCGGAATGCTTAGGCATACTAAGTGGGGACATTAAACAGCTAGTGAAGGAACGCTTCTTTAACCGCTTGACAAAAGTTCTAAAAAGCCTTTTGTCAGGAGGTAACAAAGTGCGTGCATTCAACAGTTGGGTAATGCCCGTGCTGATGTATACTTTCGGCATATTAAGGTGGACTCAGACTGAATTAGATGCCCTGGACCGAAAGGGCCGAAAACTATTGACAATGTATCGCATGCATCATCCGCGCTCATCAGTGATGAGATTGTATATTCCACGGAAGTGTGGGGGTCGTGGCTTCCTTAATGCCAAAAACTTACACAACCGTGAGGTATGCAATCTTAGGGAATATTTCCTTCATGCTGAGTGTGGAATGCATCGGAACATTGTTGCAGTAGATAATGGTCTTACACCGCTCTCCTTAGCCAAAGATAACTGGCATAAACCGGTAGTACTTAGCACTGACGACCGTATAAGTATATGGAAGAGTAAGGAGCTTCATGGACGGTTCCACCAGGCACTTTATGGGCCTGATGTAGACCTTCTGGCGTCCGTGGCTTGGCTACGCTTTGGTGATCTCTTTGGTGAAACCGAAGGTTTTGCTTGTGCAATTGCTGACGAAGTTGTCAAGACGAACAACTATCGGAAATACATAATAAAGGATGGCACTGTTGACATATGTCGTGCGTGCCACCAACCAGGAGAATCCATCAGACATGTTATTTCCGGTTGTTGTCATCTTGCCAATGGAGAGTATTTGCACAGGCACAACCAAGTAGCCAAGATTATCCACCAAGAACTTGCTCTTCGATACGGTCTTGTACCTTTTGAAGTGCCCTATTATAAGTACTCACCGGAGCCAGTTTTGGAAAATGGTCATGCTAAGCTCTATTGGGACCGATCCATCATAACGGACAGGACTATTGTAGCCAATAAGCCTGATATCGTGCTGGTAGATCGGTTAGAGCATTCTTGTTGATATCAGTGTCCCGTGTGACGCTAATCTTGTGAAAGCTGAGAAGGACAAACTGTCAAAATACTTGGACTTAGCTCACGAGATTACCGACATGTGGGATGTTGACTCAACAATAATTGTCCCGATGGTAGTTTCCGTCAATGGTCTTATAGCGAAGAGTCTCGATCATCATCTCAAGAGGCTCTCACTAAAAAACTGGATCAAGGGTCGGATGCAAAGAGCAGCAGTTTTGGGTACGGCACGCATTGTGAGGAAGTTTCTTTCGCTGTCGCCCTAACCACCGACGGACTGGTCGTAAGGCCCACGTCGGCGGGATACTGTTTTTTATATTTATATTTAAAATGTTGTTTTTTTAAATGTTATATGTATAAATGTAAATAATAAGATTAAAATAAAATAAATGAATAATAATAATTATATCGGGACAAATTACACACATTGATCTAACCCCTAAGTAAGCAAATTATTTGCTTGTGTTAAAGGTGTTAGACAACGATACAAATACATAGAAATACACATATAAATACTGAGAATATATTTAATAAACGATCAAACCCAGAAACACAGACATCTATGCTCATCACATAAATGCCTGTCTCTGCCGGGAATCGAACCCGAGCCCCATTGCGCCGTGACACGTTAGGCGTCTGCGCTAACCACTCGACCAACGGGGCGGTGAAAATGCTAATGAGAAATAATATTGTTCATTGTACACCCAGATCAACAATTACAACAGAACAAAAGTACAGAAGAACAACAAACAACAATACATAAAGAAAACAAAAAAAAATCATTAATAATTATTTCATCCATTGGGTATCTTTCAAACAGACAAAAAAAACAATCTTTATATCATTAGAATATCTTGTCCGGGCATAAGTTCCGCCTAAGGACCCCGATGGCTAATCCGGCCCGGCTAGTTGAGTGTTCATTAATGATAAGGGGACGGTAATGTAGATAGAAACCCAGATAAAAAATTTGAACCTATTTACGGACGGGAGATATTTGAACCTATCTACGGCGCCCATTTCTTTGTTCGTTGTGAAATAATAGTTTGAATTAGGTACCTAAATAATTTAAGAATTTTAGTCAGGTGGTCTTTTAGGTTTAGTTTTCTTTCGGTAGGTACTTGCGTAATTTGATTCGTAACCTTATTGGTCAATTGTATTTCACTTTCTATCCAAAAAAATAAGCTAGTTTTTTGATTTACGTTTAAATTAATTTTATAAATAAAATGAGCTTATGTCTATGAAGTTTTAACGAGGTAGCTTTGAATTGACACAATGAGGCGTCTAAGGTTTTTTATTTGATGCGGGTACAATTAATGTTATCAAAACATTGTTTTGTACCACCACAAAGATAATTCCTATAAATTTGGTCGATAGGTATTCATAGACCCGTGCGTAATCGAATTTTCCGTGAAAATCAAGTTATCAGGATGCCGGTTTACTTAGTATGTAATTGGTATTTTGTGGCGTCGGTCGTTCAGTGGGCAATGTTAACGTTCACATGCATTCGAACCAAGGTTAGTTTACTTATAAAGTAAACGAGGCTTTATAACGCGCTTTACAGTTTACGGAGTAGTTTTAGTTGTGTTATAAAGCCTCGTTCTGAGCAGACGTGTCAGTTGGTGAAGACAAACATTACGCTTCTTTCACTTAAAAACAGTATATCAATGGTGGTTACAAAGAAAATTAATATCACAGTGTGAGGTTACCACAGTTATTACATCTTTAAGTAAGTGTATAATAATAATTATCAGCTAAAATGTATTTTAATTTTTTAATATGTTATACCTTCACATGCTAAATCTAAACACTCAATTGCACACGTTAGTCGGTTTTGTTTTGCTGTTGTTATAAAGAGCAATAAATATATACCTTTTACCTACGAATATAAATATAATTATATGAGTTGACACTGTAAAAAAACAAAACATGTATATTATCTTTTTAAAATATTTTATTATTTGAGGCTATTATCAGAACAGAGATACTTATTTGATTAAAAAGTTCGTGATCTTTGTAATCCGGTAGTGACACAGGGGTCTAGGTTAGCACTTATAAGAGATTTCAATAATATTGTAAATTCAGTATCCATACATTTACTTATGTGTAATTAGACATATCTTTACTTATGAGTATGTGCTAACTTTCATTAAATTATTTAATCAGTGCTAAACATGTTAATTAAAATATTATGACACCAGTTCAATGCTTAGCGACGACGCGACGTCCAAATATATAAGTAGATATTTGTAAATTCGTAAGTAAATCATTATAATTATTATGGGTAGAACTAAAATAATAAGTTCTGTTCAAAGTTTATTTGTATTTATACAGCATATTAATTGTTATAGTTTTTTATTTAAAATTTTGAATTGTTATGTTATTAAAATCTATTTTTAAATGAAATTAGAATACCGGATTCTCTGACTTTAAAACATATGGGATCAACGTAGTTATTTTATTATTCCTAACCTACAATTAATATTTAGTATAGTTGACATTTATTTTGAACCTTAAATCAGCATTTATTTTGAAACCTCAAAACAATATTTTAAATCACAATTCAACATATTTATTCATCTAGCCAGAAGCCACAAGTAACATACACAACAACAAGTAACAGTAAGTATAACAGCCTGTTTATAACAAACAAACAATGATATGATAAACCGAATAATTCGGCCGAATGTCCGGTTCGGTAAAGCTTAAACCGAATAGTATTCGGTTATTCGGGGAACAAATATTCAGCGCTTCTCCACTTAATATAAACCAGATAAATTAATTCCTATAAGTTTACGCCACAACACCCCAAATCTAGTCTTAATCCTTCCAATGGTTTAGTTTTATTGTAATTATAACCGAAATCAGGTTATGTCAGACACAGATTAAAATAAGATAATTTTCCAGAATAAAATGTATCCTATATTATAACTATATGCTATATTCACACAAAATTTCTTAAACAGACCGTCCCACTGGTAAACATACAAAACTCTCATAAATATAATTTCCATAAAAACAAAAATACGTTTTATTGGTTTGGTCTAAACCCCTAGATATGTTCTAAGTATCTTCAATGCAAATGAATAATATTTAAAAATTTATTATAGGTACACATTATATACTTATTAGTAAACAATAATGTAACAAATAAAATAATCAAAATAATAGGTACCTACTTAATCAATTCAAAACTGTTGCTAACTATCTTTCAAGTTTCAACATTACAAGTATTAGTAAATAAGTACCTATACCCAAATATGATGATCATTGTAATTTAGGCAAACAGGATATGGATATTTTACTTACCTTTTATTATTATAAGAACTGATCTTATCTACTTATATATTTACGTTAAGGAAGGAATTTCTGATTTTAATTATTCTGTATACTTCTGAGCTTAAATGATTTAATAATTTCCTACAGTTGTTTACCTGTACCCTGGACATCAACTAATATTAAGCTATTCGTTTTTTTCAGAAAATGACACGAATATTATCAAATGTCGTCGTATGCATCTTACTTTGTTTTTTTGTAATTTGTCAGGGACAAGCTGACAATGAAATTGGGTAACGTTTTTTTTTAATATAAATGTAATATACCTAAATGTAATGACAATAATATTAGTAATAGTAATAAAATAAACCTTCTTTCATTATAAATTCTTAGTCCAGCAGGCAATTAATTATGTATTTGAATTTGCTGTCGAATCTTTTGTCGAAAGTTAATTAACTTTTTACTTCAGGATTTCATTAACGGCAGACGAAGTAGAAAAAGATGTTTTGGCGAATGCTGTTAACGACTTTGGTTACAAATTAGTGATTCAGATGATTAATGAGAATGAAGAAAAGAACATTGTAATTTCCCCTACCGGCATTGCGGGTAAGTTTTATGATAATCGGAATGTCAACTTAAGGACCCGTAAGTTTCCAGTACATATCTATTGAAACAAAACAGGTTATTAAAAAACAATTATCCGTTAAAAGCCGTGAAAATTTATTGACTTTTCACACTGATGTGGGGGTGCCATTGGATCTCCTAGGTAAATAGAATTGGGTTAACCTAGCTTTGGCTCGTCTTGGGGCTGGACACGGTCGATGATGGTCGAGTCGGGTTTTACACCTGATTCCCTGAGACCGAGTCCTCCCAGAAGGGGGTCTCGGCCCCCTTCAGAGGCAGCAGGCTTGGGTAGGGGGAAGGGGATCCCTCCACAATCTTTCAAGCCTGCGAAAAAGGGATGGGTGCTCTTCGTTGCGGTGCCCTCTCCGTGGATCACGTCGGGGCATCGCGGTGAGTGCGAAAGCGATCCCGTGATGTCCCATTATGACGGCGGCGGCAACCGTCAGGTTTAATGAGTAGGAGTCTCACATAACCACCTCCATCATCCCCTGGATGGAGGTGTGTGTCATGAGGATTCCTAAAATTAAAAAAAAAAAAAAAGCTTTGGCTCGTCTTGTGAGTTTTTTTTATAAGATCTTACCGCCAGACTTAATGGAATGATTTGAAGTCACACTGATGTATGGATGCTACTGGATCTACATAATACATAAAGCTGAGTACGTAATGCACAGTACATATTCCGTAGTATCTACTATGTACAAGTTCGTAATAAACTCAAAACTAACATAATGATCCTCTTAAGCTCGGGGCAAACACCTCAATAGGGAATATGCATAAAATTTAAAATAGTCTCAAATATTTTTTTTCGATTACTTATTATCATCTTATTATAATAAAAACATTTTTTTTTCTATTTATTAATCCTTTAAAGCTATAAAATAATTTGTGAAAAGTGTAAATTAAGGGAGCGAAATTCAAACTTCCAAAACGCGCCACCATTGGTGGAAAGGAAATGTGACGTCATTTGACACGCTATTCAAATTATCGGCGTCGAAGTTCATATTGTGGTATTAGTGTTACTGAGAAAAATAAATAATTGAAACCTATATTTTCGTGCTTTCGGCTTAAGCACGAAATACAAAAAATTTGAATTGGAATACAAAAAATACTTTGTCGGGTGTTTTTCTAATACTATTTTTACACTCCGGTACTTTACAATACTTGTAAGATGGTTTTTATCTTCTTCCATGACTTGTAAAGCAATTAAAACCAAAAATATGTATGAAGTAATAAAAAAGTTCATAGAAAACATTCACTGGACGTGTCATCTGACGTCACGCAAAGCGCGCGCAAAATGACGGCGTTTGAACGGTTCCAATTTACTCAATGTTTTAATTTTCACTTTGAAAAAAAGCTAGAATCTTTTCAAGCCTATTTATATTTTCTTCTACGATATAAAGAGGTAAATAATTAATTTACGTCAAAAATAAACATGAATATTCCCTATTCGTCTAGACTCTAGATTCTAGAACATCCAGTGTTCATTTTAAAGTCAGTAAACAGTGTCTATAATTCTTATATCATGTAATCTACACCTACATATAATAAAATTGTCACAGATCGATTTCTTTACATAAAAATATTAAAAAAAATATTGAGAAGACTTTATAAGAGCAAGAGAACCCATAACAATGGGTTCTTATTTTGTCTGTTTGTCTGTATGTTTGTGCACGCTAATCTCAGAATGAGATTAACCGGTTTGAATGCAGTTTTCAGGAATATATTGTCATGGGCTTCACTTCACATATGGGGTTTGTTTATATAAATCGGTTAACATATAAAGAAGTTAATAATTTCTTATTTTCGTACCAATGCGGTAAGACATTTTTTCAAAATTGAAATAGTGGTTCTCACCTCAGGGCATAAAATTACCTTTTACAAAAAAATAAATAAATAAATCTGTGAATAAAACGTACACAAAGATTATTATAAAGATTATTAGTAAGTATGTTTATTATAACCGCACCACCTACCAGTATTGTTTTTTTAATTTCCTAACCCTAAGGTCGTCTGGAAGAAATCACCGTTAGGCGATAAGGCCGACTTTTGTACTTTACAATGTATTTTCTTTATATGTATTACTTTTTTTTTTTCATGTATTGTGGTGTGCATTAAAGAGTATAAATAAATAAAGATATAAATATAAATTAGAAATACTCTTACACGTACAAACTACTTGACGGAGTTTGATGAAACTTTAAAGGGTTATAGTTTATACATTAGTATGTACCTACTTACAAAGTTATGTTTTATCGAAATCTATGTGTACGAAGTCAGGCACAGCTAGTAGTATAATATGTATCCACCTACGAGTCATAGAAAAGTAATTTAAAAATAATTTAACTATTGAAAAATATAAAATAACCATAACTTCACACTATAAAAAATTGTTTCATTCACTTGTGTGTAAACAAACTTCCTCAAGGTGGTGATGCGATTTGATACCGATCTGTTTTGGAAACGCGTCCTTAGCAGACTAAGTAATAGGCAGGTATTTATATGTGTGTTTGTTCAGACACATAAATCATGAATCATCTGTCCTCTATAAAATGGTCAGAATGACACCATTGCCTCTGTTATAAAGTCCTTAACCGATAGACAAAATAAGGTAATTCATATGAGCGCAATTTTGCCCTCTGTATACTTTATATTACATAAGTATCGGTAATTCTGTTAAAAGTAAGTTTTGATAAAAAATTTAAAAATTAATTGCTCAGTATTTAACATTAGGTAGGTACTACGACGTCTTTTAAATAAATAAAATAATCTAAATTATTTATATGAATGGCATAAGGTAAATGTTTACAGGTTTGCTAGCCATGAGTCTGCTGGGCAGTGTGGGGAGGTCGTACGACGAGCTTGCGGAGACGCTCGGATTCTCTCAAGGTAACTTCGTAATAACTAGTTGTGTTAATAAGAAATATCTGAATTCTTGGTTAATTTTAACAGTTAATTTATACGTATAATAAAATGGTAACGTGGTGAAATCACTCAGACCGCGGCCCTCAAATTGGTTTTATCTGAATTAAATTTGGTCTGACGATAGCTTTTTGTTTAAGACATCATAAAATAATAATAATATGTTTAGGATAAGCGAAAATCGCTAATTATTTGGTACCAACTGATTAAATACAACGTAATATGAGATATACAACTAGGTACACGGATTTTGTTAAAATTGTGTGTGGGATTCATAAAACATAGTGGAAATATGAACCCTATTATTCAGTCACCTGGTTGATGTAAAAATCAACAATTAATACCCACTTAATAAACCTAATAAACACAACATAATTAGCGTAAAATTCAACTCAAACTTGTAACACCGCAACGCAAAATTCTCCTAGATGACTTAGTTCACCTTGGAATAAAACAATTATGTGGTTTTCCTTTTACGTTGTTATTGTTTAAAATTAATAGTTGCACGTAAAGATTTAAGCTTAAACTACCACAAAATTGTAACCGCAGACAAAAATAAAATAATGATATTAGCTGTATTTTCATCCCAGACTATTATTATTACAAGTACCATTCCTGCTTTTAGATGTACGCATTAATCGAAAGAACCATGAGCTTTTTGGTGATTTGTTAAGGAATTTAAACACATATAACACAACTAGTAAGACGATGTTCACCGACGGACTCTTCATTGACGGGAAATCTAAACTCCGAGAGGCGTATCGAAGTTACTTGGCAAGAGTATACCAAGGTGACGCCATAGGTGTGGACTTCTCGGACAGAAATACAGTTAGAACATTGATTAATGAGTAAGTACTAAGTACATTCATATCCAAATGAACGGTACATTGTCATTGAAAACAAAACCATTGTTCACTAAATCATTATCTCTCAATGTCCATGGCAATCCCGTTAGGTATTGAAAATAGACAGCCACACTTTTTTTTTCACACGTTATAACAATCGAGCGTTCTAAATACATACGCTTTGCATTATATTACGGTCTCGAAATCTAGATTAACAGATTAAGTCATTTTTGACCGTATTAACTTTGAGAAACCCGTTCTCTTTTTAGCCGCAGCTTGATTCTTTTTAAATATTTTTTAGCTGGGTCAATAATAACACAAAAGGGAAAATCACAGATTTCTTAAAAGAACCTCTGCCGGCTGAAACGCAGGCAGTGTTACTGAGCGCCTTGTATTTTAGCGGACAGTGGGAAACCCCGTTTGTACCTGAATACACTTTGAAGTAAGTTTAAACAAATTGCATAGTGATTGGTAATTCCAACTGACTAATAGATAAATTTAGAGTTCTTGAGTGAAAGATTTAAGGTACATCATTTCAAAATGTTTTTAGGCGACATAACGGTCATCATTATATAGGTAAATATAACGTAAGAATTATTTGATGGGTCCTCTCTTGATTTTATAATATATGTAATATAGATATTTTTATAAATATTAAAATTTATGTTTTAAACGTGCTATATATATTTTTGGAACTACCAGTCGAATTTAATTATTTTTTTATTTAGTAATACATATATTTATGAAAATAATAACCCAAAAAGAGGGTTATTCGCTGTAGATAACTTATATATATATTAAACTACGAATATTACAAGCAGTTTATACCTAGTCTTGCCTTAAATATTGTAACAAAGATTGTTTTTTTTTAATTGCAAATAACATTTATTACTTTTACATTGTGTTAGTTTAATACACAAATATAAAACAATAAAAAAAATAAAAGCTTATTCGAGGTGGTGTCTATAGGCTGCAATACAGTCATTTAAACGTTGAGGCCACTTATCAATAAGAGCACGCGCTCTTTCCATGGGGAAATTCTAGACTGCCAATCGTATGGATTGATTTAGTGACTCCAAATTATCATGGCGTTTAGAGCAAGCTGTACTCTCTAAACCTGACCATAAATCATAATCTAGCGGATTAAGATCGGGACTAGACGACGGCCCGTCTTCAGCTCTAATGAAGTCCGAGACGTTCGCTTCCAACCAAGACTGCGTGAACCGAGCTTTATGACCCGGCGCGCCGAGTCTTGCTGGAAGGACCATACATGGTTATTGAACATGGTGTTATTAAGGGGCTTAACTTCTTTCTGAAGATTGGTATCTTGATAAACTTGTGCCGATGTTTTGATACCTTTTTCACAAGAATATGGCTCAGTCACTCCTTCATAACTAACACCCCACCAAACCATCACTGAAGTCGGATAATGCCCACGTTGCACTCTGTCGACTAATTACGAAGTTTCCTTAGAGCTTTGAGAATAAATACGGTCATTTTATTTCTTAAAATTGTAAAAAATTTCTCATCCGTAAACAGAATTTTTCTGTGACCTCCCTTTGCGTCCCGCTTCATTAGTTGTTTGGATTTTACTACCCTATTCATTTTTAATTTATCAGTTAAGAAATGACCAGTGCTCTCTTATAGGCTGCATTTCTTAAAATACGCGACATGGTTCTAGGTGCTATCTTCATTTCCCGAGATAAAATCTTTTGCTTTCGGACAGGATTTCTTCGAATTCTATCCCTTACTGCTTTGACCACCTTTTTCGTACGAACACTACGTGGACGGCCAGATCTTTCTCTGTCACAAACAGAGGAAGTTTCATTGTACTTATTAAAAGCCCGGTACAAAAAACATTTGACTAATACCAAGTGTATGGAGAGTTTTAAAAATTGAATTTGTCAACATACCTACTTTGTGTATAAAATCACAGCGATTCTGTTCTCTTTATCACCCTGATCCATTTTAATATCGCAAAATATTGTACAATGTAGGTATTGGCTCCAAAATGAGAAAACACAATGAACAATAGTATAAAAATGACAGATTCCAAATTCAAATGTAATATTTTTTATTGTAACAGTATTTACGGCCAGACTAAGTATAAATATAGAAGGTAAAAATAAACCGATTAGGGCAGTGATGCGAACCCGCGACCTCTGGGACTCTGGGAGGTCGCTGGTTCGAATCCCTGTCCGTATCGGTTTACTTTACATTCCATATTTATATAAATTTTATTAAGATTAACATGATTACATGTTTTTAGATGTTTTCAAACATTACAAGCAGTATTAAAAAATAAATATCAGAAGTATTTTCATTACAAGCACTAAGCAGTATTAAAAAATAAATATTAGCAAAATTTGCATGCTGGTTCCATCAATGTTGCCATTATTAATCTTAAGCTATTGTTTCTTACGTGTTACGTCCTTCTGTAGGACCAGCGTATGTTATAATAACATAACTTGTGCTATAATATTACAGAATGCCTTTCACAAGAAGCAAGGATGAGGTGATGGCAGACATGATGTTGAATTTAGGAAACTTTAAATATGTGTTATCATTAGAAGACGGTAATTTTTTCTTGACGATTTTTATAAGTATTTTAAGCTAATTTGGCGTTTTTTAGTTTTTTAAGCTATACTGATTTTATATAAGATGAGCGTTATTGTAATTAGTTTTATATCCATATCTACCCCAAATGACTTTACATTCTGCTATATGTAGGTATATGTAGTAAGTATATATTTTTATTGATGTGTGTTAAATTGAATATTTAATAATTAATTTTATTTTGATAACATTGTAATGATCTACTAAAAACTGTATTTTATCTTCATTTATCAAGACATTAACATATATATCTGTGTATATGCATTTAAAAATAATCAATGACATGTCTTAAATTTTCAATTCCTTTGTGTGTAAAATTATTTTTAATTTTGATTTTTTTAACTTATTATTTCAGACGCCCATATGTTAGCTTTACCTTACAACGACAGTACTACAACCATGTATGCTCTAAAACCTAAACATCCTGAAAAACAGAATCTAAGTGAGTTATTAAATCGTCTTAGTTATTCAAGAATAAACAAATTAATCGACGAAATGTCCAGTCGAAAATCCATAATAAGATTTCCTAAAATGGATCTGAAGGCTGCTGCGAACTTGGAAGGTCCTTTAAAACAATTGGGTATCAATTCCATATTTGTCCCCGGACAAGCGAATTTCGCCTTAATGATAGACGGCAAAAAAGACGAAAACAAAACGGAAGAGGAAATAATAACAAGAATAAATGATGGAGATTCTTTAGCAATAAACAATTTAAGAAAATTTATCGATGCGCTACCTAATCCTGGTGTCTACGTAGATTCAATTCTTCATGACGTTCGAATAACTATAGATGGTATGTTGAAAGTAATCTTATCTATTAAAAAAATAACTTTTATATGGGATATGTTAAGGCGTCATTTGCCTTGACCGTAAAAGCCTATCAAAGGCATCCAAGGCAAACAATTTTGACAGTATGCAAATATGTCATATTCTTAATTTTTTTATTTAGATACATGAAATATTATGGCACTACTTCTTTCTCCTTGCTGTTAAAATGAGCTTTACGGTACACGGAACTAATCCTACCTTCCTCTTTTTAAATTGTACAATCTATAGAATGATAAATTTATCGATACGGGCAGGATTCGAATCCGCGACCTCTGGAAAATAGTTCCGTTGCTTTAACCAATTGGGGTGCTGTATCGCCACCAGCTTTGATGAGTTTCCATTTTATACATAATTGTCTTTATCATGTAAAACTTATTAAAATTTAAAATAAATCTACAAAGTTTGTTCAATATGAGCAGGATTAAATATTTTGTCTGACATTGACTATGAAGTACTGATTCTATATTTTGCTCTGTATTAATCAGATAAGATATACAATATCTTTTCTTTCAGAATATGGGACCGAGGCAGTTGCTGCAACAAGCGGTATTCTAGCAAGATCTGCCGAGATGTTTTATGCAAATTCACCATTCTACATATTTATTAGAAATGAGAAAACCAAACTTGTAACTTTCAGTGCTGTCATATTTGACCCAACTAGTTGATAGTATGAAAGAACTTTACCTAATAATTCGCATAATGCTTATAATATTGCTTATTGATTATAAATTATATTACATTTATTTTAAGTTACTCAACTTTAAACAGGAGTACAATATAATAATTTGAATAGTGTTCATTTTCTAGCACGAAGATAGCCTGATAGATTTTATATTTAAATATATAAACCATGGCTGTATCATCTAATCGGTGATTTATGCATTTAGCTATATTTAATAATAATAGGAGTGTTTATAGAAAATAAAGATTATATATATATATTTCATTTAATTAAAAATATTATTCTTATACATACACTTAACAATGCATCTGTTCTAGTAACATAGAATTTACCGGTTTTCACGCAGTTTTTCTAATCTGTCGTTAAGAGTTTGTTTCCATTGATCTTCGGATATACACTGTGCCCATTCGGGTATAGCTGCTTGTGGCAATGCAAAATTTGCCATTATGGACATCACCTAAAATCCAAATAGATTAAATTACCAAATAAAAAAGAAATATAAATGTAAATATATTTGCCTATAATCATCTAGTATTAATCAGAATTTGCCCTACTAGTTTCGAACTCATTCGGGGTTCCTATTTATGAATTGAGCTGAGTTCACGCCGCGAGTCCACCATGCTTTGAGCTCATGACTAGGTACCCCCAATGGGTTCAAAACTAGTAGGGCAAATTCTGATTAATACTAAATGACTATAGCCGGGTAAATATATATATTTAATAATCATCACGAAAGCTAAAATACAAAAATATAAATATATTTACAAAAAAAATTAAAACCGCGAATAATTAAAAACTTATAAAGGCTAAAACAAAACCTACTCCCATTTCAATTTCTTATGCAAAACAAATTTTCCAGATTGGTAGCTTGCAATCAGTAGTTAAATTGTGAGTTAAATTTTAATAAGTGTTTATTTTATCTATTCATTCTTTAAAAACTCGTTAAAAGTACCCGTGTTAAAGTTGTACTAAAAGTTACAGTGCCTTACTTGGATCATTTGTTTTCAGTCGATAAAATATAAATTTCCTTGGTAGAATGTGTACAAAACTAAAGTGAAACTTAAACACATAAAACTAAAATATAAACCTAGTAAATATTATAAGGTAACTAATAGTTTTAAAGACCTGTTGTGCCTTTTCAGTGTCCATATGTATAGGATCAGTAGGACGGGGTACACTCCATACTGCTCTGGTAAGAGCAGCTGCCACTGGCTCTATCGGAGGCACATTGTCCGCTGGAATTTCTTGCGTTTCTGTTATCTATAGAAATCGTTTATTTCTTTTGTATGTATCCATATCAATGTAATATTTATGTACTTTTAAGACAGAAATTTTACGTTTTAAATCAAAACTTATGTTCACTTACATCAGTCGTTTCGTTATCAGTATCATGATCTGACACAACAGCTTCAAGACCTTGGGGCAGGGGTTCGTAACCGAAGTGCTCATTTTGTTCATCATCGCTATCTTCGTTACGTCCGTCATACATGAGGTGATGTCTTGGTGGAGGAGTAACATCCTGTGGTGAGTTGTCAGGAGGATCGGGACCTTCACAAACCATTTCAACAGTCAGCCAAAGTCACTATATTGTTTTAAGTTTCAAATTTATGTTTAATATAAATAAAAGAAATACGAGTTTACAACAATTGTTATTAATTATAACAATATGAATAACATAAATATTTTTGAAAATTGACGGCTAACTAGGGATGCGTCATGCAACTTACGGACTGAGAACGATTAATCAAAAAATCAAAATTTTAATCGATGTATAATACTAAATTTAGTAACTCGATGAATATCCAATTCTTTTTATCTGTTTACTCCAGCATGAGCGACCCTCCCTGATCACCGGGTTACCTGACCACTCCAGCATTATATTATTTAAAAAAGGATTTTTAGATGAAAGAGTGAATTCTTGTTAACATAAATTATGTGAACCGAATAATAAAATATATTTTTAATCTATTACAATAGCAAGCCCGGCTTCATTCCAAAAAAATAATAAAAAGATATAGAAGGTTTATATTTTATTTACAATTACTTGTTTGTAATAAACCCTTAATATTGCTGAATATAGGTGTGGTGCTACGCACATACACTTATACTCAGTTTAAAATATTACTTGTATAGTACCGTTTTCGTAAAGTAATATTATAATTTGAATGAATTAAATATAAGAAATAACACTTACATTACTGTTTTCAGGTGTCTCTACGTATTTTTTTAAATTTCTTAAGCATTTCTTGTTTTCTTTTTATTAAAAGGCTTTTTAAAAATAAATAAATTAGATAAAAATATTTTTCATATATTATGTAGTAAAATTATATTATGCCTTAATGAATTAGTTCTGATTTAATATACAGAGGTCGCTACGCGTTTAAAATTTCTACATAAAAATTGTCGAAGAGGACTCTCTATATCCTTATACAAATTTATTATACTCTATGCTATTGAGTATTCAGGCCGTGTTCCGAAATATATACCAGTTAGAGGTTTGCACCGGAGCGAAATTTTCGTCACCGATTGATTTCACCGACGAATAGGGCAATCTCCGGTGTTTCACCGGTGATCACCGGAGAATTAAGCCATTATTAATTTGTTATAAGTGAGAACTACAAACAATATTATTCTCTAATCTAAGGTGTAAATTCGTTTAAATGTATACTTAAAAATATTAGCAATGAAATAACTCTAAAGGAAAAATAAATAATAAATTGATATTTAAAATTGATGATGGTTTTTGACCAGATAAAAACAAATCAAAGCGTGAGTCCTTAAGAGAATATACCAACACATCAAATCCTTTTTATTGATTAATCATTTTATTAAAAACTTTTCAAAATTCAAAGATGTAAATGCTGATTATAATTTAAAAAAACATAACACGTCAATAGCATGGCGCAACCCATAAGTCGCCAAATTTACGTTAAGCCCTGAGCGAAATTTACTGTCGCGCACACGATTCTTTTGTAAAAATATTATTTTTTGAGATACAGTTAGACATTTGAAAGCTATTTCGTTTAAAGGTTTTAAATGTCTATTTAAATTTATATAAATATAAAATAACAAATACCTACATAATCTTAAATTTTTCATTCTATATTTATATAAATTTAAATAAGCTTAATATGGCTATACATGCTTATAGATATTTTCAAACATGTCTATTTAATTTACCCACATAAAAAAAAATATTCAATTCGACTGCGATCACCGAAGTTAAACCGGTTGATTGATTCAATCGAGTATTTTCACCGGTACATCACCGGTGATTCTCCGGTACTCACTGCTCTTGTACAAACCTCTAAGTCTGGTATGTACTTTGGAACAGGGATCACGGGCTCAGTGTTACACTATGAGAAATTTGTGTCGTCTGTGGATTGTGATTTAAAAAAGTCAAACTAATGTCATCAGGAATTTTCTCAATTTTTAGACAAAATAATAAACAAAACATAAAGATTACTTTTCTATGTAAATTATCAGGTCCTTTAGTCATTTTCATTTTTCTAAATATGGCTTGGAAGAGTCATGGTATCAACAATATGGATATGGTTCGCAATCTTAGAGGTAAATGTCATTACAAAATTGACCCATAAAATATTTTTGTAAAAGAGAAATCAAAGAGTCAGAGACCCGGTCTAAGCCATTATACCTTAACCGCCAATAATCAATTTCGTGACTGCAAATCTAGTACCTTATGTCATTGTTTCAGCAAATGGAATTATAAAATCGGAATTAGTTGTTAACGCAATGGCTGCTGTTGATAGAAAAAACTACTGTCCATATGCTCCATATCATGACTCACCACAATCAATAGGATATGCAGCTACAATAAGTGCACCTCACATGGTAATATTTATGTGTTATAATAATCTTCAGATATACCTAATAATCATATTAAATCTAATGTATATCAATGTTCGATTAATTTTAGCACGCACATGCATTGGAAAGGTTAAAGAATCAACTGATAACAGGGGAAAAGGCATTGGATGTTGGATCAGGTTCTGGCTATTTAACAGCTTGCATGGCCCACATGTTGGGAGAAACTGGACGAGTTATAGGCATTGAACATATTCCTGAATTAGTCAAGTTAGCAACTAAAAATGTAAAGAATGACAACCCTGACCTGCTCAGCTCAGAGAGGATTAAACTTGTTGGTATGTTAATATTATTATAGAGATATTTTTAATGGATGCTTTAAAGTCTTTCACATAATAAACACATTTTTAGAATAACATCTTTTTATTAGATCCAATATGTATTATACATATGTTAAAAGTAAAATTGTTTCTATTACATTTGAAAATGTTACTAAGTGATTTTATTATTAAAGTTGGTGATGGACGTTTAGGCTACCCTTCTGAAGCTCCATACAATGCAATTCATGTTGGTGCAGCCGCACCCACTCTACCTCAGGCAGTGAGTTTCTTTACTTTCATTTAACATGACTTAATAACATACGACTATAATAGAGGTAATTAGATGTAATTCCGGTAATACTTTTATTAATTATTTGTTTTTTCCTTAAATTTAAAAGTTTATATATTTTAGCTTGTAGAACAGTTGAAACCTGGAGGTCGCTTAATTATTCCTGTTGGTCCTGAGGGCGGAGAACAACATCTTACTCAGGTATATACATTTAATAAATTTTACATTAATCAATTTTTATCCCATGTAAGAAAATATTTTACAAAAGTTACATTATTGTCTTTTTTTATCCACTACGGTTTTATAAACATTTCACAGTGTTATTGCTAATATAATATTTAAATATTGTGAAGTCTATTTTATAAACATATTAATAGGTGTCTGTGTTAAACAAGCCAAATATGGCCAACATGATCCAAAATACATAATTTTGAATATTATGATACCTTTTTATGTAAATATTAAACTTTGAGAGAATGGATATCTTGTAATGCCTTACTGGTATATAGATTTTATTTTCACAGCTGTCACCTATGAGCCGCACTTGTGTTGCACAAAATATTAGGCAGATGTTGTAAAGCGGTACTAAAGGTGGTTAACCTTGTACTGCAAATATTCAATTGAACCTAAACAAAATAAATATTAGTATGTACCTAAATGGTTTTTAAAAATATCAAAATCTAAATGTGCTATTAGAATAGGGGATAAGAGTGGGTTAGGAAGAGGAAGGGGAGGATCTCTAGATCTTAGATGAGACTGAGAGAGAGATATACAGGGTTATTTGTAATAAATTGGCCACCTCTTGTAGACAGTCTTTTTACATCAATTCCAACAACATTTGTCCTACGACTTTTTAAAATTTATAGTTTTAAAAATTTTAGTTTTCCCATACAAAATTTATTTGTTGCTTCTGAACTGACATTAACTCTGAGTGAGTGAGGCCTGAGCGTTGACTTTCTAAGTGACTTGCTTCTTGCAAAATACAGAGTACTCAGTAAAAGAGGGAGCAAACATTTTGTTTTTTTTTGTTGGTCATGATGTGGTCTTGGTACATGGTGGGCTGTGTTATTGGATTGCATATTAGATAATGAATTAATGTAAAATTTTGTAAAAGTAATTTTTTTATAGGTCTGTTCCTAAAGTTCATAATTGAATAAAGTATCAGAACTTACTGACTGAACAATTTTCTTAGATAAAACATTATTATAAAAAACTCCAGTGAAATCTCTGCACTTAAAAAATCCGCCATCTGCAATTTAAAAAGTAATACAATTAACAGACGTTAATACGGCTCTACTCTTTTATTTTAGTAATTTTCGTAGTTTTATGGTGTTATTCTATGGAGCAACAATACTATACTGCCGAAATTTATTATGCATATTTAATATAAGAAAAAGAGCTATGCGAGCTATATATAACTTACTAGCTATTGCCCGTAACTTCATCCCCGTAGATTATAAAAATAATATTTTATACATAACCTACAATAGTGCTAAGTTCTCTTAAAAAAACTATATAAATATATAAATAACCCTGTATAACCCTTTATTTCGTCTTCAAAAGTTATCAAATCCATCACGGGGTTTGTTAACTGTTAAAGCATGTGCAATAAAGTTCCACAAGATAAATTAATTTTAAATCTAAAATTAAAAGTATATTATTAAATAAATCTTATTAAGACATTCAAGAGTTTTTGGTTGATCGAAATGTTTAGAAACTAGAACTTGGGTTATTGACTCATTTGAAGGTTTGATTCAAAATGGTTTTGATATAATAATGAGGTTTGTAATAATGTTTACGTCAAACATTGTTAAATTCCATTAAAAAATAGCAACGGTTGAGTTACTGGCCAGCTCTTCGCAACAGAGCAGCATTCTGAGCTTGTGGCAGCTTACTCACAGTCTGATTGTACTGACCTTTTCAATGTAATCATTGACGATTCAATAGTGCGTGTAAATGCCTAACCAATACTTGAATAAAGATATTTTGAATTTGAACTAAAGTAACTTTTACATACATATTTTCGGATAACAAGCTTTTAGAAACATAAAAATCCGGCTGCGCCTCAAGTGTTGCAACACTATGCACACATTTTGGTAGATTTTAATGTGGGGTGGGCACGACACCCACTTCAGGCGTGTATCTCGGTCTACGAGGAATTGTTATTTGTATGATTTTAAATATTACCTAAGAAACCATAACTGTTAAATAATCATGTGAATTTTAATGCATTAAAGCCGTATGCAAATTTTTATGGTTACTTGATACATGGAAGAACAGCTGCACCCATTGACTCCTCCATAAACAAAGATAATTTTCAAATTTGTTTTTTTTTGTTCCAGGTAGACAAAGCCCTTGATGGGACAACTACAGTGAAGAAACTAATGAGTGTTATATATGTTCCCCTCACAGATAAAAGTCATCAATACCGTGAGTGACCCTTTGTAACCTTGATAACCATTTGCGCTATAGCATTGGTTACAGCACTGGGCTACTTGGCTTCCTAAACCCTTGTTATTAGTTAAAAGACAATGTATATTATGCTTAATACAAACCTATGACTTATAACGTATGTAATATAGAGACAGAATTTATTTTACATATGCAGAGAATTGGCAATAAGCAATACATAAAAAACCTTTAAGTTGCTTTTATCAAGGTAAGACATAGTCAATATATTATATATATATATATTTTTAGGTCCCCCCTGGTGACACGTCTCTTAATGTTGCAAGAATTATGTAATTCTTCATAATTAATATTTTGTTAAAAATAATGAAGCAGAAACTAATTTTAATTCATATTTATTCTATATTTTTCTTATAGATTATTGTGTGCAAATCAATTAATTTAATATATTAAATAAAATTATAATGAATTATTCATTTATTTCTGAATTTTGCACCAAATTTTTTTTTACTAAATGGTTTATTTTTTTCAGAATCCGCTGGTTTCGCCTTTACATGTAATATTGAATGAATAATTTCAGCTTCACTTTTATTTTCTACTATTTCCTGCAGTTGATCCTGAAATTAATGGTATTAGTTATTATATAACTAAATATCTTGAGGTTATTAATTAATGTTATTAAGCAATAGATGAATAGAAATATGGAAGTACAGCCTCTTAAATATGTATATATATACATATACATATTTAAGATAATATGTAGGGTTAATGCAATGGTGCATATTATAGTTACTTACCAGGGTGAGACTAATTAAATGCTCTAAAGAAATGCCTCTGTTCATAATTCTAGTAATATTTTTGGATGTCACTCCTGGTAGTTTTTGCACAAAGTCGTGAACTAAAATGTTGTATCTCTCATAGTTCATGTCATCGGCAGTGTTGTCTCCGCTCAGAGCCAGAGCTTCCTCTACATTAGGATTTTTTCTACCTTCCTAAAATGTTTTTTTTTATTTAATAGGTTAAATGTTGGTCTACTAATTTAAAAGTTATAAACTAATTTCCTCAACATAGGGCCAGTCGTTTTTCAGTTTTAGTAGGACATACACACATAAAATATAATTTGGTTCCGTCATTAAATAAATATTTATTACAATATTTGTCACCATATTAAATAGATAAACTAAATATATATCTTCTACTCACTTTAAGTTCATAGAACAACTCTGCTGTAGCATATGGACTGGGGGACCAAACTAGCTTTAATCTTGGAAAATGTATTGTTAGAAGCTGTAATTTTTGTTGTATATCAGCTCCAGATATATCTGTTGATACTACAAAATTGCCCTAAAACATACAAATAATCTTTACTTTATCTTAATATATTTAAAATGTACGTAAGCGTTTTCTTATAATTTTACCTTAAATTTAATTATAAATAGTAAACCATATGTAGAGGTATAAAACTTCTACTTAGTCTGGCCATAAATACAGTTACAATAAAAAATATTACTTTTGAATCTGGAATCTGTCATTTTTATACAATTGTTCATTGTGTTTTCTTACGTTGGCGCCAATACATTACATTACATTTGTACAATATTTTGCTATATTAAAATGGAGTGGGCTGATAAAG
This sequence comes from Napeogenes sylphis, assembly GCA_959347405.1. NCBI lineage: Eukaryota > Metazoa > Arthropoda > Insecta > Lepidoptera > Nymphalidae > Napeogenes > Napeogenes sylphis. The sequence goes on from OY365782.1 coordinate 23,069,077, forward strand.
AGAACAGAATCGCTGTGATTGCATTACACAAAGTAAGCAAGAACCAAATGCAATTTTTGAAACTCTCCATACACTTGGTATTAGTCAAATGTTTGTGTACCGGGCTATTGATAGGTACAAAGAGACTTCCTCTGTTTGTGACAGAGAAAGATCTGGCCGTCCACGTAGTGTTCGTACGAAAAAGGTGGTCAAAGCAGTAAGGCTAGAATTCGAAGAAACCCTGTCCAAGCAAAAGATTTTATCTCGGGAAATGAAGATAGCACCTAGAACCATGTCGCATATTTTAAGAGATGACTTAGTACTTGCAGCCTATAAGAGATGTACTAATAATTTCCTAACTGATAAATTAAAGATGAATAGGGTGGTAATATCGAAACAACTACTGAAAGCGGTAACGCAAAAGGAGGTCACAGAAAAAAAATGTTTTTGGATGTAAAAAAAATAAAAAATTTACAATTGAGCTACATTTTAACAAACGATATGACCGTATTTATGCTCAAAGCTCTCAGGAAGTTTCCCAATTAGTCGACAGAGTGCAACGTGGGCATTATCCGACTTCAGTGATGGTTTGGTGGGGTGTTAGTTATGAAGGAGTGACTGAGCCATATTCTTGTGAAAAAGGTATCAAAACATCGGCACAAGTTTATCAAGATACTATTCTTGAGAAGGTAGTTAAGCCCATTAATAACACCATGTTCAATAACCAAGTATGGTCTAGAAAACCTAAACTCGGCGCCGGGTCATGAGGCTCGGTCCACGCAGTCTTGGTTGGTAGCGAACGTCTCGGACTTCATCAGATCTGAAGAATGGCTGTCATCTAGTCCCGATCTTATGTGTATTATGATTTATGGTCAGTTTTAAAGAGTACAGCTTTCCTTAAACGCCATGATAATATGGAGTCCCTAAAACAATCCATACGATTGGCAGTAAAGATTTTTTTCATGGAAAGAGCGCGCGCTTCTATTAATAACTGGCCTCGACGTTTAAAGGATTGTATTGCAGACAATTTACACCACCTCGAATATGCTTTTTAAATTTATATTTGTGTATTAGTTTAACACAATGTAAAAGTAATAAATGTTATTTGCAATTTAAAAAATATTTTTTTCTTTGCTACAATATGTAACAATAAGAGAACATGGAGACTTGATTGAAACATTTAAATGATCGCATGGGCATTACGATTTGGAGAATTTTGATAGATTCTGGTACTCTCAAAATACAAGACGACATCACCTAAAATTATCAAGAGCTTGTATCATTTACATATTCACACAAGTAGTTTTTCGCTAACATAGTTGTGGAGGCTTGGAACAGGTTCCTACTAGATGTGATATCTGGATAATCTACAAATCAATTTAAGAATATACTAAGATGCATATATACTAAAAAAAAAATGAATTGAATATAATTTATATGTTGAAGTGGGATACAAGTTTTTCACAGTTTGTTGTCTCAAATGCCTGCCTGTCTTAAAATAATAATAATATTTATGGTAAGACCACATATATTACTTTAAAATGGAATTGATTTTTTATTTGATTATATTTTTTCTTATACAGAGTGTTTTGTAATTCATTGCCTACCTCTTGCTGGCAAATCGTGATAAATAACATAAAAAAACACACTAGAAAAATGTTATTGCTCCCTCGGTTATTTATTACTCTGTATTTTGTAAGAAGAAGTTTTGTACTTAAAAAGTCAAAGCCCGGGCGCCATACCTACGCTCAGAGTTAAACCAGTTCAGAGGCAACAATAAATTTTGCATGGGAAAAGTCAAATTTAAAAAGTCGTAGAACAAATGTTGGGATTGATGTAGAGAGGCTGCATGCAAGAGATGGCCCATTAGATAAATATAACCCTGTATATTTTTGTTTTTTGTCTGTACAGTAAATATCTTTTTTTACGTAATTTAAATACAATAGGTTAAGAGATATTAAAAATTATGCTCAAGGTAAGACAATTAAAATAGTTTTTATACTAAGTACCTACTTGTAAATTAAAGGGTTTGTTCTGATCAAACTCTATAAGTAGTATAGGTCTGGAGTAGTTCCGACACATCTGAGTGCACTGCGTGTATAGACGACCGGAGTTGAGAGATCCGATCAAATCGGAAATAGACTTCCTCTCCACGCATATGTCTGGGGTGAGGATGTAATCACCGACCTGGAAATGGGAGGCCATTTTTAAAACCAGCGACGATTTTTTACATATGTAATAGGCTGACAAATATCAGAGTCTACGTATTGGATATTAGATGAAAGTACTTGCCACTTAGTCGCATGGCTGACCGGCACATACATTCAATAAAAGATACCCCTTGTTATACATACATATATTCGTTTATCAAATGAGTAGATCATTTTTCGTTTTGGCGCGTTGTCATTAAAATGGCGCCTCAATATTCCCTAATGCTAATGCGCCAATTCATTATCCAATCTAAAGCGCACTTCGACGAAGCATCTCCAAAAATAATGTGTAATGTGCCACCACAGATCCACACTCAGATCAGATTGAAACACTTACCCACCGTAGAAACGGCCCTAGACGACCCTGCGCTCAGCAAATAAGTTAAACAAATAACCGCTCAAACGCTTCTTGAATGAGTTTAGTTTTGATATAAAAAACCGGCCAAGCGTCATACGCTTTAATGAGGAGAGGGAACTTTAAAATTATTAAAAATATTTTGATTATATGACGTAACTAAAAATTTACCAATGCTATAAGACGAGTCTCGAAAATTAGCGGCTAAACGGGTCTACCTTTTGATTGCGTTTGCTAACAAGTGTGATTTTTTCACAGCTCTAAGAGACAGTAAACCTGAGTATTTGATATAAATTTCAGCTTGATATCTAAAATCGTTACTTAGTTAAAAGTGTCTTAGTTATAAGGGTACCGTTTTTATCCTTTCGAAGTACGGCATCCTAAAAACATCGCTACGTGGTCAATCCATTGAATTTTAATCGGATCTTTGAAGTGTTTATTTTTACTTACATTATAAATGTTGTAAAGGCGTAGTAGTCAACGAGACTTAACGCGTGAGGTCAGAGGCGGAGTGAAACGGACTCCACGAAACGGTCGACGTCGATGAAAATACAATGCCGGTAGTATAACATAGTGTAACAATGCGCCCTACACAGTGAATTGCGTTACCGGAGAGCAAAAATCGTGGCATTATTTTTTTTAGTCCGTCGTCGTCCGACCGCATCATGCAATGTTTGCGACTTGTAGTTCAGTCTCTGTGCAGAGGAGCCGGTACGGACCGTGATGGTGACGGGTTCCACGCCCACGCCGCGCCGGTGCAGCAGCGCGGGCAGCGACGAACGGAACTCGCGCACGTCCACGATCACGCGCGGACTGCACCCGGACTGACCGCCTGCGGGGAATGGTTTACAAACTTTAAATGATCTGAGATGACTCGAGACCGATCGTACGAAGGAAACGGCGGACGAGAGACGAGCGCCGCTCCGGGAACGATGTCATGGTTTAAATGTGCTATTGTCTCTTGCCGTGTTGAAGTCGCACACTACATAATAAGATTCAAGGAAAGAAGTAACTAATTCGAAAATTGAATAATTAATCGAAGATACCGACCCGCCTTCCTCGTGTTCGTTGCGGCTTCGTCCTCTTCGACGTTTAAATTAAAGTACTCGTCGGTTTTGCCATCCTGGTACGAGGGCACCACCATCACCTGTAATGAAATCGTTAAGTGAAACGACTTTAGATAACGAAACGAAATTTAGATAACGGGCATAAATTTACACAATATATAAACCGATGGATAAATAAGATTTGTATATTACTAAAATATGCTCTGGTTTACCTTACCTTTGGTTAGGTATAGAATTATTTATTTCTAATTTGCGATATAAAAAAAAATCTTATTATTGTAGTTTGATTTAAAACTAAATGAATGAAGTTTATTTTGTGGTGTTTAGAGCCTCTTTTTATTTGATATTGTTATTGTTAATAATATAAGCAGTAATTAGATAACTATCATTAATCTGATGAAAAGTTTTCAGTTTGCACTTGATCATGCAAAAATCAAGCGTACTCGTATCATTAGAACTTTTTTATTAGCTTATTTAGAACCAATATAAAATCTTAAAAAAAACCCTGAAATGCAACCATTAATATTTTGGTTAGCTTAATTAATACCGATAATTATAATAAAATAAATAATTTCTAAGAAACTTTTTGTAAAGCACTTATGTTTGTACAAGTAACGCGCAAATATAATTTCAGTTTTATATTAAATTTAAATACATTAATATAGAACATTATAGATTATGTCGTCAGAAAATAATATTAATAGTGATCTGTATGTTTTCTGGTCGTCATGTGATCCTTTCACTTTACGTCACTCTCAATTCGTGTTTCTTAGACTGTCTGAACATTTTTAATGTTCTGCTCATTACTCTTATATGGTTGCATCATTTGAGTCTCCCAACATACAGGCTATCCTAATTTCTGAATCGTGGCTTAAGTCATCTTTGCCATCCACTCCTCATTCACTGTAGGAGTGGCGGAGAGTGGCGATCTCATCTCATCATATATTTCATGTAACAGTGTATTTTTATGTATTTGTCTATTATCCTTAAAACAAGAAAATAATTTGCTTACAATGTGGTTAAATCAATATGTTTAATTAATGAATAAATAAATTCATTTATATCATTTCCACTTTGAATCCATAGCACAGATGATTTGTGAACGTTAAAGGGCAGTGTTAGAAGGGCCTATTTTATTACCATACTTATTGAATTGAATTGAACTTCTGTAAAGACACACCTCAGCTTAAAAGCTACGAGGGTTCCAAGCGCGCCTGGGTCTGAGAAGAACCACACAACAAACTCTGACGGGTATTTTTTTATTGTGATCACTGTTTCACAAACGTCAATATTTTGCAAGCTATCAACAATAAAACCGACGCAATCAATTGAAGTGTTTAACAAAAATCATTATATATAAACGGAATAAAATACATCTATTAAATTATAATTATTATAAAATATCAAAAAAAAACCGCGGCCAGCAAAACCATCAGTACAACGTGAAGAGTATAACGCAAGGGTCAGCCATCACAACCGTCGCTATAATTGAGGGAGCAACCCGGACCCAAGGCTACCGCAAGCAGTGATTTCTTTAAAAACATGTCCTGTGATATTATTATCGTTATTATAATTGGTGATTCGTACTTGCATTAAAGATAATTATTGCAGTAAAAAAATATTAAATATATTTGAAGCCTGTAACTTGCAGGTTCTTTCCCTTAGTGATACTCACTTCTTTCCTGGCAGTATCCCCTCTCTTCTTGATGATATTATGGTTTCTTTGCTAGTTCTGTTTTAAAGCACGGCCAGTACTAATACTACTCTACTAATGCTTTTTCCTATCATAATCTGACATCATCATGCCTAACATCCGTCCTCCGAAACCCAAAACTAGTATAATTATGCAATGTAGTTTTGGGGGAATTGATAATACCAAGCTTTGTGAGGATGCACGTCAGTTAGATTGGTCTGCTGGCATTAATTCTCTGCTAATACTACAGTTGAGGTCTTCAATCACTCGATGACACAACTATACGACAGGCACGCCCCTGTGCGTCCAATCAAAATAAAACACTTTCCTGCACCTTAGTTACCAGATGAATTTAAGACCTTAATAACATTAAGCTCGAAATCGCTGCGATACATTCTGGAGAGATGCCCACCGACGTCACATTCACAAGCCAATCGAAAGTGGTAATACATCAATTACATGTAATTTTTTCAAATAGCTTGGGAGTTGATATACCTCCAAATACGTTATCAATGTTGATGTTGAATTTCTTTATAAACTCTTTTCTTCTTCAAAAGTAATTGAAAATGCTAATAAGGATCGCATACATAATTGTCTTTCATCCCTCTCAATTTCAGATTTTACCTATTGTTCTTTTTATGCTATCAGTGAATGTGATGTTAAGAAGGCCGTACAATCCATTTCGTCCAATGGCGTTGGTTGGACAGTGTCTCTCAATATGACCGCACCTATCCTAGATTTACATATATCTTTAATTTGTTTATAATAAACTACTATTACATAAATAGATTTTTAAAGATTTTATTAAACTATTACAAACCTACTTATTTATTTATTACTATTATTATTTTTCAATCTTCCTGTATTTATTATATAATATATGGTTTAGTCTACTATAGATTATTTATTGTAGTTAGTATTTATGATTATTTACAAAACTACGTATTGCAGTGTAGTTATTTGTATTAATACCTGTTAGATTTATTCTAAAAATAAGGTTGTCTGGAAAAAATCGCCGTTAGGAGCTAAGGCCGTCTGTTGTACTTCACAGTATGTGTTACTTTTATGTATTTATTTTATTATATTTTCTGGTGTATAAAAAAGAATAATGTCTTACAAATACTTACGCTTTTAGCTTGGATAAGCATTTCAAATGCTTGTTTCTCTCTTTTTAACGACGTCAGATAGGACTGTTCTTCCACTGTTTTGTCATGTATGATAAAATATACCTTAGTTTTTGGCTCCTCGGTTTGTTTTTTACATTCATAAAGCTCTATTTGTCTTACGGCCGACACGTCGCTGTGGTATAAGATAATGTACTCCGGTCTCAATGCTTCTAAAGTTTGTTCCAACGAAAAATGGTTACCATTTTGTTTGAATGTTTGTATACAAATTAATGGTTTTTCAACGTCCAATTGAGTCATGTCCAAATTTTCCGTCTTTAAATAAAACAATACTTTTTAACAATATTATCATCAAAACCCTATTAGTTTTTCAGACTTCTTTACGTTTTTGATGTTTCTAAGAATTGCGTAATATTTTTTTTATATATGTATGTCTGTCTTATTGCACAATTAAAAACTTACCTGTGATATAGGTTCAAACATGCTCTCTTCGGGTGACTTTTCATCCAAATTAGTTTGAGTCAAAGTTAACACATAATTGGATTTCAGTTCTTCCAAATCTTCATCCATATCAACTTTGTCTTTATCAATGTCTCCTTTTTCGTTTTTCTTATTTTCCGACTTTATCGGCAAATCATCTGATATTTGTTTGTATTTGGATGATATTGAGGTTATTGTAATATCTCGTCTAAACGCATTGTAAAAGAGATATCTATTCGCTCCCATAGTTAACAAGTTATTTAGCTGACAGCATGTTTTGTTATTCTCACATAATATAAGCACTTTAGTATTACTTAGAGTACCATTATTTTTCTTTCTAACTTCTTCTGGTATTTCGTCTTTTAATAAGTCACTTAGACACTTCCATTTCGGACACAATTCCGGATCAAATTCTAAAAAAAAAATGTTGAGTAATGAAACTGCCCGCATCTATAGATTCATTATGATACATGTTTAATAAAAAAATTGAGCAACAGTTGCATAAGTTGCTAGCCATTGATACATTTGATTTATAAAAAAATGGTAGTGGTCAATTGTCGATGTAATTAACTTTACAAAACTGTATAAGACGGAACATAATTATCCACTTTATCCAAATAATGTGTGAAAAAAAACATATGAACCCAAAGACCGACCGTTATTGTTGTTGAAAACCCGTCCTCGCGCCAGTCGAAACAGCCGGTCTGCCGCGTCCAGCAGGATCCAGCCCGACGTGACCTGCGCGTACTCGGGCGTGCGGTACCGACTCACCAGCGAGTAGAACGACACGGAGTCGGAGTGGATCAGCTCGCTGGAAACGATACGCTTATCAGTCTGACCTACGATTGTAAGACCGGACTAGCTCGACTGTGTAATTTTTGTTATTATACATATATTTAATCTTTATAAAGTAATGATAGCTATATGCCAGATAATCAGGTAAAAACATATCTTACTCATTAATGGTAAATATATTTTTATTTTATTTATACTTTTTCCACTTAGAATCATAATCAGTGATCACTAATGTACGTCAACATGGAGGTGTCAGGTTTGCCTATTTCGATACCAGATTTATCGTAAAAAACCCTCCTGTAAAAGCACTTTCAATCATAATGTAAAAGCTATGAGGGTTCTAAACGCACCTTGGTCTGAGAAGAACCACACGACAAACTCAGCAGGATATATTTTTGTTATTGTGTTCACGGTTTCACAAACGTCAATCTTAAAAGCAATTTTGGAGCAACTAGAACCGTCGCAATCAATCGGGCAGTTGAAGGAGTTAAAGATTCAATAGAGAAATCGAAGACCTAGTACACCAGCCTAATATCATTGGGGAACCAAAATCTTCCCGACTTCGCTGTCTAAGGCGTTCCAAAAGAATGGCAGCCAAGAGCATATCTTGAGCAACCATCCAGGCGTTGCCCGGTAGGTCGTTGGAGATATCGCTGGAAGGACGAAGTGGTCAAAGACCTAGCTGAGATGGTAATGCCCGAATGGTCAAATTTGGCACAAGAGAGAGAAAAATGGCGCGCTTTGATGTCGGAGGCCAATATCCACTTCGTGTCGCTGCCCCAGCGAAGTAGTAGTATTTTTGTTGTTGTTATTATATTCTATATGCATTTATTAATACTCACATAATCATGGTCCTCAATACTTTCAAATCCTGTACGTATTCCTTGGTTCTATTGCTGAGTTGATGCCACACGCAGTCTAATTGTGATTGAAGTATTTTATGAAACTTTTTTGTTATACAATTTTCTGTTGTAATTTCCTAAAAGAAATACTATATATATATATTATTTATATTATATTCGATATTCGAATTGACCTTCAATAGTGAATACCTAATGAACACCAATGAAAGCTTTGAGTGTAGATAAATCTAGAATTCCAAGGGAATCGACGAGAATAGAATTTCTTACTTCAGATGCTGTGTGTTATTTTTGTAATGTAATAATAAATCATTTTATTTGCCTGACAATGTTTGCTGTTATATAATTTTTTTTATATCATATTTCAAACTAGCTGTTGCTAGCGACTTCGTCAAAAAATATATAAATTTTATTACTTTAAGATCGAACTTTTTTATGTGGTTTCCCTTGAAAAAAAAGGGTATTTTCTTTAGTAAAAAGTAGAAAAAATCGTATACGTTAACTCAGATTATAAGCTAGCCAGATACCATAATCCATCCAACAGTCTATAGAAACCCGCAGCACTAAATACGCCAAAAACAGTTTTTATCACCTTCCCTGACAATGAAAGAGTTTACCGCAGTAAAAAGCATTATATAAATTGGCTTAGAAAATAATCCAACATCACAACACAATACATAAAAAGCCATCTTCCAGTATTAAACTATACCCCTTACCAAGTCTTGTGTTGTCCCCTCAAAATAGGAAAAAGAACCAATAAACAGTATCCTATATGTCGACCAGAGCAATAGTCTATGGGGGGCCGGAAATCTCCTCGTGTGCCCTTCGTCCCCTATCGATGTCAATCGGATTCGTCCGGTGGCATGGGAAGCGTATGAGCCGATGCGCTTTGGGCGTTGCCCATAGCTAAAGGGCGGAAACTTTGCGCTCGAATCGATGGTTTGGAAATTCCTTCTAAAGACTGCGTCTGGCTAGGAGGAGGACTTTGACCTCCTTGGCAGTTTTATGCGGTGTTGCGGTGAGTGCATGGACAATGGATTCAAGATTATTAAAAAGATAATAATTTATGTAGAACCGTACCGATAGCTTTTCCGTCGTTACAAACAAATTAACAGACAAAGAATATATTATTATATAAGACCATATATATCAATTACTCTTTAAAGAAACATGTAGTGTACAAATTTTGTACCATTACATTTTTTTATATTTATAAGTGTGTGTGTGTGTGATATTTGGATAAAAAAAACTACTGCTGTTTATTTTTTACATCTCAATAAAAAATGCAACAGTATCATTATTTGCAACTGAATTTGTAATATTATTTGTATTTTTTTTTTTATAAAATATCATTTATGACATGAAAATACAATTTTCCTTTTCTGGCCTTGAAACCAAGTAAACATCTTGTTGATTAATTGTATTGAAAGAAACCAGATATTCTTCTAGATAACATATAAAAATCAATTGTAACAATTGAAATTTATCAATACGGGCAGGACACAAACCTGCAGCCTCTGGGTTACCGTCCCAAACAGGGAAAACATGTTTATATAATTGTATAGACGTACTTGCATATCAAGTGTTTTGTTAATACTCTTTAGTTGCTTGACTGTGTTATTCATGATATCCAGAAGACAAGTTTGTATCTGAAGCATGTTTGAAGTTAATAAAACATGTATTTCTTCCACCTCAGCCTGTCTGCTCTTAAGGCTTTTTATTATTAAGCCATGGAATCTAGACAAAAGAAAATATCTATAAACATGTATAGCCATGTTACTCTTATTTAAATTTATATAAATATAGAATGAAAAATAAACCGATATGGGCAGGGATTCGAACCCTCAGGGTTTATTTTTCAATCTATATTTATATAAAAAAGAAATTAAATGTGATGTAATTATAAAAACCTTGTCAAGACAAATTATACAATTCATAAAAAAATATATATTATTTATTTACCTGGGCCACAAATACACTTCTTTGACAAATAATGCTCTCATTACTTTCTCTACTTGATGGTAACCAAATGTAAATGATATTGGTGAATTTGAAAATGCTTTAATAAAGCCCGTCTGCAACATATATTTTATTCACAATAATCAGCATTATTCTATAAGACAAGTGTTATTTTAATAAAAATACCTTATTTTTTTGCCTAAATAGCCTTAGTACAAATGCTTCTTGACATGATTCCAGAACTGTGTGAGCTCGCAACACAATAACACCAGTAATATGAGTGACAGGTACTCGACTTTTTAATAAATCAACTACTAATATCCGTGTTGATACAAAATATATGCCACCCTCTAGATATGCTTTTTCCCTATAACAAGGAAACAGACTAGAGTATATTTTCTTGTCATTATTTAACTTTAATGGTACTTTTGTAATTTTGTATTTCTTAGCTTTTGTATGATATGGCACCATTTCCTGGTCAAACCAAATATATAATTGCATATATGATATTAATTATTCAAGTCATGAAAAAATTATGAACCATTCCATACTCATGAACAGAGCACACCAAAACAACAATTAATACATTATTAATTGTATTTAAAAGTGGAAATAAATTACATTTAATCAAGGCAATATGATACATTCATTGGAATAAAACCATTTTTATGGAATTAACTCACATATAATTAAATTTTAAATTTAACCTACATAATTTAATTATATGCAAGTTTAGGTCTGTAAAAATAGTTTTATTTCAATGTATAGTACTCGTGAAAGAAACTCTTAGAAAATACTATAATACATTCACATAATTAAAGGGTACAGGGACAAGGTAAATATCTAAACATAAAATCTATATTCCTAATTAGTAATCATAATAACTATGATGTATTACCTCTCAGTTCCCAAGTTTGGTAAAATGGACAAACTGAATTTCTCACGAAAGAACTTTTCTTCATAGTCATTGCTGTTTATTATTAAGACCAAATTTGCAGGATCTTTATATACCCACATTAAATTAGAAACTATACTATTGTAATTAAGTCCTCTAGAATAAAAAATAACAATAAATAAAAAAATATAACTTTGTACAACTTTAAACTTTATAAGCAACATATTACATATTTTGATATAAACATAAATTTATAAACTTACTTAGCCATGATTAATAGAGCATCATTTTCAAATATATCAACAAAAATTTGTTTTTCATAACTGAGCAGTAGGTATTTAGTTTCAATATTTTCAGGTGGATCTTCAGTGTTTTTATTTGTTTCCATTTTTTACGGAATTCTAAATCTTAGTACAAAGCTATCTGCTAATCTTAATTGCTTTATAACTTAAATAAATAAGCTATAAGAGTTTCTTTAGTTCAGTAAATGGTAATTATAAACGTAGCATAAACTTAAAACATTAGTTGATTGGTAAAAAAATTGTAACATAATTCATGTCTCATGAAACTATACTTCCCAAAATTTAAAAATTGTGACATATTATATTTATAATTTGGGCTAAAAAAATAATTGATATGTCAAAACATCGGTTTTTCTTGAAATAATCGGATAGTATTAATCGATATTTTGAATCTCTACAAATCGATAACTTATATGATAACTATACTTATTTTCGAATATCGAATAATCAATTTTTTAATTTAGTAAGATATAATTAATCTAACCACTACTACTAATGCTTGGTAGTTGGTAATAGAATTCATAACCGACGTAAAAATAAATGTATCACTCTATATTGTTCGTGGTATCCTCAAGATAGTATCAATTTTGAACAATAGAATGCGAACACCAGTTTTGGTCAAAAGAAGGAACACACTCTCGGTCTAGTTATACTTTTCGCCGGCCTAGTTATACTATTCGCTACGAGATCATATAATGATATTACCAATAGTCACATCACATGTACTTGTTCGCTCTGCAAATATTTTGTCTAAACTAAGTCTAATTCAATGCCTGTATTTTATATGTATAAAGATAATGTGTCACGTGTGTTTGTAATGAAATTCGTGAGACAGGATCTCATTGTTTTGTTTAGTTACATAGTTTACAACAACTAAGCGCCATATCTACATTTTTTCTCTGAAATTGAAAAACTATTATCTAGTATTAGATTAACTTCACCAGAGGTCATCAAGTGTTGGTTCTGTCCCCAATGAGCTTATAATAAAATCATTTTTTTTTAATTTACTAACCATTTAAGGCTATAAAATAATTTATGAAAAGTGTAAATTAAGGGAGCGAAATTCAAACTTCCAAAACGCGCCACCATTGGTCGAAAGGCAATGTGACGTCATTTGACATGCCATTCAAATTATCGGCGTCGAAGTTCATACTGTGGTATCAGTGTTACTGAGAAAATAAATAATTTAAACCTATATTTTCGTGCTTAAAGTTTTTATTAAATGATACAATTGTTTAGGTAATTCTAAAAACATTTTTTCAATACTCAAACCCTAACAAAATAAATACCTACAAACTCTTTTTCAATAGCATTTAGCATGCTACTACACATTACATTTTTAACATGTTTCTTCCTCTGAATCATTTTCCACTTCACTTGACTCAGATAAATAACGTGGTTGATAAACAGCAGATATAGAAGATATAAGATGCTATAGAAGTATTATCAGCTGTGTTTTCGGTAAACAATATTCTTTATAAAACAGATAGTTTTACTGGTAAAACTGTTGTGCACCAATGTTGTGTGTTGAATGAGGAAATGGTGACAATGCTACGTTTTGTTTTTCAGCAGGTATATTTATATTGACACCTTTACTTCCATACTTCAGTTTAATATTAACTTGCACAGCTTAGTCACTTGTTAATTTATCTTCAATATGCGAAAAGCAAGGCTCTGCCTTATGATCATCACATTCAATAGGAGAAGTACTGAGTCTTGGCTGATTAATATCACAGACATTTGTATGGGCAGTACTAGGACTTACTACCTATATCACTTCTTCGTAAAGATCACCAATTTTTTTAAACACTACTTTTGATAGCTAACTCTTAAAAGGCTTCATTAACCGATGTCAATCTTTGCCTTTTGATTATGCACATTCTCATTCTATCAGCTGGTGTTTTTGCCACAAAAATATATAAGGAACAACTCCTTTCTTCAAACTTAGATTACATCTTTCTCCTTGTTTCGTTATACATATTATATTCAATACAATTGACTGTATCTTCCTTAACCTGAAATAAATCGACAAAAATAAAAATTTCGTAAAACCAAAAAAAGAATACGGTTTTTATAGAAATTTATACTGAACTCTTGTAAGCTAGGTTATGTTAATTTTAAACTGAAATTTTTTAATGTTCTATACTTACTATACAGGGTTATTTTTAATTAGTTGAGCACCTTTTGCAGGCAGCCTCTCTACATCAATCCCAACAACATTTGTTCTACGACTTTTAAAAAATCTTGATAAATAACTCAGAATAGACGAAACAAAAAAATTTTTGCTCCCTCGATTATTTATTACTCTGTATTTTGTAAGCAGTCTAAAGTATAGGTCGCGGCAGTCTAGCGCTGTACGAAATTTGTAAGGTACCACGCACATAATACTATTATAACTTATTATTATTTTTGTTTTATTTCAAACAGTATGTAATAATTACCCAATCGTCGTATTGTGTATTAAAATTGTTAACAATGAATCAAGGTAGAATCAGATTATTTACAATAATACAATGTGTTATTTACAAAAGGATTCAATATTTACAAATTACCTCTTAAATTTATATCTCGTCGATACCGGTGCAAAATAGTCCCCTTCATATCCAACACAAAGACCACACCTAAAAATCAACTGTTCACCGACTCCTCTTACCACTCTTAGCCAGCACTCGCACTATCTTGGTGTACTCGATATTTGTGTTACGGCATCACAGTACTGTTTTCACTAATCGAAATTCGGTTACCGAGTAACGGGAGCTAGCGGGTCGCGCGGCACACGCTTATCTAATTGACCGTGACAAACGACTGGATCAAGTTCAAACGTGCATCGCCGCCGCTGCATCACCCCGCCCCCCGCCACCCCGCGCCCCGCTGCTCGTGTCCTTGGCACGTATTTTGCCTACGCAAGGTGCGTGGCCTCTCTTTGCTCAAGGTTGCGAGGTTGTTAAATGCTCGTTCAGAGGGAGTAAATAAATTTTGTATGGGAAAAACTAAATTTTTAAAACTATTAATTTTAAAAAGTCGTAGAACAAATGTTGTTAGGATTGATGTAGAGGGGCTGCCTGCAAAAGGTGCTCAACTAATTACAAATAACCCTGTATATTTAAAATATTAGATTAAACTTATTATAAATAAAGTATACTTACGTTAAATTGATCTTCACAACAATATAAACACGATTTAGGACATATATTATCCCTTTTAATTATCATACACGTACACCATTGTTTTTGTATTTTCGCATCTCTTGGAATACAAAAAAACACTTTGTCGGGTGTTTTTCTAATACTATTTTTGCACTCCGGTACTATACAATATTTGTAAGATGATTTTTATCTTTTCCATGACTTGTAAAGCACTTAAAACTTAAAATATGTATGAAATAACTAAAAAGTTCATAATAAATATTCACTGGACGTCGTGACGTCGTGACATCGTGACGTCAAGTAAAGCGCGCGCAAAATGACGGCGTTTGAACGGCTCAAATTTACTCAATGTTTTAATTTTTAATTTGAAAAAAAAAACTAGAATCTTTTCAAACCTATTTATATTTTTTTCTACGATATAGAGAGGTAAATGATTAATTTACGTCAAAAAAAATTACATGAATGTTCCCTATTATTTCATCGGAAAGATCAGTATAGTGAGTGCGTGAGTAATAACAGCTCCGAATGCTGCTTTACTCAGAAGAGTTGGCCAGAAATTCAACAGTTGCCCATTTTTAATGAAATTTAACAAAGTTTGAAGTCTACATTATTACATCAAACTAGCAAATGGCTCAACAACCCAAATGTCATATATTCTGATTAACTAATAACTCTTGAATGTTATACAGTTATATTAAGATTTATTTAACAATATACTTTTTTTTTATATTTAAAACCAACAAAGGAAAGATCTAAGTTTTCTTGTGGAACTTTATCAATACTATCATGCCCACGAAGGACTTGTTAACTTTGTAAATTAAAGAGTTTTTTTTGACATTTCTGATGGTTTGATTGAAATTGTTGTTTGAAGTAAAATACCTTTTTTCCGCTTGTGTACTAAATTATAAATAAATATATAAGTATTTATAAATATTTTTTTAAGAAGTTCCTTTCAAGTCACTACACAGGCCTAACTAAAAATGTCGATCTACTGATATTTTTCTTGATAATAATCGATACAGCCTTAAAATATCGATTCAACATTAATCGATATATTTTATTGACTTTCATCCTTATACATTTCTTGTTATCCTTATACATCCTCTTACATTTTCTTGTTACCTAAATTCTGAATTCAAAAGTTTAAAGCCATTTAGTTTCTAACAGATTTTCTCTTAATTTATGTTGATAATAAATTGTTAAAATAAGCTGAGAGCAAGCAGTTATTGTTGTGAAATAATTGATCTAAAATAAAAAGAAAGAATTAAACATATTTTTTGATATGATTTCTTTCTTCTTATTTTTACTTCGTAAGAAGCTGTTTATTATATTATTTTTATTTTATTTAAAATTAAATCTTTCAGAGGACCAAAAATGTAGTGCCTATGTAGTGCCTATGTAGTCTGTGATAATATGTTTATGTTGGTACTACAAGGAGTTGATTTCCACTTCCGCTGACGCTAATGCATCTGGGAATTACGAAGTCGCCATTTTGTGTCTAAACTATTAAGCTTTTAGTCGAGTACGACGCTTGTGAGTTATTGACTAAAATATTAGATGTATTTTGACTAAAGGGTTTTAAAATATTATAAATTGAACTATAAAAAAGGTAATTTATTTCACTGTATCTTATTAGCAGAGTATCTTTTCGAAGTAGATGTGGAGTGTATTATATACTTTCATTTAATGGTTTACTGTATTTTGTAGCATGCAAATGCACGCAATGAACCAATATGGAAATCGTGGTTTTGGGGGGCCGCCTCAACCCCAAAGGCAAGGTGGTCGTCGAGGATTTAACAGGGGAGGATTCCGTAATTCCCGCTTTGAGCACAATCAGAATCAGAGAGGACCGAACTTTCCTGGAGGTCAACGTCCTCATAATGAGGTTGGTCAGGCCATTTTTGTTACCTTATAGCAAAAGTTCATATTATTAGTACCTTTTGTATATACGTTTACGAATTTTAACTTGTACACGCTCTAAGCCGTGGCCATGTTTGATCAGGGCGGTGGTATTATGTGATTTGTCATATATATAATGTCATTGGTAAAAAGGAATTTTGAAAGCAGCATCTTAAGTTTTAATCGCCAGGTCTGGTTTTGTAAAGGTATTATGAATTTTGACTATGATAGTTTCTTAGTTACAATGTTTATTTAAAGTTGTTTCTGCATTAATTACTAGCTACCACTGATTATAATGCTACATCATTAAATATTCTTGCAGCCTGTTAAACAAGGTCCACAGAATGAAAAACCACCACCACCACAACAGCAGCAGCAACAAGCTGCACCAAAGGAGAAGGAAACTGCTACACAGCAAACTCCATCACCTCAACAACAACCAGCTCAAAAGTCTCAGCAACCTGCACCCAAGCCAACGCAGCAACCACTAGCCCCTAATAAAGGACCTCAAAATCAACCACAAGATTCACAAACACCATCTGAACCTACTCCTAAACCTGAAACCCAAGACCATGTGGATAAATCTACATCGGAGCCTAGACCACAGAATCTTAACAATCAGGGGTCTTATCAAAAGGTAAATATTAAGTTATTAATTTCTTTGTTCCTTTAGCCAGCAATTACTAATTTCTTCTTTTAACTTTAAATTATTACTTGTTCTAGGGTCCTATTGCCAGACTGATGGACATTAGGCAGGAGCATGGCCCTAATGTAATCATAAATACTATAATAATTTGACTTATGGTTATATTTATTAAATATTTATATGTTTATGTTAATTATTTTTGTTTAGAATGCAAATGGTGGAAACTTTGGAGGAAATAAACAAAGTGGTATCTGGAGCCAAGGCGGGCCTGGTAATAAGCCACCTGGTGGTAATTTTGGACCAAAAGGTTTTGGTCCTAAACAAAGTGGACAGGGACCAGCTCGCAACCAACAAAGAAATATGGGACGTGGTCCTCAAGATGGTGGAAAACCACAGCAAAGAGAGGTAAATTATTAACATATTAATTTTATAATTTGTTATGTTTGTTTAAAGCTGATTGTGTTATAAATAGTTTTCACAGGAACAAATGTTGGCTAATAAGTTAAAGGACCTTATTGGGCCTTTAACAGACCTGGCTCCAATTGAACAACCAGAAGTCAAGTTCAATGGCAGAAGCCGCTTATATATTGGAAACCTCACAAATGATGTTACTGAAGATGAAATACAAAATATGTTTGGTCAATTTGGAGAAACAGCTGAACTCTTCATAAACAAAGAGAAGAACTTTGGATTTATTAAAATGGTATTGTTCAACTTCAGTTGGATGAAAATTCAGTATATTAGATATGATAATTATTAGAGATGCAACACTGAATAGTGGTTTCACCAAATAATCAAATACTAAATACTTTTACCGAACCGAATATTCGGCCCAATTATTCAGTTTATTATTTTATTGTTTGTCATAATCAGTTTCCGACAACAATTTTACGTGTCTTCTGGCTAGATAAATAAATATGTTGATTTGTGGTTAAAAATATTTTTTCAGGTTTAAAAATAAATGCTGATTTAAGGTTTAAAATATTTATAGGATTTTTTATAGGATTATTTATAGGATTACACACATTAACACATTATTTATAGGATTCCTTTAACTTATAATATGACAATTCTTAGTTTTATCTCTTTGACTTATAATATGACAATTCTTAGTTTTATCTTTTAATTCTTTACCGTGTTGTATAGCCAAGAAAATAAAAATACTCAAACTGAATATATTCGCCACCAGAACCGAATAATTCGGCTGAATATAAATAGCGAAAACGATACCAAATACGGAATACCTACCGAATATTCGGCGCATCTCTAATAGTTATGTAAAGAGAACTATAATTGATTGTTAATTCCATCTGTATATTTTAGGACTACAGAGTAAATGCAGAAAAAGCCAAACGCGAGATAGATGGAAGGATGAGAAATGGCAGGAACATAAGAGTTAGATTTGCTCCCCATAACAGTGCAGTACGTGTTAAGAATCTGCCACCTTTTGTCTCAAATGAATTACTTTATCGGGCATTTGAAATATTTGGAAAAATTGAGAGAGCTTACGTTAAAGTCGACGACAGGGGAAAAACTCTCGGAGAAGGCATAGTTGAATTTGCAAGAAAACCTAGTGCCTTGGCAGCCATTCGTAATTGCACCGAGAGATGCTTCTTTTTAACTTCGTGAGTCTATTTTTAGATTTTTCACCCTTTTATTATGGCTTACGTCGTCTTACGTACCCATAAAATATTAAAAATTATTATATATTTTACTCTCATTTGCCATAGGTCTCTGCGCCCCGTCATCGTGGAGAGTCTGGAGGAACCCGACGAGTTCGACGGTTACCCCGAAAAGAATTTGCCGAAGAAACACCCAGAATTCCAGCGCGCCAGAGAGGTATGCGCATCTATTAGTCAAAACTATCGGCTCTCTTAAAAGGACGGACGAAATAAAAACTGTATCACAAACTAGATGGGACCGCGCTTCTCCGAGCCGAGCAGCTTCGAGCACGAGTACGGCACACGATGGAAGCAACTGCATGAACTGCATAGACAAAAGGAGGAGGCGCTAAAGAAGGAACTGGCCGCGGAGGAAGAGAAGCTGGAGGCGCAAATGGAGTATGCCAAGTGAGTGCTCCCGCGTCGCTTCACGAACTTCGGGGGAGGGGCGGAGCGCCGGGGGACGAACGAAAGCTAATTTAACTGATGCTCCTCCGTCTCCAGTGGGATTCCCTCGGACGGTCATAAATGGTGTCACTCGATCCCCCCTCTCCTCCCTTCAGGTACGAGCACGAGACGGAGCTGCTCCGCGAGCAGCTGCGGCAGCGCGAGCAGGACCGCGAACGACAGAAGCGCAGCTGGGAGATGGCGGAGCGAGCGGCTGACGAGCGCCGCGGGGCCGAGCGCGCACAGCTGCTGCGCCAGGAGGAGGAGCTCAGCACGCGCATGAGACTGCAGGATGACGAGCTGCGCCGCCGACAGCAGGAGAACACGCTGTTCGTGCAGGTGAGGGGATCGCCGCCGGCGCTAGGGAAGGGGAGGAGGGAGGGGGGGGTCTGGAGGACGACTCTCATGGTTTCGGTTCCTTTCAGGCTCAGAGGCTGAATTCCATGCTGGATCGCCAGGAGCAGGGCATGTTCGACCATCAGCAGCCGATGGTGAGTGTTAATTTACTATTTTAATTGACATCTGGACCGATCCGAATGCACTGTATGTTAATTGGATCAACGTTAAATTATTAATAAAAATTGTTTTTAATATCGAAGAAACGTTCCAGCGAACGTTCTACGCCGAGACGGACGTCTGGGAATATTTCTTTCCACGATCCTTGACGGCCGTATTTCTTTCTATCATTTGATTACAATCTCTCTGTGAAACGAGCGTTCTTACTCAGTAGAACTCACTGTTGCGATGTGAACGTTGGGTGTACGGCAATAATATTTACATCGTTTCTTATATATTTATATGATCACAGACGAAATATATAGTTCTTCAAATCACAGACGAAACGAACGTTATCTATGTCGAACTACTTGTGGAAGCTAGAAAGATGAGAAGTGGAGAAGTTTTAAAAATTAACATTAAAAAATACATTACCGCATGTTAAAGTAAGTAAATATAAACGGCGACCAGAAATTAGCCTTTATCAATTCTAGAAAAAGCGATCGTCACTTTAAGCATTTGCTGTTATATATATATATGCCTAACAAAAAATATCATTATTTTGATGTTGTTTAGCAGAAACAACTTTAAAATGGTTTAATCGTTTTGGGATCCCGAACGTTGGCTCCGTCGAGTCGTTGAAAGGTTTTTGATTATGTTTTTTCAATGAAGGTTGAATGAACGGCATTGTAGGAACAACAATTTTTATAAATAGGTTATAAGTTATAATTAAAACGACAAAATACGCACTTTGATTCACATATATGACTACTTAGTACTCGCAAGTTTTAGTGGCTCTCTACTCACTGTACTCACTGTATTAACCTGGATAAACATTAACACAAATATTCAATCGAACCTAAGGCAATTTTTACGTAATGCTCAACTATTTATATTAATATTTTCTGTGCTCTTTACTAGCTCCATTGTGTGCCCTTAAAAGGAAACATACTTTTATATATATTGATATCAAAACGTTTTAGCAAAATTTGTAAAATGTCGCAACATGTGAGTTCTACTGTTCTAAATGAGTTACTTATACTTTAATTAATTTTACAACAATTTAGTCTAACTTAATTTAAAAAATCGGAATACATACGTAAAAAATACTTACAATTATAAACAAACTTACGTACCTCAGTGTCACCGCTTATAAACGTATAATATATTTACAAACAGAAATGTCTGTAGTAATCTGGAATTATAATATTGGGAGGGAGTCAAATATCCCTTTTGTAGTTGTAAGTTCTCTATTGAGTTTTGATGCCAAAGCTAGGTGGATGTATCCTATTTAATTATGTTACTCCTTACGATAGATAGTTGTTAGTTCGTATATTAACCGTTACAGTTAAGTATTTATATAAACATTGTTACATTGTAGGTAATGCAGGAATAATAAAACGATTAACAATTATTACCTCTTAACATCTTGGGTTTTCAGAAGAAGCATTATTTTAAATATATCGACCAGAATAATAATTACATGTTTTAAGTGTGATGTAGATGATTGCATCAAAGATAAATTATATATCAATCCCGTAAACCGTACGTATTTTGCCTTCAGTGCATTATATATATGTATTTACAAAATAATTCCATTCTAATGATAAGTATTAAACGGGTGTACAGTCTAGGTCTACTAACCAAATTTGGTTACATTTACATGTGTTTTTGTCCTTTGCTTATCAATTCACCATAAGAATTTACGATCTGATGATCATCTGGTCTTGTAAGCAGGTGCTTAGCTAACCTAATGTTTTTCGTTTACAACGGTATTATGAATTGAATATATATTATATTGAAAAAGACTGCAGTGCCCTCATTTAGGTCCACTTATGTCGTATATGTAATTTACATACGTTAACTGTTTCACATTTTTGTCACACAGAATGTCATCGCAGAAAATGTGTACTCTCTGGTGTGTAAAAAAAAAATGTGGAAGAAAATCTATTATTCTATTAAATCCGATAACTGCATATTTTATGAAAAAACTATTAAGGGAAACAATAAACTTTATGTAATCTATTTATATAAATAAATATTTTTAGATAATAAACATAATTGAGATATTATGTAAGCCGTAAATTGGGATGATATTGTAGTATAGCAATCTCGTTATAATAGTGCGACGATCTTTTTGACTGCTCTTCCAATAATACCACCGGAGAAAAAGACGAGTTATAAATCATACTTCTTTAATTTTTGTTACACGCACCTTTTTTTTTACGATTATACATTTTATTGGTGTAAAAGAAAAAAATATTCCAAAAACAGCTGGTTCTATACATAATATCTTGAAAATATTTTCGTCAAAACTTAAAATAAGTGATTACGGAGATTATTGATGATTACTTTCGAATACTCTTTCGAATACTGAGACATTTTCTATTATTTTGGCTAGATGGTTCTTCTTTTCTTCTGTCTCCAAGATATTGAGCTTTTATTGCCATATTTATGGTAAATACTTAAACTTATTAAGTTTATTTAGTACAATATAGAAACTAGTAACAGAATTTTAAAAAAAAAACAAAAAAATACAAATTAAATACAAAAAACACCCTAATGCACAAACGGATCTTTGAAAAGAATTTAAAAAATTCACTACTCTGTTGCGACGTGATCGACCCTCATTTACAATAACATACGAAATGAATTATTTTCTTCCCTATATGCTTGCGGGATTAACTCTATGAGTAATTGTTACATGTCGCTCATAATTAGTGATTACTGTTTTTTGAATCGCAACTATATTGCGATTCAAAATCAGTTATCATCAGTATGATAGTTGCGATCATATCATCATCATTTTACACGTTTGACTACAAACACGTGTGTCAAATAAAATAATAAACAAAAAGGAAAGGAAAAAAAAATGTAAATTATATTTTATTACGTTATTATATGTACTAAATTTGTAACCCCCGACTAAAAAGAAGGGTGTGTCTGTCTGGGTTAATGTAGCGGCCAAACGCGTTTACGGATTTAAATGCGGTTTTTTTAATCGAAAGCTACATTGGGCGAAATAGAAACAGTCGTCTCGAAGATATTGACGTTTTATTGGTGAAAGGTTCTTATGTAATTATTAGCTGTTCCCAGCGGCTTCGCCCGCGCTATATAGGAAAAAAAAGCTTTGGTATGTAGGCCATAAGGTTTTTACACTTATTTACTCAGGGAAAGTACTTAGTAAGGGATAGTTGTTGCCCGTGACTGCGTCCACTTAGACTGTAAAAAATATATTTATAAGGCTTATGATCGTGGTCATAAAAAGTCACGGGCAATAGCTAGTGATAATATAAAAAATAAATTCCTTCATCATAGTGTTATTAGTGATTGTAAATCATTTTAATCCTAAATGTTTATATTTATTAATATTCGTATATACCTATATGAAAGTCTTGATCTATGTTATACTTAATACATTTATAATTTATTACATTGTCGAAATTTTCACGCGGATCCTTATTTTTCTCGTATTAAATATAACCTATGTTTATAGGAGGGGTAGTATAGGATTCTAAAGGTAAGGGGGCCTATTCAATTCAAACAAACAATCAAATCTTTCCTTTTTTATAATATTAGTGAAGATGATGATGTTAAAGTATAGCCTGTGTTTATCGGGGATAATATAGGATGCTAAAGCTAAAATATTGTTTTAAATTGTTCCATTAGTTTCGGAGCCTATTCAATTCAAACAAACAAACACATTTTTTCTCTTTATAATATTACGATAGATTAATAGAAATACATACTTAAACAACTGAAAATATATGTATCCGTAGGTTCATTTAGTACAATTAAGAAACCAGTAACTTAAATTTAAAAAGCAGAAAAAAAAATTAAATGTAATATATCCCCGATACAAAAAGACCTCTAAAAAGAAAAAAAATATTATTTGGTATTTATTGAGGTCATTGCGTCGGGGAAGAATTTAAAATGCAAGTAAGTTACCACGGCAAATAAAAGAATAACGATATCGAATCGTAGTCTAAGCCCTCAATGATTAACTTCGTAAAGTAGACACCATCGTCAACGTACGTATAACGGTCTCCCGTCACAACGACTTCAATAAGTACATAATAATAATATTTTTATTCTTTTTAGAGGTCTTTTTGTATTGGGGGTTTTTTTAGATTTTAATTTAATTTTTTTATATCATACACTTTTCTGTATTTTAGTCAATGGTCAAGATAAAACAAACAAGGGCAAATAATTCTTTAATAGATGTTTGTTTCTAGTCAATAACGCGATCGCCGACAGAAAATGATATTATATCCGATTTAATGCGAGGCGCTTCGATGATACTGATTCATGAGGCGTATTTGGATATGATGTATGTGAGATACGGCAATACAGTGTTCTGGAAATATATATAGTTTTCCTGTAAATCAATATCGTATTTTCGATACAGATATATAGTTTTAAGTATAAACGATTCGATTTCATTTACACAATACATAATTAGATATTTTGAATGGAATTGCTTACACTCCAATATTAATAATAATAAAAATTATTACTCTTAGGTACTCAAAATAACTACATAAATGACTAAATAAATAATCTTATCTTAAGTTAATGTAAGAAACTAAAATAGCTTGCACTCAAGAGTTTTCGTCAAAGACGTTTCACTCCATAAATGGACACAATTTTTGAACTTAGTACGTCAACGTTAGTTTAATAGTAACATTAAAAGTTTGCGAAAAATTGAGCTTAGGAAGAGAAACCCCCGCCATTTACTTTTTTGGAAACTAGAGCATACCTTTAAATTGTTCGTCTGAATATTGACACCAAGTATCGCATCTCTTCAATGTCATGTCACTGCGAATCAATTGCTATTGGTAAACCAAATAAATGTTGGTTTGAAGAATATTATCTACTTTATGTTGGACGAATTGCATTTTATTGCCAGAGGAATTAAATAAGGTATTTTAACGCGTTATATCAGCGGTGACACTAAATGTACTGAAAATATTTAAATTATTTGTTCGAATTTACTTATCTCTTACGTTAATTAAACTAAACCAGATACGAAATATCTTAGTTGTTTTTATTACATGTTATTATAATTTTTGTTAAACCAGTAGCAGGAAAATATTTTAATAAACCCCAATATGTAATATGTTTGCTATTTAATTTATTATACATTTTGAAATGTACGATACGTATGATGATAAGATTGAAGCTACGTACGTATGACGTTAATTAGTAAATACCTCTTTCAAGGGATGTGAAGGTATTTTTTGAACTTACAATTCCTGTTAATCCAACTTAAAACCTATATTAACAATTTTTTTACAATGAGAAATATTGGTCAGCTTTATGATTGCTCACTTTAGGATGGAGGCTTCAGAGAGCAGTTCGACATGCCACGAGGAGGTTATGACGAGATGCAACAGAATCGCGGTTGGGAGGGACCGCGCCAAATGGATGATTTTCCTAATAAAAGACGTCGCTTTTAAAAAATAACCAAGATAAGCGTGTATCGCAATTACGATGCGTGCCTAGGGTTTTCCCTCTAGACGGTAGTTTTTGGTTAGGATCAAATAAGGGTATTCTTATAACTTGAAAATGAAAATATCTAGTGACAAGTATTATTACTAAATTGATTAATTCTTACCCAAGTGTCCGTTTTAAATCGTCTTAATTATGTGAGGAATAAGCGAAGCCCATTATTTGAAGTACCCAAAGGCTACATACAACACCTCTTTTAGAGTAGGTGCATAAGCTCTACCGAAGTCGTTAATGTATTGTAAGAATACACATAAGTAAGAATGTTATAGTTTACAAATTTCATACAGAAACATTATAGAATAAGTAACTAATGTAAATTTGTAAACTTTTTAGCCGATGTATCATCTATTTGCATATTAAACAATTTCAGTAATCGCTTATGCACATCATGAAATTCGTAGTAGAGAGATGTATTTTAAGGAAATCAAGGTTAAATTAAATAACGCTTAATGTAAGTCCCGGAAATATTCTCTGATTTGGTTTTAAAAACAGTTTCTATCCTGTGCAGATTTATTGCTAGTACACGTACACATTTTGTTTTCTACGATATAAGGCTTCTAAACAATTTTTTTAGTACAATATGAATACTTGTAGTCATTTATTCATCTAACGTCTATAAGGTTTATATGTTTAAAAAAATCATTAATAAAAATAACATTTTAAAGTTTAGATTGTCTCTTACTCAACTTTCAGTACATTTCTTAGACTTGATCGTAAATATCATCACAAATTTAATTGCATATATTTTTGTCCAAACTTCTATATCCACACGTCGTTTCTATTACAACGTCAAACCAATGATAATACTTGTATTATCTTCAAAAATCCCTACTATGTATATAGTTTATTATGTACCTGTCATTGCTACACGTAAAAAAATAATTTTAAATATTGAGGACCCAACACTTTTTGAGACATTCTTTTATTATTAGACACTTAATTAATACCTTTTAATAATATGAACTAGATTATAATAAGCCAAACAGTTTTAAAATATAACAAGTATATGTACCTATTCATGTTTATTAGTTTTGCTGTAAGACAAATGAAATGGACATATTATTTTAATATTTTATATATTTTCACGTCATAATTAACATAAAAACATCTACTTATTCTTACCTATTGTCTACTATTTTTGGTTCATAAACACTAACAAAATGAAATATACGGGTTAAAATTGAATTCAGTCATAAAATGTTAATTATGTTGTTTTTATATAGTAGCATTCTTATTAAACAAACATACCCATTTTCAAAAAAGAATATTTAATTGTAAGTACATTTTATGAATAATAAAAAATAATTAAATACATACAGAAACGTTTCTTTGTATGACTTCGTTTATGAATGGTTTACAATAAAACATTGATATACGTAGCGGCAAACAAACTTAACAAAAACAATTTAAAACGTATTAAAAAATCAGACAAGCGTAGCGCCGATTAGTTCTCTTCAGTTACATACAGTAGACGCCGCTTATTGTGATCACGGTTAATGTTATCAGCCGGCTATTGTTATCGAAAATGGTCGGTCCCGAATTTCTCCTTAGCAATACATTTGAAAAAAGTCGCTTATTGTGATCAAAAGTCGTATTGTTATCGATTTAGAAGACGACACGACGATTTGATACGACGTGGTGTTCAACACCGAGCAACAAACTTCGAAAAATTATACTATTTTGAGAATTATATTCAAATGATTATGAATGAAAACAAGTGTCAAACAACAATAGATCGATATTTCAAATTAATCTTATGTTAGAATATTTTTAATAGTGTAAATAAATAGAATGTACTTAAATCAATTCTAAATTATTACAATTCATATTTTATCATTATGATAATTTTTATGTGCACTAAAATCCCCCATCAAGCATGAAGAAGTACCAACCGCATAATGTTATCAAAACGGGCTGGCTAAAAGTGATCACAATAAGCGGCGTCTACCTGTAGTTTCTACATTTCGTCCTACCCTAGAATTTCCAGTGTACATTCGAGTACAGAATTATTTTATTACTGTTGATTTTTTAATACGTTAGATTTTTTAAAAGTTTGTTTGAATCAATTCAATTCTTTTTTAAATATTTTTGGGAAAACTAAATATAAACCTTTAGTAGTTAATCATTATCTAACTTTTACAACATAAATTTTAAATCTTAATACACAATACGACGTTATTGGATAATTACTGCAATACTATTCGAAATAAGAAAATAAATTGAAAGTTATAATAGTATTGTGACCGTATCGGTACGATACGCTGACTCTAGATAGTGACTAAGCGAATTTAATATACACAAGTTGACTAGAGGACGGTCAATATTAAATAAACGAACTAATTCATATTATTTGAATAAAAAATATTCATTCGGCTTCGTCTTCGTGTTAGTTTATTGTTAGTAGTAGTAGTAGAGTTTATTATTTAAAAGTATAACACTTCTCTTAAAATATTTGGTCCGATTATCATCTACCTAACTGAGCAAGCGACCACTGTTTATTTAAATTAACATAGTTGTAATTAAATGTTTTTTTGACTGTTTCCAATTTCATCCTGTATTACAATGTTTTACATTTTTGTGTACACTACCACATACTAGCTTAAGTAATTTAAAATTGTGTGCGTGTTGAAGTATGTGTGATTATTACTGTCTAAATGGTAAGCTAGCAAATTTTTTGTGTATAATTTCTATAGGTATACATAAATCGTAGATACTTTTTGCGATTCTTAATTCTCCTTGTAATTTCCTTTGTATAATAAAATATAATAAAAAATACTCTATCAATAAATAATTTTATCTTTATCTCTACTTTTAATACAAATAAAATTAATAAGGTTTTATTAGTGTCAAATAGTCAAATGAATGTTATTGAACGAATTTTAAATCGTTATAGTGTTATCTTTCATAGCACAAACAAGTGGAAAAAAATAGATTATTTCAGATTAATCAATAGCCTTAAAATACGGTGTAAACTCTATACAACGACACTGAAGGGACTGTGTTTTTAAAGAGTTAAATGGAGAGAAGAATAATCAGAATTAGAAAAAGCTTATTTCAGACTAGTGCAGTTGTGTACGTAAAAAAGAATCTTATTTAAACGCTATTACGTATCGTCTGTTATTTTTGTCTGACTGAAGAAAAATATTTAAGTTATCCGTGTAATGTTAATTTGGACCTAAATGTAGGTAGTTATATGTAAAACTTACATTTAAGTGTTTTGGTCAGACTTACCACCTGATGGTGTCTATACCCTTACCCATGAATACTTCCAAATGCCGTTGAAAAATTGAGATGGAAAAAGGAGATTAAAACAAATAAGGGAAGGATTATTGCGGTTATGGCACTTGTTTCGCCGTAAGAAACGTAACTACAATAGCCATTTTGAGCATAATGAGCGTCGAAACTGGGCTATTTTTATTGTAATAGTAGATACATATATTGTAGAATCAGGCCAGAATAAAAATTCAGTATCTATATATCTTATTATTAAAGTGGAATATTATAACCTTAGTTTGAATGCAATTTTAGTTCGAGATATCGAGTGATAAAACGAGTCGGCTAAGTGAAAAAGTCGAGTGTATGATAGTGATTGTTTGATCTCTTAATGTTGATGACTCGCTTGATTGACATTTTGGACAAAAAGTGTTATTTCGATGCAATGATCGTCTAAAATTACAAGAAGGTAAAAAAATCGCTGTGGGCTTTCTCTATGCATCTAATGGCGCATGCTTCTACATCGGGAAGATGGATTCAACAACTATTATTATGGACTTGTGGTATTTTGTTTAGTTTGTGGTCAATTAGTTTTAAGTTTATCTATTAATCAGGGAGCCATCCAGTTAAAAGTAATGTGTAATATATTGAGATCATTCATTGGTTAACACTTAATTTCATGTTCGTGTTAGTTGAGAAAACATGTTTCATGCAAAAATTTTAATTTTTATTACATTTTAATACGAATCCATAGAAGGGTCGGAAATTACTCTGTCTTGTTTTATTTAACTTACTTCTTAACTTACTTCTTAGTTAAAAATACCATAAATCTCATGTTGGGTTTATGGTATTGTTAACTTGGTGATTAAACTTTACTATTGTTATTGATATGTTGATTATTTTGATGTGATGAGCTAATTAGGACATTTTAAATTGCGTTATAATGTTTTTTATATTTCTAACTTCAGAAATAGTTTGTTCCTTACACTAATTATCACCCATTCAACTTAGCCAAGTTTAAAAGTAGCCCACGTCCTTTCTCCATGTCTCAAATTATCTCTTTATCAAATTTTATTACAATCGGCCTCTCCGCCTAGACGGCTATGAGCTTAACAGGCTGATCAGAGTTAAGGTGTTAGCACAGTAACATAAATAAACATAAACCCACATAATTGATTGCTTATTTATAAATTAAATACAAAGTAATTTTATATAATCAACATCTTATTTATAGATGAATCACACAAGGATTAGATATTGTGTTGGTGGCAAATGCGTAGCTCAAAATTTAATAAATTCAATAGAGGAACAGTTTGTTCTCTTTAAAAGATAATTCGATAATATTCATGCTAATTTAATATAACCCAGTCCGTAATAGTATTCATATTATATTTTTAAGGGATAAATTAAATGTTATGTATATATACGAGTATGTTGCTTTTCCATTATTTTTTCTAATGTAATATTTGGTGATACTGAGAAATATAAATGCATATATATAAATATTTTTTTAATTACTAGTTATGACAAACTGAGGCACTAAATCGAATTTTGACGCCTCTTTGTTCTTGAGACATGTAATTTTATCTTATATTTCAGGATTGTTCGTAAGACAAAACCTACATCCAGCAAGATCTCGAGACGATGAGAGTAATAATTCATTAAAAGCAGATATAAATAAAATATTCTTCAAAATATTAAACAAAACGTTTATAACATTTATACAAAACTTTCTGAAGAACTTGTCGGCATAAGTCAAGCCAATAACTTTTAATTTTTCGTAATGCAATTTCGCATTTTTATATAAAAATGTTTGTGTAAAAATAACCACAACTTGATATCGCACCTCCGCACAAATAGTGTCACAACTAAAAAAAAAATGAAAATCTCTTTTATTTTACTATGTATTCATTTCAGAAAGCTTCAAAATCTAATCTCAAATAATGTTATTTAAATAGGATGATTATTTATCCCTAGATGGAGCTTGTGACAATATATCGATAAGTAAAAGTATTGTCTTAACAAACATATACAGTGTCACGTCTCTGCTTGCGCAAGGTTTTCTTCTGTCTGGATATTGTATAGAATGTTGGTTGTCGATTTATGTCGGTACATGTGTGGACGAAACTTTAAATAATCTGTCTTTTTATTAAATTATAGTGAACTTATATTATATTACGACATATGACGGTTTATTTGATTAAGGTAAGTCAAAAGTTATTATATTTTTCATAATAAAATGATCTGTATGGACTTTGACCATTATATTAGACCATTAGATTAGGAAAAGCTAAAATTCGTTTTTATTTTGGTAACAGTAGTGTTTATAACATAATGTTTATAACAACGAACTGGGGAGGTAGAAAAAGATGATTCAGTTAAAGATCTAAATCACAATATAGAACGTAAAAAGGTAAGAAAAAGGTCCTTCCTCTTCGCCGCTCACCATCATCATGTACTTCAAGTTCTTGATTATCCAGTTTAAGTTTATCTAGCATATCCATTATGTTAAATACTACAAACCAAGTAAATATATTCAATGTCGACTGAAATCAACTCCAGGAACAAAATGTTTTGTTTTGCAGTTACCCCGGAATGATGTTTCAGTTTTTTACTATAAGAGCAAATTAACATGAATTTCACGAAAAGCAAATTAAAGGCAGAAAATACAGGACGAAAAAAGAATAACATTACTAATGTTATTTTTGTCAACCTATTGTAAATCAAAGTATTACTGAATGCTTCTTTTGGCATGAGGGTAAAGGCTACCGAGGTACAGATGAAAATAAATTAAAATTGCATTGTCAAGATAAAAATGCATTGTCATACAACCATGAATTATTTAAGTTTCTATTCGTACAGTTTTTGAGGGCAGAACAAAAATAAATTTACAGTCGAGCTAAATACGTATGCAGTCGTGAAATACATAAACTAAATTAGATTTAACTTGTCTAGGGTTAAAAAGTATGTTTATATTAGGTATAATATAATGCTGAGTTAGTTACAACCACTAGTTTTATATTTACTATAGTATTTTCCAAAATTTGTAAATTTGTAATTTTGAAACTCTATAATAAGTCAATATTTTGTAAATTATTTGCTTTTATTATCTCTAAAGTGTCACAACTCAAAAATAAAATATTTTTTAATACCTTTTCAAGCTACCTACCCGACCATTTGGTAGATCTTCATAAACCATTTAAACTTACTTAAAAACGTATAGCGCCAATTTTGTTAGTTTTTGAGTTATGACCCCCCGAAAATTGAATTTTTTACTTAGTATATATTTCAAACGTTATTTACTCGGAAGTTTGATTTTTTGACTTATGACACTATTTGAGCGGAAGTGCGACATGTTGACTTGTACTTAGTTTCTCGTATGCCACCTACTTACGTAATTACTATGCTGCCGGTATGGGTCAGCCGTAATTTTTTATATAAATAATTAGTAAATTTAAATAAAATTGTATAGAAAAGCAAATAGAAAACGGTAACGGTAATCATTATTCGAACCTAAAAAGATATTGGCGTACTTGAAGTATTGACTTAGAAGTTGACAGTATCCTAAAGTAAATACTTATCTGCTTGTATTATGAAAACGAAGATTATTTCGCATCAATAATAATCACCAGGGCGGCGGAAGTATGAAATGAAGAATTAATGAAGAGTATTTCAAGGCTGCCTCTTTTACGATTCCATAACTACTTAAGGACATCCAACATCTCTATCGGTGGAGAATTATTTTTTTTTTCTATTATTGATAGCTTCGATGTCACGTCAAAGGACACGTCCCTATATTGGTCTTCTTTATAGAGACATGGGATGGAATACATATCAAGATTTCATTAGTAATTTAAGTCATAGTATTTGGATGAACTTAACCTTAAAATAAACTATTATTGACAGAAATTAATTGTAATATAAAATAACATTATTTTAACATTATTATTTTTAAATTTAACACACTGTATTTCAGAAAAAAAAATATAAAATAAAAACTGATTGTCACTTTAAATCCATCGAAAAGATAATAAGGACGCCGAAATCAATTAACGTGAACCCCCTGTATGTAATCTACTTACGATAAGTAGATAACCATTTAGCTAATAAGATTTACCTTTTATTTTCAGGTTATGTGATGTTTGTGGATGTGTATGTATCATTTTAATGTTGCGTCTTTTATTTTCTTATTACACTATACCTGGGAAGACGGTTGCTTCTGGTAAAATGATTTATATAAAAGGTATATAATTTTATCACCGGATAAATCTGATATAGTCATGAATATAATTGTTAAGAGATTGGCCGCATCCCGCAAGTATAGAAATACTTAGTCCAACAATTTTTTCATCAATATTGACTAAATTAACATTTTATTAAATATCGAAAAAATATATTTTAGCTATGATGTCATATTTAGGATACAAAAATATATATATATGTATTTGGGAATAAACGTTTGTGTAAGTAGTAGTAGTCTGTGTAATAGTAACGACATGCTATCCATTGCAGATATATTTATGTATAAGAAATGTATCAAGTTACGTTTAATCGAGGCCTACAAGTCCCGAATACAATTAAAATTCCAAAATCACAAGTAATATTGCGAGGTATTTTCATTACATTTACAATAAGATATAGGTAATTTGCCGCAACTTCACTATGACCTTAGACGTCAAAGTGAGATCTGCCAAACAAAGGTTTATATGATGGACAAACTAAGTGTAAAGTTTGCGTCAAACCTCGAAAGATTTTTGACCTTACAAGAACTGTTTTTTTCTGTTTTCATTGGAATATGAATGTTATTAGATATGAAACAATTTATATACATTAAGTAAAAATCTTGATCTGTAATAATTCTCTTGCCGTCTTAATAAATAGTTTACATAAATTATTGACTAATAAGTAAATTAATTACGTATCGTTTTATTTGATTGAAGAAGACAAAAACAATTAGGCTTAAATAACACGCTAACACTCACTATGTTCCATTTTATTTTAAGTGAAATATATCAAACTGAAATGCATCTAAGGGGACGTTCAAGTATAACATAACGCAATTTGGGGGAGGGGAGTTTTGTAAAATGTTATGATACAAAGGCGGGTTTTTTGATTATTGATCCCTGATCAAACAACGCGTTACGTAGCATTGTTTTTTTTATTTCTTAAAAAAATGTAGCAACCTTTGTTATTTCGGGGATTCCCTCGATTGGATGTCATTTTTGTGATCCCAAGTTGGCCAACATTCTGAATATATCCAATTGAATCATTTTTTTTACATATTTGAAAAAGTCTGATTTAATTAGGTAATAAATAATGAAGCAGGAATAAATCAAGAAAAGGCGTAACATAATGTTAATATTAATAATGAAAGTTTATTAGGACAAATTTGAGACCTTGGCATACTTATTTCAAACTTTTGCAACTGTTTATTATATTGTATGATTGTTTATTAAATAATAGTATGAATAAACAAATACTGCGAGTTTGAAATCTATTGCTCTATTTATTACTACTTCCTCAAAGAAAGGTATTTTAATGACTTACCGTTACTTTGCGCACCTTATTTGGGATTTTTAAGTAAAAATGTTTAAGTATAAATTACGTCGGTTTATATTCCCTCATAAATTACTTACTTACTTGTACTTGAACGCCTCCTAATGAAATATATATTTTACTGCCATGAAAATTTTACCATTTTTTATTTGGTCTCTCAAGATTGTTATGCCAATAGGAGTAACATACAGCGTTTCTATTTGACATCACTTTACTCGTGGGATTTCGGTATTCATGAATATCTATTGTTTTAATTTTACACGCACTTGTAAAAAAAATCCGTAAGATATTTTGCTAGGTTGTAGTAACCATTGATGTCAGAAGATGCCAAGAAAGAAAATTAGATCGTCTACGTAACTGTCGCAATAATTATTATAATGTTGAGGAACCTTCCTTACTGCTGTCCACACAGAAGACATGATCCAGTAATTTGAATTTGGTAAGTTAAGTGCGAGTTTAAACTTTGAATTCGAATCGAATTCAATTATTAGCAATAAAAAAAAAAAGAAATATCAATATGTCGTAAAAACAATTTAAATACTTGTAATCAATAATTTATTACTATATATCGAAATGTGTCGTATATCCACAAACTAATCTTTTTTATTACTTACTTTTTAATTATTTAGCAGGTGTCTCTTTTTTGATTCTAAGACATTTATGATAAATATAACTGACAACACTTTACTAGTAGATAACAACTTTTTTTTTTAAATCAAACAAATTGCAGCAGATGTGTTAATTAAAGATGCTACTTGTAAGTTCATTATATACCAAACAATTATTCTCTATTTTTTAAAACTATCTACTCATTACTTTGTAAACTTTTTCATTCGGAATAGACCTATGTGAGTGGATATTTTGATTTAAGATTATTTACTATTATTTCACTATCACTAAAAACGACGGTGACTAATTGCTAAGGTGCACAGCTTTTAAAATTACAGCTATTTTAATATATCTGAATTAAGTAATACTTTAAATAATATTGGGTGTACCATTTTAAATGGACAAAAGTGCTAATGATATACCTATTAACAATTATCACATTAAATCTGACATTACAAAATATATATTTCTCTCATGTCAAACAGTTATGAACTAATGATTTTTGTTTCATACTGATTTATGTAACTTTGTTTATTTGTCCCATGATAATATAAATTAATAGTGTCAAGACAACAAACATCTTTATATTAAAATGCAATTAAAAATATATATATACTTATCATATCTTAAAGTCTAAGGTGGGATTTATTTATCTAAATAAAATAGTAAGACCGAGTATTGAGTTGAGGAGATGAGATATCTGTGGTAATTTTAAAACATTAGAAACAGCACAGTAACCACTATGCAAACAACGGATACAAAAAAATATATACAATTTTTAAAAATAATTAATGAAAATAAGCAAAAAGTATAGAGCATTCAATAATGATTCAATCGACAAATTGTAAAAAATAAAACTTATCTATACATATTTGCATAATATACCTATACTCACATTATATTTATACTTACAGGTGTCGGTATTTAGTTAGACCTGACCGCAGCCTTATGTAAAGGTGAGCCAATTATATAATATTAATATTAAACACTTTGAGTAGTCTTGAATTAAAAAATATAGCCTATTAATATGTTATTTATTGTGTATAGTATAGTATATATATGTATAATCTTTTCTACTTGACAGCTGACATTTACGGCGCCAACGCAAGGTCGTGAAGGTGCTCCTGTTCAACGGTAAAAAAGAAATATTACTGATTACATTAATACTACGATATTAATAATTTTACGTTATACGGGTTGATGAGTTATGTACCAAATTTTGAAATTAATATCCGAATTCGATAAAAATTACTTCCTTTTATGACATATCTCATATTTTTTTAACATCAGCTCGTATATGGTAAGCATCGTATTGCTATTGAAAGTTTTCTAGATGATGATTTATATGTTTTTGTCTTCTTTTCCCGTCTGATGGATAATGATGTATAAAGTATATATTAAATCTGACACGGAGATCATGATGTATGTAACTTCAATACATGTAATAAAAATACAGTTGAACCTCAATAAGTTAGATCCAAAGGAAAACGCAAGATATTTTAGTGTCTCGTGTTTGTACTAAAAGGAGTGGTAAATAATACACACACAAAAGTATTTTTAGAAGTTATAATTTCTGTATCCTTACGATCTCACATTTATAAATAGAGAGGAGAATACATTTTTTTAGATGCTTGCTACATTGCTCGTTAAATGATCTTAAAATATTAGTATTGTTTAATTAACAAGAAATTGTTTAATTGATTTTTATGCAAAATAAAGAATATTGTACGTCTTTTGTTACCTTTTGTTAGTCATTCCTTACCAGTTACCACTATGCTTCCATTCAATTGCAATTAAATTCCTTTGGAAATTACTGGGATTAGTTGGTAGTTTAAGTTGTAGTGTTTCTAAACATTTCTTTGAGTTATAGAGGGTCAAGAGTCTATATTATTATTAATTTAAGTTTCAAAAGTTTCTGTATATTCTGTATGTCTGAAGGAGAAGGAAACGGAATACTCATTGGAATTATAGACGTTAACCTTATCGAGGTTCCACTGTATTAGTTTTATAATACTAAATTATTTTGTATTATAGCGAAGTTATTTACCAATCTCCCATAATTCAATGAGATAAAATATTATTTGTATATAAACTAGAATATGACCTATTTTTTTTCTTTTCAGTGACTGCGTGATAGTGCCTTTATGGATATGCGATAGCGACTCGCTATATCTCTTGCAGAGGGTCTTACGAACATTTTTTAAAAACACACCAATGTATTTGTGACTGTCCAAGCTAATTATAAAATATATTAACACGTTATACCTTAAATAAAATTGTAAACGTGAGGATGATAAATAACGTGATATTTATTATATTATTATATCTCATATCAAATGCCTTATGCATACAAGTATTCAGCACCTTTTTATGTTATTTGTAATACACTTCACTGGTTTTTGCTATGCAATACTATTATACCTAGTTTTTGTTTAACCTCATGGACCATGATAAAATCTCTGGAAATTGAAAGTTCATTATAAATGTCTATATATAAATTATATTGTTGTCTAGATAAATTAATCATATTAAATGTCTGTAAAGGTTTTAGCTTTTTTTCTTCTTTTGGTAAAATAAATATTAACAATGTATTAATTATATATGTATATATATTAACAATGTATTAATTATATATGTATGTATATATACAGAACAAATCTCTAAACATTTGTATTAGATAAATACGACATGCACGCTTCTACAGTGTGGTTTTGCTGACACGTTCATACAAGATATTAATGCCCATTTTGAAGATTCGTCTCTGTTTTAGAAACTAATTTATGTGGTAGGTAATATTTGATATTTTTTTGAACAAGTATTTTATTTTATTGAATAAGTATTTTATTTTATTGAATAAGTATTAAGTATTAATATTTGATTATTATTCCCAAAAATGAAAATGATGATTTTACTATTTTTGTCTTCTTTTCCCGACTGAAGCATAGTGATGCACAATTGATGTTATTCTGATTATGTTACTCGGAGTGACAGAATGAGATATGTTATTTAACTATAAACTAATAGTTGTTTTTTTTGTTTCAGATGTTATGGTAGCATGGTTAACAGTCTATTAGTAGTATTTTTAGTTTATTAACAGTATTTGTAATTTGTTTGATTGAAGTGTGTTTGGAAGTTAAAATAAAACTTGTTTCCATTATTAAATCATGTTTATTTTATAAATTGTTACTTTTTGTCTGATAAGTAGTTGTTTAAGCTGTATAATAATTTATTTTTTATGTGGAAGGAAAGTAGACAATTAAATTTTTAGTTAAAATAAAACCCATGTTATAATAGCAGTCTTTAATTTCCCGCTGATATTTTTTTACCTTGAATTTATACACGATTAATTAATATACTTGGATTCATTTCTGGTACGTAGATAGTAATTGCCTCTACTGTCGTGCCGGGCCATGTATCCCATCTCGGAAGGATTTTCATTACACTCGCCAGTTTCATACTTTTCCCAACTCTCACACGAATAAGCCTTAAATCCAAATCCAGTCTTGTATTCTATGGATTCATCAAAGTATTCATAGGCACGGCCGTGACTACATCCTTCTGTAAAATAAAAATGACTACTATTTTAAACAATCGGAAGTTTTGTAAAATCGCGAATGAATATAATATACGTAACAGTTTTACTCTGAACATAAAATTTTCTGAAAACACCGGGTCATTTAGTTTGACCTATGAAGTGAGAACTTCAGTACCTTAGTACCGAATTTCTATAAATGGAATAATTTCTAACACTCGATAGATTATTATAGATAGCATATTCACTAGTTCCGGTAAACGACTTAATATACAGATCGCTACAGGCGTCAGGCCGACGGACAGATTCGGAATCGTGGACGATATATTGGTGTTTGTATTATTGAATGACTTCGAAATAACATTTGCTCTCTTAAAAGGACTAATGTGAATGTATTATTGTGTGAACCTGCATATTGATGCAATCCGCTGCAACCCGGTTGAGCAGATTTTCCATTGTTAGGATAAAAGTCTGCGTGACCGTGACTTTCTTTGTATCCGTAAATACCTCCACACGTGTGTATGACATCCACGAACTTGGCATCGCTTTTCTCTAATCGAAAGTCATTTGCCATTTCTGGAAATTCAAATAATGGTCTTGCAGGGTCGAGACCTGGAAATATTAAATTGTATAGGTGGTATACCTTTCATTATTTTGGCATTAAAGTTATATATAGGTACCTATTATTAAGATAAATTGAAATTTACCCGTGACACGTAGCACTTTTTCTGAACAGAACATACCAGCGTAACCCATTACTTGAGCCCCTAAACTGTGTCCAATTAAGTGAATATTATCTCCCTTTACATTGTACGTTCTTATCAAAGCATCTAGTAGCTTAGCGACACGTTTGCCTACATACCGCGTGCTACAAGCCGCAAAAGGGTAGATTATATTTTTTGATAATTCACTCCAGTCCACAGTTATGACATTTAATTCGTACTCTTGTAAAAAAGTATTTTTAATATTTTGTAACCATGTAGCATTCTCGCTAGTAATCCAACCATGAGTGATGACTCTGATATCATTAGATTTGTTGAAGTATAGGCTTTCTAACAGAGAATCGCCCCCAGGAATTTTAAGTAACTCTTGTTTCATTTGATTATTCCTATAATGAGAATCAGTATAGGTCAAGATAATATCTATATTGTTTTTTATAAGTTCATGGCAAAAATTCCATTGATGTACATTTTATAATTGTTTACAAATAAATTTGAATATTTTTTATTACGAAAACATTGACAAGGTTTAAACTATAGACAATTTAAAAACGCTTGTATTATTAGTTAAGTATTAATAGTAAGCTAGTTTAGATATATCCATAAAGTATTTAACAAATCACCTGGTATACAAGTAAAAATAAGCGTCACCTAAGACCATATCCTCTGTATCGTGTGGCACGGTCGAATAGTTCATTATATGCCTCGAGCCGTTCTCATCCACAAAATACAACCAATCTTCTTCATCAGTTTGCCCAGACTCTACTGAACTTGCTATTAAAACAAAGTAACTGGCTCCGAAGATATATAGAACGTATGATATTCTATTTATTGCGAAATTCATATTGCCAAAAAAAATATTTTTTCGTGCTTGGAATAGCT
The DNA here is from genome assembly GCA_959347405.1 of Napeogenes sylphis. NCBI lineage: Eukaryota > Metazoa > Arthropoda > Insecta > Lepidoptera > Nymphalidae > Napeogenes > Napeogenes sylphis. The sequence goes on from OY365782.1 coordinate 23,109,112, forward strand.
TGTAAAGTTGAATAATAAGTGTATAAAGAAGAGCAACGTACGTTTATACTAAGTGAGTTCTGCTGCTATCAAATAATAACTTCCGCTGACATTACTTTGGAATGTAAAATTTTGCTACTTTTGTGTCGTTAACCCTTGGCAAAAACGGTTAATAGTTTAATTACTCGGGAGTACAGTTAAGGGAATAGACTTTGTAACATATCACTTTTGTAGTGCGATTATTTAAATGATAGGATATTAGGCTGATAGGTATATATCTGCTGGATTTTGCGAATAAACTGATTAAATGTTCATTGGACAATACAAATAGAGGATTATGGACAGTAATAAGACACAAATGAAATCATAGCAACGTTATTGTATTTTTTGAATTGAATCTTTTGTGTGCTTACACAGTAAACACTGATCTCAACACTTATAACTAAAAATATTCTATAAACAAAATGAAGGATATTTTAATTTAAAAACTGTGGCTCGTGCAATGGTTCTTTATCCAAAGCGAAATATACCTACATAGTTATTACGGTTTCGTTGAAATATTTTAAAAGTGCTAGAGGTAGTACACCTTATTTTTTAAAATAAAAGTCTCTTATTGTGCTGAGATATTGTGCCTATGCCTTAAGTTTTTAACATTAGGTGTCCTGTTACACCGCATACAATTTTGACAATGTGCACGTTAATTTACTTTCATACATTTCGTTATATAAACTGATATATGATAAAGTTATAATATTAATCTAATATATTGCTATCTTTTTCATTTTAGTCTATAGAAATTGTCAACTGACTTTAAGTGCTCTATTTATAATAATAATAATCGTTCGTAATTATTTTTTTAAATGTTTTTAAAACAACCATTACATAGAAGTATGAAACGAAACTGATTCGAAAAGTAAATTGTAATCAACCAGAAAGATACTAGTCCTTGTAATATAAAAAAATAAATTAATAAAAGAATAAGTATTGTCTACTTCAAAATGTTATTAATAATGGAGACTAGATATCACATGGTTTGAGCTATATCGATTCTTTTTTTTGTTCAATATTTTTGTATCATTAAAAGACATACAGAGTAAAAAATCTGAGGGAAGCAGGATCATTATATTGTAATGAAATGACTATACATTGCATAAAACTCGAAAACAATTTCACATAAAACTTATTAAATTAAACCTATGTTCAGGATTAGAATCCACGGATAACAACAAAATAAAAATACATTGAAAGCATATTTTCTACATAATAAATATAATTATATAAATTAAAAAATCATATAAATTGCATAAACAACGAGGTTTTATGCATTAATTTTGTTTGTATTATTATTTTATTATCAATAAAATGGATAACAATAAAATAAAACAGGAAACATTAAAAGTAATTTACGCGCAAGAGTGATGATCAACGAACATAATTAGTCTAGCACAAAGTGATTGTGTATTTTAGATGATCAGTGGTAATTATTAAGCACATATACTATTCAACACATTAATAATAACGAACAGTGGGTTTAATTTATTGCACAAACAGTTGATCTAAAAATCTAAATGTATTGCTACAAAACATGCTTCGATAAAACAATAGAAACTATTTAATCTACCAAGTGACGATTTATCGCAGCTTAATCTAGTTGACCGGCAGTGACCTTAGTGATGATGCTCGTGTCTTAGACGTAACATTACACACATACATACATGATACACGCCTCCGTCCATCACCACACATACACTACACCTTAGTAAACTACCTAACTATTTTTATAAGTTATTTTAATTTCTTTAAAGCGTACATTGTATTCTTATTTCATAGGAGGTTCTTAACGATACTGAAATCTTAAAACATTCTTAAAAAAAAAATGTATACAGGGTTATTTTAAATTAGTTGACCACCTCTTGCAAGCAGCCTCTCTACATCAATCCTAACAACATTTCTTCTACGACTTTTTAAAATTAATAGTTTTTAAAATTTGAGTTTTAACATACAAAATTTATTTGTTGCCTCTGAAGTCTGAACTGACTTATTAACTCTGAGCGTAGGTATGGCGCGCGTTGACCTTTTAAGCATTTCTTACAAAATACAGAGTGATAAGTAAAAGAGGGAGCAAAAATGTTTTTGTTTCGTATTTATTGTTGTTTATCAAGATTTTTAAAAAGTCGTAGAACAAATGTTGTTGGGATTGATGCAGAGAGGCTGCCTGCAAGAGGTGGTCAACTAATTAAAAATAACCCTGTATATAAGAACGAGTAAAAATCTTTCATCCAAGATTTTTTCTCTTCAATTTGAAAATAATCCTAATATAACTAATAACAGTCTTCAGATTGACTGATCAATAAATAATATTTAAGGTTGGTGGGATTGTTTCAGGAACCTAGTGGTTGTGTTATTTGACTCCGATCTTAATTTTGATAGGATAGTTTAAAATCTTATAACGAATATAAAATAAATTCTTGGAAACAAAACCAAAATGTATTTTATCAAATATATTAAGAATTGGTCAGAACATGCGTTATTTTATATTTGTTTGAGCACCCTTTCACATAGCGTCGCGCCCCTCGGCTGCGTTCAATATTTTAACGTTAAAGTAAGATGTTACAATAAAAATCGTCTTAAATAAAATTACGCTAGTGCCTCACGAGTACTGGCTTAGTTCATAAGAACCTCGTTCATACAATATCTAAATAAATAAGAGTATAATATAATATCTAATATGTTTTTACATATGTACAGTTAAAAACAAACAAAGGAGGTACATAACAAACAAATAAAAATTTGTACTAGAAAAAAGTCCATTAAAAATATAAAACGGTCGTATCGGTTGCTCGATCTATAATCCTAAGTCTAACTAAGATTATTTGTGTTGTATATAATATGGTTACACACGCCCGGCGCTTGGTGCATTTTTAATATATTTTTCGTGAACTAACGTGGTTCAAGTGAATTGCTGCATGCGTAGAGCGCCGAACGCGTGAAGTTTTAATAAACATTAGTTGTACGTAATTAATTATTAATAACTACAATATAATATTGGTATGAGCGGTGTTGTGGATGCTTACCCGCTCATACCTAAAGCGTTTAGGTGAACGTATTCTCGAACTGTCTGCCCGCCCTCATCCAATACCAGTAATCTCTCTAAACATTGATATTATGGCACATCTAACTAAACTTTTGGAAACATTTATTCTACGGATACAATCGATATCATAATTTTGAATATCACAAGTAGCGATTACTTTAACCAATGTCAAATGAAGCGTAAGTGATAGAAACATAATGACGTAGCGCGATCACTTTAAATCGTTAATTGACATTAATACACTAAAGGAGAGCAGCCAGTGCGATTATAAAACGCCACTGCACCCACATATACACGAACGTACATAACTATTTCAGTCGAACTGCGTTAAGACTGAAAACGTGCCTAAATTATTATTACAATGTATACCTAGTAATAGGTAATCCCAGCAAAACTGGCGATAAAGGTGGGATCTTGAACACTATGTTACATTGTTAAAAAAATCGCTTAAAAACGAGCCAACGATGGTTTCTTGTGTAAAAAATTGATTGGTTTCGATTATTTTTGTTTTTATGTGCCGGCAGTCAAAAGTCTAATCATAATTCCTAATACGTACTTACTTGTTAGGACATTATTGCGTTATCTCGTTAGGTAAACGATTACTTTATTTTTAATGATTAAAAGATATCTAAGCTTTTGCGAAATAATTATTGTATTTAGAGATAATCGAGCTTATTATTAAAATTCACAGGTAATAATCGTTGTCTCGTATTTAATTATAATTTACGAAATTACTTATATCGACGTTCATATTCGTAATATGACGTTCGAGGTACCGATTACCGGATGATTAACGAACTATCGTCCCAAAATATACCTAACGAATTTAATCAGAAATCTAGTTGTTTCGTACTAATAGAATACCGTGACGGAAGAGACAAAATCTCGAGGCACAGCGTCGGTGGGAATCACAGAAGCGAATCGAAGGAGCAAGAGACGGCGCTTCAGCAGACCGTCTCAGCGGGCGGAGCCAGCGGCGGCAGCGCGGTCGGCAGGGAGGGCACCTCCGCCCCCATCGGCTCCGGGGAGCGCCGTCTTAGCGCCTGTCGCTTGCGGAACTCTAGGAACTCCTCCTTCATGGCTCGCACACGAGCCTCGACGTCATCGCGGGAGGGCCGCACTCGCGTCCTCTCCGGCGTCGACGGCGTGGGAGTGCGAGTCGCGCGGTCGAACTCGTAGTGTACGTCCACGGAACCGGCGTCCGCGGTCTCGGCGGTCGCCACCTCTGCCTCAGCTCGATCGGAGCCCGGGCGAGGCGGCGGGACGGGTGGCGGAGGCCGGTACGGCGGGGGCCGCCACTCCGCTAGGCTTCCTGTGCGACTGCTGCGATTGTGCTGGGAGGACGACGCATTCTTGCTGCCGAAGCCGCTCGACGAGGACCTACTTTCGGGCGAGGCTTCGTGAGGGGGTGGAGCGGGTGGGTCGGCGAGAGCGCGCGATCTGCCGTGACGCATCGGCGGCCGCGATCTGGGACGACTCAGAGTGGGGCACGGTCTCGACGATGGGTCCACGGAAAACATGCGCGGAGGCCGAGAACGAAAGGACGGCGGCGTCGGAAACGACCCGTCTGCGGAACTCGGAAAGGGCACCGAACTGAGATCGGATATGTGTAGTGGCGACCAGGGGGTCCAGGCGGACGTCCAAACTGGCCACGTCGGCCAGGGTGGCCAAGGCGGCCAGTGCAGAGTCAAAGCTGGAGAGGATGCTCGGAAGAGTGGCGGTGCGGCGGCGGGAGTGAGCGGGGCGCGCAGCCGCGGCAAAAAACCGCCGTCGTCGGAAGAGGAGGGCGCGGGAGATGGCGCGAGGGAGGGTGCGGAGGCCCCGTCGGAGTGGTACGCGGCGAGACCCGAGGTCGGTCCGGCGGGCGAGGCGGTGACCGACGCGGGCCACACTCGCGCGCTCCACGTTCTCGTCTCTTCTCCGCATCGGGAAGCCGGCCACACCCAGTTCGCCGTGAATCGCAAACATTGAACTATACTCGATATTCCGCTTTCTCTAAGTCTGAACAAAAATATGAAAGATGATCAATCTTCTACCACACAAATGTAAATATTACGGAAAATCTACTAAAGGAGAGTTGGACTGACCTGACTTCCTGTCAAGTAGAGCATGAAAACAATTTTATATTGTGGTGTTAATATTTTTGGAACATTATTTTTTTATACAGTATCTGAAGTCGATATAAAATCTATTGTTCTTAATACTATTGAAACAAACCAAATAAAGGTTTTGCTACATATCCAGCAAAATGTATGTATATTGTTCAAAACCAGGACTAGTAAGTAGTTACCAGGACCGGAACTTACTTCTTAAAAGGCACTTGAGTGCTGTCTGCTGCGCGGAGGTCGGTTAGACGCGCGGCTACCATGTTGTATGCTGCAACCGAATAATTTCTGAACATTAATGCGTGCAGTCGCCGCTCAGCGCGCGCGGCCGCTGCCCGCCACCAACCATCGCGACTCTACCCGTCACCTCTCCCTCACCGGAAAAACCTCTTCAAACACCATATTGTCAACTTGAAAGCGAAGCATACCAAAAAAGACAATTGTTTGTGTCCTTTCACTGTTTAGGAGTTTATGAATTTATCAATAATGTCGATTGCCTGTCCGCCTTATAATGCTCTCTTTCTCGATAGCTTATTAAAATGACTTATTTTAAACAAAAAATATTATAAAGTCGGTATAATCGAAAAGTATCTAAAAAATATTAAGCGTTAATAAGCATTAAGAATACGAAGCAAATATTAAGCATTAAGAATACCAAGCAGAATCAATAAATAATAAAGCAGATATATAATAAGTGAACTTGTTGTGTCATGATTAATCAGACTCGTTATATAACTCATATAGTGATAAGGTTCCGAGGTATCCATTAGAGTGATGGTTAACAGTTGTTTATTTAGCGGATAGCTTTAAATAATGGTATCCTATATGTTATCATTACAGAAATTAAAAAGCAAAAATAAAGAAAATACTAAAATGTAATTCTACACTAGTTTTTATAAACAAACATCTAGTTTCTATAGCAAATACAGGGCTCGTCAGCTTCCATCCGTTTTCAACCTTAGTTTAACCGTTAGGCTTATTTTAATTAAGTATAAAACACCGTGCAAAGTATAGTAGATATTTTTTTTTACATTGCTTTCAATAGTTATACTTTTATTTTTTACAATATTTATTTGTTTTTTTATTATATCAACAATACGAGTAAAATTGAACATGCTAATTTGTAGTGCTAAAAAAAACAAAATAAAAAAAAACTATCAACTGATAGATATATTATGTGCTAGCTTTTTCACCGACAATATGGTAATAAAAGTTGTCTATCTCAAAAAAACTGAGAATGAAAACTCTTTTGGCGCTGTTGTCTTTAATTTTTCTTTGAATCTAACTAGATCACTCGTCACACTTCTAATCTCGTCTACTTGGGTCGTAGAACTTGATAGTCGGGAGCGGGCTAGCGGCCGCTTCTCCCTACGATCTCACCTTTCTCCTGTTTGCGGCGTTTACGTTTATTGCAAATCTTCACTGCGCACACCGAAAGTATGATGGCAACTATGAAAAACAATATGCCTCCCACCACGCCGGCCGTGATGGCCTTGTGCTTTACACGCGCCGGCACCGGGAACTTCACTTCTTCGGAGCTCTCGTAGCTGGTCGCCGAGTTGGCCAGCACGCGGAAGTAGTACGTCCGCCCTCCCACGAGGTTTTTCACTGAAACGGAAACATGCATTTTATTTATTTGAAAGCATCTGATACTGTTTAGACATTATCTATTCGGGGTTTCATTTTTGAAAGTTAGGAACATTTTATTTAAATTTTATTAAAACTATTGTGTCGAAACCGAGGCCTCCGCGATCTAATCACCGTTAATCTGTTAACTATCGCGTTGACAATAGGGAACATTCATGTAATTTTTTTTTACGTAATTAATCATTTACCTCTCTATATCGTAGAAAAAAATATAAATAGGTTTGAAAAGATTCTAGTTTTTTTCAAATTAAAAATTAAAACATTGAGTAAATTTGAGCCGTTCAAACGCCGTCATTTTGCGCGCGCTTTGCGTGACGTCACGATGTGACACGTCCAGTGAACTGTGAATGTTTACTATGAACTTTTTAGTTACTTCAAACATATTTTAAGTTTTAATAGCTTTACAAGTCATGGAAGAAGATAAAAATCATCTTACAAGTAATGTATAGTACCGGAGTGCAAAAATAGTATTAGAAAAACACCCGACAAAGTGTTTTTTGTATTCCAAGAGATGCGAAAATACAAAAACAATGGTGTACGTGTATGGTAATTAAAAGGGATAATATATGTCCTAAATCGTGTTTATATTGTTGGGAAAATCAATTTAACGTAAGTATACTTTATTTATAATAAGTTTAATCTAATAGTTTAAATATATAGTAAGTATAGAACATTAGAAAATTTGAGTTTAAAATTAACATAACCTAGCTTACAAAAGTTCAGTATAAATTTCTATAAAAACCGTATTCTTTTTTTGGTTTTACGAAATTTTTATTTTTGTCGATTTATTTCTGGTTAAGGAAGATACAGCCCATTGTATTGAACATAATATGTATAAAGAAACAACAAGGAGAAAAATGTAATTTAAGTTTGAAGAAAAGAGTTGTGCCTCATATATTTTTGTGGCAAAAACACCAGCTGAGAGAACATTCTCATGAATGTGCACAGTCAAAAGGCAAAGATTGACATCGGTTAATGAAGCCTTTTCAGAGTTAGTTATCAAAATTAGTGTTTAAAAAGTGATGACCTTCCTAAAGAAGTGATATACTCTAAGTAAGTCCTAGTACTGCCCATACAAATGTCTGTGATATTAATCAGCCAGGACTCAGTACTTCTCTTATTGAATGTTATGATCATAAGGCAGAGCCTTGCTTTTCGCATATTGAAGTAAATTACTAAGTGACTAAGCTGTGCAAGTTAATATTAAACCGAAGTATGGAAGTAAAGGTGTCAATGTAAATATACTTGCTGAAAAATTAAATATAGCATTGTCAACATTTCTTCATTCAACACACAACATTGGTACACAACAGTTTTACCAGTAAAACTATCTGTTTTAAAAAGAAAATTGTTTACCGAAAACACAGCTGATAATACTTCTATAGCATCTTATATCTTCTATATCTGTTGATTATCAACCACGTTATTTATCTGAGTCAAGTGAAGTGGAAAATGATTCAGAGGAAGAAACATTTTAAAAATGTAATGTGTAGTAGCATGCTAAATGCTATTGAAAAAGAGTTTGTAGGTATTTGTTTTGTTAGGGTTGTTTGAGTATTGAAAAAATGTTTTTGGAATTACCAAAACAATTGTATCATTTAATAAAAACTTTAAGCACGAAAATATAGGTTTAAATTATTTATTTTTCTCAGTAACACTGATACCACAGTATGAACTTCGACGCCGATAATTTGAATGGCGTGGCAAATGACGTCACATTTCCTTTAGACCAATGGTTTTAGAAATTTGAATTTCGCTCCCTTAATTTACACTTTTTATAAATTATTTTATGGCCTTAAATGGTTAGTAAGTTTAAAAAAAATGATTTTATTACAATAAAATGATAAAAGTAATCAAAAAAAAATATTTGGAACCATTTTGAATTTTTTGCATGTTCCCTATTGACTTAATTGTTTTAGCATTCTATACGTAAATGCTTTTTAGAATGTAATTTTATTAAATATTCGATTGTAGCAGGTTCTGGCTTGTTTATTTTTCTAAGATATCATGAGGTGTAAATAAGATGATGTATTTTGAATGCATTTCTTACCCAAGTAACTGGTTTCTTCGGGTCGTATCTGTCCTCTGTTGAGCGTCTTCCACTGCGCGTCGGTACGATATTTGATAGTGTAGTACTGCACGAGGTGGGCGCGCTCTAACGGCGCCTGCCACGTGATCAGAAACCCATTGTGCACCTCTGTCACCGTCAAGTTACGAGGCGGACCAGACTTCGGGCCTATATATGAGGGAAACATTCAAATATAAATATATATTTTATATTTATACAACATTAATAAGCATTTAGGTTTTTTTTATTGTTTAAGTCAAACGATTCCTGAATGGTATTTTTTTAAATAATTTATATGCCTGCAAGGTGGGGTTAATTTAATTTAAATATAAATACAATTCTACTTAATATAAAGCGTGTAATAAATAAAGTGATGATTTGACTTTTACATTAAATATATATTTTATTTAGTAAAAACTATTTGTTATTTGAGCAAGGGAAAAAATTGTCAGTATAGTTATTTTAGTACCGGAGCCTTCAGGCGCATTCTGAAAAATCTTTTCATCGACCGGCCCCGGGATGGTGGGGGCCGCCTTTGGTTTGGCGCCTACATCTACAAAACACCAGGTTAAGGGTTAGTTCAGTTTAACATATATATAATACTTGGCAGTTAGTACTTAGTGAGGTTATTGACGAGGTCATAGAAGTAGAGAATGTTACGCACCAAGAGTTCTTATTGTAATGGCTTTGCTCATCATTCCTTCTCCGATAGTATTTTTACTATTGACTTGAAACTCGTACGTGATGCCTGGTTGGAGACGATTGATTGTTACCTGTTTAAAATTAATAAATAAATAACGAATTAATTTATATCATTCACATATTAAAAATATATTTAAAACGACATATTTATACAATTAATGGCTACAGAACAAACAATAATTTGAAGCTATTAAAATAGATGTTCCGCCTTACAGTCGTGAAAATATCCTGTACTAGCTATGCCTGCAACTTCGTACACGTAGATTTCGATTTTGATAAAACGTACCTATTGTACTGTAAGGTTACATTATTGTTAAACGACTATTTTATCCATAATGTTTTGATTCGTTTCAATGTTTTAATGGTCCCTGTATTGATCCATATAAATTAATGAAATACTAATTTAACTATAATAAGAAGAACCAATAAGATGTAATTATTTAAATCGTTGTTTTATTAACTTAAATAGTAACATTTAGAATTGTTATATCAAGTAATGGTTATTTTCGTATGCTTCAAGTAGTTTATTTGACTAAGATTATTATTTATGTGAGGAGGGACATTTGCTTAATTAGTAAATACTTGAATAAGCTACAAAAGTGGGAACCATTAAGACTCTATAATTAAATCCAGTATTTAATACTGTGCTTAACGATACTTACAATTGTTTATTTACGAGTAGTTGTTATTTTAGTACGTTTAAAGTAGATGATTTGACTATGATTATTATTTATGTGAAGAGGGAGTTAATAAAGAAGGGTATATAAACTGCGGTTAGGACGATATTCGGGACAGACACTGCTGGATAGTACCAAGGAAGGGTTAAATACAAGTATATAAAAGTGAAGAGTGAGTGGTAAAATCTGTGAAACCAATACAATTGGACGTGGCCCTTATAGTACTTACCAATGTATGTAAAAACTATAAACCTACAAAGTTCAAACTCAATCAAGTATTGTTTGCGTATAGGAGTATTTCTAGTTTATTTAGGTTTTTATATGCTTTTATGTTTAATCACTGATAAGTAGCATGTTTACGAAAATAAGAAATTATTAACTTCTTTTATTTGTTAACCGATTGTTAAAAAATGTAAAGTGAGTCCTATGCCAATATATTCCTGAAAACTGCATCCAAATCGATTAATCCGTTTCTGAGATTAGCGTGCACAAACATACAGACATACAGACGAACAAACAAAATGAAAAATATTGTTTTGGGTTCTTTTGCTCTTATAAAGGCCCCCCATCATGTTTTTTAAATATTTTCTTTAAAATTATATGTATAGATCTTACTTACAGTGGTAGCTCCAGACGGCGTCACGGGTACTTTAGTCCACTCTGAGAAACCGGCTTCTCTGTACCAGATTGTATAGTCCTGCTTGTAGTCGGGTCCGCCCGCGTAGCCCGGCTGCCAACGCAGAGTCACCTGGAACTCAGTAGCAGTGCCCGACACGTTGTAGGGGGCGTGTGGCTGCGTACCCTCGATCACTAGCTGCGTGTCTGCGACTATTGTGGCCACCTGATCAAAAGACCGTTGTTAAGTTCTTTACAGCTGTTTTGTGTGAAGCTACCCTCTAAAAATTAAATCCTAATCGTCCGTCATTAACTATGAAATGTTTACCTCATTCGAGGCAACACATTGGTAGATTCCAAAGTCCTGTCTTCTGAGTGTGTCAATGGTGATGTTGCCTCCGAGTGCCCTGACCCGGCTCTTCTGTAGCGGCAGTCCGTCCCGGCGGCGCCACACCACACTGGGACGCTGCGTGCCCTCAGCCTCTTGCGCCTCGCAGTGCATCTCCACGGACTCGCCCACCTAACATTTGTTTGTATTTAAAATGAAGAAAAAATTATATAGAAGAATTTACAATCTAGAGTCTAAGCAGGTGCACATAGATAGGTGTATATCAAAGCGTCCTAATACATGTATATTAAAGCGAAACACTGCTCCGTGTTTAATCATGAAATGAAAATTTCTGAATGTCTTAAAAAGGGCTAATCGTGACTCTGAAATTTTGCGTAGAGGATCAATACTCGCTATGACATGATATACACTCGGCGTCACAAAAATCGCACCTTTTAAAAAAGCAACTTCAAAATAATTTTAAGTTTATTAATTAAAATTATTAAAATAATTTTAAAACTTAAAACATGACAAAGTGACAAAAAATAAAATTAATAACATCATAAAAAATTACAAATAAGGCCTTAAAATCTCGTGTTTCCACCCCTTGCTGTGATGGTAGCTTCCAGCCGATCCTTCATGGAGCTCACGAGGGTCACCACTCTTGCTTGGGGTATGTTGTCCCATTCGTCTTTCACGGCATCCTGGAGCTCTTGTAGAGTGGTGGGAGCAGGATCTCGTGCTCGTACGTACCTCTTTACATCGTCCCAGAGATGCTCGATCGGGTTTAGGTCTGGACTTCGTGCTGGCCACTGCATAACAGGGATCTCAACCTCTTCCAAATAGTCCCGCACAGCAAACGCAGTGTGGCAACGGGCGTTATCATGCATTAACATGAACCCATTGCCAACAAAACCAGCATACGGAACCACATGGTCTTGTAAGATCTCCGTTATGTACCGCCGAGCATTCAGCGACCCTTGCCCGCGACCACCACCAGTCCGAGAGACGCACACAAGCTCCGTTTTCCCTTCGACGGATATGCCACCCCAGAACATACAGGAACCACCTCGGTATTCGACGGATTCCTCTATGCAAGCCTGGGAAAATCGCTCTCCTCGTCTTCGGTATACTCTTCTGCGTCTGTCGTTGCAGAAAAGACATACTCGTGTCTCATTGGTGAAGAGAACGGTTTTCCACTGTTCACTCGTCCAGTTGACATGCTCCTGGGCAAATCGTAACCGCTCTCTTCGATGCTGCACGGTGCATGCTGCATGCTGCTGCAATTTTGGGCCCCTAGCAGGTCTGTGAGCTCTCAATTCCTTTTCTTTCAGTCTTCTTCTAATCGTAGAAACACTCACAGACGTTCTGCAAGCTGATCGGAGCTCTTGTTGCAACTCAACAGCATTGCTGAAGCGGTGCCGCAAGGATGTGGAAACAACGAAGCGGTCGTCTCTTTCTGACGTGCAGCGTTTTCTTCCGGATCCACGTCTTCGAGTATAGCCACCAGTGTCAAGGAACGTTGGTATATTCGTCGAACTGAGAATCGGCTAAGGTTCAACTGTCGAGCAACGTCAACCTGTCGCAGTCCTGATTGCAATAGCGCAATGATTTGAGCGGCTTTATCAGGGGTTGCATCCATCTTCAGGTACTGTTCTCTTGCGTATGTTGTTCCGGTGTGTTCACTCTGAAGTCTGAGTAGCGACTGACCCATTTTTTACCTTTACATGAGCTTTTATACCCTTATAAGGTAGCACAAGTAGTGCTCCTTAAGTGAGCATTTTTTTAAAAATTTTTTTGATTGGTCCCTGGTTAGAAATGGTAATTGTTTTTTTAATGATACAGGTAATTAATATAAAGGTATTGAAGTGCACTTTAGAATGATATATTTTTTTCAAACGTAGTACTTATGTGCTCGATTCTAGGAGCGATTTACTGAAAAAAACATAGAGGTGCGATTTTTGTGACGCCGAGTTTATCTAAGTTCCTTACCTAGGTAAAGAAATAGAATAGGTATGTAAGGAGATTTGGTAATTACTTCCTTTCTTTAATAGCATTAATCTTTACTTTTAGACTACTAACAAAAAAAAATAAAGAAAATATAAATAAGGAAAAATTTGTTAGCAATAGGTACATAAAGAACTATATATACTATTAAATTAGCAGGTTAAGACGCTAGCAAGTGTAATACTTTTATAGGTATTTAAAAACGTCGAAAAAAATTGTTAAATATATTCTTCGACTCACTTTTCTTTGATATAAAGGCTCTGGTTCTACTGTGAAAGCTGGAGGCTTGCGTACCAACACTTCCATCGGACCTGCCCACAGTAACATCAGTGAGTATTGTATTTAAGTAACATAACGTTATTATAATTGGGAGAGTTTACCTGAAGACCCTTGCGTGCCTTGAGCATTGTATGGCGTACAAGTATATCGCCCTTGATGATTCTGATTAACACGGGTGAACAATAAAGAGCCATTGTTCATGATCACTATATCCTTCGTCTGATAAGGCTCTAACAATCTTTTGTCCTTCGTCCAAGTTACGTACTGTAGCGGCGGGTTCGCTTTTATGTAACATTGCACAACGCCTGCCAAGCGGAACGGTAAATACTGAACTGTAGGCGTAAAAGTTACTTTTGCTGGGTCTGTAATAAAGTTACAAAATTAAAAACATTGTCGTAATAATTATTCCCTTTTTACCAAAAGCGGCTAGTTATCTTACATTCAACATTAAGATATGCGGACGCGCTTTGAGGATCGCCAATGCCGTTGGACACTTCGCAAAGATACTGGCCGGAATCATCTGCAGCTACAGGATTAATCAATAGAGCACCATCTCTTCGAATGGTGACCCTCGTCTCCAGAGCTGCAACCTCAGCCACGGGAGCTCCCTCACGAAACCATTTTACAGTAACGTTCCCTGGCAAGGCCTTCGCTTCGCATGAAAACTGTACTTTTTCACCTTCCAGCTTTGTTTGGTTTGTTGGCGGCATCTTCGAAATCATTTGACAATATATAACCCGTTTTGGTAAGTAATCAAATTACAATGCTAACAACTCATAAATATCGAAATCAGTATCAAATTATTCTTATTTAAGTTATGAATTATTACAGAGTAGTTTAATTGGATGCAATGATTTTTAAAATCTTACAGTAATAACAGCTCCACCGGCTATGATGACGCGGGCAGTGTGAGATACTTGTCCCTCGCCATTGCGTGCTATACATGTATAGTCTCCTATATCCTCGTGTCGGATATTACTTATTCGTAGTTCGGTGCCGTCGTTGAAGATGCCCACAGTCCCGGATGGCTCTACTGGGTTTGCGTCCTTGTACCATAAAATTTCAGGCGTTGGTGTTCCTTCCGCTTGGCAGTTTAGAATTATGGCATCACCTGTTTATAAATGAATTTATTATCTTTTCGGGAGTGCAAAGTATACTTTTAATGTCTTATGTTTAAATTATATTAGCGAACCTAAATTGACGTATATAATGTCTTCCGGTGTGATGGAGAAACGCGGCGGCGCGTGAACGTCGAGATGAAACCAAGTACCATTCTTGTGCTGGTTCGGAGACCGGTTGAGAAACACCACCTTGCACTCGTACCAACCCTACATGATCAAAACATTTAATAAAAACTTTTGTTTATGTTTTAAATTTGTATGTAACAAATTAAGTGTACCTGATCCGACTCCCTAATATTAGTAAGGTTGAGGCTGGCGGCGCCATAGGGCGAGTCTGGCGCCACACGCGACACCCTGCCCTCGTAGCCCTCACCGCTATGTGTCGGGTAGCTCTCATACCAGATGTAGATCGGAATGTCCTGTCCCTACAGTTATTCATAATGTTAATGCCAGCTATTACACCGGTGCGAAACTTTGACGACTTCCTATCGATAGCGCCTAACTACATAGATAATTAGCACATACATATGTGTGGAGGTAGCTACTTACTATATTATTTCTCGATAATATAATTTTACATAGAATTTTCTTGTAACAAGTGTGTAGTTAGTACAAAAAATAAAGAAAGCCAGAATGTTGTAGAATCACAGCTACGATCATGCAATGAATAAACACAACAACATGAAAATGCAAATAGGACTTAATCCAATCGCAGTCCGATACAATCGGAATTCGTCAAAATAATATTTGACATAAGTTCGTACTTACGACTAAGAATAAAATAAAATATATACACAAAAGGATGTGACATGCGCAGGGAAGGACGACACTCAAAGACTACTACATGCAGTACGTGTTATACCGGTCTGATGTAACAGTTTAGGTACAATTTATTACATGAGTCTAAGTTTGCAGACAAAATGGGCGATTTCCACAGCCACAGGAAGAGAGAAACAGACAGAACCGCCGCCAGTGCACGAGGGAGTGCGCGTGCGCCGTGTTAGCCGTGTAAGCTACGACGTGCTCCCCATACTATCTTATAAAGGTAAACTGGTGCACCCAAAATAAAAGGTATTATAGCATTGTAAAAACAAGTTTGTAGTCGTATCAAATGTGGTCGTGTTATAGTGTTTGTTCAATATCTAACGGAGGTCTGCTGCTCTCTCGGACTCGCTTTAAAGGCCTTTATAACTGTGGTGGTAGTCGTCCGGTAATGGGCTTCATTCTCGTCAATTAATAGGCAATACGTTGAAGAGGCGGATACATAGAAGGCATGTGCGGGGTTGTCGCGGGGCGGGGGAGGGTAGGGGGCCCCCGACCCGCGGCGCACGCGACCACTAGCACGGGACAATACGAAGTGTCTGAGGCGACACAAGCACGAGATATACATTACATTCTGCGAGGCGCGTCGTGGGGACGAGCCGACCTTACTGAACAGAAATACACACACGAAAGATGAGCAGCGTTGTATTGTAAGAGTGGAGTGTTGGCCGTCGTACCGTTTCGCCTACCTTCTTCTCCCACTGCAACACGTACGGCACGGGGATGTCTTCGGGAAAGTCAACTTGGCAATTAAAGACGACGCTTTCCCCGAGGATCGCCGTGATGTGTACAGCATCTTGGTGATCTTGATGGCAAGTGACTGAAGCAAAGATCCATAATAATTTATTGATTGTTAATTGAGAATAATTACTTGACTGACGTCAGACATTGAAGCAAATGATGAACTTTATAGACTCTATTCAAATTTGCATTTACTTACGATTTTGTACCGTATGGAACATTTACATAATTAAATTAAATATATCAAGCAATTTTTACCTTATTAAGAAACCCATAACCAGTGTTGTAAATTTCATTTGTTAAAATAGAGATTCCTAAACTATTTTTTTTTCTACGCAACGTACAAACATAATTTTTCTTATCTCGGAGTCTTCACGGAGAATTTTATATTTAATAGTAATACAATTGTTAGATTGTCTAATTAACTAAGCCATTGTTAATATAAAACATACCCGGCAAGTAGACTAGCAGTAAGAAGAGCAGGCCGGCGGCGATGTGCGGCGGTTGCTCGCGCCAGCCCATGCCTGCGCTCCCATGTCACGGCCGCGCACGGCGACTCATCCTCGGTACATCACCTGGGTTACAAATAAAATAAATTAAACTTAAGCGTAATCCATCACACAAACACACACTTCCAAGTACTGGCTCCAGATCAAATTACTACGCCGTCCCAATGCATTTTGGTGAGATACATATACATAGTTATTTCTTCTAAGGAGATAACTACTCTTGGGGACACCTTTATTCTCAGTAATGAAGATGTTTTCAGAATAAAAAATAATCAGAGCCGACAATCAACCTGAAATTTAAAACATTAAAGGCATTGGCCAGACAGACGTAGACTTACAAATATTTTCACAAATTAGATACCAGTGTAACTACTGAATAATTTAATTAGGTCAATAAAGAGGTCCATAGCTACAAAAGGTGCAGCAAAAGTTTGTTAGATAAAGAAAGTTACAAAGTCTGGCAGTAATATATAGGGTTATGTGGTATTAATTGGCCACCTCTTGCAGGCAGCCTCTCTACATCAATCCCAACAACTTACGTTGGTTTTTACATCTTTTTATATTTATAGTTAAAAAAAATACTAAATTTATTTGTTGCCTCTGAACGGGCATTAACTCTGAGCTAGGTATTTCGTCCCGGACGTTGACTTTTTACGTACTTCTTACAAAATACAGAATAATACGTAACAGAGTGCCAAAATATTATTGTTTTGTTTTTTTTGGGCTGTTTATCAAGATCTGTATTGTACATCGGTACCTCATTTACGTGCGCCGGTCCGCTAGAAACGACAGTAGAGTGCAACTTCCAAACGTACACAACGTACTTGAACTTATCTTAAATAAGTTCAATTACCTTTTTTTGGTTTAGTGCTATCGTAGTTAGGTAATTAAATATATGGATATATATTATGAAAAATGACATGACTGGTAGAGATATAGAAGAAGAACACGTGCCGCCTCGACCTTTAAGTGAATTAAAAACCTCAACAAATCACCAGTCTATCGTAGGTTTCCGTTGCATTTATAAAGATTTGGAGAAGATGTTTTACGTTAGCATTCTTTATATAAATAATTATTCTCTTACGTACTATCAGACAGTAAATGCTTTATTGTATTTGAATATAAAAATAATAGTAGATTAAGGTACTGTTGCATAATAAGGGTTCTTATAACACGAGTGTGTTTTAAAAAACAAGCCGCAGGCGCGTTTTTTTTTAGTATCACACCAGTGTTATAAGACTAAGTTATGTACAGTGTCCATGGGCGTTAAAATTGCTATTTTACATTAACAAATAAAACCAATTAAGTTTTAAGAATTAAAGGATTAGAAATTCTTTATCAGGAAGGTTCCCCGACTAGGGGACGAGAAAAGTGGCCTTTCAGTTGTTATAGATCTATGTAGGTATTACAAACAAATACAATTTTTAAAGTTTATAATTTTACAATTTTTTTTTGCTAAAAGTTTTACTAGAGAACTTTTAGCAAACACTTTACAGGCTAAAATCCTCATTACAAGCGAGATTCGGCAAAGACAAATCACCAGCGTTTGCTCTTTCATTGCTAAACCATGCTCAGAAAATTTAATTAATTAAAATTACAGTTCCTAAATTACAAAAATATATTAAAGAAATCTGGTTTCGTTTTTTATTATACATCCGTCTAGACTCTAGAGCCTGCATATAAAGAAATTGAAAACATTCTTGTTCTCATAATAAAAAACGACGAAATTACAAAATGTATTCGTTATACGCAACAAAACCTTGCATTTTTCCGTCGAAGATGAAACGAAATTGGACTCAAGCGAGAAAGGGAATGATTTTGTTACTGTAATTAGTTATGTGCATGGCCTATGTCATAGTACGATGAAACGTCCTTGGACTATTTTCCTTCCCGCAATAATTGCACTGCATCACGATAGCCGGTCCCCCTTCCACCTGTCTCAACCCTTGCCCTCTACAGACGTTCGTGTTACCGTAATCAGTTTATTGATTTTGTTATTACGCGCTGTTAGAAGCTACTTTCAACTTAAGTGTGACCGCGAGTTGGGTTTTAGAAAAAAAACTATTTATCGGATTTCAGTTTTCTTCGGTACTATTTCAATAATTTCCGAATACCAGCCAAATGTGCGGACTTTTGATGATCTGTCGAAAGTATTAGTTAATTTTTGTAGTTATTTTTTTTATAATAAGCATTCAATATACGGCTATATGCAATTTTTTTTTTAAATAATATGTAACAAGGTCTAACAAGGACAAAATATAATAACATTTCACACATAAGTACGTATATAGTGGATTTCTTACACGTTTTCTTAATTGTAGAGGTCATCTATGGTTATTAAAAATTTAAAACTTACAATGAAAGAATACAATAGTTATAAATTATATAAATTTGTAACTTTTATATCATTTTGTCCAGGACTAAAATTCGGGGAAAAAATCCTTATTAAAACACAAGGAATTAGGAATTTCCAATAATATAAAAGCCAACTGCTTTTTATATTCTGACAAGAAAGCAAAACACTAATAATATTAGAACGAAAACCTCTGAAATATTCAGCTTTCTATGTCTATATAATCTATTTATATATATGTATCTATTTTTAATCTATTTTATAATTATTTTTTAGACACTTGCATATTGTATTGTTATATTTTTTTTTGCATTTTTTTGAAGACGTGTCCTAAAGAAACGATTATTATCATATTTATTTTTTTGATTGTTCGTAAAGTTTCGCGTAGCAGTATTTTAAATCTGATTAATTATTACCCTGGAGACGTAGGTACGTCTATTTCTGTACCTAGGTTTACTTTTAGGCGAAAACATTAAAGGGTTAATAACTCCCCATTTTTTATTCATTAAGTTGTAAAACTATTTTTCCGTTAGTACAATCCCGACAAGGTTTTAGTCTTGAGATAATCGTTGTCTCAAAATGTTATACATATTACTTTCATATAAAAATATTGTATATTCGAATACAAGCTTTGTAACACAAAAATAATTTAATATGGATTTAATTTCTGGATTTCATTTACGGATTTAAATCGAGCCTGAATTTTTAATATTTGCGGATAAAGATTAGGTGGCCAGAGTCCCGCGGCGAGGTCTGCGCAGGTCGCGAGGACGGCCCCGGCGTTTTACCTGGTCGCGAAGTAGGCACGCGGTGTGGGATCTGCGAGCTCGGTGCTGGGGGTGCGTCGTTGTATGGTGCGGGCGGGCTCCGTCATCTGTGTCGGGCGGTCATGAGCCGGGCGCGTGGCGGGGCGCGTGCTGGAGGTCTCGAGGCGCGCCGGGCACTGCCCGCCGGACCCGTGTATTGATCGCTGCGCGCGCAGGCCGCCGCCCTCGCACATGAATGGTCCCCGGCTCACGTGCTCGCACGACGCCCGCTCTACTTGCCATCGTCTTTCACTCTTAATTATATTGTAAACTTAATTTTGTTTTATAAAAAAATAATTAATATACTTTTTTTACACACCTATGAATTTTTCTGCCTGTTTTTGTTTTTACAAATTTCCATATACACGAGACAAAAATATGTTATATTTATTTAACATATAAAGTATTTTAATAATGTATCGTCAATAATGCATCAAAGTCGACACAAAAAAATAAATGAGACATGACACATTGTACGCAGCACGCTACGTCAATCGATTTCTTGTCTGTACGTCGGGATAAGGTTGAAAATCTCAGGTTACTACCAGACTACATGTACCAAATGCAGCGAAAATTTCTTATACTTTATTCGTTTTTTGATATGCAATCTCCATTTTATATTTCCTTGTTTCCGTAGAAATATTCCAATATTTCCATTCAGAATATTTAATATCTATGTATGTCATCATTAAATATTACAATTATACTTATGTATCCAACTAAGATCCAGAAATGAAATACGAAACAAACGATTCAGATTATGTGTATCCGTATTCAGCAGCCGTCCTAAAGCGAACTGGCTTAGTGTTTAACCGCCGTTACCGCCAGAGGTCACTGCATTGGGCACAATCGACGTGAAATAACGCTCAGTATGCCAAAGACACTTCTACAATAAATGTGTATCCCCGGCATATAATAGGATCACATATTTTTATAGAAAATTGTATTTTAAATTATTGATTTCGGCTTTTCGGATAATAAAAGGAATGATCTCTTGTATTATCTTTATTAGAAGATATCTATATTTTAAGAGAGCGGATATTGAAATTGGATAGTAAAATATTTAAATTATTGCAAAGATTATTCGGGTGCGCATAAGAGTAATTTTAGCTTTGGTTTTGTAAAATTTAGTGCTACTTGATTGCAAATTACAAGTAGGTAGGTGGTTAGCCAACTTAGTCTCTGCTACTTGTTATATGATAATATGTCGGATATCTGTTTAATATAGACTAGCTTTAATAGCTAATATACACAACTCAATCAATAAAGATCCTGTAAAGATCAATTTGGCATTTCACATAAGTAAGGACAAACCGACATAAAAACAATAAAATAGACAGCCTGGATAAATGTTTGTGTTTTCGCTAATGTGCAAATAATCTCTGATTATTTAAAGTATTTCTTGAAAATTATTATAATCGCTGATTATAATAATTTTTAAAAGATTATTAACTTCTTTATTTGTTAACTGATTTAAATAAAAAAAAAAACACTAAATGTAAAGTGAAGCCCATGACAATATATTCCTGAAAACATTATCGAAATGGGTTAATCCGTTTCTGAGATTAGCGTGCACAAACATACAAACTCACAGACGAACAGAGAAAATGAAAAAACATTGTTTTGGGTTCTCATGCTTATATGGGGGTAAATTTTTGAAAATATTTTCCATAGCAGGCAGCGATCAGTTACAGTTTTATTATATGTTTAAAGATAAATTGCTTGAACGCTTTAAATACATATATCTTTTGATAGAGTGAAGAGTGAGCCATGGGAGTTAAAAACTAAATATTACTCAGAGTGACGTTCAATTTCTAGTTATAAAAGTTATTTATATTAGCCATATATTTTTTTGTTGCGTGCACAACTAAAAGAGAAACAATTTAACAGAAAAACATATCAAAAATGTTAGAATTCTGTTAGTTATCCCCTGCACATCCTGACGATATATATTTTTAATAATTTACAGATACTACTCCTATACAGATTTATTACATGTATAGAAGATTTACATGGTACCAATTAC
Source organism: Napeogenes sylphis (assembly GCA_959347405.1). NCBI lineage: Eukaryota > Metazoa > Arthropoda > Insecta > Lepidoptera > Nymphalidae > Napeogenes > Napeogenes sylphis. The sequence goes on from OY365782.1 coordinate 23,130,991, forward strand.
GTGATTGACATAAATTAGCATAGCTTTTTTATTTCTTAACCGATTTCAATGAAATAAACACTAAATGTTAAGTGAAGACTGTTACAATATATTCTATCCAGATTGGTTAAACCGTTTCTGAGATTTGCGTGTACGAACATACAGACAAAATAAAAGAAAACATTATTTTGGGTTCCTTTGCTCTTATAAAGGGGAGGCCTTTATGATTTTTTTTTAATTCTTTTCCATGTACAGAAATCGATCAGCGCAATTATATTATATGTATAGATTTATTCCACGTTATTATATTAATAATAAAATAGGTTAAGTGTATTGTTTTGAAAATTGTACTCATATGTATGTATTACCAAAAACGTAATTTGAGTTATAAAAACTATTAATGTTAAATTAGTGATAACAACCTAAATATAATGTATAAAAGTTTAACCAGTATGTAAAAGTTGAACACATGTAGGTATTTAAAAGTCAGTTGTTTAGCACGAAGTAACTTCAATACGGATCTTATTACTCTTTTGTCGCGTACAAGTTTAAAGTGGAGAATTCAGAAGAGCTATTGACGAAGTTGTGGCTGTCGCGGCCAAAGCGGATTAGTTCGGCCTTCCGCACTCTCAGCCTCCGGGGAGTATTGTACCGATAACTAGATTATTTGAGCTCGCTCCTTTAATATAAATTTATGTTTTCGATGATAATGTTTAAATGAGGCTCGAGAATGTGAACAACGATATTGGAGCTATTATATGGAAAACAAAATTTAAAAAATCATAAATTGGAGCTTGAGTCAGAAGAAGCTTAACATTTTATAGATAATAAGTTTAGGTTATTTCTTTATTTTGATTTAAATTAATAAATTTTAATTTTTCTTATTCCGAATCCCGATCAATATTCGAGGAGAAATCTACTTTTTTATTGGATTGAAAATTAATGAAACAACACATTAAGTATACCTACATATTATATTGTTTACCAGAAACTTTAATAATTAATTAACGTCATGTCCGGTATTGCAGCCTTAAATTTAATAATCAAAACATTAATTATATTTGATATATATTATATAATACTATTTTTAAATATAGCCACGATATGTGAGTTTCTAAGAGAGAAAGCATTTATCATTCCGTGCAATATATCGCGAGAAATTCTTGGTCGGAATATCTATGGTATAATTCTCTATGGTTCACAGTTCATTGGCAACCGTTCACATTTGTCACAGGTGTCGAGGCGAAGGCGGTGTGCTTGATTTGATGTGAGACTCGTGCGCCTTATCGACCGTTTTTCATCGCATTTCTAGCATCATTATAAGCTTTAGGAGGAACGACAATGGAATGCAATTTGAAATTCTTTAAATCTTCCAGAGAAGAATGAGACGTCACTGCGGTTTTAAGATGGCGAATGTGGATTCTTAACATTTTATATATAGTGTTATTTATATTAGTGATGTTATACTGAAAAAAAAAAATAAGGTTATTAATTCATGTGGGGAATATTCCTTTAGAAAACATGAAAATCCCAATTTTTGTGTAATAGTTGCAAATTATTACATTATTTATCTACTTAAAAATTAAGTACTGTGATAATTTGCAACTAATATTACAATCATAGCCTATCTATTCTAAAAATAGGCTATGATTCCTTATTAAAATCACTGTTTGACATTCATAACCCAGTTTCAAGTGCGTGTGGTCAACGCTTAACTATTTTAATGTGATTGGGGCCTGGGGACGATCACCCATCAATCATGGAAACAGCTGACAAACGCAAATGTCGCGCGTTTGAGCACGTTCATATTAGTTCTCGTAGTAATACCATGATAATTATACAGGCATTTCATTATATCATTGATATCGCATTGTGAGAACTATTGTAGTTCATAGTAACAATAAACTAATAATGTGGGGGACACTATCTAAAATAGATCATAATATGCTTAAAATTTTAAATAAAACTTCAAATGAAGAGAGCATTTTATTTCAATTTTGCAATTCAAAAATGAACATGTTTAAAACGATGTCTCGGCAACTCATCGAAGCCGCTCAATATCCGACGTCCGTTCACTGCAAACCTGATATTTCCCGTATTAATCTACGACAGCATCCGTTGATAATTAGATAAGGCGCATCGCTGCCATAGTGCAGTGTACTGGAAAAAAGTAGTAATTATATTTTCACGACATACCTATGTTGTATATTTGAAATTAATTTCAAAAACTACTTCTTATTACGTAATAAAATATTATTATATAATAATACGTATAAATTATAATATCTGGCACAGTGAAAAATTTATATATTTTCCTTTAAAAAGTAATTTCGGTCAAAACGTGACTGTGGTCGTCTCATTCATTAGCAAAGTGAATAGATAGAAACATGCAATGTAATCAGCACTCGTTTTAATTATCGGCTGCAGATTCTGTTCGTTACGTCATGAAATAAATGTAAATTTCAATTGGACGTTATTTGGCATTTTAATAACGAATCAGTCTGCATCTCCCTTGTGGTACCAATACACGCTTTAATAATTCAATATCACTATTTGCTAACGTATATTTTATATTTTAAACATTGAGGAATTCATTTAAAAATAGTTTCAAGTTAACAATTTTGTAACTGGTGCGAATATACAAAATATAGTATTTTTTAATTAAACTGGTAGTTGTATGTCGTGTGATTTACGGTCTGATAATTAAAAAATGACTAAATGTTCATTGAACTATTCATCTTGTTATATATGAGGCATCATACATTTATTACATTAATGATTTTTAAAAGTATATTATATGTATCTAAGTTATAGGTTAGTTTACAAATAAGGGAAGTAAAATATAATGTACATAGTATGTGATGTATTTTTCCGCATACCATGTATATATATATATATATATACATGGTATGCGGATATACAGGGTTATTTGTACTTAATTGGCCGCCTCTTGCAGGCAGCTTTTCTATATCAATCCTACTACCACAACTAATACTTAACTTAAAAAAATAAATGGCAAGAATTTCACTGTGTAATATTTATTTCATATTCATATTTGTCATATCTAAATGAAATATTCCTTTTATATGAATCATTAACTTACTTTGGAAATAATGCTACGATTTTGATATTTAGTAAAATTAGGTAACATTTCTGCTTCTTGATGTTGATAGTAATCGCACAGCGAAAAACTTTCGTACCTTACAAACCAATAGAAAAGAAATAACTACACATTTGGATTGAAATAAATTAACCTTCGCTATAATATTCGATCTATATCGGGGTTCTGTGTGTAAACCGTAGATACCCGAACAAATAGTTAATCATTATGTTGCAAGAAAATAGAATAAAAACACTATACAGGGTTATTTGTAATTAGTTAGCCACCTCTTGCAGCCAGCCTCTCTACAGCAATCCCAACATTGTTCTACGACTTTTTAAAATTAACAGTTTCTAAAATTTTAGTTTTCCCATACAACATTTATTTGTTGCCTTTCAATTGTCATTAACATTGAGTAGGGATGGTGCCCGGGCGTTGACCTCTTAAGTATTTCTAACAAAATATAGAGTAATTAGTAAAAGAGGGAGCAAACAGTTTTTAAGCTATTGCATAACTTCTATAACGGGCCTTGAGCATGGAGACCGAATCTAGAAATTCTGTAACGAAAATAACCTAACACTGCCCACTCCGACCGGCACAACGGTGATACTTTTTAGTTTTTTTCCATCTATCGATGAATAGCAGAACTTTTAATGACTTGAAATATCACGCTTGTCTCTTTAGTTCAACAACTCGCCTCTAGGTGGCATTGGTTGTATCAGAGTTACTGCGCATGCGTAATCCCCCTCTTCGCTCCGCAATCTGGTGACTCGTGCCTGCTTAGAGTTTCGGCGTTAGAGCATCTCCTCCAGGCGGGGGACAGTTACCTAGTACAAGGATTTCTCCCAAAATAAGCGGCATCTGTGCCCAAAATCCAGAAACATTACGATTTTAGTTTTTGCTATTTATCGACAGATGGCGGGTGACTAAACATCACAACAATTCTAGATCTTTCCATTTTTTCATTTCTATTTTCTATTGTGATTTGTCGAGTCGAGTTTCTTTTGCTTCTCCTCTTTACTATATTCGAGCTGGTGTATTACAATATAATGAAAAGACATAGTTTTTGTGTTGTTTATAAGTAAAAAAAGTGTCTACTGGAATACGTATAAGTTGTGCTTATTTGGATGTTCCGTGTTCGCCTAGTAGTAAGACGCAGAGTACTATAAGACGTAAGTGCATTATTTTTAACTCTACCTTACTTATACTTAGATCTAAATATTACTAGTATAATACTATTTTCACGACATTACGACGAATTAACAAAATATTATAATTTGAATGAATTTAATATAAAAATGACATTTTCAATATTGTTTTCAGGTGTTCCTACGCATCTTTTTAAAATCCTAGTTTCTTAAGCGAACAATGGCTTGGGTCTGTCTCGTTGGTGGATAACTGTGTTAGACATCTGACTAAGAATATTAACTATATAAATTGCAGCACACATATGTATTATAATAATTACTAAATAAAAGCTTGATAAAACATGATGTTTTTCATTTTAAATACTTATTTAAATGTCGTTTGTTTAGTATTTTTATTTTTTGTTTTCTTATTGCAAAAAGTTTTTTTCTTTTAAATAAATGAAGAAAATAACAATATATTTTAAAGTAAATTTATAGGATTTAATGGATTAGTTCGGATTTAATTTACAGAGGTCGCTCCTTCAAAATTTCCGCATAAAAATCGTCGAAGAGGGCTCTCTATATCCTTATACTTATAATACTCTATGATCTCCTCGTTGTATATGGTACGCCGTACGACTCTACGAAGCTCGCACGTACAACAGTGAATATATGTACTTGTATAATTTGTGTACAGTGTTTTAAATATGAATAAACAAAGTACATTTATTAATGAAGAAAGTCACGAAAAAATAGTGAAGAAAATGAGTGAGTACTCTATATACATACATTTTATTATTATTACCACAAATGTAGTGTTATTAAGCTATTGCATAGCTTTTATCGCAGGCTTGGAGCGCGGCGACCGAATCAAGAAATTCCGTAACGAAAAAAAACCTAACACCTCCCACTCCGCCTACTATGTAGCTCGGCCGAGTATTGTGTACATATCATTTTAAAATAGCGTAAGCACCATATTGATAATATGTATTATATACTTTATTGCTTACTGGTTAAGGTTTAGTTTAGAATAAATGTTTTACTTGTACAAAGGTATTTTTTCAACTAGCCTTTTCATTCGGTTATCGTGTTACAAAAGACCCTAAGTATAAGTTTATACTTACTTAACAAACGTAATTTAACTTTATTTGTGAGATTTATGTTTGAAAATATTTTTAGCTAATGATGATATTAACCTTTTTATGACATTACATGGCAATGACAACTTCTCATAATCATTTGCTCTACAAAAGAAAAAAAAATGTTTTGTTATTGGTCACCACGCTCAACTTCAATTAATATAAGAGAAAAAACTTGAATTAACATCAATAAAAAATATACTGCATAAATAATTATAAATACGTAAGTTGATAAAACATGCTATGCAATAGTTTTACCGCGGCAGTCCTCGAGTGCCGCACGTTTTTTTTATTTTGTATTTTTTGTTGTTAATTAAGATTTGTAGAAAGTCGTAGAACAAATGTTGTTGAGATTTATCTCTACATCAATCTGAAAAAGTGTACCTGCAAGAGGTGGCCAATTAATTACAAATATTCCTGAATTTTATTGTCCAAACGTTCAAGTTACTGAACTGATTTCAAACTATTACTTTGTAGACATGACATTGTTCATCCAATACAAATATTGCGTATGAAATTAGTCTATAAGCGAAACTAATGTAGGTAATCGAAACTGAGACCTCTGTGAAACCTTAGCGTTGCTAGCTGTTGCTGTTGAGCTATTGTAGATTTTCTATATATTATAGTATATGCCATGTTTATTGATTGTTTATGTATAACTCAGTTATGTGAGATGAAAATAAACGGTGAATTGCTTTTTATAAACTGAATCCTCAGATCTATTATCTACATTTATAAATCAACAAACAGATTGATGATATGATTAAGTCACAAAATAAATATCAGGATCGCGTATTAATTTCAGTGTGTGTATCAAAAACTGGTTCATAGGTTGAAGCGGTTAGCGACATCCTGATAATGTGTAAGTTTATATCCCTCTGTACAGACCGCAAGTCCCATCCGGTGAAATGATAGTTTGTCGACTTGATATCCGCCAACGAAATACAAAAAATACTAACGCTGAAGGTTTATAGAGAAAGGCGTACTTTTTTACAGATCTGCAAGTCTTTTTGTTTAACTTTTTTCACGCCCGCCGTCTCAAAGGTATACACTTTAAATATTTTTTCTTTCTATCGTTCATATTTTTTATGCTTCTGTGGGTGTATGTTGTAGAATATACATATATCTTAAGGTGTATTTTGGTTATATACTTTTACTTACTTATATCTATTCCAAACCCCAAAATTAAAATAAAACATTCCTGTAGCGTCTCGCATATTTTAGAAAACAAATCATTGTACTGACAACTTCTTAACCAACGTGTTATTTTTTTTTCATTTAGTATCAATAGATTTCGCTATTAGAATGTATTTGAGTAGAGTCCTAATAATCCAAACAACCTTAATGCTCTGTGACGGGTCGGCTTCAACTTTTCGGAACGGAATTTTCAACTTCCGAAGAGCGAGATGCAAACCTACCGTTTTCTGAGGCCTCTTTCGCGTGGTTACGGGGCGATTTACGAATCAGGAAAAATTGAAATCCCGTCTGTACATTGACTTATTAGGTAATAAAGTTTAATCGAATTATAATTGAACTAAGCTGTTAATCGTGATCCTTAACAACATATTAAAAAAAATATATATAACCAAGAATTTATTATTATAATCTTTAACATACACTATATATATATAGTATGTGTCGTGTGGTTTTAGAAATATTAAGTAGAACTCAACCAAACTATTAAATAAAGTGATGGGATGGTGTGCCAAACCACAAGTGTAGATTTCCAAAGCCACCAAGAGCCCTTTGTAGTATCAACTGTATTCAGTTTGTAATTCATATAATGTTAAAAAAAGTGAAGCACCAGCAACGATTTTTTGTAATTATCAACAATTCTGGATCATCGTCTAAGCCATAAGAGGAACCGATAGTTAAAACGCAGTCTCGAATAATTTAGAATTTTGCGATGTTGTGAATCGGTCAGGACAATTTAATATTTATACAATTACATGGCGATACATAATACGTAGTCAAGTGTTAACTAACAGCAAGTTGAATGGTATTATAAAATTACAAATAGGTACATAAATAAATAATAACGTAATCCGAATGTCAAACAACAGTTATTGATTTTAGCACATTCAGTTGTTCGAGACGGGGTCGGTGACGCGGCGGGTGAGAGATGTAGGGGAGGAAGGCAGAGGGGAGGGGGAAGGCAGTGAAACGGCAACCTCCACACGTGAATATTTGATTGCTGTATCTTGCAGTGGCTACACCACCCTGATACGGCGACCGTTGTCGCATGAGCTTTTTTATCAGCTAGGACATTTGAATCATTTTGTAAGTATTTAAAATAATGAAACAGGATAAATATAAAACAAATATATGTGCGTTATTTTGTGGAATCTGTTCAGTTTTTTCTTGCTTCATGTGATATTTCGCAATTTCATTAATCATTCCTTAATTTTACATATAATGGCCAACCAATAACAATAACACACCAGTCTTATTGAAATAACTCACAATCCTGATTACAACCAATATAATAAATCATTACCAAAACAAACATTGCAATGCACTGAACGCATCGGCCGCTCTGACACAGTAAGTTTGGCAAAATCCCAAAGCAGAGACCAACACCTGCGTCTCGATCACCAAGTATATTTGTGCTCTTTATTTTGTTTTAACTATTTTTATCACTTCTTATATTATTTTATATGAAACCGTTACAAACATTTAGTCTTAAAAATGTCCCAGGTGCCGTGATATCAAAAGACTAAGTTCATTCAATGGACGCTCCCCTGTAGAGCTTTGAGATAGCGGTGATGGTGGCAGGATACTTTATATTTCATCAACACTTTTGTTAAGCTTGTGCAAGTTTGTTTTAGAAACAGAAAACAATTTCATTCTCTTTATAAGTAAGATCTTTCTCTCGCCCTACAGCAATGATAATAGCTTGTAATGTTATAAAAACATTACAAGAATTTTTATTTAATATTGTAACATAGTGACGTTAGATCACGTGTTTAAATTTATTGTCTTCTTCTTTTATTTTATTATTTACTAATATTTTTAATATTTGAATAATTTTCCAAATAACTTTTTTCTTGATTTAATATCCTTGCATATTCTGGAGATTTATCTAGAACAACTTTTTAAAAACATCTAGCCATCTGTCAGGGAGTCATCTCATAATATATTAATCTCCGTCGCCCTCACCTCTTCCTATTAGTGCGCGTGTGTTTATATATCAAAAGATATTTTATTAACATTACATTACGTAATAGTAATAATATATTAGGTAAAATTTAATTAATTAATTATTATTATAACTACTTAATCTATAGGTATTACTTATTTTATTCGATAATCGAAAAAAAAGGAAGTTACGATTTACGTGGTTAATAATGTACATGATTAGAGAGTTTTGCAACAATACAACAGTAAGCCTGTGAACAACTTTTTTAAAGATGTTTTAGTTTTTTTTATTACAAATCCTACTATAAACTTAAGCCAGCATCGATGTTATAATAATTATTAAATAAATTTCTGTCCATGTCAAATAACAGTGGCTTAATCAATCCTAACTGTTAGGTATGACCATCAAATCCTCAACCAATTATTTCATTGTCATCACCGTAGTGGTTCTCAATTAATAATAGTATTTGATCTCCATTCCCTCAGAGATATATTCACCATTTATCTCTTAAACTGGATCTTGGTCGACAATCTATTGCCGATGACATCATTAGTCCACTTACAAAATTAACGTTATTGTAATTTAGAATTAAGATTTTTTAACGAAAACTGACATTGCCTTCTTGTTCAACCATTTGACAGCGAAACGGTAGCTCAGTTGGTAGAGCGACGGAACGTTTTCCCAGTAGTCACGGGTTCGAATCCCTGCCCGTATCGGTTTATTTTTCATTCTATATTTATATAAAAATAAATAAGATATTTTTGGTCTTAAGAATTTAATAATATAAAGATTGATTACTAAATGTAGCGTTTTTATATAATAATATAATAAACACTACAAACGATTATTATGACTTCTTTGCTCGTTCCACACGTCGTAAATATGTTTAGTGGAATTGAAAACTGTTATTGGCATTTCGTTTAAATATGTGTGTATATTTGTCGGTACTGTATGTATCTATAATATATCTGTATATATCTGTAATAAAACTATCAAAATTCATAAAACATATATATTTTTTTTATTTTAGGAATTATTTTTTTGATGATGGCGTGCCTACTAGATTTGGTGTAAAATTTATTTGTTCCTAAAATAAAAGAAACAAATTTTTGAGGAGTAGGATTAGGAAAAAAATATATATATTCGTATATTGACATTAATATATTATTACTTTAATCGCTCCTGTTGACGTTAATTTCACATAAATCATAATATTATGGATTGAATGAATTATTTTGCTCAGTTGTACAGGTCTTATTTCATTTTATTAATTTTATGACACGTCCTAATAACTTGTAAGTATAATTGATTATTATTTTAATGTGTTTGATTATTCTTAGTTTATGTACCCAGTCTTACGTTAAAAATGGATTCGTTTACTTGTGTGATTATATAAATGTAATTATATTGACGTTTGTAGTTATGCGGTGCCCTTGCAGATTTCTTGTTAGATCTAAATATTTGTTATATTATTTTTGACACTATTGTATACCTACAACAGGAGTTGCAGATACATAAGTAAATAAATAAATTAAAAAAAAAACGTGCGGCACTCGGGGACTGCCGCGGTAAAGCTATTGCATAGCATTTTTATCAACTTATGCAATTATAATTATTTATGTAGTATATTTTTTATTGATGTTAATTCAAGTTTTTTCTTTTATATTAATTGAAGCCGAGTGTGGTGACAAATAACAAAACATTTTTTTTCTTTTATTAAACAAATTATTATGAGAAATTTTCATCCCTCTGTAATGTCATAAAAAGGTTAATATTATAATTAGCTAAAAATTTTTTCAACCTTAAATCTCACGAATAAAGTTCAATTACGTTTGTTAAGTACTTATACTTAGGGTCTTTTGTAACACGATAACAGAATGAAAAGGCTTGTAGAAAAAAATACCTTTGTACAAGTAAAACATTTATTCTAAACCAAACCTTAACCACTAATAATAAAGTGTATAATACATGTATTACATATAATACATGTATTATATTACATATATTATCAAAATGGCGCTTAAGCAATTTTTAAATGATATACATTATACACAATACTCGGCGGAGCTACATAGGCGGAGTGGGGGTGTCAGGTTTTTTTCGATACGGAATTTCTTGATTCGGTCGTCACTCGTCGCGCTAAAAGCCAGCGCCAAGCCTGCGATAAAAGCTATGCAATAGCTTAAAAATATTTGAAATAAATATCGACCGCGATACCTGCATTTCAATATCAAACTATCGATATATCGTTCAAAAATGTATTAGTAATATATATCGATATTTCTTAGTAATAATATCGATATTTCGATACATATTTTATCAACAGTCCTATTTAAAATGAAAAGTTATCAGTGCTTTGTAATAAAAATAATAAAAAGGTTCATAATATCGGCTAAAAATATTTTGAACCTTATTTCTGTGGAATAAAGAACAATTACGATTGTTAAGTACTTATACCTAGGGTCTTTTGTAACATAATTACAGAAAGCCATTAAAATTAAAAGCCTTGATGAAAAAAGTATCTCTGTACAAGTACTACGCAGGATTACGCATGCGCAGTAACGCCGATACCACCAATGCCACCTAGAGGCGAGTTGCTGAACTGAAGAAACAAGCGTGATATTTCAAAAAGTCATTAAAAGTCAGAACTTTTCATCGATAGATGGCCAAACTAAAAAGTATCACCGCTGTGTCGGTCGGAGTGAGGGGTGTTAGGTTATTTTCGTTACGAAATTTCTGGATTCAGTTTCTACGCTCAAGGCCCGCGATAAAAGCTATGCAATAGCATAAAAACGCCGATACAACCCATGCCACCTAGAGGCCAGTTGCTGAACTAAAGAGACAAGCGTGATACTTCAAGTCATTAAAAGTTGTGCTATTCATCGATAGATGGCAAAACTAGAAAGTATCACCGCTGTGCCGGTCGGAGTGGGGAGGTGTTAGGTTTTTTTACATGTATTCAGAATTATCGACATTCTGTAATTATGTTTACAAATATGTAGTGGAGATTATTTTAAAATATGCGTATTTTTTGTTATTCTAATGTAAGAAATAAATAATTTTAATAAATTGCTGTAGGCTCCTTTGACTTTTTGTAAATTTTTAAGGCAAAGGGCACGACGACAGTGTTATGAAGTAAACAAGTTACGATATTCAAATTTGTATTAATTAATTTCCATATATTTTTAGGACAGGGCTAGTCTGAAATTTTTGACAGTCATGGCTTTAATAATATAATCTAAGCTTATAATAACTAAATAATACAATCGCCTATATTATACTTAGTGAAATACCTACAATTACTATGATTCGGTGATATAAATACACTACTTGACTTGACTTAAAACGCTACAGTCTACATTATTAAAATGTAGGTATTGTGTTTTCAAACACACATGATATAAAGGACATAAAAGAACTCATAGTTCAAAATAGACAAAGTTTATCATCATTAATAAGTCGTGTTCTATTTAGGCGAAGTATAGTTAAACAGACAGAACGGATCACATTGGTCGATCAGTATTACAATCACATAATATTTATTGCAACAAAATAAAACTCAAACACATAACCCGGGGCGGATCTACCTATGGGCTTTTTGGGCTTTAGCCCAGGGCCCGTGGATACAAGGGCTCCCAGCCTATGTCCTATACTTATTACATATATTGAAAATAAGTTTAGGACAATGTTCGTGTCGAATAATCGACTTATTCATTTATTTATTCTTTCCATAAATTGTGATCTAACAAAATAAAGGTTTATTTATAATTAAACATTTGTTATCATTGTCTTCTGTCTGTCATGAATAAATATTTTTATCAGTGAGTTTTTTTTCTGATAAGTACACCTATACACTACATCACCAGGGATAAAAGGCTCTCCCGAGTAGTTTTAGCCCAGGGTCCTACACAGTCAAGATCCGCTGCTGCACATGACACTATATTTTTGAAAACATTTACCTAAATAATTAATTAATTGCATTCAACTTTCCAAACATTTCAAACTTAGTAAGAAAATGAAACTAGGTAACATAAATCATTATAATAGATCGCCCATTTTAGTATAATTAATGGTTTAATTATACGTCACATTGCTTGCATCATTAATGACAAAGAACACCTTGACCCTCTTGTCTTATACGTAACATTACGTACGAGATGGACATACCTAATATACGAGCAGGTATAAGTTATAACCAATAGCTGCCTACGCGTTAGATGAGAAGAATTCAAACATAATAATATTTTCCTTGCCTACTAATTCAATGACTACTGATAATTAAAACAAAATAAATTCTTATTAATTGGAACTATTAATTAGAATAAATTTGTATTTTTAATAATTAAGTTACCTATATGTTCCTGTCTAAGGCCGCGTATTTAGAATTGACCCTCCCTCGTGTAGGTATTTTCAAAGTCCTCTTTCATTTCCTTTACGTTATCGCTGACAATGTCGACGTGGAAGATAGACACGTATGTGTGTTTTGTTCAAGAGTAGTAGCCAACGTCCTTTGACGTACGCCCTCTGAGGCGTAGTCTCGGGTTTGTAGGCTTATAGATACGCGTACCTATATTATTAAGTTATTTAAGTCTGTGTATCTCTATTCTCTAATTAATGGATTACTTTTAATACCTACTTTTCGTAAAGAAAACACGAATCTTGTTAGTTTCCAACATAGTCGAGTAAATTTGAGTTCTTATAAAATATTGCACTAAATAATTTAGTAAATAATTAATTGCTTTAGATGGTGTATCCATTCCAGTCTGCTCCGACTCTCACTCCGAGTCGGATCACTGATTCAAAACGATGGTAGTATAGATATAGATAGAATAAATGCGGGATGGATGAAATGGCGACAGGTCACAGGAACAACTTGCGACCCACGTATGCCCCTTAAAATTAAGAGAAAAATCGACGAAACAGTCATAAGATCTGTCGCGATGGATGATTCTGAGTGTTGGGCAACCAAAGGAATGGATGAGCGGAGATTGCATGCAGCGGAAATGTGAATGTTGAGATGGATGTGTGGGATAACAGAAATGGATAAGATACCAAATACTTACATCAGAGGAAGTTTGAAAGTGGCGCCACTGATAGACAAAAAGAGAAGTAAAAGGCTTGCGTGGTATGGGCATGTTATGAGAAGGGACGAATGCCATGTAACAAGAAGAATGCTGCATATGAATGTGGAAAGACATGCGGGTCGAGGAAGACCATAGAAAAGATGGATGGATTGCGTGAAAGATGACATGAGTAAAAGAGGAGCGACTGCTGAGATGACGGCTGATAGGCAAGAAGAGAAGAGAAGAACATGTTGTGCCGACTTCACATAAAGTGGGAAAAGGGCAGGAAGCTGATGATGAATTAATTATTTTACATAATATACTAATATTACTGGGGAAGGCCTAATTGCATGTTTTATTAGGAACAACTTTATGAATAAATATATAAATGTATTAAAAAAAAAAATAATATAACTAATAAATAAAATATAAATAAATTAATATATAAAATGAAATTAATAAAATTATATAATGAAATTAATATCATGTAAAAAAAAATGATAATGAATGCTAAATATATACTATATTTTGATGATTGTGAGCATGTTTGTGGTAGAATAAAGGAATATTTTTATTTATATTTTTTTATTTTATTTTATTTTATACTAATATTACCTACTAAAAATTGTTTTAACCAACCCAACTTTTGGCACTCCAAAATAGTGTATATTTGTAGGTATGTAGTTGATATTTACTTTTATATAATATTATTATTATTACTATATTTAACGTATTAAGTTAAATAAAAATAGCGATATAGATCTCCAAACACTGCTCCAAAAGTCAATCATAAGTTGAGACATCCATCTATTTACGAATATTTGATTAAGTTTGAGGAATTGTATATCATATATAAATTACAAGCAAATTCAAAAGATCAAGAGATCGCACATTATATATGTCACACGCATACACTGGTGTGTGCACATATATTTCAGTTGAATGAATGTATTACACCGGCGCGGCGCCCACACATTCAATCGAAAGCGCTCCGGCAATGCATACATACATACATACCTACCTATTGAACTGTTTACACTACCACTTATTTACTACAGCTATTTGCTTTTGAGCTTTTTGAGCAACATTATTGGAAAGCACATTTCTGTCATTCCTGACGGTACTTAGGTGTGTTAGAAATTCGTAATTAAAATGACATAATGGATATATACATATAATATATCGAATTATTGCGTCCTTTGTTAACATTGCAATTTATACTAAATATACATATTTTAAACGAAATTTGAGTTGCTATTAATAAATTATATATGTTGGAATATAGCAAGTTGTTAATCTGTAATCAAAGGCTCAAAGAACATTTTTTTATAATGTTCTAAGTAAACAATTATGTTTTGATTTAGAACGAGTCCGCCGAACTACAATAAAAGTAAAACAAACGCTGAGATACGGACAGAATACATGGTATTTCCATTGTGATGTTTGCACGAAGGAGTCTTGACACGACCTAGTGGACCCTCATAAGTTTTTTGTTTTTACTCTTTCATTCACGCTAGAAGAACAAAAAGGAATAAAAGGTGTATTAATTAACGGATATAGAGATACACATAAAAAGACGCACATAAAAAGACGCATAGGTAAGCAAACACACGAACTTTTGAGGCGTTTTAGCCCTTGTATATATATATATATATATATTTCAAGAAAATAAGTTATATAATTTTTTTTAAGGAATAATTTTGTTGAGTTAATACTGAGTGCCGTAAAAAAATAAAAACTTACAATGATTATTTTCTAAATCATATTTTTTAACTGTTAACAAACTAAATGCAACATAAAAAGACACAAAATTTATAATTTAGGTAAAAGGTATGAAAATTTATCAAGTACATAGGTAGAGGTACTAGTAGTGTTACGAGTGGCTCGTAGGGCAGCTCACTTGCGGGAAAATAAGTTTTGTGATATCGATAAAAAAAAGTTACAATTTAATAATGAAATACATTATTTACCCCTATAAAGTGTACTATACTGGACGTAGGTCACTGGAAATCTAATTTGCGTGTCGGCACGCGTGCACTGTGCCTTATCAGTAACCTATATTTCTTTCTGAACGAAGGTTTCATAAAGCAACTAGCGGTGATTAGAGAATTTTTAATTTTATTATATATACTCACACATTTCTTTATAAATATTGTTAGTTATATACTTGTTCTTTGTTGTAGAGCATTGCTATTTTACTACCTTTTTAAATTTAATACTTTTTATGCTTTTGGCTATTATTAAATCGGGTGAGAAAACACAAATCTGAGACTTTATTTTAACGGTTTCTCCAAACTTTAACCCTGACAATATTGCTTGACATTCTAATACTAGAACTAATTTGAGCTCAATATCTTGGAGACGACTGCTTTTGTTTCTACCAAACTAAGCTTAGAAACATTTTGATAGACAAAGCTTTAGATTCAAGAATCTACACCCAAGGTACCAAGTAGGTATTGCATAGACAGGCACACAAATACACATTAACGCAGATACTAAACTAACGATAGATGTTGAACATATAACACACCTCGTTTTTGTGTCTTTCGTAGAGTGTTAAAAAGCTGTAGCAAAGCAAACGACTCCGTGATCATTTTAATATTTTGCTTTATAAAGTAACTATATGTAGGTATATTTCTATTGACAATTCAGTAATTAATATGATATCGCTATGAAGAGTGCGCGATCTCGATCTTCATTCACATTTAAAAAATATCCTGATTACTACTTCTATTACCATATACCTATTATTTTTTATTACTTACATATATTCCCGGTTATAGAGATACATAGATAATATAGTTAAACATATTTCTTTATAATCTTGTAGTAGATGGAAATAAAATAATGTTTTGTAGGCTGCTAATACCTATTACTTTTTTGTTGGCTGCTATTCCAGCTCGTTATTTATCCTGTGTGGCTACCTACTCTAAGCCAGTTGGGTGGTGGACGCAAAATAGCTACTTACAGTCCAACGACCGGCCGCTGGGAAGCCACTCGCCTTATCTCATAATCCGCTTTCAATGTAATGTAAACAGCGCTCCCCCGTCTCGTTACCGGTATCTGCTAGTCAGAGCCGTAACGGGACCGACCGCAGCTGGACCGACAGAGCCTGATTCGCGTAAAATACAGTTCAGTTAAAATAGTTTTTTATAATAATCAATCCCTTATCTAACAAGTGCGGAGACTTGTAGTTGAATAAAAATGTTGTAACGACTGTTTTAACAACTTGTGACTGCTACGAACCTAACGATAACATAACGTAATTTATAAATATCGTTTATGTAGTCAAATGAGTCTAATAAAAATTATATAAATAATTTGGAATATTTTCCATCTAAATTAAAGTGAAACATAAATAATTTTAATTTGAATCGGATTAAATTGAATGAAGCATGGCGTCCTCAAAGCGCAAAACCGCAAGGAGATAAATCTCACAATAACACTTAAAGTGAACCACTTCGTCTTCTCACCTGTCCTCAGTATATACGTAATGTAGGTAGGTTTAAGTACTCCGCCTCGTGCAGCTCTCCGCGGTGACATCTACATTCCGCTACCGCACCGCCCGCGCCGGGCTCGTTGCGAACTAACGACAGATAAAGCACTCAGCCAAGGAACCAATCTCTTTTACGGCTTAATCAGAACTTGCCCTAATATTATACGCTCACTACACGACGGCAATATTACGCTTTGTTCGTTGCGGGTTACTGATACCTGAAATCGGTCCATTTATAGATCGGTTCGTTTCATCGATGTACGATTTAATTAATTATTTATATAATAATGTGTTCTTCACCACATAACTCGTTACAGAACACTTGCTTTCAGCGCGTTCCTAATATTAGGATCCATAAGCAATAGAAATTCATGATTGCATGATATTCAATTCAAATGAGAAGACGATCAGAATATGCGTGCTGAATAACTTGTAGATCTGGTTGTATGTTTTCTTATTGAGAGAGTAGTCTAACCAATCCTTGCCTTATTTAGCCTATGGTAGACCAGATAAATCTTTTTCAGTATCGGTGATAAGTCTTTACATCATCGTTCTAAAGTATCATACAACACATTTGTTAGAAATTAATACTTGAAAGATATCTTTTTATTTTTTATGTTTAATGAAATAGCAACGATTTTCAAACACGAACATAATTTTTAAGAACATCTTCTGATTCCCGATGCGGTAGTTTTTGCGAGCATCTTTCTTTTATGATCTCAATTCATTAGTGATTTATTGAATACGAGAGGTCGGCACGCCAGCAATTCTTTGCGTTTTTATCTTCTTATACTTACTTATAGAAAGTATGATATTTGTTTTATTAATTTTTTAAACACATAATATTATATATTTTCATAAAATCAGGTATTGTTATAGGGTATTATCTCGGTCAAAACCTAGAAGTCTTTTTAGACCGAAAAATTCTCTTATTTTCAAAGATGTTCTCCAATGTGGTTTCGGGCTAAAATTATAATAAAAGTTGTGATAGATGGATTTGTGAAATTTTAAAGCAATTATAGATGGCGTGTACTACGAGGCGGACGAGGTGAGGGAAAAGGGCAGACGAAGTTACTGGCTTACTGTTAAATAAGATAGCGCATATTCACAATATATAAAATGTATAATTAAATTAGTTTGTCTGTCCTCTTCTTCGATCGATAACATTTTGAAGTTAGAATTTCGTCGACACGCGTATGACGTCATGTTACGTTGACAAATTTAATAAAATAATTAAATAACTGTTTATAGACGGGTCAGTATCCTCATAAGCATACTGGTATCACGATATTACGCGAAATTAATTATTTATACATCTAATATAAATATCCAGTTTCTATTTGTATCTATAACGCTTTATTCATTTCTTGTTTTGAAAATTTTAAAAACTACGTAACTATTAGTTACCAGTTACTTTGTCTGCTCAAAAAACAATCACATCCGTTAACATGTTTCTGTGACTTTTTAACAAAATCAGACTTTTAAAGCAAATCTTTTCAGAGACCATCTAGCAGTTTTAGCAAGATACACGACAACCAACAAACCGCAGTTTAAATATTCAATGAATGGATTTGTTATAATCTTTCATTTCATAATTTATAAAATAACGGGTATTCTAGTAAATCAATGTGTACGCAACGTGCTATATTGCTTTGTAAAATATTCTGTAATATAATTATTCAGTCTTTCCAGAAGAAAAGAAATATGACGTAACAATGGATCATTTATCTTTTAGAGATTTGTTACTACATTTTTGAATGACATTTCGCCATTAATAAGTTGTAATTTAAATATTCGTATGTACGTAGTAATAACTGGGCGTAAGAATATTATGTAATTTAATGTTGCAATGAAACAAAAATAAGCTTTCTAACCTCGTCCTCTTTTGGTTAATGGCAACCAATTTTGCCGCTTAACATTAGTGACTCGGTAGTAAGTGTAGCTTAGTTATAGTTATTGGTGATAAAATATTGAACATATCTAAATAAAAAAAACCTAAAACATTTGATTACTGTTGTTGTTAAAGTAGATAAAAAAAAATATTAACGTAGATAAAAAAAAAACGAATATTAATATCTTTAATATAATATATAAAATTAGCAAATGGGTTTATTTGAAATGTTTTAAATATATTTTCACTGTCGAAGGGCAATGATCCCAAAGGAATGAAGAGTGAGGATATATGACATAAAATTTATAAATATTATAATATAAAACATGGAATATTATAACTGAAACAAAAGGGTTCTTTAATTTAGAGTATTAAACTGTCATGTTCGAAAATATCTATGAACATGTAATAGCCATGTTAAGCTTATATAACTTTAAATTTAAAATATAGAATGAAATATATAATAAAACGATACGGGCAGAGATTCGAATCTGCGACCTCTGGGAAACCGTCCTGTCGCTCTAAAAAATGTCTAGCTACCGAATCGCTAATCGTTTCGGTGAATTAAGTAGTCTATATTTATTTTTCATTGTATATTTATTTAAATTGAGTTTCTGTTTGCTTCATAACGAGTTCTCTATTGAACTTTACTACAAGGCAGTCTAACTGCGTGGGTTTCCTCAAACGTTGAGGCTACGTTAATAAAGTCCTGTGCACACTTCGACCTACTCAGTGAACATATTTTAATAAGTAGTTAAATGTAGTATAAAGGTGTCTTATTATGTTTCTAGCTGATGCCAGCTGCTTTATTTGTTTAATGAAAGTCTTGAGGACACAATATTTTATAACACATAAGATATTTGATTTTATGTTTTATTATAACTGTTCAACGAAGTAATGTTTATGTTTTATAATATATAATATGCAATATTCGTACGCTTTCTTTGTTCGTAAGATATTAACTAAATGTGTGGTAAAAAATGTGGTGATTTTAGTATGTATAAAAAATGTTTTCGTCTTTAAGGTAGTTAATTTGAATGTTCCACATATATTATTAGTCTTGTTAGTAGTCTTTATAGTAAATGATATCTGTTGTTATTACTATTCATAATCTATGGAAAAAAGACTATGGAAGTCTTATCAATAAGGACCTTTTTCATATTTGTTACAATTATACATTTTACTCATAACAAGTAATTAAATTATGAACATTAACTGGGCGAGGCGTTTTTAATACCTCGTTGGTTCACACAATACATTAGAATGATTACAGTTTAATAGCACAGGTACAATACCTTATAACAACTTTGTATCAAATGATCAATACAAAACAGTAAATAGTATTTGTAAAACTTTAATCATAACTTTGTTAATGATCGTCGTTTACTCTTATCCTTTTCCAAATGCTAGAAAACAAAGGTAAGGTTCCACGCTCGTTTTGAAAGTTTTATTAACAAAGTTAGCATATTATTTTGTATAACTATTATGGAAGTTTGAGCAATGAATTATGGACATCGTTTAGTTAAATTTTATAATTCTATACACCATAGCACAGCTTTGCTCAAAGTAAGTTCCGTGTGCCTTCGTGCCGGAATATTAAGAACTTGACTGCAAGCTTATTTATAGAAACTATAAATGGATATTTATAGAAGTAAATTTATATCACGGTACTTATTAAATGGGTGAATAGTTATTCACAAACTGAAGTCGTTTCTGTTACAAAGAGCTTTTATACATAGGACGTATTTTCTAGAAATGCCAAAGCTTTTGGTTCCTTTTCGTATTATAATTATGTTTTGATACTTTATATAGTGTTATTTAAATGATTGATAGAACCAGAATATTCTCAAAACCTTAAGTACAGTAAAACAAACGTGTAAGTTTAGAAATAAAGAAATTGCCTCTAATTGTGTAGTAAAAGAGCTACATATTATTACAAATGTACAGAGAAAGACTGAATTTTATATACAATAAGGCATTACAACAATTGTAGGTTATTACAATTATAAGTTCAAAAAGTCTTTCATCTAATTCAATTCATGATATTGTTTTTGAAAGGGAAAGAGAATATATAAAATTATTTAATATCGGTTTATAAGTTGTATCTTAAAGACTCTACCTATATAAAGAGTTGTTCCTCTGTTTCTTCTGTTTACAATCGTTTGCCAGAAGCTTGCAGTAGTTTGTACCGTTAGAGAGCTAATAATGCAAGTTCGTCACTCACAGAGCTCGCTCGAAGTTTTAAAGAGTTATTTAACCTGTAGTTCTGGAGATGTGTGCGTGAACATTATAGGTCGCAATAGACTCATCTAATATTGGTTTGTTTTGCTATTCCTCTTGCATTTAAAAAAAATGTAGAGATAACCGAGAATATAACAATACTGTAACAAAACAATAATATAATTGTATAATTATTGACACTCAATACACATATTGCATATGTATATTGTTGTATTATTTTACATAATAATACAATATTAAAGGACTAATTTGACAAATTGATCTAACCCCTAAGTAAGCAAACTATTAGTGTTAAGGGTGTTAGACAACGATACAAATACATAGAAGTACACATTATAAATATCGCGAATATATTTAATAACCCAGAAATACAAACTACTATGCTCATCACATACATGCCTGTACCTGTCATGAATCGAACCCGACAAGGACAGGCATGTATGTGAAGTGGTGTGATATCTATATAGAAGATACAAACGATATACGATACGAGTGATATCATATATGTGTATTTTGTACACAAACATCCCAGCTCGCAAACTATACACAGTAAGAACCTGAAACCGCAGCGTAATTGAAACGGTGACTAGGAGGGCATTCTCAAGAGTATAGTCGGACGTAATACGGTGGTGAATTGCCTACATGCAACATTAACCCGATACATCAATAGAAGCTACCAAACTATCTATACTCTGTTATAATCTATGTATTCAAGTGAAACCCAATACGTCAAATGTCAGTACACCTGTCTAACTATCTACAAATATTCCTTTGTATGTACAAGCACATCCGCGCTTTATAAGTGGAATAATTTACAAATATATATGTAACAACTGATTTCAAAATCACTATACAAATGTAGTAGGTATGTGTTAATTAAAAAATATTATTATTTACTTTAATATCAGAGATGATTTAACAGTTGGTTATTGTGTAAGTTTCAAGTAAACACGATGTTGAAGTGACATGTGTTTAACATACAGAACCACAGGTTAAGGGAACCAGTCGGGCGAGGTTTAAATGTTTGAGAGGTGTAAAACTTATGTTCTCAACAGCTTTTTGTTATTAAGTTATTAACCAGGCTGTATGTAACAATGGTACGAATATTTCACTGAACCTACGGCTACGTAGGATAGTATGATCATTCCTGTTGGCAAATCTTATAACTCTACATTTTCTACAAAAGCAGTCTCAAGTCTCTAAAAGGGTTAGAGTATAATGGATATTAATAAAGAATTGAATTAAATATTATAAAAACAAAAAAGCCTTGAAATTTTGAAGGCCAACAGTACTAGCGATACTCGTTTATTATATTTGGGAAGATATTACATTTGGTCGTGACAAGTGCCCTGGCGGACGTCGAACCGGCTCGCCCGGTTGTGCGACCACTTGCAATTATATAACGACACTTCCACCTTCAGCCTATAAAATACATTGAATTTTTAATAGATCGATTTCATTGTTTTTTCTGTATTTTATGTATTTACAGAGTATATAATTTCTGCTGCATGTGCTGCATCACAGTAATAAGTGCTGCAATTATATATATATTCTCGACATTATAGGTTATATATTGTAACTGGTTACTAGGATAAATAATGATAATTACTTTAGGTATAATAAATTATAAGGAATCCAACTCTTACTAAAATTTGTTAACATTAAAAACAAATAGACAGTCGAACATAGAACCTCCTTGCCTAGTTTTGGATAAATACTTTAAAAATATCACAATAACTAGAATTCGTTCTTATCTGATCAAAAACTCCTCATCGTCTCCAATTTTTGCATTTATAGTATTTTTTAGACTACACACATATGCTAGTGTTAAGTAAATTGCGTTTACCGGTACACACAGATTCTCTTGCTTTCACCGACTCCTGCTCATTAGCAATGCCACAGAGCTCTTTTGTGAACACTTGGCGCCTACAAATGGCGTCTCTTGTTCCACGCACCTCATCCCAGGTTTCGGAACAGGCCCTACCTGAGATACTTTTATTAGCCTACACGACATATTAAACTTCGCTCATCACAAAAGATAAAAAATAAAAATGATCTATTAATACTCTTTCATAAAAACAAACATTATATTAAAAATTATATTAATCGATTGTGAAACCAAATACCTCAATATGTAATTCTATTATGACAGTTAGTGTTTTCTAAAACACGACCAAAAAGCTGTCTACGTTTGAAATTTCGTGTGAATATCATAACAATAGTGAATGGAACACAAATGCTAAAATGATTTCACTTTCAAACAAACAGTTTGAAAATATAATATATCGATACAGGCCCATCAGAACATTCCTTCGCGTTACTCGTTATTTGATTACTAATCGAAGTCCTGGTTAAGAAAAACGATATTTTTTTAATAGACCTTTCTGATTCCGAGTTTCAGTTTTAGTTTGAAATATAATAAAAATAATATTTTTGATTTTTCAAGTTCCTTTAAAGCGTGTATTGATTAAGTGTAAAAAAACCGGACAAGGATTAAGTTTAAAAATAATATAGAATTAATATCTTATTAACGGTCAGCACTCGAAATTGCAACCACTAGGAGTCTGTTCCTCTCGACTCAACTCTTCAGTTATGTGCCATGGCCAAGTTAAAAATGGTTCGTTTTAAATCTCTATCTATAATTCCTAACGTGCTACCGAAATAATTTAAGACAAGCCAAGCATAAATTACCTTGTAGCCGAATTGACTTAACTGTGGCAATAAGTAACTCATCAATCATAAGTAAGAGTTGATACTAAAAACTAGAGATGGGCCGAATATTCGGTAAGTATTCGTTATTAGGTTCGATTATTTTCAATTTTTTTGGGGTACACGACACGGTAAAGAACTAAAAGACAAAACTAAGATTTATGACATATTAGAAGTCAAAGAAATCTTATAAGTAATATGTTGAATAAAGTTTAATATATAAAGTAATTTAGCTTCAAATCAATATTAATTTAACGAAACATATTAAGTCGACATATTTATTTTCATTTGAAACTTAAATTAGAGTTTATTTTAAAACCTCAAAAAAGTATTTTAAACCACAAATCAACATATTCATTCATCTAGCCCAGAGGTTCCCAAACTTCTTTCGTCCAACGCCCACTTTGAAAGTCAGTTATTTTGTAACGCCCCCCCAATTTTTTTCATCTTAAAAACTTGAATAACAGATTAGATTTGTTTCCTTTCTGGTAAGATAAGTTATCTTACCAGAAAAAACAATAATAATGCAACCTTACAATAATTAAAGTATTTTTGATTAAAAAATTACATTTAATATTGAGCAATAGTAATAATACAACTTTTCATAATAAAAAGCATCTTTTATAAAAAAAATAACAACAGTTAAGATTGATCAATAGTAATACCACTTTTCACAATAAAAAGTTTTCTTCTTCATCTTCCTGGTTTTCATCCTGACGTATATCAAGGTCTGTCTTCCTGATCAACCTACTCCACTTTGCACGGTCTTCGACATCCATCCAACACTTCCTTGTACGTCCGAGAGATCTCACTCCAGAAACAGATATATCAAGGCTTTTCCCTCCGACATATTTCATAGACGGGCGCGCAACGTGGAACTACCATCTCAGACGTTGAACTTGGACTACTTCGAATGAATGTTTTACGTATGTTGTCAGACCGCGTATATTTTTAGCGATATATTTAGTTTAAGACCACCGTTCTCAAGCGTACCCTTCCATAGGTTTAACTTACGCTCCAGCTCCGTTCGGTCCGTTCTTTCTGCAACCCTTTATCTGTTGTACATTAACGATCAGCTGAAGCCATCTATGGGTATGGGTATCAGGTGAGAGCACAGTTGTAGAAAGATATCTACCAAGTTCTCGAACTAGTAGAGATTAAGTACAGTCTGAAGGAGAAGCCATGGTGCAACGTTTGAATTACAAACTCCAGGCAGTTTCCGCATTGGGCAATGCTAATCTTGTCAATTTCAATGCCACCAAAACGCAGACGTGTCTGTTCACCGCTATAAGGAGCCCTTTCATTTTGGCTCCTACTTTTCAGAATGTATCCTTGGAATATAGTGACCGGCTTCAGTTGTTAGGCTTGGATAACTTGGCGAGAGGGGGGGGGGCGACCTCTCTCGCCATTGCACGGGCCTATGACGTAGGGTTACACTGGTTGCCCAGGGTACCCTTATCGGGGGGAGGGTTCCGCCGGGGCGTCACGGTGATTGCGAAAGCGATCCCGTGGCGTCCCATTGCAGCGATAAGGGCAGCCATTGATTTTTTAGTGGGGTGCTTTAAAAATGGCAGCGTTTCCTATGCTGCCGGGTGCCACACATACCGCCGGGTCATCGTCTTCCTGGCCTGGGTGACGATGCGGAAACGCATTTTTCCAACGACAAAAGAAAAAAAAAAAGGCTTGGATAACTTCAACTTTGGTCGGTTCATTGAGTCCAGAGCAGGAAAGCTTGCCGTTCTTGCGAAGGTCCAACAGTGCTTTACACCGGGACAGCTACTTGTACTATACAAAGCACAAATTCGGTCGTGTATTTAGAATTACTGTGGTCACATATATACTGGTGCCGTAAAGTCTCATCTTGCGGTTCTGAACTCAATTCAAAGGCGAGCAAAGACGCTTATAGGCGATTCCGAATTGGTCGAAGCCGATCTCCAAAGCCTTGAACACAGGCGTAGAATTTCTAGCCTCTCAGTATTCTATAGGATACATTTTGGTGAGTGTGCGCCAGGAATTACACGATTTAATTCTCCCGGCCCCCTTCCATCACCGGACGTTCCAACACACGGCAGGTATCCATCCTTACGTTGTGGATATTCCCTCTGTCCGAACGAAGCACTTTACTTCGTCTTTATTAGTTCGTACAGCGAAGGAATGGAGCAACTTGCCTGCGTCGGTATTTCCGTCAGAATATAATGTGAGTCTCTACTAGAGTAGAGTGAATAGGTTGCTAAATTAATGCGCCTTACCACCTAGGACTACATTTCCAATATCCATCAGGTGGAATGTAGTCAAGCAATAACTAAGTTTGTATAAAATATAGGCCATTAGATGATACTTATCAATGAGTGCTATTTCATCGGCATACACCATCAACTATGGAGACTGGTCTCGGATGTGAGCCGAGAGTGAATAAGAACGGACCAAGGGCTGAGCCCTGGTGAACCAACTGTTATCAGAAAGGGTTTGGTGTCGCCAACAGAGGTCCTAACCATAGGAATCTTGGTACATGTCTCTGATAGTCTCAATATAAGGATGGATGGATTTCTTTAAATCACAATGTCGACCAGATACACTGACGAGGCACACAGCCAAAAGCCTACTGCAAATTTAAACAGGTTACGCGCAGAGCTCTTTTTTTTCTGTATACTTCCATCAGAGTTTTGAAGACAAAAAAATAGCGTCTATAGTACTCGATCTTGGCTGAAATCCACATTGAGACTCAGAGACAGTGCACTTTTGGCGGAGCCTGAGGTCGCTCATGTGCACGAAGATCTTCATGGCTCATGACTCATAAGCTTAATGCCCTTATAATTACCACAGCCTTGAACACTGCCTTTTCCCTTGTAAATAGGTTTAATAAAACTATGTCGCCACTGCTTAGGCATCTTTCCAGTGTTCAAAATGTGGTTAAAAAGGTCAGTAAGCGTTTCGTTTCGGTCTTATGTCTGTTGGTGTTAGTTTCGGTCTGTTGGTGTGCTCGTACCAACAGAGCTAAAAGATATTCAAGCCTCTATCCGAAGATCGTCAGGTCCTACCATTTTTCCGTTCTTCATACGTCGAAGGCAATCAGGAGTTTCGTCAAAGGTTATTAGGGTAAGTCCGAGTTTAGATGGTAGGTCGGGTAGAAGCCTGCACGGATGCTGACTGACTGCTGTATAACGACAAAGCAGCGTACCCTAAATTTTTGACGTAAAGACATTTTGCGATATCTCGCGTCGCTTCATCTCGATCTCGTGCCATTCTATTTATATGTTATAAGATTAATTTAATATATTGTCAAGTTTTATTTATATAATAAACTAGAATATTAATGGTTTATAAATAATTATAAACTTGTATAACTATTGAAAGCGTATTCTTTGTATTAAATATAGATGAAAAATAAATCGATACGGGCAAAGATACGAATTTGCGACTTGTGGGAAACTGTACCTAGAAGGGATGTGTTTCGGTAACCATGTATTTTTCATTTTACATTTATTTAAAATTTAAAAACATTAATAAATGGATGTTGTGTAGTAGAAAGATATAATTTTTAGTGAATTTTCAAATATGAATAAGATAAAGTTACAAATCATCTATCGCCCCCCTAAATGACACCAGCGCCCCCCAAATCTTTCTCGGTCCCTCACCGCCCCCCTCTAGGGTTCCAGCGCCCACAAGGGGGCGTTATCGCCCACTTTGGGAAAGACTGATCTAGCCAGACAAACAAACAATGAAATAGTAAACCGAACAGATCGGCCAAATATTTGGTTCGGTAAAGGTAAAACCAAATATTATTCAGTATTCGGTTATTCGGTGAAACCACTATTCGGCGCATCTCTACTTAAAAATAAATTAAAAATTTTTAAAACCTCCGATACAATAACACCTTTAAAAAGAATAAAAATAATATTATTATGTACTTATTGAAGTCGTTACGTCGGGGAACCGTTGTACGAACGTTGACGATGGTATCTATTTTACGAAGTTATGAGGGTTGAAACTATACGATTCGATATCGTAATTTCCTAATTTGGCATGGTGACTTACTTGCATTTTGACAGACACACAGATACACAGATCAACAGGTCAAACCTATAACACCCCTCTTTTTGAGTCGGGGGTTAAAAAACGCCACGTCCCAAGTGTTTTGATCTGCGTCTCCGCTCTTTCAAGTAACTTTAAGCGCCGATTCGAATTCGTTTCATTAGCGTTAACAGTCTAACAGATTCTATTTAAAAGTGTGTCCGGTGTACACACTTTTCCTTATGACAAGCCCATACATTAATATATTTATTCGAATAGCCTCAATACCAATTGCCTAGGCCTAATATTTGTCTTAGGACGTAGTAGATATGTGTGCATAGAAATAAGAATATTTAGATATATAGATATATTACTACGATATTCTGTTTCTTAATTGCAATAACTATTATACATAAATTCTAAGAATGAGTACATAAGTGATTAGTTAAGATAATATTGCACTAAATGTGTAAATAAAACCATTTAGCCGCTAGGATTGATTGCATTCATTGAAGTTGTGTTATAACTGACAAAATATATGATTCATAATAGGTACTGTGAGAATATACAAGTAAAACTGTCCATCACTTGTTCTAGTTTTTATTTTGGGTAAAATATCTTAGAAACTGTAACATACCTAAATCTTATTGTAGCTTCCTACCCGTCTAGAGTCGACCGTCCAACTATTAGTTGGACGGAGTAGCATAATACATTTCAATTTACATATTTATAATGGCCTTATCTCTCGGATGACATATTCATTTGATAAAATGTTAATGTTGTATTACAATTAGTGTATTATAATTAAGACTAGTATTGAGCTTAGGTCGCACAGCGTAGGTATATGTTGTCATTCGACGGCATTTCGTATAGGGGCTGGTCTGACGGTGTTTGTGCCACCCTTTCACAAGGGACTGGCTTATATGTTACATCATTATATGTTACATCATTATTTTCCATACCAGCACTAATTATTAATTATTTTAAGAGAATTCTTGCGGCTGGCTCTATTGAAATATTCAATGAGAAAGCAGTGAATCCGAGCAATTGCTGAACAACTCTATTTGGAGATAAAGGACCGTATATACTGTACTGCAATAATGGGAATTGCTCCACGCTCGGCTGCTCGCAGTACGTGAGACCTACGACGTGCATACTATATACAAGTATATGTAACAACAAGGTTAATTTATTCAACCTTTCTGCCCTGCTCTCTGTTATTTATTTGTAGTAAAACAAAGGTATTATGTATTTTAAGTCGAGCTGGAAAAATAACGAGAAAACAGTACAGATAACAGAAATAGTGGATAGAAGAAAGAGTCGTCCAATAAACAATGGAGGAATGAATGGTATGTGAAGCCAGAATTTTGGCAGAACTGTAAACAATATAATAAATATGCCATTTTCAATATAATAAAGAAAAGCGTTATCTTTTTATATCTGGGATTGAATATGCAACACTCTTCTATAGTTTACGGACGGAGTCGGATGGCAAACTAGTATACAATATTATGTAATTGCCACTTGATAGTTTTCAAAATGTATTATTATTATTGACACATTTTTTTTAAACATTGCAATTTTCGATGTACAGTAGGGGCAATACTTTCTCAATAATACAATAAAGTAGACGACTAAATTGCTAAAAATAACGAGTGAGGGATGCATAAATAGCTGTGCACTATGGAAGCAATGAGAAACCGACTAAGTTAAAGCATCGAAACACGTTTTTTAATTATTTTCCAAACTATTAACGGTTATTTAGTAGATTTCTTACTACATCTTATTTTTTTTTAATATGTAAATATATCGACGGTTTCAACTTCTAAGGTTATCTAATTGTATTTTTTTCAGCGAATGAAATCTACATATTTGAAATCAGCATTTTTTTCGGATTCCAAATGTTTTCGATTGATGTTTGATGATTTGATTGTATTTGATAATACCTATGACGTAAATTATTACCTAATGGCATTCTGACATGTAAGTAAAGCTGTACATTTCTTCCTTGGAATACTTATTGGTTTCTTTAGAGAATCAATTCATATCATAAAAATATACATGCATTATTTTTATTTAAAAAAATCATCAAACTAAAATAAACCACAGAAATACTACTTAGATTTCGGTACTCTTTATATTTATCTGAAGTAATTTTTTCCAAGCAGCAACCACCTTATCTTTAAAAACTCGGCATTATCATTTCAGACCTAAAAACAATCTACTTAGTAACTTTATTACAAACACATATATGGATAAAAACCTTGAAAAAGTGTTTTTTATGAACATATATGAGTCTAAGAATAGGTAAGTAGACAAGAAATGGACATCGTAAAAAGATGTGCTGAAGTTGCATATACCTATCATATGATATATATATATATATATATATATATATATATATATATATATATATATATATATAGTAGCTAGGTATATGTAGTACAAATTATGTCTACTGAGTAAGTATGTTATTACTGAATAGATCTGCAATAACCCTTAGACGCTAATATCATACTTTAAATATGCTCACTTCATTTATTTATAGCAAACTTAATATTTGCTTAGCAATTTATTAGTTCCGTTTTGCAGAAATACGATTTCTTTATTACGTTTATATGCTGTGTAGTAAAACTAATAAAGCAATATCATCCTCAAATGCTAAACAGTTCATTGGTTACTAACTTCAAATTAAATTAAAATTACTAACTTAAAATATATTTTTTTAAACAAACCTTCACAAATCAATATGTTCAAATAAAAGTTTGTGTTTGTCACAGTCAAATTTATTACTAGATTATTTCGGTGTTGTAAAGTCAAAGAACACCTACTGCGTTTTATAAATACCATCAAAGAAACGGAAAGACGTTGACGAAGCGTTATTGATCTCACAATAACCAGACAAACCAAAGGCAAATACCTGAGCGAGGGAATGAAAGAAATAACAATGCATATTCTATCTTTTCGCGAGGGACTTCGTCACTGCCGTAGTGTCGTGGGAAATTGAGGTGAATGTAAGGCTGAGTTAGGAGTTGTCGAAAATGCGGTCTCACTAAATCTAGTTTGTACATTTCTGTTTTATAATTTATGCTTTAAATGGGAACTGTCTCACTTCTCTTATTGATTGTAAAATAATGTAACATTTACATTACTCCCCTCATGTAAATATTAAAAAAAAAGGTATAGTTTTTAAAATAATGTATTAATTGGTAGATATACCTAAATGTGTTGCATATTTTATTACAAACTGTATTGCATCATCGTAATCAAAATTCTATTGTTGATTTTCACCTTACTGTTTAATTTTAATCACGACAACAATTTTGATGATAAATATAATATATTAATCATTGATAATTTAAATGAACCCATATTATTATGACGTAAAAATGCCCTTATTACAAGTTAACTGAATTTACTGAGCGTTTGAGTATTGGCTGTCTGTTGTGTAATCTTATTCTTTACCGTTCAATTTACCATTTCATTGAATTACTTACAACTTATTACACCTAACTCGATTTCACTCGCAAACTATCAAAGTGTGACATAATGGGCTTGAATTACATATTAGGTAGGTATATACTGGAAGCGTGGGAAAATTGCGATATGTACTTACATAGATTATTAATTTATATAAATTGTACAAGAACCAATCCTTGTTTATAATTTTTTAAAAACGTTTACGATTAATATAATTAAAAAAAAAATTAAAAACAAAAAATACGGAAACAGGAAGATTAGTCTCTACAATCATAACGTTACTATGAGATCTTTACATTGTTACTATGAAAAAAAATTAATAATTACTACCAAAGTATGAAGATACAGTAAATATATTTTTTTATTATTGTTATAAAAGAAGCAGTCGTGTTTAATAAATATATTACATATTTATGAGTAATAAAAAAAATATGGGTACAGATAATATAGTGATGAAAGATAGTTAGCGAAAATATTGACTTACCTTTTTTTATAGAGCGTAGTCGATGAAACCCAATTCGTATATGGGTCCCGAGGTCCGCAGTAGTTAAAATTGCCGCATTCCACTACAGCCGGGCGCGAGGCAGACGCAGCCTCCCTATCTCAACCGGTTGTTTACCGGACGCGATATATCCACGTTTATTTGGGATTCATCACTTAAACAACTACTGAAACACTGTGACTAAAATGAGGGAGTCAAAAACATGGCTGCGCGATGTGTTTAATTTAGATCGTTCGTCCACTGCATAAAGAAGCGACGGATCACTGGACAGGTAAGTGATGTTCGGCAACGCACACGAGACTGCCGCGGACGACGCCAGCGCCCTCCCTCGCCCGCCCGCGCAAGCGCCGCACATCTCGCGTTGCCAGACGCCAGTACTGCCACTCCGAAAACCGTAGTCTCAATTACACATATTCAATATGCTTTCGCCAGGAAATATGCTCCTACACCTTTAATATGGGCAAATACACATCACGATAAACAAAGAAATAGAAATGGATATGTGTAAATAATAGTTTATTTAAAAGTTTCTGCATTATGTAGGTACGTTTTTATATTCAGCCAACCATTGTTGAAATTTAAGAATTTGATATACGTTTGGGTTCAAATATGGCTACAGGTTTGACCTACTTGAATCTACACAAATATTTGAGTGGGATTGGGAGTGGCACCTTCACTCCCTGAAAGCATTCGTCCAAGTATCTACGACATGTCCGACCTATTTGTATACTTAACCGTACTAGAATAAAGCACGAGTTTATTATTATACATTATAAATCTGTATTTATGTAATAATATAATAACTGTCTTTATAGTCTGAAAATATCGAGTAATACTTCAAAAGACAATAGTCTTTTAGATTATTTATGTCTTCTAAAAAACGTCTCTATCTTTTTAGTTTCAAAATATTTGAAACATAATTCCACAATTACTTATTTTTCAAATAAGGCTTAATTTTTTTCAACTGCGTACTGTTATACCTGATACTAGCTTAGTATTTGGTGAAGATATACTTATTTTTTTTTTTGGCATAGCTAACGGTCAAAAAAAAATTTTCCTCAGACTTTGTATTAGGGTTGCGCCGAATATTCGGTAAGTATTCAGCGTCTTTTCACTATTTCCATTCGGCCAAATTAATCGGTTTAGGTGCTGAATATATTTGGTTCGAGTATTTCTCTTTTCTTGGTGGCTATACGACACGGTATATAAGCCAAAGAAATTCGATAAATACTGTGCTGAATGAAGTTTAATAATATAAAGCAATTCAACTTCAAATCAACATGAATTTCGAAATATATCAAGTCTAGGTCTTTAGTTGATTATTCCTAATAGTAGGCTATCAGTATATAGTCAACAGTTATTTTAAACCTTAAATCAGCATTTATTTTTAAACCTCAGAACAATATTTTTAAGCCTCAGAACAATATTTTTAAGCCTCAGAACAATATTTTTAAGCCTCAGAACAATATTTTCAAACTACCAATCAACATATTTATTCACACATACCACACATAACGTATATGTTAGAATTTATGTACGCGGCAAAACAATGAAATGGTAAACCGAATTATTCAGCCGACTATCCGGTTCGGTAGATGTTAAACCGAATAGTATTCGGTATTCACTTAATGGATGAAACCACTATTCGGCGCATCTTTACTTTAAAGATAATAATTATATTTTTTTAATTTATTTATTCCATTAGGAACACTTACTTACTTTTAGTACCTATAATGTAGGAATCAACAGTCAACAATGATGGCAGCCTGTCTATTAGGGCTTTAAAGGTTTTCACTTAATTATTTAAGAGTATGTATCTCGAATTTATTAAATAGAATTTACTTTAAATTATCATTTCAATATTAAGTGACGTCATTATTTATAAGAAAATAAATACTTGGTAGATATTTCGGATCTCGGCGATACGTACACAAAAAACACTACTATCTATAGCCTGAAACATAGTAAATTACAGTAGAGTAAAAAAGAAACAATTTATTATTAATTTCATTATGAATAAAGCCAAAAATAAAACCAACTAATAATTGCTTTACAAACAGTAATGATAGCTCACAAACAATATAAATATGCAATAAGAGACTAATTCAATTTTATAATATAAATATGCCTTAATTGTTTACTTAAACGACAAAAAAGTGAGATCTGATTGGGTGCCAAAAAAGCTGAAGCTCAATAGTCAGTCTAAAATTTATTTCCATTCTATATTTTTTCATTCTATATTTATATAAATTTATTTACAACAGTTTAAAATATTTTTTAACCCTAATAATACATAACATCTACTTAAAATGCCATCTTTTCGTATAACTTAGGATAATATATTTAAACCTAAGGTAAACTTATATACGAATGATTATTAAGTAGATATATACTAAACAGTCTATGAATAGCCCTATATTTGATGGCTAGTTTCTACCAGCAAGCCAAAGTTTCTGAAGAATGATATAGACACTTATAGCTTCTTTTCTATTTTATTTCTTTCTTTAGCTGTACATTAGATAGATAAGATTAGTTCGTCTAGATTAGCTTGCATTGTTGCTCAAAAATTTTGTAAAATTGATTACCGGTGTAACTTGGCCTTTAAATTTACAGTATTCTAAGAGAACCATTGTGCTTCACAATTAGTAGCATATAGCTTTAAGATGGTTTCATAAATTGAGGAGCTTTATACAGACTTTTCCAATTTCTTAGACTCTTTCTTGCATGGGACTGTTTATAAAGTTTTTTTTAACATTTATATTTAAATGTGTAATAATGTAAAACTCATTACAAAATATAATACAATTGATGAAATATAACACACCATATTCATACGAATTATATGTTATACAGATAGGTATATAAGTTTCAGTCATAAGTAATTGTATGTGCATACAGACACACACCGTCTATACCGGTATAGACGAGGTTCCAACTGAGTAAGTGCTCCGTTGCTCCGGCGTTCTGCCGTCGGAGGACGCTAGTGTCCAATTTTCTGTAGCTTTCCTCCTGACTAACGACGTGATGAGCCGAGGTTCGTATCTCACCTGAGACGCCCTCAGGACGCCGTTCCCCACGGGGGCCCATCTGCCCCATCTTTTTCAAGAGTGGGTCTCCTGACCCGCCCGCTCTTCCGGTGACGCTGTAATAGCCGACAGGGCTAACAGCATAGACATAGACAAAAAAAAATGTAGGTATGTATGTAAATGTGTGTCTATGAATGTGAATGTAGTCTTAAACAACTAGTGAATAGTTGTAGTTTTATGCGTTGTTGTGGATTTCTTGTTTTAATTTTTAGTCTACAGTAATATATATAATATCAATAAATTACATTTAATTAAAAAGTTTACAAAAAAAACAAATAAATAAGATCAAGCGCAACATTACTTTGATATGATTTATAAAATGCTCGAACTATAGGTGGTATTATCCGTATATATTTAAAAATTATTAACGATTTTAATTAACTTATATAAAATATAATATTGCAATTTGTTGGCACACATCAGTGTCACAGAAGCATCCTCCTAGGATCCTATAATTATCACATCGCACAGAGCAGTTACTTCAGCGTGACTATTACGTATTTAGATGTAAGGACAGACTACATATAATATATACAGGGTTATTTGCAATTAATTGCATGCAGCCTGTC
This sequence comes from Napeogenes sylphis, assembly GCA_959347405.1. Taxonomy (NCBI): domain Eukaryota; kingdom Metazoa; phylum Arthropoda; class Insecta; order Lepidoptera; family Nymphalidae; genus Napeogenes; species Napeogenes sylphis. The sequence continues at coordinate 23,166,523 of OY365782.1, forward strand.
TACATCAATCCCAACAACATTTGTTCTACAACTTTTTAAAATTAATAGTTTTTAATATTTAAGTTTTCCTATACAAAAATTTATTTGCTGCCTCTAAACTGGCATTTAACTCTGAGTAACTTTACTAAACTAATTCGTAATTTTTTTGTATTTTGTTACAAAATTTATAAAGTTTGTAATGCAGGTGCAACTTTTGGACGAGAAAAAAAAAGTAGAACACTTTTTCATTTAAAATTATTTTATTAACAGAGCAATACATATTTGAAAATTAATAACAAAATAGGTTAAAAATATAAATAAAAATACAGTACTATGCTTAAAGGTTAATATTAGAAATCAATATTTTCTTAAACAGATCTAAAACTTTTAGGGGTTTTGGGGATCAATGTTGCCAGGCCATGTCAGGAGATGTCGATAGGTATCAATATTCTAATATTTTATTGTAATCCCTGTCACATAGTAATAAGAAATATATATTTATTATTCCTATGTATAATTTGTGTAGTTTTTTTTATACTCAAAAGACATTCTTATTTTTGAGAATAATATTTTTTTTTATTAGATTAAAAAAAAAAAAATCCTTTGTAATCTTATTGTGTAATTTATATTTATTTATTTTAATAGGGTTATATGTCAAAATATATCTCTGCTTAACATATCAGACTACCAATCAATTAACCGAATCACTAATGTTTAATGTTCATAATATATTTTTTTGACATTACTGACGTTATACACCTTCTATAGATGAGCAAAAACCAGTAGGATAGTCTGTATTTATAAAAGATTATGGTTTATTAAAGAGAAGACTCTTTAATAAACCACACACACCAACACAAGGAGGTCCAGATACCGTTACTTATTAATCGTCAAATTAAACATATAATTAGACTCGATAGTACATTTGAAGCATGAAATATCAAATATGTTCAAAAATAACAAATGCATTTGCAAACAGATGCAATTTATTAACTTGTCAAGGACTTGAAAAGGTTCAAATTTGTAAAACAACATTTGATGGCTTTTAAAAATATATGATGAGTTACACATTCCTCGGCATCCAGAACGTTTATACAATGTAGATGAAAAGAGCAGTCGGTTAGCCTTGCACTAGTAGCATGTTGATGATGATAGTAGTAAAATTAAAAATTTATATTATCACTAGCTGTTGCCCGTGATTCTTTATGACTACGATCATAAGCCATATAAATATATTTTAACAGTCTCCGTGGACGCAGTCACGGGCAACCGCTATCCCTAATAAAGTACTTTACCTCAGTAAGTAAGTGTAAAAACCTTTTGGCTTTCATCCTTTTGGCGACGCCGCTGGGAACAGCTAATTATTGCATAAGAACCTCTCCCCCGCACGAATAAAACTTCAATATCTTAGAGATGACTATTTCTATTTCAATCAAACATGGATAAGAGCCATCTCGACAAAATATGCTTTCGATAAAAAAAAACCGCATTCAAATCCGTACATGCGTTTGGCCGCAAACAGCTAATTATTGCATTAGAACCTCTCCCCCGCATGAATAAAACGTCAATATCTTGAAAACGGCTATTTTTATTTCAATTAAACATAGATAAGAACCATCTCGACAAGCATAGCTTTCGATTAAAAAAAACCGTATTCAAATCCGTCCACGCGTTTGGCCGGAAATTTGCCACAGACAGATACACAGATACACAGATCGACAGGTCAAACTTATAACACCCCTCTTTTTAGTCGGGGGTTAAAAAGAATTCATTTTATCGCTTAGTCACATGCTGAACACGGTAAATGGCTAATTTAAACGTAAATGGCTAAGAATTTAATGACAAATTGCCTTAAGGCACTATAGTTATGATGGCACCAAAAGGTAATATGAATATATACTTAATTATTTATTGATTGCAATTATAAGTCACCTGGAAAAGTTTTGATAGTTTGATGAAAATGTTTTTGATGAAGCTGCTTCGCATTTGGATGTAAGGATTATGGATGCCGCAGACGAGTACCACATCGTATTATATTGTTTACCTTCAAACAATACGCGGGAGATACAAACATCACATACATCAGTGAACGAACTATACGAACATCATTAGAATGAACAAGTCTTGTTCTACTACCAAGACCGCAAACTCACAAAAGAAAGATTTCTCTTAAATAATCCTAGTGAAGAATACATTACTAGAATACATAAAAAGAAAAATATCTGAAAAATATCTAACGAAAAATATAAAAAAAAATATATCTGTATAATTCGATAAACATATATCCTGTACGGAATTCAGATACATCTAGAAATAGAAAATAGAATTGGACTAACATGGAAGAGATACTGGGTAATGAAGAACATCTTTAAAACGATAGTTTCATTCAGCTTAAAAAAAACTGGCTTTTAATTGATGCATTCTGTTCTGCATCTGATATCGCAGTCGAACATGGACAAAAAAAATCACAGTTCTTTAATGCTCCATAGAATTAAGTATCCTAAACATAAAATAATCATACAGAATACGAATTGAAGAAATTAAAAAAAAAACAAAATTTACGTCGTGTCTATAACACGCATACTGAAAACAAAAGAAGGCCAAAATTTATATCTAATTCAAAATCTAACCCCATAAGAAAAGTCTGAAATGAATAACAAAATGGAAAAAAAAAGAATGAATATCGGGAGTAAGCCAGTAGGCAATGATTGGAAAAACCTACAAATGACGGAGGCATAGGTCATAGTTTTAACAAAAATAATATTTTTCAAATACATACCAATTCGTACAATACAGTCGAAATAAATACAATATGACAAAATAAATAATATATTAAATCTAACCGCTAATCTCAATTAGTGTCAAGTAATGTCAAAATTTCAGATTTAGTTTTGGCGCGGAGTGTAAATAAAGATATTATTTTCAACTATTTAGGTTTCAACATTATAGTAAATGAATTTAATCGGAGCAGTGACTAACCCGCTAATACCGTTTTCAGTCCTTAGTTACGTGAAACATAAAAATGTTTTTAAGTACATAATTTATTCTGCTTCAATTTAAGCAACCTGTAGCAATTGTTGTAAAATTTGTTTGTAGATCAAATTGGAAATTGGACCTACCTTGTGCATATTTAATAATTTGTTTTCATATTATTATTATTATTATCATATGATTATTTATTATATATTACCAGATCTGCGATAAAAAACTATGCATGTCGGCGTAAGCATAGCAGAATAGACACTTTACACTCAGCAGCTAAAATTAACATACTTTTTATAAAGATCCAAAGATTCCGGCGGCACGAGCACATTGCCGGTACTCCTGCTGATGTAGTCCTTGTACGTTTGCTGCGAGGCCTTGCACACGGTGGGAGGGATGACGTCCACGGAGCTGTCGATGGTGAAGGCACTGCTCACCGTCAGCACCACCGGCAGATCCACTTTATACTTCGGGTTCGAACGACGCTCGAAGTTCACGTAGCGCTTGTATCTAATTTATATATTTTTCATTAATTTTAAAATACTTTTGATACCTACTTTGCCGGCCAAAAAAAACACCTAATATTCATTTTATTTACTTTTTTTTTAGATCTTTATAGTGAAGATATTATTTAAACATCTGACGGTAAACTTTTTTTCTGAAATCCAGGATTTATATAATTTAACAAATTGATGATTTAATAGCTTTAGGTACAACAGGTCTCACAATAACATATCGCGCTTGCCGGGTTCGTGCACTTGTACTGTAGTGTGTCTCTTGATGGCGGGGAAAAGGAGCGGCTCCTCCGTCGGTTCGTCGGCCTCCAGCAGCCTCGTGGCCACGGCCAGGCGCGACAAGACCGGCTGCCGGCAGCTGGGAGTGGACGTGGTGAGGTCGTCGTCCGATGTAGAGTCGCTGTTTGAGCTGCAAGTATTATTGGGACCGTTTGGGAAATTCCATAAATCAATCTATAAATGGATTTAAACTTTATAAATCCGTTCGGATTGCTAACCAACTTAAACGTCCACTACTATCTCCAGACGGCGCAACCGGGCTCACTGTTTTTAACATAGACGCAGATGTCTCCATCAAACTATACAACCTACTTATCATACCCCGGGTATAAACTTTTATATCACTTTAAACCTCACACCTTTAAACATCTATTGCGCTTACCGGAGCTGAACTTGGATAAACATTGCCACAATAATAGCCGATCAACAATATAACTGGAAGGATTGGTGTATTTGAGATGCTATAAAAATAAGGACAAAGGAAGGCGGGGATGTGTGACCTTAACCTTATTCAATTTAATCTCCAGAAGCTACAAGTTTGCGGGTTTACCAGTAAAAAAAAAACCATTATCCATGTTACCGCTCCTCGAGAACACTGTATATCATCATATGAACAAGTATCGGAGTGCTGAGCGTGGAAGTATCGAAGGATTGTCAGTTTCCTTTGTTACTTGGAGAGCAAGGTCAAATTGGTCTCGAAGAAACTGGAAGTGATCAACAAAGCGAGGAAGTACTTCACGGCCAACTAAAGGCTTGCGCTTTATAACACACAATTCCAACAATACATGGAATACTCTTCTCATGTCTGGTCAGGATCGCCCCAGTATCAGCTTGTTATTGAGCTGAGCGTAAGAGCTTCGCTTCTTAACCGTTTATTTCGCTGTTTTACGACCGCGCTAGCTTCAAAACCTCTGAACAGATATTCATGATTTTCACCAGGGAGTTAGAACTTTTATTTCAGATGGTTCCAAAAAAACACAACTTGAAAAATGTGAACTAGAAAAAAGTTATAGCAAAAATAATTTTGTCTATGGGAGTTCCCATGTTAAATAGTCACGCGCTAGCATCAGTGTTAAATACAAAATTTTTGCAAAATTTAGTAGCACAAAAAAAGGAAGGGGGCTTAGCTCAACTCCCGCAGCGCATAGTGACGAATCGTACTACATCCTTTAGCGTTGTGGAGGGATATCGCATCTTTTTACGTCTTTTACGGCGTTTATCACGGAGGTCGGAGAGTGTTCGGAAGAGTTATCTAATCGAATTCCTACCAACGATTTCCACGATTGCATTGCGTGCCACTGTCTAAAATTCCATTATAATACCAGGTTGATTCCTAAAAATATAATACCCACTCGCTGGAGTTGTTGGAGGCAGTGCTAGAGCGGCCGCTGATGACGGGGTTGTTGGAGCCGGGCCCCTTCACACCGCGCCCGCGCACCACGAACGGACTGGGGCTCACCGACCCACCAGGGACCAGGTCACGCAGCGTGTGGAACATCTGGGACAGAGATAGATATTCTACAACACAGAACCACTTTTATTTTTTACTTTAAAAGCTTGTTGTGCACGTACAGCGCCCTACTGTTTGTGTTTAATGTACATATTTAGTCAAGTAAAGGATTACCTCCTTCGAAAACGTCGACGCTGGGCTTGAATTTGAGGCAGCCCTAACAAAGTGTATTTGTGTTATCAACAGACCTTAAATTTGAAGCCGCAATCAAACAGATTGTCCTTATGGTAGGAGAGTAGCCACTACTACGAATTACCTGCAATTCGAAGCAGTCTTCAAATACAGTGTCCTCGTGGTAGGGTACTATGGCCTCTACTATTGAGCCTAAATTCTAAGCAGCCCTCGAACACAGTGTACTCGTGGTAGGGGGCTGTGGCTGCTAATACAGACCTTATATTTAAAGTCGCTTCCGAACACATTGTCCTCGTGATAGGGGACTGTCGTCTACTACTGACCTTAAATGCGAAGCAGTCTTCGAATACGGTGTACCCATGCCATGGGGGGGATGGCCGCTACTACTGGCCTCAATTTCGGTGTACTTGTGGTAGAGTACTATGTTCACTACTATTGACCTTAAATTCGAAGTAACTCTCAAACACATAGTCCTCGTGGAAGGGGACTGGCCGCTTCTACTTACTTTAAATTCGAAGCAGCCCTCGAACACAGTGTACTCGAATGGTCTGGTGTATTCGTGGTAGGGGTCCACCATCTCGAGAGCGTCCCCCTGCAGGCCGATGATCTCGCAGCAGAGCTTGCGCATCTCATTGGTAGGGCGCGGGAGGAAGTGGAGGACATCGTCGTCCCACCATTTTGTTAGCGATCTATAAAAAACTTTCTTGGAGAATGTTTGACATAAGAAATAGACTAGTAGATTTTCATGTATGTTTTTTTACCAAATAAGTTAATATTATTATTTTATGAAAGTTTTATGAGATCTGTAGGCAACATCCGACAACAAGGTCATTATGGTTTTATCAAGTTGTACATTTAAAATTTGACTTAAATAATAAGACGAAAACCAAAGAACGGAACCAACATAGTATTTTGAGTAATTATAAGATCTGTCACTATAGAACCATCTTAAATCAATTATAGTTTATTGTATTAAATATTAAATTAACAACAGAAAAACAAAAATAAGTATTTTTGTCGTCGTTTTTTTACCTTTGACCAGTGTAACCAGCATTACATACCTTCTATTGGGTATATAAACTATAGTTTCTGGGTGATGCAGATAATAATCCGTGGGGTGCTCCCAGATCGCTGGTCTATTTGGTTCTGGAACAAACAGTCCTAGGAAGAGGTTCATGGTGTTCTGCTTCTCAGCGTCAGAGAATGTGTTGGAGTAATAGCGACTTAACGTTTGCATTATATCATTACCATGGGAAGACCATGGAGCTGTTTTTCTGTAGGTTTTAATTCTGAAATATGAAATTTATTATACAATCACCAATGTAACTACCAATTACTAACTTATTTATCAATGTTAAATCGATTTCGACTAATACTAATTGTTATTTTTAACCCCTGACTCAAAACGAGGGGTGTTATAAGTTTGACCTGTCGATCTGTGTATCTGTGTGCATGTCTGTGGCATTCCAGCAGCCAAACGCGTGGACGAATTTGATTGCGTTTTTTTTTTAATCGAAAGCCGGGTTCGTCGAGATAGTTCTTAGCTATGTTTGGTCGAAATAGAGTCAGTTGTCTCTAAGATATTGAGGTTTTATTGGTGCTGGCAAAGGTTTTTATGCGATATACCTAGATAGAAATACTTAAAGAAATGAAAATTTGTGTGTCCGTAGGTTTCATTTAGTACAATAATGAAACCAATAACGTAACTTTAAAAAGCAGAAAAAAAAGAAAAAAATAAATAATAAACCCTCGATATCAAACGACCTCTAAAAAAAATAAAATAATAATATTATGTACTTATTGAAGTCGTTGCATCGAGGGACCGCTTAATAAAGGAAAAAATTAAAATGCAAATAAGTTACCATGGCAAATAAAGAAATTACGATATCGAATCTTATAGTCCTCAATGATAAACTTCGTAAAATAAACACCATCGTCAACGTACATACCACGGTCCTCAATATGTATTTTTTTTTCTTTTTAGAGGTCTTTTTGTATCGGGGGTTTGTTTGATATTTTTTTTTTTATTTATTGACAGAAAAATTTTATGCTTCTTCAATAAAAATATTGTGTTTTTCCTAATGCTTTAGAGACATAAGAACTATGTCCTTCTAACTGATAAAAGATTTTTATGAAATACCTGTGGACTAACTGTGAACCGCCGTACTGCAACGCCAAAGTATCGCCGTGGTCTTCATACAAACCTTCTAAGAGTCTAACACAGTCTGAATCGAACTCTATAACCGGTTCTTGAATTAGTCCTAAGGCATGTAACTAAAATCATAATGATATTACCTATAGATAATATGCTAAACTTACCTATAAGAAAAAGTAGTCTATGAAAATCATACTACCAACCTGATGAGCTAAAACACATTTTCCAATGGCAAACTGAGCAGTATTTGTTCTGTCCAGACAATCAACACAATTAACTCTAACAAGTCCAGTTTGTAACCATCCCTTCTGATGTCCTTTTAAGCCCATCTCCTCTCCATAGCTCGTACAACTCAAAAATATACCTGTTCTCCGAACCACAGTGCGGGCTATAGCTGATAATCTAATAATAAAATGGAGTATTTAATGTTTATTTTTTTTATACGCTATCTTTCTATACATACTGTTTTAAATATCACTCACTTATCTAGGACCTTCGCGTCAGTGCCTTTATTCATTCGCGCCATATCCAGATGGAAATATTGTATTAATCTGTCGGGGGGCAGAAATTGATTGAGGTACTTCACCGCGTTACTGATTACGTCGGTCAATAGTGATTCATGTTTCTTTTTTTCCCTTTTCTTAACAAGATTTAGAATCATGATTGGTGATCCATATCTCCGCATTAGGTTATTAATGTGCTTTGCTGGAATTTCTGCATATGGATCACTTCGATCTATCATAATCGCAGGTTTTGGAACCATTTTGGATATATCCTGAGACCAGAAGCTGGGAATTGATCCTCTCATTTGTACAAACGAACTGAATCTATGATAATAGAATAATTTAAGGTAGCATATTTAGATTTGAAATAATATACACTATTATTATTTAATAGTAAATCCATACTAATATTATAAATTCGAAAGTAATTCTGTCTGTCAGTCTGTCTGTTACGCTTTTTAAAAAATATATCATAAACATAAATAAGACGTTGAGAGAGGACATAAACTACTTTTTACTACGGGAAAACATCTCAATCCCATGGGAAACAACGTAAATCGGAAGGCAAACAAACGCTGTACCGCTTTCTTTGGATGTGCTAGCGTGTTATACGTTATATGTAGATCCGATATACGTCCGTGACACCATACATCTATTTGTAGTTGGTCAACTAAAAAAAGGGCATTTTATAGAAAAAAAAAACTATGCAATTATTTTCAAACATTATAATTTAGCAAGGCAAATCTACCCTTATGAAATATAGTAACTTTATTATCAAGACTACAGACTAAATGTTGCCTTTTAAAGTATGTTGTTTGAACGCATAGTTTAAGAAATAATTGAAACGAAATATCAACGCGGTTTCGTAAGCCACGCACCTCAACGTTGGGTCCAAATTGTATTCCTCATGTAAGTGACTAACTTAGCTATGCTAAACTTACAAAAAAGACATAAGACTATCTTTTATCGCAAACAAACTGTGATAAAATAGGACGCCACGCGCCATACACTAAAAGTAATGCGCCGTCTTTTGGCCGCGACCGCACGCAGCAGATGAGCGGGAAGGTGGTTAAAAATGGGCAGCCATAAGGGCACCCTTTCATTCATTCTTTGGTTATTTAATTCACCAGAAATAGTTAAGTCACACATTTATTTAGTACAATATCCTATATAGCCGGCTTATATAAGGTATTTTCTTAATGTTCAGTTCTTTTTTAATTTGTTATTTTGCTTTTAGTTCTTAAGACACTATCCAGAGAAGTCGCTAGAAAAGCTTGTATTTAGTACAGTGAGTAAGTACACTGACCTGCCAGCTGAAAAAGAGGATATCATAGCGTCATAAACAATCTGTTCGGTTTCAACTTCATTAGCAACATCTCCTTGTATATTTGCACCTCGTTTTAAAAACCTTGTTCCAGCATATCTGTTACTTCTTCTTGCAATGAGTGTTAAATAAATTGGACGTCCAAATATATTTAAGTTGCTTTGCTCTATAAAGCCATGAATAATGTAAAGTATCCAATCTGGATGTAGCTGTGAGTGCACAATGGAAAGAAGATGACTGTTCCACACAAATCTCCATTCAGGTACTGTTCTAACTCCAAATTCTAATTTTTTACTTTGTCTAAAATATAAACATACAATATGCATGAATATCAACTTATTTATAAGGTTATATTAAAAAAACCAAATGTTACCCCGGTTTGTTCTGCCTTTCTTCTATTTGAGTTTTCCAAGTTTCAAATATATCTTCATCATCTTGTTTATTTTTACAGGTACATTCTTTATTTGAGTTTAAATTTAACTGATACACAGCTGCTGTTACAGGTTTAGGAAATAGAGCTGGAGCTAATTTCCTTGGAGGTGCCATATTCATTTGTAATGTGTGTGTGACATCATAACTATAGCTATAGTAGAAATTTGTTGATAGGTCTATAGCCAGGAACATTTTGACATATCTTTGTTCATCTGGATGTAATGGTCTATTGGTGTCATTAGGAATATATATCATTGCTGTATCTTCTATTTTGTAAATGGAGTGTGAGCCTATTACAGCTATTTTACCTCGTTTTGTAACTAGAATAATATAGTAACCTTCCAAAAACCGTATGAAACCTATAATAACAATTCAAGATATCTTATTATTATTTTACATTTATTAGTTTGTGTTAAATTTGTATTACTTCAGTTCAAATATAATATTTAAATGCTACATACCCACAATTCCAAAAGCAGACACAAGTTTATTGAACCCAGAGGATCTGCCGCCCCTGTTGCCAAAACCAATCATGTTCAATAGCTGGTGGATTTCCTGTTTATTGTACTCCACCTTATCGTCAACGAGAACCAACTCCTTTGTTACCGTTCGATCAATTTTGAGCACACGGAACCTTGTCTGTGTATTGTTAGAGCCTATGAGATAAAATCTCTGGAAAAAATACAATAACATAATTAATATTCAAATATATTTTGTACATATTATAATAAGAGTAAAATTTCATATACCGTCTTGGTTTCATAAAGTGCAATTCGTTGAATAGAACTAATTATAGGATGAAACAAGAGATTTTGTTGAGACATGATGATATATATTTTAGCAGCATAAAAACTGGTATTAATTATGAATCAATAAAATTAATCATTGAAGGAAATATAAAGTTTTAAGACTTGGCTTTTCATTTTGTATTTTGAAACGTGACATATCACTTATCACAATTCACATATCGTACTTCTTTCTTTAACTTTGTGGCAAAGGATTGCGTGCATTATGCCAATGGTCGAACTGGGGAAACTTTTGTTTTTAACATCCGTCACCGAAAATAATTTGGTGAGTGATAACTTTCAGTATAGCAATACTTTAAGAATATATACATTTTTTTCTTTGGCGGGAAATCAAAAAGCGCGCATTTTAAAAAAGGCCCAAAAATATAAAATTTCAGTTTTCGTGTTTATATTGTATATTTTCAAGTAAATAGTTACTTTTAAGGGCTGTTATAAATAATACTAGTTATGAGTGTAAATAGCGACGGGGGAGACCCCGTCGAAAGAGCAAAAAAACGAAAAATTGTTGGCGGTTGTCCAGAAGGCGTCGTAAACTATAATATATTTAAAAAGCCATTGTATAAAAGATTGTTTCTAGAAAACCACAGTGGCGATTGTGTGGTGTATGTGGAATCTACTGAAAATGAAAAAGTCGGCAATAAAAACCCTATCGTCCTTACGAAAACCTTTACGGAAAACGTTAAAGGAATAGTAGGAGTACACCGAATAAATGCCTACAAAGTGGGCGTTACGTTTAAAAAACCCGCGCCTGCCAATAATTTCTTAAATATGGATAGTTTTTTTATTAAATACAAGCTCAAAGCATTCATACCAGCCTATATGACTGAAACTATTGGAATAATTCGATTTGTTCCCAAAGATATGTCTAATGAAGATATTTATAAAAATATTGTTGCTGATGCAGAGGTTGTATCAGTCAAGCGATTTATGAAAAGAGAAAACGGAAACTTAATACCCCTGGGCACAGTTGCAGTAACTTTTGCCGACACTGTTTTACCACAGTTTACCTTTATTAGCCTATTTAGGTACTCGGTACACACCTATGTGCCACCACTCATCCAATGTTATAAATGTTTAAAATTCAACCACTCCGCGAAAGTCTGTAGAGGAGATCAAATGTGTTCCTCGTGTGCAGGTCGCCATTCCTACAAAGAATGTGATGTAGAAGGCATCACTTGTATAAATTGTGGAGGTAGTCACTTGGCTATCTCTAGAGATTGTCCTGTAAAGCAGAAGAAAACGGCAGAGAAGAAAGAAAAGCACCGTCATCGTTTCTATGCCACTGTTGTGAGTACCCCACCACCCAATATAACATCTAAAACATTCCCCACATTAAATGAACCAAGTAAGTCAGTATCACAACATCTTTCTACAGTAAAAAATGTAAAAACAGCATCAAATTGTATTGATGCTGAACAAATTATAAATAATGATATAATTATCAGTGCATTAGTCAAGTCTTTAGTTGCCCTTGGTAATAATAGGGATGGTATACCTTTAACAAATAAAAAGATAAAAGAAATATTATTACATAACTTAATAACTTAATGGATACTTATTTACATATTATTCAATTTAATATACAAAGTTTAAATAGTAAAAAAGCATTATTAAACAAATTCCTTTTAGAACAAAAAGTTGATCTATGTTTATTGAATGAAACCTGGTTAAAAGATACTAGCAATATACCTTCTTTTACATCATATAATTTTATTTACAAAAACTCAGTTAATTCCCATAATGGAGTTGGCATATTAGTAAAGCAGAATTTAAAATATGACATAATCAAATCAACATTTTATGAATCGGTACAAAATCTGTGTATATCTGTAGATACATCTTTAGGAAAACTATACATTCTGTGTGTATATTGTCCACCCAATGGCAATAGATTAGATACTAATAAAATAAAAAATATACTTCTTGAAATTCCAAAACCATGTCTTATAATGGGTGACTTTAACACACATCATTTGTTATTTGGTTGTCATAAAAATAATAACAGAGGCAATAGTTTATACAATCTTATAGACGAATTTAATTTATGTATTTTGAATGATGGTAGTCCTACCACCGTACAAAGCCCAAATAGAAATTCATCAGCAATAGATTTATCTCTGGTTAGCCCTTCAATAGCACCTTTCTGTGAATGGTTTGTCCATGACGATCCAATGGGTAGTTACCATTATCCAACACGATTGATAGTTAATGTGAGGCCATCAATGTATGAGTTACGCCCTGTAAAAGAAATTTTTTTTTATGATAAAGGAGACTGGTCTAAATTTTATTCATTATCCGAGTATAATTTTTCTAAACTTAACAGTCTTAATATTCAACCCATAGAACTTTATAACAACTTTGTAACCATTTTGTATGATATTAGGAATGAGACAGTCCCAACAAAAAAAACAAAAGATAATTTACGCATATTTAAAAAACCGGTACCCTGGTGGAACCAAACATGTGATGATGCTGTGCGAAAATCTAAGGAAGCTTTACGCGAGTATAAAAAATATCCAACAGTACCCAACTTTATTTATTATAAAAAATTAGATGCTAAAAAAAAAAGAATATTAAAAGAACAGAGTAAAAAGTCATGGCATGAATTATGTGGTACTTTTAATAGACTAACACCTATTTCTGGAATATGGGAATATATTAAGAGATTTAAAAGAATAGGTTTTTCTAAAAATAAATATTTGAATGATGAATGGGTGCCAAGCTTCTTAGACAATTTAGCAGACTCATCAAATATTGAGGAAAAAGTAATTAATAATATTTTTAACAAGGCTTTTGAAAATGATAGTAACTCCTTTTTGAATTTTCCTTTCAGATTAGAGCTTTACATTTCCCTTAAAAGTAGGAAAGATACCACACCAGGAATGGACGAGATACCTTATATATTGATCAAAAAGTTACATCCAAATGCTCAGAACATTCTACTTGATATCTATAATAAGCTTTGGAACAACTTAGTTATACCGGAATCATGGAAAACCCAATGTGTAATTCCTATTTTGAAACCAAATAAACAAGTTAACAATGCAACATCTTACAGACCTATTTCTTTGTCATCATGTTTGGGTAAGCTTTTTGAAAACATGCTAAAATTACGTTTAGATTATTTTACTGAAACTCAGAGGCTGTTACCAGACATCCAATTAGGTTTTAGAAAGGGTAGGAGTTGCTCTGAAAGTTTTGTGTCCTTCATATCAGATCTGAAAAAAGCAAAACTTGGTCATTCAAATGTCATATGTGTGTTCCTAGATATCAAAGGAGCATTTGATAATGTAAATATTGTATGTCTTATTAAAGTGTTATGTGAACTTGGTTTACCAAATAAAATGTTGCAATGGATTTTTAAATTCTTACACAATAGAACTCTGTTTGTTAAATTCAATAATATAATTCATGGACCTAGACAAACAAACAAGGGGACAATGCAAGGTGCTACATTGTCACCGCTTCTATATAACTTATATACTTCTCAAATATATAAGTATGTTGATGTATCCAAAATAAAAATACTACAATTTGCTGATGATTTGCTTTTATATAGTGAAAATCAAAATATTAACATAAGCCATTAATGCAATAAACACTGCTCTAAATCAAATAAACAATTTTTATAATAATATTTTAAAATTAGACATAAGCCCTGAAAAGAGTTCAGTTTTAGTATTTAGCAGAGATCCACTTGCTCAATGTAACATAGAAGTTTCCTATAATAATAATGTTATCCCTGTAGTTACTCATCATAAGTATTTAGGTGTTATAATTGACAACAAACTTAAATTTGATAAACACATAGACCATATATCTCAAAATGCCATGAAAGGAATAAATATAATAAGATGTTTAGCAGGAACCTTTTGGGGTAGTGACCCAAAAATATTAAATATGCTATATAAAAGTATAGTAAGAAGTCACTTTGACTATAGCAGTTTAGCTTACATGAATATTAGTAGCACTCTCCTAAAAAAACTGGACATAATACAAAACATGGGTTTGAGAATAATTAGTGGAGCAATGCGGTCTATCCCTATAGTTACTATGGAGGTAGAAAACTGCATACCTCCACTGTCTCTTAGACGTTTTCAACTGGCTGAGAGATTTTGCTTAAAACAATTAACTTCCAATAATGCTATAGTTTTGAATAATATTTTATATTCTACTGAGATATCTCAAGATATAGGAATTCCCAAATTATCACTTAAAGATTGTATTTTTGCAATACCTGAAATACCAATAATTATTAATCATATTAAGGATAATACAAACAATATTTATAGGGATGACATATGGCCAATGTATAGATGTAATTATAATTCTTTAATAAACCATTTACATATTAGCTGTAATCTAGATTCAATCCAAAATAAATATGATTTTCTAGACTTTATTAGTAAGAAAACTCATTTCTATACAATATACACAGATGGTTCCAAAAATATTGATGTTGTCACTTCTGCATTTTATGATCCTCAAATGAAGGTTTCAAAATGTATTCAATTAGACAAAAATTGTAGTGTCTATACAGCAGAAAGCTATGCCATATTGACTGCCTTAAAATTAATAAATAGAAATGTAGATATTAAGAATATATTAATAGTAAGTGACTCCAAAAGTGTTCTAGCAACTTTATGTAATAATAACTTAAGTTTTAAACAAAATTACATTATATATGAAATCAAACATATGTTGGACCAGCTGATTAAAAGTAATAAATTTATCGAGTTTGTGTGGGTGCCATCACACAGTGGCATATATGGAAATGAGGTTGTAGATGCTGCAACTCGTCGAAATTGCGACGAAGACCATTCGGATTTTATGAAAATCCCATATACTGATTTTTATTCCACCCTAAACAATAATTTCATACAAATATGGAGAGAATATAGAAAGCACATCATTCAAACAAAAGGAAAATGGTACGCAGAGGTCCAAAAAAGCTTACCTATTAAACCCTGGTACTATGACCTAAAGTATTCTGGGAGAAAATTCATTACAACAATTAATCGTCTACGCTTCGGACATTGCTTAGTTCCTGCCCATCTTTTTAGACTTAAAATCATAAAAAATAATAAGTGTGCACATTGTTCACAAGAAAATGCGGATATTAAGCATTTAATTTTTAAATGTTCGTCATTTAACGTACAACGGCTGATTCTTGTCAGTGACATTAGCGAAATATCGCAACAGAGTTGTATAAGTGTTCCCCGCCGTGTTCAGGAATTACTTTCAAATAAACATTATTTTAAGTCTATTTTTAAGTATATCTCGAATACTGTTGAAAATATTTAAATATTAGTGTAACTTGTAACAAATTAAATATTTAATTTAATTATTATAATTTTTAAGAAAAAAGAGAAGTGTAATGAAGCTATTTTTACTGTCATTGCAATTCAATGCTAATTTTTTTTTATAAATGCATTTATATTATATTGTTTAATGTTATATTAGTTTCATGATTTGACTTAAATATCATACTTTAAAAATAGACATGAATACTGTTATATAGCTAAAAAAGATTTAATGTTAATGTAATTCCATGTCAACTTATTTATAAATTATATAATTTTATTCTATTATTGCGACTGAAGGGCTTGTACTCATGGTCATGAAATAAATTAAAAAAAAAAAAATATACATTATATCCATGTATGTCCATGTATGTCCATGTATGTCATTGTATCCATGGTCATGAATAAATTATTAAAAATATAGTAAAGTATAGTAAAGTAGTAGTAAAATTATTATAAATTATTAAAAGAAAACTATTAATAAACATATTAGACTGTGTTACTTAATAATAATTATAAGTACATTATATAATTTAAAAGGGCTGGAACCGTAAGGACTAAGGAGGCATAGCTAAATACACCAAATAATATAATAGGTAAAGAGTAATTGTATAAATAATAAAATGGTTAAATTGCATAAATAATAATATATGGTAATATTAATTAACATTTTACAAAGTTAAACTTTGACTTCGTTAGAAATAATAATATCTGTAAGAAATTGGTAAATGTTTTTATTGTTTTTATATAGTAGACAAGTTATTGATGTTGGTAATAGTGGAGTGCCTGGGGGTTTTCACCTCGGATTAGAGTTATAGTGAATGAATTAATATGATTGATGTGGGATATTGTTTTTTATACTATAAATTTCAATGTTTACCCATTTTTTTTGTGCACTCTATTTTTTCATTATTTTAAAAAAATATTTTTGACCACATATTTTCACTTTAAACAGTATTTTTTTTATTTAGTTATTAAGTCTTACCTAAGTAGACATATAGGAACCTTTTTCAAAGATACCTGTATCTAATAATAGCAGTAGGAATCTCGAACAGGTAGAAAAACGTTGAGGGGAGAGCGGAGCGACAGCTGAATTTCTTGGCTAATTTATATTAGTTTATTAATTATATATGAAACATACACTATTGTGTACATTTAAAAAAATAAGCTAATTAATTACGTCTAAGGAAAAGAAAAAAAATATTAGTACAAAATTTGTTTATTTAAATATATTTCGGAGATAGAGGCATATTAGTGGCTTGATTGTTGTCGATGGAGTCTTCTGGTACAGGATCCGACGCGTAGGTCTCAGGCAATTAAACCACACAGACACAATATGACAATTCTTGTATTAAATGTAGATAATCAGTTATCACAAATTGCTTAGTAGGTATACAATTATCAGAGTTGCGTGAACCACCGGTTCCGTTGGGGGTGTCCGAACTGTAAGGCTAATCAATTCCTCCTCGACTTGATGCTCTCCAATATTTAAAATGTCTCCGGTGCCCCTCCAAACGATTCAAATTGAAATCAGCATTATCATGCACAAATTGAACGAAAGTGCCAGGTTTTCTTTCTGCTAGAGCTATAAAAGTTGCTGAAGCTTCGTATAATGTAGCCTTTTTGTACGAAGCACAGAAGCCAGAAGAAGAATGACATATATTTATTACTTTTTTAGAGCCAAAATTCCTATGAAACATCACAGCCAAAGTAATATGAAGTGGCGATAAAAAAGATCTCGGTCATACAGCTGATATGATTGCATGCGCTATCGATTTACATTTCTTCTCATATCTCGGAATTGTTTCTGGATTATTTTTCTTATCTTTTATTATTATTTCAGATAGTATTTGTATTTTTGCTCCATTGCTGCATGTGCCATCGGAATTCTCGGATTCATTTTCTTTTCAACATTACAGCAAGTGTCTGTAAGACGGTTATACCAGAAATCTCGACCTTATGGATATCTCGACAATAATCAGTTTTCTGGACGGCTATAAAATTCGTGATGGATTCATGTAAAGTTGGAGTGTTGATGTATGAAATCTGCCTACGCTGAGCTTTATTTAATTTTGCTTCTTTGATTTTTCAGTTTCTTGTCCGCAAATAAAACAGTTTTTTTTCCAATTGTAGTTATTGAAATTTATGCTACTTAGAAGTTTTTTTTTCGGAGGCGATAATGAGAGATTTTCATGGACCTTATTTTTATACATTCCAAAATACTTTTTAATAATATATTTTTGTCGACAACTTGAATGAGCACAACAATCCATCTTGTCGTTCGGTTGAAGCAGCTTGTAAAGATGTTACTCCTCTACTAATTTTTATCATTTCACCTAAATTTGAATTTGTTTCGGAAGATGAACCCCATGTGTATACATATTATGCAGCTATTTTCATCAGCCATGCTGCTAGCCGTTGGTTTATCCATTGTTCGAAATCTAATAAAAAACAATGAATAATTAATTAATAGAAATTGATTAATTATTATCATATATTTCTTCTTATTAAAACTGATCTTTAATTTTAGATTTATTTATTAATTAATTAATTCAGTAATGAACTGTAGTTTTCAATCTAATCACTTACCAAATTAAGCAATACAAAATAATTTGTAATAGTTCAATATAAAAACGTCGTCTTCAATACACCTTCCAGTACAAAAATATATAATAATTTTTCACTGTTATAGGCCTCTATTGTGCCTACAATATTCACACGTGTTACTTGCAACTAAACTAGCCGAGAATTGGGAAATTCTATTGTACATAGCAGCGGTCGCCCCGCTCTTCTCTCAACGTTTTTCT
Organism: Napeogenes sylphis; assembly: GCA_959347405.1. Classification (NCBI taxonomy): domain Eukaryota; kingdom Metazoa; phylum Arthropoda; class Insecta; order Lepidoptera; family Nymphalidae; genus Napeogenes; species Napeogenes sylphis. Next base: position 23,185,250 of record OY365782.1, read on the forward strand.
ACCAGTTCGAGATCCCTACTGCTATTATTATACACAGGTATCTTTGAAAAAGGTTCCTATATGTCTACTTAGGTAAGACTTAATAACTAAATAAAAAAAATACTGTTTAAAGTGAAAATATGTGGTCAAAAATATTTTTTTAAAATAATGAAAAAATCGAGTGCACAAAAAAGTTTTGGGTAAACATTGCAATTTATAGTATAAAAAACAATATCCCACATCGATCATATTAATTCATTCACTATAACTCTAATCCGAGGTTTTACGGTTTTTAATGCTCCAGGCACTCCACTATAAAGGAATTTGAGATTCTATCAAGATATCGTACTTCAGTGTCTCAGCTCTCTTAAGTTAGCGTGGAAAAGTATCTTTTTTGCATTTTTTTTTTTGCTAATACGATTGTTCGACGTTTGTTCTTGATTTTTCGATTAAATTTAGCGTTTGGTCGATAAGGACTATTTTTAAATAATTATTCAAAATTTTATTTGAACCTGGTTTTTAATATTTAATTGTCTGTACTTTTTTTTTTTAATCAATTTTGATGAGTTCTTGTTTGTTCGATAAAAAAAAACGTTTGTTCGATCGTATTTTTTTATAATCATTTTTTTAATATCATTACACCCACGCTCCTGCACATATTCAAATAAATATTTGCCAAAAAATACATTTGCTATTCAAACGCTAAAGGATTTCCAGTACATGGACGGTTAAATAGAAATAAATTTCTAAATTACTAACAGTACCTAATTGATTGTTTCGATAATTATGTAATGATAATCATGATAAGTTATTAAATGAAAATTGTATTCTTATTCCCTCTAATTTAATAAATTTTATCTCGCAGACATACATCAGATAAATATAGGTATAATAAATAATAAATTTTATTATTAATTTACTACAATTTGCAAATAAATAAAGGTACTTTCTAAATTATACTGTTAAATACATTTTTCACAAATAACTCAATATCATTAGTTGTTAGTATTTATTTTACAATTACTAATGCGAAAAAAAAGGAAAAACTGCAAACTAAATACACCAAACTTTATTTAGCTGTGTCTCATTTTTAAAATGGTTTAAGCATATTGTTTTCTCATACTTGTTGTTGCGTACAATAAAAGGTAACTAGTGCTCTATAATATGTACTGTCTACGTATTATTCTTGTAATCATTTTGAGTTATATTTGTTTAATATCGGATGTTTATAGTAGAGGCAGGCTATGATGTCCGACTTTATGTTGATGTCATGAAGTTTTGTATTAATTGGTAACAATTACTACAACTACTGAAGAACCAAAGATTTAATAAACTAACTAAACTCGAGGTATATGAATTAATTACACTATTATTGTATCATACGGTTAACGTATTTTATTATAATAGCATATCCAGCCTAGCTTAATTTAAAGATATAATAATTCAAAATAGATAATAGCAAATAAATAAATTTAAGAATGTAACCACAACCATAATAATTATGATTGATCCTAAATTTTATTTTGTTCTACTCTTTTCTCTAGCACCGTACATGGATAAATCCATTATATTATAATTACCCTAAAATACTTCAATGTAAAAAAAAGGTAACCTCACGGAAGTATAAAAAAAAACAGTTGAAATCGGTCGAGCTGTTTTGGAGTCTATGAGGAACATACATACATAATTCCTCATTTAACCACCCAGTGCGTTTTGTGGTGAGTGCAGACGCCTAACTAAAAGCAACGCAAAGGGACTTGGGTTCGATTCCAGACAAGGACAAGCACAATGTATGTGATGAGCATAGATGTTTGTGTGCTGGGTGTGGTCGTATATGCAATATATTCCTAGTATTAATAATGTGTATTTATATGTATTTGTATCGTTGTCTAACACCTTTATCACAAGCAAAATAATTTGCTTACTTAGGGTTTCAATCAATTTATTTAATTTGTCCAGATATTATTATTATTAGTTTTATAGACGTTTTTTTACACCTCACTAGTGAGTTTGCTGTATGAGTCAGTCAGTGAAAGCAACTGAAGCTGTAAGCATTCAACAAAACTGCTTTTCAGAGTAAGCTCAAAAGTCTGTTTAAAAGAATAAGCCGATAACGTTGAAATGTTTTGACAACAATTCGTAGATTTTAAAAGGAATCTTAAATTTCTAGGTCGTAAATTTAATCGTGATCGTAATGTAAGATTTTAAAATGGACTTAAATAAGTAAATGTAATAAGCATGAGCGTATTGGCTTTTATTCATACAATGAAGATGTGCCGTTCTTTGCATGGCAATAAGACTGAATTGGATATTTTTATTGATTTTAGCAACAAGCATGAGAATAATAGTTTTGTTAATATGATGAAAATGTACCTTTCTATCTATTGTTATAAGACTCAATTTAATATTTCTATTAATCAATAATTAAAAGCGTATGAGCTTTTATTAATACAATGAAAATGTATTATTCTAACTATAATGATAAGACTCAATTTTATATTTTTATTGATTTCATAAATAATCATAAGCGTATTAGTGCTTACTGATTCGATGAAATGTATCTTTCTAATTATGACGATAAGACTCGTTTTGATGTTTTCATTGATTTTATCAACAATCATGAACTTTTATACATACGATGAAAATGTATCGTTTTGATTATGTATGTAAGGCACATTTTAATATTGATATTGATTTTATCAGTAATCAGTAGCATATAAATACCATAAAAATTAAAAATGTATCTTTTCTCACATATATATATATATATATATATATATATATATATATATATATATATATATATATATATATATATATATGAGTCTTTACTTACATTACAAATATTAAATATTTTAGGTTTAAATTAATTTATTTTCATTTTACATTTTGTATTACATTAAATTGCTCAATAATTCTTTATTAGTTATTTGAAATTCGAGTTTGCTCCTCAAGAAACGATTTTTTAAATTAGACAGTTTTAAGGAAAAATAATAATAAATTTTATGATCGAATGTACTCGCAACATTTTTATATGCAATTTGTAATTACGCCATCTATTATTAATGTTAAATATCTCAGCACAACGTGACACCGTTTAGCAGCGGGACAATAACTCACGGGTTTATTGTTTGTTGTAACACTTGTTAATTTTGTTATTTTTCTCTTATGTTTATAAAAATTATTAAAAGCGTTTAAGCTAAGCTTTTTAATAAGCCTGTTTAAAATTTCAGTCATTAAACATCACACCTCTATGTATGACATTAATGACATTTAAGTTGTCAGATTAGTGTTAGACATTAGTAATTGTCTCTTAAGTCTTAACGTGCTATTTAATTAGTAGATTTTGCTGAATATTTTTTCTGTAGGGGGCGGATGACTATAGAGTGCTGATAGAACTAGACAGCCACAATGGCTATGTCTAAAGGATTTAAGGTTTTAGAGAAATCATCTCCACCCAATCCTTATAGTATAATATTGCAACATAGAAATAAAGACAGTGCATTATTATTCGAATCTCAAGCTGTAGTAGCGCTGTCTACCCAAGAAACAGATACTTTACGGAAGCAATATCATAAAATCGCTGATGCATATGGCTGCTTGGGTGTTTTACAACTTAATTCTGGTGAAAGTTGCTTGCTGTATTTAGTTCTTGTCACGGGTTGTTGCTCTGTCGGTAAGGTAGGTGATGTGGAAGTTTTTAAAATAACTCAGACACAATTTTTGCCTCTCTTCTATCAGTCACAAGGTGAAGATAAAGTCTCTGAGGTGAGAAAATTACTTAATTCAGGAACTTTCTACTTTTCATGGAATTCTGGTAGAAATAATGAAAACCTATTTGATCTCACTCTATGTGCTCAAAGAAAAAGTAAAGGAGGCAATCCAGACAACAGATTTTTCTGGAATAGAACACTTTTTATCCATTTAATTAGGTTTGGAATAGACTGTGAGGACTGGCTTACCAGAGCTATGTGTGGGTCAGTTGAGATTAGAACTATATATGTGGGACATAGACAGGCAAGAGCAGTATTAGTATCTAGACTCAGCTGTGAAAGAGCTGGCACTAGATTCAATGTGCGGGGTTGCAATGATGATGGAAATGTTGCCAATTTTGTAGAAACTGAGCAGGCAATTTATATTGATGATTCTGTAGCATCCTATATTCAAACTAGAGGGTCTGTACCTTTATTTTGGGAACAACCAGGAATACAGGTTGGTTCTCACAAAGTTAAGATGTCAAGAGGATATGATGCATCAACAAGTGCATGTGAAAGGCATTTTTCACAATTACAGCGTAACTATGGTTCTGTTGTAGTGGTCAATCTTCTTGGGTCAAGTTTAATTGGAGGCAGTGAGGGGGAAGCAACTCTTAGTAATGCTTTTCAAAGACATCTGAATGAATCTGTTCAGTGTGACATAGTACAGATTATATTTGATTATCATCAAGAGGTAAGGGCTTCTTCTATTGAATCTGCTTTAGCCAAATTTAAAAAAATAATAGAGAAATGCTATGACAGTATAAGCATATTTAGTGCTAGAGATGTTGATATTTATAATGTTCAAAAAGGTGTGATAAGAACTAATTGCTTAGACTGTTTGGACAGAACAAATTCAATACAAACTTTTATTGGGCTGGAAATGCTTGCTATTCAACTAATGTTACTGCAATGCATTGATAAAAAACAGAATGTAAACAGATTTGAAGAGGTTTTTAAACAGATGTGGGTAAACAATGGAAATGAAGTGTCAAAAATATATGCTGGGACTGGTGCAATTCAAGGAGGTTCTAAATTAATAGATGGGGCAAGATCTGCTGCTCGAACAATACAGAATAATTTGCTTGATAATTCCAAACAGGAAGCCATTGATATATTGCTTCTGGGCTCCACTTTAAACTCGGAACTTGCAGATCGCACTAGAATATTACTACCTTCCAATATTTTGCATACTTCAACACCAGTATTAAGAGAAATGTGTAGAAGGGCTAATGAATTTACTCAGCCTTCTAGTATTCGTATAACAATTGGAACATATAATGTCAATGGTGGCAAACATTTTAGAAGTTTAGCTTATAAAGATGTATCACTTGCTGATTGGTTACTAGATTCACCAAATTCATCATTGATTAATACTGTTAATTTGAAGGACCATCCATCAGACATATTTGCTATTGGATTCCAAGAAATTGTTGATTTAAATGCTAGTAACATTATGGCAGCCAGTTCAGACAATGCAAAATCTTGGAGTGAGGAGCTAGAAAAGATATTGTGCAGAGATGCCTCTTACACTCTTCTCTCTAGTCATCAGCTAGTAGGCGTCTGTCTTTTTGTGTTTGCTAGAAAAGATTTAATTCCTCACATAAGAGATGTGGCTCTTGATTCTGTGAAAACTGGTCTTGGAGGTGCTACAGGTAACAAAGGTGCAGTTGCAATTCGCTTGGTCATTTATGGAACATCTTTGTGTTTTGTTTGTGCCCATTTTGCAGCAGGTCAGTCACAAGTTTCTGAAAGAAATGCTGATTATACCGAAATTACAAGGAAAGTTGCATTTCCTATGGGAAGATCACTTTATTCCCATGATTACGTATTTTGGTGTGGGGATTTTAATTACCGCATTGATTTAGACAAAGAGGAAACTCGCTCATTAGCGTCTCAAAATAATATGCAACGACTCTTAGAGCAAGACCAATTATTACGCCAAAAATCTCAGGACCTAGTTTTCAAAAACTGCTTTGAAGGAGCAATTACATTCTTTCCAACTTATAAATATGATTTATTTAGCGATGACTATGATACTAGCGAAAAATGCCGAGCACCAGCTTGGACCGATCGTGTTCTTTGGAGAAGTAGAAAATATACTATTGACTCAGAAAATACCTCTGAACTAGCTGTTGGAAAATTACTGCATTATGGCAGAGCTGAGCTGAAACAAAGTGATCATCGTCCAGTCATTGCAATATTAGAAGTAGAAGTTTTACAAGTCAGTTATACAAAGTGTATGGAGGTGTTTTATGAAGTTGTAAAAGATCTTGGTCCCCCCGATGGTAGTATTATTGTCCAACATTTGGAAGAAATCGACAACGAAGATTCTATTTTCGATGATAGTGTTATGGCAGGTGTTCTACAGGAGTTGTCTTCCATTGGTGAAGTAACTTTGGTACGATTTATCGATGATCACTCTTTAAGTATTACATTTAGAGATGGTCAACATGCGCTAGCGGCAGTACAGAAAGGATATATTACAATCTGTAATATTCAATTAAAAATATCATTAAAGTCTCCTGATTGGGCAGATATTGTAAAATCTGAGGTAAGTTTGTGTTCAAATAATACAATTCCATTATTTGGAGAAATATCTGGCGATCGCCCATTACGGTCCGCACCACCGACCCCGAGAAGACAACAGCCAAGCAGACCTCCAGCCCCATCGCCGACACCTCTCGTGCCATCGAGAGCACCAGCAGCGGGACCTGCACGTCCACCGCCGCCTAGACCAGCCCCAATTCCTCAAGATACAGGAACTGTAGTTCCATTGAGTTCGTCATCGCCGCCAGCTGAAAGTCTTCCTCCTCCGACGTGTGCCCCTCCGCCTCCTCCACCTACCAATACGCCACCTCCTACAGGCCCCCCTCCTCCCGTTCCAGCCAGACAAGGTGCACCGCCCCCTTTACCTGCTCGTCCTCGACCTGTAATTTAGGTTTAAGACCTCTTGTTAAAATAAATGGTTGGTAGATGATTATAATAGGTATTCGTGCATTTATCCCCAGATTTTGTGCAAACTTAGACACTACTGCAATCTTAATAATCGCTTTAACTAATTAACAATTCATTATAAAGAAGTAAATGGTCCTTGGGATGTTGTTTTATTGGCTGTGATTATCAAAACATCGGAAATTGTTTTATATAAATGATTAGTTGATTTTTTCAATTTTATAGTTGATATGTTATGTTAACAAAAAAAACTTACGTTGTTGAAATATAAATTTCGAAATCGGCAAAAAAATACAATTGAATATTTGAATATAAATATTTTGATTGAGACGGAATCATTAATCTTGAAATTGAGGAGTTCTGTTGATTTGCTTTTGGGTATTTGAAAAGCACTATGGTTATAATTATAGGCCTCCCTGAACATCGCTTATTCTCTATCTCTATTCTATATAAAGCTAGAGAAACACTGTTTACTCTTTATCATATCTATAATGCGTGGCTATAGGACAAGTAAAGGAACAGTATACTATATATATTTATTACTGTTGATCTCATTATCTATCCCTTTATACCTTATGTTATTTACTATTTGTATTATTAAGTCTTTTTTATACTTTTGTGTATTTACGTTATGGGTTCCTATGTTTTATATTTATTTTATTATATTAGCTAATGTAGTGTAATAAGTTAATAATTATTTGTCTTTTTTAATGGTTTTATGTAGTAACATATTTTAAGAAATATATCTAAAATATTTGTAGACAAGAACAAATTGAACAATGAAAGATAAATATAGTGTTTTCTAAGGTTTTCACGAGTACTACACATTGAAATAAAACTAATTTTACGGATTTAACTCGTATATTGAATTAAATTTTAAAATTTAAAATACGCGAGTTAAATCCGTAAAATTAGTTTTATTTCAAGATAAATATAGCAAGTATAAGGAACGCTTAAAATGTAGAAATTAAAATAATACCTTTATGTGTGAGACAATTAAAAAAAAATGTTTTTAGAATCGTATGTTATAAATAGCATGTTTTAGGTGTCTATCCTATCTATATGACAAGTTAACATGTACGTAAAAGAAGATTAATATTGAAAGATGCTCTAATACATATTATAAGAAAGATCAAATTAATTTTGTTAAATGTTATAATTTTTATCGAAAATATGTTTAAAAGTTGTAAAAACTGTTTTGTTTCGATTAACACGTAATTATGTAATAGTTATGTAAATATTTTGTTAACACCCGAATATGTTTATGTAAGAAAATTCTTTATTAGCACCTTGAGCGTGTCTCTCATTTCGTACCTACTTTATAAAATACTATTTGATGAATTACGTATTGTGTAGTACATATTTCAAACTAAATTTATTGTTAAGAATCTAAACACCTAACATTTATCAAATATAGATTCTTGTTAGCAAAACAATTTTCACTTAGTACATTGTTTTTTTATCTAATGTTAGATACACCAAAAAAGCTAAATTGTATGGAGGTACCTGATGTCAAAAATTTTCAAGCGGTTTTAATTTAGTTACAGGACAATTCTGATATAATCTAAAGAATAACATTATTATAGTTAAAACAAGATTCTAGTAGTCAGTGCTTTATAAATGTTGTATCAAAATGCTATTTATAGGCATCAAGAGTAGTTTCGTGGCCAGTGTATGGAATTATAAAAGAAAAAATAAATTGTGTTACATATTTACTTATTTTTACTACTTTGCAACTACTGATGCCCCAACTAATTAAAAAAACATGCGGCAGTCGGGAACTGCCGCGGCAAAGCTATTGCATAGCATTTTTTATCCACTTATGCAATTATAGTTATTTATGCAGTATATTTTTTATTGATGTTAGTTCTAGTTTTTTCTTTTATGTTAATTGAAGTTGAGCGTGGTGACCAATAAGAAAACATTTTTTTCTTTTATTAAACAAATGACTATGAGAAATCATTGCTATGTAATGTCTTAAAAAGGATTAATATTATTATTAGCTAAAAATATTTTCAAACTTAAATCGCACGTATAAAGTTCAATTACGTTTGTTAAGTACTTTTACTTACGTTTGTTAACTACTTTTAATTACGTTTGTTAAGTACTTTTGCTTAATATATAATATGATAAACACAAAACTTACTAAATACCAACTATCTCAAATATTCAATTCCTTAACCTCAAAACTTCTTGATTATAACAACGACAACAAATATGGAGGTGCAAGAAAAATACAATTGGTTAGAAGGAACTATTAAAACATCTATCCAACAAGGTGCTAACAACAAAGACTTATCTAACAAGTGGATGACTGCGAAAACCATTAACTTTCTGAATCAAAGAGCTGACCTAATTAATGGTAAAAACACTAATGATAGGCGAAAGGAAATAGCAAAATTTAGCAAAGAAATAAAAGAAAGTATTAGAAAAAATAAAACTCAGAAAAGAATGGAAACAATAGAGAGACACATTTTACAGACAGGTGGAATAAAGAAGGCATACCTACAAGGAGTTAACTAACAAAAAGGACTGGATCGTACAGATAAAAGATAAAAATAGATTAAAAGAGAACCGAAGGCAAGAAATTTTAGGCATTGCTACATCATACTACAAGGTCCTATATGAAAGTACCATGGCGGAAAAAGAAATAGAACTATCGGAAACTTCATCCGTACCTAGCATCATGCATGAAGAAATAGAGTTGGCTATAGAAACCCAAAAAGGCGACAAAGCTCCAGGACCAGACGGAATAAGTAATAAAATTTTAAAACAAGCGAAACGGATAATAACACCTATTCTCAAAGAAATCTTCAATGATATTATGAACACAGAAACCATTCCGCAGTAATGGAGTCAATCAAATATTATTCTTCTGTACAAAAAAGGAGACCAGTATGATATCGGAAACTACCGACCCATAAGTTTGATGTCCAATCTATACAAAATATTTGCAAAAATCATACTCAAGCGAATTGAAAGAAAACTCGATGAACAACAGCCAATAGAACAGGCAGGTTTTAGAAGAAATTACTCAGTACTTGATCCATCCATCCATGTTGTTAAGCAAATCATCGAGAAATATGCAGAATATCAACTTACATACTACCTAGCATTTGTCGATTATAGCAAGGCATTTGATTCGATAATACATACAAACGTCTGGGAGGCGTTAAGAGAACAAGGGATTGAACAAAAATATATAAGACTTATTAGAAATGTGTACGAAAACAGCACAGCGTGCATTCAGCTAGAGAAGAAAGGAGATTCATTTAAGATACAAAAAGGAGTTAGACAAGGAGATCCTCTCTCCCCAAAACTTTTCTCTGCTGTTCTGGAAATGATCTTCAGAAACTTCGACTGGGAAAATTTGGGCCTTAGAATTGACGGCCACACATTAACACATTTAAGATTTGCCGATGATATTGTGTTATTTGCAAGAAAGCCAGGAGACCTAAACATAATGCTAAACGAACTAGCATATGAGAGTAAGAAAGTAGGACTAAGACTAAATCCACAAAAAACAAAAATAATGACAAACGGATATCAAAGAAGCATACATGTAGGAGAGTCAGAAATCAGTTATGTGGAAGAATATATATACCTGGGACAGCTGATATCACCTAAAGACAACATAAACAAAGAAATCGAAAGAAGGATAGCAAACATTTGGAAAAGGTATTGGGGCTGAAGGGAAGTGATGAAAGACAAAAAACTTCACATAAAAACAAAAAGCAGAGTATTCAATGTTTGCATCTTTCCAATTTTAATGTATGGATGCCAAACATGGGCATTGCCAAAAGACTCAATAAATAAAATTGCCACCTGTCAACGAGCAATGGAGAGAAGCATGCTAGGAGTAAAGAAAGGAGATAGAATAAGAAACATCAAAATTAGGGAAAGAACCAAGATACAGGACGTGACACTGAAAATAAAAAGACTAAAATGGAAGTGGTCGGGCTATATGGTAAGAGGTCAGGACAAATGGAGCAAAATAATTACACATTGGTATCCAAGGGAAAGTACAAGGAAGAGAGGTAGACAAAAAAAACGATGGGGCGATGATATCAGACAGGTTGCAGGCATAACATGGAATAGAGTGGCCAGACAGAGATCAGAATGGAGTAGGTTGGAGGAGGCCTTTGCCAATTGGCAAACGGATTTACAAAAACTGAAGAAGCACCAAATACGAGAGTTATAGTTAGATTAAGTAAAATAATATAAGTATAATATGTAATAGTGCAGTAGTGTAAGAAAACGTAACTGTATATGTAATGTCCGAATAAAAGGCTTATTATTATTATTATTAAAGTACTTTTGCTTACGTTTGTTAAGTACTTTTGCTTACGTTTGTTAAGTACTTTTGCTTACGTTTGTTAAGTACTTTTGCTTACGTTTGTTAAGTACTTTTGTTTACGTTTGTTAAGTACTTTTGCTTACGTTTGTTACGTACTTTTGCTTACGTTTGTTAAGTACTTTTGCTTACGTTTGTTAAGTACTTTTACTTACGTTTGTTAAGTACTTTTACTTACCTTTGTTAAGTACTTTTACTTACGTTTGTTAAGTACTTTTACTTACGTTTGTTAAGTACTTTTACTTACGTTTGTTAAGTACTTTTACTTACGTTTGCTAAGTAAGTACTTTTACTTACGTTTGCTAAGTAAGTACTTTTACTTACGTTTGTTAAGTACTTTTACTTACGTTTGTTAAGTACTTTTACTTACGTTTGTTAAGTACTTTTACTTACGTTTGTTAAGTACTTTTACTTACGTTTGTTAAGTACTTTTACTTACGTTTGTTAAGTACTTTTACTTACGTTTGCTAAGTACTTTTACTTACGTTTGCTAAGTACTTTTACTTACGTTTGTTAAGTACTTAATAGTTTTAAGGATCTTTTGTAACACGATAACAATGAAAAGGTTTGTTGAAAAAAATACCTTTGTACAAGTAAAACATTTATTCTTAACTAAACCTTAACTAGTAAGCAATAAGTATATAATACATTATCAACATGGCGCTTCCGCTTTTTTAAATGATATGTACACAATACTCTGCCGACCTACATATTGGGTGGAGTGGGGGGGAGATAGGTTTTTTTTGTTACGGCATTTCTTGATTCGGTCGCTGCGCTCCAAGCCCGCGATAAAATCTATGCAATATTAGCTTAATAATACTACGTTTGTGATAATAATAATATAATGTATGTATATAAAGTACTCACTCATTTTCTTTCACAATTTTTTCGTGACTTTATTAATAAATGCATTTTGTTTATTCATATTTAAAACACTGTACACAAATTATACGAGACAGATATTCACTGTTGTACGTGTGAGCTTCGTAGAGTCGTACCATGAAGTAAATACTAAATACAAAGAGGCAGTGTTGCCAACACCTGATTTTTTTTCCCCCTAAATGTGATCTCGAAAACCCCTAAACTACAAATTTAACAAATAAGATATGTGGATTCTTTACTACCGTTTAAATTTTACATATTAACCCTAACTTATAAAATTCTTCTTGAAATTAACATTATCTTTTTGTGATTTTAATTTAATGTTACTAGTCAAATTTTAATAAGCAAAATAAGGGTTAGCAGTTACAACCTTGTTTGAAAATTATACCGATAATACGGTTTTATTTAAATATTTATCAAAATTTAAAAACCCCTAAACATTTTGTCCCCCAAAAAAAAACCCCGGAGCGCTTAATTTCCCCCTAAATTTAGGGGAAAAACCCCTAAGTTGGCTACAATGTAAAGAGAAGGTGCCCTAGCGCCGAAACTAAGCAGGCACAAGTCACCAGATTTCTGGGCGAAGAGGATTACGCATGCGCAGTAACGCCGATACAACTAATGCCACCTAGAGGCGAGTTGCTAAACTAAAGAGACAAGCGTGATATTTCAAAAAGTCATTAAAAGATCTGCTATTCATCGATAGATGGCAAAACTAAAAAGTATCACCGCTGTGTCGGTCGGAGTGGGGTGTTAGGTTATTTTCGTTAAGGAATTTCTGGATTCGGTCTCTACGCTCAAGGCCCGCAATAGAAGCTATTCAATAGCTTAAAAACTCCGATACAACTATTGTAACCTCGAGGCAAGTTACTGAACTAAAGAGACAGGCGTGATATTTCAAGTCATTAAAAGTTCTGTAATTCATCGATAGATGGGGTGTTAGGTTTTTTTTTGTTATGGAATTTCTAGATTCGGTGTCCAGTCCACTCTCCACGCTCAAGGCCCGCGATATGACCTATGCAATTGCTTAAAATCAAAAGAAAACTACATATAAAACTATTAAGTATCTACTATGAAATAAACGCCCGATGCGATCCTCACCAAGACGAAGTACGTACACATGATCACTGAATAAATAGGTACTACGATTTCTGCAGGTTAGCTCGGTGACGAAAACTACCATCTGCAGAGTGCAGATTGTCATAAAAGAGATTCTATGTATATTGTAACCCCACTAACATGTAAATCGCGTATGTAATTACTAATTAGTATGTTAACTTCGTTCTCTTTAGAAATAATTAAGTTATACCATAATATAAGGTACCAATTCTAATAGTGGCATATTATTTTAACTAAGATATTTCTTATTTTTAACACATTGTATCTTAAACGCGAAGCCAGAATGTACAAAAGAAAAAACAGAATAAGGATATGACAAAAAGTTACACTGATCGATAGTATGTTCTGAACTGGTTTGAACTTCATATTGTTACAATAACGTTCACACTGCATAGTACAGGCTACAGCAGTAATTATATAATATCTTCTTATTGGACTTTTCACTTTACTACTACTACTATCTAATAGTAGCTTACGCTTTACCACCGTTAGCCGTACCATGTTTATAACATCAAGGTACCAGTACCGTGACGTTATAAACGCAGTACACAAACAATATAAAAACATATAATCATTGTAGTTTATTTTTGTAAGATTTAATGCTTTCACATATTTACGACGCGGGCGTCAAAAAGCTTGAAAGTTCTAGCAAAAAAAGAGAATGAAGCGCGTTGATTTTCATTGAGGAAATAGTTCATACCTTTTAGTGATAGGGTCTCATAGTATATATTTTCTAAACATCCGTCAAGTTACTGAAATGTTTATCAAATTATTAAATGATAAATGATAAAAATAAATTTAAATCGTTAATTACTTGTAACATTTTCTTTCTTTGGTTTTTACTTAATACTCCATAAAATTTCAAATAAAATTTGATATTTAAAAGTAATTATAAGCAGCCAACTAATAGATGCTATCTATATTAACTAGTCAGATTGAATATAATAAGGAAAATTTAATATTAAATATAAAAGCTCATAATTTATACCATTTATTTATCACTGCTTTTATCATGTGGTAATCTAATACATAACAAGAAAATTATGACTACGTGTACAATTTATGATTTTTTGGGGACAGCATGAGAGTAGATGGTGTGGGCAATACCACCCAAACCCACAACACACAGCAACATGGTAAAACGGTACAACACAGCATCAAATGGACCCCCCTTCAGAAAGACAGGCACATCATCTTCTTTCTGAAATATTGCATAAATAAAAAATGTATAATAAATTTGTTTTAATAAAAAAACTAATTATTGATTAAATAACTTGTAAGTTCAGACAAGGTTTAAGTAGAAGACTTTTGTTTATGCAAAATATTAATTACTGATGTTCAAGAAACTTTTATCTCCATTCATTTATACAGTAACTGGTTTAAAATCAATCAACATTAATTTTGGGTTGGCTCCACTTTACAATTCTGGGTTTCATTTTGAGTAAAGTAAGTTACAAAATTGTATCTACCTGAAACTGTGCTTGACGCTTCTTGATTGTGTCACTGACTGATGGATAAGGGGTATTGGTGCCTGGCATCAGACGCCTGGGGCCAGCAGGGCATGCGGCCTCAGTCACAGTAGACAGATGAGCGGTATTGTATTGGATGGTTGGAGCCTCCACTCGTTGCAAGGCAATGGGTGCCTATAAATTGATTACCAGATAAGGTATGTCCCGTTTCATTTGGCGCATATAATCTATTTATTTTCTATATGGATTCCAGATAGAATCGAACTTGAAAGAATAAAGGATGGGAAAAGTCTTAAATGCGAGTGATAAGTGTTAGGCTATATTAGAAAGATATATACTTACAACTGGAAAAAGTGGGCTCTGCAAGTGAGATGAGGCTACAAGCCTGCCAGTAATTCGGCTCAATTGGTGATACATATTGAATTTACTTAATTTTACTTTAGTAAAACGTAAATTTAAGTCGTTTCTACCTGTTACGAAACAAGTTTATAGTACTCTGTGGAAACATGTACTTTATCGAATTTTGTTACAGTTCTGAAACCAAATACGCACAGAATATAGAGAATTTCAAATCCGAAGTAAGGAGAATTTTAAAAAAACTTTTTATTTTATTAAAAGTACTTTAATTTTAAAATGTTTAACAAATCTAAGAGATTGTTTAATATATATGAAATATTAATTTCTAAAAAAAGTACAACGTGCAATAGCAATGGCATTCATAAATGCACATAAATATAATGTAACATTTGCTTATTGTACGGCTAACATAATAATGAATAAGCAGAATTACTCAAAATCTTAACTTCTTTAGTGCCGTATGTCAAATTATTTGGAAAAAATCTCAGAACAATAACTAAAGCATAGAAGTAGCCTAAATTTAATTTAATTAAATCTTCAAATTTAATTTAATTAAATCTTCAAATTTAGGATACTTCTATGCTTCAGTTATTGTTCTGAAGAATAACTGTATAGTGATAGGTAATATAATATTTTTTTGATTATTGTCTCTTATAGATTCGTTTATACGTATTTAAATTTTAAATTATCTGTCGCATAACTTGTCTATGTCATGATACTGTTAACATTCATTCTTTTTAGCAAGTTAGACAGTTTGTTGAGCACATTTTCATAAGGTTAGTTATAAAAATGCGTAAATTATTTAAAGTTTTCAATAATAAGTTTTGTTTATTTCCTTTAATTTTTCGTATTTTTTCCCTGCTGTGAAATTGAGATAAATAATATTTATTCACTTGTTTTTATTCGATATTCAAAATCCGCGTGGCATGTCAATTTGGAAAGTGATAGCTTTTGTTTTATGGGTTCATTCTATTGTTAGCAATCAATCAAAATTTTATATTTAATAATCACGTAAACTCTATAACAGATCCACAATGCAGATTTTCGTTAAGACCCTAACGGGTAAAACCATCACACTTGAGGTAGAGGCCTCTGACACCATCGAAAATGTAAAAGCTAAGATCCAAGACAAGGAAGGCATTCCTCCAGATCAGCAGCGTTTAATCTTCGCTGGAAAACAATTGGAAGATGGTCGTACTTTGTCCGATTACAACATTCAAAAGGAATCTACCTTGCATCTTGTGTTGAGACTTAGAGGAGGTGAGCGGTATAATAGTATTTAAAAAACGTATATAAAATAAGATATATTATGAAATTAAATTCTTTAATCATTGTTATAGCGATTTAAAATAATATTAACCATTCCAGGTACCATTGAACCATCTCTGCGTATCTTAGCAATGAAATACAATTGCGATAAAATGATTTGCCGCAAATGCTATGCGCGTCTTCACCCCCGCGCTACAAACTGCCGCAAGACAAAGTGTGGACACACCAACAATCTCCGCCCCAAGAAGAAGCTTAAGGATTAAATTTCATTTTATTATTCATTGACTCTTGCACTCCATCTGCTCTACCATTTAATATGTAAAACCAAATAAAAAAAGAAAAGCTATTGAGTTGTTATTTTAGTCCCTTCCATTTTAAGAATCTTCTCAAATTTTATTAGGCCTGTATAGTGGCTTTCATTGAATGTAAGTAATAATATGACAGTAATGTTTGTAGACTAATGGAATTGCAGGTTTGAATTCTGTTTGTTTTGATGAATTTGTTTTACCATAATTTAACATATTCCTGTTTCAACCTTTTAACAGTAAATATTTTAAATTTTATAAAATTGGAAAATAAGTAATTGAGCTGCCTATTGTTTTTATTAGTTAATATATATAAAATCGCTCTAATGATGTATATATAAAAGAGCAGGAGCAGGTGTTTACTAGAAAGACATTTTGTTTGCTGTCTTCCTCTGCTGACACACTTATACTTATCTTTCTTTTGTTCAGGAATAAAGGCCATAATATGCAGTGAAACAAAGTATTTAAATATATTTTTTTATTTCATCAATATTATTATTTTTTTTATTACATCATTATTACAATTTTTTTTTGTTATATCAAAATATGTCTAATATATTTTTTATCAGCAATACTTACTTTTTATTTATTACACTTAAAATGTTAATCAACAAATATAATTTGCTTAGGTTTTCTAACACTTATGTTATCCCCATATTAATTATAAATGCAAAACAATGGCAAATTTCAAATTTCAATAGTTTTACAACCATATTGAGTATATTTGCTTTTATATAAAAATAATATTAGATGGAACATATACTAGATATTTATTATTACACAATATAATTTAAAATATATACTTTAGAATATTGTAATCTATATTTTTTGCAAATTATCAAATAATGTGTAGGGGTGGACGCAAACTATGTATGTAAACTCGGCGTCACAAAAATCGCACCTCTATGTTTTTTTCAGTAAATCGCTCCTAGAATCTAGCACATAAGTACTACGTTTGAAAAAAATATATCATTCTAAAGTGCACTTCAATACCTTTATATTAATTACCTGTATCATTAAAAAAACAATTACCATTTCTAACCAGGGACCAATCAAAAAAATGTTTAAAAAAATGGTCACTTAAGGAGCACTATTTGTGCTACCTTATAAGGGTATAAAAGCTCATGTAAAGGTAAAAAATGGGTCAGTCGCTACTCAGACTTCAGAGTGAACACACCGGAACAACATACGCAAGAGAACAGTACCTGAAGATGGATACAACCCCTGATAAAGCCGCTCAAATCATTGCGCTATTGCAATCAGGACTGCGACAGGTTGACGTTGCTCGACAGTTGAACCTTAGCCGATTCTCAGTTCGACGAATATACCAACGGTTCCTTGAGACTGGTGGCTATACTCGAAGACGTGGATCCGGAAGAAAACGCTGCACGTCAGAAAGAGACGACCGCTTCGTTGTTTCCACATCCTTGCGGCACCGCTTCAGCAATGCTGTTGAGTTGCAACAAGAGCTCCGATCAGCTTGCAGAACGTCTGTGAGTGTTTCTACGATTAGAAGAAGACTGAAAGAAAAGGAATTGAGAGCTCACAGACCTGCTAGAGGCCCAAAATTGACCGTGCAGCATCGAAGAGAGCGGTTATGATTTGCCCAGGAGCATGTCAACTGGACGAGTGAACAGTGGAAAGCCGTTCTCTTCACCGATGAGACACGAGTATGTCTTTTCTGCAACGACAGACGCAGAAGAGTATACCGAAGACGAGGAGAGCGATTTGCCCAGGCTTGCATAGAGGAATCCGTCGAATACCGAGGTGGTTCCTGTATGTTCTGGGGTGGCATATCCGTCGAAGGGAAAACGGAGCTTGTGTGCGTCTCTCGGACTGGTGGTGGTCGCGGGCAAGGGTCGCTGAACATAACGGAGATCTTACAAGACCATGTGGTTCCGTATGCTGGCTTTGTTGGCGATGGGTTCATGTTAATGCATGATAACGCCCGTTGCCACACTGCGTTTGCTGTGGGGGACTATTTGGAAGAGGTTGAGATCCCTGTTATGCAGTGGCCAGCACGAAGTCCAGACCAGAACCCGATCGAGCATCTCTGGGACGATGTAAAGAGGCACGTACGAGCACGAGATCCTGCTCCCACCACTCTACAAGAGCTCCAGGATGCCGTGAAAGACGAATGGGACAACATACCCCAAGCAAGAGTGACCCTCGTGAGCTCCATGAAGGATCGGCTGGAAGCTACCATCACAGCAAGGGGTGGAAACACTAGATTTTAAGGCCTTATTTGTAATTTTTTATGATGTTATTAATTTTATTTTTTGTCACTTAGTCATGTTTTAAGTTTTTTGTTATTAAAGAATTAAAACGCATACACATGTTTTTTATTTTCTAATAGGCAATTGAATTACCTTTCCAATGATATCCTACAATCATATCCATACAATTCACAAAGTTATTAGTTATTAGTTAGTTTGAGTAAAATTATTTTGAAGTTGCTTTTTTAAAAGGTGCGATTTTTGTGACGCCGAGTGTATATACATACATATTGTAACACAATAATTAATGGGTGGATATCTTTCTTAAATCTTACAAAAACTGTTCAAACTACAATTTAGACCATTCCAAAATGTACAACTTTGATTTTAGGCGGCGTTTGAACAGCATTTTCTGCAACAGAAGAAATCTATTGTTCTTATTTGTATATAAACTTTGTGAATACACATAACATATACTTTATACAATAATAGATACGTGATAGCACTCGCCTACTAATAAATAAAATAATATAAAAATATTTTTAAAGCGTGTCAACTATTGATTTTGTAATGAAGCAGTGATGATAATATTGTCAATATAGTTGTGCATAAATAAGTAACCAAGATTAGACCATTATAGACTTATTATATATATAAAATCGGTTATGTTTTAACTATATTGTAATACACATGTGGCAGAATTTTTTATTATAATTAGGCGATATTGATGTTAAGATACACATTATTTACTAAACATCTTATCATCTCATAAAAAAGTCTGAATAAATATAAATATACAAAGCAGAACACAAATAATCTAAATAAACAATAAACAGACACGATTTGCTACTATATAGTGTACATGCTTAATTCATGCAGTGTATATATTTAATAATAATCCCAAAAACCCCTAACAAGTGATCACTCTTGTTAAGCTAAAAGTCACACTTCAACGTAGTCGAGTGTACCGGAGGGGGCGAAGTCCGAGAGGTACTTGTGCGGAGGACACAGCGGCAGGCTGGCCGCCAGCTCGCGGGCCGGGTCCGGGACGGGAGGGTCCTGGCGTTTACATATCACATCTATTAATCAATAAAAGGGTACAAGGGTACAACATGTAGTGACATACACTTACAGATACAACAGCAATGGTAACTGTGTCAGAAAATTTGACTTTGTTCTTTTCAGGTTTATTTCCTTGTACTGTCCAGAAATTATCTTGAGGATATCTATCGTTAAAGTTACTCTGAGTATTGTATTTGTCATTTATATTCCTTTCTTCCTCGAGTTCCGTCTGGAACAAATGTTTGAAGTGGGACGCTATCCTCTCATCATGAGATCTCGGAACGGCGACACTTGGGCCAGTCTTGGCATAACTTGAGGAGCTTTTGGGATTTCTTTGAATATTTATAACATTGTCCATACTGTTCCACCTTACACTATTATTGCTGACAGATTTCGTCTCATGGCTATATGTGTTCGTGATATACGAATCATCTTTAATATTCTGCCCCCATATTGTAGTATCTCTCTCTAGATACTGGTGTAGGTTTGGTCGTATGCTGGTTGTGGTATAGGCTTCGTTTTGTGATATAGGTACTGTTAGTATGGAGGGCTGCGAGGTGATTGCTGGAAGGGGGAGGGGGACCCGCGGGAGGGGAGGGGGCTTTGCTTTGATACCTTTAGAAGAAGTGCTAGATTCATTCTCGGATCCAGAATAAGAATTAGAGCTGCACTGAGAACATGAATGTGAGCATTCAGAATCTGGAAAACAAAAAAAGAATAATTATTTCAAAATTGAAAATTATAAATTTTGAAGCAAAACAAAGATTTTCATATTTCTATATTCTGTAATTGTATGACACTTGCCGGGTCGATCCAACCTGGCGTAGTGAGTAGCGCATGTAGAAGCCTCCTCTACGAGGTGTCGTAACCCGTACCGCTTGGCAGCGAAGCGCGCGTCTACGAACAGGTCCCACGCTGCCAGGTCTACGGCTAGACTTAGGGCTTTCTCGATTCGACCTCGCCTGGGAACATTATACAGTAAATACATACAACTTAAAAAAAATATATAAGATATAAAATAAAATAATTCTTTAACAAAAATAACTAAATTACAAACTGAAAAGCTGAAATTGTAAATACAATTATTTGTAACAAAATAAATAAAAACACTACAAATAGCTTTCAGTATAACAATAATAAAGTTTTTGGTACATATTGTCACAAAATCAAACTTAATATACAGAATGGACCAAAAAGAATATACGTATTTCAAACTGATGTATTTATTAGAACTGTAAGACATACAACTATAGAACTTGGGACACATATACCAATAACTATATCATACCGATAATCAAATTCCTGCCATACATGTTATTGACAACGATAACAATTTCTCAGAACCGATCGTGTTCAGTGATGAAGCATGTTTTCACCTTAGTGGGAAGGTGAACAAACAAAATGTTAGAATTTGGGGCTTATAGAACCCACATTCGCACATCGAACATTTGCGAGAGTCACCTAAAGTTTACGACTTTACGGCCCTTTTTTCTTAATACTTTACGGTTAATGGTCCGCAGTATTTTAATATGTTGCAAAAATGGTTGTTACCGAGGATGAACAAGGACAATCTCATTTTTCAACAAGACGGGGCACCCCCTAACTGGAGTCGTCAAGTTCGTCAATTTCTGAACAAAACTCTTCCGAACCGTCGGATTGGACGTCAAGGAGCTGGCGATTTAGCAATTTTCAGCTGGCCTACACGGTCACCGGATTTGACGCCGTGTGATTTCTTCCTGTGGGATTTTATTAAGGATATTGTCTATGTTGAAGAACCGGATCCGTACTGCATTACATCAGTGACACCGGACATACTTAGTCGAGCATGGCAGGAATTTGATTTGCATTGCATTTTTTCGCATTATATGTTAGCAAACACTGTTTTCGTCAATTTTGTTAGGAGAGCGACAGAGACAGCTTCGGAAAGAAAAAAAAATACCTTTAATTTTAATTTAAGATAAAAATAATACGGAAAAAGGTAAGGATTTTACTATAAAACTCATGAATACAATGAGCGTGTAGCGTGTCCCACTAGCCATATGAAAACATACAAAAGCTGCATTTTTAACCTTAAAACTTACCGTACTAAAGGGAAGCTCCCTTGGAAAGTACGAAATGGCTAAGTGCAAGGTGCTAATGGGGAGGGGAGAGGTGATTTGCATTTTTGTCCCATGTAAGTTTAATTGACATCAAAATCGGAGAGTTCATTATTATTAAATTCGAGGTAAAAGGAAAGAAAGATGCTAAAAAATACAAATTGTACCGCTATCTGGCAAACGATACAAAGAAAAACCATCCAATTCACATATTTGAAAACATCCGTAGGATACCCTACCCGATTCGTCATGGAAGAATTAGTGACCAGGTACACCATTTCTATAAACCAAGCGCTGCAAATTCTTCAAAAACCACTAATAAAGACGTGTGGGGCAATCGAATTTATTATCAGTTTTAACAGTCCATTGATTTCCAAATGCGTGCCAATAATGATTAAGTTTCATTTAAGAAAATGACTAAAAACGTTATGTTGGTTTAGTATAAGAAAGTACTGTGTTGATTTTTTTTTCAAAGAATTTAATAAAAAACATGTTCATTATAATTGTCATCTTAAAAATTAAAAAACAATACTAAACATAACATAAAAAGAGTTAATTTTAATAATAATTATATTTTTCGATATTGATATGAAATGAAAAAACTATGAATGATATGAAAAAACTAATTGATCATTTATATTAACCCGAATAGAAAGTGGCAGGTCTAAACTTAGAAATTCTGGAGTAATTTGTCCCACCAGTCAGTATGGAATGCCCTATATCAAGATTTGTAAAAAGTCGTAGAACAATTGTTATGATTGATATAGAGAGGCTGCCTGCAAGAGATGGCCAAATAATTAAAAATAGCCCTGTATATATAAAGATGCTTTAGTATACATCACTTTGTCAGTGTGGTGATGCAATTTAATTTATACCTATAAGTTTTGGAATCGCGTCCTTAATGTTTAAAATATTTGTTTAGTATTCGTTTTTACAAGCAACACCAAAAAAAAGAAAAAAAAAATACAAACATCTTTTACAGAAACTGACCTAAGCAGATGATGAAAGAACTTCCTGGCCAAGTCGTGCACGGCGGGCGCGTACTTGGCCGCCGTGAGTGGAAGCGGCACGGAGGGAGCCAAGTATGCTCCGAGCGCCATCTGCGCCCCGACCTCGTCACTCTCCCCCAAATTTCCTTTTCTTAGCGCACTTCGAACTATTTCGCTCATAGATTTAAGACATTCCGCCCCCTCTTCCTCCCAATCCATAGCCCGGAGCAGTGCCACTGCGTTTGAGGTGCGCCTTAATCTTATATATGCCTACAATTTATTGAGATATATTATTCTTATTATTTTTCATTATTTGGTTCTTTGAGGGCCGATCTTTCTATCCGACCGTAAACTCCTTATTCCTATGTAGTTTCGTATTTATTACTACATTTCTTTATTATGTTGTAATTTCTTGAATTTTAAATAAATATACAATGAAGAATTAATTTCCAAGAATGAATTGATTCGAATCGGAATAGTAAAAAGTAACCTAAGAGAAAATAATTCTAATAGTATTTTTGATAATAAAGGGGCAATAATATTGTCTTATCTACCGAAAGTAAGGGAGCGTGTGTTATCTTCAGAAAAGTTAAAGGTCCTCCGTTAAATGAGGCCAACACCAGCGGTCCGCCTCTACGACTTCGCGTTGCTAATATTTGTACTTGTTTCGTTTCCCTAAAAGAGAAATTGTAAAAAAAAATATTAACAAATAATATTTACAAAATCAGTCGTCCATATTTATAAATTTCTTATGTGTAGAATCGATTTATGCCAATCGTCTCGTCCACGGGACGAGGAAAACGGAGTGTCTGACTACCGACAAGAGTTGCGGAGACTATAAAAGGTTTTTCTTGATGGTTTGTATTCTTCCAACATATTCTAACCCGAATTCGAATAGCAATTTGTTATTTATTATATTTTACCGCATGTAAGCCGTGAGGTCCAGACACTTAGTGTGGTGATGCAGCAGCGCCAGCGCGCGGTCGAAGCACTGTATCCGACCGGCTTCCTCCGTAGCTATTATCAGTTCCCCCGCCCACCTCACGTCCGTCGCTATCTGGAACGAGATCTATATAAATGACAATGTCTCGTCCATGATTTCTCTATTTACAATGGTAATGGTCAACCATGACAAACTATCATTATTATTTTCATGATCTACCTTCATTTTGTCTTAAAGTAATAAAATCGATATAAATTTTCGATAATTTATTTCTATCAATTGTTATCTAAGTACAATTGTAATAGATAATTATAATTTGCATTAATTGAAATTACATGTACTTTATGATCGCAACCCCTGAAGGGGTAGGAAAAGTCGAAAAAAATGAGCACATTCGGCAATATCCTCCGTCGGCTTCACTCACAAATCCTCCCCTGACCCGGTGCGTGACCCCGGCGGCGTGGTGGAGCACGACCAAGCTGGCGTCCAGGCATGCGGCCAGCACGCGCGCATCGCACGGAGAGCGCGTCGCCAGCCTCGCCGGCGCCGGCAGACTGGCGCGCGAGGTCGCCGGCGCCAGCGATGACAGGCGTGCCGCCATCGACCCGCGCACTGAGTAGCGCAGCCACGACAGCGTCGCGCCGCCCTGGGGACGGACCGCCCGGGACAGAAATGTTAGCACTTCTAATGATCCGTTGCATTGTGAAGGACTCTCTATTGTTCGTCGTGAGGGTCGCGGTGTTATGTTATCTAATGTTATTGCCCATCGACATCCTCGATAGATGATATCAAATACGAAAAAAATGTCAATTATACCGGTCGTTGATCGGGAAACAGTGCGTGCGAACAAAAATGTAACTATCAGCCTAACAATATTAGTATATATTCTTATCATAGCCATAGTGATTTGGTATATAAAAGTCTACTGTATTTGCTGATATGTGAGCTTCTTACAAGTTATTAGGAATTATCATTCTATACATATAAAAACGTCATGCCATTCAGTACTCACTCACTCATCATGAAGTCCCAGACACATAAAAGTTCTGACTCTCAATTTAATTACAAAAAAATGGTATATTGTATAAAGAAACCTTTCTTATATCTGAGCAATTTATTTAAAAGCTATGCTCTGTAATGAGAATAAATTGAAAGATGAATCAGAATATAAACTTTTAACTAATCTTAAGTATACCTTATGACAGACAGTTTGGTCCACGATATGTACAATATGATCATATTCATGAGACAGTTCTACTAACAATACCTCACTCTCTAGCTGGTGGTATGCTAGTAATGTAACTTGTTGCCTGAAATTACAAAAACAAAGTAATAATAACAAAAACTAAATACATTTGTTTGTCCAAACAATGAACTTGTACAATAATTACATTATACTATGTTTGATGCTAAAAGAAAAATCATATAATAATAAATTACCCATTAGCTTGATACAAATGCAGATTAGCATGGTCTTCGAGCACAGGACTCCAGGGTGCCGGTTCGGCGACATTGGAGCCCCAAACTAGAATATTAACATTGGAGGTGCCCTCACTCCACGAAATGTGACGTTCAGTTCTACGAGCACTACCTCCAAGTTCTACTGACTGAAATTAAATAAATATATATATAAGATTGTTGAATGAGAGTAGGAAATGCAGTAGACGAAGCTTCTTAGCATTTCATGGATTCACCGTGCTAGTGCTGGGCCCTTCACATTGCATGGAGAGGAGTGCAAACAGTGTCTGGGACTTGCGACCCAGGGGTAGGTTGAAGGGGCCCCTTTATTAAGCGTATAAATGCTCGCCTCGACTATCTACACTTCTCTCTCTACCTAATCAAATTTGGAAAGAACTACTAATGCCGTCTTCAAAATACATTCTAGAAATGAACTGGTGCTTGTTCTAGAAAGGCCAAGGTTTTTATAAGGTTATAGAGAGATTTTGCTATTATACCTCACGCTCCCACTTCTATCGCCTACAAACTAACTATAAATTTATTCCTGGACTGTTCGTTTGTGTAATAGTTTTAAATTGGAGATAATAAAAATACACATTTTTTTATTATTATATGAAATATTATATTTTATATAAAAATTGTAGTCTTCAGTTTTCATACAACAATGTTTAATGAAAGCACAATATCAAAAATATTTAGATTATTTAATTGTAAAACCTAAAGTAAAAAATAAATAAATTAAAAATGTAAATACCTCCGATACAAAAAGACCTCAAAAAGAATAAAAATAATATATAAATAAAGATCAATAATGTGGAGACAAATGCTTCTTGTTCAACCAAACATAGCTAAGAACCATCTTGACAAACCAGGAATTTGATAAAAAAAAACGCAATCAAATCTCTCCACACACTTGGCTGCTACATTGCCACAGACAAACACACAGATACACAGATAAGATCAACAAGTCAAACTTATAACACCCCTCTTTTTGACTCAGGGGTTAAAAACAAACAATCTTTAGTTGTTGTTAGTACCTGTAAATGTGGATCTCTTTCTGATATTTGACAAGGTGTTGTATTATTAACACATTTCCCAAATGTTATTAAAGTTGCTGTTCTATCTGTATGTGTCAGCAATAACAGTGATTTACAGAAAACAACTGAAAAATAAAAGGGAGGTAAAAAACTATTGTTATGGCAATTAATTATTTATTTTGTTTACATAGTTGAGTAAAATATCAAAATATATGTTTAGAGTCAAAAAACAGGAACATACCTCCAGTTACTATTGGCCCACTTAATTTTCCAACACAATAATGGTCAAATAAAATGTTTGCTATATCTAATGTGTTTGATTTTATTGTTATATAGGCTATGACTCCTGACGAAAACATCAAGGTAATGAGATTATCATTAGTCCACTCGCTGAAAACTATATTGGTGTCGTGAAGTTTTGTTTCTAGTGTGCGCAATTGTTTTGGTATATGAGGCCTCCAGTAGCCTCCTCGACGTTCTAAATAATTTCTTTTACAACTACCATAAATCGATTCATTAATTTTTTTCTTAGTTTCATACCTAAATATAAGAATTGTTTTTAATTTCATATTCTTGTGTGCTACTTAAGAAAAATATCAAATAACTTACTTAAAACTTTTTAAATCAATGTGGTTTAAGTAAACACTTTCGTCGTTGGTTAAAAATTTAACTTCATAACTAAACATCCTGATAAGTTCATTTATTTATATAAGATTAATTGACTTTCTATTTCATTGATTTACAGCTAAACATTATTTATGAAATACGAAACGAAGTTGATAGTTCATTTTGATTGTTTTGCTTTTTTTGCAATAGTTAGTTCAGACATGAAATGTCAACGTCATTTGCGACTAGAGATGTGACAAACGGCTTTATCTGAATAACGAATTTAAGTATAATGCTTGAAATTTTAAACAGGCTTATTAAAAAGCGAATATTTCTTAAACGCTTTTAATATTTTCTATAAATATATAAGATAAATGAAGAAATTAACAAGTATTACACAATAAATCCATGAATTATTGTCGCGCTACCCAATTGCATATAAAATATATATAATACATTAAATTGCTCAATAATTCTTTATTAATTATTTGATATTAATTTGGTATGCTCCTTAAGAAACGATTTTTGTAATAAGGCAGTTTAAATGAAAAATAATAACATTTTGTGATCGAATGTACTTTTTATATGCAACTTACAACAACGCCATCTATTTTTACCTTAACAAAAACATAACTAAATCTTTTAAACATCTCAGTACAGCGTGACAACGCCTCCTAAGGCGCTTTAATAACTCATGGGTTTATTGTTTAATACTTGTTAATTTCCTTAATTTTCTTTTATGTTTATAAAAAAATATTAAAACCGTTTAAGAATTAATATCTTTTTTATGTGTTCCATTAAATTCTACGAAAATACATATATTACGTGCAGTGTATATCAAATAATGAATTTATTGAAAACTTAAAGGGATATTAAAAATAATATTATTTTTAAATAATTTAGCTAAAAACCAATGACACGGATTGACAGTTATTTAATTAGAAGTTTATCGATACAATTTTATCGACACATATCTATACTAAAAAGAAGATAGCACAGCGACATCTGTTGTAGAGTAGCGAAATCTAAACCAACTGGTCTGGTAGTGCCTAAAAACTAATCTGATTATTAATCTTATTTTTTAAACATTTCAATTTTTTACAAACACAAATTACTCAATAAACCATAAAATAAAAAAATATGATCAGTACATTATCCCCTCCGACTTTGTCATAGCGTTAGAAAATTGAATTAATACCTCGGCTCATCACAAGATGGCAGCAGCAATACCGTGCAACCATGTGTCTCCTGAACAAAAAAGTGTCGGATTTGCCATGTTTGCAGTAGTTAAATCCCTAAAAATGTAAACAGCAATACCTATACGCAATCTGAAAGCAAATGCATTCATTCGCTGGACAGCAATGAGCAATCTAATAGCATCAACATAACACAGAGAAAAAAGCGCACCACAGTTTTGAATGATTGCTCCTTTCAAGACGATTCTAACGATAACGAAACTTTATGTATATAGTATTTAAAAACGGCTTTGATTCTGTTAATATCTTTCCTAGATATTAATAGACTCTTCAATAGAGGTACCTAAGTTTAATATAATTATTGTTAATATAATTAATTATATTAAACTATACTAACTATAATTATATTAATAATTATACTGGCCTGACGAAAATAGAATGCCTGAAATATTTCATGATAAACTGTCAGGTCAGTGTATCAAATTATTGTTTATGCAAATTATTGTAAGAAAAGACAAATGTAGGATTTTATTGATTGGTGGTGATTATAATGTTAATGTGTTGGAATCTAGTAAATCTACTTCAAATCTCTTGTCCCTCCTGCAAAGTTTTAATTTTGCTTAAGAAGTTAAAGAACCAACCAGACCTATCGAAACTTCTGCAACGTGTATAGACCTAGTATTTAGTAACATGTAAAAGATAAGCATTTTTGTAAATATTGTAGAATATGGTTATTTGGATCATAATGGTGTACCTACTTGTAACTATGAGCTTACCTAAAAGTGATAATTAAAATAAAAGGCTACGATGAAAATTATTTATAATAGAACAAACATTAGTATATTAATATATTAATTGGCCACAATTGTTCACCGAGCGTAAATGATAATTACAGTTATGATATTTACAACTCAATCAATAATTAATAAACCTAATTATATATAAAAAAGGTAAATGGCTAATCAAAGGTTTAAAGTATCTTATAAAAATAAACGTCTCTTTAAGATATTCAACACAAAAGAACGATTTTTTCTTCGAAACTACAAAAAATGCAGAGTTGAGAATGTAATAATGACAATGTGGGAAATAGTAAAAGACCGTATGAATAAAATAAAAAAAAAAACTGAAAATAATTTAGAATTTAAAATTGATGATGTTCTTATTCAAAATCCCATTACAATGGTAAACAATTTAAATATTTTTTTTTGTATTGTTTGGCGGTTTAAAAAATAGTACCTCGAGTCAGACAAATAATGTTGATTCCTGTAGAAAACTCAATATATGGTTAATAAATATGGTCTGGTCCAAAACAAATTTATATTGTAACTAGCTGTTCCCAGCAGCTCCGCCCGCGCTATATAGGCCCTTGTTATGTAGGCCATAAGGTTTTTACAGTTACTCAGAAAAGTACTTTATTAGGGGTAGCTGCAGCACGGGCTACAGCTACATGATTTTTATACAGTCTACGTGCCTACACGTAGACTGTGTAAAAATATATTTATCTGCCTTATGATCATAGCTATAAAGAGCCACGGGCAACAGCTAGTGATAATATAAATCCCTTTATCATAGTGTTATTAGTGATTGTAAATAATTTTAATTCTAAATGTTTATATTTATTAATATTCGTATATATATGACAAAGTTTTTAATCATGTTACGTAATACATTTATAATTTAATTACTTTGTCGAAATTTTCACGCGGATCCTAATTTTATCTCGTATCAATATGGCCTATGTTCGTCAGAGACATAATGTAGGATTTTAATGGTAAAAGATTTTATAGTTTTGTTCCAGTAGTTTCGGAGCCTATTCAATTCAAACAAACAAACAAACAAACAAACAAATCTTTCCTCTTTATAATATTAGTAATGATGATGATTAAATATAGCCTATGTTCGTCATGGATAATGTATGAGTCTAATGGTAAAAGATTTTTTTTGTATCGTTCCAGAAGTTTTCAGGCCTATTGAATTCAAACAAAGAAACAAATCTTTCCTCTTTATAATATTAGTATAGATAAAAAGATAAAAATATAATACTGTATTAAAACATATTAAAGATTCAAATAAAGAACGAAATTCTAAGATTAAACTTAAAAAATATTTAGCGAATAAATGTTATTAATCATTGCAGAAAATTTTGATGATGGCGTGGAATAGTGGTAGTTGGTATGCTACAAAAGGAACAAATTTTGAGGAGTAGAATCTCTTAATAAAAATGTGTTAATAAAAATGTGTTAATAAAAATGAAACTAATTTATTATTATTTTATCGATTTAAATTTGACGTATTATAAATTAAATTTAATTTTTATACAAAATTATTTTGCTGAATAAAAAAGTCTTCATTTATTGTTTGAACCGCGTATGATGAAGCACGAAAATTGTTCTACAAATTACATATATAAATATGTGCGGAACCCATTACAATTTTATATAATCGCATATAAAGTAATTACCAAAAAATAGTGAATTTAACTAAATCTAATTGTTTTTTAAACGACTTCTTCAAAAACGAGGAGGTTCTCAATTCGGCCGGTATATAATATATATATTTTTTATGTATGTACACCGATTTCTCCGAGGTTTCTGAACTGATTTACGTAATTCTTTTTTGTTTGATGCGGAATAGTTTCAAATTGGTCCCATAAAAAATTTATTCAGGTAGGTCCATTAGTTTTTATTTTATAAGCATTTTTGTGCAAGCTTTGAACTAGCTCCTCCGGAAGGAAATCGGAACGTGCTGTGACAAATGACATCTGTTGTTTTGGATATGTGAAGTCTGACGCCTTGCTGCTAGCTACTCACGTTGCTGAGAAGACTCGGTTGCTGTACGGTTTCGTATCACTTCTAATCTATAAGCCCTCTGCTCAGTCGGCTCGTTCTCTAAACGCTCATTAATGAGGTCAAGTCTATTAGCTCTCTGCTCAATATACTCATTCGGAAGACGCTCTTGGATCTTACCGAGTCTAGAATTATGCTGTTCAAGAGTTTCTTGACGTAAACGTGATTTCATATATGCTTTCATGGCCAACCAACATTTTTCATAATCTTTAATAGTCTCACAAGTACGTGAAATTGTGTTTCAAAGAGCATGTTTACGGAGATGACTACTTCTATCCGTTCCCGTTTTTTGCGATCTATATTTTTTAAGGTGTGCAGCACCTTTTGTGGGTCTACTCATGGCTAATTGATAAGTATTAAATAAAAATAACTACGTTAAAAAAATACTTTAAAACTAAAAAGTAAAAAATAATGAAGATTTAATATTTATTATATACTACCTATTATTTATATGTCCTATATACTAATAGGTTTGAAGTCGGTGCCAAGCCTTAAACAAATAATTATATTTAACCACTTAAATTAATACACGCAAATTAATAAACATAAACAATAACATAAACATAAACAATAACATAAACATAAACATAATAAAAAGCAATTAAAGGTTATTATTATAAGCAGCTCAATTAATACGAAGAATAGTAAACAAAAACAAAATTATGAAAATATATTCAACAGAATTTTTAAACTAAATGGACATGTGAATTATGAAATGACTACTTCAAAAATTTAAATACGTAAATAAAGCTATAAAATAACAATTCAATCTTAATATGATTATTAGCTTGAATTGATACGAAGAAAAACAAAAAAATAAATAATTACGAAAATGTATTCAACCGAATTCCTATACTAAATGGCTTTGCACCGACTTCAAACCTATTACTAAATAGGACATGTAAATAATAGGTAGTATATATAATAAATATTAAATCTTCATTATTTTTTACTTTTTAGTTTCAAAGTCGGTTTTTTTTGATGTAGTTATTTTTTTTATTTATTTATGCTTGGGTTTGGACGTTTTTTACGTTTTGTAAATTTATATATTGGATTTATTGTATTTTATCTTGTTTTGTCTTATTTACTATGAGCCCACAATAAAACGGTCTTCCTTTTTTCTAAACTCTTTATTGGCAGTACTTAGACACGCACACTGAACTATTTATTATAACTGTTGCACTTTGATTATAATAGTTTTACTACACAACTTGAAGGTACTCTCAATTTCATAATGCCTTCTATTAACCGAACTACGAATTATATATTTATTATTCTTAGTCAAATCAACAACTTATATCTTTATTTTTAGTCAAAACCAAAATGCCACATATATAAAAGGTAATAATGGTGAAATTTGGGGATTCTTCCCAGACCTCAAAAACATTCATCAATAACTTAACACCAGGATCTATTGTTGAGCAACCAAGAGTAAAAGTGTACTGTTTTCATGAAATATACACATAACCTATGTTTATTTTAATGTTTTATAATTTAATCTTCGAAAATATAAAAGTCTAACTCTGCGCTGTATTAGGCCCGGACAATATGTTCTCAAAGCCAGATGCAAGTATGTAATATGTAAATCGAACAATTCCTTGATTTTTGGCTTTTCATCTACTTTATCCAAAATATTTTCTTTGGAAATATTTTGATAAAATTCTTGACATGTGGTGTTTAATTACAAAATGTGCCCATCATCTTAGCAATTGTTTCCGTACAGTCCGGACATACAAATATTTAGGGGGACATGAGCTGAAAAAGCCAAACATGTCTGGCTAACTAATTAACCGCTAACTAAAGCTAATTAACCGCTAACTAAAGCTAACCGGACAGATGGCAACCCTATGTGCAACAACTTGATCTTACTAATTATATTTAGTATTACCTGTAGTTAATACTGAAATTGATCTATAGTTAGTTGGACCTTAAGGATGTTTTGGATCTAAATAATGTAGTTATAATTCTATATTTTTAATTAGATTTGTAGGTAAATATATGTATGTATCATTGTAAATATATCACTGCGGCTTGCCTGTCCGCGGTCGACCGCAGCGCCGCCCGTTTCCGTTGCGGTGGTGAGGGTCATACTCGAGCCACTTGCACCGGAATGTTGCGGTGCGCGGTCTGTGCGGACCGAGGCCTCTCAGCAACTCTCCTATTGGAGAGCCGAGTGTGCAAGGCTCCGCGAGTTCGAGGATTAGCACCTGGAGCAAAACCCTCGAACGCGGAGCCCAGCACGGAGCCGGCTGTGGCTATGGCAACATAGTCACATCAAGCTTCAGCGGGGAAGGTTGGGAAGGAGAAGGGTTCAGCCCGTTCCTTATAGTAGTAGTAGTAGTAGTACCTTATAGTACTTATAGTACATTATAGTAGGTACTAGTACTGGATTATCAGTTAAGAAAGTAGCTGCAAACCAAAAAGGGACATTTTTATCAATATTAAGTGGTAAGAAAATAAAATTTGGTTTTTTAAATCCTGGTTCTATGCTGGGAAACAATCATGAAGAATTAATTGTTGCCTTAGAGCGCAATGACGTTAGACATTTTGGCCTTAAACGAGATATGGTTAAAAGTAGGGAAAGAAGGTTGTGCGCTGACTATATCAAGTTATCGACTGTGTCACACTTCACGCACGAGTGACGGCACCCGTCAGAGAGGTGTTGGTGTCGGGTTTTATCTCAGACGCGTTATCACTATGCGAGTTATTATTCACCCAATTACTTATTTGGTTAAACAAATGTAGATGAAAGTGAAAATGAGCAATAACACCCTTATAATCGGCACCGCTTACAGACCGCATTGGTTAAATACTCGAACCTCTTTCGATGCCTTAACAGAAACCATCAGTTCTCTTCCATATTATGATTATCTACTATTTTTAATTAAGCATTCTATATGTGATCGTCATTATCGGGACGGTGGTGATATCTATTAAGGTTTCTTTAGAAAATCCTAACCAATGTTTCTAACTTTGCAGTATAGATAAACGTTGAAAAGATGCCACTACCAAAATAATTGTGTTAAGCTTATTTAAATTTATATAAATATAGAATGAAAAATAAACCGATACGGGCAGGGATTCGAACTCGCGACTACTGGGAAACCATGCCGTCGCTCTACCAACTGAGCTACCGTATTGCTGTTCGCCTCGGTGAATTAAGCATTCTATATGTGATCGAACCGAAATTAATGTTTGAATTGATTTATTTTTGAGCGCTAAATCAACAAAACGTATTTTGTTAACATTTGGTAGGAGGAAGAATAAAGATTATTGCCGATTAATGCATCTAGGTTATTTTTATTCGGATAAATTTCTAATTCTCACGAATTTACACAAAATAGTATTTCAATGTAATCTGGTATGGTGTTGGATTATTTTTATAAATATCGAATGAAAAATAAACCGATACGGACAGGGATTCGAACCCGCGACTACTGGTATCGGTTATTATATTTATCGGTATCGATATGTATCGGTTTATTTTTCATTCTAAATTTATATAAATTTAAATATGCTTAACATGGCTATACATGTTTATAGATATTTTCAAACGTTAATTTTGCTAGTAGCATCTTTTCAATGTTTATCTATACTGCAAAGTTAGAAACATTGGTTAGGATTTACGAAAGAAACCTAATAGATGTCACCACCATCCCGATAAAGACAGTTAGGGAACGTACCCAAACTACGTGACCTATATTTTTCAATTTTTCGACACCCTCCCCCCCCCCGGTGACCATCCGTAGTATGTGATAAGACCCCCCCCCCCCCCGTCCCAAATGTTACGTAGTATAGCAAAGGTAAATTTTTATCATCCCAAACGCAGAAAATGAAACAAATAAAAATAATGTTTAATTTTTGTTACTGGGACGGCATTTATTGCACAAAAATGTATCACACGACTTCAAAGAACACGTTCCCAGCATCAATCCATTTCGATACATCGTTAATGACGGGGGCAGCATTTTCAGGAGTTTCCTCAGAATTTGTTTCTTCTTCATCAACGGCCTCGACGTCTAACCACTCCACGCTTTCGCCCAGTACACACAAAACCTCATGTGGCCTTCTGGAGAGAACCCGAAGAGGTCGCACGCGAGACAGATTGTTCACAGCACTACCATGCAAATTTTTTCTATGCCAGTTCATTGTTTTTTTTGAAGCAAAATAAAGGCCACAAATTGAACACGTTCTTCCAGTTATATCGTCTTTGATGGATGGACAGTAAGTATCGTAGGGTATTTCTCTACCCTGTGTGAAATCCGGCCGCAATGTTATACATTGACGCACAAGCAGTGACGGAAAAATTTCCGACTGAACTTGATCTGGGTTTGGTATACGAAAAGGATTTTGTGACAACGGAAAAGGTGCCGGCAAGAAGCCTTGGTACAGAACATTTCTTAGTGCACTGCGACGAGGAGCACAACAAGAATTATTGGAGCACTTGGTGATTTGAAGAAAGTACTGACTTTCACGAACGTGATTTCCATACCAGATGTCAGAAACTTTTATAGTTTCTGGAATAATTTCTCCAGGAGGCATATATTCCGCTATCACGTTATGACCGTCAATAATCATATCAGACCAGATCTCAGCTAACGTTTCGCCTGAAAATAATATACAATATAATAGATGATTTGAAATTTAAGATTTAAATATATTAGCAGCAGA
Source organism: Napeogenes sylphis (assembly GCA_959347405.1). Classification (NCBI taxonomy): domain Eukaryota; kingdom Metazoa; phylum Arthropoda; class Insecta; order Lepidoptera; family Nymphalidae; genus Napeogenes; species Napeogenes sylphis. Next base: position 23,220,811 of record OY365782.1, read on the forward strand.
GAAGACTATATATGTATTATTTAATAAAATATACCTGCATGCTGAAAGTTTTTTAACTCTAACTCACTATCAACGGTTTTTCCTTGGAAATCAAGATGTGACCCATAGTGTTCATAAGGAAGAACAACGGTCGCTAATTCACGGCTTAAAGGTGCCATCCTTCGCTCGACTCGGTTATAAGCTGATCGACCAGGTGCATTTGTAAATACGAACAATCCATCTAAATCAAATTCTTTGAAGTTCGATACACAGTTAGCTATTACTTTACTGTAACGTGGATTTTCATCCGGTCCTCCATCCACCGATAAAATCATCACAGGCTTGACTTTTCCATCTTTTCCTAAAGCTAAATTTTTAAAATCATGTAACGTCAAAAGTTTTTTAAGGTCTTTAGCGTGAGTTGCTGCTGTCGAACTGCTGTGTTTTCCACTGCGAATAACGATATACGTTGGACCAGAATATGTAACAGCCTCTTTCCTTCCCATGCAGTTTTCTTTTATTATGATACCAGCATACACCGAAGGAGTAAGTTGATGACGTTCTCCAACAGCAAAATCGTGGTCATCAAGGCGCACTTTATAACTTAAATGCATTAACACAGGAGCCTGTACTTTTGCAGCTGTTTTTCCAATCGGTACTTTTGCCTTATCATCCTGAGAGATAAAAACAACCTGTTCAGGCCCAAGTATAGATGCAAGTTCCTCGAGACTGTTAACAGTAGCTTTACAAAAATGTTGATCAACGTGATCTCGGTGTTTGTCTGTTTGGGCTCGACACAATCTTACAGGCACAGTTGTGACATGCCGTTTACCCTCTAAGGATCCAGAATTCTTTGGAATGAGCCTACGGTATGTAGAGGTCCGCGATAAGGAAAATCCATATTCAACAAGCCGTGCATGCAAATCATCAAGAGTCTTGCAAGTTCTCAATACCTCTGATCGGCGTCGATCAGCAGCTGAACTTCCATGTGTTGCTATATCGCAAATTACTTGAAGAAGGCCGGACTGATTTTCTTCGAGAGAAGGACGTCCTAACTGAGTATTAATAGATAAAGATTGCACGTTCGGATGAGCAGATTTCAGACTCAAAATTTCAGCCTTTTGTTTCGCCCTAAATTTTCGCATACTTGTTGCACGGACGATTTTGTTATTTAATTGTTTTTTCTTCTTATCCGTATCATGCCTTAATTTTTTTATTACCTTCTCAGTCTCTTCGTTTCCAAGTCCTGCATCTCGCTTTCTTACGATAGCATTTAATTCAGCTTCCAATACTGAAATTTGAGTTTTCAAAGCGTCTTGTTTTGGTGTTGCAGCTTTTGCAGATGCAGGTGAAGAAAGCATTAGAGTAGGTTTTGGTGTCGAGACTGTTGTCGATACAGGTAATAAAGGCATTAAAGCAGCAGATTGATTAACAGACGGTTTATCACTATCCGAAGCTAGAAAAAAAAGTATTAACTTGTATTAAATGAGAACGCTTGAAAATATAAGTTTAAAGAGCTATGTAAAAGTTGCTGATATATATATATATATTACAGTTATAATCCATTTTTAACTTAAAAACCCAAGACAGTTCAAACTACATAAGTTGACAAAAAGAAAAACAATGTTCATTTGCAGAATAGAAAGCAGTTGGCTATACCTTTCGAAATAATTGTAAGTGACTCTGCGGCGACATTACCAACTTCAGTCTTGGGAATCATTCCGATATCACCTGACGAGACTGGAGTTTTTTGTACAGGAAGCTAATTTACGAAATTCAAAAAAAAGCATACATCAGCAATGTTTGCACATGGAGAAACAAATTCATTTATCTGTTATATTGCCGAAATAGAAGTGACATGAAAATAAAGTATTTATTCTGACAACAGAAAGAAATATATTTAACAAATAGAATATTGAAAGAGGGCTTTTATAAGACAGTATAGGCTAAAAGAGAAGTTAGGCAAAACGATATAAATAACGAAATACTGTATGTTCATTTTAAATTAACTCTGGAAATAACATATATTATAATCTCTGACTTAAACTTATAAAAACATGCCAGTAACATATTATCTGTTTTAATCATTCAACAAAGCACATTCAAATACTCACTTTCAGGAAATAATTGAGTAGACTAGCACTTTTTTTAGTCCCACTCTGACAAAGTTCTTCGATTTTTAATAGTGTAAGCCGCTCTAGCTCTTTTGGGTTTTTTTTGTGCTCATCTCTTAAAGGCACCCAAAATTCATTCGTTTTTTTTTGTATTGCTTGCATTGACAAGGAATCCTTGAAACATTTTATGAAAGCCTTGTACAGCCGATCGTACAACGACATTATTATTTACGCGTATTGCACGGACTCTAATCGACTTGCTTGAAAACTTTAATATATGCAAATATACTAAAAAAGGCGGGAAATTTCTTTCGATGAGATGTTTAACCGATGTAGTTATGTTTTTGTTAAGGTAAAAATAGATGGCGTTGTTACCAATTGCATCTAAAAACGTTACGAGTACATTCGATCACAGAAATTTTATTATTATTTCTGTTTAAAATGTCTTATTTGAAAATCGTATTATTAAGAAGTCAAACTCAAACTCCAATAACAAATAAATAATAAAGAACTATTAAGCAGTTTAATGAAAAACAAAAAATAATAATGAAAATACTGAATTAAAACCTAAAATATTTATTATTTGTAATGTAAGTAAGGTCTCATATTTCCATGTAAGGAACGATACATTTTTATTTTTTATGGTATTAATAAAAGCTAATTAGCTTATTAATATGCTTATGAATATTGATGAAATTAATAAAAATATTAAATTGATCTTATGCCTTAACATTTTCATCGTATTAACAAAAGCTAATATGCTCATTCTTGTTGCTAAAATCAATAAAAACATTAAATTGAGTCTTTAAATAACATGGTAAGAACGGTACATTCATTGTATGAATAAAAGCCAATACGCTCTTGCTTATTAAACTTGCTTATTTAAGTTGTAAGTCCATTTTATACTAAATCTTCGCTTAAGACGTTTAAGATTCCTTTTAAAATATCGGTTATCGGCTTATTTTTTAAACAGACTTTTTACCCTGAAAAGCAGACTTTATTAAATGTTAGTAGCTTAAATTGCCTTCTCTAGAATTCGACTACGTGACAATAATCTAAACCCCCCCCCTCGCTTCTGTGACACAGCGTAATATTTTAAGGAACCCCCCCCCCCCATAAATAGGCCACGTAGTTTGGGTACGTTCCCTTACATATAGAATGCTTAATTCACCGAGACGGACAGCGATACGGTAGCTCAGTTGGTTTTTTATTATTTTTTTATTATTATTTTTTTAAGATAGTAAGCAAAATTGTATCTTTTATTACTCTTATTAATTATTCAACAATTATACGCTTTAGAAATTCAGAGTAAGATTATACCAATTAGTGATATAATATTATAATTTGTTATTTATTGAGATATTCATAATTTAGGAATAAATATCTACATAAGATTTAGATAAAAGCACACACTAAATAATGTTTATACTCGTATCATAAAACAAACACGTTATATGCTGATGATGACCTACGTAGTTATTAGAAAGACGAAAATGAACTAAGTTAGCTGGAGACGATGGCACATCCTTCGGTATTTCGCTGCAGTTTAAGAAGTGATGACAACTTGTAGATTTATTAAAGAGAGGTGGAGACTAAAGTCGCGGCACCGGCTCACACTTAAAAAGCAGAGACTGATATTCGGTTGTGCTCTAGCTTGTTTTACTACAGTTAGGGGTGTCGAGGTTGCTTCAATGACTGAGGCTCGAAGAGATGAAATTTACAGTCGGCTTCAAAGTGTACTTGCCAATTAGATGCAGCTTCACGCTACGCAGGGAAGGGCGGAATTTTATCATCGATCTCTCGATGGTCTTACGGTTACACTTTTCACTTTATCGCGCCCGTTCTGTATGCGGTGATCTGGACGACCAGACGTCTACAGCATCCCGACAAAAAGTGTTTTGAGGGTTGACCGACAAGAGTTCGTAATAAAAAAAAAATATTAATCTCCCCTGTATATTTATTTAAATAACCACAATATCACATGAAAACCTAAAAATGTTGCTGAAGAAATAGCCAATTCAAAAAAAATTGCATTCGTGGTATATTTCAACAAAATCCTTGGTAGATATTCTTTTTTGTTTACTTAACTCAAAAGACAGATAGTATTTATCTTTGAATAGAGAATTTATTCTAAATTTCGTTTAATATATTTAGTGAAAGTTCTTCTGTTATTTAAATTATATTTACAGACTAATTGTGTCAAATGGTTTAGTTTATTTTAATTAATTATTGGTACTCGCTTCAAACATGTGCCGCCCCAAGGAAGTCCTCTTTCCTAGCACCTTACATTCACATTTTTATTAGTCAGGAATGAGCAAGTGTAAACAGGTAAATGTTCTTTAAAGATTAACTAAGAGCAGAGACTCGAAACTCCAAAAGAAAGAAGAACATGACATTTGGCACGATATTACTTTTATTAGCGATTTAGGTTTATCGACCGCGTTCCATCGCATTTAATTCTTCCTGCCCGTTAATCCACGTTTATCCACATTTATCTATGCATATAATAAAATTGTCCCTGATCTATTTCCGTACATGGATAATATAAAAAAAAAACATCATAGGTGGTTTTTTTATAAGAGTAAGAGAACCCAAAACAAGTAGTTTTTGTACATTGAAAACATTTAAAAGATATACAAGGATGTGAAGTGACAACTAACAGAATCCATTTACAGCATTTTAAAAATCTTAGTCTCTTTATCTGTTTGTCTTTTAGTTGTGCACACAACACGAAAAAAAAATGTTTTCAAAAATGATTATAATAATTATTGTCATGAGATTCACTTTATATTTAGTTTTTTTTATCAATCGGGTAACAAATAAAGAAGTTAGTAATCTCTTATTGGCGTACCATTGCTGATACCAGTTTGAAGATTTATAGTTTTTTTAGTTACAAAGGGTACGTTTTATCAAAATCTAAATCTACGCGTACGAAGTCGCGGCACAGCTAGTATATAATAAAATTAAGGGTGCCTAGGCACCGCATTCGATCCGAATCCGTTCCGACTCCGAGAAATTATTGTTCGTACTTCTAGTAGGTGAGTGGGTAATATTTACATCATAGTGATTTAATTTGTTTCCGAAACGTATTTGTAAAAATCTCAATAAATACCTTAGTGGCTTACAGAATTAGGTATGTTGGCGTCGTAATTTAATATATTAAGGATAACTTATGAAACTTACTATTTCTTTTACTACTTTAATAATACATCAGTAATAACAATGAAATACAGTTTTAAATTATTCTTTGTTCTTAAATATAATTCATAAAAATAATATTTCTCACATTTACTGTAAAAACACCACAACAGTAAAAACTAGTTATAAAAAAAATAACATATTTGTTTTACTTTCATGTCAAATTATTATAAAATAATAATTTAATATTTAGGCAATAATAATATGTATAATGAAACGGGGAATACAGGGTGTACAATATTTTTAATTTGATTTTACAAACTAACTATTTTGAGATTACTTTTTCTTTATAGACATTTTAATATAAATAATTGAATTTCATAAATTAAAAAGAATAAATAACCTTATTGAAACTGTTTAACAAAATGTTTCTTATTCGCAGGTGGTCTGTATTAATTTGTAAAAGTTTTTTCATTTAAACTATTTTCAATTCTTCAATATTTCAGACATTTTCCTAACCTGACTTCCTGCGTTGTTTTCTGGGAATGGCATTAAGAACTCTTATCGACTGGATCAAGTAGCTTCAAGTTCAAAATCAAACTTTAGATTTCCAATAGGTATACATTGCATCTTTGAAATGTCAGACCTACCTCTTGAAACTTAGAAGGTAGGATCATGAAGATAAACCGGCAAGAAACTATGGATAAATTTTAGTTTTTTATAGTATCATCTATTTTCAGTTCCAATAACAATTGATATGTGAGAACCGATTTATAATCCAAATAAGGCGTGGTACCTTGCTAACATTGTAATAACTAACCACACAACAAATTGTTGTATTATTCTCTCACATATACATATACATTAAAAAAGGATGAAAAATTTAAATATTCAAATAATAGTAAGAACATAAACAATAGATAATCAATTTATGTTTTTTATTTTTTGAAATGATTATTGTTATTAATAAGGTCTTTAAATTTGACTAGTTCATTATTAAAATAAGTAATTGTATTTCCTATTTACCCTGCGATTGTAACCAGATAACTTGGCTAATTTAATCGTTTTAGTCTTACTTAAAATTATTGTCAAGGTGACAAACTAAATTGAAGGTAATATTTATAGGTAGGTAGTAATGTTTCAATAATTAACGATCAATTAAAAATTAGTCTTGCAAATAAAATGCTAAGACAACTTATGTTATTGAGTGATTGTTATTGCGGGAAACGTACTAGGGAATTTAATGAGGTAGTAGGGAGCTTAAACGAATTATTGCTCGAGTGGTCGAACAATAGGTATGCCTCTGAGAAGTTGTAACGCTGCCTGTTGTATGAACGTTGCTACAATTAGTGGTGAAGTTTTATTTTGAAGACGTTAAAATAAACCACCATCACAAGCGTTACTTATTAAACAAACACACACACACACACACACACACACACACGCACAAAAATCTAAATACATCATATCGTTCACTATCTTACGAAAATAGCAATCGATTAACAATCCAATATTGTATTTAGCCTCACTCCTATTGTCTCCTGAATACTCAAACCACAGGGTGGTTATGGTATGAAACAGGACCGATAATCAATATCCGCCGTAATAATGATCTTTTAATGGTACACTTAACCGCCCCGTTGGTCGAGTGGTTAGCGCACCCGCCTAACGTATAGCGCAACGGGGCTCGGGTTCGATCCCCGTCACAGGGACAGGCATGTATGTGTTGAGCACAGATATCTGGTTTGGTCATTAATTAAATATATTCTCAATAAAAACCAATAAAGTTGAAGGACTCCGAAATTTAGAAGTTCACATTGTTCTATCTTCATAACAAATCTATACATATTATAAAATTGTCACTGATCGATTTCTGTACATGGAAAATATAAAAAAAAAACATTACGGGGGGCCTTTATAAGAGCAAGAGAACAATGGTTATTCATTTTTTCTTTGTCTTTATATCTGTATGTCTGTATGTTTGTGCACGCTGATCTCAGAAACGGCTTAATCAATTTGAATGCAGTTTTCCGGAACATATTGTAATATTCTTCACTTAACATTAATATTTTTCACTTAACTTAAATCAGTTAATAAATAAACAAGTTATGTCAATTTATGTCAATAACATAATATATACCACGCAAATCTTATTCTATACATGTAATAAATCTGTAGAGGAGTAGTTTTTGTACGTTGAAAATATTAAAAAAATATACCAGGTTGTGAAGTGATAAGTAACATAATCCATTTTCAGCATTTTAAAAATTTATGTCTGTTTATCTGTTCGTCTATTAGTTGTACACGCATCATGAAAGAAAATAGCTAATGTAAATGTTACATAAAAATTGAAACACATACACATACACTCTTCACTGTATTAAATGATGTATGTATTTAAAGTGCTTCAGAAATCTATCTTTATACATTTAATAAAACTGTAACTGATCGGTGTCTGTACATGTAAAATATTTTCAAAAATTCATAATCCTTTATATAAGCAAGAGAACCCAAAACAATGTTTTTTTCATTTTGTTTGTTCCTCTGTATGTCTGTATGTTTGTGCACACTAATCTTAGAATCGTATTAATCGATTTGGATGCAGTATTTGGGAATATATTGTCCTAGGATTCACTTTACATTTTATTTTTTTTAACAATCGGTTAACAAGTAAAGTAGTTAATAATCTCTTACTTTCGTACGATTGTTGCTTACCAGTGAATAAACATTAAAAAAATACATACATAAACTAGAAATACTCCTACACGCAAAAACTACTTTATTTAGTTTGATGAAACTTTGTAGGTTTATAGTTTTTACATACATTGGAAAGTACAAAGGATACGTTTTATCAAAATCGAAATGTAGGAATGTACGTGTACGAAGGCGCAAGCACAGCTAGTTGATAATAAACATGTTAAAAACAGCGCGGCCACGTCCTACCACCCTAGTCAGGAATAAAGGGTTCCATACAAAGCGTTTTCTTTAACCGTCCTTTGTTGCAAATTGCATTAGAATTTGTACATATATTTTTATAGTTTCTATGTAGGCTAATAATAAAGGAAGTATTCAAATCAGAATGATTCATTGAATATTTAGTAGAAACATTTATTATAAAATAATATAATTTACTTTTTTTATATATTAGCAATTTAAATGTTGTCGGTTCGATAGAAACGATATCAGAATAAAGAACACGTTCGACTATGTTAAGAAAATCCTCGTTCAAGGTACAATAATAACATTTTAAGAAAATATTTCAGATGCAATACAGATTGTAAGCCAGAGACGAAATCTTCTTAGCAGTCCGGGCCCATTGTGTTGCATGGAGAGAAGTGCAAACAATACCTAAGACTTGCGACCCTTTATGATACGCAGACACGCTTAACTTACGTAAAAGTTTTATGAAAAGTATACCTATCTAAGATAACATTCCATTATGACATAATATCAAAATACATTTATTTATATATTGTTCAATATCTGTTTGGGCGTTAAAATCGTTTCCCAAGTATTGAATTGGGTTACTTTACTTAACTCATGTATATTTTGCATCGAAGAAGTGGTTATATGATATACATATAACAACAAAATAGTAAATAAATGTAGTTTAAAAAAACTAAATCACATTTACACAAATTATTTCACAAATTTTTGAAGTAAAAATGAATCGAACTAAAAATTAAAAAATAATTTGTTATATTATGAGAATGAATACTGGGCAAAATATAATAAAATTATTGTGAAAAATGCGTGGGGCGCTTCGTGCTATTACTTTTGTGGCAATTTTAAAGTGTATGTAAAGTTGTGATTTAATATTTTAAAAAATGAATCTTTAAATAGAGTTTACTCTATTTTTACATATTACAAATTATTTTTTACTTTTTAGGTTCGATTCATTTTTAAAGCGTTTTTAGTTCTTTTTAAACTCTATATATTTTTTTTAGGTCAATTTGTCATTAAAACGTATACGTTAATCATTAAAGTCACACAAAAAAGATCTGTAAGATAATTATGAATCTTAGAGATACTAATTAGGATAATGAGATAATCTCATCGAATTATTAATTTACTATCGGTCTTTGATAAGTGTACAAAGTTTGAACCAAATTGGTCCGTGTTACCTAAATGAGACAAAATCGCAATCGAAAAAGTCGGTTACAATCAAACTAACAAGCAAACATACATGTGAAACTAATAAGAGCGAGTTAAAAATATGTAATAACTAAAAGTGTCAAAGTTTTTATCATAAAAATATATATTTTCTTTAGAATTTGACTTTTGATATTAAAGATATTATCACAAATAACTAGATACTATATTAAGTAAACCAAATAGATTTGAACCGTGATTTTATATGTTTTGATGAGATTCTATTAAATGACAATGAATTTAACATTATTCTAATTAGTTTCATTAGCAACAACAAATCCATGGAACCACTACGTCGAATCTGAAATTTATAATGAACACATACAGAATAAACATATATATATATTTGAATTATAACAGGAAGTTTATTTTTGTATCAAAACCACGATATCCAGTTCATTAAATTCTGAAATCAATGTTGCATATTGTTTTGTATTTGTGTTTTTATATTAAAAAATATTGTATTTATTTCTAAGGGAATGTGGGGAGGTTTTAATAATTGTACCTCTTTATGATGTTAGAATAGATGCAAAAATATTATGACAGCTAAATTACAAAATATTTATACATTAAAATACTAACGAAAATAGTTAGTATTGAGTTTTACAGTTGGTAGGGATTTTTTTATCGACCTTAACTGCAGAATCTTACTGGCGATGATGAAGTTAGGCGAGCTAAATGGATTACGTTTCATCGCTACATGCAGTTTTTGCTTTTTTAAACTTGTTATAACGTTAACTTATTTATGTTATGGATTAATAACGAAGTTGTTAGTACTTAAATATCTTAGGAAAAAACTTGATCTGTTGATATATTTCATTTTAAAATAAAAATTACGATAACGCTTATTTTAATATGTTTATAATTATTCTGTTCTTCAAAACAAGTGAAGAACGTATGTCGGATGCTAGTACTTATTTAGTTACTACATTAAGAGTCCTAACACCTGTTACCTAAAAAAGCGGTAAAACAGTAAAAACAAAAAAAATAACTACGTTAAAAAAAACCGACTTTAAAACTAAAAAGTAATAAATAATGAAGATTTAATATTTATTATATACTACCTATTATTTATATGTCCTATTTACTAATAGGTTTGAAGTCGATACCAAGCCATTTAGTATTAGAATTCGATTGAATACATTTTCGTAATTATTTATTTTTTTTCTTTTTCTTCGTATCGATTCATACTAGTAATCATATTAAGATTTAATTGTTCTTTTATAGCTTTATTTACGTATCTTTATTTTTGAAATAGGCATTTCATAATTCACATGTCAATTTAGTTTAGGAATTCTATTGAATACTTTTTCATAATTTTGGTTTGTTTTTTCACCATTCTTCGTATTGATTGAGCTGCTTATAATAATAACATTTAATTGCTATTTATTATGTTTATTTACGTATCATAATCATTAAAGTAGGCATTTCATTGTATTAATTTGGTCGTATTCATTTAAGTGGTTAAATATAATTATTTATTTAATGCTTGGCACCGACTTCAAATCTATTAGTAAATAGGACATATAAATAATAGGTAGTATATAATAAATATTAAATATTAATTATTTATTACTTTTTAGTTTTAAAGTCGTCTTTTTTTAACGTAGTTATTTTTATTTAATACTTTTTAGCTTATTGCTACATTATCAATTAGCCATGGGTAGACCTACAAAAGGTGCTGAGCGCCTAAAAAAATATAGATCTCAAGAAACGGGAACGGATAAAAGTAGTCTTCTCAATAAAAAATCTCTTTGAAACACAATTTCAAGTTCTTGTGAGACTATTAAAGACTTCACATATCCAAAACAACAGATGTCATTAGTCACAGCACGATTTGATTTCCTTCCGGAGGAGCTAGTTCAGAACTTGGATAAAAATGCTCATAAAATCAAAACTAATGGGCCTACCTGAATCAAATTTTTAAGGGACCAATTCGAAACTATTCCGCATCAAACAAAAAAGAATTACGTAAATCAGTTCAGAAACCTCGGAGAAATCGATGTACATACATAAAAAAAAAAAAAATACTGGCCAGATTGAGAACCTCCTCCTTTTTGAAGAAGTCGGTTAATGATTCGGCATGATGTACTTATTGCCCCGCTCGTAATTATTCGTTATGTAAGATTCTTGTATCTTATTTATGATTTTATTCGGAATGAAATATTTTTTAATAGTTACATTTTGCATAGTTGTGACTATTATTTGACTTTGATTATTCAGTGTGAAAAAACCACTGACACGGTAACTTTTTGTAACCTCTTCATAATGTATTAGTTGAGTTGAACAAGAAGTAGCGTTAGTTACTTTTCCTTTTTAATTTAATTATTTTAAGGAACAGAGTTTACAGACAACAAAGAATAAAGAGATCTCTCCTAGCTCCCCATGACATTTGGAGAACATTAGTGACATCTGGAATAAAGTAATTATTATACTAATATTATAAGTATTATTTAATATAATCTAGTATTTATTATAATATTTAATCAAAATCAGTTAAGGGTAAGTTCTATTCAAATTTTCAAACAGATATCCCAAGACGCCCTTGGTTTTTTCTCAACAAGCTAGTTAACCGCTGGTCACTTCTAACATCTTAGTCATGCATGTACATCTGTTCACCTGACTAAAATCCGAGTTCGTGACCACTTATCGTGTGAATGTGACCTTGGCGAAGGCATGGCCTCCCACATCCTTTTTTCCCGCCCCAAGCTCCTTCGTTCTATATATGACATTCTTTCCTCTAAAAAATCCTTGTCCTATACATGTTCAATGTTTGTTAATGTTAATGTTCAGTCCTTACTGTACATTTTTGTGTAAATATTTAGAAATTAATAAAATGAAGTTGTAACCATGTGTATGTGTAATTGTACATTGTAGCTTTTTTAATAGTCTAACATTAGTCTAACATTTCGACTGTTTTCTAAATTGAGACTGTTATATCATCCACACCGATAAATCCCTTCCGTGTGTTATATTGACATACCCTACGTTATATTAACGGGATCGACCGTGCTTCTCCGGCATAACTGAAAGCCATTCAACTAATCATTCAACCGATATAAAGAAGTTACATATTTTGTCAATATAACGTTCAATATTAGCTGAGGTTTAATAAAATGTTATACATAATATCTAAATATAAAGTTAAAACAAAAACAAAGAGAAATATAAATGTGGAGTGGTTGACGCTATAATAAGTATAAAACATATTAAGAAACTAAAAGGTGAAAAGAGATCATTACTTGTAAGTGAAATAAAAAATATTAGAAAAAAAATATGAAACTATTACTTAGCTACGGTTTTAGGAAATTGCCTGGGCCTTGATTTTTGTTCCTTAATATTCAGAGAAGATGGAAAACTTCCTATGAAAACACGCAGCTCCTTCATGGATTCTATCTTCTTACGACTCTTATCAGGCAAAGAGACAATATTGGCTCCACCCATTGACTAGGAGTTCTTAACACCAAAGTGACGTCTAGCTTCTGTTAAAAGTTCTCCCCTCCGTTTTTTATGGAATGCCGATATTGAGACACTAGCATTTTAAGGCAGTATTGGAATTGAAATAACAGACCTTTAAAGCAGTTAAAGAATCAAATGGAACCGATTTTGGTCTGCGCTTATCCTTTTTGATACCCAAAGGATGGCAAACATCAATGTGAGAGATATCAAAACCGCTAAAATTGTATTTTATAAAAAAGTCATGAATTGCTACTTCAGCCTTCTCGTTACTATCTTTAGATATGCCATGAAATAAAATAACCTTTCTAACTGAGAGTACTTCATGCCTATCAAAACCAGCAGAAAGTAAGTGCAACTAATACTGAAGCATAAAAAGTGTCTTCCACACCAGACCCTTGAAAGATATCATGAGATAGTATAATCATGAGCCAAGACAGAAATATCATTAAAAGTGCTATTAGGTTATTGTTTTCTGGCTGTAAGTGATTGTGACAGTGTTTTATCAAAGTTATTCATTCTGGATTCAAACATTGTGACAATGTCCTCCATGTTTTTTTTACTTGTCTGTATAGATTCATTTTTTAATAAAGATGTAGTTCAGAGTGTGATTATGGCAGATAGTGTACAAAATCTTATTACTTAATAATATTGCTTAAAGAGAATTATTAAAAATATTTAATTTTAAATAAAAAACTAGTAGCATCAAAAAATTAAGTAGTTTTACTTACTACATCTACGAATCTTAATCAAATAAACATTTTTTTAAGGTTAGGTATTCTTTTTGGTTTAATGTAGTATTTTTAGTGGAGGTAGAACCCGTAAAAATTGTAACACTTTGATCAGTGTTTAATTACTGAATTAACTAAGTAAGTAAGTAGGCATGTATGTGATCCTCGAACCATATTAGTGCATACTGTCAAGTTTTCAATAGGAGCAGGATAAGTTTAGATAGATAGATAACTTATCTTGAAATACTATCTGTATTTCAAGATAAGTTTGCGAAACTGCTTTAAAGTCGTATTTTGGGTATGTATACGTCCAACGGTTACTCCACTAGTGTCTTGTTTTTATTTTTTTCATTAATTATTATCAGCATTAGAGTAATCTCCATACTAATTATTTTAAGTACAAAAAAATAAAATGCATGTTATGGCAAACACAACATCACGTCTTGAAGTATTGTAACATTTGGAATTATGTAGCCGGTTACTAGAGTACAGTGGATCGATTGCAAGACTAAGATCTCATTGAGTACAGCAGAAGAGAGTAGAGTACCAATAAAAATGAGATAGTAAATTACAACAATTAGGTACAGTAATGCTTACTATGAAGAAGTTCAGGCAATTATATAACAAACAGCCAGTAGTGAATTAAAACAAATTCTTGAAGAGTCGAGTTGGCGCCAAAATATAAAATCGTCCTATCTGTACTAATATTAATAAATATAAATATTTAGAGTTAAAATGATTTACAATCACTAATAACACTATGATAAAGGTATTTATATTATCACTAGGTGTTGCCCGTGACTCTTTATGGCTATAATCATAAGCCACATAAATATAATTTTTACAGTCTACCTGGATGCAGTCACGAGCAACAGCTATCCCTAATAAAGTACTTTACCTGAGTAAGTAAGTGTACAAACCTATTGGCCTACATAAAAAGGTTTTTTTACCTATATAGCGCGGGCGAAGCCGCTGAGAATATCTAGTGCCATATCGGGAGTATAAAAATTTAGTTTAATTTGTCGAACAAATAAACAAAACGTTGCTAAGATAAACAAAACAATCAATCAAATCAATCTGCAAGGACGTATTAATAAAATTATTGCCGAAAAAAGTGTGGGGCGCTTCGTACTATTACTTTTGCGGCATTCTGAAAAGTTATTGTAGTGATTGAATATTTTCAAAAATGATTTTTTAAACATAATTTATTCTATTTTTAGAAATGAATGTAATTACTAATTTCGAATTAATAGACTCTTCATGTTTTACGGACTTTATTTTATTCTCACTCAAAGAATGTGTAAAAATTATTAACTCTGGTGATTTTAACGAGGATAATAAATGAATCTTACCTAGTTATTGTACTGTTAATTGTCTTTTACAATTTTTAATGTTATTATAGGATCTGACCACCTAAAATAAGTGACAATCGAGTTAAAAAATGAAACAAGATATATGGCACACAGCGCCCACTCTTTTTTCAGCAATAATTTTATTATGTCTTGCCCATCATTCTCATATTACGAATTATTTTGTTGCTTTTTAGTTCGATTAATTTTTAAAGTGTGTTTTTTAGTTTTTTTTTTAATACAAATTGGAATAAGCTTTACATACTTATACAAGTTTATAAGTATTATGAAACATCCATTTATCAATTCATGTTTCAATTCATGTTTATTGTATGAATAAACTTATAAAATATAATTATATATTAAATTAAACTTATAAGATATAATTATATATTAAATTAAACTTATAATATATAAATAAACATGTTCGGGATAAAGCGACGCGAGATATCGCAAAATGTCTTTGCGTCAGACAGAAATCTCAAGGCACCCTGCTTTGTTGTTATGCATCTGTAAAGGAGAGAAGGAAAAGCTACTTTCACGAGCTGCTGAGCAGTCAGCATCCGTGCAGGCTTCCTTGCGACCCACAAACTAACCTCTGAATTACCTCAATAACCTTTTAAGAAACTCATGATTGCCTTCGACGCATTAAGAACGGGAAAACAATGGGACCTTATGATATTCCTATAGAAACGTGAAAATCTTTTGACTTTATCGGTGTGCTCGTGCTTACAGCCTTTTATAACCATATCTTTAATACTGAAAAGATGCCTAACCAGTGGCGGCATAGTTTTATTAACAAGGGAAATATAGTGTTCAAGACTTTGGCAATTACAGGGGCATTATGCTTATGAGTCATACCATGAAGATCTTCGAGTGCACGACCGACCTTAGGCTCCGCTAAAAATGTATTGTCTCCGAGTGTTAATATGGACTTTAGCCAGGATCGAGTACTAAAGACGCCATTTTTGTCCTCAGAACTCTAATGGAGGCATACTGGAAAAAAAGGAGAGCTCTACACGTAACCTTTTTAGATTTGCAAAAGACCTTTGACAAGTACGCCTCGTCAGTGTATCTGGTGGGCATTGCAATCTAGTGGGATTCTTAGGCTTTTATTGAAACAATCAGGAGACATGTACCACGAGCCCTATGGTTAGGACTGACGTTGGCAATACCAAACCCTTCCAGATTGCAGTAGTGGTTCACCAGGACTCAGTCCTTGGTCCGTCATTATTCAATGTTGTTCTCAGTACTGACTCTTCTCACATCCTCCTCCAAGACCAGCCTCCATGGTTGATGATATATGCCGATGAGATAACACTAGTAAATGCAGAGCTGAACTTAGTGCTTGACTACATTCCACCTTATGAAAAGTGGACATGTAGTCATAGGTGGTAAGGCGCATTAACTTAGCAATCTATTCAATCTACACTTGAGACCTACATGATATTCGGAAAAAAATATCGACGCAGGCATGCTGTTCCATTCCTTTGCTGTACGAATTAAAAAGGACGAAGCAAAGCGCTTCGTTCGGAAAGGAGGAATGTCCACAACGTAGGGCTGGATACCCGTCATGCGTCGAACCGTCGGGTGATGGAAGGGGGACGGGGGAATAAAGCCGTGTAATTCTTGCGCACACTTATAAAAATGTATCCTATAGAATACTGAGAGGTTAGCAATCCTACTCTTGTGTTTAGACGTAGAAGGCTGTGGAGGTTGGCTTTTCAACCAATTCATGAGGCCTCTCAATTGAGTCCAGAACTGCAAGATGAGACTTTGCGGCACCAGCAAGAATGTGACCACAGTACTCCCCACACTATCGGATCTGTACTTTGTATAGTACAAGTAGCTGTCCCGGTGTAAAGTTCTGTCGAACGACAAGCTTTCCTGCTGCTGCTCGTGCTCCGCACTCAATGTACCGACCAAGTTGGGGTTCTTGGAGATCGCCAAGCTTAACAACCGAAGCCGGTCACTGTATTTTGAGGATACATTCTGGAAAATAGGAACCAAGGTGAAAGGACTTCTTTTAGCGGTAAACAGACACGTCCACGTTTTGGTGGCGTTTTAATTTAAAAGATTTTCATTGCCTCATGCCCAGACTGCCTGAAGTAATTCAAACAAACAAACAAACAAAAAAATCATTTAAACGTTGCAAAATGGCTTCTCTTTCTGACTGTACTTCATCTCTACTAGTTCGAAAACATTTGCATACCCATAGATACCGGGCCCGTCGACAACTACTTGGAGAGATAAAACTGGAGCTGGACCCTAAGTTAAATGCCTTAATAAGTCTGTCCCAGGAGGGAGATCCCCCGGACATAGAAGGAAGCGCTGGTTGAATGTCGTGAAGCAGGACATGAGAGTCAATGGTCTTACCACAGAGCATGTCAAAGACCGTGCAAAGTGGGGTAGATGGATCAGGAAGGCAGACCCTGATATACGTCGGGAAGAATGCCAGGAAGAAAAAGAAGAATAAGACTCCTTATTATGAAAAGTTGTTTTAGTATTACTTAATGTTAATTGTTGTTAATTTTTTATTAAAAGATACTTTTAATTATGAAATGTTATTTACTTGTATTTACTTATACTTTTAATATTGTACGGTTGCATTATTGTAGCTCTTTCTGGTAAGATAAGTCTTAAATAGAATATAGGTTCAATCAAACTTCAGAAGAAACTCAACTAACTAACTGATACAGTAATAGGCCCTAGGATTTTGGTTCGTACACAAAATATAATACAACGTGTCCAAAACGCCTGCGCGCGTTACTGTTTTGATATTCCTCCCCGCACGCATGTTACGCCCTACCTCAACAATGCTGGGATGATGAAAATGGAATATCGTAGGCAACTGCATCTAGTACCTAATTATTTATTTTCTAAAGTGAGTTGGTCGAGTGATTGCAACAGGTCATATTCAACAAGGGCCTCATCTTACTTGATGTTGATACCGAGTCATCATTCCGCTGCGTTCCGTGCATGTTTTAAATACGCTGCCGCCAAAGTCTGGAACGATATTCCACCGCCACTGAAGAACCTAAAATCAATTAATAATTTTAAAGAGAAGTATAAGCAAATTCTTCTCACAAAGCAGAAACAAAATGCGTAAACAGCATTTGTACCAACTTCTTTTATTTTATTATACATCCTTTGTTATGTAGACAATAAGCAGAATAAACTAGTTTACGCATTTATTTATTTGTTTAGTGTGAATAATTCATTAATATTAATATATTAGCATAATTTTATTTGAAAATATTACTGAATTTTTTAAAATGTAAAATTATTAAAATTTGTGGGTATTATTAGATAAAAAAATTACAATGCTGTTGGATCTCAACGAACGGTCATTATGCACCTTTCAGTTTTCATTTTCAATAAAAAAATAAGAATTGATACTAATTACTTAAACTGATTTATAATCTAATGACTTTTAGTTTAGTCCACACCACAAAATCACTTTCAGTTTACCAATTTGTTTTGGTTTTTATGAGGCAATAACAACAAAGATTTCACTAGTTGTTTTACATACACACGACACATAAATTGTTCGTTCATATAATGAAACTAAACAATTGATTAATATCGTTCACGATCACAAGCGATAACAGAATTCAAGACGTTGTGTAAAGACTAAAATCTTTTATACGGTTAGCTTCAGACGTGTTTGGACGCTAATATGCAATGAAATCATTTTCGTTCTTTACATATTAATAACTGAGTTAAGAATCTCATTAAAGAATGCTTAAAATTATATATATTAAAAAAAACTTACAATTGATTTAGACTAGACTTTTAAAAATGTTTATTAAAAGTTTATTAATAGTTTTACAAACATGTATTGACTTTAAATGCGGCCATCTGTTAGTACAGACTTATTCTTAATATGTTATATACCAAATACATTATATACCAAATACCAATTATATACCAAAACATAACTTATATACTTATATACATAATTTATATTTCTAATATAAATTTACGTTTTCGCCAAGACTACGCGACGACATATTATGTTATATATTATTATAGACTCTATTCTTACACTTTGTCAACTGACTTTTCAATTCAATGATCTCGGTGGACGCTGGCTGAGTGATCTACCTTTTTGTGTATGTTTTTTTTATATTGTTTTATTATTATTATTATTTTGTTTTTTGTTTTGTTTCTTTTTTTACCATGTACCTAAGCAGTGTCTGGCATAAATAAGTAATAATAAATAAGTTTCTGAATTTGAATTTGAATTTGATTTTCGAAGTGGTCGTTAGACGAAAGAAGTTTGGGAACCTCTGTCGTAAACTGTAAAAATAATATTTTCATGGCCAGGAACATAAGAAATATAACTATTATTTTTACAGTTTTATAACAGCTAGTTATTTAGTAAACGCAGTGGAGTAGCGAGCTTAACTCGCGCCTGGGGCCCAATACAGTTTTAGCGCCCCCCAATTTGAAAACAATACTATATATAAAAATAGGATAAAAATAGGAACAATATTTAACCGCCCCGTTGGTCGAGTGGTTAGCGCAGACGCCTAACGTGTCACGACGCAATGGGGCTCGGGTTCGATTCCCGGCGGAGACAGGCATTTATGTGATGAGCATAGATGTCTGTTTCTGGGTTTGGTCGTTTATTAAATATATTCTCAGTATTTATATGTGTATTTCTATGTATTTGTATCGTTGTCTAACACCCTTAACACAAGCAAATAATTTGCTTACTTAGGGGTTAGATCAATGTGTGTAATTTGTCCTGATATTATTATTATTATTATTAATATTATATGTAAAAATAGGATAGCCAAACTAGGCGTTTTTGCCTTTTCCTAGAAACAACAAAACGCTGTATTTTTTGTGTGCCCGAGATACTACTACTATTGCTACTGCAATAGGTATATTAAAACATAGACGATCTTTTAGTGGTTCTTTCCTGAATAATAGGGTTATTACTTAGATTTCGTTGTCTGTTTGTCTGTTTCAAGGTTATATCTCATGAACCGTGAAAGCTAGATAGTTGAAATTTACACCGGTGATGTATATTTGTTGCTGCTATAGGAAATTTGAAATTAAAAAAAAAAGGACAATTTAAAAGTTTTAGGAACTTATGAACAATGTAATAAAAAAATAAGTTAGAATTTTGAAAATGGAATACTTGTTATTGTTTTTAAGGTTTGCGGACAAATTGAAAATTGTATGCATGAATATAACGCCAGAAAATTTTCGAACAATGATATTTTATGATTTTCGATAACATTTAAAGCAACATGAAAGTTATGATAGACGTCGATTGTCACGATTCACGATGAAGCCCTATGTTGTGCCATTGTTTACAATTGGTTTAATGATTTTAAATGTAGTCATGCTAATCCCACCAATGATTTGTGCGAGGGGCAGCCTTCTACGGCGACGACGACGATAACAGCTATGCCTGGACTGTGGTAAGAATAATTATTTTAAGATGTTGTTTTATAGACGAGTGTGACATTAAGGAGTATATATATATATATATATATATATATATATAAGGAGTATATATATATATATATATATATATATATATATATATATATATATATATATACTCCTTAATGTCACACTCGTCTATAAAACAACAAAAAAATTACTATCGATATATCATCTATGGGTAGAGCAACGGGAACGTTTCCCGGAGGCCGCAGGTTCGAATATATATATACGTTAAATTGTTTTAAGCTTTCACGGTTTGTATTCATATTTTTATTTTGTAAACTGGACTTAATCGCGTACTATTTTATAGAGTCGAGGTAAATACTTCGATTAAAATAGTATGCGATTAAGTTCCGTTTTCAGAACACGTACTTTATCTAGAAAAACTTTCTGTATTATTAAGACATCTACAAAAATGATTTTAATATTGGTTTTTAACATTTTGCCCTATTTTAATATATTTATAGAAAAATCAACTTTATCCACATAATATGTTTCGAATGATTTTTATTTACTATAGCTAGGATGCTGCAATCTCTGTAGGCGTTACCAATAAACTTATATATTAAAATGTTACGCTTTCGGATGACATGGTTTTTCACGCTCTGTTTTCATAAACACACCGTGGAGATACAATATAGTGTAGTATAGAATAGCAATATAACGTTGTTCGAAATTTTTAACTCTTTTAATTTAGTTTGTATAAAGGAGACTATTTTAAATCTTTGTTTTATTGGATATTTATTTTTATTAATAAACAAAGTTTTTTTATAAAGTTTTATTAATAAACATAATCTAGTTGTACCTAAATATTTTAAATCATAAACTTGTTGTACCTATGTTTGAATATATTTACGATATTTTGAAATTTATAGAAGTAAATACCAACAATTGTATTATCATAGTTGTAGTATGCTCTACTTATGTGTGTACAGTAATACTAGTTGTTACCCACGACTCCGTCCACATGTTTATTGACAAACAATGTTTTTATCTTTCAAAAATATTTAAATTACCCGCAATTTTTTTTTATAAGAAATACTTTATGTTACTTCTAATATGTCTAAAATATTTGTATAAAGTTTGATAATGATCGGTTGAGTAGTTTTCGCGTGAAAGCGTTACAAACAAACTTACATTCACATTTATAATATTAGTAGGATATTATTTTAAGAAATTATTGGTTGTTTTTTCATGTAATTTCAGACCCTTACGAATGTGAGTACGTCATTATTTGAAGTAAGAAGCTTAAAATATATTAATCCGCAACTTTAGGAAATGGGTCCTTTAATTATAATATATATATATATATATATCAGTGTTCTAAGTGGTCTAAGTCAAGTGCACAAAATCCTCAATGAACATTTAGCGGTCAAGAAGTTTTATGCCCAGTGGATACTTCATAATTTGACCGAAGCCCTAAAATCACATTGTGTTTTAGAATCCTGATTAAAGACACCAACTTTTGATGGTACTTGCCAAGGTGTTCGAGTATTTTTTTTTTAAACCGGCCCTCTCAAAGTCGACAAACGTCGAACATTTTAAGTTTATAGTTCCTCCGAATTTCATATTTCTAAGAAACTGGTTACTGTATGAGCTAAATTCTAGGTTTTTTTTAAAGGCCTTCTTGGCATTTTCTGGTATATATTTACTTTAAATATGAATTATGAAATAAAAAGAAACAATGAGTATTAGGGGGCTCTCATACAACAAATTCGATTTTTTGCTTGCTTTTAATAACGGCAACAGGTAGGCGCTTGAAATATTCATAGAATATTTAGTTACATATATACTTTAAAAATAAATAATTAAATAAAAATAAAGTGAATATTATTATTATTACAATGGCACTATAAATAACACACAATATTAACATTATTAAATGTGTTATTATAACAATATAAATATCCTTTTGGCGCCCCTTTGTGAGCAGCAAATATAATGCAAGAATATCTCATATTAAAAATAAACAAAAACTTTAAAGCCACGAATCACAAGCCTTTAATACGTCACTAGGTTAGTAGGTACTCGCCTACAACATTTTAAAAAAAACTCTTGCAATTTTGTTATTTAAGTACTTAAAAAATAAAATTTAAGCACTTAAAGCACTAAAAAATAATGTTATTAACGATTATAGGTCATTTTATTAACTAATAAGTTTAGAAAATAGAAAATGTACTTTTTTAGAGTAGAAAAAAATATTGCATAAACATTGACTTCCTACTCAAATATCAAAAATATTTTCTGTAAAATCGAAACTGACATTGACCTAGGAGTGCAGTAAAACAAGATAAAGCGCTATCACTAGTCGTCAATTTACCTTTCATCGGAGAGGTGGTCACGAGACGAGCTCCCGCTCGAATCCCGCGCGAAAACTTTAACAACTGAATTGATGCAAATTATATGATATATGAAAAGATAAAATATATACTACTAATTAAAAACTCCATTTTTTGTGTTTACTGTGTATTAAAAAGTATATTTAAATCAAAGACTTTTACATATTTCTCTTGGTGACTGACCACGTTTTTCTTCTGAGGTAAGTAATAATTTAATATTCTCTAATTCAAAACCGTTACTTAAATAAATATATATGTGCTTTAAATATAAACATTAAAAAATATATCGTCAAGTGTTTGTTTGATTCAGTAGGAAGTCAATGTTTATGCAATATTTTTTTTTTACTCTAAAAAAGTATATTTTCTATTTTACCTATAATCGTTAATAACTTTATTTTTTAAGTGTTTTATGTGCTTAAATTGTATTTTTTAAGTCCTTAAATAACAAGATTGACTTATAAAAAATATATATTTCAGGTTTTTTAAAATTGTTGTAGCCGAGTATTATCCTAGTGACGTATTAAAACCTTGTGATTCGTGGTTTTAAGGTTTATTGTTTATTTTTAACCCCCGACTAAAAAGAGGGGTGTTATAAGTTTGACCTGTTGATCTGTGTATCTGTGTATCTGTCTGTGGCAAATTTGCGGCCAAACGCGTGGACGGATTTGAATGCGGTTTTTTTGAACCGAAAGCTATTCTCGTCGAGATGGTTCTTATTCATGTTTGGTCGAAATAGAAATAGTCGTCTCCAAGATATTGACGTTTTATTCGGGCGGGGGAGGGGTTCTTATGCAATAATTAGCTGTTTTCAGCGGCTTCGCCCGCGCTATATAGAAAAAAGCCTTGTTATGAAGGCCAAAAGGTTTTTACAGTTTACTTACTCAGGTAAAGTACTTTATTTGGGATAGCTGTTGCTCATGTCTGCGTCCACGTAGACTGTAAGAATATATTTATATGGCTTATGATCTTAGTCATAAAGAATCACGGGCAACAGCTAGTGATAATTCCTTCATCATAGTGTTATTAGTGATTGCAAATCATTTTAACTTTAAATGTTTATATTTATTAATATTCGTATATATGAAATTTACCTATCTACCTACCCATATGAAAAAGTCTTGAATCATGTTACGTAATACATTTATAATTTATTACATTGTCGAAACTTTCACGCCGATCCTTACTTTATTAAATATAAAATATATTTATTTCTCGTATTAATAATATAACCTTTGTACATCAGAGGGATAATATAGGATTCTAAAAGTCCTGTAGTTTCTGAGCTTATTCAATTCAAACAAATAAACAAAGCTTTTCTCTTTATAATATTAGGATAGATTAATAGAAATACTTAAACAATTGAATATTTTGTGTGTCTGTAGGTTCATTTAGTACAATTCAGAGACCAGTGGTAACATAACTTTAAAAAGCAGAAAAAAAAAAAAAAATTAAAAAACCCCCGAAACAAAAAGACCTCTAAAAAGAACAAAATTAATACTATTATGTACTTATTGAAGTCGTTGCGTGGGGGACCGCTTAATAAAGGAAGAAATTAAAATGCAAGTAAGTTACCAAGGCAAATAGAGAAATTACGATATTGAATCGTATAGTCGTCCTCAATGATTAACTTCATTAAATGGACACCATCGTCAACGTACGTACAACGGTCCCCCGATGCAACGGTTTTAATAATTACATAATAATATTATTTTTGTTCTTTTTAGAGGTCTTTTTGTATAGGGGGTCTTTTAATTTCTTATTTATTAATATGAGAAATTCTTGCATTATATTTGCTACTCACAAAGGGGCGCCAAAAGGATATTTATATTTTTAAAATAACACATTTAGTGACATTGTAATAATAATATATTTACTTTATTTTTATTTAATTATTTATTTTTAAAGTATATATGTAACTAAATATTCTATGAATATTTCAAGCGCCTATCTGTTGCCGTTATTAAATGCAAGCAAAAAATCGATTTTTTTGTATGGGAGCCCCCTAATACTCATTGTTTCTTTTTATTTCATTAATCATATTGAAAGTGAATATACAGAAAGTGCCAATAAGGCAAGTGGACTTAAGTATGTCAACAGATATTCCCCAAACTTTTATAACTACAACTATTAACTAGACTAGATCTTTGGGAAATATCTGTATCTGTTCGTAATTTAAATTGTTGCGCCGGACTTACCAATAATATTTAATAACTGTTTGTATATATTTAGATATATACCACATATTTCCTGATTGATATGAAATGATGATGAAGATAAGTAAAATAACTAAGTTCCATAAAATCGGTAAATTCTTTAAGGTAAATAGTATACGTTTTTATATTAAGCACCCAAATTAAGTCTTAAGTTTATCATTAAATAAATTTATATTATATATTAAAAAAAATATAAAAAAATCCTATACAGGAATACATTAATGAATGGCCTGGCATATTAATCTAACTACTAGTTAAGTAATACTAAAAACTAGTTATCTCTGGAATTAGTTTCTCGTTGTGGATCAATTTTGTTTTATCAACCGGCAGCATCACACCGATCGATTAGGACACTCATAGTTTTAACATTAAGTTGGAAAGTGCCTTTACAGAAGGGCTTATTTCGATAAATCTGGTATCGAAATATATATATTTATATTGACCTTATTTACATTATCATATAATTGTGATACATATTCCACTTCTACCTCTGGTTATTGACGGTTCCAGATTAAAAAAACACAATTTTATTATATTTTGCCCATTATTCTCACGAATTACGAATTATTTTTTGCTTTTTAGTTCGATTCATTTTTAAAGCGTGTTTTTATAGTTTTTTTTAACTATATTTATTTTATGCTTTTTATACTTCTGTATCAAATTCGATATATTTCTCATATATTTTTTGAGTAATATAATAGAATGAAATAAAATTTCATATGAAAAATATATTATATATTTATATAAATAAAGAATGAAAAATAAACCGATACGGGCAGGGATTCGAACCCGCGACTACTGATGATGAAAAATGAAAAATAATAAACGGGTTCGAATCCCTGCCCGTATCGGTTTATTTTTCATTCGTTATTTATATAAATTTAAATAAGCTTAACATGGCTATACATGTTTAAAGATATTTTCAAACATTAATTTCGGTAGTGGCATCTTTTCAATGTTTATCTATAATGCAAAGTTAGAAACATTGGTTAGGATTTTCGAAAGAAACCTAATAGATGTCGCCACCGTCCCGATAAAGACGATTACATATAAAATGCTTTTTTTTTTTTTTTTTATATGATCTAGGGCAATGCTTAACTACATTCCACCTGATGGTAAGTGGAATGTAGTCTTAGATGGTAAGTCGCATTGCCCTAGCAACCTATTCACTCTTCTCTTGAAGACACCCACATTATATTTGGCCGGAAATACCGACGCAGGCAAATTGTTCCAGTCCTTCGCTGTACGCACTAAAAATGAGGAAGCAAAGCGCTTCGTTCGGACAGGTGGAATGTCCACAACAAAAGGATGGATACCTGCCGTGCGTCGGGACGTCCGGTGATGGAAGGGGGACGGGGGAATTAACTCGTGTAATTCCTGCGCACACTCACCAAAATGTATCCTATAGAATACTGAGAGGCTAGCAATTTTACGCCTGTGTTCAAGGCTTTGGAGGTCGGCTTCGACCAATTCGGGATCGCCTATAAGCCTCTTTTCTCGCCTCTCAATTGAGTCCAGAACCGCAAGATGAGACTTTGCGGCACCAGCAAATATGTGTCCACAGTACTCTACACACGACCGGATCTGTGCTTTGTATAAAACAAGAAGCTGTCCCGGTGTAAAGTACTGTCGAACCTTCGCAAGAACGGCAAGCTTTGCTGCTGCTGCTCTTGCTCTGGACTCAATGAACCAACCAAAGTTGAGGTTCGAGGAAATCTCTGAGCCTAACAACTGAAGCCGGTCACTGTATTCCAAGGATACATTCTGGAAAGTAGGAGCCAAGGTGAAAGGGCTCCTTTTGGCGGTGAATAGACACGTCTGCGTTTTGGTGGCGTTGAACTTGACAAGATTGGCATTGCTCCATGCGGAGACTGCCTGAAGTTTGTCATTCAAACGTTGCACCATGGCTTCTCTTTCAGACTGTACTTGATCTCGACTAGCCCGAGTACGCGGCAGATATCTTTCTACAACTGTGCTGTAGACGATAGCATACCCATAGATACCGGGCTTCAACAGATCATTAATGTGCAGCAGAAACAGAGTTGCAGAAAGAACGGACCCCTGAGGCACTCCGGCATTTATTGTCAAGGGTTCCGAGGAACACCCGTCGACAACTACTCGGAGAGATCTGTGGCTCAGAAAGTCCGTTACCCAGCCGATCAGACTAGGAGATATACCGTACGCTGAAATCTTGCATATAAGGCTCGCATGCCAGACCCTGTCAAATGCCCTCGAGACGTCCAGAGAGACGGCGACCGCTTCTCCGTTCTTCTCGATGGCCTCGCCTAAAATGTGAGTAGCATACACTAGGAGGTCCCCAGTAGACCTATTACGGCTAAACCCGTACTGTCGGTCACTGAGGAGATCGTTACCTTCTAGGTATGCTAGTAGGCGCGAGTTCAATACACGCTCCATAATCTTGCAGAGTATGGAGGTGATTGAAATCGGTCTGTAATTGACAGGGTCGGCACGGCTGCCTTTTTTGGGCACGGGTTGCACATTAGCAAGCTTCCAGGATTTCGGCACTATTCCAGTCATGAAAGAGAAGCGATACAGACGTGTCAGTACAGGAGACAACTCAGCTGCGCATGTCTTGAGTAGAATGGCTGGTATACCATCAGGACCACTGGCTTTATTCACATCTAAACGACAATGTTCTCCATACCTCTTTGTTAGTGATGCGGATTTCAGGCATCGAAATACCGCAGTGAGGAAGATGTGCTGGAGAAGCATTGCCAGTGTCTAGATGCGAATTATCAGCAAACAGAGAAGCAAGTACATTCGCTTTCTCTGTTGCTGTGTGGGCCAGGGATCCATCCGGCTTCAGCAGAGCAGGCAGTGAGGGTTGACAGAAATTCGACTCGATCGCTTTCGCAAGAGACCAGAAAGATCGACTGCCAGTTGGTCTGACAGAGAGCTTTTCGCCATTCTTAGCGATTCGATCGAGACAAGCCTTCCGCAATGCCTTTTTGAAGGACTTGGCAGCTTGGTTAAAGGCTCTCTTCTTCAAACTTACATCCGGAGTTTTGCGGGTTCGAGCATCAGCCCAAATGAGATATGCCGAATGTTTTCGGTCTTGAGCATGACCACATTCGGCATTAAACCATGGGCGAGCTTTGCCACAGATGGGTACGTCAGCAAAAGGAATTAAATACTCCATTGCCTGATGCACCACATCGGTTATAGCATCCGCGCAACTCGACGGATCCAAAGAAGAGAAGCAGACCTGCCGCCAAGGATAAGACGCAAAAAAGTGTCGCATCTCATCCCAATCTGCTGACTTGTATTTCCATACTCGCCTAACACCATGAGGTTCGAAAGCTGGTGGGGAATATGTAAACACAGATTTCACCAGACAGTGATCGGAGGTTCCCAAGGGGGAGGTAACCTCTACACGATACCTGTCCGGATCAGTTGTCAGCAGAAGGTCCAGGCAATTGGCTGTATGGCCTACCACATCTGGTACCCTTGTCGCTTGCTTCACCAGCTGAAAGAGGTCCAAGGACAACGCAAATTTCCGCGCTTCTCTTCCAGCATGGTCGGTCATCTGGTACGGGAACAGCCAGTCCTGATGACAGGCATTAAAGTCCCCCAGAAAGACGAGCTGCGCCGAAGGGTACTGATACAGAGCCATATCTGCAGCCTCACTGAGCTTAATTCACCGAGACGGACAGCGATACGGTAGCTCAGTTGGTAGAGCGACGGGACGGTTTCCCAGTAGTCGCGGGTTCGAATCCCTGCCCGTATTGGTTTATTTTTCATTCTTTATTTATATAAATTTAAATAAGCTTAACATTTAAAGATATTTTCAAACATATATTATATATAATTTTATTAAATAATTAAAAAAATACTAATTGTCGGCGACAATTAATAGTAGTAATGTTAAATTCATACATAATTCATTATTTAATTATTTTTTATATAACACATTATAAAATCAGATTAACTTCAGAAAAATTATAAACATATGTCACGCTCGCTATCGAGCATTCTTTTGTGCATTATTAAGAAAGAGAGAGATAGCATTCGAAGGCTATCTCATTCCAGAATGATATAAACCCCCCCTCCCCCTTCCGAGAAATGTAAAGTGAATGTAATGTAATAATAATAGATTAATCGTGGAGTATATAACGGGTTGAGCATAATATTGCATAACACCCCATAGGTGTGAAGAATAATTCATAAGATAAAAGACTTTGAAATTGTTTAAAAATGTGTAAAATTTCTTATATTTTTATTATATTATCGTTTATAATTTTTTACTTTGTGTATTGATTAAGGATTGTTATATATTAACGTAAAGGGAATCGAATTCCCCTTTTTTTGTTGTTATTGTTATTTACGTGTGTAAAAGAGTAATAAAGATATGTTAAACTTAGTCACGACGGCATAGTGAAAAATAAACGAAAAACGCGTTACTATTCAACTGCTCTCTTTACGGTAAATCCGGCTGCCTATAACCCGCTAGTATGGGGCTATGCGGCACATTCGCTCGGATCGCCACAGCAAGATTCAAGAAAGGGAATAATCGTAGCAGAGCCCTAAATAGTAATGGTGTTATGGGATTATCGTAGAAGAGCCCTATTAACGTTACGGGAGGATCGTAGAAGAGCCCGATCAAAGCTACTCGTGACTGGGTCGAATATAGCGACCCCAGCGTAACGCCGCTCCGGTCTTTTCAGACCGCAGACCCCGACCGCGATACTAATTACGAAGCGTGTTAAAAACGGTTAGGTGACGGTTAGGTTGCTGTTTGTATATATTCAATATTGTATCATCGCACAAAAAGGAGACTTCGAGAATACGATATGCTGCTTCATGTGTTCTATCTCATTCTTTCGCATGTGCAAGGAGCACGTTACGGATATGTTATATGATATGTGTCTCTTTTTACTTGAAATTCGCTTACCGAGGAATTGATTAAATTATTGCATTGTCATCGGTCTGTGATAGGTGTGCAAAGTTTCAAATTAATCCGATCCTGGAATCTCGCGAAATTCAAGCTCAAAGATTCCTTTACAAAGCGTGTTAATAAGTTCCTTCTACGTAGAAATAAAACTATAGAAGATATTTAATTCGACGGATATATACGAAGAAATTCTAACCTATTGTTATCTGAACAAGACACGATGTGTTATTAACTGGGATTTTTTAATTAAATAATAGTCACAATAGATAAAATATGTCCTACTGCGTCCTATGCGTTGAGATTGAGCTTGCGTTGCGAGGTAATTAGGTTCCCATACAACAAATTCGATTTTTTGCTTGCATTTAATAACGGCAACAGATAGGCGCTTGAAATATTCATAGAATATTTAGTTACATATATACTTTTTTAAAATGAGTTTCGTCTGTATTAATTAGTGTGTTACGAGTATTTTCAAAATCTGTAAATGTTGTAACCGCATGATTGTTGGAGATGTAAAATTATCAAGTTGTGATCCGTGACTGTTGTATTGAGAACCGCAACAAGAACCTTATACCCATTTCTTTCTGACTTTAACATAATATGGTCCAAACAACTATCCTCTCGTGTAGGCATGGTATGACCTGGCATCAAGCCAGGAGAATGTAACATATTGAGATAGTTGAGTCTATTGTTACGCTCGTAAGAATACTCATAAATTAAGTAATCAAGTCAATGTTAATGTCACCCAAAATAAAGATATTCCTATGATGCTTATGAACCTCTAATTGTGTGTTTGAGCTATCAACGAATCTAGAAGCATTTGTTTACGAAGGTGAACGGTAAATACCAAAAATACAAAAGCTAGGGGTCATTATTAAGACTCCCGTAGCTTCACTAAGATGAAGTTCGCTAATTTTTGCCTCACATGATTTGTTACGGAATTAATTTGTTCGCTAATTTTTGTTACGGAATTCTTCATTTTGTGCAATCAGTAAAGAGATTGACTTCTCAATGTTTAATATCAGATAATTATCAAATTGTACAAATATTATACATAGGTTTTATTAAAAGTGCCACCACTACCTCTATAATCTATGCTTACTAGATTAAGTCACAAATAGTCACAAAAAAACATGAAAAACAAATGCTGGCAACACTGTGGTGATTTACATAAACTATTAATTTGACAGAATTTACATAAACTATTAATTTGACAGAGTGAATAGGCTGCTAGGGTAATGCGCCTTACCACCTTAGACTGCATTCCACTTACCATCAGGTGGAATGTAGTCAAGCATTGCCCTAGATTATATAAAAAAAAAAAAAAAAAGAATACTTCTTAGATCAAATATTTCACTTCATTAAACATAAACAAGTATTACTTGTTTATGTTTAATGAAGTGAAATGAAAGATGGGAAATTATGTTTGCTGAAATGAAAATAAATCTTTCAATACTATTAAATTGATCAGATTACAAAAAACTGTTCTAATGATATTTGCATTTTGACATATTATAATTTTCATAGCCAACATTCAGAAATTTTTGAAAAAAAAGACAAACAATAAACAATAAAATGAATGAAAATAATAAAAATAATAACAAAAGTTTTAATGACTAAAGTGTAATTTTTTAGCATCACCAATAATTTTTTGAAAGTCTGGTGAAAATTTTGTGGTTGAAATTTTTAGCACTGCTTTTAAATGTTCATCACTAATATAGGATCTGATCGACTTTTTATTAAAATTCATTAATGAAAATGTTTGCTCACAAATGTACGTTGATCGAAAAATAAAATAATAAACTTTTTAAATAAGAAAATTTATCAAAGGCCAAAGATTTATAAAAGGAGCGCATTTCTTCACTTCTATATTTTAAATTATTATTGCAATATAAATCTATGATTTCAGTTGAAATTCACTTGGTATTTTTCAATGTCTACAGAAAATGGTTTATGCGCAATCGACAACAGATTTTATATTTTACCTCTCCTCTACTTTACCTTACCTCTTTTAATTATTCTAAATACTCTTCGCTTAATTTAGTAATGATATCTAAATATTGAGTCGATTTATTTGTGGATATATTCAAAGTTTTTACTATTGGGAAATGATCTAATGGTTCTTGTGATAGTTGTTTCTTAAATAAATTAAGTTTTAACTGAAATGCTTTTACATTCGTAAATAAGTTGTATCCATATTTATTATTTCCCTGCAACGCTTCGTTGAGGACATTTAAATGTGTAATTATATCAAGTGCAAAAGCAAAAGCACAAAACAAATTATGGTCTTTAAGTTCTGGAAAATCGGATGTGTTTTTCATCTCTAAAAAAACATTTATTTTATTTTTCAATTCCCATATCAGACGCAGAACCTTTCCCAAGCTTAGCCAACGAATGTGGCTGTGATTAAAGCCATCTGTATACTCGGAATCGAGGTCCTGGAGAAAGCTAGTAAAATGTCTATGATTCAAACCCCTTGAAAGAATAAAATTAACTAACTTAACAATACGGGATGTAACATGTTTAATCTGTAACACGTTTTTACATAAAGCCTGCTGATGTAAAATACAGTGAATTGTAATAAGTTCTTTATCACTTTCCTTACTAACTTTGTCCTTAATTTTATTCAGAAATCCCGAATGTTTGCCGATTAAACTTGGTGCTACATAAACAGTCACACTCACGAGTTTATTCAATGGTAATTTATATTTGATTAAGAAGTTCTCTACTTGTTCAAAAATATCATTTCCAATTATTTGATCCTTCATAGATTCCATTGATAAAAGTTCTTCGATTAAGTCAATGAGGGGTAGATGCTCTTATAAAAATTAATAATTGAGCTGTATTCTAAGATCTGTATTCTCATCGAGAGTTATTGAAAACCATATTGTCGTTTGTAGTTTTGCCAATAGTTGCATATTCGGATCATCACCAATACATTCAATTCTACGTGTTATTGTCCGTCGAGATAAACTTACATTCTTACTTAAACGTAATTTATTTTTTATACTCGGACTTACAATATCAGCAGCTGCAATCCTGCATTCCTTAATATATTCACCATCAGAAAATGGTTTATTTTTCTTTGCAATGATATGGGCAATCACATAACTCGCTTTTGTAGCATCTTCTTCTTCCTTAGTGGATGACTAAAAATGTATTTTGTGTAAATGTATTTTGTTGCAAGAATAAATTCTAAACAATATTATCTGCTGCTTTCGATCGACCTTCTCAATTTAATTCTGAGTTATATTCTTTATGTTTGGAATTGAAATGCCTTTTAATATTATATTCTTTTATCATAGCAACACTATCGTGGCAGATAAGACAAATTGATTTATTGCTAACTTTAGTAAAAAAGCATTTTGTTTTCCATTCTTTGTTGAAAACAAGGATTCCACATCGACTTTTCTTCTCTTATTCATTTTGGATATTTTAATTGTTTTTGTTGTTGTTGATTATCTGTGGATGTTTTATTTATTGTATATTTATACGTTGTCAGTTGTCGTTGACGGCAACGTTCTCCGAAACGTCAAGAAACTTTGCTCTCGGCAACGTTGCCGAGTATCACTGAAAACGACAACATCGGTCGCAACGGATTCACATCAAATATGGTGGGGATATTTATGACAATTGAAAATGTTCCATATTGTTTGCATGCATAAAATTGTGCGATTATTATACATACTATAATTATTCAATTATCAAAATTATATTTTCGAGTAAGAGATGCTGAAAAGAACGTTTGTCCGGGAGAAAGTTTTGGCTCCCACCAGCCCTGATAATGTGTATACTGTATAAGTATTGTTTGATATTTTATCTAAAAAAATGTATGCATCAATTTATGTTAGACAAAAAGTAATATTTGTGTTTTTAATAAAAATATATACAATGCTTCACGGGCCAGACAAAATTCTACAGCGGGCCGCCATTTGCCCCGGTCTGCTTTATAAAGATTTTTTAAGCCCACTCAAATGTCTATTATAGTTACAGTCATATCGATCATTTCTTGTTACGATGTTTACGGAAGATCCATACATATAATCAAATTGTCACCGATCCATTCCTGTACATGGAATTAAAAAAAAAATCATAGGGGCTTTGTAAGAGCAAGAGAACCCAAAACAATAGTTTTAGTTTGTCTGTTTGTCTGTATGTCTGTATGTTTGTGCACGCTAATCTCAGAAACAGCTTAACCAAATTGAATGCTGTTTTCAGGAATATATTATCATAGTCTTCACTTAACATTTAGTGTTTATTTCATCTATAAATCGGTTAAGAAATAATAAAGTTATGACAATTTATGTCAATGACGGCACCATGCAAATCTTATTATATACATGAAATAAATCTGTAGAAGAGGAGTTTTTGTGCATTAAAAATAAAAAAAAAACTATACCAAGATGTGAAGTGATAACTAAAAGCACTAGCATTTTTAAAATCTTTGTCTGTTTATCTGTTTGTCTTTTATGTTACATGTGCACACAACACGATAAAAAAAATATTTTCAAAAATTCATACAGGGAGAACATTATATAAGCAAGAGAACTCAAAACAATGTTTTTCATATTTTCTGTTCGTCTGTATGTCTGTATGTTTGTGCACGCTAATCTCAGAAACGGGTTAATCGATTTTGATGCAGTTTTCGGGAATAATGTCATGGGATTAATTTTACTTGTTTGTTTTTTTTTTAACAATCGGTTAACAAATAAAGAAGTTAATAATCTTTTATTTTCGTACCATTTTGAAGGTTTATAGTTTTTACATACAAAGGGTTCGTTTTATCAAAATTGAAATCTACGCGTACGAAGTCGCAGGCACAGCTAGTCGTAAATAAAATTAAAACAAAGTAAGTTTTCTCTACTGAATTTGAAATATTCTCTCTCGGTCACATTCTTTCTTTTTTACGTAAAATAAATAACACTTAGCGATACTAGTTATAATGATATAACAAGCATTTTATTGTAAGTTCCTGATTTAAAGTGCAAATGCTGTTTGAAGTTCAAGCTAAAACTTTACAGGCTAAAATCTTATCAAAAGAAATATCTAAAAATGCTTTTACTGAGAAGCATGCACGCGTATCAAGTGTCATATTAACATAGAACTGAGAACTTAATACAATTATGTAGGAACCGTAAAAGACTAAATGCAGAATGGATGGATTTACTCCATGAAACTTTAATAAAATAATTGACTTAAGGACATGTACTCTTCGTCACTACAATACTTGCATCAATATATTTTTATTCCTTGTGTACCTTGTTCATATTTAAATAAATAAAAAAAGTTGTTAAAATATTTAGTACAAACTGTTGTAAGTTCGTTGCGATCAGCTAACTCTTATATATATTCTAAACGCTAAATACTCATTTAGAGCATTTTTAATTTATTTCCTCTTCCTGTTTGCTAATAACGTTCAGAGTATAATATTACTTAAAGCATTGTGGAAACTTGACAAGAGCTGAAAAATTGTTTTATGAAGAAAGATTTTTTTTATTTTTAGTACCGTCAACAACTCTAAAACTGCCATGTTGCCGGTAGATTATACAAATTACGTAATGGCTAAAACTTCTCTATGGACTCACGTTTGGACAGTAGCTTCATGTCTTGGTAGGCATACGTAAACACTATAGAGTTATATAAATACATAATATAATTTAAAATAGTTTAAAACCAGTGACAATACGGTATTAATATATTGAGCACGAGGTCTACAGTACAGTTTGGATAAGAGTGCGATAATACTGTATAGACATAGACTTAAGAGTTAGCTGATCGCAACGAACTTTCAACACTTTGTACTAAATATTTTAACAACTTTTTTTATTGATTTTTTTTCTCTCTTTTCTCTATTTAAGTCAAAATTTTAACTATATTTTATCTTCTACCCCATTTATCGCGGAATGTGTTCCAAAGAGCTATTTTAATTTTATTCCTGTTATCGATTTCCACTGAACCCCACCGCCTGCAATAACATGCCATGCAATCAAAAAGTGTGGTTTTCAAAGAACTTACTATCATGAACCACCAAGATGTGGAATTAACTTATTTCGGCGGTGTTTCCAAATCTATACGACCTAGGTGCCAAGGCTGGCGAAAATGTACATAGTCTGATACTGGAAGAATCCGTAAACCAGCCAGCTTACTCTCCTGTAGATAATAAAGGAGTGTGGGCATGTTATGTGGCATCGTCTGGCATCTTGCCGACAACTGCCATTGAGGTTATGTAGACGAGATGGCCTTTGTCTAAGAGTCGCAATCATGCAACGATTGGTACGATGATTCCGTGGCGGTGTTGATACCTGCATTGTTTGCAATTACATACATTATATATGTTGTACATTTCATGTAAATCAAAACTGCCCTTATTACCATTTTAATAAAATGGACATCATAGAAGATATCATACATTTATAAAGCAAAGGCATATCGCAAATATTAGATACAAAGACATCCTGTAGTATAAACTAATAATAAAATTATTAATTAGCCTGACAGCCATTTCGACTGATTGTCAAGCGAGTGAGGTCTGTTGAGTTGATAAATTAAACTGTTTGATAAAAAAAATTAAAGAGTTTCAATCCCGAATTGAGCCTGCTCGACTAATGTAAGCGAAAAGCCCGCTCCAGTTTAACTCAATGCAAACCATTGAAAATCATTTTTAGTTGAATTTCCATCAAAAATGTTTTTTGATTATAAACACTTACCTGAACCACAGCAATCGATTAAAAAAAACAAATTTGTTACCCCCCGCCCCATCAGGGCGGGTGTTCCCCAGGGTTCAGTTCTCTCGCCCATTCTCTACTCCATCTACGCTAGCGATATTCCTAGGCCGCGATCTAAAGTGCACCTTGCCATGTACGCGGACGATACCGCGCTTTACACGTCCTCTAAGGATCACTGGGAGATATACCAACGTCTCCAATCCGCAGTCGACTCCCTCGAGAGTTGGCTGCGGAAATGGCGGATCGAGGTAAATCCTGAGAAGAGCGTTTCGGTGCTCTTCGAACGGGGCCCCCCAAGGATCCTCCCGCGAATCAAACTCTTTGATAAACCGATACCTTGGAAAGACGAGGCAAAATACCTAGGAGTAACGTTAGATAGAAAGTTAGTTTTCACTGCGCATATTAGGACCGTTCGTAGCAGAGCGGCCTACATATTAGGTCGTTTATATCTGCTGTTAGGCAAGCGGAGTAAAATGTCCCTTCGCAATAAGGTGACACTTTACAAAGCTTGCATACGTTCCGTCATGTCCTATGCGAGTCCCGCTTTTGCGCACGCTAATCTGAAACCCCTTCAGGTGATTCAGAACAGGTTTACACGGATTGCGACCGGGGCGCCGTGGTTCGTACGCAACATCGATCTCTATAGAGATTTAGACCTTCCGACCATCGCTCAGTACTTCAAGGGGCTTTCCCTAAAGTACTTTGAACGTGCTGAGCGACAACCGAACCCACTGGTGGCTGACGCCGCAGAGTATAGACCACGTAAGACTACTTTAGTCAGAAAAAGAAGACCCAAGTCGGTACTCGTTGACCCCGACGACGCGTTCACAGTAGGTAATAACGTGTACGCGTAGGCATAATTGACACCACACAACATACAGACACACACCGTCTGTACCGGTATAGACGAGGTCCCAACTGAGTAAGTGCTCCGTTGCTCCGGCGTTCTGCCGTCGGAGGACGCTAGTGTCCAAATGTCCTTAGCTTCCCTCCTGACTAACGACGCCCCGAGCCGAGGTCCGTGTCTCAATCTGAGACGCCCTCGGGCCGTCGTTCCCCATGGGGGCCCATCTGGCCCCCCCTTGTTAAGGGTGGGTCTCCAGACCTACCCGCTCCCCCGGTGACGCTGTAATAGCCAACAGGGCTAACAGCATAGACAAAAAAAAAAAAAAAAAAAAAACAAATTTGTTATGTAATTACAGAGGAGTTCGATGACATAAAATGTATTTGACCTAACAACACAGAGCTTCGACGAGTCGCTTCGATTCTCCGATATTAGTTTCTAAATAATACCCATGCGAAGCCGAGTTGGGTCACTAGTTATATTATAATAAATAATTACTAAAAATATGTTGTATACAGTGAGAGCTAGTAATTGAATACTTTGAAAATATACAACATAAAACAGATTACAAAGAGCCTAGTACTTGTAGTACAAAGTTTATCTTTATATAATAGTGACATCCAGATGGCGTTTCAATATCCTGGCCTTAGCGTTGGAATAAGTGAAATTTTCCTACGCTACTGTTGCAACAGGCAATTGCCTGGTATATTTAATTATCCCTTACTTGGGGATCCCGCGTCATTTTTCAATCCCTTGTGATGCGGGATTACGGGCGCGGGATCCGCGCGGGACTTGTGGGACTAAAAAGGCCGATGGGGCCTTTTCTGCTGCCAGCTATATTGTCTCCAAAATACGCAGTAGTATGGCAGACGGCACTTTAGATATGTTGTTTCCTTCCCAAATATTTTCAATTAAATAAAGTTTTAAATTTAATAAAGTTTTAAATAATTATCATGGTCTTGAGTTACAAATGGGTTTTGTTTGATTTTTAAATATTTTTCTGTTTTTTTTATTCTGTTTTAATTGAGGTAACGCTCTACGGACATAACGTATTTATTCTCCCACTACAAACCTACTTTTTTTTAGTGTTCAAATTTTTTTACTTTAAAATAAACTGAAACATTTAGAAACATTAATTTATTAATTTAAATACCCAAATGTATCCCGTTAGCTGGAGAATATAATATTAAATCAATGGAAGTAGATCGTTGTGATCGTATGTTGTGATATAAAAATATATATATGTATGCATTATCAGATGGATGATGCCTAAGACAGTTATCCCAAAATTAAGGATAAGAATAAGATTTATTGAACATACAGAGAAAAAAATCACAGTAATATTTACATCGTAAACGGCTACACTAGTAATACACTGTGTCACAGCCATTTACGCCCATTCCGGGACATGGTGCATGTACATTCCAATTGTATACACCCATACAAATAAAATTTGTTAATAAGCAAATGAACTTACTGGAACATAAAATTATAATTGTCGGAAATTCAGTTTTTGGCAATCATATATAATATACAAATACTTATGTATATATAATTATTAGTATTCAATTGATATTATCGTAGTCTGTAAAATTTAAAAACATCGTATTAAAATTATTGACAGAAATGTGTTGTTTGGAAAATTATGTGTGTGTGTGCGTGTGTGTGTGCGTGTGTGTGTGCGTGTGTGTGTGCGTGTGTGTGTGCGTGTGTGTGTGCGTGTGTGTGTGCGTGTGTGCGTGTGTGTGTGCGTGTGTGTGTGCGTGTGTGTGTGTGCGTGTGTGTGTGTGCGTGTGTGTGTGTGCGTGTGCGTGTGTGTGCGTGTGCGTGTGTGTGTGCGTGTGTGTGTGCGTGTGTGTGTGCGTGTGTGTGTGCGTGTGTGTGTGCGTGTGTGTGCGCGTGTGTGTGTGTGTGCGTGTGTGTGCGTGTGTGTGTGCGTTTGTCTGTGCGCGTGTGTGTGTGTGTGTGGTTGTGTGTGCGTGTGTGTGTGCGTGTGTGGGTGCGTATATGTGAGTGTGTGAGTGCGTGGGTGTGTGAGCGTGTGGGTGTGTGAGTGTGTGTGTGTGTGTGAGTGCGTGGGTGTGTGAGCGTGTGGGTGTGTGAGTGTGTGTGTGTGTGGGTGTGTGAGTGTGTGTGTGTGGGTGAGTGTGAGTGCGAGTGCGTATGTGTGTGCGTGTGTGTGTGCGTGTATGTGTGTGCGTGTATGTGTGTGCGTGTATGTGTGTGCGTGTATGTCTGTGCGTGTGTGTGTGTGCGTGTATGTGAGTGTGTGAGTGCGTGTGTGTGAGTGTGTGGGTGTGTGAGTGTGTGGGTTTGTGAGTGTGTGGGTGTGTGAGTGTGTGTATGTGTGTGGGTGTGTGTATGTGTGTGGGTGTGTGAGTGTGTGTGTGTTCTATATCAGTTTTAATGAAAGCCATTGAGTTGACCGTACAATTGTTGGAGGGGGAGGATATACTATCGTTTCTGTAAGAGTTATCAAATGTTGAAGTAAATTTTTCACTAATGCCACTAAAGTAGTCATTAACTATGTTAAGAGATAGTTCAGGATTTACACTTAGCTGTAAAAGTGGATTCGTGGTTAATTCATTGCTTAATGAGGTAACATTTTTAACGACTGTCCATGTGGCCTTGGGGTTATTTCTTGCTGTTTAAAATTCCTCCCTCTCATAAGCTACTTTAACAGATTTTAAGAGATTCCTACAATGGTTTCTATATCTTATAAACGTTAATCTGGTTTCTAAGTTATTAGGACTTTTTTTTGTAAGCGGTCTCGATTTAATAATTCGTCGCTTATTACCACTCGAGAGTGTGACTTTACAATATCAGCTATAATCTTTACCAGAGTATATCCTGGCACTTCAGCGTTGGTCATGGATATAATTAAGGAGAAGTTAAAATTAGTAAGGTCCCTAACACAAGCACTCTCACACTGTTACCTGTTACAGGTTCCTCTTTTTGTGTCACTTTACTACTGCTACATAACATAACAGGAGAGTGGTCCGTGATAGAAGAGTCGATCACCAGTACTATTGAGGGTCTATTTGTTTTCAGCAAGATATGATCAAGACAACTATCATTTCTAGTTGGGAATATATGGAAATTGATGTTCTTCAGTAGCATAAGTTTCAAGATATCACGTCTATTCATTCTAACTAAGAGGATTAGGAAACCAGGGCTTATGGAATATTAGTAGGTTCTCAGTAATTTGGATTTATGATAAGATTCATAACTATTAACATTATATATATGTCAAACTATTTTACTTTATCGACAATAAGGGCAATAAGTTATATGATTTCCATTTTCAGAACCTACATAAAAATGAATCCAAATCATTCTCAATTTTCAATGTGAATTAAAATTCTTCTCTGTAAAATTCCCATTTACAATATCCTATATTGAAAATGAGAATATTTAAAAGTTGCTCTTATCCCCATATTTTGTCGAAATGCGTATAGGAGAGAATTTTGCCAATTTTTAGATAAATAGTATGATGTTATTGATATAGGTAATTATATTGTTGTATTTTTTTACGGCACCCTCGAATAATTAGGACGGTATTATTCTATTACTAACTTAAGTGCAGAAATCAATCTCAACTTTTTAAAACAAAACCATAGTAAGTTTTAACGAATTCTGCTCAACAAAGTAACAGAGAAGCTAATTTTTTTTTACATTTATAATCTTAATATATATAAATTCACACGTCACGTTGTATGTCCGCGGTGGACTCCTAAACTACTTAACCGATTTTAAACAAATTTGCACACCGTGTGCAGTTTGATCCAACTTGAAACATAGGATAACTTACATCTTAATTTTAAGTCGCAATAATATTTTATTGCAAATTATTTCTTTACAATTATTTGTGAATCCAAACAAGTTTAACAGATGGCGTTGTATCTGTTGACTGGATTGAGTTAGTGTTCAACAGATGGCGTAATGTTAAAAGTACAAATGTTTCATATACAATTTAACATCATAACCAACACGCGATGCTGAGAATAAATTATGAGTTAATTTTTAGTGTTAATATAGCCCGCCACGTATTACTTAGACTGAAGTATATATAAACTCATATTATAATGAACATAATACAGTCAAATTATACCTACTTCTTCGTTGTATCTATTTATGTGAGACGGGTCAACCAAAAATATTGTGCACCGATTAGTGCAAAATTAAATTAAAAATTAAATTATTAATAAATTAAAATAACAAATATTATTTTCAAAATTTTAAAACTATCTGAACTACATACCTTATTTATAAATTTGTAATGTACTCATTTGTTACCATCTTGAATAAAATAATAATAATAAAATATAAAATTAAATATCTCAACTGTACGACAATTTTGGTCAATCATGATGTTTGATGATCAATGATGATTATGTTCAAAGACCTTCTCCTTTAAATCCCAATCCGGTGAATTTTTAGACCGGCTTTAACGTTTTCGTCTTCTTTGGTAAATAATAATTTCATTGTTGTAACCACCCTGTTGGTCAAGTAGTGGAGCGCAGACGCCTAACGTAAAGCGGTATAGTGTCGTATAGTATAGCGTGGTGTAGAATATATTCGGCATCAAAATCGAATAGTTCGGCCGAATACGAATTGCGAAAAAGATGACAAATACATCGAATACCGAATACTTACCAAATATTCGGCGCATCACTAATAATTATTATATTACCGTATCAAGGGTTAGGTAATGGTAGTAGAAAATCAGTCATAGAGGTCGCCATGTTCTTTACGAATTGCATCTATTTAAAAAAACATAGCGGTCCACATCATTATTTTTAACCCCCGACCCAGAAAGAGGGGTATTATAAGTTTGACCTGTAGATTTGTGTATCTGTGTCTGTCTGTGCATACGTAGCGGCCAAGCACGTAAAAGGATTTGAATGCGGTTTTTTTTAATCGAAAGCTTGGTTTGTCGAGATGGTTCGTAGCTATGTATGGTCGAAATAGAAGCAGTCGTCCCCAAAATTTAATTGGTGCTGGCGAAAGGTTTTTGTACAATATTGATAGTAAAAACTTAAACAGGGGAAATTAGTGTATTCGTAGGTTCATTTAGTACAACATAGAAAAAAGTGACATATTTTAAAAAAACAGAAACAAAAATTAAATAAACCCGGTATATCCAAAACCTTAGCAACCACAGCAACGCGTGGCCGAGTCTGCTAGTAATATTAACTATTGTAAATGTTTCCCACTATGAAGCAAAATGAAATGAGCGGACCATGAGCGGATGACAGTCGAGTGACAAAATGTTTGTTTGTATTGTGCAGAAACCCTAAAAGAGAAGAGGTATGTTGCATGTTACACGTATAAATAGATGTTAATTCTTGTTTTCCTTCTCGATTATCAATGAATGCACAAATAATTATGTTTTGTAAACATTATCATGAGTTTGAATTATAAAATAGTAATCTTGCCAATTTCAAGTGCAAGCCTATTGAAAACGGGACGCCATATTAATAATAAAAACTATATTATTATTAATGCCATAAAAAGATAGTCAAAAGTCATTCAGATATATCTCAGCAAATGAAACTCTAATGTATTCATGACTCTTTTTTTTACGATAATGTATTTTAGTAGTAAGAAATTTGATAAGATGCTATTCTAAAAGATATTAATTGTTCTATCCTTCCGAAAAAACCCTTATGGAATGGACTGTAAGAAAGTCTGAAATATAATTTGAAGCATAATTTAACTCCTTTCATAAAATTTGGGATAACTTTGGTATGGATCCGAACATTCATAGGTCGATGAAAATAACAGCACAAGGTTTTGTAAATTGCATAAATAATTGCCATAAATACACATGTCGCTATGGTTGCAATCACGTAAAACGGGAGTGCGTTGTTATCCACCGCTGACTTCCAAATTATATCTAAGGTATGTATTTTGTTATAAAAAGTAACTTTTGTAATGTATATATATTTTTAAAAGAAAGTTTTTTACATAGCTTAATTATTTTTGTATTTATTATATATGTCGGATTTAGACTGGAAATTATTTTTTTAAAAAGACCAGTACCAATGACCTCATTAGGGTCATTAGTACCGGTATTGGTTTTTTCCATAATAATAATAAATATAAATGAAAACAAGAAATAATTATCTATAAACAATTATTAGTTATTATAGTAATTATCATTTATAAGTTAACTTACCGAACGACCGCTGGAGCTCAAGTGTATCAAAGACTTGGCTTAAATACTAAGTCGGGTGGGGTGAGAGAGTAATTTACGTTTACCCACATTTTAGTTTGAACAATTATAAAAATAATTGTAAACAAAATCTATTTAAATTCTTAAATTAAACAGTTATCAAAATGTCATCCATAAATAATCATAAATAAATAAACATAAATAAATAAACATTTTTAGAATTAAGACAGACAAACTTCCTTTTAACAGTTGCTCATTAACAACAGATAAACAGTTGTTTATTTATTTTATTTTTATTTATTTATATCTTTTCCACTTAGAATCATAATCAGTGATCACTTGTGTACTTCAATTACACAACAAACTCAGCCGGATATATTTTTTGTTATTGTGATCACTGTTTCACAAATGCAATTTTGGAACAACTAGAACCGTCGCAATCGGAAAAGAA
This sequence comes from Napeogenes sylphis, assembly GCA_959347405.1. Taxonomy (NCBI): domain Eukaryota; kingdom Metazoa; phylum Arthropoda; class Insecta; order Lepidoptera; family Nymphalidae; genus Napeogenes; species Napeogenes sylphis. Next base: position 23,264,858 of record OY365782.1, read on the forward strand.
GCGTAATGATTTCAGGCATATATATATATATATATATATATATATATATATATATATATATATATATATATATATAAATCTTCGGCCTGCCACACAACCAGTCACCGCAAGCAGCACCCATTCACGGGCATAACACAAGAGCCAGCCATCACCGCCTTCGCCATATCTGAGGGAGGAAGGCAACCCGACTCCCGATGCTACCGCAAGTAGTGACTTCTAAGGAATCGAATGCAGAAGGTCGACAAAGCAAAATTAATGTACAACAAAAAACAAATTGCGGAGATTACTGGCTATTCGTAATACAATACAATTCATTCCCAGGCCATATCGTCGTCGATGTAATCCTTTACAGTTTACTATAGTAGGATTTTTTTATTAAATTATTTTTAACATATAATTTAAATTTATTTTATGATAGGCTTAAGGCTTCATTTGGGAGCTTATTATGAAAACGTATACAATTACCCTTAAAGGATTTACCTATTTTATGGAGCCTATTGACGGGCATAGCGAGTTTATTTTTGTCTTGTATTAATTTTATGTAAATCACAATTTTTATTGAACTTTGAAATATTTTTATGAACGTAAATTAAATTTTCATAAATATATTGATTATAAACAGTCATAATTTTAATTTCTTTAAATTTGTTTCGTAAACAGTCTCTTGGTCTCATATTATATATTGCGCGAACAGCTCTCTTCTGCAATGAAAATATGGTATCAATGCCAGCCGCATTGCCCCATAAGAGTATACCGTATGACATTAAGCTATGAAAGTAACTAATGAAAACTAATCGAGCAGTTTCCATATTTGTTAATCGACGTATTTTTTTAACTGCGTATGCAGCAGTACTAAGTCTGCTTGACAAATCAAATATATGAGGACCTCATTGCAATTTTTCATCTAAAGTAATGCCCAAGAAAGCAGTAGATTTGACCAAGTCCAAATCCTCATTATTTAATTGTACATTGGTTCTAACATTTTTAACATTTGGTAAACTAAATTTGACACATTTGGTCTTGTTTTTATTGAGCAACAAATTATTGGGGTTAAACCATTGTACAACATCTGCGAGAGCATTGTTTACATCGTCAATAACAGATTACCGTCTATTAATAATTAAAAGTAAGACAAGTATCATCAGCATAAGTGATTTATGTAAATGAGGAACAAGAGAGGCCCTAAGATAGAGCCCTGTGGCACACCTATTTTTACCAAAGAACCAGGGGAACGTTTTCCATTTACATCAACTTTTTGAATTCTATCATTAAGATATGAACTAATTAAATCTAGGAACTTATTTTTAACTCCATAATGTTCTAACTTTTTTATAAGGATTTCATGTTGAACGCAGTCAAACGCCTTAGATAGATCACAGAAAATGCCAAGTGCATCCTGTGATCCTTCCCAGGCTTCAAATATGTTTAGTAATAGCTCAACACCAGCATCTGTTGTAGAGCGACCGGCAGTGAAACCAAACTGGTTTTTGTGTAAGAGATTGTTTTTACTGAAATATGCAACAAGTTGATTAAGAATTATTTTCTCAAAAATCTTACTAAAAGTGGGTAAGACTGAAATAGGTCTATAGTTACTAGGATCTAATGAACAGCCGGATTTGAATAATGGAGTTATTTTACTTTCTTTCATTAGATCAGGAAATATACCATATTCTAAACAATTATTAAATATTAATGCTAAGTCTGGCGCTACAATGTCAATTATGGACTTAAGTATGTCAACAGAAAACCCCAAAGATTACTAGTCTTTTTAACGCTAATTGATCTAAATACTTTGATTATTTCTTGAGCATTAACTTTTTCAAACTTAAAACTGCTAACACATTGATTTACATTCTCTCTAAGTAAACCCATAGCTGCAGCGGTAGAAGAATTTAAAGATAACGTTGTAGTCACTGGAGTATTAGTAAAAAAGGTTTCAAAAGCAGTAGTAACCTCGAGGTCAGACGTAACATATTTATTGTCAATATTTAATTTAAAGTCGATCCTCTGGGATTTAGCTCTTCTCTTCTTGTCTTAAAAGCTCTTTGTTTGACAATTTAAAATAACAAAACTACCCATCACATTATTCACTTTTAATGTTATTGAGTTACATCCAAAACGAACCCCGTACTAGTAACTCATTAACATTAATAACATAATCAATATCTTAAAGTAAGTAGAATTATTTACAGTTATAATGATTAATTTTGTTCAATTACTATATGACAACTTAGTCATTGTCTTATTTATTTTCATAGTAAATAAGCTTGCGGCGACATATACATTCATAATTCATCTCATATCATAAAAAAAACTAACTTATAGATGTTCTGTATCCTTTCGATGCTGAGAGACGTTCGGTTTCATCCACGGAAACCCGATTACAATTTGAAAAATCTATAGTCGGTTCACCCACTACCCACTGTCGATCTGTATTTTCCAAACAGACTAAAATATAGTTAAAAAAAGTAAAACACGCTTTAAAAATGAATCGAACTAAAAAGTAAGAAATAGTTCGTAATATGAGAATAATGAGCAAAATATATTAAATTTTTTGCGGCAAAAAGAGTGGGGCGCCGTTTGCCATATATCTTGTTTCATTATTGAACTCGATTTTGACTTACTTCAGGTGGTCAGATTCTTTTTTTTTTTTATCGTTGGAGAAATGCGTTACGCATCATCTATGTACTACCCGGCAGCATAGAAGACGCTGCCATCTTTAAGGCTACCCACTAAAAAACCAACGGTTGACCTCATCGCCTCAACGGGGCGCCACGGGATCGCTTTCGCACTCACCGTGACGCCCCGGCGGAACCCCCTGCGAGGGGCCCCGATCAACTTAGGGACACCCTCACCTCGTAGGCCTATAATGGGCGGGAGAGGTCACCCCCCTCTCCCGTCCAGGCACTACAGCTGGGGAAGGAGGCTGCGGGCGTAATCCCGCTTCCTTCGACCCAGCCTACCCCTACGGAGCGGTTCAGAGGAGGCTGCCTCTCTGTCCCGCTCCGCGGCCTCCTTCCCGGCAATGACTTGCTCGCAGAAGGAGGCCATAGCGACCCAGGACCTCTCGTCGTAGAGCATCGCGGAAACAACGCTCGGCAACGAGAGGTCACTGCCAACCACGGCCGTCAGCTCAGTACGCTGACGGTCCCAGGCTGCGCACTCCGCCAAGGTGTGGCGAGCCGGGTCCACGGGCTCGTCACAGCGGTGGCAGAAGGGGGCCGCCTCTCTGCGTGCTATCTTGTGCAGGTACTCTCCGAAGCAGCCATGCCCTGAGAGCACCTGCACAAGACGGAACGTTTGAGTCCCGTGCCGCCGGCCGATCCAACGATCGAGATGGGGGGAAATAGTCCCCACCGTCGCAAGACCGGCCGACGGGGACTCTAAGTCCCGACTCCACTGTCGGATCAGGGCTCGGTGAGCTAGAGCCCTGATTCGATCCGCCTCGAGCCTAACCCGCCAGACTCTGGCTTCCGCCCGGTGCCAATACACTCCGGCGAGGACCCGCGCCTGTAGCTCCCAGGGCGGATTGCTCGCCAGGAGTGTGGCCGCAGTGAATGACAACGTACGGTACCTGACCTGATCACCTTCACCGCTAGGACCCTTTGCGTGCGACGGAAAAAGGCCCTGGAATCCGCGGTGAGAACTCCCGACCATATGGGAGCAACGTATAGGGCCATGCTCCTCACCACTCTGGCGTATAACCGGCGGCAAGGAGCCTGCGGCCCTCCGGCGTTGGGCAGAAGCCTACTCAAGGCGACTGCAGTAGAGAGTAACTTCGGGGCCAGTAGAGAGTAGTGGGCCCCGAAGTTCCATCTACCGTCCAGGGTGAGGCCCAGATACTTCATCTGGGCCTTTGGGTGGTCAGATCCTTTTGGAACATTAAAAATTGTAAAAGACAATTGACAGTACAATAACTAGGTAAGATTAATTCATTATCCTCGTTAAGATCACCAGAGTTAATAGTTTTTACTTTAAGTGAGAATAAAATAAAGTCCGTAAATCATAAGGAATCTAATAGTTCGAAATTAATAATTATATTATATTAATTAAATTTATAATTTAGACCCAAGCCTTTTTATCATTTATATAATCCTTAATAGAAAAATAAGGCTTTATCTTGCAGTTTCTATCTTACATACAACTTGAATTTTGATAGTGAAAGTGTTTGATTTTTTGCAGGCTTTATTACAAAAATGGACACATTGGACATAAAATTACTTATAACTCCTTTCCAGCCTAATGTAAATTGGATCAAGATTCTATTTGCACAACTCTATTCATTTTAAAATTTTCTATGTTGTTAAGAACGTACATTAAATCCTCAAATATATGTGTTGACACGGTAAAGTAAAGTAAACGTTATGTTCAAAAATCTAAATGTTTAGGTGCTATACACTGGGTTTGGCTCCCTTTACATTTGGTGTTTAAAATATTATGCAATTAGTTTTATTACTATTCAAATGTAATTTATTTACGTTAACCTAATGATTTTTTTTTTGTCAAAAGAATAAATAGTTCACATCATCTAGAACAATTTCGTCTCGTTTTATCTTAAATAATAGTGACGTGCAAATAATACAACTGAGTTATCCTTTTTATTCTGGTATGATAGAAATTAAAATAAAATTTATAAAATTATATTTTAATTTCTATCATAGCATTTATAAAAGTTATAAAATTAATATAAATAGACAAAATTAATAAGTGATAAAGTCTTTCGTCTTGCGATTGTTATTTTTAATCAGTAAAGTACTGTTACAATGTAAAGTATTTATTAATTTTTTTACACATTATTGAATTTACAAAAGGGGAACTTAATTCCTAATGGCATTCTCTCCCAGTTCACCTCTGTGTATGGTGAATAATTGTGGTAGACGTTTAAAAATAAAATAAAAATAAATAAGAAAAATAAAGCTATTGCATAGCATTTGTTATCAACGTATGTAACTATAATTATTTATTTATTTATGCACTATTATTATTTTTTTTATATTATTTCAAGTTACACTTTTTGAGTGTGGTGGCCGATAAGATTTTTTCTTTTATTGAATAAACTAGCTGTTGCCCGCGGCTTCGCCCGCGTTTAGGACGCTTTTCGCGTAATCTGTGGAAACTACAATTATGCAGATCTATAATAGACTTATAGTTAATTCTATAGTATCCTATTCCCGTGGAAATTATATATATATAAGCATTACATTGCTACGATATCAAACTGAAAATAATAACATACATCCACATCACACACACACGACCAGGACATTGTTCAGATATACGTATTAAAGCATAAGGATACGAAATATTATGTTTTTGAGACATGTTCAATTTAAGAATTTCTTTGTATAATTTTAAACTGGTATATCAATGCGAAAACATAATCATAGCGAGTTGTAAAAAAAGTCAGCGCGATCTATTGAGATTTCATGTGACTAAATTTAAAATGCTAATATTCAATTTGTTAAATCTATACTAATATTTATTATAAAGCTGAAGAGTTTGTTTGTTTGAACGCACTAATTTCTGGAACTACTGGCCCGAATTGAAAAATTCTTTTTGTGTTGAGTAGTCCGTTTATTGAGGAAGGCTATAGGGTATATGTCATCTCGCTGTGGCTTATAGAAGTCGAGCAGCAATGAAAAATGCTGCAAAAACGGGAAAAGATTTCTTTTTTGAGAGCTTTCCTCGCGTGCGCTGAGGAAACACTAATAACTGCGCGGACGGAGTCGCGGGCGACCCCTAGTTATTTTATAATTCATATAAAATAAAGTAGAAATTCTAGCTTTATCTTAATTAAATACGTTCATGTAAACCGCATTCAATTCTGTTGAAAAGTTTTGAAACAATGCTTGAAGTAAATTTTAAATTGACCATAACTTCTTTTACCCTTAACAGGTTTTAACGAAACAAAGTTTTACGCTCCAGATTATACATAATCTACTTGTAAAAACCGCGATCAAATCCGTTGAGTTGTTTTGACGTTAAACGTACCAGACAGACAGACAGACAGACAGACAAAAATTCCAAGATTTATTTTTTGGTTTCTGTTACTCGTTTTTAGTTAATGTACAGACACTCGATTTTTACTGTCTTATTATATATTTGAGATTAATAGTTAATACAATACATATGATTTACTACGATACTGATTATGCATAATTGCATTGGCATTTAATAAATAACCTTTAGAAGAATAAACAAAAAAAACAACAAAAAAAATACCATACTAAAAAATTACTAACGAAGATTTTTTTATTTAATAAGTATTAATGTGTAATTTTGGATGAATATCGAAAAAAACGCATTCAAAAATTTTATCGCTGTCCACAACCGTTCGGTAAGGAGCCGACCACGCGTCTGGGCCGCGCGGCATGCTACCTCGCAGCTATCGACATTGTTAGCCCTCCTCTCTCAACGCGCCACACACCCTGCACATCAAAGTACGTGTGGTATTTGACCATTGTGTAGTATTGTAAAACTAAAATAACTCCTTACTTATTGGTTAAAATCAAATGCTTTCAAGAGCAATGTTGTTCATAATTAAGTGCCTGTGATATTTAAATAATTTATTTGGATAAGGAATAATATCGTTATTATTAAAACACCTTCGAAAGTATATATTATTTTAGAACTAATTTCATAACCATATAAAAGGTTATAGTGAGTCAACCTTAAAAGCTAGATATATGTTATTGCGGACTTCTTTTTAGAACTTTTAAAGGGGAACAATTTCATAGAACATCATTTTTGCGTAACTTTCACCGTTTTCGCAGCGCACGCAGTTTTTTTGTTTATTTTTTTACACCTTGCGTTAGAATATTCAAGTTTTAGTAACCATTCAATTTTTTTTCGAAAATGAAACATAGTCTATGTCACTCGGGAATAGTGTAGCTTGGCAACGGTGAAAGAAGTTTTGAAATCGGTTCAGTAGTTTCAGAGCCTATTCATTTCAAACAAACAAATAATCAAACCTTTCCTCTTTATAATATTAGTATAGAGTATAGATGACACATTTATAGGGTTGTTGATTTTTTTAAATATATCAATATCGGGGTTTGATATTTAAAAAAATATATCGATATTTCGATATGATTGTCTAAAAAATGATTGTCTAGACATGCAAGATGTTTTTTATTTTTAAGTGGGTTGCTAACTTAGTTGTATTTCCGCTGCTTTTATATTTTGTCCCTCAAAAGTTAGATGAAACACTGCCTGTATCAACTTTTTTAAAATACATACCATACTTTCATACTAATTTTTAAACTATCGCGTTTCATTATATATATATCGGAGATAGGAGGTATATTCGTGGCTTGTTCGCTATTGGTGACTTCTTCTGGTACAGGATCCGAAGCGTAGGTCTCAGGCAATTAAACCACACAGACACAATATGACAATTACTTGTATTAAATGTAGGTAATCACAAATTACTTAGTAGGTATACAATTATCAGAGTTTCGTGAACCACCGGTCCCGTTTGGGGGGGTCCGAACTCTAAGGCTCACACTAATCAATAATCCTCTCGTCTCGATGCTCTCGGATATTTAAAATGTCTCCGGTGCCCCTCCAAACGATTCCGATCACGTGACTCCATACGTCACGGCGTTCACACCCCACTGTTACAATGATATCAATTGAGTTACTAATTATCGTTAAATTATCGTGATCTGCAACACGGCCATACTGATAAGTCACACGCCCTCGTGTGCATATGTATCTGAAATCCAAACAATATACAACGGTAAATGTTGCTTCGCTCGGCCTTTCTGACCACATAAAAAAAATCATGAATCTTTCTAAAATCGATAGTTATGATAACTAAAGCCGTTACATAGAACATAACTCAATCAAAGTCATTTCATAGGATTCAACTAATTGGAGTCAAGATAGACATCCCGTATTGGAGTCAAGATAGACATCCCAAACAAGAGTCAAGATCAACATTCAAGACTTCGGAGTCAATATAGACATCCTAGGGTGTCAAGTCAAGATAGACAACCTGCGTTGGCGTCAAGATAGACAACCCGCATTGGCGTCAAGATAGACAACCCACATAGGCGTCAAGTCAAGATAGAGATAGACAACCATCATTGGCGTCAAGTCTCTCCTTTTTTTTTTTTTTTTTTTTTTTTTTTTTTTTTTTGTTGGAAAATCCTCATGGAGACCCCCGCCCTTGGGGAAGGGCGAGGGTACTGTCAGACTCTTACTGACTAAAAACCAACCGTGTCCTTCTCGTACCCATGTGTCGGGGGGCGGGTATCACCGAAGCATTCGTCACACCCGCCCGACGGCTATTGGCCCTCCAAAACGATAGGAGGGCCCCGTCACGGCCCGCCGATTCATGGCGGGCCACGTCACCCACTGCGGCCGACACCCCGGCCGCAGGACTCCACTTCGAGGGGCGCGCGTAAGGACACGACGCCGCCGCCTCGAGGCCTGCTGCTGGTCGGACGACAAGACGCCCCGAGTCTGTCGTCCGCAGGCCGCGCCCTACGGTGGCCGAAAGTCGGCCACCCTACGACGCCCAGTGCGTCTGCTGCGGGAGGGTAGAGAGGAGGCGACCTCTCTCTCCCTTTCCGCCGCCTCCTTAGCGGACATTACTGCCTCGCAAAAGGCGGCGACGGCACTCCACCCCGACTCGCTCCCGACCATCGTAGAGACAACAGCCGGAAGCGAGAGGGTTCCCGCAGCACCTACGGCCGCGACCAAGTCACGGCGCTGCTCAGCCCAAGCTGGGCATTCCGCCAAGGTATGCAGCGCCGTATCGTCGCGGCAATCATCACAATGATGGCACTGGGACGTCTGCTCCCGGCCTATGCGACACAGGTACTTCCCGAAACATCCGTGTCCGGTCAGCACCTGCGTCAGCCGGAAGCTGAGGGCGCCGTGGCTCCTCTTGAGCCACTCCTCCAATATGGGCCTTACCGCCGCTACAGCGGCGTGCCCCGCCGTGGGTTGCGCTGAGCGCGTCTGCCACTCCGCCACTAGGACCTGGCGGAGATCTGCCCTGCGTGCCTCAATCTGTCGAGGCACCAGGCGCTCGCCCCGCTCGACCGCCTCCGCGCGCCACCAATAGAGCGACGCGAGGAGCCTTGCGTCGAGATCCCAGGGCGCTGATCCGGCTAGGAGGCCCGCCGCCTCAAAGGAGATCGTACGGTACCCCCTTATGGCCCTGACGGCCATTGCGCGCTGCGGCCTCCGCAGCGCGGCGATATTACGGGCCGTCAGGGCGTCCGCCCAGACTGGCGCGGCGTATAACGCCATCGACCGTACGACCCCATGTAGAGCCTCCGGCAGGAGGAGCCAGGTCCCCCGAGGTTGGGCAGCAAGCGCGAAAGCGCAGAAGCGGCGCCCAACAACCGGGGGGCGAGCCGCGTAAAGTGCGGCCCGAAGTTCCACCGACTGTCGAGGACGAGTCCGAGATACTTCATCGTCGGCTCGACAGCGATGGAGGCCCCTCCCACTATGATTGCTGAACCCGGAGGCGGCTTCATCCTCGGCCCATGAAAACATAGGGCCTCAGACTTGTGCAATGCCACCTCCAAGCCCTATGCACGACGTGCGCGACACCAGCAGTCGCGCGTATGGCCGCCTGCCGGTACGACTTCCCACGTGCTGTGACGAGCGTGTCGTCGGCGTAACAAATGACGCCGACGCCGTGCACAAGCGCACCGCGCAGAGCCCAGTCGTATCCGATGTTCCACAGCAGCGGTCCCAGGACCGAGCCCTGTGGAACACCGCACGACGTCTCCCGCCGACCCCATCCTTCTCGACCCGGGTATACGACAGCTCTCTCGGAGAGATAGGCCCCGACAATGCGTTGGAGGTAGCGCGGCACCCCGTGGTAGCGGAGTGCCTCCCTGATAGTGCTCCAGGGCAAGGTGTTGAAGGCCTTGGCGATGTCGAGCGACACCGCCAAGACCACCTCACCCCGGGTGACTGCCTCCTCCGCAAGGACCCTCACGCGCATGATGGCGTCCACCGTGGAGCGCCCCTGGCGGAAACCAAACTGGTTGTCCGCCAAATCCGGACCCACCCCAGACATGTGCCGGACGAGGCGATCGGCGATTACTCGCTCGAAGATCTTGCACACCTCGTCCAGCAACACGATGGGGCGGTACGCAGACGGTGAGTCTGCGGGGCGCCCCTCCTTCTTCAGCAAGACCAGCTTCCCGGTCTTCCACCGGCTTGGAAACTGGCCCCGCTCCAAACATGCGCTTAAGAGCCCCTCTAGTCGGGGCCCGAGAGCCCTCATGGCCAGGAACCATGCGCGGCCTGGAATGCCGTCGGGCCCTGGGGCGGTGTTCCTTATGCGAGCCACCGCCACTCTCAACTCTACCCGGGTCACTTCGGGCACGTCGTCGTCAATGTCGTCTTCGCGTCGGGCACATTGCGAGGCGGAACCATAGCCGGTGGCGTGTGCTCCGGCCTCGCCGGAAACAAGGCACACACCACCTCCTCCAGCAGCTGTGGCTGGAGACTCCGGGACAGCGGGGGAGCCCACTGGCGCAGCTTGCCCCGTACCATGAGGTAGGGGCGTCCCCACGGGTCTCGGTCCAGAGTCTCCAGCATCTCCTCATTGGCCTGGGCCTTAGCCCGAACGATGGCCAGCTGGAGGTCGCTCTTCGCTTGTTTGTAGCGTTCATACAGTTCCGCCTCTTCCTGCTCGTCCGCCGCTGTAAAGGGGCGGCGGACACTCCTTCTTCGTCGGCACCTGGCGTACTGGCGCCGCACCTCCACACACGCGATGCGCAGCTGTGCAATCGTCTGCGACCACCAGTACACCTGGCGCCTAGCAAGTAGCGGCCGGACTCGGGGCATGCCAGCATCACAGATGTGTGACATGCTCTCCCGGAACTACTCCGCCTCCTCGTCGATGTCGGACGGCCTGACTGGAGAGTCCAGCCAGGCCTTGACGATGGAGGCCTCCAGGAGAGCCTCCCTGTCCAGCCGCTTCAGTGCCCAACGCGGGCCGTCACCAACGCCCACCGGGGCCGCTTGGACCGGCCCAACCGAGGTCTGGGCGGAGACGCTAAATCGGATGTACCGATGATCGGACAGCGTCTCCACCTCCTCCAGAACGTGCCAGTCCTGGACAGTGCGCGCGAGAGCGGGACTCGCGAACGACAGGTCCACTATGGACCCGCCCCGCTGCCGCACGCACGTCTGCACGGAACCCCGGTTCAGGAGAAGCAGGCCCTGCTCGACCGCCCACTCCTCCACCAACTCGCCCCGCACGTTCGTGGCCGGGGAACCCCAAGCCGTGGATTTGGCATTGAAGTCCCCGAAGACGATCGCGGGACGAGGACGGCTACGACTGACGACCGTGCCCAACTCCAAAATAATGTCCTCCAGGTCGGTGAGAGAAAGTACACCCCCACGACCATGAGATTGCCCCATACTGCCGCGACATAGCCCCGCCCTCGGGTGACGTTCTCGAAGGGAAGGGTGTCGGCGCCAGACCTCACAATAAGTGCCACCGAGCGGCCCATGTCGGACACCCAGTCATCTCTGGGTGGCACAAAGTACGGCTCGGCGGCAACAGCCCGATCGATCGACCACTGCGCCATGCTCTGGAGCAAGAGATCCTGAGCCCTGGCGCAGTGGTTTACGTTGGCTTGGAGGAGACGACGTAGAGCCATTACTAGGTGTCCATGGCCGTCGCCCCCTCCCCAACCCTCGGCAGTTGTTCTGCCGCAACCGGCGGGTGTACCGGTTGCGAGGAGCTGGTTGCCGTGATCGTAGTCGGCTGTCTCCTCGCATGCTTCTGCGGCGTTTTGGGCCTGGCGCAGGCCTTTGACCCGGTCTGGTGGTCGGCTGGTTTGCCAGCTGCCGCACAGATGACGCAGTGCGGCGCGGCAGTGCAGGGGCCAGCATTGTGACCAGGCTGACCGCAGCGGAAGCATAGATTGCTGCGGTCTACCCCAGCGGTGCACCGTGCCCCTGCGTGTCCTCCTTCCAGGCAGCGGTAGCACCAAAAGGACTTTGGCGCTAGGAACGCGACCTGCGCCGAGACCCATCCAACCAGGAGTCTTTTGCCCTCCAATTGTTTTGCCGCCGCAACGGGACACCTGACCAGGATTGTCCCTTGACCGGAGACACCCCGGCGTATCGTGCCCGCCTTTATTTGATCCGGCGGGCATCCTCCGGTCGTTGCGACGGCAGCGGCGACCTCCTCCAGCGTCACGGAGTCGTCCAGGCCTGAAATGCGCAGATCTGCGCACTTAGTTGGCCTGGACACTCGGACATCTTCCGGGTCCAGCGACGCTTTGAGCCTGTCAGCGAGGGCGTCAGCCTGGGGACCACTGGTGCTGCCGGGGATCTCCAGGAGACGACCCCCGGTGGCAGTAGTCTTGCACCTTAGACCCGTTATGCCAAGATCGCTGAGCGAAATCTCGGCTTTCGCCTTCGCCAGGATCCTGGCATACGTGGAGCCACGCTCTTCCGCCCCCGGCTGCAAGGTCAGCACCACAGCTGTGGAGCGGGGGGTGGTGAGCCTCACGGCCTTGCGTTTGGCCGCCGACCGCTCCTCTTTGGCCTTCTTTCTGGCCCGCTGGCGCGCCTTCCTCGATTGTTTGGCGGCGCCAACAACCGTCCACTCCGCTTCCGGTTGAGTGGCGGGTCTTAACGGTGCAGAAGCCCGTGCAGGCGGAGCAGTGGTCGCACCTGCCTTTTTAGCAGCCCTCCTGTGTCCCGCTTGTGCCGGTTGGGCGGCACGGGGCGCTTGTGCCGGTTGGACGGCACGGGGCGCTGCGGCTTGGGCCGCGTATGTCGGCGCCGGTGTTCTGCGCCGATCTGTAGCGAGGGGGGGACGCAGAATTTTCTCCTCCAGCACAGAGAAGCGAGCGTTAAAGCTCGCCATTTCCTGACGGATCAGGCGAACTACGTCCGCTTCCTGTGACTTCTGCGGTGACCGCGGTTGCGACTGCGGTTGCGGCTCTACATGCGGAAGGCCCACCTCCCGCCTGAGGTGCTCGCGGCGGAAATTGACCATCTCCGCCTTAAGCTCTTCGTGCTCCTTACGGAGCTCCGTCATTTGGGCCGCGAGCTTCTTATTCTGGGCCCGCAGCAAAGCCGTTTCCTCCGTAGTACTTCGAGTCAAAAGGGCCTCAGCACTGTCCACTATCGAGGCCGTGGCCTCTTTCAGCGCCTTCTGGCAGCGGCCGCTAAGGCCTTTAGAGACCCGGCCGACCCTTCTAATGGCCGCAATCGCATCGGCCATCCTTTCCTTAAGAACGCAGGCAGGGAGTTCCCCTGCCTCGACCTCTGCCTCAGGGACGGCAGACGACGACTCCGACGAGCGAGTGACTTTCCTGAGCGTCACCCTCTCCGTCAGAGCCGCAATCTGCCGCTCATCCTCCGCCAGTTTGTCGGCGGCTGCTGCGGCCTTCACTGCAGCCGTAGCTTCACGCCTGGATACGCCGACTTCGACATATTGGCCGGTAGAAGCGGGCCTAACCCTTCTTCCTTTTTTGGCGCCGACTTTGGCTGCCGGCACCGCTGTGTCGCTCAGGTCTCCCGAGCCCTCCCTCAAGTGGCGTTTGCGCGTGTTTCTGGCGTTATCGCTCGCCGCGTTCTCCACAGTCATAAAACTGCACGCGCTGTCGGAATCCGACAGCGCGTTCGTCCTTTCCTCTTCCTCTCCTCTCCTCTCCCTCACTTCAGCTTTTTGAGTTTTATTGGTATCCATATAAATCCCACGAGTAGTGAAGAAATAAATGTCCACCTGGGCAGAGCTTCGTACCCAAGTAAGCCTAAATACTGCTGGGGGCGGCAGGTACCAGCAGGGGGGGGGAGCGCTAACGACCGTACTCCCAACGGCCATCCATTCCCTCGCCGCGCTCCAAAACTTGGAATTGGGTGGTTTTTTATCTTAGAGGTGTCCTTCCTCTGGGGCCGGGCACTTAAGCCAAGCCCCCCGACGGCGGCATTAGACATGCCTCCGTCCGCTGTCCGGCCAACCCGACTCAGCGAACCCGCCGGAAATTCTCTCCTCGCGAGGAGAGAATCCTCGCCACTAAGGTGCGCCTGCACCTTAGCGACGGAGGTAGCCGCTCCTTCGTCGGTCGACCGAACAGGAGCGACCCCTTGGTGTCTCTCTTAGTCTAGCCTCTCACTTCGAGCCTTTCCGGCATGAGAAACTCTACCGGCAGAGCCTCGAAGATCACAGAGGCACGCAAGCCCCACCACGACGGCAACGTGGAGACACCTTTCGGTGGGGCGTCAAGTCTCTCCTAGATTCCGTGGTTCCTACTTAATTTAACCTGTGGTACGGTTAGAATTTAATGATCTTAAAGTATAACGATATTCCTTGAAAAGTCTCTTTATATTTTGGATCTAACTTAGTCTGTTTATATTTCAAATATACTGTTACGTTTGTAATAATAAATAGTGAAAATATAATTAAAAAGCGCCTATCCATATTCTTAACAGCCTGACTTAAATCTAAACAACCACTATAATAAAGTTGAACATCATAATCAGAATTCTGTATCAAAATAAATGACCACTAGACTAAATAAAGCGCCACTTTTCATTACATTTTAAACCAAAAATATATTTTAAAAACATAATAAAACACAAAAGCATGAATCTTATTCGTCACATATGGCTTTTCTCTAAGCCCTACCAACAAACCTCCTGTTTGTTTCATGACATTGTTTATAATTCCGAGTCCCACGGGCTCCTAATTGAACTAAGATTCACTACTATCACTTTTACTCAATCGCTTTTACTACAAGCTCTACTTCAAGTGGTAATTAACCCTCTGGCATCGCTATATATCGAAAACAAAGGTTTTTTTAACTTTACCTATCAAAAACTCTAAAGGAGAAACTTTTGCAACCCTGGTCATTGTACAATTTGTCGCGGGTTGAACTTTATTTATGGCATTTTGCCCCGATCGAATATTGCTAGTCTCTGTTGCATTTACAAGACGTAAATAATGAGTTCTTACTTTTGCTAAATTAACTAACCGCTTTATTTTACAGCATTTACGGGCCTTGATCGGCAATAATACGCATATGCAATATACGATTAATTAATAATTGTAAGTTCGCCCGTTCCTACACATGTAGGTAGACAAGAAATAAAATATTCCGAAAATCGAATTACAGTTTTTTTTGTAAAGTCTTGACTGGTCTTAACCGGTTGAATCTTTAGAGCTATCGCGTTACCATTGTTCACCGAATTTAAAACAAAAGTTTAAAACGTTGTTTTCAGAGTTTAAAACAAACACTCACGGTTACAAAAATCCGGTATAAAATAATTTCGCGCCTTATCATAATACGTAACAAAATGACGTTAAGTTAAAGTGAATTAATAATTATCAGTAAAAATTAAAAAAAACAAGATCGTGAGGGTTGATCGCTAATATCAATACTAGTTATCTCAATAACAATAATAAAGAGCTTACCACTATATTAAATCGCTTAATTTTCTTTAACTAGCGAGTATTTAGCGCAAAAATTGGATGTAAATCGAAACGAATCACCTTTATGCTGTGACGTGATCGATGATGGATAAATTGTGCAGACATCAACGCGTTGCTCGCACCGCACTATACCAGCACCGCTGCCATAGCAGTCATCGCCACGAAAGCAGTCACCACCATCAGCACCATCAGCGCCATTCGCGCCGCGCCATCACCGCCATCCGCGCCGCGCCATCACCGCCATCCGCGCCGCGATATCAATTGAGTTACTAATTATCGTTAAATTATCGTGATCTGCAACATATAATTATTTAAAAAATAGGGACTGACTGCCTGACTCAGCCTGTGACCACGGTGCAACCTGCACAAATTAAAAGTATGTGATACCTACTCCGGACGCGTTAATTCCCGATATACATATAAACATACCATACAATTTTAGAAATTATTATTGAAAGAAGATATATTTTGGCATTGAACTATTTATATGAAACTAGATATTTTATGATTTAATGTGAATAAATTAGTTTTTATCGCTACAATAAAATTATAATTTTTCATAACCTCTTTTTCAATTCTCTCAATGTTAACTGTGATATCAATATAACTTGTTTCGTAAAGAAGATATTACCCACTCCTATAAAGTAGGTAGGTACTATATTTTTATACCCTACACTTTAAAAGTATATCTATAAAAAAAATGTACAGTATACTAAGTTTACGATTGTTGATTTTGTATAGATTAAATAATGTACATAGAAAAAAAAAAGAAAACTTATTTGAAAAAACTAAGAGGTGTCAAGGGATACCCGGATGGAACGAAGTTCCTTTCGATTAATTATTGAAGGAATAGGGAATATGCATAAAATTTAGAATGGTCTCATATATTTTTTTTCGGATACTTATTATCATCTTATTATAATAAAAACATTTTTTTTATTTACTTATCATTTAAGGCCATAAAATAATTTGTGAAAAGTGTAAATTAAGGGAGCGAAATTCAAACTCCCAAAACGCGCCACCATTGGTCAAAAGGAAATGTGACGTCATTTGATATGTCATTCAAATTATAGGCGTTGAAGTTCATACTGTGGTATCAATGTTACTGAGAAAAATAAATAATTTAAATCTATATTTTCTTGCTTAAAGGTTTTATTAAATGATATAATTGTTTAGGTAATCATTTTCCACTTCACTTGACTCAAATAAATAACATTGTTGATAATCAGCAGATATAGAAGATATAAGATGCTATAGAAGTATTATCAGCTGTGTTTTCAGTAAACAATTTTCTTTTTAAAACATGGTTTTACTGGTAAAGTAAAACTACTTTACCAGTAAAGTGTTTTGGTTTTACTGGTAAAGTAAAACTACTTTAGTAGTTTTACTTTACCAGTAAAACCATGTTTTGTAAAACTATGTAAAAAAGTCAGTTTTACTGATAAAGTAAAAGTATTGTGTGTTGAATGAGGAAATTGTAACAATGCTACATTTTGTTTTTCAGCAGGTATATTTACATTGACACCTTTACTTCTGCGCTTCGGTTTAATATTAACTTGCACAGCTTAGTCACTTGGTAATTTATCTTTAATATGCGAAAAGCAAGGCTCTGCCTTGTGATCACATTTAATATTGTCTTGGCTGATTAATATCACAGACATTTGTATGGGCAGTACTAGGATTTACTTAGTATATCACTTCTTTGTAAAGGACACCAATTTTTTAAATACTACTTTTGATAGCTAACTATGAAAAGGTTTCATTAACCGATGTCAATCTTTGCCTTTTGACTACACACATTCTCATTCTATCAGCTGGTGTTTTTGCCACAGAAATATATGAGGAACAACTCCTTTCTTCAAACTTAGATTACATTTTTCTCCGTGTTGTTTCGTTATACATATTATATTCAATATTATTAGCTGTATCTTCCTTAACCTGAAATAAATCGACAACCATATAAATTTCGTAAAACCAAAAAAAGAATACGGTTTTTATAGAAAGTTAAACTGAACTTATGTAAAATAGGTTAGGTTAAATTTTAAACTCAAATTTTCTAATGTTCAATAGCTAATGCAACTTACTATAAATTTAAATTATTAAATCAACTTATTATAAATAAAGTATACTTACGTTTAATTTATCTTCACAACAATATAAACGCAATTTAAGACATATATTATCCCTTTTAATTACCATAGAGTAGACCATTGTTTTTGTATTTTCGCATCTCTTGGAATATAAAAAAACACTTTGTCGGGTGTTTTTCTAATACTATTTTTGCACTCCGTTACTATACAATACTTGTTAGATGGTTTTTATCTTCTTCCATGACTTGTAAAGCAATTAAAACTTAAAATATGTTTGAAGTAAATAAAAAGTTCATAGTAAACATGGACTGGATGTGTGATTTCACGTCACGCAAGGCGCGCGCAAAATGACGGGGTTTGAACGACTCAAATTTACTCAATGTTTTAATTTTCACTTTGAAAAAAAAAACTAGAATCTTTTCAAGCCTATTTATATTTTTTTATACGATATAGAGAGGTAAATGATTAATAAACGTAAAAAAAAAACATGAATATTACCTTTTGTAATAAAAAAATATTAAATTATTAATATAAACTATTATGCTAATGAATAATATTTGTATACTATTTTTGTATAATATTTCGCCGATCATTTATAATAAATGTAAATAAAATGAATAACTAAATTAAAAAGTGTTAATTAATAAACCCATGAGTTATTGTCCCCACCTAGCGGTTTCACTTTGTACTGATATAGTTATATAACAGAGACAGAGATAGCAAAACATATCGTGACAACTTTTGGTAAGAATTTTTACCGTCTAGCCCCCTTTCACAACGCGCGATAAGGAACTACGTTCCAATAAACATCGATCACGATATCTGCATTTCAATATTAAACTATCGATATATCATGCTAAAATGTATTAGTATCATCATCGATATTTATTCTAGATATACATCGATACTTTATCAACAGTCCTATTTAATATGAGAAGTTATCATTGCTCTGTAATATATATAAAGGTTAATAATATCAACAGCTAAAAATATTTTCAACCTAATACCTCACAAATATGGTTCATTTACTAATGTTAAGTAAGTTAGGGTCCTTAGTAACACGATAACAGAAAGTCTTTAAAATGAAAAGGCTTGTTGAAAAAAATATATTTGTATAAGTAAAACAATTATCCTAAACTCACCCTTAACCAGTAAGCAATAATACATATTAACAACTTGACGCTTACGCTATTTTTAAATGATGTGTACACAATACTCGGCCAAGCTTCGTAGTATGCGGAGTGGGGGGGGGGGGGCTTAGGTTATTTTCGTTACGGAATTTCTGGATTCGGTCTCCACGCTCAAGGCCCGCGATAAAAGCTATGCAATAGCTTAAAAAGACTTAATAAATATTAAATATATACATCCACCTATATACACTTAACACTGATACATATATATATACATACATATACATAACATATATATATATATATATATATATATATATACCTATATATATATACAGGGTTATTCGTAATTAGTTGAGCACCTCTAGCAGGCAGCCCCTCTACATCAATTCTAACAACATTTGTTCTACGACTTTTCAGAAATCTTGATAAATAACTCAGAACAAACGAAACAAAAAAATCTTTGCTCCCTCGCGCTATATATATTGCACTCGCGGAGTGTAGTCTTTTCTTACCTAACTCCGCCAATTTATTGTATATTTTAATGTAATAAATTTGCGAAATTAGGGCCGGATGCGAAACTTAAAACCATTAAGAAATTAGATATCTTGTGTAAAATTTGTCACGATAAGCATAATTCCATATTACACGATTCATTTGCGTATTCCGCGCCTCCCCCTCTTACCACTGCCGTTAGAAACCCGACGCGTGCATCGACCTGTGTCCCCGCGGCGAACGAAATGCTTACACCGACTGTTAATAGACAGCAAAATGTTAACGACGTTACTAATGAAGATGAGGAGATTCTTCTTACGACATTGTTCGTAGTTAAGGCGGCAGACGGCTCATACGTTACTCTTAGGGCTTTGCTCGATTAGGGCTCTCAAATCTCACTTATCTCAGAAAACGCTGCGCAATGGCTACGTTTACCGAGATCACGTTACCATGCGTCTATTTCCGGTATAGGATACGGAGCAAAACAAAGTAGGGGAGTAGTAAATCTCTCTTGTCAGTCAATATACGAGGATTGTGTTTTTGAAACACATGCCCTAGTTTTAAATCATGTCATAAATGACTTACCTAACTTATCCTTTGCTAAAAAGACCTGGGAGCATCCTCAGCATGTACAGCTGGCAGACCCGGATTACAACATCTCGAAACCCATTGATTTATTATTAGATGCTAGTGTTTATTCCGATATTATAATGAATGGTCTAATTAAGGGTCCCAGCAAAGCACCCATTGCACAACAAACAAGGCTGGGATGGATATTATCAAGAAATGTGAAAACTTTCAATTGTAGTGTCGTTATTAATAATTTATCTGAATTATCGAATTACTGGGAATTAGAGGAAGTAAATGAATGTACCACTGACATGACGGAAGGCGAAAAATATTGTGAACAGCTTTATAAAAATACAACTAAATGATTAGAGAGCGGTAGGTATGAAGTCGCGCTTCCTTTGAAGCCGCAGTTTGAACAAAATTTAGGCCAATCAAAAAACAAGGCCATCGCACAATTTATAACTTTAGAAAGGAAATTGGCTAGTAATAAGCAGTTTTCTCAAGGCTATAAACAATTTATGAATGAGTATTCTAGCCTTGGTCATATGAAACCTGTTGATAACAGTCAACAAGGACCTTTATGTTACCTTCCCCATCACGGAGTAATAAAGGCTGACTCATCTACGACTAAGTTAAGAACGGTTTTTAACGCTTCATCAAGAACGTCATCCGGTAACAGCCTAAATGATTTGATGGAACGGGGGCCAAATTTGCAAAAGGATCTGCATAGCCTTATTTTAATTTGGCGTCAGCATAAATATGTAATTACTGCGGATATTAAGAAAATGTTTCGTCAGATCCTTGTAAATGAGTCAGCTCAACATCTACAGCGTATTGTGTGGAGGGAATCCTAAGAGGACCCATTGACAGAGTATCAAATTACTACTGTCACATACGGTACAAAGGCCGCTCCATATCTCGCTATGCGCACATTAAGGCAACTCGCAGACGATGATGCACAAAAATACCCTTTAGCCGCAGCCGCATTAAAAAACTCATTTTATATGGATGATCTTTTAGAAGGATGTAACACTCTTGAACAGGCTCAAGAACTTCAGCAACAGCTGATCAATATTTTAATGGGAGCCGGAATGAATATACGGAAGTGTAGTAGTAATGAACCTGCTCTTATTCAAAATTTACCATCGGAGGACGTCGACTCCTCCTTAAATTTCCGATGCGCGGAATCTAGAAAACGCTGGGGTTACGATGGAATCCTCAAACAGATACATTTTCATTTAAAAATATATTTCACAATCTTGATGATGATTTCACACATCTTACTAAACGTCAACTGTTATCAAACATTTCAAAAGTTTTTGACCCCTTAGGGTGGCTCGGTCCGTTGATCATCAGGGTTAAACTTTTATTCCAGAAGACCTGGTCCGAAGATTGTATAACTTGGGATCAAAAGCTACCACCACATCTAGAAGAGCAGTGGTATCAACTAAAGCGAGATCTCCAAAATATTGAAATCTTTGAAATACCAAGGCATTTTGGAGACAACGAAAAATTAAATATATAGGCATCCTGTGACAGCTCGGAAAAAGCATACGCTTGTGCAATTTATGTAAGCACTAAGAATAGTAAGGGGGAGTACACAACAATGCTACTCACTGCAAAAATAAAGTTAGCTCCAATAAAAAATAAATTAACGCTACCAAGACTCGAACTTTGTAGTGCTTTATTATTATCACGCGTTTTAACAAAAGTTAAACAATCACTACAACATAAAATAAATAAAACATATGCTTTTACAGACAGTATGATTGTTCTCGGCTGGATCCAAGGAGAAACTAACAGGTGGAAGCAAATTCGTAGCTACCAGGATCAAAAAGATTACTGACGTAATTCCACCCTCATGTTGGCGTCATGTAGAGTCAAAGCATAATTCAGCAGACTGTGCAACAAAAGGGATGACCGTTTCACAATTAAAAGGACATACCCTGTGGTGGGAGGGCCCAGAATGGCTTCAAGAATATGATTATAAAAATATAGAAAGCAAATAATACACTCCCCCCCTCGATATTGAAATTAAAGGCAATTTTTCAAACTTCAGTGTGTTCACAGCTTTAAATGTGAATAATGCAAAGCGTACTACGATTAAGCTACCTAACCTCCTCGGAAGAATCTTTAAAGTTAGCTAAGTCCGTGCTAAGTATTTATAATTGTTGTTTTTATTGTTCGTTTTGCTCTTTCCCATCTTACTGCACCGTTAGTTTCAGGTTCTTTCGTCTCTTCGGCTTATCTGACACGGCTTATAAGGACTGTACAAAAATATGAATTTGAAGAGGATTACCAACGTTTAATTAATGATAGAAACGTAAGCCGCAAGAGTAAATTATCAAGCCTTTACCCCTATATAGACAAACAAAATGGACTTATGCGAGTACAAGGCAGGCTCAATAACTCACTTTTAAGTCCATCAGCGAAACATCCGATCATACTTCCAAGTCATAGCCGCTTAACTAATCTAATTATATTTGAAGCACATACATTAACGCTTCATGGTGGTACTCGTCTAACACTTTCTTTTTTTAGGGATAAATATTGGATCGTAAGTGGATTGCGCACCGTTAAAAGAGAGTTGCGGAAATGCGTCAAATGCAGACATTTTAGCGAACAGAAATCCCAACAACTGATGGATGATCTTCCGCAACCCAGGGTTACCCCACCTCATCCATTCACACACACTGGTGTGGACTTTACAGGTCACTTTGCTATAAAAATAAACAAAGGACGCGGGGTTAAAACCTCAAAGGGCTACGTAGCAGTTTTTGTATGCCTCTCAACCAAGGCATTTCATTTAGAACTGGTATCTGATCTCAGTACTCCGGATTTCTTAGTTGCTTTTAGAAGGTTTTGTGCTCGGCGCGGTTGTCCCCGCCGAATTTATAGTGACAACGGAACTAACTTTGTGGGTGCTAACAGGCTGCTTAAAAGGGAATACGAACAGATAATAAAAACTTTAAATCAGAATTTTTTTCGTAACATAAATAACTACAACATTGAGTGGGTATTCAACGCTCCAGGAAATCCAGAAGCCGGAGGTTTATAGGAAGGAGCTGTTAGACCCATGAAGTTCCACCTAAAAAGAGTAGTCGGTGAGCAAAAACTCACATATGAGGAGTTCATTACCATCCTTCACCAGGTAGAGGCTTGTCTTAACTCTCATCCGCTCATTAGTTTAACAGAAAACCCAGAGGATGAATACCTGACCTCTGGGCATTTCTTGGTCGGAGGATCTTTACTTTCACGACCACAAACCGACTCTGAACATATTAATTTAACCATCAGATGGAAGATGATACAATCTATGAGTAAACAGTTCTGGAGTAGGTGGTCTGCCGAATACTTACAAGAGTTGCAATCTCGTTCAAAGTGGCGAAAACCTACAAAAAATTTAGAAATACACGATATTGTAGTTATTAAAGAAGAAAACTAGCCTCCTGGTAAGTGGGCTTTGGTTAGGATCGTAGAAACTCATCCAGGAAAGGATGGTTGCGTTCGGGTCGTTTCAGTAAAAACTAAAAACGGCCAAATATTAAGCTTGTCCCTCTACCGGTAAAAGAGGAAATAAAGACGACGACGTCTTCCCCTAACGGCCAAAATGTAGCTCGTGACGTCACCGTCGTATTACCAAAAGGGTCGCGTCGAGTGATCACTGCTTTACCAAGTCGTTTTATATTAACATTTTTAATGCTATTTTTTTTTACTATACCTTCTACACATGGATCTTATAACTTTTCTAATTTTGATAACAATCAAAGTATTTACTTTCATAAAATAAAATATATGAGTCTCATTCGTGGCGAAGGGAAATTAGTTGTATTTTATAATATGTCTTCATATTGGATAGGTCTAGAGAGTGTAAACAAATATGTGAATCATATACGGAATATAACAAACAATTTAGAGTTATTACCATAGTACAAAGCCGAACATGAGCTGTCAGAAATAAAACATAACAATGATATTCTTATGATACATAATAAAAACCGTAGATTAAAAAGAGGTTTGGTTAACTGACTTGGTTACTTAGCAAACCGCTTATTTGGTGTACTCGATGATAGGTTTTTGAAATAATACGAAAAAGATATTGAAAAAATTCAATTCAATGAAAATCATTTAAAACTTTTGTTAAAAAACCAGACTAGTGTCATAGAGGCGCAGTCTAATATTTCACAAAGAAATGAATACGTTATGAACAAGCAGTTTAGTGTTATTCAGGATTATATTAGAAATATGTCATTAACATTAAATAGTGTTAAATTTCACAGTAGCAATGAATTGTATATTTTGTCTTCGTTTTTATCTGCTCAAATAATAATTTCAAATATTAAGAGTGTTCAACAAAATTTAATTCATACTGTAACCGATATTTGGCAAGGTCATATGGACCCATATATTTTACCACCTAAGCAATTCGAAGAAAATGTTAACAAGATATCAGGTGACATTTCTAGCGACTTATGTTTACCTGTTGATAAGAGCGATATTCAATCATTATATAAATTACTTAAAATTAATGCTAAGGTTGGGACTAGGTTTCTCATTATAGAAGTAAGAATACCATTAGTTAAAAATTAATTGTTTGAGGTTGATCAGGTATACAGTTTACCTGTAAATAACTATGTAATGGAAATCCCAATTTCCATTTTTAAGTTTCAACCTACAAAAAAGATTTACTTCTCTTATTGACAGAGAACGAAATAGAATCTTGTATACACGTATCTTCAGGAAAAATATTATGCTCTTATGATAAACTAATGTACAATGTTAAAATAATACAGCACATATGCGACATACGTGTAAATAATAAAACAATATGCAGTTCAAAACAAACGCAATGCGAGGAGCGGTAGATCAAATTGCACAATACTGGTAACAGGTGGCTATTTTCTTGTTGCGAGAAATGCTCATTTCGCATATTTTGTTCCGGTAGCGTACAGCTGGTCACCTTGACCGGTAATGCATTGATTAATATAGGTCATGGTTGTGTGATTAAAGGAGAATCCTTTTCACTGTACGGACACCAGAACTTCTTCAGTCAGATAGAGGTTGGAAGTAGTTTATTAGTAAATCAGAGTACATCGGTACTAAACAATGTTGTGAATTCGACTTTACCAGAGTCTTTTATCTCCGAGAACCACGACGAAATCTGGAGGGATCTACATAGACAGATAGAAGATATAAAGTCGCAGTCTGATCGTCAACTAAGCGTGTATGACATACACCAATACTCGGTGTTGTATGGTATAATAGCGATACTAGGTCTATTGGTTTGTTACTACCTCGTGCAGCGCTGGCGAAAAATAAGACGCGTGTGGCGCGTCGCTGCGGTGGCAGCAGCCGCTCCGGTGGTATTCAGGTCTGACGCGGCGCCGCACGCTCAACAGAAAACTTGACGTAACGCCCACAGTGAGATACGTACCTCAAAATTAAGTGTCGACAAGTTTACCGTAACATCGCCGACAGCTACTCAGCGGTCAGATAGGCTCGAAATTCCGAACGTGAGTGATAGTGAGTGTACTGAAAATGTGTAAAGTGTAATGAAACCAAGTCGGACTGAAACTTTTAAATTAATATTAATCTGTATCTTTTCTTTTATCTGTATCTTTTCTTCTTTTAGAGTGGGCAGTATGTACAATGTATAAATTCGTACATATTATATTTAATAAATCAGTGTAAAAACAGCACTCGCGGAGTGTAGTCTTTTCTTACCTAACTCCGCCAATTTATTGTATGTGTACAAACAGTTCCGTACAGTACATGTATAGTATGTATGTATTTAGATATATGAATACGTTTATTAAATTTATTATTATTATATATATATATATATATATATATCGGAGATAAGACCTTCGTTAGTGTTTTTAAAAAGTGTGACGTCAGCATTGCTGCCGTCACTGTATTGTAGTCTTCGTGGTGGTTGTTCAATATTACTTCTTCAAAATAAAACATCACGAATAATTATAGCTTCATTTATTTAACTGGCAGCGTAACAGTGTCCTTATAGAAATCCACACCGTCCGACGTCTTGAGCGAGAATGCCCGTAGCCCTCTCTGTGCGGCTCCTTTATTGGGATCGTCGCACGTTCATGTCGCTACAAGTTTTTCCAAGTATTAATTTCTGTGCGGCTCATTTGTAGGGATCGTCGCACGTGCTTGTCGCTACAAAATTTTACAAGTAACATTTTGTTTATGTTCTTAAAACCACACAACTAGAAATGCTCTAATTTATGATGATTTTTACACTGATAAATAATCATCGTTATATTTAATCAATGAATTAGTTAATTTAATAATTATAATTGTAGAAGTATTGTCGTTGCGCCGATACGGCCATACTGACAGGCGGTGCGCGCTCTGCACCAGCCTCGTTGATTCTTGTTGCAACTATCTGTAAGCAAAGATACACCATACTTTGAGTTTGGCATCTGTAAGGCAACTAACGTTGCTTTTACGTTGATTATTATGTAAACATACAGCTGTTCTGTATGTTTGCGTATTCAATAAAGAATTTGACTTTGATGAAAGTCTAAAAAGGTCTCGGGGGTAATTCGTAGAGATCTCGGAGGTTCTCCTAGAGTTCTCGGACATTTTGGTAGAGTTCTCAAAGAATCTCGTAGAGTTCTCAGAGAATCTCGTAGAGTTCTCGGAGATTCTCGTAGAGTTCTCGGAGATTCTCGTGGAGTTCTCGGAGGTTCTCGTAGAGTTCTCGAAGATTCTCGTAGAGTTCTCGGAGATTCTCGTAGAGTTCTCGGAGGTTCTCGTAGGGTTCTCGGAGATTCTCGTAGAGTTCTCGGAGATTCTCGTAGAGTTCTCGGAGGTTCTCGTAGAGTTCTCGGAGATTCTCGTAGAGTTCTCGGAGGTTCTCGTAGAGTTCTCGGAGATTGAAGAATTTAAGAGAGTTACTTACGTTTATTCAGATGTTTTGTAGTTACCCTTTCGATTGGTCGACTGTAGTTCCAGTCCTGAAGTTAATGGAGTAGGTTCTGTTGATGCTGCAGCAAGATCTCATTGAAAAGGTGGTTCATTTTCCGCCGATACGGTCAACTATTCTCCGGGATGTAATTTATAAAAATAAAAAATAACTTCTCACTCTCAGAGAATGATCTGTAGTATGTGCGTTACACAAAGCTTCCCAACGGTATCTCATAGTTTTCTTAAAGATATACGAAGAACACGCGGCCAGTTCCTGGGCAACACATGGTTCAATCAGAGGTACCACTAGTTATTTATTATCGTAAATCTGTTGTGTGTACTTGTCTACTCACAGTTCCACAAGGCATCCCAACGGTATCTCATGGTTCTCTAAAGGATACATCAAAGACCCGTGGTTAGCTCAAGGGTAACACATGAGTAGCTCAGAGGTATCACTCCAGTTGTTTATTATCGTAAATGTGTGTGTATGTGTCTACTCACAGTTCCACAAGGCGTCTCAACGGTATCTCATGGTTCTCTGAAGGATACATCAAGGACCCGTGGTTAGCTCAAGGGTAACACATAAGTAGCTCACAGATATCATTTCAGTTATTTATTATCTGTTAAACAGGTATAACTCATGGTTGCACAGGATATTCCAATGGTATCTCAAGCCTCACTTAAGGTAATATCAAAGATCCGTGGTCAGCTCAAGGCAAATGCACATATTAGAGATACCACTCTCTAGATATTTATAACGGTAGATTGTACTCGAAGGCTCTCGCAGATTATTCGTAGGTTCGTTATTATATATGACTCGCTAAAATTGAGGTTTAGCAAGCTTTGGTGGGCTTTGGGTGGTGGTGGCTTGTAACCAACAAAATCTATGGAAATTATAAATTTTATCCTTATGCAGGTAGGTACACAATCAACTTGTAGGTAGATAATACGAGTTGTAAGATAGTAGTGTTCAAACTTGTTATTCATGTGTCGGCCAAAAAGCGAAGTGAATCCCTGAATTGCTTCGTTAATTCAAAGACTGGGTCCTCACGAACATAAGACCGGACTCTGCCGAAGTGATGAGGTATGGCTTGCGCCTCGTTGTCAATTCAGCTCCCGTACTATTAATATCTCTGAGACGTATGTCCCTGTGTATAATTCTGAAACAATATTCATGACCAGTATCAAACCGTTCGATCACTCCTGACTGAGCATAACCTAACATTTAGTGATTATCTAGCTAAAAAAAGAAAATAATTAAAAATAAAGTCGTTATATCAAACAATTTCATTAAAAATAATTTTAAATTAATAATGTTCAAAGTATACCAATAATTTTAATATAAAACTAACATTCAAAAATAAATTAAAAACTCTCAAAATATTACTAACTTTATTATTACCGTATCTCACAAGAGATACCAATCAGACAGGATACACTGAAACACTTAAGCTCTACATTTCTAGATAAACATAACTCAGTAACCTCCAGTTACAAGCTCTACAGTTCTAGATAAACATAACCCAGTAACCTCCAGCTACTAATCTTATGCAAACCAACGAAATTAACGTCAAGTCTATCCTGGAATCCATGGTTCCTTCTGAACTGGACCTTCGCAAGCGTTGACCCCTTACTGCGTACTCACAGACTACAATTAGTAGACACCGATTTCTACACGATTTCAGGTACGATCAATCATCTTGCAAATCCAAGTATTCTAAATAATATTAATATTATTTTGCTCCACATCGACGATATCGATAAATATACCCTGATGTTCTGGCGTTTTTTCTTTTTGTAATCTGTCATGAGTACTTATAGGAACAATTACAAATAAGTGCCTTTAAATTATAACAATCTCTCTAAAACATCTATAACTTGAAAACGCCCTTTATATTTTAGATCTTACTTAGTCTAGTTACGTTCCTCATTTTGTAATGATCATACGGTCATCGATTGGAAACAGCTTCACTTTTTTCTTTTAAATATAGTCAAAACGCGTTTATCCATATTTTTAACATCGTACTAAAATTTACAAATTATTGAGAAAGGAAAAAGTTATTATAATAAACTTGTCTTTACAATTTTGCTTTTATTCAAATTAATCTAAAATCGTAATGAGAATTCTATATTCAAATAAGTGAGACAACAAATTATTCTAAGAACATTATAAACCACAGAGCATGAATCTCATTCATAACATATGGCTTTTCACTAAGCCCTATCAACAAACTTCTTGTTTGTTATATTGCATTGCTGTCAATGTCGAGTCCTAAGGACCTTCTGCTTCAAGTCGTCTACCAGCCACACACTAACCACACACCCGCACAGCCTTTAGGCATCGTTACAGACCAGAAACATAAGTCTCTCAACTTCACCTATCTAGAAAAGAAGCTTTTGTCATCCGGTTTGTCATACAATTCAACACAACATAAAATTTACCTACTACATCTTATCACAAACTATTACCCCTAGTCTTTATAGCGATAAACGTTGATTTTAGTACACTCATACCTTTCTATCTGCTTCAGTACAAAACTAACCAGTTACTAAAACATGTAAATAGATTAACTTTTCTTACCTTCGCAAAGTCGCGAAATTATTTACTTTGAAAACATCGGCCCTGATAAGCAATGGTAAGAGTCGCCTTTATAACATATCATTACGATCAATAATTGCTTTTGAGTTAACCCGTTTTTATTCGACTCAATTGTAGACCAAAAATTAAAAATTCAGTGAATCGACTGCAGAATAGAATTTAGTCAACTTTCTTAAGAGTGTCGTCTTATCGCACCCGGATGAATCTGAATAGATAGCTTTTAAATTTAACATTCTCTCGTAATCATTCAACAAATTTTGTCATTTAAACCCTTTACTCAAAAACCGTGATTTAAAATTTCGCGTCACTTAAAATTAGACTTAACTTTAGGTAATCATTAAATAAGACAACGAGAGGGTTATCGCTTATCATTGTACGTCTTTAAATCTATTATTGAATACCCACGTACTGAAAAGTACAAGCATATTACTGTTAGGTTTCATTATTATTAAACAACTATTTTATAATCATTCGTAATGTTTTGACTCGTTTCAATATTTTGATGGTCACTATCGATCCATATAAATTAATGAATTACTATTTATATATTTTTTTTTTAATTAAAATCTTTTTTTTTTTATTAACTTAAATAGTAATATTTAGAATTGTTATGTCAAGTAATGGTTATTTTTGTATGCTTAAAGAAGTTCATTTGACTACGACTATTATTTATGTGAGGAGAGAAATTGGCTTGATTAGTAAATACTTGAATTAGTTAGAAAAGTGAAAACTATTAAGACTTCATAATTAAAACCAGTATTCAATAGTTGTTATTTTCGTACGTTTAAAGTAGATGATTTGACTATGATTATTGTTTATGTGAAGAGGGAGTTAATAAAATCTGTGAAACATTACAATTGGACGTGGCCCTCATATTACGGACTACTAGCGCTTGACTAATACCAGTCATCACAATAACATTACTAAAGTGTTATTTATTAAATTTGGCCACTTAATATTATAATTTAAACTATTTTTTTTTTGTATGTATTTAAACTCAAACCAGAATGGTAAGTAAATCGAATCGAATCACATATATCTACCTATAACTAATGCTGAGACTCATTGTACTGCCTGTTTAAAAGTTTAAAGACAATTTTAATTTTTAATTAAGCAATAATAACTTTTAAACTCTGACACATCACATTAACTTGTCATAAGATGAACAAAGTTATATGTAAGTGTAGGTCACCTTAAAACTGATGTATAACTTACAGTTGCAGAATCCCTTAAGATACCTTATGTCGGCTTCAAGTACTATTTCCTTACGCACCGGGCACATCTCGGTTTCACACATCTGTAACTCCAACTGCCTACACCTCCCGCGTTGTACGTCGCTTTCATTTCCGTGCTCGAACCAATGTAGTACAGGTACATCGCCGTTCGATGCACGGTGCAATATAGATGTCATATAAGCTTGGTCGTTGCAATGCTGAAAGTTTTATTAATTTAAATTAAGCAATCATGAAAGAGATGGGTTATATACCTGCATACTGTTTTGTTATGTCGCGAGAAATGACGTTATATGCAAGTCCAGATAAATAACGCAGGGTTAAATACAGCTGGCCCAGGCCTCGCGGAATGACGGAGTCACATTAAGTTCCATCCCACTTCTGATATCGGAGATAAGACCTCCGTTAGTGTTTTTAAAAAGTGTGACGTCAGCATTGCTGCCGTCACTGTATTGTAGTCTTCGTGGTGGTTGTTCAATATTACTTCTTCAAAATAAAACATCACGAATAATTATAGCTTCATTTATTTAACTGGCAGCGTAACAGTGTCCTTATAGAAATCCACACCGTCCGACGTCTTGAGCGAGAATGCCCGTAGCCCTCTCTGTGCGGCTCCTTTATTGGGATCGTCGCACGTTCATGTCGCTACAAGTTTTTCCAAGTATTAATTTCTGTGCGGCTCATTTGTAGGGATCGTCGCACGTGCTTGTCGCTACAAGATTTTACAAGTAACATTTTGTTTATGTTCTTAAAACCACACAACTAGAAATGCTCTAATTTATGATGATTTTTACACTGATAAATAATCATCGTTATATTTAATCAATGAATTAGTTAATTTAATAATTATAATTGTTGAAGTATTGTCGTTGCGCCGATATATATATATATATATATATACATAAATTTATATACATTTATAGTATGTATGTATTTAGATATATGAATACGCTTATTAAATTTATTATTATTATATATATACATAAATTTATATATATACATAAATTTAATAAACGTATTCATATATCTAAATACATACATACTATACATATTACTATTATTATAACATCATGAATGAGGTATGGAGGAGAGGTTGCATCGTTTATTATTGAGAAGAGGAGATGAAGAATCCCACAGCTAGGCACCAATAGTGAGTCTTTTAAGTTTACACCGATATTAAGAGACGTGATCGTATTTACGCAAGCCGAAGATGTAGCGAATACAATTGTTGAGGAGGCGTTCTAATTTATCAAGAAGTTCATTATTTAGGTTTGGATAACAAACATCTGCGTAATCGATAATAGGTAAGATGAGGGCGTTAACTAAAATAATTTTGGATTTAAGGAGCCAATTTTTGGTCCGATATAGCGACCGTAGAGTACAGGTAACTTTAGGAGATAACTCTTTTACCAGCTGGTGCCAACTCATCCATATCCATGCATAATCCCAGATTCTTTATCATAGAAAAAGGTATTGTGTTGCCATTATACTGTAAAGATGGCAGGCTTGTAAAATCCATTATGGCTAAGAGTCTAGAGCTTCTGATTACTATCAGGACACTTATCAGGATTCACTGCTACGTCAAATCTGTGCGACCATCGACTTTACTTCTTTAAGGTAGGGTCGCAATAAGAATTTCATGATCAACTGTGTTGAAAGCATTTGAAAAGTCTACAAGCACCAACACTGTCAACTTTTTATCCTCCATGCCAAAACGAATATCATCAGTTACTTTAATGAAAGCATGGTTGGTGCTGTGGCCAGAGTGAAACCCAGACTGATGAGTACTAACTAGGTTATGTTTTGCAATGTGAGAGAAGATTCGCTTATTTACACAATAGAGATGGGCCTATAATGATAAAGGAGAGTAGATTGATGGATTTTAGGTAAAGGATGCACAAATTCTTTTTTCCAAATTTGAGGGTAGTCCCCGGAACTCAGAGTAAAGTTTATGATATAAGTGATTGGTGATAAGAGACAATCTAAGATATTGAATATCATAGAACTGCTTATGTCGTTGCAGTCCCAGGTTTTAAATTTAATCGAAGAAATGGTTTTCTTTTCTTCATCCTCAATACTTCTCTCATCCTAGTACTTCATCCTAATACTTTTTCTCCTCAATACTTCATCCGAAATAAAAAAATGGGACCAAGGGACTTTGCATTGATGCAATAAAAGAAAGTGTTTCAGAAAGAATTTTGCGGTCCAACTTTGAAGTAAAGATAAAATAATTGTTAATGTCATCTATGGGTACAGAAGAGCTATAATCAGAAGTGGTAGTTTTGCATATACCAATACAATTAAGAAATTTAAATATGCCAGAAGAAGAAAAATTAGTTATATTAAAATGGATAAAGCGGCGTTTAGCTGTTCGTATAATTTGGTTACACCAATTTTTCATGACCTTGTGAGCTGACCAGTTTTAAGATGTTCGTTCTTTTTTAATATCTCTAAATAATCGATCCCGCTTTGCCATAGCAGCCCGGATAGTCTGAGACATCCACGGAGCAGGGGATCGTTTAAGTTTTACTGTTTTTAAGGGGGCATGGACGTCGTACAAAGTGAGAACTCTATTCAAAATACAAACTTTCTCTTCGACTGTTGCTACTGCGTTTACGATAGAAAAGTTAGAGTTGAGAGCGTCTATCGTTAAACGGTCTAGTGAATACGTGAATAACTGCGTATTTTTAGCACTGTGGCCTTATGTTTGGGTGGCTTTAATTTGTAGAACAGGTAAATGACATGACCTATGTCGTGAAAAACAGGGAGCTTTAAACTGTCTAAATCTTGGAAAAATTAGAAGAACCTGTTATTATAAGTTCTATCCACGAGTCCTCGCATTTGATATTGTGATGAGTCACGTGTAATGGCAGAATTGAGAGGTTTACCGACTCGAAGATAGATTGAAGTCTAAGAGAGGGCGCAGAAGATTTGAGTAGGTCAGTGTTAAGGTCGCCCATTATAACAAAATGTGTCTAATTTGTCGAAAAATTATCCAAGGCTGCTTCTAAATCCGCGACATAATCGGTTAAGAAGGGACAATAAATAACACCCAGTAATACCTTAGTATCCTTGAATTGGAGCTCTACAAACAGATATTCGCAGGAGGCAGAATATTGAGAAGGAGATGCTAAAACTAATTTGTATGCAAAACAAGTTTTCAAGTAAAGGGCTACACCACCTCCTCTTATCTCTATGCGATCGTTTCTAATTAGCACAAATTCAGGTAAAGGATAAAGTGCAGAGTGCAGAGATGGTTTTAACCAGATTTCAGAAACAAGCACCGCATGAACAGTACTCTCCTGAGAAAAGGTGGTCTCAAGCTCTGAGTAGTGGCTAGGAATGCTTTGAGAGTTTAAGTGGCAAACTTTGAAAAAAATTTTCTCATCAGAAAAAAAATCTACCAGCCTATCATGTAATGTAGTTAGATTAATTATTCTAGTTCTTTGCCGGAAAAGCATTGGATATTCTGGTAAACTATTCTTAGGGTACAATGCTTTTCCTTTGTCTTCTTAACTAGTTTAAAGGTTCAGTATTTATCAGCACTCTTACTGGTTCACTAGACTTTAATTTATTCTTAATATTATAAATAGAGTGATGATTTCTAACTTTCCTATACGGAGTTTTAATGTTACGTCTACTGCTGTCGAAATAATTAATCTTGTACGCTAATAGTGCAACTACATAAATTTCCCTGGAAGATACATATTATCCGATGCTAATTTAAAATTATTGGTGTCAAAAAATGTAAAAATGTCAAACTATGTCACAGTATATTTAATTTATGAATCTTGTCTTTTTGCCTTTGAGATAATGTTACAGAATAAGGAAATGCACATAGCATTATTTGTCTGGCCGGCAGTGATAATAAAATGTCAAATTTATTTATTATGTCTTTTTTGCAAACTCCCATACTATTTCTTAATAAAATTACAATATTTGTGTTATTGCTTATTTCAACTGACATTATTTTATTTATTATATGGTAGTTAGATCCCCCAGGAATGCAAATATTTGAGATATTCAAGTTCACCCATGGCTAACACATGTTGCTGAATTTCTTTGTTTGCTAGCTAGTATTTATAACTAAAAGTATCATAGGATGTTCGTATATTCTGAATGTCAGCATACAAATGTTTAGTTTGAGTTTCAGAATCGTGCAAAAGGTTTTTCACTTTTTCACTTAGTATGAATTTTTGTTTTAGAGTCTTACAAATCTTATTTAATTTTACACTTTTAACCTTATCTGATACAATGTTTTAACACTTATTTAAACTTTACATACCTTTTTGTATTTCTTTGACTTATTCTTACTACCAAATTTCTGCATAGGACATTTTTTTAAGTTTGAACCAGTGTCGATTAATTCCCTAAAAAGACTTTGGGTATTTTCTTCTTTAACACACTGCTCATTGGCCTGGAATCCTTCGATAGTCTCCTGTGCTTCCAAAAGTTGGCGCTCAAAATGAGCAATCCTGTTCAGAGCACGTTTATAAGTGTAAGTGCATTTGTCAACCTCGTCCAGCGCTGATTTCAGGGAGCTGCACTCTCACTGCTTCCCTTAGCTGGATGTGCAGCTCATATCACTCCTTTTTTAAGGCTGTATTTCTACCAACAACCTTTTTAACCTCTGCTTCACTATAGTCTCTTTCCAGTAGTAAGTGTTTTTTCTCTCTCTCCGTTTCCTACAGCGTTGTTAAGGCAACCTTCAGTTGACTCTCAATACCTTGCATTTTAGCATTCCGGGTCAATACTAGTTATATTAACAAACTAACTTAAAAACTAACTCAGTATTGAAATTATTATTATTTTCATGTAATCAGAAATATGACACAGGTATCGATTTATAAAAAATATTATTTAAGAAAAAAAAATAAAAATAAAAAGTTTAAAAATAAAATAATAATAATAATAATTAAAATAGTTATAATAGTCGCAACAATTAATTTATAACAGTAATAAAAATATTAGTTATTTAAAGAATAATTAACTTAATAATAGGGATAATAATAAAAGCCGCAATAATAACAAAAATACAAAAAATCAAAAAAAAAAGTATATATTTTCAAAGTCAATTACAAAAAGTATTGTGTTCCTGATAAAAAGAAATTGATATTTTTTCATTTATTTTATTCTGTTTCAGGCAGTGCACAACGGGGATGTGATAAAATGGCATCTACAATGGATGAAGAGGATCTGCTGTTGTTTAATAAACTCAACGACACGAGAAATTCAAACTTTCTAGAACTATATTTTTCGAATTTCAAAGTCCCTTTGAGTGTAACATACGCTGTTATATTAGTATTGGGTTTTTTTGGAAACCCTAGTACATGCTTTGTAATTTGGCGTAACCGTTCCATGCACTCAGCTACAAATTTTTACCTCTTCAATCTATCAATCTCTCAATTTCTTTTCCTTATATGTAGGTTGCCCCTTGAAGTAAATCGATTGTGGAAATTTTTTTCGTACCCTCTTGGAAAAGGATTAAGTATCACTGTGGGTTTTTTATCAGAAATGTTCGGAAACGCATCTATTTTGACAATAACAGCAATCGCCGTTGAAAGATACATTGTCATCTGCCATCCGCTTATGACGCACATGTGCACTTCTTCAAGAATATTACAATCTATTATAGCGATATGGATATGCGCAATGTGCTTTGCTATGCCCCAAGTGATGCAGTTTGTAACCGTCAGTTATGAGAAGAAAGAACTACTGGTTAGCGTAGATACAGTGAAATCACACGTTGGACAGAGAGTTTTTGTCATATTCAGTCTTACATTATTCCTAGTGGCAATGTCTTTGATAACCGTATTGTATAGCTCGATACTTGTTAAATTGAATACATATCCAGCTCTGCATCCAGTCGATAAGTCTTTAGTTCGAAGTGGTGAAAAATCTAAAAGCACACCGAGATTCAAAAGAGGTGCCTCCCAAAGAAGACTCTTTAAGATGTTAGGTGAGTATACTGTTGTTATGTAATATTCCTGTCAAACAAAAACGTGAAGATAAAATAAGTGTCAGTAGGTGTTATTGAAATGGATTAAATTTTTGTTCAAATATTTTTTACTATATGAGGTCCTTAAAAAAATGTGTGATCATTACTTTGGGTCTTATATATAACAACAAATACGTACCTCTATCGCTTGATTTACTGACTCACACAGAATAAAAAAACACTCCAAACTACAAAAATAATCCATTGCCTCAAGTTCCTTTCTTTACTTGATTAAAATAATGTCTAAGTAAATAGTTAATTAAAAAAATAAAAAACATTAGTTTTTGTGTTTTGTTTTGAAGTAGCTAGCTGTAATAGTATTAAAAGATAAAATAATAATAAAAGAAGAAGATTTATATTTCAAAACTTTCGTAACAATACGAATACAAATATATTTTTTGAACAGTTACTGTACTAATAGACACTTTATACGTTTATAACAGTCCATTGCAACATATAACCGTATGCTAATAGTACGAGATCCCACGCAAATTCGTGCACCCATCGGTATTGTAGTAAAAACGAAATTTGTACGTATATTTATGATTAGTAGTAAAAACATATATCAGTATAAATCTTTGCTTTTAGAATTTGCTAAAGTCAAATATACGCCGAAGTCTTACAGGATTATCGTACTGATAAGTTGTTGATAATTGTTTTAATTTGATATGTGAGTCATAAATGTACGTTATGAGTGTATCGATGTATCAAAATCATACCTGTTTAAACCTGGCAGTGGAGAGGTGCTACCGAGTGCACAATGGGAACCGTGACTTTTCAGTCTTTTTATATATATATTGCCGTGATTTGATTTACTATACACATGGTTACAGTTTTTTCCGAAAATTATTTTTAATAATTTAATTTAAAAAAGCGGCTACATTTTGATGGGCAATCATATATATATGTATACTCTACTGATCATCAACATAGGTACAAGTTTCGTTTTTACTACAAAACCGATCGGTGCACGAACTTGCAGTGGGATATTAGGCTAAAAGCATACGTTGTCGTCGTGTGTAATTCTTCGCTCAACTAAAGACAATGTTCAATTACTTTTAAAATAATAAAGAAGAATATTATAAAATATTTCAACAATCTAGGAGAAAGCATTCTTTAATTACTATTTGTAAATATTATAAATTAAAAAGCAATTAATAACTTTTGTTATGACAAAAACAAAATTGGATAAAGGTAATTCGTATTATTTCCTGTGAGCTAAATACAGCCTGTTAAAAATCAAAGTCTAGAGACGGAATGTTTTGTTCTAATAGATTTTATTAGCCTTTTATTCTTTACCCACACACAAGTATACATGTGTAGTGTGAAGACTTGTGTACTTTACTTATCCTATATTGCTATAATCCCTTCTGGTTGGCAAGGCGGCTCTCTCTCTCACCAACAGGTGCCGATACATAATTAAATGTAGAGGAGATCATTTATGACTTGGGATTTTAAATAACTTTTTGAAAATACATTCTGAAGAAAAAATACACATATTTATTTTTTATTCTACATACATATAATAAAATGGTCACTGATCGATTATAAATATTTAATAAAACATATTGGAGGGCCTTCATAGGAGCAAAAGAATCCAAAACAATGGTTTTTCATATTGTCTGATTGTCTAATGTCAGAAACGACTTAATTTGGATGCAGTTTTTAGAAATATATTGCAATAGTCTTTACTTAATATTTAATGTTTTTTTTATTTAAATCGTTTAATAAATAAAAAAGTTATGTCAATCACGTAATATTTTCTATACGTGTAATAAATCTCTGTATATTAAATATATAAAAAAATATATATAGCCAGGATCTGAACAGATAATTAACGTAATCCAAAAAAACGGCTAATGTAAAGAGCTGGCTGGGACGACGATCTGAATAAATATGTAGGAAGAGAGACTGGACGAAAGGTGCAAAGGATAGACAAACATGGAGACAGCTGGAGGAGGCATATAGCCGAAAGGGGCCATAACATATTGATTTTTTTTTATTTTTTACTTTATTTTATACTTAGTTTAGTATTGTTACATTTAATTCTTTTTCCTTTATAACAAATAGCTTAGTGAGTAAGTAAGCAACTGTTACTGAATATGTCGTGGAAATAAAGTGGCTTATTATTATTATTATTATTATTATTATTATTATTATTATTATTATTATTATTATGTAAATAACTTTTATACATTGTACAATATTTTCTTATATTAAAATGGAGTGGGGTGATAAAGAGAACAGAATCGCTGTGATTGCAATTACACGAAGTAGGAATGGAGCCAAATGCAATTTTAAAAACTCTCCATACACTTGGTATTAGTCAAATATTTGTGTACCGTGATATTAATAGGTACAATTGTAGATCATCAAAGTATGAAGGATAACAGTGACAGATTAATATAATAATATCTTTTTTTAACCAAAATATCTTTATACAGTTACGGTGGCGCTGTTCTCCTTCCTGTTCTGGACGCCTCTCCACGTGCAAAGACTAATATCGATTTCTGGAAAAAACTTGGAGCAACCCGATGATATTTTCCATAAGGTAAATAGCTTAAAATGTATAAATCTGATTAGGGGTCCGTTTAGTGGCTAAGACTTAGGTAGTGCGTTTGATTACTTCACGGTGAAATTGAATTTCGATCCACAAATTACTCCTACTCTGGATGTTATTTCTGACTTAACCGGTTCTTGTATCCAATGATTGGCTAATTTAAACCTGCGTAGGAGTGATTATTGAGGAGTTATGTTTAAACTTCCATCGCTCAGTACTTCAAGGGGTTTTCCCAAAAGTACTTTGAACGTGCTGAGCGACACCCGAACCCACTGGTGGGTGACGCTGCAGAGTATAGACCACGTAAGACTACTTTAGTCAGAAAAAGAAGACCCAAGTCGGTACTCGTTGACCCCGACGACGCGTTCATAGTAGGTAATAACGTGTACGCGTAGGCATAAGCGACACCACACAACATATAGACACACACCGTCTATACCGGTATAGCCGAGGTCCCAACTGAGTAAGTGCTCCGTTGCTCCGGCGTTCTGCCGTCGGAGGAAGCTAGTGTCCAAATTTCCTTAGCTTCCCTCCTGACTAACGACACCCCGAGCCGAGGTCCGTGTCTCAATTTGAGACGATCTCGGGATGTCATTCCCCATGGGGGCCCATCTGCCCCCCCCTTTTTAAGGGTGGGTCTCTTGACCCACCCTCTCCCCCGGTGACGCTGTAATAGCCAACAGGTAGCCCTGTAATAGGCAACAGCAAAGACAGACCAAAAACTATGTTTAAAAAACATTTATTCTTTTGAATCTATTTCGAATTAAATAAATGCATTGTAAAAAAGAATCGTAGATTTTTTTTAACAATAAATAAACTGTCGAATTTCTAATAACATTCCTAGTTCACATATAAACATTTAAACCAATGTTTTAAGTAAGTTAATAATAAGATTTTTTTTTATAAATCAATTGATTACTTAGTACCGGGACTAACGCAATGAAGTAAGTTGATTTGTAACGGCGGCACACGGGCATGAAGACAGAGTCATTTTCGGAAAGTATTATTTGTCCAACGGTTACATCTTTTGGAGGTGCGGTTACTTTTTCTATACTCTCGTTTTGTTTAGTTTTGTTTTATAGTAACGTTGTAATTATGTGCAATAATTCCGCTATTATTGGTACCGTTAGCAAAAAATAGATTTGAATCTTGCTGCATTATGTTCGAAATACAGCAGAGCAATATGATGAAGTTCAAGTTCTGTTATTCAAGATCACTTTGCCAGAAATTAACCTGGATCCTCCAGGTTCTCATCGATGTGCTAGGTGTGCGATGGTAGAGATTTTTTTAAATAAACATCCATTGAAGGGAGCATCGCTTATAACGGCTCTCAGTGAGGTACTGAAAGGCACCGACTCATCCTAACTACCACAAATCTTATATGTGGGTATGACATGGAAAAATGTTTTGAGTTATTTCTAACGTTTTTTTATTAGTAAAAACTCCAAGTTACGGCGTTCATTGGTCTCAACAATGGCAGACCGAAGAATGATGAATAATTTGAAGCGTATTCTTGACGTTTGATATCAACATTGATAAGAAGGTGCAAGAATTTGAGCTAAGAAAAAATTCCATATCCTATGTGTTGATCCAGATTGCTTAGCTTCTAAGCAGTGGAAGCGATGGAACACCCAAACGACGCATAGATAACTGCCATATAGCTGGTGTATGTGTTTAATTGATATTGTTTGGCAAGTCCTACTATTTTTTTTTGTTTCGATGCCAAATGCTCGCTTGTTAAGCAATCCGTTAGTCGTAATTTTTTCGTTAAGGGTACGAATGACGTTGGTTATGTAAACAAAATGTGTTCAGAAAAATCTTTGCAACTTACAAACTAACGGTTATCAATTACAAATTTTATTCTACGTACTTTCTAATATGATGTTATTAAATATGATGTTATGCGGGATTTATAAACAAGGTTTTACAATTAACATCTCTGATTATATCAAATCAAAAATCGATAGCTGCTAACACTTATAAGGCCGTTCCTATGTTAAATCTTAGTAATTTTGACGTACATATTCGAAACAAACAAGATTCGCTAACCAGACCAGTTCCAGAGTGATTCATTATCGTCAACCTTAGTTGAATCATCTTCCTCAAAAACGATTCGTTCAAAAACTTCTAGAGTATATTGTGTTTAGTTTAATGTAGTTGCATTTACCGAACTAGCAAAAGTGTTGCTAAAGCCAGTTATACTAGATAGTCAGATACTAGATAGCCAGATAGATATACTCATGAAGAAATTTGGTAAATCCAAATCTTCTTATCTTATGGTGCGCTGTCATCGTATTGTTGAACATTTTAGACCTATAGGACAGAGATTCCATGATCTATTTCACATTTGGAGATAACATTAGTAACTTGATCACTTTATACATTTTGCGATCGCAACCGGACTGCAGGTTGCTATTCTCTATATCTAAAGTAAGGCCAACGAGACGAGATAAAAACCGTAAACAAGCGGACCGTTACTGCGTTACACTGCGAGCGAGCGATTATTATCTCTGTCCTTATCACTCGTACTCGTTGTTGATTTTAATCATGGAATCACAGCCAGGCGGCTCTAGAAAACCTTTGAAGGAAATCAATTCACCACGCAAAAAGTGACAAAAGGTAAGTTAACTTATTAATTAATTTGCACTTGAACCACTATCATAATTTTGATTTTTAAGGTTTCATACCAAAAAATAGTAAGTATACAATTAAGACATATTATTGAGGATTTTCAAAATAAACAACAATTGTTTCTCTGAAAACACAAAGAAACGACATTTAAAGTTTATTCATGTCGATTCCTCAATAAAACTATATCCTTTCGTTAATATTTCTGTAGGTTTTCTCTAGTAAATAATAAATAAATAAATAAATTACACAA
The DNA here is from genome assembly GCA_959347405.1 of Napeogenes sylphis. Lineage (NCBI taxonomy): Eukaryota > Metazoa > Arthropoda > Insecta > Lepidoptera > Nymphalidae > Napeogenes > Napeogenes sylphis. Next base: position 23,306,776 of record OY365782.1, read on the forward strand.
AACGATCTGAATATCATCCATTGAATGACAAGACGTCAAATCGTTCTATGCACCACAGGTAACATAAGTGCGCGCAAAGCGCGACAGTTTAATGAAATGAGATTTCATTACATAAGTACTTACTTATTACAAGTGCGGAAAGGCTGTCATTGCAAAGAGTTCCGACATAAATCTGTCTACCCGAGCCGAGGTGCAGCCGAAGGCGAAAATATTCTTTTTATATAATAAATAATAATAAGAAAATAGTCCAAAATTTACCATTCCTCACATTTTTTTTTTATTTACAGCGGACGTATTTTTCGTCTAATGAAAAACAAATGGTAGTTAATGTGCATAAATACGTGAAGCAAACTTGGCCTACTGATGAATATCCATACAAAACAAGTATAATGGAGAAAACAGCGAGCATTTTGGGTATCGGTGTCGCTTCCGTATATAGAATTATAAAAGAATATGCAACAACTGGGAATGTACAAAGCCCATCAACAACCAAAAAAAGGGTCACATTCTCGGAAAAAGTGGACGAGTTTGATAAACAGGCCATACGAAAGAAAGTTCATAGCTTTTATCTGAAAAGCGAATTACCTACCTTAAAAAAAGTACTCCAAGCTGTCAATGATGATGAAGACTTACCTAACTTTAAGAGATCGACTTTTCAGAAAATACTTAAACATTTAAAATTTAAGTATATAAAACGACAAAGAAACAATGCTTTAATAGACAGAGACGACATTATACTATGGCGAATTAATTACTTAAGAAAGATTAAAAAATACCGAACGGAGAATCGCCCTATATTCTATATGGATGAAACATGGGTGAATGCAGGTTTGTCAAATAATTTGTGCCTTTATTATGTTAATAAATACTAGTTTTTGCCCTTACTTTACTTACTCTTGGTGGTAACTGCCTTCGTTGGCGAGTAGGCTGAGCGTGGGCTCTCAATCTGGAGGTCGCGGGTTCGGTTCCCGCAGGGGTCACACATACTAAAAAGTCACTTTATTTGTTGTTCTCTCTTTGGGTTTCTTGGATCGATAAGCCTTGCAGCCCACAAAATAAGAAGATGACTTACTAAAATAATTTGAATTTTCGACAGTGAGTGCAAATCACTGGTAATGTAAAACTGATTATTTCGTTTTCAGGGCACACTGTTTCAAAAACTTATGTGGACACCACAATAACTTCAAAACGGCAAGCTTTTATGGAGGGACTGAGTACGGGTGCAAAGAACCCTACTTCAAAGGGAAGACGACTGATTGTGGTGCATATGGGAAATGAAAATGGTTTCATAGAGGGGGCTGATGATGTATTTGAGTCAAAAAACACAGGTGATTACCACGAGTCAATGGATGCAAACCGCTTTGAGCAGTGGTTTGAGAATATTTTACCAAAACTTGGTGAAAATGCGGTAGTGGTACTAGACAATGCTCCTTACCACTCAAGACGCCAAGAAAAAACACCCACCACAGCATGGAGAAAAGCAAACATTCAAGAATGGCTGCGTAATAAAGAACTAAGCTATGATGAAAAAGACGTAAAAGCAGAACTTTTAAAGAAAGTGAATGACGTAAAGGCAAACTACCAAAGTTACGCTGTGGATGAGCTCGCAAAAAAATTTAAGGTGGAAATCCTAAGACTGCCACCTTATCATTGCGAGCTCAATCCCATTGAGCTCGTATGGGCTGACATAAAGGGACACGTAGCTCGCAATAATACTACATTTAAATTTGAAGATATGAAAAAACTGCTACAAGAGGGGATCCAACGTGTATCTGCTGATAAATGGCGAAATTGTGTGGATCATGTAATAAAAGTCGAGGACAATTTTTATAGCATTATTGACAACATGATTGATAATACAATAGATAGTTTTATCATAAACACAGCTGACTCGGACTCTTCATCATCTTTGTCTAGTACAGACGACAGCGATTAAAATTCGAACTTTCTAATAATTTATTCAAATAAAAATGTTTTGAACCCCTGAAACTTTGTTTACATTCTTTATCTCGTCTGGTTGGCCTTACTTTAGATGCCTCAAATATATTAATTAGGTTTACTTACGTTAAATAATACTGAATAATGACATATTAATCTGACTGATATATAAGTGTGATTGTTTGAATGTTAGGGTGGATGGATGGTTGTTACTCAATCGCGCCAAAACTACTGAATGGATTTTGATGAAACTTAGCAATATTGTAGCTTATATACCAAAATAACACAGGTTTTAGAAATACTACCTTTTGCAAGTGGTTTTGTCTGTGATCTTTGTTCCTCAATCACACCAAAACTATTGAAAGAATTTCGATGAAACTTAGCAATATTGTGGCTCAAGTACCAAGATTGGCAATTGAAATACCAACTTTTGCGGGTGATTTTGTTTGTGATGTTTTTTACTTAATCACGCCTAAACTGCCTGACGGATTTTGATGAAATCTAGCAATATTACTTATAATAATAATATTATATTATTATAAGCTTATTATTATCAGTATAAGCTATATATATAATATTATTATAAGCTTATGTACCAAAATAACACATAGGATATAAAAATACTAATTTTGGACGTGTTTTTGTCTGTGATATAACATAGATTGTAGCGCGATAATTAATTGCCACGGTAAATCCTGTTTTTAATTCATTTGGTACACTGAATTTTATATAATTATTAGTGAAAATTATTCTTATTACCCGACGACATACAAGGAGTGTTATGTTAGTCAATGTATATTTGAATGGTAATAAAAAAATAGCCAATTATGCTATTTTTATGTACCCAACTGAGATATACTAAAAGGTCAAAGCTGGCGATGGCGATGGCTAAAATTCTGGCGATGTACGCCGGGATTCCGCAAGCTATGTCTCTTTTGAGGGACCTGGAGGCAAAGATGAACTTTTTTTAATTCGCTGGTCTGTACATTACGTGCCATCGCTGCATTTGCCCATGCTTAGTAGTAATCCCGTTTTTGGCTAGATGCTACTTTACAGGATCGGCCAAACCAATTCTGTGATTTGCCACGAATGAGAACTACAGAGGTTGGAACAAAGAGTTCTATACCCTGCGTACATTAGCGACAGAGTTGGCAACGATATTGGGATCATGTGGCGAAAAGCAGACCTGCCTGGAAAGAAGAATGACAAAAAAAGACTGCATCTCATCCCAATCTGCTGACCTATAATGCCATACACGGCGGTGACCTGGGACTCGTAGACGAAGCCTACTTCTTGGAGTAGTTTCTTTTCCAACTGCACTATCATGGAGAGGGAGGGGGGAGGGGGGGGGGTTGGTCCATCGGTAACCTCACTCACTCAGTGAAAAATCAAATCTTGGTTTTAGAGTAAGGTTGTGGTGCGATACCGGTCGAGCCAGCTCATTCGTGTCGAAGCATTGCTCTACCGCGGAAAAATCATGACTTTACCACAGCACACACAGAACTCTCTGCTTTTCTTATAAAGTGTAGTCCATTTATAAAGTTATAAAACATCTAAATTTTAGGTTCTAACAAATGAAATTGTATTATGGTATCCTATTGTAAATTTTGAATGGGAGCAACAAAAAGTCGAATATTTGTCAATAAAATGCATTTAATTAATCAAAGTATGAACAATTGTAGTTTAATTCATGAGGTATTTTGCAAGCTCTTTATTATTCTCAATTTGCTTCAAGTGGAGTAAAACAATTTTACCACTAACACCGCAACCTATAGCTAACTAGGACGTGGTTTGCAATGGATCCGTTTCCATAGTCACCTTAAATTCTTCATTATCAACTTGGGTCTCTGGCCGTTCACGGGGCTTGTTCTGCAGGTTGAAATCTTCAGAACGAAAATGTTGGAGCCAAAAACGAACTGTGTTTTCTTTTGCAATACTATCATCAATCACCATACATATCATTAACCTTTCGAGTCGTTTCCGCAGCACTGGTGCCACGGTGAAACTCGTACTCGTAATTAATGCGATATTTTAAGTTTTCCATTTTGTAAACTGAGTAACGCAAACAGAAAAAACGGAAGAAAAAAACGATCGAATGACGGTCAACAAAACGGAAATACAAGTGTAAATAGCTGTAAAAAATAAATTTGGAATTCCTTACTAAAGAGGAGAAATTTGTGATTAAAGTGGCCAGTACGAAAAACGCCAATTTCATATGTCTAATGTCTAAAATGTCAACGATCTAATATAAATGTTAAGTATGAAAATATAACTATTGATTTTAGAAAAAAATGCTTCTTTTTTGTTAAGAATATATTTATGTTTATACTAGCAGACCCGAACACGCGTTGCTGTGGTTGCTAAGGTTTTTGATATACCTATTACATTGTAGTAAACTATTTTAGAAATCACGGTATTAGAAAAAAAAAAAAAATTAAAAAAACCCCCGACCGCTAAGTATAGGAAAAATTCAAAATGCAAGTAAATTTATCAAGGCCAAAAACGAAATAACAATATTTTGATATTATCGTACAATCAAAGACCTCATTCATTAGCTCCAAAAATTTTGTAAAATAGACACTCATCAATGTACGTACAAATGTCCCCCGAGGTAACGACTTCAATAAGTACATAATAATATTATCATCCTTTTTAGATGTCATCTAGTATCGGGGTTTATTCATTTTTTTTTTGTTTTTTTTTTAAATATTACACTTCTTTCTATATTGTACCAAATGAAGCTACGAATACACTAATTTCCCCTGTTTAGGTTTTTACTATCAATATTGTATAAAAACCTTTCGCCAGCACCAATAAAATTTTGGGGACGACTGCTTCTATTTCGACCAAACATATCTAAGAACCATCTCGACAAACCAAGCTTACAATTAAAAAAAAAACGCATGCTAATCCGTTTACGTATTTGGCCGCTACGTATCCACAGACAGACACAGAGAGACACAAATCTACAGGTCAAACTTATAATACCCCTCTTTTTGGGTCGGGGGTTAAAAATAATGATGTGGACCGCTATGTTTTTTTACATAGATGCAATTTGTAAAGAACATGGCGACCTCTATGACTGATTTTCTTAGTCTATTACCTAACCCTTGATGCAGTAATATAATCATTATTAGTGATGCGCCGAATATTTGTCCAAAAATTCACCGGATTGGGATTTGAAGCAGGTCTTTGAACACGATTGATCAAAATTATCGTACAGTTGAGGTATTTAATTTTAAATTTAATTATTATTATTTTATTTAAGGTAACAAATGAGTACACTACAAATTTATAAATAAGATATGTAGGGCAGATAGTTTTAAATTTTTGAAAATTATATTTGTTATTTTAAATTATTAATAATTTATTTTTTAATTAATTGTGCACAATATTTTTGGTTGACCCGTCTCACATAAATAGATTCAACGAAGAAGCAGGTATAATTTGACTGTATTATGTTATGCAGTCAAATTATACCTGCTTCTTCGTTGAATCTATTATAATATGAGTTTATAAATACTTCAGTCTAAGTAATACGTGGCGGGCTATATTAACACTAAAAATTAACTCATAATTTATTCTCAGCATCGCGCGTTGGTTATGATGTTAAATTGTATATGAAACATTTGTACTTTTAACATTACGCCGTCTATTGAACACTAACTCAATCCAGTCAACAGATACAACGCCATCTGTTAAACTTGTTTGAGTTCACAGCAATTCAATTGTAAAGAAATAATTTGCAATAAAATATTATTGCGACTTAAAATTAAGATGTAAGTTATCCTATTTTTCAAGTTGGATCAAACAGCACACGGTGTGCAAATTTGATTAAAATCGGTTAAGTAGTTTAGGAGTCCATCGCGGACAAACAACGTGACACGTAATTTATATATATTAAGAAGATAGATTAAAACAGTATATGCAATATACTATTACCCATTTGTGCTGTCTCCTTCATCCCAAAAACTACTCGTTCCATCAGGACGAGTTGTAATTTATATTTCCATTCGTCATGGCCTCCGTTTCAATCAACATTTTCTTTTAAATTTTATAATTGAACGACAATAAGAAAAAAATAAAACCCCCATTCAAAAAGATCTCTTAAAAGACAAGATCTCTAAGAGAGTATAATTGCTTTTTGAATTTAGCTTTTCACTTATTTATTTTATTTTTGCTAACTTAACTTATTCTTAATGTTAGAAAATTTTCAACGCAACAATGGTTTCTTAACAGTAACGTTATATTAATTTTTATGTCAAGCCTATCTTATTTAATTATTTTTTTATCATTACTCTGTATTGTCATTATATATTATTATAACTTAGTTTTTAATTTCAGGTCTACGTAGTCCTGACGCCTCTATCTGATGTGCTGTACTTTCTATCTACTGCAATTAATCCGTTGATTTACAACATTATGTCGAAAGTTTTTAGAAACGCATTTAAGGTAAGTCAACAGTTATCTTATGACGTAATTAGGTTAAAGTCTAAAGTTAGGCCAAAGTCAGATTAATGAAAGAAAGAAACGTTTTCATATTTTTAACATGCTGTTGAGTGAGTTTGGTCAAGATTTATATTCAGATCATATATCTCATGTTCGTCACAAAAAAATGGCATAATACCGAATTTATAAATGTTATATCAATTACAATTTTATTATTCGTAATTCACGTTATAATTGCAAATTTAATTGAAAATAATAGTCTAAGATCTGATACAAAAAAGACCTTCACCGATCTGTTTATTGTTAATATTGGATAGGTAATTTAGTATAATGAACATTATTATAAAGCGTGTCCGATATAATTTTGTCCCAATAATTATTAAATAATAATTAAAATATCTGTCAAGTGCGAGTCAGACTTTCGCACGAAGGGTTTCGTTCCATTAAATGCAAAAATGTGATGTAACAATAAAATATATATATTTTCGGAGTTTTTGCTTCATATGTAGGTACTATAAAAGATTGCTTCAGATCAAATTTCTAGACTTTAGGTCGATAAGATATTAGGTTTTGACTTCGAGTTTTAAAATATGCGGATGAAATTGCAGTTTCTTTTGATTACGATAACATAGAAGTTTTATTTTGTAACAGTTTAAAGGTATTATAAAGTATTTGATATAAAATTAAATTCAATACTTTTACGCGTTCACGAGGAAAGGGTTCTAAATCCCAAATACAGTTTTCAGGATGGAGTGGTGTACATTCCGACTAAGATACAGTAAGCCGCAAGAGTTAACAACCATAGTTTATATATTTCTTTTGTTGTAAAGATTTCCAGCAAAGTAAACTTTTATTTTATTTCAAAAACTGTTTGTTGTCTTCTTTCGTAGTATAAGTTTAAATAAAAAAGCAATTATTAGCATAATTTACTCTGTTGCAGTTATTCACGACATAAATTTGAGCGTTAATCTCTTAAACAACATCCATATTTCATCAATGAGTTTGTTGGCTTTATCAAGTAACGATTTAAAAACGGTTTGATATCTTTTATTCTGAGAAAATATATTGAATGGTTTAATATATTCTTTATTATAAAAGACTGCTGTGTAATCCCAACCTGCATATGCATGGAAAGCAGGTAAACTTTGCTATAATTTTAATAAACGGATAAAGTTTTTATCATTAAATTCTAGCAATAGATTATCGAAGTCAAATAAGATTTTTTTATAGCCATTTTTGTATCCTTATCCCTTATCCGTCCGTAACCCAATACAAAAAAATAACGAAATTGGATAACCTACTTAGTAAAAAAATATCTGTGATTAAGAATAAAAAAAAATGTAAAATAAAAGAAATACTCTTACATGCAAAAACTACTTGACAGAGTATGATGAAACTTTGAATGGTTACAGTTTAGACATTGGATGTACAAAGGGTACGTTTTGTCGAAATCGAAATCTACGCGTACGATATCGCAGACACAGCTAGTATATTTTATAAAACAAGTAGGTTCTAGTAGCTAATTACTGGCTTAATTAATTACTAGTTTTTCATCAAGATAAGTATATACATTAGTTATATATATGAAATAAAAATTACTAGGTACATTTTTAGACAAAACATCATTCCTCGATTCCTTGGTGGTAGACCATAACATCGGGTCGCCGGAAAAGTTACCACCCATCGGGCAATGTCGTGCCGCAAAGCGACCTAAACGTGTTCCGGTACGTTGCTCGATGAAGCCGTGTATGGAAAATGGGTCTGAACAGCTGCGGTGCGTTGGCGAACCGGTTTGACGTCGAGTTGGTGTTTGTTTTGTCGGGTGTCTAGTCGAGGAGGGTAGCGGGATCGGAAACGACGGCTTTTTCTGCTGGCCACCCACAAATAGTTGGGGACCCAATTAGTGGGTTAGCCACCCACGAAAGGCTGCCCCGCCAGCTGCGAAAAATCCCTGGGTGGCTCCATCGTGCTGGTTGGCGACCAGACGAGGAGGCCCGTTGGCGATCTCTGGGGGGGTTCGGGCGTTTCCGAAGTCTCCAGACTAGCCTCCCAGTGGCAAGACATTAGAAATTTCGACGTCGGGTTCGATACGCACCGCCTCGTTTAACTGCCATTTCTCATTCCTATTCACTTTTATTTATTTTAATATGAAGAAAGTCAAAAAGAAGAAAAGTTTTTACAGAGGCTGCACTCCTCCTTCTATAAAGTGCAGCTTACTAATATGTTACCCTGATTAGTACTATTAACTATATTTTTTTTTTTAATTTGTTTCCAATATTGCCATCGATACAAACTGCAGTTCCAATTTTAGTATTTGTTACTTTCTTTCCAAAATAAAGAAAACTTTTCGTTAACACATGCATTACTTATTTTGTCTAAAAGAACCTTTTTCTTATTATTCCGACACCATTTAAGGCCTGCCTTAAAAATCGTCCTACTCTCTTTCATTTTGTCATAAAGATTACCCGAATTAGGAGCCCCGGATTCCAACCACTTATTTAAGTGTAATTTAGCAGCCAAATATACGGTTTTCACATGTTCATTCCAGCCCGGCGTTTTTTTACGCCCCCATCCTTTTCTCCAAAGATTAAATTAAGAACGGACATCTGCAGCTGCAGATTATATGGACAAAATATATTTACTACAAATTGTATCCAAGTATCGCGTATGTGTTTGAAAATTACATGATGTACATTCCACGAGCAATTCAACAGGTCCCAGTTTATAGTCCGGGAGCCAGTGACCAATTTTCATCATGAATTTCCTCCCGAGTGAAATTTTGTAAACTGCAATAGAAAGTTGTGTTATGAAGCTTCGCGGTCTTCAGCTGCGGCTCTGGTGGTGGAGAAGGCAGTGGCAGCCTCCTACGCACGAATAAAAAAAGTTTTTTTAATGATTTCTTCCCATTCTAAAATTTCTTGAATAATAGTTTATCTAATATCTTGAAGGGAAGATAAAGTCAGCTGCCCATAACATGGTGGATTATACGTCAGCTGGCCACTCGAATATGAAAAAAAAATAAAAAATTTTCAATGATTTCTTCTCAACTAAAAATTAATCTGGTGATAGTTTATATGTTACTTTGAATGAAAATTAACATCAGCTTGCTGTACGTCAGTGGAAAGTTCGTCAGCTGGTTACTTGAAATGTGTAATGTAGCAGCATTTATTACCTACTGAATCTTATCAGTTGACGACTTTTCCCTTTACTTACAGCTAGCTGATTTGTTTTATTATTTACTAGAGTATATTAACTGTTCTCTTATAAATTTTCATCCAGGAGGAAATCACTTTTCTCTGGTTATTTGGCAGTATATTTGATTTGATAATTTATTGAAGTATAATTTTATAAATTAATGAAATTTTAATCTAATATAATGAATAAAAATACTAACAACGGTTACTCATTTTCGCTCTCGCTTTGGCTTGAGTCGCATCGGCGCAGTTTTAGAATCATATAAAATGTAATTTAATTATAAAATACATTAATTTTAAGTATGTCTTATTTCCATTTGCACCCTCCGTTGCGACCATATATTTATATTATTATTACTTTTGATAACAGCGCACATATACACTTATTGCTTAAGTAAAAATTATATACCTATATAATGTATATGCTTACTGTAGAAGTTCTCAATAGTGTAATTTACATGAGGCAAATAATGCATTACACTAAATTATACTTTTTCTTACATTGAATTGTTAAAAAAATATAGTCGAAATAGTAGAAAGAAATAACATTCTATCCATATATTTACGTTAATGTTTAAGGTGTCTCTTCTGATATCGTTCTTATTTTCCGATATTTTTCCTGCAAAGCAATACAACGTCGATAACACTCACTGTGATACAACTGAAAATGGTTAGGCTGTGTAGGAAGCACATTATTTTGACCGGTTAGATAATTAACTTTTCGTGTTGTTAATATAGATCTACACTTATTTAAATTATCTTCACTAAATAATTTTGAATGAACATTAGTTTTTTTACAAAAGACGCAATAATGTACCACGTTAGACATTTTTATTTTTAATTATCCGTTACTATAATAACACTTATACTATATAATACAATAAGTTCATGGGCCTACCGAGGGGTGAGGGGGGCGGGGGGGGCAGCTGCCTCCCCCTGGACGTCGTATAGCCCTTTAGCCCTTTACTACCTTCCATTGTAAAGTAAAATTGGTATATTACATTAAAAAATAAAGCAATTATATTTTAATAATTAAAGGAGGTTTAGAATTAGAAATGCTTTCTCAGGAAGGTTAGTCGGGAACGAAAAAGTGGCTTTTCAGTTGTTATAGATGTATGTATTACAAACAAATACAATTCTCTAATAAAACTGTAAGCAAACACTTTAAAGTCTAAATCTTCATTAGAAGCGAGATTCGGCAAAGACAAGTCACCAGCGTTTGCTCTTTGATTGTTAAACCATGCTCAGAAAATTTAAATTACAGCTCCATAATTACAAAAATATATCAATGAAATCTGGTTTGTCCGCCCCTAGCACAGAATCTGGGTACGCCCATGTTTACATTGACACCTTTACTTCTGTACTTCCGTTTAATATTAACTTGCACAGTCACTTGGTAATTTATCTTTAATAAGCGAAAAGCAAGGCTCTGCCTTGTGATCACATTTAATATTGTCTTGGCTGATTAATATCACAGACATTTGTATGAGCGATACAAGGACTTACTATATTGTAAAGGTCACTTCATTAAACTATGCACTATATTGTAAAGTACACTTCTTTGTAAAGGTAACCAATTTTTTAAACACTGCTTTTGATAGCTAACTCTGAAAAGGCTTCATTAACCGATGTCAATCTTTGCCTTTTGACTACGCACATTCTCATTCTATCAGCTGGTGTTTTTGCCACAAAAACATATGAGGAACAACTCCTTTCTTCAAACTTAAATTACATTTTTCTCCTTGTTGTTTCGTTATACATATTATATTCAATATTATTGGCTGTATCTTCCTTAACCTGAAATAAATCGACAACCATAAAAATTTCGTAAAACCAAAAAAAGAATACGGTTTTAATAGAAATTTATACTGATCTTTTGTAAACTAGGTTAGGTTAATTTTAAACTTAAATTATCTAATGTTCAATAGCTAATGCAACTTACTATAAATTTAAACTATTAAATTTAACTTATTATAAATAAAGTATACTTACGTTAAATTGATCTTCACAACAATATAAACACAATTTAAGACATATATTATCCCTTTTAATTACCATAGAGTAGACCATTGTTTTTGTATTTTCGCATCTCTTGAAATTTAAAAAAACACTTTGCCGGGTGTTTTTCTAATACTATTTTTGCACTCCGGTACTATACATTACTTGTAAGATGGTTTTTACCTTCTTCCATGACTTGTAAAGCACTTAAAACTTAAGATATGTATGAAGTTAATAAAAAGTTCATAGCAAACATTGACTGGTTGTGTCATTTGAAGTCACACGGCGCGCGCAAAATGTCAGCATTTGAACGACCCAAATTTACTCAATGTTTGTATTTTCACTTTGAAAAAAAAAAAAAATCTTTTCAAGCCTATTTATATTTTTTTACGGTAAAGAGGGGTATATGATTAATTTACGTCAAAAAAAAAAACATGAATATTACCTATTGTAATAAAAAAATATTAAATTATTAATATAAGCTAATATGCTAGTGACAGACGAAGCTTCTTAGCATTACATGGATTCACTGTGCGGGTGCCAGGCCCATCGCGTTGCAAGGAGAGGAGTGCAAGCAGTGCCTGGGACTTGCGACCCAGGAGTAGGTTTAAGGGGCCCCTTTATTATGCGCAAAAACGCTCACCTTCACCCTCCACACTCCTCTTCCTACCTAACCAAATTTGGAAAGAACCTACCAATGCCGCCTTTAAAATACGTTCTAGAAATGAACCGATGCTTGTTCTAGAAAGGCCAAGGTCTTTAAGTAGGCTATAGAGAGATTTTGCTGTTATACCCCTCGCTCCCACGTCTACCGCGTACAAACTAACTATAAATTTATTCCTGATCAGTTCGTTGGTCAGTTCGTAATAATTATTGAGCTTGAATGTGTGATCCCTTGGGATGTTTGTTTCCCAAGGAACAGTAAGCTCCACAAGTATCACGCGCCTCAGATGTTTAGAATACAGGAATAAGTCCAGTCTGGATGACGAAATACCAACATGCCAGGGATTTTGTAATGCTTTTCATACGTGTCCATCATGAGAGTCCAATCAGGAGCCGCGCCTAATATTGAATACGGCTTCGCCTTGATTTTTTGGAGGAGCCTTCTTTTACGAATTCTACAGATCGTTTGGTGGTTGTTATACTGAAAGACTAACTGCTTCCCGTATAATTTCTAATACCTTATCGTGGCGACGCGAGTATTGACCTTTATCTAGATGTACCCTACACCCTACTAATAGGTGTTTCGCGGTTCCTATTGCCTCTGACTTTTCGGTGGCTTTGGCCCATCTTACTAAATTACTTTGATCTGGGAGAGTCATTTGGAATGCATTAAGATAGAATTTTAATAATGCCGGGGACCAATCATAAATTAAGGTGCGCCACTTCAAAACTAGTGGAATACAAAAATCTCCTATGGTCACCCATTCGTTCTGAATTACTAGGCTCATGGCGTGGAGTCGGTAATTATCGTTTTCGTCTTGTCGAATATAAGATTTTGTTATGTCTATGTCTTGAACTTTCCTACATGATCCTAACCCTACTTTATTCGTTTGAGCACCTATCATACATTTTTTATAAATTACTTAAGAACGTACTATAAAATATCGAATAATCTGGAAATTGTTATATATTGGATTAATATAATCAATTGTAAACATTAAATATATACTTAACATTTTTAAGTTATACTGTAGGGTAGGGCGGGGCTAGTTGAGCGTATGGGTAAGTTGGGCAATCAAAATATCTCGAAAACTATCCACCGCACGCGAATGCAACATATAGCGAAAAGTAGGGGTTCCGAGAAAGGAACTCATCCCTAGAACAAAAGTAGCCACTGGGCGATCGAGAAAAGTACCCAAGCGCACTGTTTATTTTGTTATTAAAAAGTGAAATCATCCAAAGCCGGGATATTTTGTCTGTTATACTCAAATTTCATCCGTTTTCAATTAGGCAAGTGTTAATCTAAGGTAAATTTATTGCAGTTTTGATATTTATAGAGAATCTGGATATAATTCTAACCAGTTTTTTATTAAAAATTTTGTTTTTTTTTTACCATGAGGACTTATAAAAAAAGACTACTAGAGGTTCCCATATTAGTCAATACTTAAATGGGGCTGCCAAAGCTGTGAGTAAAGAGGGAAAAAGTGGCTATGCCGCTGCCAAATAATTTGGAATCAAACGGATGACATTATCAAGGTTTTTAAGGAAATTAAATGAAGGTGATACGTCCATGGGTTATGCAACGCCGAGGCCAGTATTTTCTGCCACGCCTGCAGACTCTTTGAAAAAAAATTGTTACAAACGGTATCAATCTTCTATGGATATTCTCCAAAAGACGTTCGTCGCCTTTGAGAGTGCTGTTAAATTTGGCAATAAAGATTCACCCTCTTGGACTGTAAATAAGATGGCCCAAAAAGAACGGCTTACGTGACTCAATGATTTCTTAAAAAAAATATTTTTCTTTAGGTATAAGCTATGTTGAAAATATTAAAGTCTGATTCTAATAGTTAAGCTAAGCTAGGAACGTTGCTGTTTTGTAGATTCTGTTTTTACCTTATTTTTCCAAGAAATCTACTTTTAGATTTGATGTTTTGTCACTATAAGTTTATAAATAAAAGTTAATTATCAAAATGGAATTTTATTGTAATTCTACCTAACATGGGAGCTATGATTTGGGTAAACTTTCTAAGTGCTCAACTAGCCCCATACCCTTGCTCAACTTACCTCACATATGGGGTACGTTGAGCATACTTGACTTTCTGCATCAAAATACGTGTAGCTTCCAAATTCGACTTATTAGAAGTAAATTATTATGGAAACTAAGCTAAGGGATAAATTACTCGTCCATCAGTATGCATCATAAGCCATTACGAATTATCGTTGAGAAACTATAACCGATTAAGTGAAAAACTGCTCAACTATCCCCGCCCTAAACTAATGTATATTAATGTCGTTATAAATTGCAACTCGAAACTTTTATCTTTTTTCAAAAGTGTAAATAAAAATGAACAAAGTGAATCGTCAAAAATTTTAAATAAAAAAAACATAAAAACTATACTTAAGATATTTTATTCACTACAAAAATTGTATTATTCTGAATCATAAATATAAATATTATATTTGAAAAATAAAATCCTTTTATTGATTTACATCAAATGCATCGGGACTAATATTTTCATTATTGACTTCTCTACATTCGACAGCATTTTCCGTCAAGTTTAGTATTTCTTGCATCTTCAAAGGCTTTTGGTCTACAATAAATTCTACTGGTTTTAAATAAACCTCTAAATCCCAAACACAGTTTTCAGGATGGAGTGGTGTACATTCCGACTAAGATACAGTAAGCCGCAAGAGTTAACAACCATAGTTTATATATTTCTTTTGTTGTAAAGATTTCCAGCAAAGTAAACTTTTATTTTATTTCAAAAACTGTTTGTTGTCTTCTTTCGTAGTATAAGTTTAAATAAAAAAGCAATTGTTAGCATAATTTACTCTGTTGCAGTTATTCACGACATAAATTTGAGCGTTAATCTCTTAAACAACATCCATATTTCATCAATGAGTTTGTTGGCTTTATCAAGTAACGATTTAAAAACGGTTTGATATCTTTTATTCTGAGAAAATATATTGAATGGTTTAATATATTCTTTATTATAAAATACTGCTGTGTAATCCCAACCTGCATATGAATGGAAAGCAGGAAAACTTTGCTATAATTTTAATAAACGGATAAAGTTTTTATCATTAAATTCTAGCAATAGATTATCGAAGTCAAATAAGATTTTTTTTATAGCCATTTTTGTATCCTTATCCCTTATCCGTCCGTATCCCAATACAAAAAAATAACGAAATTGGATAACCTACTTTGTAAAAAAATATCTGTGATTAAGAATAAAAAAAAATGTTTAATAAAAGAAATACTCTTACATGCAAAAACTACTTGACAGAGTATGATGAAACTTTGAATGGTTACAGTTTAGACATTGGTATGTACAAAGGGTACGTTTTGTCGAAATCGAAATCTACGCGTACGATATCGCAGACACAGCTAGTATATTTTATAAAACAAGTAGGTTCTAGTAGCTAATTACTAGCTTAATTAATTACTAGTTTTTCATCAAGATAAGTATATATATTAGTTGTATATACGTAATAAAAATGACTAGGTACATTTTTAGACAAAAAATCATTCTAAAACAATCATTTTGTCTTTTTCTGTGGTAAAAGCGGTCTTTTCTAAATCATATAGATATCAATTTGGTGATAGCCGTTAGCCGAATCTAGTGTAGTAAAATATTGTGCTCTACCTAGCCGGTCTAAAATATCGCGAATGTTTGAAAGTGGATAATTATCTTCTATTATTCTACCGTTAGATCTCCTGTAGTCTATAGATAGTCTCAACCCTACTTTTCTTGAAGCATCTTGTTCCTTTGGAATTATGTGAATAGTGAAATCCTTATATTAAGGATCAAAGTCGAATAATAAAAATGTATGATACATTTCGTTTGTACCACCATGGGCTAAATTTACTCAGAAGGTTTCATTTACCATGCAATACCTGAAAATAGTACCTATTATAGCATCGGAAAAAATCATAAAGCGGGATGTTCCTGTATGTCTTATAGGACACTTATTTTTGAATTCGGATATTTCAATGCAAGGTACATAATAATAAAATCTTTATTGATAAAAACTAATTAGAATAGGCAACATGGACCCGTTACAGGTTGAGAAAAAATAAAACTAAAACAATTTTACAACTACAAAATAAATAAACACTACTTTGCCGCTGGTCAACAAAAAAAAGTAGTATAAAATCTGAGGAATTCATTTGACACACTCCTTAGAGCTCCGATCATCAAATTGCCAGACTCGAATAGTGTTTGTCTAAATCTGGCAACCCAATGCCTGATCACAGCGTCGAGGTAGACTCGATTCCTCGGTGGTAGACCATAACATCGGGTCGCCGGCAAAGTTACCACCCATCGGGCAATGTCGTGCCGCAAAGCGACCTAAAATCTGAGGAATTCATTTGACACACTCCTTAGAGCTCCGATCATCAAATTGCCAGACTCGAATAGTGTTTGTCTAAATCTGGCAACCCAATGCCTGATCACAGCGTCGAGGTAGACTCGATTCCTCGGTGGTAGACCATAACATCGGGTCGCCGGCAAAGTTACCACCCATCGGGCAATGTCGTGCCGCAAAGCGACCTAAACGTGTTCCGGTACGTTGCTCGATGAAGCCGTATATGGAAAATGGGTCTGAACAGCTGCGGTGCGTTGGCCAACCGGTTTGACGTCGAGTTGGTGTTTGTTTTGTCGGGTGTCTAGTCGAGGAGGGTAGCGGGATCGGAAGCGACGGCTTTTTCTGCTGGCCACCAACAAATAGTTGGGGGCCCAATTAGTGGGTTAGCCACCCACGAAAGGCTGCCCCGCCAGCTGCGAAAAGTCCCTGGGTGGCTCCATCGTGCTGGTTGGCGACCAGACGAGGAGGCCCGTTGGCGATCTCTGGGGGGGTTCGGGCGTCCCCGCAGTCTCCAGACTAGCCTCCCGGTGGCAAGACATTACAAATTTCGACGTCGAGTTCGATACGCACCGCTTCGTTTAACTGCCATTTCTCATTCCTATTCACTTTTATTTATTTTAATATGAAGAAAGTCAAAAAGAAGAAAAGTTTTTACAGCGGCTGCACTCCTCCTTCTATAAACTTTACTAATATGTTACCCTGATTAGTACTACTAACTATATATTTTTTTTAAATATGTGTGCAATATCGCCATCGATACAAACTGCAGTTCCAATTTTAGTATTTGTTACTTTCTTTCCAAAATAAAGAAAACTTTTCGTTAACACATGCATTACTTATTTTGTCTAAAAGAACCTTTTTCTTATTATTCTGACACCATTTAAGGCGTGCCTTAAAAATCGTCCTACTCTCTTTCATTTTGTCATAAAGATTACCCGAATTAGGAGCCCCGGATTCCAACCACTTATTTAAGTGTAATTTAGCAGCCAAATATGCGGTTTTCACATGTTCATTCCCGCCCGGCGTTTTTTTACGCCCCCATCCTTTTCTCCAAAGATTAAACTAAGAACGGACATCTGCAGCTGCAGATTATATGGACAAAATATATTTACTACAAATTGTATCCAAGTATCGCGTATGTGTTTGAAAATTACATGATATACATTCCACGAGCAATTCAACAGGTCCCAGTTTATAGTCCGGGAGCCAGTGACCAATTTTCATCATGAATTTCCTCCCGAGTGAAATTTTGTAAACTGCAATAGAAAGTTGTGTTATGAAGCTTCGCGGTCTTCAGCTGCGGCTCTGGTGGTGGAGAAGGCAGTGGCAGCCTCCCACGCACGAATAAAAAAAAAGTTTTTTTAATGATTTCTTCCCAAACTAAAATTTCTTGAATAATAGTTTATCTAATATCTTGAAGGGAAGATAAAGTCAGCTGCCCATAACATGGTGGATTATACGTCAGCTGGCCGCTCGAATATGAAAAAAAATAAAAAATTTTCAATGATTTCCTCTCAACTAAAAATTAATCGGGTGATAGTTTATATGTTACTTTGAATGAAAATTAACATCAGCTTGCTGTACGTCAGTGGAAAGTTCGTCAGCTGGTTACTTGAAATGTGTAATGTAGCAGCATTTATCACCTACTGAATCTTATCAGTTGACGACTTTTCCCTTTACTTACAGCTAGCTGATTTGTTTTATTATTTACTAGAGTATATTAAGTGTTCTCTTATAAATTTTCATCCAGGAGGAAATCACTTTTCTCTGGTTATTTAGCAGTATATTTGATTTGATAATAAATATGCAGTTTAATAATGAAGGAAATATAGTTATAACTAAAGTTTAATTAATCAATAATTTATTGAAGCATAATTTTATAAATTAATAAAATTTTATTCTAATATAATGAATAAAAATACTAACAACGGTTATTCATTTTCGCTCTCGCTTTGGCTTTAGTCGCATCGGCGCAGTTTTAGAATCATATAGAATGTAATTTAATTATAAAATACATTAATTTTAAGTATGTCTTATTTCCATTGGCACCCTCCGCTGCGACCATATATAATTAGTGTAATTTATATTATTATTACTTTTGATAACAGCGCACATATAATACACTTATTGCTTAAGTAAAAATTATATATATAATGTATATGCTTACTGTAGAAGTTCTCAATAGTGTAATTTACATGAGGCAAATAATGCATTACACTAAATTATACTTTTTCTTACATTGAATTGTTAAAAAATTATAGTCTAAATAAAAGAAAGAAATAACATTCTATCCATATATTTACGTTAATGTTGAAGGTGTCTCTTCTGATATCATTCTTATTTTCCGATATTTTTCCTGCAAAGCAATATAACGTCGATAACACTCACTGTGATACAACTGAAAATGGTTAGGCTGTGTAGGAAGCACATTATTTTGACCGGTTAGATAATTAACTTTTCGTGTTGTTAATATAGATCTACACTTATTTAAATTATCTTCACTAAATAATTTTGAATGAACATTAGTTTTTTTACAAAAGACGCAATTACCACAAAGACAAATTACCACGTTAGACATTTTTATTTTTAATTATCCGTTACTATAATAACACTATGTTCGACTGACCAACTTAAACATGGAATCTTTCACTTTCTATTCGAGTCACATTATAATGTCAACTTACCCTCTCGTTAGTGTGTTTGACGCTCTGCTATAGCATAAAATCTGGAGAGGGTAATTTGAATCTACAATCTAGCTACAATGTAAAAAGGGCTCAAAACATTTCTTTTACCCCAAAGTATTTTATGACATCTATTAACAGAGATAATATTGAAATTAAATTCAAGTGCAAGTGGCCTATAATCCGACCAATATACATCCTTAATTATATGGACATTAGATAAAGTGGACCACGCAATCGGGGTCACAATACAATGATCAAGCCAGCTCCTTGAACAATTTCATTAAAAATTTCATCCAAATTTTAAAAAAACTTATAGTCCGCATAAACATAATCATTGTCTTTACAAAAAAATATTAATTCATAATTAAATGTTGTATTCAAGTTTGCATTAAAATCATCCCTTTGGTTCTGAAACACTGCGGACCCCGTAGTATTCTTATTACTGTTCTTTTTGTAGGAAACGGAGATAAAACCGTCAGTTGAACTACCTAGGGCCGGGCCGCGTTCGAGTCGTTTTGATGTAGATAACGTATTAACTGATGACGCCGCTGGCTTGGTTGACATACACGCGTCCGACCTCACTGAGCGGCTCGCTTGACAGGAAAGTACTTCAATGTCAGCCTGTCGCTGCGGTTGCACAGTCACAGTCACAACAAAACAATTCAGTAATCGAATGTACACTACCTACTACGGCTTCCCGCGTTTTTTTCTTAGCCGGTCAAATTGAAAGCCAATTTACACAAGGAAATTAATACCTATCTTAAAATTAATTCAGATGATTACATTTTCACATAAATTTATGAATTAAGCTTCTTTAAAGAAGTAAATTTGTCAAATGTTGTTGGGAATGATATAGAGTGGCTACGTGCAAGAGGTGGCCAATTAATTACAAATAACCCTGTATATAGAATGTGATTAAGAATGTATTGAGAATCGACCATAAGAATACCGATTTCTTTAAAAACATATCTAAATATAAATAAAAATAGAGATTGGTAAAATAGAGATTGGCTTATAATTTACCGGTTCTAGTCTATCGCCACTTTTAAACAAAATAATTTCTCTACTATTTTTCATTTAATCTAGATATGTACCAGTTTCAATATATTTGTTAAAAATTAAAGATAACTGTGGAGCAATATAATTTAACAGGCTAGCTTTGCACCAAATTTGTAAGGTACCACGCACGTAATACTATTATAACTTATTATTTTTTTTGTTTTATTTCGAACAGTATGTAATAATTACCCAAACGTCGTATTGTGTATAAAAATTAAAAACTTATGATGTATAAAATTGTTAACAATTAATCAAGGTAGAATCAGATTATTTACAATAATACAATGTGTTATTTACAAAAGGATTCAATATTTACAAATTACCTCTTAAATTTATATCTCCTGAATACCGGTGCCAAATAGTCCCCTTCATATCCAACGCAAAGACCACACCTAAAAATCAACGTTCACCGACTCGTCTTCATTCACCGTTGTGCAGTCGACCGGGACACATGTCCCTTTTACGGCTCATATCGCCGGGCTCCACCATGAACCCCAAATCCGCGGCGGAACCCTAAGATCTGTCCAAGTCGCAGTTTTTTGGTTGGGTCAACAAAATTGCGCCTGAATTATGCCTACGATACTCTGTCTTGTTAGGCACCGAGTCTCCGCCCTCGACCTAACGCGCCGCGTTCGCAGCCGAGAGCACCTCCGACATGGAAGTCGAGGCCGTTACCTTTACGAAGGAGACGGCCTCGGAATCCGAGTCGGGGAGTTCGTCCCCCTCCTCGGACGCTGATGAGGACGAAGGTTTCACGACCGTGCAGTCCAAATCGGCCAAGAGGAAGGCGACGAAAGCGCTCTCCTCGAATCTACCGCGAAAACGGGCCTTAAAACCCGCCAGTAGCGAACCTGTGTCGCCCGTCCGTCCCTCGGGCCCGGGCCCGACTCGCGAACCCGCGCCGATGGCGCCCGATGCGCCCGCGTCCACGCCGCCGTCGACAGCGCCAGGCGCCTTCAGCGCCACGGTAGTCCCCCGCGCCGCCGCCGCTTTACATAAGGGACAAGTCTAAGTGGGACATTCTGTCCGCACTTATGACGGAGCACAAGCTCCGTTTCACGTCCGCCCGAAATACCGCCGACGGTATCCGCGTACAAACCGCGTCTTCGTCGGACCACCGCGGTCTGACTCGTCTCCTCCGCGAACGTGGTTACGAATACCACACCTGCGCGCTAGAGAATGAACGCCGCTTAACGGTGGTCATCCGAGGGCTCCCCGTGGAGCTCACTACTGAACGGATTTTCGAGGACCTTAAGTCCCAATCCTTCCCCGTCATCTCGGTGAACCGCATGTACCGAGCGACCACTAGGGTCCGGTTCGATCTGGTACTCGTTCATCTCGAGCTTTCCCCGGAAGGAAAGCAAATTTTTAATGTTAAGGCAGTCTGCCAACTCTCCGGCCTTAGGGTCGAACCTCCACGCGGTCGCGGTTTTCCTGGTCAGTGCCATCGCTGCCAGCTCTATGGGCATTCCCAACGTTTGTGCCACGCGCGTCCAAGGTGCGTCAAGTGCCTGGACGACCACGCGCCAGCCGACTGTCCGCGTAAGGGACCGGTCCCTGAGGATCCTCCCAGCTGCGTCCTGTGCGGACAGAAGGGCCACCCCGCGAATTATCGCGGGTGCCTCAAAGCGCCGCGCAGGACACAGCCGGCAAGGCATCCTCCTCGGTTCGTCCAGCCTCCATGGGCTCCTCTAGCCCCTAGGAGGCCCGCGGCCCCTCAGGCATCCCAGGCCCCTCAGGCACTCGCGAACGCTTGGGTGAAGCCTCCGAGGATTATCCCACAGCCCGTTCCCCAGCCGATACCGTCGCCGCCGGTTCGTAGCTCCACCGACGGAGTTGCAAGTTCAATTTTATACATATAGACATTACATTGCTACGATATCAAACTGAAAATAATAACATACATACATATCACACACACACACACACACACATACACATTCAGCCAGGACATTATGCAGCTATACGTAATAATGAATATGAATACGAAATAATTTTTACCAAACATTATGTTTTTGAGTATTGTTGAACTAAAGAATTTATTTGTAGAATTTGAAACTGCTATACCATATGCGAAAACATAAACATAGGGAGTTCTAAAAAAAGTCAGCGCCATCTATTGAGAATTTATGTAACTAAATTTAAAATGGTAATATGCTCATATTCAATTTGTTCATTTATTAAAATTCAGATAGAACAAAGTAGAAGTTCTAGCTTTATCTAAATTAAATACGTTTATGTAAACCGCATTCAACTCTGCTTAAAAGTTTTGAAACAGTGCTTAAAGTAAATTTGCAATTGAACATAACTTCTTTTTCACCTAACCGATTTTGACCTAACAATGTTTAGACAACGCTCCAGATTATATATAATCCACATGTGAAAACTGCGTTCAAATCCGTTAAGTACTTTGACGTTATAACGTACCAGACAGACAGACAGACAAATTCCAAAAAATGTTCTTTTGGTTTCTGTTACTCGTCTCCAATCGCACATGATCAGTTTTTTTGGAAAAATATTTAATGTGAAAATGGATTCTGTTAGTTATCACTTCACATCCTAATACATTTTTTAAAATATTTTTTTTGTACAAAGACTACTCCTCTTCAAATTTATTACATGTATAGAATAAGATTTGCATGGTACCTATTACGTGACTAACATAAATTGACATAACTTTTTTATTTCTAAACCGCATACAAATTGGTTCAGCCGTTTCGTGCACAAACATACAGACATACATACAGACAAACTGCGAAACCATTGTCCCTAATGTCCTTGTCCCTAATCCCTATGATGTTTTTTTTTAAAGAATTTTTTTTTTTAATTATTATATTATATGGATCAGTGACAATTTTATTATATGTATAGATATTAATCGACTTTAACGTTATTAAATATTTCAGAGAAATTCGTAACTTTGTTCAAGAACACCGGATCTTGATTCCATTGCAACTCACTATATAAATCATATAACTTATCTCTACTTTTATATTCCCACGGTAGCCCCATCACTAAATTTAAGTTTTAGATATTTTATTATAGTTTTTAGCTTAAAAATATTATTAGATTCTTGTAACAAAAACTCAAAAACTTTATTAAATAAATTATTGGGATTATCATCGGTCATATCTACTTTACTCACTTTTTGCTCAACAGTATTCTTAAATGTAAAGATCAGGTTTTTTGTAATTGGTCTGCAAGTATATTTTTGGGACTTTTTTTTTCATGACTAATTAATAGAGAAAATTTTAGACCACAGTGGTCTGAACTTAAATTCGTCATTATTGTTTCTTTAAAAATGTTAAAGCGACAGAACACATTATCAATACAAGAACAATAAAAGATTTAAACAAATTTAATAAACGTACCCTAGACGAAGTGACTTGTAATTTATCTACATTAAAATCACCGCACACTATCACGGAATTGTTTTTTTTTACAAAGCTTATTTAAAATATCCTCCATTTTGTTTTCAAATTCATCTAAGTAACCAGAGGGAGGTCGGTACACGCATAAAATAGTATGTTCATTGAGCTCAATGCAGGATAGTTCAATAATTTGCTCGATAGAGAGCGCAACTATGTCTGATCGAGACTTTAACACTACATCGTTACGGGCTAAGATAAGTGAGGTACCGCGAATAGCTTTCTCTCTACAGAACGAACTTGACAATTTATAATTTTTAACATTTATAATATTGCTCTGTGCTCTGTACTACATAATAAACTTATCTTATATTTTTGAACAAACAGTTCCATTTCAGATTCCTTACCACCTAAGCCTTGTATATTTTGATGGACAATATTAAACAGTCTAGGCTTTGTCTTATAATTTAGTTTAAAGTGGAACGCTTATGTTCTGTCGGTACTACACTCTTCAAATTATTAATTATTCTCGTTATATCCCTTATAAAGTAGCAATTTGTGTTTTTTTGTAATATAGAGGCAGATACATTATACCTTTTGTCATCCTAAAACTATTATAAATAAATTTATTTACATCAAAGTATGTAAAAGAATGCGTCACTTAAGGTCAAATTGTATAATGTCAGATTTAAATTATATAGGTATATATTTGTTTTATTTGTCTGAATAAGAAGATGAATACGGAAATGTACAAATTACAAATTTACAATTATTCTTATTATGTAATATTTTTAATAATTTCCATTTTCTTAACGGACAAACCATCTCCATGTAACAGTACGATAGTACTGTTTTCAGTCAACTTTAAGTCAAAGTTAATTAGTTTATCCAAATTGTGCTGGTAACTAGCCCCAGGTGAGCATATATTATAAACATTATTTAATTCATTACTTAAAAGAGACCCAAGGCCTTGACCTAATTGATCAGAAAAATCAAAGTAGTTATGTTTGAGCACAACAGAGGACTTATTTTATATTTGTTTTTTTTTTTTTCATAAAATTTATTTGACCTACTCTCAATCATTTTCCTATTATAAACACTCACTTTTTTAAATAATTTTGTGCGTTTAGTTTTTAAATAATTTATTTTCTTTGCAAAATACTTGATATTAATGAGATAATTATATTTTTTTTATTAATTTCTTAACCTTCATATACTTTTTTAATTTGTTATGACTTGAAAAGTATATGGGGTGCTTGTGCACCCCATATTGTGTACTTGACTCATCTTTAGTTAAATCAATTATAGTAGTATTAATGTTAATGAAATCTGATTGAGTAGGTTGTGAGTTGCATTCAACCAGCTTCTCATATTAGCTATGAGTATGCTGACTTTCTACACTTAATTTACAGATTTCAGACAGATTACAGATTACAGATTTCAGACAGATTACAGAGGTGACATTTACTTCGTAGGTCGTCCGTATAAAATGCGTATAGGGATGGGTTGAGCCTAGTTTTGGTATCCGGATCACAAGACCTCTGTCAGTGCTTTCGAGTCCTCCTTTTCTCGGTGATCAGGGCCGAGATCCTTCTCGGCAATCAGGGCCGAGATCCTTCTCGGGATGGGTGGTAGGATCTAAGATGTGGTAGGAGTTGATGCATTGCGTTTAGCGTTGCACATACTGGAGGCGATTGAAGCCTCTAGTGCGTCAATATCTGTGGGTGTGTTTACTGGCACTGTAAAAAGTTTTGCGTCGTTTATTAGTGCAGTGAATTTATGCCAGTTAATCAGACTTCCAGGAGGAAAGTTTTTATTGCGGGTAGTTGTAAGTACAACAGTGAAATTTTTGTTCATTGTATTTATGAAGTTATTAAACGTTTTTACTTACCTTTTTTTTTTTTTTTTTTTTTTTTTATATGATCTAGGGCAATGCTTGACTACATTCCACCTGATGGTAAGTGGAATGTAGTCTTAGATGGTAAGTCGCATTGCCCTAGCAACCTATTCACTCTTCTCTTGAAGACACCCACATTATATTTGGCCGGAAATACCGACGCAGGCAAATTGTTCCAGTCCTTTGCTGTACGCACTAAAAATGAGGAAGCAAAGCGCTTCGTTCGGACAGGTGGAATGTCCACAACAAAAGGATGGATACCTGCCGTGCGTCGGGACGTCCGGTGATGGAAGGGGGACGGGGGAATTAACTCGTGTAATTCCTGCGCACACTCACCAAAATGTATCCTATAGAATACTGAGAGGCTAGCAATTTTACGCCTGTGTTCAAGGCTTTGGAGGTCGGCTTCGACCAATTCGGGATCGCCTATAAGCCTCTTTGCTCGCCTCTCAATTGAGTCCAGAACCGCAAGATGAGACTTTGCGGCACCAGCAAATATGTGTCCACAGTACTCTACACACGACCGGATCTGTGCTTTGTATAAAACAAGAAGCTGTCCCGGTGTAAAGTACTGCCGAACCTTCGCAAGAACGGCAAGCTTTGCTGCTGCTGCTCTTGCTCTGGACTCAATGAACCGACCAAAGTTGAGGTTCGAGGAAATCTCTAAGCCTAACAACTGAAGCCGGTCACTGTATTCCAAGGATACATTCTGGAAAGTAGGAGCCAAGGTGAAAGGGCTCTTTTTGGAGGTGAATAGACACGTCTGCGTTTTGGTGGCGTTGAACTCGACAAGATTGGCATTGCTCCATGCGGAGACTGCCTGAAGTTTGTCATTCAAACGTTGCACCATGGCTTCTCTTTCAGACTGTACTTGATCTCGACTAGCCCGAGTACTCGGCAGATATCTTTCTACAACTGTGCTGTCGTCTGCATACCCATAGATACCGGGCTTCAACAGATCATTAATGTGCAGCAACAACAGAGTTGCAGAAAGAACGGACCCCTGAGGCACTCCGGCATTTATTGTCAAGGGTTCCGAGGAACACCCGTCGACAACTACTCGGAGAGATCTGTGGCTCAGAAAGTCCGTTACCCAGCCGATCAGACCAGGAGATATACCGTACGCTGAAAGCTTGCATATAAGGCTCGCATGCCAGACCCTGTCAAATGCCCTCGAGACGTCCAGAGAGACGGCGATCGCTTCTCCGTTCTCCTCGATGGCCTCGCCTAAAATGTGAGTAGCATACACTAGGAGGTCCCCAGTAGACCTATTACGGCGAAACCCGTACTGTCGGTCACTGAGGAGATCGTTACCTTCTAGGTATGCTAGTAGGTGCGAGTTCAATACACGCTCCATAATCTTACAGAGTATGGAGGTGATTGAAATCGGTCTGTAATTGACAGGGTCGGCACGGCTGCCTTTTTTGGGCATGGGTTGCACATTAGCAAGCTTCCAGGATTTCGGCACTATTCCAGTCATGAAAGAGAGGCGATACAGACGTGTCAGTATAGGAGACAACTCAGCTGCGCATGTCTTGAGCAGAATGGCTGGTATACCATCAGGACCACTGGCTTTATTCACATCTAAACGACACAATGTTCTCCATACCTCTTTGTTAGTGATGCGGATTTCAGGCATCGAAATACCGCAGTGAGGAAGATGTGCTGGAGAAGCATTGCCAGTGTCTAGATGCGAATTCTCAGCAAACAGAGAAGCAAATACATTCGCTTTCTCTGTTGCAGTGTGGGCCAGGGATCCATCCGGCTTCAGCAGAGCAGGCAGTGAGGGTTGGCAGAAGTTCGACTCGATCGCTTTGGCAAGAGACCAGAAAGCTCGACTGTCAGTTGGTCTGACAGAGAGCTTTTCGCCATTCTTAACGATCCGATCAAGACGAGCCTTCCGCAATGCCTTTTTGTAGGACTTGGCAGCTTGGTTAAAGGCTCTCTTCTTCAAACTTACATCCGGAGTTTTGCGGGTTCGAGCATCAGCCCAAATGAGATATGCCGAATGTTTTCGGTCTTGAGCATGACCACATTCGGCATTAAACCATGGGCGAGCTTTGCCACCGATGGGTACGTCAGCAAAAGGAATAAAATACTCCATTGCCTGATGCACCACATCGGTTATAGCATCCGCGCAACTCGACGGATCCAAAGAAGAGAAGCAGACCTGCCGCCAAGGATAAGACGCAAAAAAGTGCCGCATCTCATCCCAATCTGCTGACTTGTATTTCCATACTCGCCTAACACCAAGAGGTTCGAAAGCTGGTGGGGAATATGTAAACACAGATTTCACCAGACAGTGATCGGAGGTTCCCAAGGGGGAGGTGACTTCTACACGATACCTGTCCGGATCAGTTGTCAGCAGAAGGTCCAGGCAATTGGCTGTATGGCCTACCACATCTGGTACCCTTGTCGCTTGCTTCACCAGCTGAAAGAGGTCCAAGGACAACGCAAATTTCCGCGCTTCTCTTCCAGCATGGTCGGTCTTCTGGTACGGGAACAGCCAGTCCTGATGACAGGCATTAAAGTCCCCCAGAAAGACGAGCTGCGCCGAAGGGTACTGATACAGAGCCATATCTGCAGCTTCACTAAGATACTCAAATAAACGAGTTGTCTCCTGGTCACCGCTGTGCGAACGGTAGACACAGGAATACAGGATTTTTTCGTTTCCTGTGTCCACTAAAACCCATAGGGAAGAAAAAGTGGGGTCTTCAAGGTGACGGAGACGCTGAATACAGAGGTCGTTCCGCGCGTACATACTGACTCCGGCCCGTGAGCGAAAGTTGTGCTCCAACGAGTAACCGGGATAATCCAAGTATGTAGCGCTCAAAGGACATTGTATCTGCGTCTCCGTCAAAAAGAGCAAGTGCGGCTGCTCTGTCTCCAGGTGGTGGTGGACAGCTAAAAGATTTGAGTGCAAACCCCTTATATTAGTCAGGTGCACTTTGTATGAGGAGGAGTGCAACCGCTGTGCCAACTTGTTTCTTTTTTTAACCTTTTTCATAAAATAAAATAAATAAAAGTGAATAGGGATGGGAAATGGCAGTTGAACGAGGCGGTACGTATCGAACCCGACGTCGAAATTAGTGATGTCTTGCCACTGGGAGGCTAGTCTGGAGACTGCGGGGACGCCCGAACCCCCCCAGGGATCGCCATCGGGCCTCCTCGCCTGGTCGCCAACCAGCACGATGGAGCCACCCTGGGATTTTTCGCAGCTGGCGGGGCAGCCTTTCGTGGGTGGCTAACCCACTAATTGGGCCCCCAACTATCTGCGGGCGGCCAGCGGAAAGCCGTCGCTTCGGATCCCGCTACCCTCCTCGACTAGACACCCGACAAAACAAACACCAACTCGACGTCAACCGGTTCGCCAACGTACCGCAGCTGTTCAAACCCATTTCCCATAAACGGCTTCATCGAGCAACGTGCCGGAACACGACTATGTCGCTTTGCGGCACGACTTTGCCCGATGGGTGGTAACTTTGCCGGCGACCCGATGTTATGGTCTACCACCAAGAAAATCTAAATCAGTTTTATATGCAATATTATTAAATATTATATTAGTATTTTCTACATTACCTGGCAATAAAACACAAACTCTTCAGAACATTTTTTTTAATAAATGGATCTACAAAGCCAAGTCACAAAGAACATGGAGGACATAATCAAAATTTTTGAGTCCCGAATAAAATTTTCAGCATGTCTAGCTCAGCTTTTGATTTTGATAATATTTGTTCTTGTGAATATTTGTTCAAGTGAATTAAAATTATTATCTGACCTTCTGTCAGATAATAATTTTAATTCACTGGATTCCAGGCTGCAATCTATTTTCCCTAATCAATCAGATACCTTTAACATCGTTCATATAAACGCACAAAGTATTCCGGCTCACTACTCTGGTATCTTAGCAAACTTTAGTAACGTCCAAGTCGACTGTATTCTTGTTCTCGAATCGGGGCTTAAGCCGTCTCTGTCTTCATCACTTTACTGTCTGCCTAATTTTACCTTGATAAGAAACGATCGTCTTGAAAAAAGGGACGGTGGGGTGTGTATATATCTGAAAGACAACATACCCTTTCAGACCGTCAGTCTATCTCCTTCTAGAAATTGCGGCAACTTGAAATACCTTCTCCTTGAAGTCGTACATAATTCAACTTCAACATAATAAATTGCTCCTTTGGTGTGTTATGCAGCCCCTCTCCCACAGTTAATTATATATTATATTATATAGTTAATTTTCTCCCTCTTACGATCATATTATTATCATGGGCGACCTTAATACGTGTCTAATCAAAAACAATTATAGATCTAAGAGACTAACATCTTTACTGGATTCCTACAATGTTTCTATTCTCCCTCTTTCTGAAACTCATTTTTCACCCAATGCTGAACCGTCTCTAATCGACCTAATCATGGTATTAAAAAAAGCCCCCTAAAAAGTGGTAGCACATGGACAGCTTACTGCACCGTTTTCCTATCACGATCTTTTATTTCTTCAGTACAATCTTTCTATCCCTAAATGCAAGTGTAAGGTAATTCTGCGACGAACCTTTAAAGCTATTAATTGGGAGCTCTTACGCCAGGATGCAGAACTAATTGATTGGTCTTAATTATTTCTAGCTTTAAATGTAGACACCAAGATAGATATTTTTAACACTTGTATTATAAATTGTATGATACCTAAGCACCTTTTAAAATAAAATTAAGTCAAACATTTTCCTGCACCCTGGCTTACGAGTACCACTGAAAAAAAAATGATGACAAAACTTAATAAAGCCAAGTCAGGTTTTAAAAAGAACCGTTCTGATGAACGTTTTGCCTTTTATAAAAAGTTACGAAATCGTTGTAATAGAATGTGTGGAGACGCCAAACGCAGCTATATTTACTCCTTTTATACTTAGTCCTATTTACTTTACTTTTATACTTATTCCTAGACTCGATATCGATAATTCTCAAAAATACTCGAGTCGGCGCCTTTGATAAACAAAAAGCGGTAATTGTAAGCAATCTCAACTTTATGTTTTGAGGTTAGAGCCGAAAATCGCTCGTTCACAACTATAGCGTCTAATTCAGAGGCGGCTTTTATCAAAGGGATTGCGCACTTATAAATACGCATGGCGGGCGGAATCTAAATGTTCGACCAGAGAGATGTTTTTATTTTTTTTTCCAAATTCTTGCGGAACCCTGACAGGGGTATCACGGAACCCTAGGGTTCGCAGAACACACTTAGAGTATAGTTGGTCTAGAGGATAAATAAACTTGAGAAAAGTAAAATTTCACCTCGTGCTTTAAATGTTTTAATAACTGTCTGGTTGAAGCAAGCTGGTAGTGTTTGGTGGCAAAACTACAACTTCCATGGATCGAAATTAATTAGAGTTGTAAGAGGATGATCTGGTGAATTGTTAATCAGTAGCATCACCTTAAATGGAATTTCTTTTCATTCGCAATTACGTTTGAGTTCAGGAATAAAATGATGACCAAACCAGTCTTCAAAAAAAGAAGCTATCACCCAAGCTTTCGTATTAGATATCCAAATGACAGGCAAACCAGCTGTAGATTTTTTTTTAAGGTCATACTTGTCTTAAACCACGCTGATGCGCGCGGTGATCAAAGAAAAATCGCGTATTTACGCATTCACACTCGCGTAAAATAAGGTAGCGTAATTCGGGGTGTTACTGTATTTAGTTTTTAAGGTGTTTAATAATTGTATGTGTTCATGTGTGATATTATGTATACCTAGGATGATAGTACATCTCTTGAAAATATTATCTTCTTACTTAAAGTTTCTAATAAAATATCTGAAATACTAATTCATAATCTGTTTTATGCGTATATAGAAAAGTATATACTTTTAATAATGTGTCTGGTCAGTACAGAACACGATAACGTCATGGTGCCGCCGACGAGACAGATACCGATTCGAAAGGACCTACAGTGAAATGCTGGCATCTCAAAAGGAACAAGCGGAAGCGGCAAAACAACATACACGTCCTTCGCGGCTGCAACGACGACATCTTACTACTTCTTCTCAGTTGTGTGATGCGCCACCTCGACCACAGGTTAGTTTAGGACAAGTACGTTTCAGATACTGCGTTGACACTAACACTCTGTGGTTGACTGAACGTAACACTTTCTAGGATGTTTAGGTTTACTATATTTAGTAGGTAACTAAACGCAACGCTAAGATTTTATTATGTGTATGAAATGGTTTTTGGTACCTGACTTTTTAAATCTACCTTATACTTATAACCTGCTTCTTTCCTTTTCTATAATCTTGTATTATTGTTCATAAAACGATTATCCGTTTCAGCGATCCTTGTCCGATGAGTACTTTTATTTGAAATCGTTTTATCGGTTGAGCAAGGCACAACGAAGAAAAGTTGAATAACTTAGGAGTAATTCTTGGAAATTATAACTACAATCACTCAGTCGAAAAGCGTAGTAAGATATGCATAAGACTAGTCGCTAATAGTAAAGCGTTTTTTTAACAGTATCTTATTTAAATGTAAATAAAAATGTATATCTATATTTATATTAAGTAGTATCTAAAATACCCATTAAGATTCATGTTTTCTCACTGGAAAGGCAAACCTTCATTCATATAAATATTAGCCGGCTAAGCTCTTTGAGTTATAAATAAATAAATAAGATAATAAATTAGTGTCGAAATAAATTATTATCTTACTGTAATTTGTACTTAACTTTTATTAAAAGTAAGATTTTGCTCTGAATCTTTTAACATTTGTTTGTTGTGTATTGTTACATTAGGAGAGAATTATGCATTTTTACTTTGTCTATTATAGAATAGATCCCTTTTTCTCCTCGTTCACAAATTATTGAAAGCCATTTATCACAATTTATAAAAATCCTAATTTTTGTGTAATTATAGCTGAAATATTTTTATTGTTTATCCCTGAAAATCAGAAATTCTAAATTAATATGTATTTGACTTAAATAGAAACTATCACTTTTTATTATATACCACATCATTTAAAAAATAATTATAGAAACAAAATACCAATAACAAGTGCTAACGAATTTATGAAGCATCTTAGCTACTTGTATAATAAACAATAGTTTAAAAAACTAAAAAAACACGCTTTTATTGCTAACCGAACTAAAAACTAGAAAATAATTTTTAATGACAAAGAGTATAAAATTACAGTAGTAGAAGATCGAACAATTAATCATAGTAAATCGCCTTAATATCAAATTATAATAAAATTTAAGTTATTAACAGAATAATTCAATTCTGAGTAAAAATCGTGGGGTGCATTTTACTGTGATTCATAACTATCCTCTCATAGATAGTTGCTAATAGAATGATTGTAATACCTTAAATATCGAGCACCCCACGCTTTTTACTCAGAATTGAATTATTCTGTTAATAACTTAACTTTTATTATGCCCATTTTACCCAACCCAATAATAAACGAGCATTACACTATAATTTATATTCAAAAGTAAAATCTCTAATTATCATTGCATATTAGTTTTACTGAGCGAAGGTTGCGGGCGAAGGCGATTGCTCTTTGATAAGACAAAAATTATTTGTATATGGGTCATAACTAATATGGTTAACTATTTATTACTATTTGTTTAATGAATTTCACTAATTTTATGTTTTTGGTAGACTCTCAACCTAAGTAATCTCACCGTCGTGAACGACGAAAGCAATCCGGGGCGCTGGACGCATCAATTGGCAGGAGGATCGAACTCTTTTCAATCACCGCAAAGCATTTCAAATTCCAGCCTTTGTGAGACAGTCCAAGAAAAAAGCAAGGAGGAACTAGTCACTTATTTATACCAAATGAATTCCAAGATTAAGGGAGAAAATCGAGACACAACTGCTGAGGATGAAATCGAGACACGACTCTAAACATAACAATCAACTAGCAAGCATATGCTAAAAGATAGAGATAACCAAGTAAATTTGTTAGTACTAGTACATTATTCACCTATTAAAATGTATTCTTATATATCCCATAGCCATAAGTCTGTAGTTAAAGCAATGTGTGGTCTTTAACTACTGTGTTAAATAAAAAAACTATTTAAAATATATATAATTCGAGTGTTTTATATACATATATATATATTTTATTAGATTGTATTATGGAGAATGTCCGAATCTTAACGAGTGTGATAATGTCGAAATTAATCTGTTATTGTGATAAATATATTTAGATTGTATATATTTTTATGAAAGTAAAAATATATAAAATCAAGATAACCAAGTAAGTTTGTTAGTACTAGTACATTATTCACCTATTAAAATGTATTCTTATATATCCCATAGCCATAAGTCTGTAGTTAAAACAATGTGTGGTCTTTAACTACTGTGTTAAATAAAAAAACTATTTAAATATATATATATTTCGAGTGTTTTATATACATATATATATTTTATTAGATTGTATTATGGAGAATGTCCGAATCTTAACGAGTGTGATAATGTCGAAATTAATCTGTTATTGTGATGGATATATTTAGATTGTATATATTTTTATGAAAGTAAAAATATATACAATCAAGATAACCAAGTAAGTTTGTTAGTACTAGTACATTATTCACCTATTAAAATGTATTCTTATATATCCCATAGCCATAAGTCTGTAGTTAAAACAATGTGTGGTCTTTAACTACTGTGTTAAAAAAAAAAACTATTTAAAATATATATATTTCGAGTGTTTTATATACATATATATATTTTATTAGATTGTATTATGGAGAATGTCCGAATCTTAACGAGTGTGATAATGTCGAAATTAATCTGTTATTGTGATGGATATATTTAGATTGTATATATTTTTATGAAAGTAAAAATATATACAATCAATGGAATCATTGGATTCAAATGGATAAACATGGTTATAGATATTTTCAAACAGGTATATTGATGATATAAGACATCGATTTTATTTTTAATTAATCTTTGAGCCTGAGCGTTTGCTTAACTTAATTAACTAACTGAAACTGGTAACTTTATAAAAAAGAGTTGATGTCAATTGCGTTTAATATGCGAATGTTTCTATTTAAAATATATGATAAGCCAATGTAGTAAGCTAAGATTTGAGATCGAACACTTGTAATAGGCTGTCATCTCTCCCGCATCAGATTAGTCTTTTTACATAAAAAACTTCTATTAAACACTTTAGAGAATTTATATTCATATATTACAGAGTAATACACATATTGTTTGGCTAAGAATATTACATTGTTATTTGTTATAATTATAAAAGACAAAGATATTAATGATGACATAAAATTTTATAAAAATGATATGTTCTGAAAAAATATATTTCATATATTATATAACATAACTAATATATTTTTATATATAAATATATATATATATATATATATATATATATATATATATATATTGTAATAGAGAAATAGTTACATTTTAAATTATATATTGATATATCTTCTAGTCGCTTCGTCCCAATTCCTGTATCGATGTTGTATAATTGTTGTTGATTAAATGTAGCAAGAATAATATGTTGTTTTATTATAAATGACACTGTTTTGTATTTAAACTTTCGTGAACCATGATGATTATTAAATATATATGTATTTACCCGGCTATAATCATGTAGTATTAATCGAAGATGTAGTCTCAGAGGTCACGTGCAGGTCTTCGTTACTCGTAGATATATGCCGTTGTAAACACACTCTACTCATACTATTTAATGTATGTAACTTATTGTTAGTGTCCTTTGTAGTATTAGTAACCGGTACCCAGGCCGTAGGTAGCAAGCAACTAACCACTATCCCTATTTAAATTCGTTAGATGTAAGAATTCGATGGCTTTACGTACCTTACGCAGTACTAAAAACTTTACGCGGTACTAAAGATCTTATCTAATTATGAATTGAGTAATACCGACATTAGAGTATTGTTGTCGCGGTCGGGGGCTACGGTCTTAGAAGACCGGAGCGGCGTTACGCCGAGGTCGCTAGATTGGACCTCAGCTACCGCACCCTTCCGCTTTTGTAGGGCGAAACGAACCCTGTCCGCAGGAGTGACGTCAAGTCGGGTGACTAATGGTCACTCCTAACGGGCGCCGGTGATTCGTCTCTCATGGATATAAGGGTCTCGACTCGAAGGGGTAATTAAAACGAGCATGTAAGGACACTCAATTAACCTAGTCACGAGTGGCTCTTTCGATCGGGCTCTTCTACGATCCTCCCGTACAATATTAGGGCTCTTCTACGATAATCCCTCACGACGTTGTTATACAGGGCTCTTCTACGATAATCCCTCACGATGTTAAGATTCAGGGCTCTTCTACGATCCTCCCTGTTCTTCTTTCTTCAATGTTGCGGTCCGAGGCGAATGGAATGCCTCATTTCCACGCTAGCCGTTTATTAACCAGCCGGATTTACCGTAAAGAGAGCCGCTGAATAACAACGCGTTTTACGCGCATTTTTACTATGCCCCCGTGACTAAGTTTCATATAACTTTATTCGTTTTATATACACAGACATTACAATGCAATATTAAAAAAGGTTACAAAATTATCTTTACATACACATATAATGGTTAATGAAAACTATATAAATACAAAAGTTACAAAGAATGAAATAGTAAAAATATAAGAAATTCTATACAATATAAATCGCTTTAAAGTCTTATTTCTTATAAACTATTATTCTTTCACATAAAGTGTAATACCATATTACGTTCGTCCCGTTATATACTATCTATTTAATTTACTTTAAACAAGTTTTACACAATTTTCTATTCATTCGGGGTATATTGAGAGCGAAAGAGATAGCCTTCGAATGCTATCTCTCTCTTTCTTAGTGTTGCACAAAAGAATGCTCTGTAGCGAGTGCGACAAACGCTTACTATTTAATGTTTCTAAGTGATTTTAAATTTCTAACAAGTTATATGAATTAATGAATTATGATCAAAACAATGAAATATTAATAATTAATTAATGTCGAGAATTGTCGCCGACAATTGTCAAAAGAAATGAATTTCGCCCCGACACCTCTTTCAATACCGAAAGAAACCTTAATTTGTGGTATAGAGGATACTATATTTTTTCAGAACAAATTCCGATTAATACTACATGATTATATCCGGGTAAATATAGAAAAATGCTGGAGGTCTCACGTCTGTCCACAATAGCTAAGTCGATGGATGACAATCTCCGTCTCCTGACTTTGTCGACATTGATATCTGAATCAAAATTTCATATGCACAACAATCAAGTGAAAGTTCCATTGATATAAAACTTTTCATGCGAGTAATGCGTTGATGCTCAGTGCTTCGTATAAACGTAATACAAATTAACTTTATTGGTAAAATATGACTGAATTTATGAGGCTATTGTAAAACATAAGTATCCTAAAGGTACTGACTGGGGTTATTATTTATTATAAACCGAACACTATACGATTGAGTTGCTATTTACCTTACAATTTTTTTTTCTAGTGCTATGAATTTGAGTTTGACAAATTTGTTGTCAACTGATAGGTAATATAGTCAAAAATTTTGCATTCAGATTTCACTTAATTTTTAAAATTATTGTATTTTCTAGATACTGGTACTAGGGACTTATTTCCTATAAAAGTTATATGCGAACATTTCAAACACTTTAAGGTCTTTATCGTTACTTAAGTTTGGCTAATAGTATTAATGCGGCAACTGAAATTTTTATACAACTATGAGAAATGTTTTCTCCGTTATTGAAGGTTTTAAAAATTTCTGTAGAAGATACTTCAGTATTTTAAAACATTCGGAAAATGTTAAATGATGAAATGTTATGAGACGAATAAAATAAATCAATTAAAAATCAAATAAAAGTAATTGCAAATTTTCACTTTGAGACTGATGCTCCTTAGATTATGCGTACTTACCTGATATAGTAACACTAAGTTATTTCAAAGAACTTAGTTTTAGATATGTTATACCTAGGTTTTGTTAAGTTCTTATGTTGGGCTGTGAAGTTTTGACAGTATGTGTAAGGTAATCAGCTTTCTATGCGTACAGATCTCGACACTAATAAATACCTATACTACAAAAAAAATCTTCCATGATGTCATAGCGTTGGTTTTTAAAGAACGCTTGCTAACCTATAATATAAATGTGATTCATGTAAAAATATGTTCATATCCTTCATTGGCAGTTTTAAAAGAAATTTTCAAGTTCTCTGAATATTTTGTATTTAAACTCTGCTATCAGTGAAGAAGACCATTTCACAAGCCACAAACGAATCAATATTAAAGGTAATTGCAAACATTATTTAAGTATATAAAATAGATTCTTTATAAAATCCGTATTGTAATATGCAAGGTAAAATATATTTCATCAATTATGTAGTGTTATAAAAGATAAATTAATTATTTCAAATATAATACATATGTTATTAAAAATACCTGAATATAATAAAGGCGTTAAAAAGTGCTTAGGTCTAGCAGGACTTTTTTTTTGTCTCACACGAGAATAATAATAAAAATAATATTTTAGTAGAAAAAAGTATTTTTTGTGCTATATTCAATTTAAATAAACAACATTGCAAATCTACGAAATAAGTTAATTTGAATAGCTGCAAGTCGAAATTGACTTTAATTATAATTTTGTTCAGTTGTCACTGATTACTATTTATCAAAAATTATAAAAATATTCAATTAAAATACAATTTTGCATTTGATGATGATGATGATGATGTAATGTGACATTAATAATCCATACTAACATTATAAATTCAAAAGTAACTTTGTCTGTCTGTCTGTTACGCTTTCATGCTTAAGCCACTAAACCGATTTTGATGAAATTTGGGAGAATAATAGAAAAAAACAAAGTTTTTCTACTTTTTCTCTTAGTAAATATCTTATTCCCACGAAAAACAACGTAAATCAGGAGAAAAGCATCGCTACGCCGCGTTTTGAATTTTCGCCGCGCATTCGTTTTGAATGCGCTGGCGTCATAGTAAATGATACGTTGATATAATAATCCAGTCAGTTGGTAGTTTTACCTGGAAAGTTTTCCGGGAGATTTAAAATTGTTTTTTACGTGTTTTGACCTTACGAAAACTCTGACAGTTTACCACATCGTAAAATCAAAACAGAATTATTATACACTGATTTATAGAATTACGCTAAATAACTAAATATAAATATATTAAGTATTTTTTATGTATCAATAGATTTTGACTCGTTGAGTGTTCTATGTTTTTATTTTATGTTTTTGTATATTATCATACTTTTCGTAACGTCAAAACTCGTACTAGGGTAGGGTAAAGTAGATTGATATTTGAAAAGAAGCATAATATACCCCTGATCCAATAAACTATTGTATGCGTATGAAAATATTTTAAAAGTTGCCGTAAAATATCAAATTATTGCCGTACAAGAGCTACGAGTACTGCAGTAAACGAAGGCTCAATAACTGTTTACACATGTGGATACAGTGTACGAATATTTTGATTTAAACTTTACTAATATATACTACTAAATATTAACCTTTATTTAAAATACATGCACTGATAAGTAATAATAATTTCATTAATCTTTTACTGATGAACAGGTTAGTATTTGTACCCCATCAGACAACGTGGGAGAAGAAATTGTATTGCGGACTGCAATAAACTCACAAAGTATCCTATTAACGTATAAATTACAAGTAAGACAGATAGCGTTTAACTAAACAACTGTTTAACCAAATTGTAAAGACTGATCTGTATGCGAAATAATATTTCAATAAATTTTAAATAGTAATTAACATTCGGAGCGTTGTGAAAAGAGCACTTGTATTCAAATTACAACGTGATCACTTTTATAAGGATCGGTTTGATACACGCATGAGAGCGTTTTAATCCCTACACCTCAGCAGTTGGAGTCGGAGCCTCGGCCGCCGCACACAAGCGTAGCTCGCTCGTCGGGAATTCTCTTTCCTCGAACTTCACATTCCTGATTGTAGAATGTGTATTTAATATCACATGAACTTTTGATGACTTTTTTATTATGATGTTTTTTGTGATAACGGGAACGGTCTGGGAGTTAAAATTGGCTCATGAGGGTAGATGTTCAAAGACAGATTAACATTTTATAAATTAATATTTAATAAAATTAACATTTGTGTATTGTATCTGAAAGAGTAAATGAATAATTAAAAGCTTGTTAAACGGATGCTGAAGATATTCGGTCTATGTGAAAATTTCAGATATCGGTACTGGAAAGGACACCTAGACTAGATTTTCGGTCGGAAAAAATGTTTTCATGATTGGCAAATAGTGTTATTAAACGATGAGAAAATTTGATAATTCACAAGTGGCATGACCCTTGACCTTATTGTTAGTTAAAAATGGTACCCAGACTTTACTTAAAGTTTTATATTCACAACAGACCCATAAATTTAAGCTCTCGGTACAGAAAAAAAATATTAGAAAGGATAAGTTTATTGCTTGTGATTCGCACACTTTTAATAAATCTGAAGGCAATTTGTTTTTCTACGAAAAAGAAAGAAATGTTAGATACTCTCTTTGCAGTAAAACATTCAAACCTTACTTTTATGGTTACAATTTTTTATATTCACTCTTGAGCTGCTCGTTTTAAGCTAAAAATCCCAGTGGACAAAAGTCACTTCTTCAAAAGTTAAATTGCGGTCACTAATTAACCTTTACAGGTGTATTTTGCAAGTCTTAACAGCTGCTTCCACTAAACCATAAAAATGCGGACTAAGAGGTGGTGAGAAAGTTCAGTCAATAAAATATTACCAAATAATTATTTAAAACTGCATCTTTAATAATTTCCCTTCCAAATAATAATAATAATATAATAATAATACAAGACAAATTACACACATTGATCTAATCCCTAAGTAAGCAATTTATTTGTTTGTGTTAAGGGTGTTAGACAACGATACAAATACATAGAAATACACATTATAAATAGTGAGAATATATTTAATAAACGACCAAACCCAGAAATACAGACATCTAAGTTCATCACATACATGCCTGTCCCTGTCGGGAATCGAACCCGAGCCTCATTGATTCCCTATACGTTAGGCGTCTGCGCTAACCACTCGACCAACGAGGCGGTCAAATTGCAAATGAACATAATATATTTCGAGCTCCCTTAAAGTTTTATCAATACAAATCTTGTCAATACAAATTGAATTAAGTTTAAGATTTAAGTCACCTCTGAAGTCAATTGATATAGAAATAAATAGCAGGTAAAACTTACATGAGTGTTTCATTTTTTTTTAATTAACATTTTTATTATTAAATTCTGAAGGCACAAATCTTCACATATCACCCGGAAGCAGGTTTCGGATTTCATCCATATTACAATCAATATATTATGACTTATATAGACAAATATTGTCATCGAAATGTATTACATTTTTTTATTTTTATTTATTTTATTTATTTATTTCTCCAAACACAAAATATAATTAATTAACAATTCAAATAAATAATTGGTGTAGGGACAGGAGTCCAAACCATACTATAGGTAGGCCCTATAATATGGATCTCCTGGTCTTCCTTACCCTCTAGACAATTATAAAAAGGGATATTAAATAACATTGTATTTGAGATATTTATGATGGAAAGACCTAATAAAAATATATAAAATTATAAAATCAAATCAAACTACTTTATTTGTACAACATACTATTAAAAAAACCCTATAAATGACCATAAATGACTCGGCGCCGAGTCTTGCTGGAAGGACCAAACTTAGTTATTGGGAATGGTGGTATTAAGAGGCTTAACTACCTTCCCAAGAATTGTATCTTGATACACTTGAGCCGATGTTTTGATACCCTTTTGACAAGAATATGGCTCAATCACTCCTTCATAACTAACACCCCACCAAACCATCACTGAAGTCGGATAATGCCCACGTTGCACTCTGTCGACTAATTGGGAAACTTCCTGAGAGCTTTGAGCATAAATACGGTCATTTTGTTTGTTAAAATGTTGCTCAATTTTAAAAATTTTCTCATCCGTAAATTACATTTTTTTTCTGTGACCTTCCTTTGCGTACCGCTTCAGTAGTGGTTTCGATATTACCACCCTATTCATCTTTAATTTATCAGTTAAGAAATTACCTAAGTACTAAGTCATCTCTTAAAATACGCGCCATGGTTCTAGGTGCTATCTTCATTTCCCGAGATAAAATCTTTTGCTTTTGCATTTTAATAAAAGGTGGTTATTATTGCGTAAAAAGTTATCAAGACTAAATGATTACCTGCCCTATTACGACCTGTTTGCATAGATGTTAGATGTAATGTGTGTCTATGTTTATTATGGGGAGTATGTATATCTACCACAGCGTTGTTGTGGCTGTGTCGGCATGTTAATACCTAATATCTCCATTCATACATATTTTCTAAAAATGTACTGAATTATTTAAGGTAGGAATCTTAACGTTTTGAAGAAGTATTTCAAGTTTAGATCGTAGTTCAGTACCTAACTTTCTCAGGAAAACATGTAATAATAATATATTTTTTGACAGATTCTAATCCAAGAGACGGCGCATGTTCTCTTCGCATTACTAAATTACGTAACTATATATGAATTTTAAGTGACACATTAACTAAAGACAACATTGCGGTCAGATCTGAGTCGGCTACCATTCTCTTTTCGTCATACCAATCTAAAAGTATTGACCGGGCCACATCATAATTTTTGAGAATAATACTTAAATATCTAATTATGTTTAAGGACTCATGTGAAAGACAATGAATAATGGATCTTACGGACAAGGTCCAATGATTGGTTACGGCTATTAATACGGCTTTTTATACGGCTTCAATTCATTCATACTAAAACGTCTTAAATGGGGAGATAACTGGTTAAGTGTTTTTAAAACTTCCATTAACATTACATTATAAATACTCTAAAATCTGTTTATAATTAGCATAACAGATGCATTTAAATAGGATTGCTATTTAAATAATATAAAATCCCTTTATAACACGTCCCCTCTAAAAGACGAAGGTTAAGATAAACGGAGGAAAGATTAATAAATAACAATAAATTTAAATATACAGTCAGTAAACAAAAATAAAATGTTCTTTTACAATATTATATTAATATTTATTAATAATTCCTCCATAAAAATAATAAAAAAAAAATTATTATAAGCTGTTAAATATTGAAACGAAAGATTATAATGTTTGAAAATTTCTTTAAACATGTATAGCCATGTTAAGCTTATTTAAATTTATATAAATATAGAATGAAAAATAAACCGATACGGGCAGGGATTCGAACCTGCGACTACTGGGAAACCGTCCCGTCGCTCTACCAACTGAGCTACCGTATCGCTGTCCGCCTCGGTGAATAAAGACGATCACATATAGAATGCTTAATTCACCGAGGCGGACAGCGATACGGTAGCTCAGTTGGTAGAGCGTTTCCCAGTAGTCGCGGGTTCGAATCCCTGCCCGTATCGGTTTATTTTTCATTCTATATTTATAGAAAGATTATAAATCAATAATTAGACATAATAATATATTTACCTTATTGGAAGAAATAAAACGTTTATAATTCAATAAACTTTAAAATATTACAACTATAAGAAGTTTAAAATAAAAAAAAATAAAATAGTATAAAGTCTGAAAAAGGTTTGATAGGTACCAATTTTCTTAATACCACAAAATATTAGAAACTACTGTATTTTGAATTTGATTTTTAGTTAGTTTTAAACATAACTTACATACCTACTATACAGACCATTTCTGTTAAAAACATATTTTATAGCATTTCATTACAAACTCAAATCGTGTTTTGGACTGATTGTCCATGCGCGCTATGATAGCGGTGATGCCATTGCGCTTGCTGAATTTAATTTGTGTGGTTTGTGTTAGACGAAAATTGACAACCTCACACTCACATGTGCACCATCATACAGTCTACTCCTTAATTTACTAATTTTATCATTAAATAATTTTGATCAATATAATTTATACCTGAACAATCTTAGCAAATTGTTAGATCTAATAATAAGTACAACAGAAATATCTTATACTAGGGGTCGCCCGCGACTTCGTCCGCGTGGTTTTTAGTGTTGCCGCCGATTCCATACAAAATTGATATTTAAAACCCTTAAGGGTGGAATTTAAAAATCTTTTCTTAGTACAACACTACGTAGAAAAACAAATGTATGCTCCAATTTTACTATCTCTACGACCTGCGGTTTAGACTGTATGCTATAACTAAGTCAGTCAGAACCTATTAGATTATATTAAATTTGCAGCATTTTTCATTGCTGCTTAACTTCTATTAGTCACAGCGAGATGATATATACCCTATATATAGCCTTCCCCAATAAACGGACTATTCAACACAAAAAGATTTTTTCAATTCGGGCTTGTAGTCCTAGAGATTAGTGCGTTCAAACAAACAAACTCTTCAACTTTATAATATTAGTATAGATAAACGTTAGTGCCGATAACTAAAATAATATTATTAAGGTATTTGTTAATAATATTATCAAGGTACTATTGGTGTGAATAAGTATGTTATAAAATCAATCAATCAATAGCTTGTCAGTATGTTAATAAGTGAATTTTGTGACTTGTGACTGACTGAACAACGTGGCTTCCACAGAATGGTTATTCAAGCTGCCATAACAAGTTCATCTATACATGTAATAAATCTGTAGAGAGATCAATTCTGTACATTGAAAATATTGAAAAAATAAAAAGCAGGGGGTGTTACTGGATCGATACCAAACCCAAATATGTGATTAAAATAATTTTTGTCTGTCTGTCTGTCTGTATGTTCAGTCAAACTTGGTATAATTATACCTTATTATCCGGGGCATAAAATGGGAGACTTTTTGTCCTGGAAACATACGTAGAAAAAAAATAAATCTT
The DNA here is from genome assembly GCA_959347405.1 of Napeogenes sylphis. Lineage (NCBI taxonomy): Eukaryota > Metazoa > Arthropoda > Insecta > Lepidoptera > Nymphalidae > Napeogenes > Napeogenes sylphis. Next base: position 23,351,240 of record OY365782.1, read on the forward strand.
AATTTTTCAGTTTTATCCATAGTCGTTGTTCTGTAGAACCGCGAACAAACGTTGCGTTACCCGCAGTGGATTCAGCACCGTAACCTGTAGCGCCGAAAGTCGGATTGGGCTTGAACCGTTTGCGGCACACGCGGCGGACTCTTATGTAAGGACAGCGTTCCGCGCCGCGCGATGCATAAAATTTCTGAATTTTGATGCGAGCGGACGTGTCCAGTGTGGCGAGCGGTCGTTCTTATTGGAATTAATATTGTATGCATGTAATTTTAAACCGTGCTTTTCAGCGCGACCTTTTTGATTACTGGATTTGATATCATTTCTATGACTGTTCCGATCAGTTATTTGTAAATACTTTTGTAAATATTATAGTACGTTGGTAGTTTAAGTTTTCATCGTAAATTGGTTTATTTAGGTTGGTATTTTATTTTCTTTTTGTTTATCTTTGGAAACATAGATATAGTAATTAGGTTATAAATTACTCAATGGAGAAATAAACCATCCACGCGAAGACCGACATCCGCGCGGACGAGGTCGCGGCATATAATAGGACAAATCACACATATTGATCTAACCCCAAAGTAAGCAAATCATTTTGCTTGTGTTAAGACTGTTAGACACTAAAACTACAAACACGATGTAACACGATACTAAAACATAGAAATACACAATATAAATACTGAGAATATATTTAATAGACGACCAAACCTAGAAATACAAATACCTATGGTCATCACATACATGGCTGTTCCTGTCGGGATTCGAACCCGAGCCCTATTGAGCCGATATACGTCTATACGTTTGGCAACTGCGCTAACCACTTGACCAAAGGGTCTATATAATATTTTCATGTTGTAAATACTTTATTTTTATTGGAAGAAAATATTTCGGGTGCATTAAAGGCTTTTAACAAGAGTATAAATTCGAGAAAATCTTTGAAAATTGTTTCTATTCTAACAATCCATTAAGACGTACTAGAATATAAGTAAATATTGTTCGTTACTCGTTTGTTAAAGTCATAATTTTTAGCTTGTTGCTGCCGGCTGATATTTAGAAGGGTTCATCGAAATATCAAGTCTATCCGACCATGAGATTGACTGCATGAGCTCGGAATAAATGGACGTAATTGTATCTTGGATATTACGGATTGATGTGGGCCGATGAAGCTGCTGGCTATCGCCATAAATGTCAACATGTGAATAAATAACGGTAACAGAAATATGATTGAATAATCTTCCCACACTGATAGTGGGGAATCCGTATCGTAATATTATTTTTTGTGCATTTTTATCAGTTTCTTTTTCTTTTTTTTTATGTTTTGTGTGCAATAAAGTATTAAATAAATAAATAAATAAATAATTTATATAATCGTTGGGTAGTAATAGTTTTTTGACATTTTAATAATATTAAGGTCCATTCGTATGAGATGCTAAAATAGGATGGAGGAGAGGCGAGGGTGTATGTCAAACGATGTATCAAAGCAGTAATTGGGTTAACTCAATCACTTTTAGTTTGCATCGAACACATCCTTATCAAGTTTGTTATGATATTCCTTTAAGTTTTACCTTTAGCAGTATTGAGACTTCTGGTAGATATAAGTAAAAGATATTAAAACAATTAATTTGATGTTACTTCCAACATAAAACTAGTGAAAGGCACTTCTCTATACAGTTATACCGAGTTACAATCGAAATAAAATATAATTATGTTATGGAGCATTGAAATTATTCGAGTTTGTTTCATTAAGGATGCGTTTCCAGAAGAGATAAGTATCAAATCTCAATCACTACACTGACAAATCTTGACTAGAGCAATGTACGCATGTATGGTGTGGGTATACTATGTAAATAAAACACTTTAGGAATATAATTTTAATTAAGAATTTATTTTTATAGTTTACTAGTCTGGTTATGTACAAAAATAGACACAATTTAAAGTGTTGTGTAAGGTATTTATGTGATATATTGGAAGGTAGTTAAGTTTTTCTTTCCTTTTTAGTTTATTTAGTATCTCTTCTTAGCCAGGGTATTTTTTATTTTTAATATATGGTTAAATATTAGGAAAATGTACCAAAACTCCTCGATTTCATTAAATATATATGGAGACTAGACGAAAAATCGTTTTCTTAAGATTTAAAACTACAATATTAGATTTTTTAAGGAGTAACCTACAAAGAAACATTGTACCTGCTTCAATTGTTGGTGTCATTGTATTAAGTTTGATTTTATAGCAGTACCTATATACGGAAAACTTGATAATTTTCGGCATAATTGCAAATACGTCCCTAACAAGAATAAATCCATGGAGTCAATACGTTAAATCTGAAATTTACAATTAAAAAATGTACACAACTATATACAGTTCAATAATTGCCAAATGAAAATCAAGAAATCCAGTTACTTAAATACTGGAATTAATACCGAGTGCTGTTTGTATTTGAATAATGAGCGATGCATTTTTATAAGAAACCACATCGTGTTTTAACTATACAGAACGTTTGTAGATATATAAATACATACTAGAAAATTGATAATAAAATATTACCAATAACACCAATAATCCTCACTTTCATCTCTGAGCTATTTTAACGAAGCGACCTATATTACGATTTTAGTGCATTTGCAATTAATAAGTTATTGGGGTAAATTTATTTGTGTTGCATATTTCAATGTTAACAGATAATATCTATCTAGAAAACATTTATGTAACTAAGGATTTGAATTGAAAATGTACAATAGTGAAATTCATGAATCTTTAGTTAGTTAATTAGAGAAGATGTTTTTATCGACCTTTACCTTATTTAAATTTTATCTAATTGGTCTTATGGATTAGAAACAAAAATAAATTAAAATACGATTTTTCCAATATTTTATTATATTTATTGCATAATACCTAAAATAAGTACATAGGTACATAGGTAAAAGAAACGTTATTAAGAACGAGATGATTCTTCAACTGAACGTACAAAAATAGGATTCCAAGTTATAAAATCCATTATATAATATTTAAGTTGTAAGGAACACTCACTTTTATTTGACATATGACATATTTGAGATTTAATGTGAATTGTGTTTAGTTCATACATGATGGTTTCGGTGCCTAATGTATAAAAATATTTTTAATTTCTTAAGAGAAAATAAGAGAAATATATTATCCATCTAGTAGTAGTAGCGATTGCATTAGTCGGAAAATGATTGTTCCTATGTTCCAATGTCAATACACTGTGACTCCTGTAATTACCCATATCCTTAACTACTCAATTTCAACTGGTATTTTCCTACTTTGTGGAAAGACGCTGATGTTATGCCCCTTCCTAAAAAGACCAATCCATCCTCGTTTTCCGACTACCGACTTATTTCTATTTTACCACTTCTTGCTAAAGTATTAGAAAAATTTGTCTCCAAGCGATTGATCTCTTTCCTTAATCAAAACAAACTCTTGAATTCATTTCAATCTGGATTTCGTACTGGCCACAGTACCACACTTACGTTAATTAAAGTTACCGATGACATTCGAATGGGTTTGTATGGTAAGCAACTAACAGTAGGTACTGGTCTTATTTGACTTTAGCAATGCGTCCAATAAATGCTGTTGTTTCACTCCTTGCGGGGGGTTCTAACTTGTAAAGTTCTATATGTATGAGCAAGACAAATATACACATTTGTATCCTACTTGAAGGTGAGTTCATAGACATAATAAAAAAAATTGGGATGGATTAGGTCCCTAACGCACAGTACTATAATTTTTTTCATTACTTGCGTTAGGGGACATTTTAATACTCGTGGAATCATACGCCTCGTAAACGCAAGAGAGGTAGGAGAGGTAGGCGGCGCAGGCGCTGCGTGTCTCGTTTTAGTGTTGTTCAAGTATCGATGTGAGGGGACGCGCTCACGTTTCGAAAATAGCACTCAAAGAAAAATAAAAGTGTAAAAAGTCAATTAATTTTGGTGAGCATTCTAAGAAGGAAAGATTATCGCCGGTTAATACGGCGGCATTATCCAGTAAAATAAAAAAATATAATTTCCTGAAGAAAGATGTGCTGATCATGTTTTCCAACGTGGAAACAAAAAAGACAATGCGTGGGTTGTTATGAAAAATTACGACGCATGTTAAACAGCTCTGAAGCTTCTAAAAATATTTTTTTGGTGAGCGGCTAGATCTTTATTATTGTGCAGAATATCTTATACCATATTGGCCGCAAACTGTTAAGTTTTTCATATATAATAAATAAAATAAAAAAAAAAATCATTTCGATTTGCTCACAATGCGAAAAGTCGATGTGCTTGCTGTAATGAGAAATATTTACCGTAGTTTATAATAAATAACTACTTCGTAAATTAAACTTTTTCTATCGACAAATGACATTTTATTTTATTCCCATCACTAGTCACTTCACATATTGCTCTATCTCTGGTTGCGGAACGAGATACAATCGATGGCTAATTTTTGATTTGTATTTGTGACTTATTCTTATGTCATAATTGCGTGCGAACCTAGCAAAATATAGAACAGTAGACTATCTTTGACCCACGAAATTTTTAAGTATATGTCATTGTTTTTGTTGAAGATATAAATTATTTTCAGAATTGTACGTTTATGGGATTGATTAGGTCCCTAACGCACCCGGGGATAAATTTGTTTTGAAATCTTTTAGATCCCTAACGCACCAGCTGAAAGTTTTTTAAATATGATGTCGCAGGGAACGTGTTAACGTCTTACTCTTCTCGCTTTTTAAAAAAATCTTTTACTGTTCAAGCAATTTTGCTTTGGAACACATTACCATTAGTTGTCAGACAAGCACAGTCTTTGGCGAAAGGGATTGGTCAAAGATCATTATCTTCGCCTTTCTTCTGCACAGTTTAGTTCTATCATTTAAATATAATTATGCTTTTATATATTAAATATTATATGTTAAATTATTATATTTTATTGTACTAGCTCTTCCTTTTTTTGTGCTATTTTTAAGTAGGTATTCATTCTTTTCATGATATTATTATATGTATTTAAATTCTATATATACTTATATATATTAATTTCGTATTTGTTATATGTATGTAATGCATTTACCTATTATTGATTATGCCGACATATGCTATCTTGACTTCAGTGAGGAACTTTTAGACAAACTGCTTACCGTAAACTTTTATTTTTTATAGTAATATTATTTTCGTGTATTTATTATATTATGTATATATTACGTATGAACATATGTATGTATAAAATTATATGGTATATTTTAGTGCATACATATTATTATTTAATATTATGTTATCGTTATTCATTATTTCTTTAAGAAAACTTATTCCACGTTAATACTACTTGTCCTGTACCCAAAGGTTGCCCGGAAGAGATTGCTCTTTAGCAATAAGCCCGATTATTTTACTTTTGCTTTTTGTTTTTATTTGTGTTTATCTTTTTATTCATGTTTTTTTTATGTATTTGTACAATAAAGAATATTATATCATAGGGTCATTTCGCCTGTTTGCGTCCATCGCCAGTTTGCGTCCATTCGACGGCTATCCTTTCATAAAATACTCGAAAATAAGTTCATGTAATTTCTGCTAATACCTCAATATATAGGAGATACACAGTCATAAACAAAATTTCCTTGAGCGCAATCCTTCCCTTTAAAAAAATATAATTTATCTGAGCCACGGGACAAAAGACTGCGAATGTCTTAAATGTTAGTAAAAAAATAGTGAGCAGCAACACCACTCACGGTTAGTTTTACATTGTTTTATGTGAAGTTAAGGATACATAGATGTTTCTAGGCCTTAATAATAAAGAAAGGAAAAACATAATAATGAATTTACTTAAGTTTTTTAATTGTTGACAGTTAAAATAAAGTGGACGCGAACTACTACATACAAATTTTAAAAATTCCACTTTGCGTCCGCAGTGGACGCGAATTTTATGACCTATTATTTAGGACAGACCAGATTGCCTTTGTTTTCTTGTTATCTATTTATAAAAGTAATTAAAAATGTATATTTTATTTAAATTTAATAAAATTGTATATACCTACCATAAATAATATCTTAATGTAATTATAATAAAAAAAATTAACGTAATTTATTAACGGCTCCTGATTGAACAAATTAGAAATTGTGAAATCACAGTGTATCAAGGTGCAACTCTGAAACTCATGACATGAATAAAAATGATTTTGCCTATACACCTTTTTGGTAGTTACCTGTAGCTTAGTTCAATAGTGTCTTCAGATGAAGTTTTATTTTACCACTAGAAGATATGGCAACTCATACTACACCAAGTCTTGAGAAAACTAAGCAACAAATATAAGAACTAAGAACCCCCTCCGACTGCTTTTATTCATTTAGCATCAACTGTATCACCATCTATTTCACCTATAGAAAAGCCTCCTAGTTTACAATCATCTTCATTATTTATTCAAGGCATTTCACATTCAGAAACCTTTGATCCATTTAAAACCCACCTGATGTTGGCTGAAATTTTTAGCATAGTAAGAAAATTTAATCAAAGAACTCCAGCGGCCATATCTTCGTCTGCATCGAGAAAGTATTATGAACATAAAGAGCAGATGGAGAAAAAAAAACAAAGACGTAAGAAAAAGAAATTAAGAACGAATAGAGAAAAAAAACTTCAAAGAACTGCTCCAAAACGTAGGAAAAAGACACTTCCTGTTAAAGTCACAGTAGATACTGATACTCTAAAAAGAAAATTTACCAGCAGTGGATAGTACAAAGTGCGCTGAATGTAATGACATACTTATATCAGATGTAGATGAAGACGGCGAAAAAAACATTGGCTGTGACAAATATATAAGATGATATATTTGTTATTAAAAATATTTTAAAATTTAATTAGTTAAATATTTAGACATAAAACAATAAATTGTTAAAATCTAATCTTTCTGAATAATAATTAATAAAAATCTCCCCTACATTCTATATATAAGTTTGTGGACGCAAACTGGTCCATGAGTGGACGCAATTTAGATTTTATGGACGCAAACTGGGTAAATCGCCCAAATCTGATATTTATCACTTTTATATTTAAATCGTTATATCTTTCCACCAAAACTTTAAATGAATATAAAAAAGGCTATATTTTTAACACTGTACATAAGTTTTTATTCAAAACTAGTGCTAAATCATTTTTATTTTCTCTTTCAAAGTCAGCAACTCCACTAAATGGACGCAAACAGGCGAAATGACCCTATACACTTATAATTTGGATTTATATATTAACCGACTTCTTCAAAGAGGAGGAGTTTCTCAATTCGGCCGGTATTTTTTTTTTTATGTTTGTACACCGATTTCTCAGATGTTTCTGAACCGATTTACGTAATTCTTTTTTGTTTGATACGGAATAGTTTCGAATTGGTCCCATAAAAATTTGATTCAGGTAGGCCCATTAGTTTTTATTTTATGAGCATTTTTGTCCAAGTTTTGAACTAGCTTCTCCGTAAGGAAATCAAGACGTACTGTGACTAATGACATCTGTTGGTTTGAATATGTGAAGTCTTTAATAATCTCACAAAAACGTGAAATTATGTTTCGAAGTCATTTTTTACGGAAAAAACTACTTTCATCAGTTCCCGTTTCTTGAGATCTGTATTTTTTAAAGCGCGCAGTACCTTTTGTAGGTCTACCCATGGCTAGTTGATAATGTAGCTCAATAAAGTAAAAAGTATTAAATAAAAATAACTACTTTAAAAAAAACGACTTTAAAACTAAAAAGTAATAAATAATGAAGATTTAATATTTATTATATACTACCTATTTTTTTATATGTCCTATTTACTAATAGATTTGAAGTCGGTGCCAAGCATTAAATAAATAATTATATTTAGCCACTTAAATGAATACGACCAAATTAATACAATGAAATGCCTACTTTAATGATTAAGATACGTAAATAAACATAATAAATAGCAATTAAATGTTATTATTATAAGCAGCTCAATCAATACGAAGAATGGTGAAAAAACAAACCAAAATTATGAAAAAGTATTCAATAGAATTCCTAAACTAAATGGACATGTGAATTATGAAATGCCTATTTCAAAAATAAAGATACGTAAATAAAGCTATAAAAGAACAATTAAATTTTAATATGATTACTAGCTTGAATCGATACGAAGAAAAACAAAAAAAAATAATTACAAAAATGTATTCAACCAAATTCTAATACTAAATGGCTTGGCACTGACTTCAAATCTATTAGTAAATAGGACATATAAAAAATAGGTAGTATATAATAAATATTATTTTGCTTACATTTTAATGTTATATTTAGAGTATTACAATAGGGAAATATAATCTGGTTTCACATGTATTTGTGAGTAGAATGATTTAACTATGTACACTAAGATAATAGTTAGGCATGGATGGTTAAAAAAATAAAATAATAAATTAGAAACGCTCATTAAAGATAATTTGAGATGAAAGTACAGTTACAATTAAAGATTACAATAAAAGATGAAAGTACAGTTACAATTTGAGTTTGCGATCAATTTTTCTAGTTAAGATTTGATTTTAATTTTTTTAGATGTAGGTACATTTGTTTTTGAGTGATGCGATAGACGATTTTAATTTTACAATGATTAGTTATTTGACTTTTCCTGAACTTTTGCGAACACTATTATAAACATTCACAAGGACGTTTCTGATTGTATAGACGTTTATGAACATTGTAGGTTGGGTAAAGAAGGCTTTTACATAGAGCAACAGAAAAGGTAAGGCTCGACGTACATTATTATGACTTGTATACTATTATTTCATGTACTTATCTACTAGGCTTATTTCTAATAAATTTATCTTTTCCAGGTGTTCCAGTGGACCACGAAGACTAGGGATAGTGCTTTTTTTTTCTCATACTTATTTTAATGTTTTATTACTCTCCTTTAATACATATCCCGCGTCATCCCACTATGCTGGTGCGGCATGGTACTCATGCTTCCCCCTACCTCCGAATGATCCACGCCCATGGATTTGCCGCGCCGTGATGTCTTCTCCGTGTTAGATTGCGGAAGTCGGCATTGCACAATGCTCCCCACAATCCATTATCAGGTTTGGTCCTAAACGACCCATGTGCCCACACATGGGGTCCGGGACCATATACTTGGCCATTTACTTTAGATCGAAAGCCTGATTCGTCGAAATGCTTCTTAACTATGTTTGGTCGAAATAGAAGCAGTCGTCTCCAATATATTGAGGTATTATTGGTGCAAGTGAAATACTTAATCAAGTCAAAATAAGTGTGTTCGTAAGTACATTTAGTAGGTACCATATATAGACCGGTAACATAACTTTAAAAATCAATTAAAAATAAAAAAAAACAAAAAGACGTCTCTAAATAATATTATTATGTACCAATTGAAGTCGTAGCGTCGAGGAAGCGTTGAATCTAGAAAATATTAAAGAAAACTTTATCTAGGTTAATGAACCTGACAAATATTGGATAAATCAAGTTACCTATAAAATGTAGAAAAAAGTAAATTTTATATGTTGACTGTAGAGAAAAAAAATGATTAAATTATGAAACCCTGAACCTCATGATTGTCATGAGATTCACTTTATATTTAATTTTTTTTATCAATCGGGTAACAAATAAAGAAGTTAGTAATCTCTTATTGTCGTACCATTGCTGATTCCAGTTTGAAGATTTATAGTTTTTTTAGTTACAAAGGGTACGTTTTATCAAAATCTAAATCTACGCGTACGAAGTCGCGGCACAGCTAGTATATAATAAAATTAAGGGTGCCTAGGCACCGCATTCGATCCGAATCCGTTCCGACTCCGAGAAATTATTGTTCGTACTTGTAGTAGGTGAGTGGCTAATATTTACATCATAGTGATTTAATTTGTTTCCGAAACGTATTTGTAAAAATCTCAATAAATACCTTAGTGGCTTACAGAATTAGGTATGTTGGCGTTGTAATTTAATATATTAAGGATAACTTATGAAATTTACTACTTCTTTTACTACTTTAATAATACATCCCCTCCGTTTTTTATGGAATGCCGATATTGAGACACTAGAGCATTTTAAGGCAGTATTGGAATTGAAATAACAGACCTTTAAAGCAGTTAAAGAATCAAATGGAACCGATTTTGGTCTGCGCTTATCCTTTTTGATACCCAAAGGATGGCAAACATCAATGTGAGAGATATCAAAACCGCTAAAATTGTATTTTATAAAAAAGTCATGAATTGCTACTTCAGCCTTCTCGTTACTATCTTTAGGTATGCCATGAAATAAAATAACCTTTCTAACTGAGAGTACTTCATGCCTATCAAAACCAGCGGAAAGTAAGTGCAACTAATACTGAAGCATAAAAAGTGTCTTCCACACCAGACCCTTGAAAGATATCATGAGATAGGATAATCATGAGCCAAGACAGAAATATCATTAAAAGTGCTATTAGGTTATTGTTTTCTGGCTGTAAGTGATTGTGACAGTGTTTTATCAAAGTTATTCATTCTGGATTCAAACATTGTGACAATGTCCTCCATGTTTTTTTTACTTGTCTGTATAGATTCATTTTTTAATAAAGATGTAGTTCAGAGTGTGATTATGGCAGATAGTGTACAAAATCTTATTACTTAATAATATTGCTTAAAGAGAATTATTAAAAATATTTAATTTTAAATAAAAAACTAGTAGCATCAAAAAATTAAGTAGTTTTACTTACTACATCTACGAATCTTAATCAAATAAACATTTTTTTTAAGGTTAGGTATTCTTTTTGGTTTAATGTAGTATTTTTAGTGGAGGTAGAACCCGTAAAAATTGTAACACTTTGATCAGTGTTTAATTACTGAATTAACTAAGTAAGTAAGTAGGCATGTATGTGATCCTCGAACCATATTAGTGCATACTGTCAAGTTTTCAATAGGAGCAGGATAAGTTTAGATAGATAGATAACTTATCTTGAAATACTATCTGTATTTCAAGATAAGTTTGCGAAACTGCTTTAAAGTCGTATTTTGGGTATGTATACGTCCAACGGTTACTCCACTAGTGTCTTGTTTTTATTTTTTTCATTAATTATTATCAGCATTAGAGTAATCTCCATACTAATTATTTTAAGTACAAAAAAATAAAATGCATGTTATGGCAAACACAACATCACGTCTTGAAGTATTGTAACATTTGGAATTATGTAGCCGGTTACTAGAGTACAGTGGATCGATTGCAAGACTAAGATCTCATTGAGTACAGCAGAGAGTAGAGTACCAATAAAAATGAGATAGTAAATTACAACAATTAGGTACAGTAATGCTTACTATGAAGAAGTTCAGGCAATTATATAACAAACAGCCAGTAGTGAATTAAAACAAATTCTTGAAGAGTCGAGTTGGCGCCAAAATATAAAATCGTCCTATCTGTACTAATATTAATAAATATAAATATTTAGAGTTAAAATGATTTACAATCACTAATAACACTATGATAAAGGTATTTATATTATCACTAGGTGTTGCCCGTGACTCTTTATGGCTATAATCATAAGCCACATAAATATAATTTTTACAGTCTACCTGGATGCAGTCACGAGCAACAGCTATCCCTAATAAAGTACTTTACCTGAGTAAGTAAGTGTACAAACCTATTGGCCTACATAAAAAGGTTTTTTTACTTATATAGCGCGGGCGAAGCCGCTGAGAATATCTAGTGCCATATCGGGAGTATAAAAATTTAGTTTAATTTGTCGAACAAATAAACAAAACGTTGCTAAGATAAACAAAACAATCAATCAAATCAATCTGCAAGGACGTATTAATAAAATTATTGCCGAAAAAAGTGTGGGGCGCTTCGTACTATTACTTTTGCGGCATTCTGAAAAGTTTTTGTAGTGATTGAATATTTTCAAAAATGATTTTTTAAACATAATTTATTCTATTTTTAGAAATGAATGTAATTACTAATTTCGAATTAATAGACTCTTCATGTTTTACGGACTTTATTTTATTCTCACTCAAAGAATGTGTAAAAATTTTTAACTCTGGTGATTTTAACGAGGATAATAAATGAATCTTACCTAGTTATTGTACTGTTAATTGTCTTTTACAATTTTTAATGTTCCTATAGGATCTGACCACCTAAAATAAGTGACAATCGAGTTAAAAAATGAAACAAGATATATGGCACACAGCGCCCACTCTTTTTTCAGCAATAATTTTATTATGTCTTGCCCATCATTTTCATATTACGAATTATTTTGTTGCTTTTTGGTTCGATTAATTTTTAAAGTGTGTTTTTTAGTTTTTTTTTTAATACAAATTGGAATAAGCTTTACATACTTATACAAGTTTATAAGTATTATGAAACATCCATTTATCAATTCATGTTTCTATTCTAGTTTATTGTATGAATAAACTTATAAAATATAATTATATATTAAACTAGATTTTGCCCGCGACTTCGTTCGCGTGGACTTCAGGTTCGTCCCGTCTAGTCTAGTAATAAGTAAGAAATACGGTAACTAAGCACTGCAGAGCCCTAATCATAGGCCTATAGGTCTAGCTACTGCAGTATGCTCCTATAAACTACATTTAACGATCTTTTTCCTTCAGCATAAACATGCAGATTCTTCGCTTTGGAAACACGTGATCTTTATTAAATGCACAATGTATTTAAGATACTTAATTGGATATGGATTAATACTGTATTGCTTAAAATCGCTTCGTAAATAAGCCATTATTTCTCGTACAAAGTAAAGGATAAAAAATGGTTATTGTGGGTTATTCCTAAGAGATAAACATATACCATCACGGACTTTTTTGTAGACCTTTTTAAGTTGTACAATACTGTAGTAAATTGTTTTGATCTATCTTGTAGGATTCGGTCAGTATTTTTTTACGACCTCACATTAAAAACCTCAAAAATTGTAGCCTATGTGTTATTCTGATGTATAAGCTATAGCCTATGTGTTATTCTGATGTATAAGCTATATTGTGGTAAAGTTTCATTCAAATCCATTAAGTAGTTTTTACGTGAAAGAGTAACAAACATCCATACATCCATACTTACAAACTTTCGCCTTTATAATAGTAGTAGGATTAAACTTATAAGATATAATTATATATTAAATTAAACTTATAATATATAAATAAACATGCTCGGGATAAAGCGACGCGAGATATCGCAAAATGTCTTTGCGTCAGACAGAAATCTCAAGGCACCCTGCTTTGTTGTTATGCATCTGTAAAGGAGAGAAGGAAAAGCTACTTTCACGAGCTGCTGAGCAGTCAGCATCCGTGCAGGCTTCCTTGCGACCCACAAACTAACCTCTGAATTACCTCAATAACCTTTTAAGAAACTCATGATTGCCTTCGACGCATTAAGAACGGGAAAACAATGGGACCTTATGATATTCCTATAGAAACGTGAAAATCTTTTGACTTTATCGGTGTGCTCGTGCTTACAGCCTTTTATAACCATATCTTTAATACTGAAAAGATGCCTAACCAGTGGCGGCATAGTTTTATTAACAAGGGAAATATAGTGTTCAAGACTTTGGCAATTACAGGGGCATTATGCTTATGAGTCATACCATGAAGATCTTCGAGTGCACGACCGACCTTAGGCTCCGGTAAAAATGTATTGTCTCCGAGTGTTAATATGGACTTTAGCCAGGATCGAGTACTAAAGACGCCATTTTTGTCCTTAGAACTCTAATGGAGGCATACTGGAAAAAAGGAGAGCTCTACACGTAACCTTTTTAGATTTGCAAAAGACCTTTGACAAGTACGCCTCGTCAGTGTATCTGGTGGGCATTGCAATCTAATGGGATTCTTAGGCTTTTATTGAAACAATCAGGAGAGATGTACCACGAGTCCTATGGTTAGGACTGACGTTGGCAATACCAAACCCTTCCAGATTGCAGTAGTGGTTCACCAGGACTCAGTCCTTGGTCCGTGATTATTCAATGTTGTTCTCAGTACTGACTCTTCTCACATCCTCCTCCAAGACCAGCCTCCATGGTTGATGATATATGCCGATGAGATAACACTAGTAAATGCAGAGCTGAACTTAGTGCTTGACTACATTCCACCTTATGAAAAGTGGACATGTAGTCATAGGTGGTAAGGCGCATTAACTTAGCAATCTATTCAATCTACACTTGAGACCTACATGATATTCGGAAAAAAATATCGACGCAGGCATGCTGTTCCATTCCTTTGCTGTACGAATTAAAAAGGACGAAGCAAAGCGCTTCGTTCGGAAAGGAGGAATTTCCACAACGTAGGGCTGGATACCCGTCATGCGTCGAACCGTCGGGTGATGGAAGGGGGACGGGGGAATAAAGCCGTGTAATTCTTGCGCACACTTATAAAAATGTATCCTATAGAATACTGAGAGGTTAGCAATTCTACTCTTGTGTTCAGGCGTAGAAGGCTGTGGAGGTTGGCTTTTCAACCAATTCATGAGGCCTCTCAATTGAGTCCAGAACTGCAAGATGAGACTTTGCGGCACCAGCAAGAATGTGACCACAGTACTCCCCACACTATCGGATCTGTACTTTGTATAGTACAAGTAGCTGTCCCGGTGTAAAGTACTGTCGAACGACAAGCTTTCCTGCTGCTGCTCGTGCTCCGCACTCAATGTACCGACCAAGTTGGGGTTCTTGGAGATCGCCAAGCCTAACAACTGAAGCCGGTCACTGTATTTCAAGGATACATTCTGGAAAATAGGAACCAAGGTGAAAGGACTCCTTTTAGTGGTAAACAGACACGTCCACGTTTTGGTGACGTTTTAATTTAAAAGATTTTCATTGCCCCATGTACAGACTGCCTGAAGTAATTCAAACAAACAAACAAACAAAAAATTCATTTAAACGTTGCAAAATGGCTTCTCTTTCTGACTGTACTTCATCTCTACTAGTTCGAAAACATTTGCATACCCATAGATACCGGGCCCGTCGACAACTACTTGGAGAGATAAAACTGGAGCTGGACCCTAAGTTAAATGCCTCAATAAGTCTATCCCAGGAGGGAGATCCCCCGGACATAGAAGGAAGCGCTGGTTGGATGTCGTGAAGCAGGACATGAGAGCCAATGGTCTTACCACAGAGCATGTCAAAGACCGTGCAAAGTGGGGTAGATGGATCAGGAAGGCAGACCCTGATATACGTGGGGAAGAATGCCAGGAAGAAAAAGAAGAATAAGACTCCTTATTATGAAAAGTTGTTTTAGTATTACTTAATGTTAATTGTTGTTAATTTTTTATTAAAAGATACTTTTAATTATGAAATGTTATTTACTTGTATTTACTTATACTTTTAGCTCTTTCTGGTAAGATAAGTCTTAAATAGAATATAGGTTCAATCAAACTTCAGAAGAAACTCAACTAACTAACTGATACAGTAATAGGCCCTAGGATTTTGGTTCGTACACAAAATATAATACAACGTGTCCAAAACGCCTGCGCGCGTTACTGTTTTGATATTCCTCCCCGCACGCATGTTACGCCCTACCTCAACAATGCTGGGATGATGAAAATGGAATATCGTAGGCAACTGCATCTAGTACCTAATTATTTATTTTCTAAAGTGAGTTGGTCGAGTGATTGCAACAGGTCATATTCAACAAGGGCCTCATCTTACTTGATGTTGATACCGAGTCATCATTCCGCTGCGTTCCGTGCATGTTTTAAATACGCTGCCGCCAAAGTCTGGAACGATATTCCACCGCCACTGAAGAACCTAAAATCAATTAATAATTTTAAAGAGAAGTATAAGCAAATTCTTCTCACAAAGCAGAAACAAAATGCGTAAACAGCATTCGTACCAACTTCTTTTATTTTATTATACATCCTTTGTTATGTAGACAATAAGCAGAATAAACTAGTTTACGCATTTATTTATTTGTTTAGTGTGAATAATTCATTAATATTAATATATTAGCATAATTTTATTTGAAAATATTACTGAATTTTTTAAAATGTAAAATTATTAAAATTAGTGGGTATTATTAGATAAAAAAATTACAGTGCTGTTGGATCTCAATGAACGGTCATTATGCACCTTTCAGTTTCCATTTTCAATAAAAAAATAAGAATGTTACTAATTACTTAAACTGATTTATAATCTAATGACTTTTAGTTTAGTCCACACCACAAAATCACTTTCAGTTTACCAATTTGTTTTGGTTTTTATGAGGCAATAACAACAAAGATTTCACTAGTTGTTTTACATACACACGACACATAAATTGTTCGTTCATATAATGAAACTAAACAATTGATTAATATCGTTCACGATCACAAGCGATAACAGAATTCAAGACGTTGTGTAAAGACTAAAATCTTTTATACGGTTAGCTTCAGACGTGTTTGGACGCTAATATGCAATGAAATCATTTTCGTTCTTTACATATTAATAACTGAGTTAAGAATCTCATTAAAGAATGCTTAAAATTATATATATTAAAAAAAACTTACAATTGATTTAGACTAGACTTTTAAAAATGTTTATTAAAAGTTTATTAATAGTTTTACAAACATGTATTGACTTTAAATGCGGCCATCTGTTAGTACAGACTTATTCTTAATATGTTATATACCAAATACATTATATACCAAATACCAATTATATACCAAAACATAACTTATATACTTATATACATAATTTATATTTCTAATATAAATTTACGTTTTCGCCAAGACTACGCGACGACATATTATGTTATATATTATTATAGACTCTATTCTTACACTTTGTCAACTGACTTTTCAATTCAATGATCTCGGTGGACGCTGGCTGAGTGATCTACCTTTTTGTGTATGTTTTTTTTATATTGTTTTATTATTATTATTATTTTGTTTTTTGTTTTGTTTCTTTTTTTACCATGTACCTAAGCAGTGTCTGGCATAAATAAGTAATAATAAATAAGTTTCTGAATTTGAATTTGAATTTGATTTTCGAAGTGGTCGTTAGACGAAAGAAGTTTGGGAACCTCTGTCGTAAACTGTAAAAATAATATTTTCATGGCCAGGAACATAAGAAATATAACTATTATTTTTACAGTTTTATAACAGCTAGTTATTTAGTAAACGCAGTGGAGTAGCGAGCTTAACTCGCGCCTGGGGCCCAATACAGTTTTAGCGCCCCCCAATTTGAAAACAATACTATATATAAAAATAGGATAAAAATAGGAACAATATTTAACCGCCCCGTTGGTCGAGTGGTTAGCGCAGACGCCTAACGTGTCACGACGCAATGGGGCTCGGGTTCGATTCCCGGCGGAGACAGGCATTTATGTGATGAGCATAGATGTCTGTTTCTGGGTTTGGTCGTTTATTAAATATATTCTCAGTATTTATATGTGTATTTCTATGTATTTGTATCGTTGTCTAACACCCTTAACACAAGCAAATAATTTGCTTACTTAGGGGTTAGATCAATGTGTGTAATTTGTCCTGATATTATTATTATTATTATTAATATTATATGTAAAAATAGGATAGCCAAACTAGGCGTTTTTGCCTTTTCCTAGAAACAACAAAACGCTGTATTTTTTGTGTGCCCGAGATACTACTACTATTGCTACTGCAATAGGTATATTAAAACATAGACGATCTTTTAGTGGTTCTTTCCTGAATAATAGGGTTATTACTTAGATTTCGTTGTCTGTTTGTCTGTTTCAAGGTTATATCTCATGAACCGTGAAAGCTAGATAGTTGAAATTTACACCGGTGATGTATATTTGTTGCTGCTATAGGAAATTTGAAATTAAAAAAAAAAGGACAATTTAAAAGTTTTAGGAACTTATGAACAATGTAATAAAAAAATAAGTTAGAATTTTGAAAATGGAATACTTGTTATTGTTTTTAAGGTTTGCGGACAAATTGAAAATTGTATGCATAAATATAACGCCAGAAAATTTTCGAACAATGATATTTTATGATTTTCGATAACATTTAAAGCAACATGAAAGTTATGATAGACGTCGATTGTCACGATTCACGATGAAGCCCTATGTTGTGCCATTGTTTACAATTGGTTTAATGATTTTAAATGTAGTCATGCTAATCCCACCAATGATTTGTGCGAGGGGCAGCCTTCTACGGCGACGACGACGATAACAGCTATGCCTGGACTGTGGTAAGAATAATTATTTTAAGATGTTGTTTTATAGACGAGTGTGACATTAAGGAGTATATATATATATATATATATATATATATATATATAAGGAGTATATATATATATATATATATATATATATATATATATATATATATATATACTCCTTAATGTCACACTCGTCTATAAAACAACAAAAAAATTACTATCGATATATCATCTATGGGTAGAGCAACGGGAACGTTTCCCGGAGGCCGCAGGTTCGAATATATATATACGTTAAATTGTTTTAAGCTTTCACGGTTTGTATTCATATTTTTATTTTGTAAACTGGACTTAATCGCGTACTATTTTATAGAGTCGAGGTAAATACTTCGATTAAAATAGTATGCGATTAAGTTCCGTTTTCAGAACACGTACTTTATCTAGAAAAACTTTCTGTATTATTAAGACATCTACAAAAATGATTTTAATATTGGTTTTTAACATTTTGCCCTATTTTAATATATTTATAGAAAAATCAACTTTATCCACATAATATGTTTCGAATGATTTTTATTTACTATAGCTAGGATGCTGCAATCTCTGTAGGCGTTACCAATAAACTTATATATTAAAATGTTACGCTTTCGGATGACATGGTTTTTCACGCTCTGTTTTCATAAACACACCGTGGAGATACAATATAGTGTAGTATAGAATAGCAATATAACGTTGTTCGAAATTTTTAACTCTTTTAATTTAGTTTGTATAAAGGAGACTATTTTAAATCTTTGTTTTATTGGATATTTATTTTTATTAATAAACAAAGTTTTTTTATAAAGTTTTATTAATAAACATAATCTAGTTGTACCTAAATATTTTAAATCATAAACTTGTTGTACCTATGTTTGAATATATTTACGATATTTTGAAATTTATAGAAGTAAATACCAACAATTGTATTATCATAGTTGTAGTATGCTCTACTTATGTGTGTACAGTAATACTAGTTGTTACCCACGACTCCGTCCACATGTTTATTGACAAACAATGTTTTTATCTTTCAAAAATATTTAAATTACCCGCAATTTTTTTTTATAAGAAATACTTTATGTTACTTCTAATATGTCTAAAATATTTGTATAAAGTTTGATAATGATCGGTTGAGTAGTTTTCGCGTGAAAGCGTTACAAACAAACTTACATTCACATTTATAATATTAGTAGGATATTATTTTAAGAAATTATTGGTTGTTTTTTCATGTAATTTCAGACCCTTACGAATGTGAGTACGTCATTATTTGAAGTAAGAAGCTTAAAATATATTAATCCGCAACTTTAGGAAATGGGTCCTTTAATTATAATATATATATATATATATATCAGTGTTCTAAGTGGTCTAAGTCAAGTGCACAAAATCCTCAATGAACATTTAGCGGTCAAGAAGTTTTATGCCCAGTGGATACTTCATAATTTGACCGAAGCCCTAAAATCACATTGTGTTTTAGAATCCTGATTAAAGACACCAACTTTTGATGGTACTTGCCAAGGTGTTCGAGTATTTTTTTTTTAAACCGGCCCTCTCAAAGTCGACAAACGTCGAACATTTTAAGTTTATAGTTCCTCCGAATTTCATATTTCTAAGAAACTGGTTACTGTATGAGCTAAATTCTAGGTTTTTTTTAAAGGCCTTCTTGGCATTTTCTGGTATATATTTACTTTAAATATGAATTATGAAATATAAAGAAACAATGAGTATTAGGGGGCTCTCATACAAAAAAATCTATTTTTAATAATAACGGCAACAGGTAGGCGCTTGAAATATTCATAGAATATTTAGTTACATATATACTTTAAAAATAAATAATTAAATAAAAATAAAGTAAATATTATTATTATTACAATGGCACTATAAATAACACACAATATTAACACACATTATTTTAACACACATTATTAAATGTGTTATTATAACAATATAAATATCCTTTTGGCGCCCCTTTGTGAGTAGCAAATATAATGCAAGAATTTCTCATATTAAAAATAAACAAAAACTTTAAAGCCACGAATCACAAGGCTTTAATACGTCACTAGGATAGTAGGTACTCGCCTACAACATTTAAAAAAAAACTTTAATATATATTTTTTATAATGCAATCTCGTTATTTAAGTACTTAAAAATAAAATTTAAGCACTTAAAGCACTAAAAAATAATGTTATTAACGATTATAGGTCATTTTATTAACTAATAAGTTTAGAAAATAGAAAATGTACTTTTTTAGAGTAGAAAAAAATATTGCATAAACATTGACTTCCTACTCAAATATCAAAAATATTTTCTGTAAAATCGAAACTGACATTGACCTAGGAGTGCAGTAAAACAAGATAAAGCGCTATCACTAGTCGTCAATTTACCTTTCATCGGAGAGGTGGTCACGAGACGAGCTCCCGCTCGAATCCCGCGCGAAAACTTTAACAACTGAATTGATGCAAATTATATGATATATGAAAAGATAAAATATATACTACTAATTAAAAACTCCATTTTTTGTGTTTACTGTGTATTAAAAAGTATATTTAAATCAAAGACTTTTACATATTTCTCTTGGTGACTGACCACGTTTTTCTTCTGAGGTAAGTAATAATTTAATATTCTCTAATTCAAAACCGTTACTTAAATAAATATATATGTGCTTTAAATATAAACATTAAAAAATATATCGTCAAGTGTTTGTTTGATTCAGTAGGAAGTCAATGTTTATGCAATTTTTTTTTTTACTCTAAAAAAGTATATTTTCTATTTTGCCTATAATCGTTAATAACTTTATTTTTTAAGTGTTTTAAGTGCTTAAATTGTATTTTTTAAGTCCTTAAATAACAAGATTGACTTATAAAAAATATATATTTCAGGTTTTTTAAAATTGTTGTAGCCGAGTATTATCCTAGTGACGTATTAAAACCTTGTGATTCGTGGTTTTAAGGTTTATTGTTTATTTTTAACCCCCGACTAAAAAGAGGGGTGTTATAAGTTTGACCTGTTGATCTGTGTATCTGTGTATCTGTCTGTGGCAAATTTGCGGCCAAACGCGTGGACGGATTTGAATGCGGTTTTTTTTAACCGAAAGCTATTCTCGTCGAGATGGTTCTTATTCATGTTTGGTCGAAATAGAAATAGTCGTCTCCAAGATATTGACGTTTTATTCGGGCGGGGGAGGGGTTCTGATGCAATAATTAGCTGTTTTCAGCGGCTTCGCCCGCGCTATATAGAAAAAAGCCTTGTTATGAAGGCCAAAAGGTTTTTACAGTTTACTTACTCAGGTAAAGTACTTTATTTGGGATAGCTGTTGCTCATGTCTGCGTCCACGTAGACTATAAGAATATATTTATATGGCTTATGATCTTAGTCATAAAGAATCACGGGCAACAGCTAGTGATAATTCCTTCATCATAGTGTTATTAGTGATTGCAAATCATTTTAACTTTAAATGTTTATATTTATTATTATTCGTATATATGAAATTTACCTATCTACCTACCCATATGAAAAAGTCTTGAATCATGTTACGTAATACATTTATAATTTATTACATTGTCGAAACTTTCACGCCGATCCTTATTTTATTAAATATAAAATATATTTATTTCTCGTATTAATAATATAACCTTTGTACATCAGAGGGATAATATAGGATTCTAAAGGTCCTGTAGTTTCTGAGCCTATTCAATTCAAACAAATAAACAAATCTTTTCTCTTTATAATATTAGGATAGATTAATAGAAATACTTAAACAATTGAATATTTTGTGTGTCTGTAGGTTCAATTAGTACAATTCAGAAAATAGTGGTAACATAACTTTAAAAAGCAGAAATAAAAATTAAATTAAAAATTTAAAAAACCCCCGAAACAAAAAGACCTCTAAAAAGAACAAAATTAATACTATTATGTACTTATTGAAGTCGTTGCGTGGGGGACCGCTTAATAAAGGAAGAAATTAAAATGCAAGTAAGTTACCAAGGCAAATAGAGAAATTACGATATCGAATCGTATAGTCTAAGTCCTCAATGATTAACTTCATTAAATGGACACCATCGTCAACGTACGTACAACGGTCCCCCGATGCAACGGCTTTAATAATTACATAATAATATTATTTTTGTTCTCTTTAATGGTCTTTTTGTACAGGGTCTTTTTGTTTAATTTCTTATTTATTAATATGAGAAATTCTTGCATTATATTTGCTACTCACAAAGGGGCGCCAAAAGTAAAGGGGCGACATTGTAATAATAATATATTTAGTTTATTTTTATTTAATTATTTATTTTTAAAGTATATATGTAACTAAATATTCTATGAATATTTCAAGCGCCTATCTGTTGCCGTTATTAAATGCAAGCAAAAAATCGATTTTTTTGTATGGGACCCCCTAATACTCATTGTTTCTTTTTATTTCATTAATCATATTGAAAGTGAATATACAGAAAGTGCCAATAAGGCAAGTGGACTTAAGTATGTCAACAGATATTCCCCAAACTTTTATAACTACAACTATTAACTAGACTAGATCTTTGGGAAATATCTGTATCTGTTCGTAATTTAAATTGTTGCGCAGGACTTACGAATAATATTTAATAACTGTTTGTATATATTTAGATATATACCACATATTTCCTGATTGATATGAAATGAAGATGAAGATAAGTAAAATAACTAAGTTCCATAAAATCGGTAAATTCTTTAAGGTAAATAGTATACGTTTTTAAATTAAGCACCCAAATTAAGTCTTAAGTTTATCATTAAATAAATTTATATTAAATAATAAAAAAATATATAAAAAAAATCCTATACAGGAATACATTAATGAATGGCCTGGGAATGAACTGCACTGTATTGCATATTAATCTAACTACTAGTTAAGTAATACTAAAAACTAGTTATCTCTGGAATTAGTTTCTCGTTGTGGATCAATTTTGTTTTATAAACCGGCAGCATCACACCGATCGATTAGGACACTCATAGTTTTAACATTAAGTTGAAAAGTGCCTTTACAGAAGGGCTTATTTCGATAAATCTGGTATCGAAATATATATATTTATATTGACCTTATTTACATTATCATATAATTGTGATACATATTCCACTTCTACCTCTGGTTATTGACGGTTCCAGATTAAAAAAAAACAATTTTATTATATTTTGCCCATTTTCTCACGAATTACGAATTATTTTTTGCTTTTTAGTTCGATTCATTTTTAAAGCGTGTTTTTATAGTTTTTTTTAACTATATTTATTTTATGCTTTTTATACTTCTGTATCAAATTCGACATATTTCTCATATATTTTTTGAGTAATATAATAGAATGAAATAAAATTTCATATGAAAAATATATTATATATTTATATAAATAAAGAATGAAAAATAAACCGATACGGGCAGGGATTCGAACCCGCGACTACTGATGATGAAAAATGAAAAATAATAAACGGGTTCGAATCCCTGCCCGTATCGGTTTATTTTTCATTCGTTATTTATATAAATTTAAATAAGCTTAACATGGCACATTCGCTCGGATCGCTACAGCAAGATTCAAGAAAGGGAATAATCGTAGAAGAGCCCTGAATAGTAATGGTGTTATGGGATTATCGTAGAAGAGCCCACATATTGCAAGGGATTATCGTAGAAGAGCCCTATTAACGTTACGGGAGGATCGTAGAAGAGCCCTAACAAAGCTACTCGTGACTGGGTCGAATATAGCGACCCCAGCGTAACGCCGCTCCGGTCTTTTCAGACCGCAGACCCCGACCGCGATACTAATTACGAAGCGTGTTAAAAATTTGACTGTTAGGTTGCTGTTTGTATATATTCAATATTGTATCATCGCACAAAAAGGAGACTCCGAGAATACGATATGCTGCTTCATGTGTTCTATCTCATTCTTTCGCATGTGAAGCACGTTACGGATATATTATATGATATGTGTCTCTTTTTACTTGAAATTCGCTTACCGAGGAATTGATTAAATTATTGCATTGTCATCGGTCTTTCATAGGTGTGCAAAGTTTCAAATTAATCCGATCCTGGAATCTCGCGAAATTCAAGCTCAAAGATTCCTTTACAAAGCGTGTTAATAAGTTCCTTCTACGTAGAAATAAAACTATAGAAGATATTTAATTCGACGGATATATACGAAGAAATTCTAACCTATTGTATTCTGAACAAGACACGATGTGTTATTGACTGGGATTTTTTAATTAAATAATAGTCACAATAGATAAAATATGTCCTACTGCGTCTTATGCGTTGAGATTGAGCTTGCGTTGCGAGGTAATTAGGTTCCCATACAAAAAATTCGATTTTTTGCGTGCATTTAATAACGGCAACAGATAGGCGCTTGAAATATTCATAGAATATTTAGTTACATATATACTTTTTAAAATGAGACTCGTCTGTATTAATTAGTGTGTACGAATATTTTCAAAATCTGTAAATCTTGTAACCGCATGATTGTTGGAGATATAAAAATTATCAAGTTGTGATCCGTGACTGTTGTATTGAGAACCGCAACAAGAACCTTATACCCATTTCTTTCTGACTTTAATATAATATGGTCCAAACAACTATCCTCTCGTGTAGGCATGGTATGACCTGACATCAAGCCAGGAGAATGTAACATATTGAGATAGTTGAGTCTATTGTTACGCTCGTAAGAATACTCATAAATGAAGTAATCAAGTCAATGTTAATGTCACCCAAAATAAAGATATTCCTATGATGCTTATGAACCTCTAATTGTGTGTTTAAGCTATCAACGAATCAAGAAGCATTTGTTTGCGAAGGTGAGCGGTAAATACCAAAAATACAAAAGCTAGGGGTCATTATTAAGACTCCCGTAGCTTCACTAAGATGAAGTTCGCTAATTTTTGCCTCACATGATTTGTTACGGAATTAATTTGTTCGTTAATTTTTGTTACGGAATTCTTCATTTTGTGCAATCAGTAAAGAGATTGACTTCTCAATGTTTAATATCAGATAATTATCAAATTGTACAATTATTATACAAAGGTTTTATTAAAAGTGCCACCACTACCTCTATAATCTATGCTTACTAGATTAAGTCACAAATAGTCACAAAAAACATGAAAAACAAATGCTGGCAACACTGTGGTGATTTACATAAACTATTAATTTGACAGAATACTTCTTAGATCAAATATTTCACTTCATTAAACATAAACAAGTATTACTTGTTTATGTTTAATGAAGTGAAATGAAAGATGGGAAATTATGTTTGCTGAAATGAAAATAAATCTTTCAATACTATTAAATTGATCAGATTACAAAAACTGTTCCAATGATATTTGCATTTTGACATATTATAATTTTCATAGCCAACATTCAGAAATTTTTGAAAAAAAAAGACAAACAATAAACAATAAAATGAATGAAAATAAGAAAAATAATAACAAAAATTTTAATGACTAAAGTGAATTTTTTTAGCATCACCAATAATTTTTTGAAAGTCTGGTGAAAATTTTGTGGTTGAAATTTTTAGCACTGCTTTTAAATGTTCATCACTAATATAGGATCTGATCGACTTTTTATTAAAATTCATTAATGAAAATGTTTGCTCACAAATGTACGTTGATCGAAAAATAAAATAATAAACTTTTTAAATAAGAAAATTTATCAAAGGCCAAAGATTTATAAAAGGAGCGCATTTCTTCACTTCTATATTTTAAATTATTATTGCAATATAAATCTATGATTTCAGTTGAAATTCACTTGGTATTTTTCAATGTCTACAGAAAATGGTTTATGCGCAATCGACAACAGATTTTATATTTTACCTCTCCTCTACTTTACCTTACCTCTTTTAATTATTCTAAATACTCTTCGCTTAATTTAGTAATGATATCTAAATATTGAGTCGATTTATTTGTGGATATATTCAATGTTTTTACCATTGGGAAATGATCTAATCGTTCTTGTGATAGTTGTTTCTTAAATAAATTAAGTTTTAACTGAAATGCCTTTACTTTCGTAAATAAGTTGTATCCATATTTATTATTTCCCTGCAACGCTTCGTTGAGGACATTTAAATGTGTTATTATATCAAGTGCAAAAGCAAAAGCACAAAACAAATTATGGTCTTTAAGTTCTGGAAAATCGGATGTGTTTTTCATCTCTAAAAAAACATTTATTTTATTTTTCAATTCCCATATCAGACGCAGAACCTTTCCCAAGCTTAGCCAACGAATCTGTATACACGGAATCGAGGTCCTGGAGAAAGCTAGTAAAATGTCTATGATTCAAACCCCTTGAAAGAATAAAATTAACTAACTTAACAATACGGGATGTAACATGTTTAATCTGTAACACGTTTTTACATAAAGCCTGCTGATGTAAAATACAGTGAATTGTAATTAGTTCTATATCACTTTCCTTACTAACTTTGTCCTTAATTTTAATCAGAAATCCCGAATGTTTGCCGATTAAACTTGGTGCTACATAAACAGTCACACTCACGAGTTTATTGAATGGTAATTTATATTTGATTAAGAAGTTCTCTACTTGTTCAAAAATATCATTTCCAATTATTTGATCCTTCATAGATTCCATTGATAAAAGTTCTTCGATTAAGTCAATCAGGGGTAGATGCTCTTATAAAAATTAATAATTGAGCTGTATCCTAAGATCTGTATTCTCATCGAGAGTTATTGAAAACCATATTGTCGTTTGTAGTTTTGCCAATAGTTGCATATTCGGATCATCACCAATACATTCAATTCTACGTGTTATTGTCCGTCGAGATAAACTTACATTCTTACTTAAACGTAATTTATTTTTTATACTCGGACTTACAATATCAGCAGCTGCAATCCTGCATTCCTTAATATATTCACCATCAGAAAATGGTTTATTTTTCTTTGCAATGATATGGGCAATCACATAACTCGCTTTTGTAGCATCTTCTTCTTCCTTAGTGGATGACTAAAAATGTATTTTGCGTAAATGTATTTTGTTGCAAGAATAAATTCTAAACAATATTATCTGCTGCTTTCGATCGACCTTCTCAATTTAATTCTGAGTTATATTCTTTATGTTTGGAATTGAAATGCCTTTTAATATTATATTCTTTTATCATAGCAACACTATCGTGGCAGATAAGACAAATTGATTTATTGCTAACTTTAGTAAAAAAGCATTTTGTTTTCCATTCTTTGTTGAAAACAAGGATTCCACATCGACTTTTCTTCTCTTATTCATTTTGGATATTTTAATTGTTTTTGTTGTTGTTGATTATCTGTGGATGTTTTATTTATTGTATATTTATACGTTGTCAGTTGTCGTTGACGGCAACGTTCTCCGAAACGTCAAGAAAATTTGCTCTCGGCAACGTTGCCGAGTATCACTGAAAACGACAACATCGGTCGCAACGGATTCACATCAAATATGGTGGGGATATTTATGACAATTGAAAATGTTCCATATTGTTTGCATGCATAAAATTGTGCGATTATTATACATACTATATTTATTCAATTATCAAAATTATATTTTCGAGTAAGAGATGCTGAAAAGAACGTTTGTCCGGGAGAAAGTTTTGGCTCCCACCAGCCCTGATAATGTGTATACTGTATAAGTATTGTTTGATATTTTATCTAAAAAAATGTATGCATCAATTTATGTTAGACAAAAAGTAATATTTGTGTTTTTAATAAAAATATATACAATGCTTCACGGGCCAGACAAAATTCTACAGCGGGCCGCCATTTGCCCCGGCCTGCTTTATAAAGATTTTTTAAGCCCACTCAAATGTCTATTATAGTTACAGTCATATCGATCATTTCTTGTTACGATGTTTACGGAAGATCCATACATATAATCAAATTGTCACTGATCCATTCCTGTACATGGAATTAAAAAAAAAAACATCATAGGGGCTTTGTAAGAGCAAGAGAACCCAAAACAATGGTTTTAGTTTGTCTGTTTGTCTGTATGTTTGTGCACGCTAATCTCAGAAACAGCTTAACCAAATTGAATGCTGTTTTCAGGAATATGTTATCATAGTCTTCACTTAACATTTAGTGTTTATTTCATCTATAAATCGGTTAAGAAATAATAAAGTTATGACAATTTATGTCAATGACGGCACCATGAAAATCTTATTATATACATGAAATAAATCTGTAGAAGAGGAGTTTTTGTGCATTAAAAATAAAAAAAAAAACTATACCAAGATGTGAAGTGATAACTAAAAGCACTAGCATTTTTAAAATCTTTGTCTGTTTATCTGTTTGTCTTTTATGTTGTGCATACAACACGATAACAAAAATATTTTCAAAAATTCATACAGGGAGAACATTATATAAGCAAGAGAACTCAAAACAATGTTTTTTCATATTTTCTGTTCGTCTGTATGTCTGTATGTTTGTGCACGCTAATCTCAGAAACGGGTTAATCGATTTTGATGCAGTTTTCGGGAATATATTGTCATGGGATTAATTTTACTTTTTGTTTTTTTTTTAACAATCGGTTAACAAATAAAGAAGTTAATAATCTTTTATTTTCGTACCATTTTGAAGGTTTATAGTTTTTACATACAAAGGGTTCGTTTTATCAAAATTGAAATCTACGCGTACGAAGTCGCAGGCACAGCTAGTCGTAAATAAAATTAAAACAAAGTAAGTTTTCTCTACTAAATTTGAAATATTCTCTCTCGGTCACATTCTTTCTTTTTTACGTAAAATAAATAACACTTAGCGATACTAGTTATAATGATATAACAAGCATTTTTTGGTAAATTCCTGATTTAAAGTGCAAATGCTGTTTGAAGTTAAAGCTAAAACGAATAACTTTACAGGCTAAAATCTTATCAAAAGGAATATCTAAAAATGCTTTTACTGAGAAGCATGCACGCGTATCAAGTGTCATATTAACATAGAACTGAGAACTTAATACAATTATGTAGGAACCGTAAAAGACTAAATGCAGAATGGATGGATTTACTCCATGAAACTTTAATAAAATAATTGACTAAAGGACATGTACTGTTCGTCACTACAATACTTGCATCTATAAATTCTTATTCCTTGTGTACCTTGTTTATATTTTTATATACGACTTTTCATAATTAATTATTAGATTGTGTTTTAGTAAGTGTGTTTGTGAAGTAGCACTAAACGGTGTGATATTTTTACTAATATATACTACATCATTTTTTAAACTGTTTTATTATATTTGTATTATAGAAAATACAAAAATTTACATTTATATATTTCGTAGGCTAATTACTCTTAATACTTCTTTTTAAAATAAATATTGTAATTTCGTCCACTTTACAATCAATCAATAATAAAAGCTATTAGTAGGAGACTAATACTACTAAGAATTACCAACACTAACAATCACTTTAATACTTCACGTTTCACTAACAACCTTTTTACAGCTAACAAAAAATGTAATAGTTACCTGAAATAAAGTTCTATCATATTATATATATATATATATTTATATATATACATATATATATATATATATATATATATATATCTTTATATATATATTTCTTGTGTGCGTGTCTATGTCACTGAACTCCTCCTAAACGACTGGACCGATTTTTATGATATTCTTTGTGTGTGTTCAAGGGGACTTGTTTAGATTCACATTCACAATTTGGTCCCCTGGAAAATGGTTTTTGATTAATTTTTAATGTGTAAGTAGGTGGTGATTTAAAAAAAAAATATAGGAACTAATTCATTTATTCAAACAAAAAATCTTTATTTACATATTCATACGATATCGATTGGTTGAATTATGATAAATGTACATGTAATCACGTTAGACATTGTGATGACTTTTTAATATGTATATTTTTTTTAACTTTGAGTTTTAAATTAAAGACGCGTGCACAAGACAACGTCTGTCGGGTCCGCTAGTATATATATATATATTATAGCGTTTAGAATATATATTATAGAATATATATTCTAAACGTTAAATACTCATTCAGAGCATTTTTTAAATTATTTACTCTTCCTGTTTGCTAATAACGTTCAGAGTATAATATTACTTAAAGCATTCTGGAAACTTGACAAGAGCTGAAAAGTTGTTTTATGAAGAAAGATTTTTTTTATTATTAGTACCGTTGACAACTCTAAAACGACGATTAGTTTATACTACAGGATGTCCATTTTATTAAAATGCTATTAAGGGCAGTTTTGATTTACATGAAATGTACTACATATATAATGTATGTAATTGCAAACAATGCAGGTATCAACACCGCTACGGAATCATCGTACCAATCGTTGCTTGATTGGGACTCTTAGACAAAGGCCATCTCGTCTACATGACCTCAATGGCGGTTGTCGGCAGGATTTCAGACGATGTCACATAACGTGCCCACACTCCTTTATTATCTACAGGAGAGCTTACTCTCTGTAGATAATAAAGGAGTCAGCTTACTGGCTGGTCTAAAAATCATATAATAAAATCATAAAATTATTAACTAGGCTGACAGCCATTTCGACTGATTGTCAAGCGAGTAAGGTCTGTTGAGATGACAAATTAAACTGTTTCATAAAAAAAAATAAGAGTCTCAATCCCGAATTGAGCCTGCTCGACTAATGTAAGCAAAAAGCCCGCTCCAGTTTAACTCAATGCAAACCATTGAAAATTATTTTTAGTTGAATTTTCATCAAAAATGTTTTTTTGCTTATAAACACTTACCTTAACCACTGCAATCGATTAAAAAAAAGAAATTTGTTCTATAATTATAGAAGAGTTCGATGACATAAAATGTATTGACCTAACAACACAGAGCTTCGACCGTCGCTTCGATTCTCCGATATTAATTTCAAAATAATACCCATGCGAAGCCGAGTTGGGTCACTAGTTATGTTATAATAAATAATGACTAAAAATATGTTGTACACAGTAAGAGCTAGTAATTGAATACTTTGAAAATATACAACTTAAAACAGATTACAAAGAACCTAGTACTTGTAGTTCAAAGTATATCTTAAGTTTATCATAGTGACATCCGGATGGCGTTTCAATATCCTGGCCTTAGCGTTGGAATAAGTGAAATTTTCCTACGCTACTGTTGCAAGAGGCAATAGCTTGGTAGACTTAATTAACCCTTACTTGAGTGGCATTAGCTGATTTTCCTTTATCAATGAGACGAGACGAGAGTGGCGAGACTATGATAGGTAATTTCTATTCTATTGTATTTGACTTTTAAATATTAAACTGACTAACTCCAAATCCATCGTAAATATAGTGACTAGGGCTTCCAATCCCGGAATACCGAGATCTCGGTATTGCGAGATCCCGCGTCATTTTTCAATCCCGCGTGATGCGGGATTACGGGCGCGGGGTCTGCGCGGGATTTGCGGGACTGAAAAGGCCGAAGGGGCCTTTTCTGCTGCCTTGCCTGCTATATTGTCTCCAAAATACGCAGTAGTATGGCAGACGGCACTTTAGATATGTTGTGTTTCCTTCCCAAATATTTTCAATTGAAAGCTGACCAAATGACTGAAATAAATAATTATAAAGTTTTAAATATTTTTCATGGTCTTGACTTAAGAATGGGTTTTGTTTGATTTTTAAATATTTTTCTGTTTTTTTTTGTGAAAAATATTTTTTTTTGCTTTTTCTAGTATTTGTTATTGATTTTTTTATATAATTAAACAGTGTAATTTTATTGATCTCATACTAATAGTACCTAATGCCTAATAAAATATGGAGTTAGTTGATTAATTATTTTTTTTATTTGCTTACTTAAATATGAATATTTTTAGTATGCGGGATCCTTTAAATACCGCGGGATTGAAAATTTATAGTCCCGCAAATATCGAGATTAGATGCAGGCTGCGGGATTGGAAGGCTGCCCTAATATGTACCAAAACATATAGAAATTCTGTTTTAATTGAGGTAACGCTCTACGGACATAACGTATTTACTCTCTAACTACGAATATCAATTTTTTTCAGTGTTCTATTTTTTTTACTTAAAAATAAACTGAAACATTTAAAAACATTGATTTATTAATTTAAATACCCAAATATATCCCGTTAGCTGTAGAATATGATATTAGATCAATGGAAGTAGATCGTCCTTTATGTTATCGTATGTATATATATAAAAATATATATATGCTTTCGAAGTAAATTTTTCACCAATGTCATTAAAGTAGTGTTTATTATTATTATTAGTATTAACTATGTTAAGAGATAGTTCAGGATTTACACTTAGCTGTAAAAGTGGATTTGTGGTGAATTCATTTCTTAATAAGGTAACATTTTTAACGACTGTCCATGTGGCCTTGGGGTTATTTCTTGATGTTTAAAATTCCTCCCTCTCATAAGCTACTTTAACAGATTTTAAGAGATTCCTACAATGGTTTATCTTATAAACGTTAATTTGGCTTCTAAGTTATTAGGACTTTTTTGTAATTTATTTGTAAGCAGTCTCGATTTTTAACACAACGCAAAAGACCCGGCGTCTTCCATGGCTTAATAATACGTCGCTTATTACCACTCGGGTGACTTTACAATATCAGCTATAATCTTTACCAGAGTATCGGCTGCCGCTTCAGCGTTGGTCATGGATATAATTGAGGAGAAGTTAAAATTAGTAAGGTCCCTAACACAAGCACTCTTACACTGTTTTGTACAGGTACCTCTTTTTGTGTCACTTTACTACTGCTACATAACATAACAGGAGAGTAGTCTGTGATAGAAGAGTCGATCACCAGTACTATTGAGGGTCTTTTTGTTTTCAGCAAGATATGATCAAGACAACTACCATTCCTAGTTGGGAATATATGGAAATTGATGTTCTTCAGTAGCATAAGTTTCAAGATATCACGTCTATTCATTCTAACTAAGTGGATTAGGAAACTAGGGCTTATGGAATATTAGTAGGTTCTCAGTAATTTGGATTTATGATAAGATTCATAACTATTAACATTATATACATGTCAAATGATTTTACTTAGTCGACAATAAGGGCAATAAGTTATATGATTTCCATTTTCAGAACCTACATAAAAATGAATCAAAATCATTCTAAATTTTCAACGTGAATTAAAATTTTTCTCTGTAAAATTCCCATTTACAATATTCTTTATTGAAAATGAGAATATTTAAAAGTTATTATTGTTATTATTATTTATAAGCACGGCTGTGCAGATCTATGGGAACCCAGTATCACTGCGAACTAAAAGATCTATTGTGATCGCCACTGCCTACAGTTCACTATAATGGCATTTTCTCCCAGTTAACCTCTGTGTATGGTGAATAATAGTGGTAGGCGTTTAAAAATAAACTAAAAATAAATAAGAAAAATAAAGCTATTGCATAGCATTTGTTATCAACATATGTAATTATAATTATTTATTTATTTATGCACTATTATTATTTTTTTTATATTAATTCAAGTTACACTTTTTGAGTGTGGTGGCCGATAAGATTTTTTTTCTTTTATTGAATAAATGACACATTTATAGGGTTGTTGATATTTTTAAATATATCAATATCGGGGTTTGATATTTAAAAAAATATATCGGTATTTCCATATATCGGTTTTAATTAAAATAATTGTTGTAAGTCATCTAAAAAATGATTGTCTAGACATGCAAGATGTTTTTTTATTTTTTAAGTGGGTTACTAACTTAGTTGTATTTCCGCTGCTTTTATATTTTTTCCCTCATAAGTTAGATGAAACACTGCCTGTATCAACTTTTTTAAAATACATACCCTACTTTCATACTAATTTATTCATTATATATAATTTTTTAAAAAATCGGGAAAGACTGGCTGACTCAGCCTGTGACCACGGCCTGTGCAACCTGGTCGAAACCCCAGGCAAATTAAAGGTATGTAATATACTCCAGACGCGTTAATTCCCGATATACATATATACCATACAATCTTAGAAATTATTGGAGAAGATATATTTTGCCACTGAACTATTTATATGAAACTAGATATTTAATGATTTAATGTGAATAAATTAGCTTTTATCGCTACAATAAAATTATAATTTATCATAACCTCTTTTTCACTTCTCTCAATGTTAGCTGTGATATCAATATAATTTGTTTCGCAAAGAAGATATTACCCACTCCTATAAAGTAGGTACTATATTTTTATACCCTACACTTTAAAAGTATGTCTATAAAAAAAATGTACAGTATACTAAGTTTACAATTGTTGATTTTGTATAGATTAAATAATTTACATAGAAAAAAAAAACAAAACTTATTTGAAAAAACTAAGAGGTGTCAAGGGACACCCGGATGGAACGAAGTTCCTTTCGATTAATTATTGAAGGAATAGGGAATATGCATAAAATTTAGAATGGTCTCATATATATTTTTTCGGATACTTATTTTCATCTTATTATAATAAAAACATTTTTTTTTACTTATCTTTTAAAGCCATAAAATAATTTGTGAAAAGTGTAAATTAAGAGAGCGAAATTCAAACTTATTTAAATTTATATAAATATAGAATGTAAAAAACCGATACGGGCAGGGATTCGAACCCGCGACTACTGGGAAACCGTCCCGTCGCTCTACCAACTGAGCTACCGTATCGCTGTCCGCCTCGGTGAATTAAGCATTCTATATGTGATCGTCTTTATCGGGACGGTGGTGACATCTATTAGGTTTCTTTCGAAAATCCTAACCAATGTTTCTAACTTTGCAGTATAGATAAACATTGAAAAGATGCCACTACCGAAATCAATTTTTGAAAA
Source organism: Napeogenes sylphis (assembly GCA_959347405.1). Classification (NCBI taxonomy): domain Eukaryota; kingdom Metazoa; phylum Arthropoda; class Insecta; order Lepidoptera; family Nymphalidae; genus Napeogenes; species Napeogenes sylphis. The sequence goes on from OY365782.1 coordinate 23,386,057, forward strand.
TATCTTTAAACATGTATAGCCATGTTAAGCTTATTTAAATTTATATAAATATAGAATGTAAAAAAATAAATATAGAATGTAAAAAAAAAAAATGTTTTTTTTTTTTATAAAAATAAATATAGAATGTAAAAAAAAAAAATGTTTTTTTTTTTTTTTTTACATTCTATATTTATATAAATTTAAATAAGCTTAACATGGCTATACATGTTTAAAGATATTTTCAGAAATTCAAACTTCCAAAACGCGCCACCATTGGTCAAAAGGAAATTTGACGTCATTTGACACGCCATTCAAATTATCGGCGTCGAAGTTCATACTGTGGTATCAGTGTTACTGAGAAAAATAAATAATTTAAATCTATATTTTCGTGCTTAAAGGTTTTATTAAATGATATAATTGTTTAGGTAATCATTTTCCACTTCACTTGACTCGGATAAATAACTTTGTTGATAATCAGCAGATATAGAAGATATAAGATGCTATAGAAGTATTATCAGCTGTGTTTTCAGTAAACAATTTTCTTTTTAAAACATGGTTTTACTGGTAAAGTAAAACTATGTAAAATAGTCAGTTTTACTGATAAAGTAAATGTCTGTACGAGGTTCTGGATCCACATCGAACTCGTACTATTTCTTCTTTTCTAAGGATAACCAGCCAAGTGTTGTCTCGTGTCTTCTGTATCTTGTCTTCTGATAATACCATTTTAGCGCGGGTGTAGTTAGCGTCTCTATGTTGAACGAGGTTTATTATGCAATCTTGCGATGTCCTAATGTGCTTGGTGTTTATTATCTCGCAGAGATGAGAGCTCTCGGTTAGCTGCCTGTAACTATCTTCTAGGTATGCGTACTCATCGCTTCCAAGTGTATTTGGATTTTGGGACAATAGTAAAATATTTTGTATCAGGGATAGAATAAAGGTGGATAAGGTCATATATATTTGGGTCGGTGGTAGGAATTTCGAATATAAATGTTAACGAGTGTTCCGTACTATAAGCTTTTACTTTAATTGACCTTTCTAAAACTCATATATTATTTATTTAATATCTGTCACTGATACTAGGTTAAACTTAGTTTTAAGTTGTCTTAATTCTAACACCAAATTTTGGGGACTAATTATCTTGGGATACATAACACCTAATTGGGAAAATGTTATAGCATCATCTAAAATCATTAACTTATCTAAAATGATCTGTAAACTAAAATCTATTTGAACGTAAATATCTTAATATTGATGATATCTATTTACTAAAGATAATTTATATTATATTTGATTACGATAAGAATTTTGAATACGTTCTGAATGCGTGGTAGACGTTTCGGAAGCTTTAATACTTGAATATAATGCAGTTAATATAACCGTTGCTAATTTTAAATATGTTACATTATAAAAACATACTAAAATAAAAATATTCTTTTGTTTAATTATTTGGCCTTGCTTAAGCAAAAGGATTCCCTGTTCATTATTAGCGGGATTAAATGTTATTTCTGCTGTTGCGTGGAGCATGATTGCTCCTGTGATGAGGGTCCTGGGACAAGGTGAGGCCTTCTTAGTAGTTTATAATGAACTCTTATAGACTTTGAATATGGATGATTTCCTATTATTTCTGCAACATTATTAGGGTGCAGATGAATTATCTTATATGGTCCTTTAAATTCCGGCTTTGTTTTGTCGTTTCTCGCTGTCTTCGCCACTTGTTTGTAGACTGTTTCACCTACCTTGAATGTTGTTTCCTCTGCTTCTTTGTTGCGTTTTGCTATTACCTGTTCCTTTTGTTAGATATAAGAGCTGTTATACATACCTGTATTGATTCAGCATTTGCTTTATGTTTTAAGACGTAATCTTGATAGAATTCTTTTGGAAAATGTAGTTCTAATGGATTACGTGATGATGTATGACCAAAAAGAAGTTCATGAGGCGAATAACCTGTTGCGGAGTGGATAGCATTGTCGTATGCTATGATTGCGTATTTCATTATTAACTGAATTGGGTCATCTTTATTTGTCATTCTCTGTATTCTAATAATTTCGCCTATGGTCGAATGAAATCGCTCTATAGGTGAATTCGAGCTAGGATTGTACGGGGTTGTGAAATGTATATTTATGTCATGTAAAGCACATATTTCTTTAATAACCTCATTGTTAAACTTATTGTCGGAGTCTGTCGTAATTTTGTGGGGAAGTCCTAAAACAGAGATTACTTTTAACAATGCTTCAGCTACATGTACACTACTAGATGCGTTTAATGCAACAGCTTGCGCGAATTTAGAAAAGTTATCAATTATAGTTAGAAAAGTACCTCCTCCAGTCGAGTATAAGTCCATAAATAAATGTTCCATAGGTTTACGGGGTGTTTCAGTTAGTGCTAAAGGGGGTCTCAAGGGGTTGCGTTCGTACTTGGCTTTGAGACAAGTGTCACATTGATTTACGTAACCTTGGATAGTGAGTAGCATATTGGGCCAATGATAGTTTCTGTGCAATTGGTTATGTGTTTCCTGAATACCGCGGTGCACAGTCTTTCCTTCATGATATTTTTTAATTAGCTCTAATTGTTCGGCCTGGTTTTCGACTGATATGACACGCGTAGTACATCTTATGAGTTTTGGACCTCTATCATTAAACACCGTTGTATAGACTCAACAGAATGCTAAATATAGTTCATCGTTATAAAAGTAACAGTGAAAAATGTGATTTGCTATTGTGTGATCCTTAAGGAATCTAATTATTTCTTGTTCTGTGTTATTAATAGGGATAAATACATCTTTAATGACTGTACGTTGATTAGTTGATCTATTATCTACTCTGTAAGTGGATCCTGGGGTTGATCTTATGTGGAATTGTTTTTAAGTTGTCTATCAATAGCGTCAGATAATATGGGAATGCTGTTGTTTTCGTTGTCAGGCTGAGTATGATTCGTGCTAACTAACTGTTGTTCGTCTATTGTGACAACTGTCATACTATCGGATTCAGTATTTTCAGGGGATTGTGAATTTGTCTGTCCGTCAGTGTCTATGTTTAAATTTTAGTTGCTAGGGTCTGCTTCCTGACCATCGTTATTTTCAGTAGGGCCGTGATTAAACATTCGATTAATTAAGTCACCGTCTCCAATATCGTCAAAATTAACCGCGAGTGAATCCATACTGTGATGGAATATTTAAGCTCGAGATAACGCATCTGCATTTGTGTTATGTCGTCCTTTCTTATATACAATTTAAAGTCATATTCGGCTAACCTCAACCAACCAACGAGTCAGTTTCGAGTTAGGGTCTTTCAGTGACATCAGCCATGTTAAAGGCCTGTGGCCAGTGTAAATAGTGAATTTACGACCATACAAATAAGGTCGGAAATACTTCATAGCCCATACTATGGCTAAAAGCTTTTTTTCAATTGTGGAATATCGTGACTCGGAATCTGATAAAGTACGCGACGCGTATGCTACGGGTTTGTCAGATCCTACATTTCCTTGGGACAAAACCGCGCCTAACGCATAGTCAGATGCGTCTGTAGTTAGTATGAACGACTCGTCAAAATCAGGGTACTGCAATATGGGGTCGTTAGTTAACATTTGCTTACACTTATGGAATGATTCTAAAAACTCTTTTGTGTGAATAACTTTACCGCCTTTCTTTAAACATAACGTCATGGGCTTAGTTAACTTTGCAAAGTCTTTGATAAATTTTCGGTAATATCCCACGAGACCTAAAAATGACTTTATTTGTTTCTGATTTTGAGGAAAGGGGAAATCAAGTACAGCTTTTATTTTGTCTCTATTGGGTTTAAGACCTTCGTCTGTGAGTTCATGTCCAAGGAAGTTAACGTGTTTCTGAAGAAATTCAGACTTATCAATTTGAACTTTTTTTTTTTTTTATACAAAACTAGGTTAATGCTTGACTACATTCCACCTGATGGTAAGTGAAATGTAGTCTTAGGTGGTAAAGCGCATTAACCTAGCAGCCTATTCACTCTCCTCTTGAAGACACCCACATTATATTTTGCCGGAAATACCGAAGCAGGCAGATTGTTCCAGTCCTTCGCTGTACGCACTAAAAAAGATGAAGCATAGCGCTTCGTTCGGACAGGTGGAGTGTCCACAACGTAGGGATGGATACCCGCCGTGCGTCGGGACGTCCGGCAAAGGAACGGGGATGGGGGAATTAGGTCGTGCAATTCCTGCGCACACTCACCAAAATGTATCCTATAGAATACTGAGAGGCTAGCAATTCTACGCCTGTGTTCAAGGCTGTGGAGTTTGGCGTCAACCAATTTAGGGTCGCCAATAAGCCTCTTTGCTCGCCTCTCAATTGAGTCCAGAACCGCAAGATGAGTCTTTGCGGCACCAGCAAATATGTGGCCACAGTACTCTACACACGACCGGATCTGTGCTTTGTATAATACAAGAAGCTGTCCCGGTGTAAAGTACTGTCGCACCTTCGCAAGTACGACAAGCTTTCCTGCAGCTGCTCTTGCTCTGAACTCAATGTACCGACCAAAGTTGAGGTTCGAGCAGATCTCGAAGCCTAACAACTTAAGCCAGTCACTGTATTCCAAGGATACATTCTGGAAAGTAGGAGCCAAGGTGAAGGGGCTCCTTTTGGCGGTGAACAAACACGTCTGCGTTTTGGATACCGGGCTGCAGCAGATCGTTAATGTGCAGCAGAAAAAGAGTTGCAGAAAGAACGGACCCCTGAGGTACTCCGGCATTTATTGTCAAGGGTTCCGAAGAACACCCGTCGACAACAACACGGAGAGATCTCTGGCTCAAAAAGTCCGTTATCCAGCCAATCAGACCAGGAGATATACCGTACGCTGAAAGCTTGCTTAAAAGGCTCACATGTCAGACCCTGTCAAAAGCCTTCGAGACGTCCAGAGAGACGGCGACCGCTTCTCCGTTCCTCTCGATGGCTTCGCCTAAAATGTGTGTTGCGTACGCTAGAAGGTCCCCAGCGGACCTATTTCGGCGAAATCCGTACTGTCGGTCACTGAGGAGATCGTTACCTTCTAGGTATGCTAGAAGGCGCGAGTTCAATACACGCTCCATAATCTTGCAGAGTATAGAGGTGATTGAAATGGGCCTATAATTGGCAGGATCGGCACGGCTGCCTTTTTTGGGCAGGGGTTGCACGTTGGCAAGCTTCCAGGATTCCGGCACTTTTCCAGTCTTGAAAGAGAGGCGATAAAGACGTGTCAATACAGGAGACAACTCACCTGCGCATGTCTTGAGCAGAATGGCTGGTATACCATCAGGACCACTGGCTTTATTCACATCTAAACGACACAATGGTCTCCATACCTCTTTGTTCGTGATGCGGATTTCAGGCATCGAAATACCGCAGTGAGGAAGATGTTCTGGAGAAGCATTGCCAGTGTCTAGATTCGAATTCTCAGCAAACAGAGAAGCAAATACATTCGCTTTCTCTGCTGCTGTGTGGGCCAGGGATCCATCCGGCTTCAGCAGAGCAGGCAGTGAGGGTTGGCAGAAGTTCGTCTCGATCGCTTTGGCAAGAGACCAGAAAGCTCGACTGCCAGTTGGTCTGACAGAGAGTTTTCCGCCATTCTTAACGATCCGATCAAGACGAGTCTTCCGCAATGCCTTTTTATAGGACTTGGCAGCTTGGTTAAAGGCTCTCTTCTTTGTACTTACATCCGGAGTTTTGCGGCTTCGAGCATCAGCCCAAATGAGGTATGCCGAATGTTTTCGGTCATGTGCATGACGACATTCGGCATTAAACCATGGGCGAGATTTGCCACCGATGGGTACGTCAGCAAAAGGAATAAAATACTCCATTGCCTGATGCACCACATCGGTTATAGCATCCGCGCAACTCGACGGATTCAAAGAAGAGAAGCAGACCTGCCGCCAAGGATAAGACGCAAAAAAGTGCCGCATCTCATCCCAATCTGCTGACTTGTATTTCCATACTCGCCTATCACCATGTGGTTCGAAAGCTGGTGGGGAACAGTGATCGGAGGTTCCCAAGGGGGACGTGACCTCTACACGATACCTGTCCGGATCAGTTGTCAGCAGAAGGTCCAGGCAATTGGCTGTATGGCCTACCACATCTGGTACCCTTGTCGCTTGCCTCACCAGCTGAAAGAGGTCCAAGGACAACGCAAAGTTCCGCGCTGCTATTCCAGCATTATCGGTTTTCTGATACGGGAACAGCCAGTCCTGATGACAGGCATTGAAGTCCCCAGAAAGACGAGCTGCGCCGAAGGGTACTGATACAGAGCCATATCTGCAGCCTCACTGAGATACTCAAATAAACGAGTTGTCTCCTGGTCACCGCTGTGCGAACGGTAGACACAGGAATACAGGATTTTTTCGTTTCCTGTGTCCACTAAAACCCATAGGGAAGAAAAATTGGGGTCTTCAAGGTGACGGCGACGCTGAATACAGAGGTCCACGAGGTCCGCGCGTACACACTTACTCCGGCCCGTGAGCGAAAGTTGTGCTCTAACGAGTAACCGGGATAATCCAAGTATGCAGCGCTCAAAGGACATTGTATCTGCGTCTCCGTCAAAAAGAGCAAGTGCGGCTGCTCTGTCTCCAGGTGGTGGTGGACAGCTAAAAGATTTGAGTGCAAACCCCTGATATTAGTGAGGTGCACTTTATATGAGGAGGAGTGCAACCGCTGTGTAACCTTGTTCCTTTTTCTTAACTTTTTCATAAAAAAAAATAAATATAAAAGTGAATAGGGATGGGAAATGGCAGTTGAACGAGACGGTATGTATCGAACCCGACGTCGAAATTAGTGATGTCTTGCCACTGGGAGGCTAGTCTGGAGACTGCGGGGACGCCCGAACCCCCCCAGGGATCGCCATCGGGCCTCCTCGTCTGGTCGCCAACCAGCACGATGGAGCCACCCTGGGATTTTTCAAAGCTGGCGGGGCAGCCTTTCGTGGTTGGCTATCCCACTAATTGGGCCCCCAACTATCTGCGGGCGGCCAGCGGAAAGCCGTCGCTTCGGATCCCGCTACCCTCCTCGACTAGACACCTGACAAAACAAACACCAACCCGACGTCAAACCGATTCGCCAACGCACCGCAACTGTTCAGACCCATTTCCCATAAACGGCTTCATCGAGCAACGTGCCGGAACACGACTAGGTCGCTTTGCGGCACGACTCTGCCCGATGGGTGGTAACTTTTCCGGCGACCGGATGTTATGGTCTACCACCAATAACTTTCAGATTATGTGTTTTAAACTTTTCGAATACTTGACGTAATCTTTCTACGTGTTCTTGTAGATACTGATGATTATGACGTCATCAAGGTAAGTATAAACGTTAGGTAAGCCTCTAAGGATATGATCCATTAAACGTTGGAAAGTACTTGGTGCGTTCTTTAAACCGAATGGCATGCGTAAAAATTCATAATGGCCTCTCTCCGTAGTGAATGCGGTTTTCTCTACATCTTCTGGGTGCATTTCCACCTGGTGATACTGTGCGCGTCCCAGTCTGTCTAGTATGTCATGAATGTTGGAAAGTGGGTATTTGTCTTCGACAATCCTATCGTTTAAACGTCTGTCATCTATCACAAGTCTCCATTTAACATTGCCCGATGCGTCCGGTTTTTGGGTACTATATGAACAGGACACGACCAAGGGGATATACTTTCTATAATGATACCCTGCTTGAGTAAGTTATCAACTTGATTACGAATTTCAGCGCGATGTTTTGGAGGCAGTCTGTAACTACGAACATATATTGGTGTTTCTTTCGATAATCTTAACTGGTGTTTAACCGCGTGTGTAAATGTTAATGGTATATTTTCAGAGTGAAACTTTTCACAAAAATTATAACAAAGCTTAGTTATTTCACGCCTTTCCTCCTCGTTCATGTGACTTGTTCGAATTTCATTTAAGTTGTCACACAGTTCTTTATTAATGTCAGTATTCATGTCTAATGAGTTTAAATCTACGATCTCATTTTCACTTCCAGAGTAAGTCTCTAGTTGTATCGGGATTTTATTGGGGATATATTTATTTTCGTTAGTATAATTTATAACAGTAGTTTTAAATGAACCAGCTTTGACTGTTACAAAAGCTGTAGGGGATTCTAAACCTTCTGACCAGTATCGTGTATTATGTATATATTGTCCGTCAGTATAGTTTGTTCTAAAAGTTACAACTTTCTCACACTTGGGTTCAATTTTAATCTTGTGTAATAGGTGATTAAAATAAATCGGAATATTAGCGTTTGTTGTGCGTAACATGTTACTGTTAAGATCGATATTACTATTAAGACATCTTAATAAATCCAATCCGATTAATCCTTTGTACTTGGGATCAAAATTAAAAATTAAAAAATTATGAGTTAAATCTGCATTAAAAATTGCTGGTAACGGGAGTTAAACTACATGGTTATGACGTGACAGATTATGCTCGGTAGCGGTAGATTTGAAACGGTTCATGTTCAACAAGTAATTCAAAAATCGTATTAAAAATAACATCCGATGCTACAACGCTACGACTTGCTCCAGTATCAATTAAGTACTTACCGCCTAATTCCGGCAACTCGATGTACGGGAGGTGCTCCCTCTCCTGCACGTTGATTTCGACTATCTCGGGTTCCTGTGTTCCTGAACCTCCATAAAATCCTGAGGTTTCTCAAAATCCGTTTCTTGACTGTACTCTGTTTGATAGTCACCTTCATTTTGTTGACTATCATAAAAACTAAAGTACTCGTCCTCATATTCAAGGTATTGATTTTGTGAGTTATTCTGGGTACAAAATAGTTCCTCCACTGCAAACTGTGGTTTATTCGGCTTTGAAAATGATCTCATAGTAACGTCTGAATTTTTCTGTGGTGGGTTAATCTGTTGGGGTATATTAACATGCTTCCGGTAGTTACCAGAGCTCCTACCTGGGGGTTGGTTTTTCCACGGTAGTAATGACTTAACTTAGACTTAGTATGACTAGCTGCTCGCGATGCTTAGGAGTCATATTGTTAGATTGAGGCACGTAGTTTTGGGGCCTAAATTGGTGCTGTGTGTAAAATGGTCGTTGGGGAATAGGTAATCTGTTATTGGGTTGGTTTTGAACATAATTAAATTCCTTATGCTTAAACATATTACCCTGTTGTAACGATAAAGAACCTGTTTTATTAATAGCTAGCCTTGCTTCCTCCTGTCTAGCCGCGACTATGGCCATTTTTAATGTTTCTGGCCTTGTTATTCTAACACCTAAAGACACGTGAAAATCTAAGTTATTAGTATACTGCTCAATAACCATATCTTCATAATAACTTTTATTTCCATGTCTATCAACGGAATACAAGGTATCGAGCAACTCGCGTAATCGTTTGCCAAATGACTCAGAATTTTCAAATTTTAATTTTCGGGTTCTTATCAGCTCTTGCATCACTTGTATCTCGTTGCGGGGTTCTCCTAAACGTGGTAATAATGCATTTTTTATTTTAAGCCACGATTCTAAGTTTTCTTCGTATGCTATCGATTCTATAGCTGCACCACTTAATTTACTTTTAATAACACTTAATAATGTGGGGTGGCTACTACCTGGTGCTTCCAATTGGCTAAGGACATTTTCAACCTCTCTTATATTAAAATTAAGTAATTTTTTATTGCCGTCATATCGCGGAATTAAATCTACGACGAGTTTAAAATGGGGTGAATCTATTACCGACATACTGATATTTTGTAAATTCAAAAAAAAAGAAAAAAAAAATGTAAGAAAAATTATATAATTAAATAATTAACTTTGCACACTAATAAAGACAACTGAAGTATCTCGTTGCAGTTACACCGCGTTCCACTGATAATATGTAATTATTAAAGAAACAATGAATGAAATTCTAAACCTAAAGAATGCGCTTTGGATTTTAATTTGATTTAATTTAATTTGATTGAAATTACGAAATTAAATAGGTTTATCGCAATTTTAGCTTTAAACACTTTATATTACCAAAATATATGGTATACTAAACTAAAGAATGCCCGTTCGATTTTAGAAATAGACAAACTTTCAAACTAAACTAGGTTTATCGCGATTTTAGCTTTAAACACTCTTTAACATTAATAATATATATATACTAAGACAGGAAATAGAGCAGGAACTTGGTTTATTAGCGAGAGTACTCACCACACCAGTATCTGCATCTCCCGTCGAGTCTTGAGTAGTACACGGGGACGTCCAATTCTCCAGAATATCCTCGTGTAGTCTTCGCTTGACCGTCGTTAGGTTCTGGATTACGGGAATGCGACTTAGGAATCGCCGTTTGTCAGAGTATGGAAGAGTTTGATTCCAAAACTTTTTTACGAAACGCCGTAATTCTACCGGCTGCGCCAGTTATGTATTGGCAGACAACGAAGTTATTAAAAAAATATTTATTTATTAAAAATACAAGTAAAAATACTGGATTAAATCTACTACAAGACTGATTTACTTATTATAATTAATTCTAATTACAAACAATGATAAATGCTGACTCAGGAGACTGATGCAATGGACGTAAGCGGGAATCACTGCTTATGCTGTGATAATTTAGGTTAGGTTAAATTTTAAACTCAAATTTTCTAATGTTCAATAGCTAATGCAACTTACTATAAATTTAAACTATTAAATTAAACTTATTATAAATAAAGTATACTTACGTTAAATTGATCTTCACAACAATATAAACACAATTTAAGACATATATTATCCCTTTTAATTACCATTGAGTAGACCATTGTTTTTGTATTTTCACATCTCTTGAAATACAAAAAACACTTTTTCGGGTGTTTTTCTAATACTATTTTTGCACTCCGGTACTATACAATATTTGTAAGATGATCTTTATCTTCTTCCATGACTTGTAAAGCAATTAAAACTTAAAATATGTATGAAGTAACTAAAAAGTCCATAGTAAACGTTCACTGGACGTATCATTTGACGTCACGCAAAGCGCGCGCAAAATGACTGCGTTTGAACGACTCAAATTTACAACATGTTTTATTTTTAATTTGAAAAAAAACTCGAATCTTTTTAAACCTATTTATATTTTTTTCTACGATATAGAGAGGTAAATGATTAATTTACGTCAAAAAAAAATTACATGAATGTTCCCCATTGAATCTATTCAGAAGCGCTTTCTTAGATATGTTTGCTTTAGGTTCAATTTAACCCGTAAACTACCGACGTATGAGGCCCGTCTTAAATACTTCGGTTTAACATCTCTTGTCACTAGGCGTAGAACTCAAGATTTTGCTACACTTCACAAAATTATAAATAACAAATGGGATACTAGCGAACTACTAAGCCACTTTTCACTAAAAACTGGTAGCACTCGCACTCAATTATTTTTTCATATACCTGTGTGTCGAAATAATTTAGCATTTAACAACCCAGTGTTCAGAATGTGTAGAGCTCACAATGAACTGTGTAAAAGTTTGGACATCAATGCACAAAGTCTGCCTGTTTATTTAAGAAAATGCAATATTAATTGAGGAATATATGTTTAATAAATGTAGTATAAGTATAAGTTTTATAGTAACTTTTATAGTTGTATTTAGTTTGTAGTTTGAAAGATAGGACCTTATTTTATATTCTAGTTTATTGTTATTTTTATTTTTGTTTTTGTTTTTGAATCCAGATGTGCTTATGTCTAAGCCAGCGATACACCTCTAGCTAAACTATTATTATTATTTTTAGTTACATGTTGTGCGTAGCTATTACCGGGGTTCAAACTTATCTTGTCTCTTGTTGATAATGTATAATTCTACTTCTTATTTTTAGTTTTTACTCTGTAGTTATGCCTTATAATAAATAAAAAAATAAATAAAAATGTATTAGTATCATCATCGATATTTATTCTAGATATACATCGATACTTTATCAACAGTCCTATTTAATATGAGAATTTATTATTGCTCTGTAATATATATATTATTAACCTTTATATATATATATATATATATATATATATATATATATATATATATATATATATATATATAAATATATATATAATATCAACAGCTAAAAATATTTTCAAGCTAATACCTCACAAATATGGTTCATTTACTAATGTTAAGTAAGTTAGGGTCCTTAGTAACACGATAACAGAAAGTCTTTAAAATGAAAAGGCTTGTTCAAAAAATACATTTGTATAAGTAAAACATTTATCCTAAACTAACCCTTAACCAGTAAGCAATAAGTTCATAATACACATTAGCAACTTGGCTCTTACGCTATTTTTAAATGATATGTACACAATACTCGGCCGAGCTTCGTAGTATGCGGAGTGGGGGTGTTAGGTTATTTTCGTTACGGAATTTCTGAATTCGGTCTCCACGCTCAAGGCCCGCGATAAAAGCTAAGCAATAGCTTAAAAAGACATAATAAATATTAAATATATACATCCACCTAAACTCGGCGTCACAAAAATCGCACCTCTATGTTTTTTTCAGTAAATCGGTCCTAGAATCTAGCACATAAGTACTACGTATGAAAAAAATATATCATTCTAAAGTGCACTTCAATACCTTTATATTAATTACCTGTATCATTAAAAAAACAATTACCATTTCTAACCAGGGACCAATCAAAAAAATGTTTAAAAAAATGCTCACTTAAGGAGCACTACTTGTGCTACCTTATAAGGGTATAAAAGCTCATGTAAAGGTAAAAAATGGGTCAGTCGCTACTCAGACTTCAGAGTGAACACACCGGAACAACATACGCAAGAGAACAGTACCTGAAGATGGATACAACCCCTGATAAAGCCGCTCAAATCATTGCGCTATTGCAATCAGGACTGCGACAGGTTGACGTTGCTCGACAGTTGAACCTTAGCCGATTCTCAGTTCGACGAATATACCAACGGTTCCTTGAGACTGGTGGCTATACTCGAAGATGTGGATCCGGAAGAAAACGCTGCACGTCAGAAAGAGACGACCGCTTCGTTGTTTCCACATCCTTGCGGCACCGCTTCAGCAATGCTGTTGAGTTGCAACAAGAGCTCCGATCAGCTTGCAGAACGTCTGTGAGTGTTTCTACAATTAGAAGAAGACTAAAAGAAAAGGAATTGAGAGCTCACAGACCTGCTAGAGGCCCAAAATTGACCGTGCAGCATCGAAGAGAGCGGTTACGATTTGCCCAGGAGCATGTCAACTGGACGAGTGAACAGTGGAAAGCCGTTCTCTTCACCGATGAGACACGAGTATGTCTTTTCTGCAACGACAGACGCAGAAGAGTATACCGAAGACGAGGAGAGCGAGGAGGCGAGAGAGGAGGCGGCGAATACCGAGGTGGTTCCTGTATGTTCTGGGGTGGCATATCCGTCGAAGGGAAAACGGAGCTTGTGTGCGTCTCTCGGACTGGTGGTGGTCGCGGGCAAGGGTCGCTGAATGCTCGGCGGTACATAACGGAGATCTTACAAGACCATGTGGTTCCGTATGCTGGTTTTGTTGGCGATGGGTTCATGTTAATGCATGATAACGCCCGTTGCCACACTGCGTTTGCTGTGCGGGACTATTTGGAAGAGGTTGAGATCCCTGTTATGCAGTGGCCAGCACGAAGTCCAGACCTGAACCCGATCGAGCATCTCTGGGACGATGTAAAGAGGCACGTACGAGCACGAGATCCTGCTCCCACCACTCTACAAGAGCTCCAGGATGCCGTGAAAGACGAATGGGGCAACATTTATTTATTTATTTATTTATTTATGTACCATCAAAACTTACAAAATATGAACATATACAAGGAAAAAAAAAACATGTACAAAGGATGAACTTATCTCTTTAAGAGATCTCTCCCAGTTATCCTCCAAAGTAGGATAAAAACATTATAAATATGCGGTCGGGTACGTAGATAAGCAAAAATAATTTTAATGATATTTTTAACATATAAATTATACATACTACATAAAATATATACGTTATGTATAATAATAATAATAATAATAATAATAATAATATTAAATATATTAAAGTTACATATTTACATACATATATACATACATACATACATACTTCATCATATATTAATAAGAATTTAAGTTATTGAAGAGAGATAGTGCTCTTTAACTCTAGTTTTAAAGGTGCTAACAGCTGGATTATCTTCAAAAATATGTTTTGGAAGAGAGTTCCAAAGGCGAGCTGCAACAATAGTAAAAGAGTTCGAATAGAAAGTGGTATTGTAAGAAGGTACTTCCAGAGAATTTAGTGAGACACACGAACGAAGAGGTCTCGTTCGTGGAATTGGAAGTTGGAAACGTTCACGTAAGTAGGAAGGAGAAGAAGTTTTAAAGATTTTATAGATCAGGGATAGAATATTTACATTCCGGCGAAGGCGAATAGGGAGCCACTTTAATTTGTTTCGGTATTCGGACACATGGTCGTATTTGCGCAATCCGTAGATAAAACGAATGCACAAATTTTGAAGTCGATCAAGCTTATTAAGTAACTCCTCAGAGACATCTAAGTAGCAAACGTCGGCGTAATCGAGAATAGGAAGTAAAAGAGTTTGTGTTAACAAGATTTTTGTGCTTAGAGGAAGGAAATTCTGCAACCGCCTAAGTGAATGAAGAGAGTAGTGCAGCTTTCTGTTAACATCATTAACTTGCTCTGACCAAGAAAGATTACAATCGAGAATGATGCCAAGGTTTTTCGATTTGTCTGTAAATGGTATGGGAATAGTATCATAAAACAAAGTGGGTAAATTTACATTATTAATTTTATTGCGCAATCGTTTGCTACCAATGATCAACGCTTGTGATTTCAACGGATTTACAAGAAGACCGTATTCATCAGCCCACTGCTGCACAACATACCCCAAGCAAGAGTGGTGACCCTCGTGAGCTCCATGATGGATCGGCTGGAAGCTACCATCACAGCAAGGGGTGGAAACACTAGATTTTAAGGCCTTATTTGTAATTTTTTATGATGTTATTAATTTTATTTTTTGTCACTTTGTCATGTTTTAAGTTTTTTGTTATTAAAGAATTAAAATGCATACACATGTTTTTTATTTTCTAATAGGCAATTGAATTACCTTTCCAATGATATCCTACAATCATATCCTTACAATTCACAAAGTTTGAGTAAAATTATTTTGAAGTTGCTTTTTTAAAAGGTGCGATTATAGTGACGCCGAGTGTATATACACCTACACACTGATACATATATATATGTATATACTCATACATATACATATACATAACGTATATATATATATATATATATATATAAATTTAATAAACGTATTTATATATCTAAATACATACATACTATACATATTACTATTATTATAACATCATGAATGTTGAAGTTTTATATTGTGAGATACACATTTCAAATTAACACACGGATTATGAGGACTTTAAAAAGTGCTCTTTAACAAGTTATTTAAAGGTGCTTTTGGATGGTGCTCTTCTTATCTTTTCAGGAACTTGGTTCCAAAGAATTGAGGCTTGGATAGTAAAGAATTTGTGGGAGAAGTCGCTGGTATGATATGGAATGGTGGTTGTGAGATAGGCAGAGGAACGAAGTATTCTGTCGTGTGTGTCATGGAGAAGTTGGAATTTTTCTTTGAGGTATGGAGGAGAGGTTGCATCGTTTATTATTGAGAAGAGGAGATGAAGAATCCTACAGCTAGGCACCAATAGTGAGCCATTTAAGTTTACACCGATATTGAGAGACGTGATCGTATTTACGCAAGCCGAAGATGTAGCGAATACAATTGTTGAGGAGGCGTTCTAATTTATCAAGAAGTTCATTATTCAGGTTTGGATAGCAAACATCTGCGTAATCGATAATAGGTAAGATGAGGGCGTTAACTAAAAAAATTTTGGATTTAAGGGGCAAAAAAATTTTTGGTCCGATATAGCGACCGCAGAGTACAGATAACTTTAGGAGATAACTATTTTACCAGCTGGTGCCAACTCAGCCTATTATCCATGCATAATCCCAGATTCTTTGCAGTCATGGAAAAAGGTATTGTGTTGCCATTATACTGTAAGGATGGCAGGCTTGTAAAATCCATTTTGGCTAAGAGTCTAGAGCATGTATGGGCAACCTTTGACAAGTTGTGGGCCAAACTTTAGTGTGCAAATACATTCACGGGTCGCGTTTAAAAGTATTTCATTTTAAAGTAGTGTTGTCAAGTAGTGTTCATAATTTTTTGCACTATTGCAAATATCTATATATCAGACATGAAATAATACGACAATATTATTATAATATCAATTTATTAAAATAACAAAATGAAATGAAAAAAATTGGTTAAACATTATAATTAAATCGTTAAATTTGGAATTATTACAAACTACGAAAGTTAAATAGCAACACCGAAATCAATGAGATACTTAAGCTTGAATTTGGGAAACTAATCCATCGATGTTTCGATTAATTCCACTGATACAAAGACGTAAAGAATTTTCCAAATTATCGTCGGTCAGCCTTGTACGCTGTTTTGATTTATTAACTTTCATCATTGAAAAGAACTGTTCGCATTCATAAGTACTGCCAAACGCACAAATCAATCTTCTTGCGAATTTTCTAAGTAGCGGAAAATGGTCTTCTTCCAGGTATTTTTTGTAGAAATCGCACAACTCCACGTCTTCAAATTTAGATTTTAGGAGTGAGTTTTCTTGAATCTCGATCAACTCCATTTGCAAGTGTCTTGGAGCATTTTGTTCATTACTTTTTGTTGGAGTAGCAAATAAATTGAAACTGTCATCTATGTTTTTGAAATCGCTAAATCTGTTCGAAAATTGCTCCGACAGTACCTTGAGCTCTTCAGCATATTGAGCATGAGCAATATTCTCATACGTAGAGAGCGTGGGGAAATGGTAACTGTTACCAGACAGCATCTGTGCCTCCCACAAGCGGATTTTATTCTGAAATGCTTTCAAATGGCTGTACAAATCATTAACTAACTGTTCTTGTTTTTGAAGTTTCAAATTTAAATCATTCAAATAGCCAGTAAGGTCGACCAGAAATGCTAAGTCACATATCCATTTTGGGTCACTCAATTCAGATAGTGGTTTATCTTTTATTTGCATAAAGTCTTTTATATCATTTATAAGCTCGTAAAACCGTTTCAGCATTTTCCCTTTACTTAGCCAACTGACTTCACAATAATATGGTACGTCGTCATATTCGGCTGATATTTCATCCAAAAACGCCTAGAACTGACGATGATTAAGCCCTCGGGATCGAATAAAATTGATGGTTTTTACTACCACATTCATAACATTCTGGAATCGAATGGACTTAGAACACAAGTTCTGTTGGTGGATAATGCAATGAAGGACTATCAAATCATCTTTTTGCACATTTAGTACAGTTGCTTTTTTATTAAAAATTCCGATGAAACCTTTACGTAAGCCGACCATAGAATGTGCACCATCAGTGCATACTCCAACTAATTTTGACCATGGCAAGCCAAAACTTGTAAATACCTTTTGAACTTCATTAAAAATGTTCTCTCCTGTAGTGGTACCTTTTAGCAGCTGTAAAGCAAGCAATTCCTCTATAACAGTGAACTCTTTATCAACACCTCGAATAAATATAGCGAGTTGAGCTGTGTCCGACAAATCGGTGCTCTCGTTTATGCTATGGAAAATGATTCAAAACCAGCCATACGGTCAGTCAATGTTGTTTTGACATCATTAGCCATCATTTCTATACGTCGGACAACAGTTCGTCTTGACAAACTAATTTTTTCAAATTCATTTTTCTTTTCAGGACACAAAACACTGCAAACTTCTAACATACACTCCTTGATAAATTCTCCTTCGGCAAATGGTTTTAATGACTTTGCTAATTTTGAACTAACTATAAAACTAGCTTTCACAACATTATTAAGTTGTGTTCTTTGTTTATCAAACATTTGCTGCTGCTTTCCCAAATTTGCAGTAAGCTTCTGTATTTTGTCTTTTCTTATTTGTCCTGTCAGTGAGTGCAGCGTAGGATGCTTAGTTGAGTAATGCCTCTTTATATTGAATTCTTTCATCA
Source organism: Napeogenes sylphis (assembly GCA_959347405.1). Taxonomy (NCBI): domain Eukaryota; kingdom Metazoa; phylum Arthropoda; class Insecta; order Lepidoptera; family Nymphalidae; genus Napeogenes; species Napeogenes sylphis. The sequence continues at coordinate 23,404,011 of OY365782.1, forward strand.
CTGAAATGGATTCATTACACAGCAAACAAATAGGCTTACCATTGTGCGAGATAAAAAAGAATTCTTCAGTCCATTTTTCTTGAAATTGGCGACCCTCTGCATCTACTTTTCGTTTCTTTCCACCAGACATTATTTTCGTATACAATATATAATTAGTAGGCACTCAAGATGCACACAAAGTCACAAAGCAAATTGACGGCACTAGCAGTTCGCTGGATATCGCTTGTCGAAGTTATCACCTCGGTAGCTCAAATAGAACTGAACTTAAGTTCGGGCTATCCACCCGCTTATATAGGCAAAATGAAGGAATGATCTAGCATCGTCTAGTGTAGAACAGTTGAGAAGAAATAATCTTTTGTTGCGCCGCTAGTGAGGCGGCAAACATCAAAGGCTTTTATGTTTGCCGCCTCACTCTTTGATGATCGCCGCCACTCGGCTTGTTCGCTCACTTGATTCCGTGAGTATAAGTAGTGTAATATATATTTTTTTAATTAGGTTTTACAAAATGTCTTGCGGGCCGGATCAAATCATAAAGCGGGCCGGATCCGGCCCGCGGGCCGGTTGTTGCCCACATATGGTACACTTTGTCCAACTTTGAAGTAAAGATAAAATAATTGTTAATGTCATCTATGGGTACAGAAGAGCTTTAATCAGAAGTGATAGTTTTGTAAATACCGATAGAATTAAGAAATTTAAATATGCCAGAAGAAGAAAAAATAGTTCTATTAAAATGGATAAAGCGGCGTTTAGCTGTTCGTATAATTTGGTTAAACAAATTTCTCATGACCTTGTGAGCTGACCAGTTTTGAGGTGTTCGTTCTTTTTTAATATTTCTAAATAAGCGATCTCGCTTTGCCATAGCAGCCCGGATAGTCTGAGACATCCACGGAGCAGGGGTCGTTTAAGCTTTATTATTTTTAAGGGGGCATGGATGTCGTACAAAGTGAGAACACTATTCAAAATACAAACTTTCTCTTCGACTGTTGCTACTGCGTTCACCATAGAAAAGTTAGAGTTGAGAGCGTCTATCGTTAAACGGTCTAAGTCAATACGTGAATAACTGCGTATTTTTAGCACTGTGGCCTTATGTTTGGGTGGCTTTGATTTGTAGAACAGGTAAATGACATGACCTATGTTGTGAAAAACAGGGAGCTTTAAGCTGTCCAAATCTTGGAAAAATCAGGAGAACCTGATATAATAAGGTCTATCCACGAGTCCTCGCAGTTGATATTGTGATGAGTCACGTGTAATGGAAGAATTGAGAGGTTTACCGACTCGAAGATAGATTGAAGTCCCTCTCTTAGGGCGCAGAAGATTCGAGTAGGTCAGTGTTAAGGTCGCCCATTATAACAAAATGTGTCTAACTTGTCTAAATATTATCCAAGGCTGTTTCTAAATTCGCGAAATAATCGGTTAAGGGGGGACAATAAATAACACCCAGTAATACCTTAGTATCCTTGAATTAGAGCTCTTCAAATAGATATTCGCAGGAGGCAGAATATTGAGAAGGAGATGCTAAAACTAATTTGTATGCAAAACAAGTTTTCAAGTAAATGGCTACACCACCTCCTCTTATCTCTATGCGATCGTTTCTAATTAGCACAAATTCAGGTAAAGGATAAAGTGCAGAGTGCAGAGATGTTTTTAACCAGATGTCAGAAACAAGCACCGCATGAACAGTACTCTCCTGAGAAAAGGTGGTCTCAAGCTCTGAGTAGTGGCTAGGAATGCTTTGAGAGTTTAAGTGGCAAACGTTGAAAAATTTTTTCTCATCAGAAAAAAAAGCTAACAGCCTATCATGTAATGTAGTTAGATTGATTATTCTAGTCCTTTGCCGGAAAAGCATTGGATATTCTGGTGAACTATTCTTAGGGTACAATGCTCTTCCTTTGTCTTCTTAACTAGTTTAAAGGTTCAGTATTTATCAGCACTCTTATTGGTTCACTAGACTTTAATTTATTCTTAATAATTATTATAAAAAGAGTGATGATTTCTAACTTTTCTATACGGAGTTTTAATGTTACGTCTACTGCTGTCGAAATTATTAATCTTGTACGCTAATAGTGCAACTACATAAATTTCCCTGGAAGATACATATTATCCGATGCTAATTTAAAATTATTGATAAAGTTATTGGTGTCAAAAAATGTAAAAATGTCAAACTATGTAAGAGTTATATTTAATTTATGAATCTTGTCTTTTTGCCTTTGAGATAATGTTACAGAATAAGGAAATGCACATAGCATTATTTGTCTGGCCGGCAGTGATAATAAAATGTCAAATTTATTTATTATGTCACTTTTGCGAACTCCCATACTATTTCTTAATAAAATTACAATATTTGTGTTATTGGTTATTTCAACTGACATTATTTTATTCATTATATGGTAGTAAGATCCCCCAGCAATGCAAATATTTGAGATATTCAAGTTCACCCATGGCTAACACATGTCGCTGAATTTCTTTGTTTGCTAGCTAGTATTTATAACTAAGAGTATCATAGGATGTTCGTATATTCTGAATGTCAGCATACAAATGTTTAGTTTGAGTTTCAGAATCGTGCAAAAGGTTTTTCACTTAGTCTGAATTTTTGTTTTAGAGTCTTACAAATCTTATTTAATTTTACACTTTTAACCTTATCTGATACAATGTTTTGACACTTATTTAAACTTTACATACATTTTGGTATTTCTTTGACTTATTCTTACTACCAAATTTCTGCATAGGACATTTTTTTAAGTTTGAACCAGTGTCGATTAATTCCCTAAAAAGACTTTGGGTATTTTCTTCTTTAACACATTGCTGCGGCTTGGAATCCTTCGATGGTCTCCTGTGCTTCCAAAAGTTGGCGTTCTAAATGAGCAATCCTGTTCAGAGCACGTTTATAAGTATAAGTGCATTTGTCAACCTCGTCCAGCGCTGATTTCAGGGAGCTGCACTCGCACTGCTTCCCTTAGCTGGATGTGCAGCTCATATCACTCTTTTTTTTAAGGCTGTATTTCTACCAACAACCTTTTTCACCTCTGCTTCATTATAGTCTCTTTCCAGTAGTAAGTGTATTTTCTCTCTCTCCGTTTCCTTCAGCGTTGTTAATGCAACCTTCAGTTGACACTCAATATCTTGCATTTTAGCATTCCGGGTCAACACTAGTTATATTAACAAAATAACTTGAAAACTAACTCAGCATTAAAATTATTATTATTTTCATGTAATAAAATATGACACAGGTATCGATTTATAAAAAATATTATTTAAGAAAAAAAAAACAAATAATTAATTACAATAAAATAATAAAAGGACTGGAAAAGGATAGCCAAAACAGTCAATAAAATTAGTTTAAATTTGAAAAATTAAATAAATAAATGGATAGGACATAATTTGTACTAAATATTTTAAGGTTCTAAATTTTAAATGTAAATTATTATTGATTATTTAATATTCTTAAAGTAAATAAATAAATTTAATAATCAATAAAAAAAATGAATTTAAGTTTATTTAAATATTTTTATTATTTTCTTTATCTAATATTCACTTTTCATGTTTGTCAGATCAACAAAACCATCTATGGTGTCTTTGTGTTTGTCATATGTCAAGGCAGCTTCCAGAGCTTTTTCACCAATAAAAATAAAAAGTTTAAAAATAAAATAATAATAATAATAATAATTAAAATAGTTATAATAGTCGCAACAATTAATTAATAACAGTAATAAAAATATTAGTTATTTAAAGAATAATTAACCTAATAATAGGGACAATAATAAAAGCCGCAATAATAATAAAAATACAAAAAAGCAAAAATAAAAAGTATATATTTTAAAAATCAATTAGAAAAAGTATTGTGTTCCTGATAAAAACAAATCGATATTTTTTCATTTATTTTATTTTGTTTCAGGCAGTGCACAACGGGGATGTGATAAAATGGCATCTACAATGGATGAAGAGGATCTGCTGTTGTTTAATAAACTCAACGACACGAGAAATTCAAACTTTCTAGAACTATATTTTTCGAATTTCAAAGTCCCTTTGAGTGTAACATACGCTGTTATATTAGTATTGGGTTTTTTTGGAAACCCTAGTACATGCTTTGTAATTTGGCGTAACCGTTCCATGCACTCAGCTACAAATTTTTACCTCTTCAATCTATCAATCTCTCAATTTCTTTTCCTTATATGTAGGTTGCCCCTTGAAGTAAATCGATTGTGGAATTTTTTTTCGTACCCTCTTGGAAAAGGATTAAGTATCACTGTGGGTTTTTTATCAGAAATGTTCGGAAACGCATCTATTTTGACAATAACAGCAATCGCCGTTGAAAGATACATTGTCATCTGCCATCCGCTTATGACGCACATGTGCACTTCTTCAAGAATATTACAATCTATTATAGCGATATGGATATGCGCAATGTGCTTTGCTATGCCCCAAGTGATGCAGTTTGTAACCGTCAGTTATGAGAAGAAAGAACTACTGGTTAGCGTAGATACAGTGAAATCACACGTTGGACAGAGAGTTTTTGTCATATTCAGTCTTACATTATTCCTAGTGGCAATGTCTTTGATAACCGTATTGTATAGCTCGATACTTGTTAAATTGAATACATATCCAGCTCTGCATCCAGTCGATAAGTCTTTAGTTCGAAGTGGTGAAAAATCTAAAAGCACACCGAGATTCAAAAGAGGTGCCTCCCAAAGAAGACTCTTTAAGATGTTAGGTGAGTATACTGTTGTTATGTAATATTCCTGTCAAACAAAAACGTGAAGATAAAATAAGTGTCAGTAGGTGTTATTGAAATGGATTAAATTTTTGTTCAAATATTTTTTACTATATGAGGTCCTTAAAAAAATGTGTGATCATTACTTTGGGTCTTATATATAACAACAAATACGTACCTCTATCGCTTGATTTACTGACTCACACAGAATAAAAAAACACTCCAAACTACAAAAATAATCCATTGCCTCAAGTTCCTTTCTTTACTTGATTAAAATAATGTCTAAGTAAATAGTTAATTAAAAAAATATAACATTAGTTTTTGTGTTTTGTTTTGAAGTAGCTAGCTGTAATAGTATTAAAAGATAAAATAATAATAAAAGAAGAAGATTTATATTTCAAAACTTTCGTAACAATTTGGGAATTGGGATGAGATGCGGCATTTTTTTGCGTCTTATCCTTGGCGGCAGGTCTGCTTCTCTTCTTTGGATCCGTCAAGTTGCGCGGATGCTATAACCGATGTGGTGCATCAGGCAATGGAGTATTTTATTCCTTTTGCTGACGTACCCATCGGTGGCAAAGCTCGCCCATGGTTTAATGCCGAATGTCGTCATGCACATGACCGAAAACATTCGGCATACCTCATTTGGGCTGATGCTCGAAGCCGCAAAACTCCGGATGTAAGTACAAAGAAGAGAGCCTTTAACCAAGCTGCCAAGTCCTATAAAAAGGCATTGCGGAAGGCTCGTCTTGATCGGATCGTTAAGAATGGCGAAAAGCTCTCTGTCAGACCAACTGGCAGTCGAGCTTTCTGGTCTCTTGCCAAAGCGATCGAGTCGAACTTCTGCCAACCCTCACTGCCTGCTCTGCTGAAGCCTGATGGATCCCTGGCCCACACAGCAACAGAGAAAGCGAATGTATTTGCTTCTCTGTTTGCTGAGAATTCGCATCTAGACACTGGCAATGCTTCTCCAGTACATCTTCCTCACTGCGGTATTTCGATGCCTGAAATCCGCATCACTAACAAAGAGGTATGGAGAACATTGTGTCGTTTAGATGTGAATAAAGCCAGTGGTCCTGATGGTATACCAGCCATTCTGCTCAAGACATGTGCAGCTGAGTTGTCTCCTGTATTGACACGTCTGTATCGCCTCTCTTTCAAGACTGGAAAAGTGCCGGAATCCTGGAAGCTTGCCAACGTGCAACCCGTGCCCAAAAAAGGCAGCCGTGCCGATCCTGCCAATTATAGGCCCATTTCAATCACCTCCATACTCTGCAAGATTATGGAGCGTGTATTGAACTCGCGGCTTCTAGCGTACGTAGAAGGTAACGATCTCCTCAGTGACCGACAGTACGGATTTCGCCGAAATAGGTCCACTGGGGACCTTCTAGCGTACGCAACACACATTTTAGGCGAAGCCATCGAGAGGAACGGAGAAGCGGTCGCCGTCTCTCTGGACGTCTCGAAGGCTTTTGACAGGGTCTGGCATGTGAGCCTTTTAAGCAAGCTTTCAGCGTACGGTATATCTCCTGGTCTGATTGGCTGGATAACGGACTTTTTGAGCCGGAGATCTCTCCGTGTTGTTGTCGACGGGTGTTCTTCGGAACCCTTGACAATAAATTCCGGAGTACCTCAGGGGTCCGTTCTTTCTGCAACTCTTTTTCTGCTGCACATTAACGATCTGCTGAAGCCCGGTATCTATGGGTATGCAGACGACAGCACAGTTGTAGAAAGATATCTGCCAAGTTCTCGGGCTAGTAGAGATGAAGTACAATCTGAAAGAGAAGCCATGGTGCAACGTTTGAATGACAAACTTCAGGCAGTCTCCGCATGGGGCAATGCCAATCTTGTCAAATTCAACGCCACCAAAACGCAGACGTGTTTGTTCACCGCCAAAAGGAGCCCCTTCACCTTGGCTCCTACTTTCCAGAATGTATCCTTGGAATACAGTGACTGGCTTCAGTTGTTAGGCTTAGAGATCTCCTCGAACCTCAACTTTGGTCGGTACATTGAGTTCAGAGCAAGAGCAGCTGCAGGAAAGCTTGCCGTACTTGCGAAGTTGCGACAGTACTTTACACCGGGACAGCTTCTTGTATTATACAAAGCACAGATCCGGTCGTGTGTAGAGTATTGTGGCCACATATTTGCTGGTGCCGCAAAGACTCATCTTGCGGTTCTGGACTCAATTGAGAGGCGAGCAAAGAGGCTTATTGGCGACCCTAAATTGGTTGACGCCAAACTCCACAGCCTTGAACACAGGCGTAGAATTGCCAGCCTCTCAGTATTCTATAGGATACATTTTGGTGAGTGTGCGCAGGAATTGCACGACCTAATTCCCCCATCCCCCTTCCATCACCGGACGACCCGACGCACGGCGGGTTTTCATCCTTTTGTTGTGGACATTCCACCTGTCCGAACGAAGCGCTATGCTTCATCTTTTTTAGTGCGTACAGCGAAGGACTGGAACAATCTGCCGGCGTCGGTATTTCCGGCAAAATATAATGTGGGTGTCTTCAAGAGGAGAGTGAATAGGCTTCTAGGTTAATGCGCTTTACCACCTAAGACTACATTTCACTTTCCATCAGGTGGAATGTAGTCAAGCATTAACCTAGTTTTGTATAAAAAAAAAAAAAAAAAAAAAAAAGTAACAATACGAATACAAATATATTTTTTGAACAGTTACTGTACTAATAGACACTTTATACGTTTATAACAGTCCATTGCAACATATAACCGTATGCTAATAGTACGAGATCCCACGCAAATTCGTGCACCCATCGGTATTGTAGTAAAAACGAAATTTGTACGTATATTTATGATTAGTAGTAAAAACATATATCAGTATAAATCTTTGCTTTTAGAATTTGCTGAAGTCAAATATACGCCGAAGTCTTACAGGATTATCGTACTGATAAGTTAGAAAATAAAATTATAAAAGCTTTTGGCGATCTAACTACTATAGAGTCATCCATACAGGCTCCAAAAATGAAAATTATTTATAAGTATATCATTGAAACGTTACGATTAGGCTGCAACTCATTTGTGGTTAACTCATATTTAATTAAGCATTCTTATATCATATTATACAGAAAAAAATGTTTTAATTTGATATGTAAGTCATAAATGTACGTTATGAGTGTATCAATGTATCAAAATCATACCTGTTTAAACCTGGCTGTGGAGAGGTGCTACCGAGTGCACAATGGGAACCGTGACTTTTCAGTCTTTTTATATATATTGCCGTGATTTGATTTACTATACACATGGTTACAGTTTTTTCCGAAAATTATTTTTAATAATTTATTTTAAAAAAGCGGCTACATTTTGATGGGCAATCATATATATGTATACTCTACTAATCATCAACATAGGTACAAGTTTCGTTTTTACTACAAAACCGATCGGTGCACGAACTTGCAGTGGGATATTAGGCTAAAAGCGTACGTTGTCGTCGTGTGTAATTCTTCGCTCAACTAAAGACAATGTTCAATTACTTTTAAAATAATAAAGAAGAATATTATAAAATATTTCAACAATCTAGGAGAAAGCATTCTTTAATTACTATTTGTAAATATTATAAATTAAAAAGCAATTAATAACTTTTGTTATGACAAAAACAAAATTGGATGAAGGTAATTCGTATTATTATACAGCCTGTTGAAAATCAAAGTCTAGAGACCGAATGTTTTGTTCTAATAGATTTTATTAGCCTTTTATTCTTTACCCACACACAAGTATACATGTGTAGTGGAAGACTTGTATACTTTACTTATCATATATTGCTATAATCCCTTCTGGTTGGCAAGGCGGCTCTCTCTCTCACCAATAGGTCCGCATACATGATTAAATGAGGAGAGGAGGTCATTTATGACTTCGGATTTTAAATATCTTTTTGAAAATACATTCTGAAGAAAAAATACACATATTTATCTTTTATTCTACATATATATAATTAAATGGTCACTGATCGATTATAAATTTTTAATAAAACATAATGGAGGGCCTTCATAAGAGCAAAAGAATCCAAAACAATGGTTTTTCATATTGTCTGACTGTCTAATGTCAGAAACGACTTAATTTGGATGCAGTTTTTAGAAATATATTGCAATAGTCTTTACTTAATATTTAATGTTTTTTTTATTTAAATCGTTTAATAAATAAAAAAGTTATGTCAATCACGTAATATTTTCTATACGTGTAATAAATCTCTGTACATTAAATATATAAAAAAATATATATAGCCAGGATCTGAACGGATAATTAACGTAATCCAAAAAAAACGGCTAATGTAAAGAGCTGGCTGGGACGACGATCTGAATAAATATGTAGGAAGAGACTGGACGAAAGGTGCAAAGTGCACCAAGACTGGAGGAGGCCTATACCCGAAAGGGGCCATAACATATTGATTTTTTTTTATTTTTTATTTTATTTTATACTTAGTTTAGTATTGTTACATTTAATTTTTTTTCCTTTATAACAAATAGCTGAGTGAGTAAGTAAGCAACTGTTACTGAATATGTCGTGGAAATAAAGTGGCTTATTATTATTATTATTATAATGTAAATAACTTTTATACATTGTACAATATTTTCTTATATTAAAATGAAGTGAGATGATAAAGAAACAGAACAGAATCGCTGTGATTGCAATTACACGAAATAGGAATGGAGCCAAATGCAATTTTTAAAACTCTCCATACACTTGCTATTAGTCAAATATTTGTGTAGCGTGATATTAGTAGGTACAATTGTAGACCATCAAAGTATGAAGGATAACAGTGACAGATTAATATAATAATATCTTATTTTAACCAAACTATCTTTATACAGTTACGGTGGCGCTGTTCTCCTTCCTGTGCTGGGCGCCTCTCCACGTGCAAAGACTAATACCGATTTTTGGAATAAAAATGGAGCAACCCGATGATATTTCCCATAAGGTAAATAGCTTAAAAAATGTATAAATCTGATTAGGGGTCCGTTTAGTGGCTAAGACTTAGGTAGTGCGTTTGATTACTTTACGGTGAAATTCAATTTCGATCCACAAATTACTCCTACTCTGGATCTTATTTCTGACTTAACCGGTTCTTGTATCCAATGATTGGCTAATTAAAACCTGCGTAGGAGTGATTAATGAGGAGTTATGTTTAAACTTCCATCGCTCAGTACTTCAAGGGGCTCTCCCAAAAGTACTTTGAACATGCTGAGCGACACCCGAACCCACTGGTGGCTGACGCCGCAGAGTATTGACCACGTAAGACTACTTTAGTCAGAAAAAGAAGACCCAAGTTGGTACTCGTTGACCCCGACGACGCGTTCACAGTAGGTAATAACGTACGCGTAGGCATAAGTGACACCACACAACATACAGACACACACCGTCTATACCGGTATAGACGAGGGCCCAACTGAGTAAGTGCTCCGTTGCTCCGGCGTTCTGCCGTCGGAGGACGCTAGTGTCCAAATTTCCTTAGCTTCTCTCCTGACTAACGACACCCCGAGCCGAGGTCCGTGTCTCAATTTGAGACGATCTCGGGGTGTCATTCTCCATGGGGGCCCATCTGGCCCCCCCCCTTAAGTGTGGGTCTCCTGACCCACCCACTCCCCCGGTGACGCTGTAATAGCCAACAGGTAGCCCTGTAATAGCCAACAGCAAAGACAGAACAAAAACTATGTTTAAAAAAACATTTATTGTTTTGAATCTATTTTGAATTAAATAAATGCATTGTAAAAAAGAATCGTAGATTTTTTTTACCAATAAATAAACTATCGAATTTCTAATAACATTCCTAGCTCACATATAAACATTTAAACCAATGTTTTAGGTAAGTTAATCATAAGATTTTTTATATATTTTTTTTTTTATAAATCAATTGATTACTTAGTACCGGGGCTAACGCAATGGAGTAAGTTGATTTGTAATGGTGGCACACGGGCATGAAGACAGAGTCATTTTCGGAAAATATTATTTGTCCAACGGCTACATCTTTTGGAGGTGCGGTCACTTTTCCTATAAGAAACTCTCGTTTTGTATAGTTTTGTTTTATAGTAACGTTGTAGTTCTGTGCAATAATTCCGCTATTATTGGTACCGTTTGCAAAAAATTGATCTGAATCTTGCTGCACTATGTTCGAAATACAGCAGAGCAATATGATGAAGTTCAAGCCCTGTTATTCAAGATCACTTTACCAGAAATTAACCTGGATCCTCCAGGTTCTTATCGATGTGCTTGGTGTGCGATGGTAGAGATTTTTTTAAATAAACATCCATTGATGGGAGCATCGCTTATAACGGCTCTCAGTGAGGTACTGAAAGGCACCGACCCATCCTGACCTTCACAAATCTTATATGTGGATATGACATGCAAAAATGTTTTGAGTTATTTCTAGCGTTTTTTTATTAGTAAAAACTCCAAGTTACGACGTTCATTGGCCTCAACAAGAAAAAAATCGTTATCCTATGTGTTGATCCAGATTGCTCAACTTCTAAGCAGTGGAAGCGATGGAACACCCAAACGACGCATAGATAGCTGGTGTATGTGTTTAATTGATATTGTTTGGCAAGTCCTACTATTTTTTTGTTTCGATGTCAAATGCTCGCTTTTAACAAGCAATCCGATAGTCGTAATTTTTTCGTTAATGGTACGAATGACGTTGGTTATGTAAACAAAATGTGTTCAGGAAAATCTTTGCAACTTACAAACTAACGGTTATCAATTACAAATTTTATTTTACGTACTTTCTAATTTAGTTTGAAATATGATGTTATGCTTGGCCGGGATTTATAAATAAGGTTTTACAATTAACATCTCTGATTATATCAAATCAAAAATCGATAGCTGCTAACACTTATAAGGCCGTTCCTATGTTAAATCTTAGTAATTTTGACGTACATATTCGAAACAAACAAGATTCGCTAACCAGACCAGTTCCAGAGTGATTCATAATCGTCAACCTTAGTTGAATCATCTTCCTCAAAAACGATTTTCTACAGTATATTGTGTTTAGTTTAATGTAGTTGCATTTACCGAACTAGCAAAAGTGTTGCTAAAGCCAGTTATACTAGATAGTCAGATACTAGATAGCCAGACATATATATCCAGATAGATATACTCATGAAGAAATTTGGTAAATGTAAATCTTCTTATCTTATGGTGCGCTGTCATCGTATTGTTGAACATTTTAGGACAGAGATTCCATGATGTATTTCACATTTGGAGATAATATAGTTCATAACATCAGTAACTTGATCACTTTATACATTTTGCGATCGCAACCGAACTGCAGGTTGTTATTCTCTATATCTAGATGCCTCAAATATATTAATTAGGTTTACTTACGTTAAATAATACTGAATAATGACATATTAATCTGACTAATATATAAGTGTGATTGTTTGAATGTTAGGGTGGATGGATGGTTGTTACTCAATCGCGCCAAAACAACTGAATGGATTTTGATGAAATTTAGCAATATTGTAGCTTATATACCAAAATAACACAGGTTTTAGAAATACTACCTTTTGCAAGTGGTTTTGTCTGTGATCTTTGTTCCTCAATCACACCAAAACTATTGAAAGGATTTCGATGAAACTTAGCAATATTGTGGCTCAAGTACCAAGATTGGCAATTGAAATACCAACTTTTGCGCGTGATTTTGTTTGTGATGTTTTTTACTTAATCACGCCTAAACTGCCTGACGGATTTTGATGAAATCTAGCAATATTACTTATAATAATAATATAATATTATTATAAGCTTATGTACCAAAATAACACATAGGATATAAAAATACTAATTTTGGACGTGTTTTTGTCTGTGATATAACATAGATTGTAGCGCGATAATTAATTGCCACGGTAAATCCTGTTTTTAATTCATTTGGTACACTGAATTTTATATAATTATTAGTGAAAATTATTCTTATTACCCGACGACATACAAGGAGTGTTATGTTATTCAATGTATTTTTGAATGTTAATAAAAAAATAGCCAATTATGCTATTTTTATGTAGGTACCCAACTGAGATATACTAAAAGGTCAAAGCTGGCGATGGCGATGGCTAAAATTCTGGCGATGTACGCCGGGTTTCCGCAAGCTATGTCTCTTTTGAGGAAAATCGTGGGGTGCATTTTACTGTGATTCATAACTATCCTCTCATAGATAGTTGCTAATAGAATGATTGTAATACCTTAAATATCGAGCACCCCACGCTTTTTACTCAGAATTGAATTATTCTGTTAATAACTAAAATTTTATTATAATTTTATATTAAGGCGATTCACTATGATTAATTGTTCGATCTTCTACTACTGTAATTTTATAGTCTTTGTCATTAAAAATTATTTTCTAGTTTTTAGTTCGGTTAGCAATAAAAGCGTGTTTTTTTAGTTTTTTAAACTATTGTTTATTTTTTATTTTTTAGTCTGTGACAAACTCATAAATTGGGAAATCATTTCATTACTTAGATTTTTTTAGAAAGAATCACTCAGTGGTCTCCGTATGATCGATCAACGGGCATTGATCCGAAATCAATCGCCCTCACGGTTCAATGGGACTTACTTTCATCATTGTGGTTAGTTTTACCTCCCAATTAATGGAATAAAATCCGTAAATCATGAAGAAACTATTAATTCAAAAATTAATAATCAGTAGGTATATTCATTATTAAAAATAGAGTAAATTTTATTTAAAATTTCATTTTTGAAAATATTCAATCACTACAATGATTCATTTTTTTGCGTGTTTTTAGTTTTTTTTAAGTTTATTTATTTTATGGTTTTTATACTTCTGTATCAAATTCGACATAGGTACTTTTCATATATTTTTTGATTATATAATAGAATGAAATAAAATTTTATATGAAAAATATAATATTTATCATTTCATTAAATAATTTAAAAAATACTAATTATAAAGCGTGTTAAAAATTTGACGATTAGGTTGCTGTTTGTATATATTGTATCATCGCACAAAAAGGAGACTCCGAGAATACGATATGTTGCTTCATACATTCTATGTCATTCTTTCGCATGTGCAAGGCGCACGCTACGGATATATGTTTGTCTCTTTTTACTTGAAATTTGTTTATAATGAGGATCCTGGTAAGGATAACAGGTCGAATTGATTAAATTATTGCATTGTCATCGGTTCTTGATAAGTATGCCAAAATTCAAATTAATCCGACATTTCAAAGTAGGTCAAAATCACGTTCAAAGATTCCGGTGTGCAAATTTGATTAAAATCGGTTAAGTAGTTTAGGAGTCCATCGCGGACAAACAACGTGACACGTAATTTATATATATTAAGAAGATAGATTAAAACAGTATATGCAATATACTACTACCCATTTGTGCTGTCTCCTTCATCCCAAAAACTACTCGTTCCATCAGGACGAGTTGTAATTTATATTTTCATTCGTCATGGCCTCCGTTTCAATCAACATTTTCTTTTAAATTTTATAATTGAACGACAATAAGAAAAAAATAAAAACCCCCATTCAAAAAGATCTCTTAAAAGACAAGATCTCTAAGAGAGTATAATTGAGAGTATAATTTTCAACGCAACAATGGTTTCTTAACAGTAACGTTATATTAATTTTTATGTCAAGCCTATCTTATTTAATTAATTTTTTATCATTACTCTGTATTGTCATTATATATTATTATAACTTAGTTTTTGGTTTCAGGTCTACGTAGTCCTGACGCTTCTATCTGATGTGCTGTACTTTCTATCTACTGCAATTAATCCGTTGATTTACAACATTATGTCGAAAGTTTTTAGAAACGCATTTAAGGTAAGTCAACAGTTATCTTATGACGTAATTAGGTTAAAGTCTAAAGTTAGGCCAAAGTCAGATTAATGAAAGAAAGAAACGTTTTCATATTTTTAACATGCTGTTGAGTGAGTTTGGTCAAGATTTATATTCAGATCATATATCTCATGTTCGTCACAAAAAAATGGCATAATACCGAATTTATAAATGTTATATCAATTACAATTTTATTATTCGTAATTCACATTATAATTGCAAATTTAATTGAAAATAATAGTCTAAGATCTGATACAAAAAAGACCTTCACCGATCTGTTTATTGTTAATATTGGATAGGTAATTTAGTATAATGAACATTATTATAAAGCGTGTCCGATATAATTTTGTCCCAATAATTATTAAATAATAATTAAAATATCTGCCAAGTGCGAGTCAGACTTTCGCACGAAGGGTTTCGTACCATTAAATGCAAAAATGTGATGTAACAATAAAATATATATGTCGGAGATATGAGGTATATTGGTGGCTTGTTCGGTATTTATGGAGTCTTCTGGTACAGGATCCGAGGCGTAGGTCTCAGGCAATTAAACCACACAGACACAATATGATAATAACTTGTATTAAATGTAGGTAATCACAAATTACTTAGTAGGTATACAATTATCAGAGTTTCGTGAACCACCGGTCCCGTTTGGGGGGTCCGGACTCTAAGGCTCACACTAACTAATAATCCTCTCGTCTCGATGCTCTCGGATATTTAAAATGTCTCCGGTGCCCCTCCAAACGATTCCGATCACGTGACTCGTTACGTCACGGCGTTCACACCCCACTATTACAATGATATCAATTGAGTTACTAATTATCGTTAAATTATCGTGATATGCGACACGGCCATACTGACATGTCACACGTCCTCGTGTGCATATTTATCTGAAATCCAAACAATATACAACTGTAGATGTTGCTTCGCTCGGCCTTTCTGACCACATAAAAAATATCATTAATATTTCTAAAATCGATAGTTATGATAACTGAAACTGTTACATAGAACATAACTCAATCTAAGTCATTCCATGAGATTGGACTAATTGGAGTCAAGATAGACAACCATCATAGGCGTCAAGTCAAGATAGACAACCCGCATTGGCGTCAAGTCAAGATAGACAACCATCATTGGCGTCAAGTCAAGATAGACAACCCGCATTGGCGTCAAGTCAAGATAGACAACCATCATTGGCGTCAAGTAAAATAGACATCGTATGAATTATCATTATCATCAGAACAGCCAACAACAGAACAATTATCATTATTATCATCGTCAACATTGACGTCCAAAATTCTCAAATTACAAAAGACTTTTTTAATATCGTATCTCAGAAAATAATTAATAAAGATCGGATACACTGAAACACTTAAACTTTACATTTGATGTCTGTCTAAATGAATTGATTTTCTTGACTAACGAGCATTTAGCACTTGAAACGTAAGTAAATTGAAACGAATCACCTTTATGCTGTGACGTGATCGATGATGGATAAATTGCGCAGACATCAACGCGTTGCTCGCACCGCACTATACCAGCACCGCTGCCTTAGCTGCCATCGCCACGACCGCCGTCACGACCATCAGCAACATCAGCACCATCAGCGCCATCCAAGCTGCGCCGTCAGCGCCAGCCGCGCAGTCCCGTCACCGCCAGCCGCGCCACGCCGTTACCGCCAGCGCCGTGCTGTCATCGCCAGCCGTGCCACGCCGTAACCGCCAGCGCCGTGCTGTCACCGCCAGCCACGCCACGACGTCACCACCAGCCGCGCCGCGCCGTCATCGCCAGCCGCGCCGCACCGTCACCGCCAGCCGCGCCGCGCCATCATCGCCATCCGTGCCGCGCCATTACCGCCATAATTTCTCAGTTCTTTTCTTTGTTCATCAGCAGCGATTTCTTCTTTCATAAAAACTTCACTACATTTTTTGATATGTGGGTAGATTTCAATTTTTGAAGTTTCGAGATAACATAAATTTATTTTGATTGATTGATTGATTTACAATCATTGATTATCAACTATTGATTGATTGTATTGATTCTGGAACTTCATTGTTATTATCTTGTAGTGTGCGTTTCAAATAACAAAATCACTTCATTTCTTGCTTGACGTGATTTGTAGGTTCAATAAACTTATCTCGCGGGTAGTTGGTGGTTGTAACGCCCGAGTGAATCCCACTTCTGATGTCGGAGATCGGAGGTATATATTGGTGGCTTGTTCGGTATTTATGGAGTCTCTGGTACAGGATCCGAGGCGTAGGTCTCAGGCAATTAAACCACACAGACACAATATGATAATAACTTGTATTAAATGTAGGTAATCACAAATTACTTAGTAGGTATACAATTATCAGAGTTTCGTGAACCACCGGTCCCGTTTGGGGGGTCCGGACTCTAAGGCTCACACTAACTAATAATCCTCTCGTCTCGATGCTCTCGGATATTTAAAATGTCTCCGGTGCCCCTCCAAACGATTCCGATCACGTGACTCGTTACGTCACGGCGCTCACACCCCACTATTACAATGATATCAATTGAGTTACTAATTATCGTTAAATTATCGTGATATGCGACATATATATTTTCGGAGTTTTTGCTTCATATGTAGGTACTATAAAAGATTGCTTCAGATCAAATTTCTAGACTTTAGGTCGATAAGATATTAGGTTTTGACTTCGAGTTTTAAAATATGCGGATGAAATTGCAGTTTCTTTTGATTACGATAACATAGAAGTTTTATTTTGTAACAGCTTAAAGGTATAATACCTTAAAGTATTTGATATAAAATTAAATTCAATACTTTTACGCGTTCACGAGGAAAGGGTTCTAAATCCCAAATACAGTTTTCAGGATGGAGTGGTGTACATTCCGACTAAGATACAGTAAGCCGCAAGAGTTAACAACCATAGTTTATATATTTCTTTTGTTGTAAAGATTTCCAGCAAAGTAAACTTTTATTTTATTTCAAAAACTGTTTGTTGTCTTCTTTCGTAGTATAAGTTTAAATAAAAAAGCAATTATTAGCATAATTTACTCTGTTGCAGTTATTCACGACATAAATTTGAGCGTTAATCTCTTAAACAACATCCATATTTCATCAATGAGTTTGTTGGCTTTATCAAGTAACGATTTAAAAACGGTTTGATATCTTTTATTCTGAGAAAATATATTGAATGGTTTAATATATTCTTTATTATAAAAGACTGCTGTGTAATCCCAACCTGCATATGCATGGAAAGCAGGTAAACTTTGCTATAATTTTAATAAACGGATAAAGTTTTTATCATTAAATTCTAGCAATAGATTATCGAAGTCAAATAAGATTTTTTTATAGCCATTTTTGTATCCTTATCCCTTATCCGTCCGTATCCCAATACAAAAAAATAACGAAATTGGATAACCTACTTAGTAAAAAAATATCTGTGATTAAGAATAAAAAAAAAGAAATACTCTTACATGCAAAAACTACTTGACAGAGTATGATGAAACTTTGAATGGTTACAGTTTAGACATTGGATGTACAAAGGGTACGTTTTGTCGAAATCGAAATCTACGCGTACGATATCGCAGACACAGCTAGTATATTTTATAAAACAAGTAGGTTCTAGTAGCTAATTACTGGCTTAATTAATTACTAGTTTTTCATCAAGATAAGTATATATATTAGTTATATATACGAAATAAAAATTACTATGTACATTTTTAGACAAAACATCATTCCTCGATTCCTTGGTGGTAGACCATAACATCGGGTCGCCGGCAAAGTTACCACCCATCGGGCAATGTCGTGCCGCAAAGCGACCTAAACGTGTTCCGGTACGTTGCTCGATGAAGCCGTGTATGGAAAATGGGTCTGAACAGCTGCGGTGCGTTGGCCAACCGGTTTGACGTCGAGTTGGTGTTTGTTTTGTCGGGTGTCTAGTCGAGGAGGGTAGCGGGATCGGAAACGACGGCTTTTTCTGCTGGCCACCCACAAATAGTTGGGGGCCCAATTAGTGGGTTAGCCACCCACGAAAGGCTGCCCCGCCAGCTGCGAAAAATCCCTGGGTGGCTCCATCGTGCTGGTTGGCGACCAGACGAGGAGGCCCGTTGGCGATCTCTGGGGGGGTTCGGGCGTTTCCGAAGTCTCCAGACTAGCCTCCCAGTGGCAAGACATTAGAAATTTCGACGTCGGGTTCGATACGCACCGCCTCGTTTAACTGCCATTTCTCATTCCTATTCACTTTTATTTATTTTAATATGAAGAAAGTCAAAAAGAAGAAATGTTTTTACAGAGGCTGCACTCCTCCTTCTATAAAGTGCAGCTTACTAATATGTTACCCTGATTAGTACTATTAACTATATATATTTTTTTAATTTGTTTCCAATATTGCCATCGATACAAACTGCAGTTCCAATTTTAGTATTTGTTACTTTCTTTCCAAAATAAAGAAAACTTTTCGTTAACACATGCATTACTTATTTTGTCTAAAAGAACCTTTTTCTTATTATTCTAACACCATTTAAGGCGTGCCTTAAAAATCGTCCTACTCTCTTTCATTTTGTCATAAAGATTACCCGAATTAGGAGCCCCGGATTCCAACCACTTATTTAAGTGTAATTTAGCAGCCAAATATGCGGTTTTCACATGTTCATTCCCGCCCGGCGTTTTTTTACGCCCCCATGCTTTTCTCCAAAGATTAAACTAAGAACGGACATCTGCAGCTGCAGATTATATGGACAAAATATATTTACTACAAATTGTATCCAAGTATCGCGTATGTGTTTGAAAATTACATGATATACATTCCACGAGCAATTCAACAGGTCCCAGTTTATAGTCCGGGAGCCAGTGACCAATTTTCATCATGAATTTCCTCCCGAGTGAAATTTTGTAAACTGCAATAGAAAGTTGTGTTATGAAGCTTCGCGGTCTTCAGCTGCGGCTCTGGTGGTGGAGAAGGCAGCGGCAGCCTTCCACGCACGAATAAAAAAAAAGTTTTTTTAATGATTTCTTCCCATTCTAAAATTTCTTGAATAATAGTTTATCTAATATCTTGAAGGGAAGATAAAGTCAGCTGCCCATAACATGGTGGATTATACGTCAGCTGGCCGCTCGAATATGAAAAAAAAATAAAAAATTTTCAATGATTTCTTCTCAACTAAAAATTAATCTGGTGATAGTTTATATGTTACTTTGAATGAAAATTAACATCAGCTTGCTGTACGTCAGTGGAAAGTTCGTCAGCTGGTTACTTGAAATGTGTAATGTAGCAGCATTTATTACCTACTGAATCTTATCAGTTGACGACTTTTCCCTTTACTTACAGCTAGCTGATTTGTTTTATTATTTACTAGAGTATATTAACTGTTCTCTTATAAATTTTCATCCAGGAGGAAATCACTTTTCTCTGGTTATTTGGCAGTATATTTGATTTGATAATAAACATGCAGTTTAATAATGAAGGAAATATAGTTATAACTAAAGTTTAATTAATCAATAATTTATTGAAGTATAATTTTATAAATTAATGAAATTTTAATCTAATATAATGAATAAAAATACTAACAACGGTTACTCATTTTCGCTCTCGCTTTGGCTTGAGTCGCATCGGCGCAGTTTTAGAATCATATAGAATGTAATTTAATTATAAAATACATTAATTTTAAGTATGTCTTATTTCCATTTGCACCCTCCGTTGCGACCATATATTTATATTATTATTACTTTTGATAACAGCGCACATATACACTTATTGCTTAAGTAAAAATTATATATATAATGTATATGCTTACTGTAGAAGTTCTCAATAGTGTAATTTACATGAGGCAAATAATGCATTACACTAAATTATACTTTTTCTTACATTGAATTGTTAAAAAAATATAGTCGAAATAGTAGAAAGAAATAACATTCTATCCATATATTTACGTTAATGTTTAAGGTGTCTCTTCTGATATCGTTCTTATTTTCCGATATTTTTCCTGCAAAGCAATACAACGTCGATAACACTCACTGTGATACAACTGAAAATGGTTAGGCTGTGTAGGAAGCACATTATTTTGACCGGTTAGATAATTAACTTTTCGTGTTGTTAATATAGATCTACACTTATTTAAATTATCTTCACTAAATAATTTTGAATGAACATTAGTTTTTTTACAAAAGACGCAATAATGTACCACGTTAGACATTTTTATTTTTAATTATCCGTTACTATAATAACACTTATACTATATAATACAATAAGTTCATGGGCCTACCGAGGGTTGAGGGGGGCGGGGGGGGGGCAGCTGCCTCCCCCTGGACGTCGTATAGCCCTTTAGCCCTTTACTACCTTCCATTGTAAAGTAAAATTGGTATATTACATTAAAAAATGAAGCAATTATATTTTAATAATTAAAGGAGGTTTAGAATTAGAAATGCTTTCTCAGGAAGGTTAGTCGGGAACGAAAAAGTGGCTTTTCAGTTGTTATAGATGTATGTATTACAAACAAATACAATTCTCTAATAAAACTGTAAGCAAACACTTTAAAGTCTAAATCTTCATTAGAAGCGAGATTCGGCAAAGACAAATCACCAGCGTTTGCTCTTTGATTGTTAAACCATGCTCAGAAAATTTAAATTACAGCTCCATAATTACAAAAATATATCAATGAAATCTGGTTTGTCCGCCCCTAGCACAGAATCTGGGTACGCCCATGTTTACATTGACACCTTTATTTCTGTACTTCCGTTTAATATTAACTTGCACAGTCACTTGGTAATTTATCTTTAATAAGCGAAAAGTAAGGCTCTGCCTTGTGATCACATTTAATATTGTCTTGGCTGATTAATATCACAGACATATGTATGAGCGATACAAGGACTTACTATATTGTAAAGGTCACTTCATTAAACTATACACTATATTGTAAAGTACACTTCTTTGTAAAGGTCACCAATTTTTTAAACACTGCTTTTGATAGCTAACTCTGAAAAGGCTTCATTAACCGATGTCAATCTTTGCCTTTTGACTACGCACATTCTCATTCTATCAGCTGGTGTTTTTGCCACAAAAACATATGAGGAACAACTCCTTTCTTCAAACTTAGATTACATTTTTCTCCTTGTTGTTTCGTTATACATATTATATTCAATATTATTGGCTGTATCTTCCTTAACCTGAAATAAATCGACAACCATAAAAATTTCGTAAAACCAAAAAAAGAATACGGTTTTAATAGAAATTTATACTGATCTTTTGTAATCTAGGTTAGGTTAATTTTAAACTTAAATTATCTAATGTTCAATAGCTAATGCAACTTACTATAAATTTAAACTATTAAATTTAACTTATTATAAATAAAGTATACTTACGTTAAATTGATCTTCACAACAATATAAACACAATTTAAGACATATATTATCCCTTTTAATTACCATAGAGTAGACCATTGTTTTTGTATTTTCGCATCTCTTGAAATTTAAAAAAACACTTTGCCGGGTGTTTTTCTAATACTATTTTTGCACTCCGGTACTATACATTACTTGTAAGATGGTTTTTACCTTCTTCCATGACTTGTAAAGCACTTAAAACTTAAGATATGTATGAAGTTAATAAAAAGTTCATAGCAAACATTGACTGGTTGTGTCATTTGAAGTCACACGGCGCGCGCAAAATGTCAGCATTTGAACGACCCAAATTTACTCAATGTTTGTATTTTCACTTTGAAAAAAAAAGAATCTTTTCAAGCCTATTTATATTTTTTTACGGTAAAGAGGGGTATATGATTAATTTACATCAAAAAAAAAAACATGAATATTACCTATTGTAATAAAAAAATATTAAATTATTAATATAAGCTAATATGCTAGTGACAGACGAAGCTTCTTAGCATTACATGGATTCACTGTGCGGGTGCCAGGCCCATCGCGTTGCAAGGAGAGGAATGCAAGCAGTGCCTGGGACTTGCGACCCAGGAGTAGGTTTAAGGGGCCCCTTTATTATGCGCAAAAACGCTCACCTTCACCCTCCACACTCCTCTTCCTACCTAACCAAATTTGGAAAGAACCTACCAATGCCGCCTTTAAAATACGTTCTAGAAATGAACCGATGCTTGTTCTAGAAAGGCCAAGGTCTTTAAGTAGGCTATAGAGAGATTTTGCTGTTATACCCCTCGCTCCCACGTCTACCGCGTACAAACTAACTATAAATTTATTCCTGATCAGTTCGTTGGTCAGTTCGTAATACTTATTGAGCTTGAATGTGTGATCCCTTGGGATGTTTGTTTCCCAAGGAACAGTAAGCTCCACAAGTATCACGCGCCTCAGATGTTTAGAATACAGGAATAAGTCCAGTCTGGATGACGAAATACCAACATGCCAGGGATTTTGTAATGCTTTTCATACGTGTCCATCATGAGAGTCCAATCAGGAGCCGCGCCTAATATTGAATATGGCTTCGCCTTGATTTTTTGGAGGAGCCTTCTTTTACGAATTCTACAGCTCGTTTGGTGGTTGTTATACTGAAAGACTAACTGCTTCCCGTATAATTTCTAATACCTTATCGTGGCGACGCGAGTATTGACCTTTATCTAGATGTACCCTACACCCTACTAATAGGTGTTTCGCGGTTCCTATTGCCTCTGACTTTTCGGTGGCTTTGGCCCATCTTACTAAATTACTTTGATCTGGGAGAGTCATTTGGAATGCATTAAGATAGAATTTTAATAATGCCGGGGACCAAATTACTTAAGAACGTACTATAAAATATCGAATAATCTGGAAATTGTTATATATTGGATTAATATAATCAATTGTAAACATTAAATATATACTTAACATTTTTAAGTTATACTGTAGGTAATGTATAATAATGTCGTTATAAATTGCAACTCGAAACTTTTATCTTTTTTCAAAAGTGTAAATAAAAATGAACAAAGTGAATCGTCAAAAAATTTAAATAAAAAAAACATAAAAACTATACTTAAGATATTTTATTCACTACAAAAATTGTATTATTCTGAATCATAAATATAAATATTATATTTGAAAAATAAAATCCTTTTATTGATTTACATCAAATGCATCGGGACTAATATTTTCATTATTGACTTCTCTACATTCGACAGCATTTTCCGTCAAGTTTAGTATTTCTTGCATCTTCAAAGGCTTTTGGTCTACAATAAATTCTACTGGTTTTAAATAAACCTCTAAATCCCAAACACAGTTTTCAGGATGGAGTGGTGTACATTCCGACTAAGATACAGTAAGCCGCAAGAGTTAACAACCATAGTTTATATATTTCTTTTGTTGTAAAGATTTCCAGCAAAGTAAACTTTTATTTTATTTCAAAAACTGTTTGTTGTCTTCTTTCGTAGTATAAGTTTAAATAAAAAAGCAATTACTAGCATAATTTACTCTGTTGCAGTTATTCACGACATAAATTTGAGCGTTAATCTCTTAAACAACATCCATATTTCATCAATGAGTTTGTTGGCTTTATCAAGTAACGATTTAAAAACGGTTTGATATCTTTTATTCTGAGAAAATATATTGAATGGTTTAATATATTCTTTATTATAAAATACTGCTGTGTAATCCCAACCTGCATATGAATGGAAAGCAGGAAAACTTTGCTATAATTTTAATAAACGGATAAAGTTTTTATCATTAAATTCTAGCAATAGATTATCGAAGTCAAATAAGATTTTTTTTATAGCCATTTTTGTATCCTTATCCCTTATCCGTCCGTATCCCAATACAAAAAAATAACGAAATTGGATAAACTACTTTGTAAAAAAATATCTGTGATTAAGAATAAAAAAAAATGTTAAATAAAAGAAATACTCTTACATGCAAAAACTACTTGACAGAGTATGATGAAACTTTGAATGGTTACAGTTTAGACATTGGTATGTACAAAGGGTACGTTTTGTCGAAATCGAAATCTACGCGTACGATATCGCAGACACAGCTAGTATATTTTATAAAACAAGTAGGTTCTAGTAGCTAATTACTAGCTTAATTAATTACTAGTTTTTCATCAAGATAAGTATATATATTAGTTGTATATACGTAATAAAAATGACTAGGTACATTTTTAGACAAAAAATCATTCTAAAACAATCATTTTGTCTTTTTCTGTGGTAAAAGCGGTCTTTTCTAAATCATATAGATATCAATTTGGTGATAGCCGTTAGCCGAATCTAGTGTAGTAAAATATTGTGCTCTACCTAGCCGGTCTAAAATATCGCGAATGTTTGAAAGTGGATAATTATCTTCTATTATTCTATCGTTAGATCTCCTGTAGTCTATAGATAGTCTCAACCATACTTTTCTTGAAGCATCTTGTTCCTTTGGAATTATGTGAATAGTGAAATCCTTATATTAAGGATCAAAATCGAATAATAAAAATGTATGATACATTTCGTTTGTACCACCATGGGCTAAATTTACTCAGAAGGTTTCATTTACCATGCAATACCTGAAAATAGTACCTATTATAGCATCGGAAAAAATCATAAAGCGGGATGTTCCTGTATGTCTTATAGGACACTTATTTTTGAATTCGGATATTTCAATGCAAGGTACATAATAATAATATCTTTATTGATAAAAACTAATTAGAATAGGCAACATGGACCCGTTACAGGTTGAGAAAAAATAAAACTAAAACAATTTTACAACTACAAAATAAATAAACACTAGCTTGCCGCTGGTCAACAAAAAAAAGTAGTATAAAATCTGAGGAATTCATTTGACACACTCCTTAGAGCTCCGATCATCAAATTGCCAGACTCGAATAGTGTTTGTCTAAATCTGGCAACCCAATGCCTGATCACAGCGTCGAGGTAAACTCGATTCCTCGGTGGTAGACCATAACATCGGGTCGCCGGCAAAGTTACCACCCATCGGGCAATGTCGTGCCGCAAAGCGACCTAAACGTGTTCCGGTACGTTGCTCGATGAAGCCGTATATGGAAAATGGGTCTGAACAGCTGCGGTGCGTTGGCCAACCGGTTTGACGTCGAGTTGGTGTTTGTTTTGTCGGGTGTCTAGTCGAGGAGGGTAGCGGGATCGGAAGCGACGGCTTTTTCTGCTGGCCACCAACAAATAGTTGGGGGCCCAATTAATAGGTTAGCCACCCACGAAAGGCTGCCCCGCCAGCTGCGAAAAATCCCTGGGTGGCTCCATCGTGCTGGTTGGCGACCAGACGAGGAGGCCCGTTGGCGATCTCTGGGGGGGTTCAGGCGTCCCCGCAGTCTCCAGACTAGCCTCCCAGTGGCAAAACATTACAAATTTCGACGTCGGGTTCGATACGCACCGCTTCGTTTAACTGCCATTTCTCATTCCTATTCACTTTTATTTATTTTAATATGAAGAAAGTCAAAAAGAAGAAAAGTTTTTACAGCGGCTGCACTCCTCCTTCTATAAACTTTACTAATATGTTACCCTGATTAGTACTACTAACTATATATTTTTTTTAAATATGTGTGCAATATCGCCATCGATACAAACTGCAGTTCCAATTTTAGTATTTGTTACTTTCTTTCCAAAATAAAGAAAACTTTTCGTTAACACATGCATTACTTATTTTGTCTAAAAGAACCTTTTTCTTATTATTCTGACACCATTTAAGGCGTGCCTTAAAAATCGTCCTACTCTCTTTCATTTTGTCATAAAGATTACCCGAATTAGGAGCCCCGGATTCCAACCACTTATTTAAGTGTAATTTAGCAGCCAAATATGCGGTTTTCACATGTTCATTCCCGCCCGGCGTTTTTTTACGCCCCCATCCTTTTCTCCAAAGATTAAACTAAGAACGGACATCTGCAGCTGCAGATTATATGGACAAAATATATTTACTACAAATTGTATCCAAGTATCGCGTATGTGTTTGAAAATTACATGATATACATTCCACGAGCAATTCAACAGGTCCCCGTTTATAGTCTGGGAGCCAGTGACCAATTTTCATCATGAATTTCCTCCCGAGTGAAATTTTGTAAACTGCAATAGAAAGTTGTGTTATGAAGCTTCGCGGTCGTCAGCTGCGGCTCTGGTGGTGGAGAAGGCAGTGGCAGCCTCCCACGCACGAATAAAAAAAAAGTTTTTTTAATGATTTCTTCCCAAACTAAAATTTCTTGAATAATAGTTTATCTAATATCTTGAAGGGAAGATAAAGTCAGCTGCCCATAACATGGTGGATTATACGTCAGCTGGCCGCTCGAATATGAAAAAAAATAAAAATTTTTCAATGATTTCCTCTCAACTAAAAATTAATCGGGTGATAGTTTATATGTTACTTTGAATGAAAATTAACATCAGCTTGCTGTACGTCAGTGGAAAGTTCGTCAGCTGGTTACTTGAAATGTGTAATGTAGCAGCATTTATCACCTACTGAATCTTATCAGTTGACGACTTTTCCCTTTACTTATAGCTAGCTGATTTATTTTATTATTTACTAGAGTATATTAAGTGTTCTCTTATAAATTTTCATCCAGGAGGAAATCACTTTTCTCTGGTCATTTAGCAGTAAATTTGATTTGATAATAAATATGCAGTTTAATAATGAAGGAAATATAGTTATAACTAAAGTTTAATTAATCAATAATTTATTGAAGCATAATTTTATAAATTAATAAAATTTTATTCTAATATAATGAATAAAAATACTAACAACGGTTATTCATTTTCGCTCTCGCTTTGGCTTTAGTCGCATCGGCGCAGTTTTAGAATCATATAGAATGTAATTTAATTATAAAATACATTAATTTTAAGTATGTCTTATTTCCATTGGCACCCTCCGCTGCGACCATATATAATTAGTGTAATTTATATTATTATTACTTTTGATAACAGCGCACATATAATACACTTATTGCTTAAGTAAAAATTATATATATAATGTATATGCTTACTGTAGAAGTTCTCAATAGTGTAATTTACATGAGGCAAATAATGCATTACACTAAATTATACTTTTTCTTACATTGAATTGTTAAAAAATTATAGTCTAAATAAAAGAAAGAAATAACATTCTATCCATATATTTACGTTAATGTTGAAGGTGTCTCTTCTGATATCATTCTTATTTTCCGATATTTTTCCTGCAAAGCAATATAACGTCGATAACACTCACTGTGATTCAACTGAAAATGGTTAGGCTGTGTAGGAAGCACATTACTTTGACCGGTTAGATAATTAACTTTTCGTGTTGTTAATATAGATCTACACTTATTTAAATTATCTTCACTAAATAATTTTGAATGAACATTAGTTTTTTTACAAAAGACGCAATAAGGTACCACGTTAGACATTTTTATTTTTAATTATCCGTTACTATAATAACACTATGTTCGACTGACCAACTTAAACATGGAATCTTTCACTTTCTATTCGAGTCACATTATAATGTCAACTTACCCTCTCGTTAGTGTGTTTGACGCTCTGCTATAGCATAAAATCTGGAGAGGGTAATTTGAATCTACAATCTAGCTACAATGTAAAAAGGGCTCATGTATCACTTTAATTTGAATAAGAAAAAGAGATAAATAGAGAAAAGTGATTTCCTCCTGGATGAAAATTTATAAGAGAATAGTTAATATACTCTAGTAAATAATAAAACAAATCAGCTAGCTGTAAGTAAAGGGAAAAGTCGTCAACTGATAAGATTCAGTAGGTGATAAATGCTGCTACATTACACATTTCAAGTAACCAGCTGACGAACTTTCCACTGAGATACAGCAAGCTGATGTTAATTTTCATTCACAGTAACATAAAAACTATCATCAGATTAATTTCTAGTTAAGAGGAAATCATTGAAAATTTTTTATTTTTTTTCATATTCGGGCGGCCAGCTGACGTATAATCCATCATGTTATGGTCAGCTGATTTATTTTCCCTTCAAGATATTAGATAAACTATTATTCAACAAATTTTAGAATGGGAGGAAATGATTAAAAAAAATGTTTTTTCCTTCGTGCGTGGGTGGCTGCCACTGCCTTCTCCACCACCGGAGTCGCAGCTGACGATCGCGAAGCTTCATAACACAACTTCCTATTGCATTTTACAAATTTTCACTTGGGAGGAAATTGGTCATGAAAATCTGTCACTGGCTACCGGACTATAAGATCTGCTAAATAATAATTACATAGGGACTGATATCTGTGAATCTCAAAACATTTCTTTTACCCCAAAGTATTTTATGACATCTATTAACAGAGATAATATTTAAATTAAATTCAAGTGCAAGTGGCCTATAATCCGACCAATATACATCCTTAATTATATGGACATTAGATAAAGTGGACCACGCAATCGGGGTCACAATACAATGATCAAGCCAGCTTCTTGAACAATTTCATTAAAAATTTCATCCAAATTTTAAAAAAACTTATAGTCCGCATAAACATAATCATTGTCTTTACAAAAAAATATTAATTCATAATTAAATGTTGTATTCAAGTTTGCATTAAAATCATCCCTTTGGTTCTGAAACACTGCGGACCCCGTAGTATTCTTATTACTGTTCTTTTTGTAGGAAACGGAGATAAAACCGTCAGTTGAACTACCTAGGGCCGGGCCGCGTTCGAGTCGTTTTGATGTAGATAACGTATTAACTGATGACGCCGCTGGCTTGGTTGACATACACGCGTCCGACCTCACTGAGCGGCTCGCTTGACAGGAAAGTACTTCAATGTCAGCCTGTCGCTGCGGTTGCACAGTCACAGTCACAACAAAACAATTCAGTAATCGAATGTACACTACCTACTACGGCTTCCCGCGTTTTTTTCTTAGCCGGTCAAATTGAAAGCCAATTTACACAAGGAAATTAATACCTATCTTAAAATTAATTCAGATGATTACATTTTCACATAAATTTATGAATTAAGCTTCTTTAAAGAAGTAAATTTGTCAAATGTTGTTGGGAATGATATAGAGTGGCTACGTGCAAGAGGTGGCCAATTAATTACAAATAACCCTGTATATAGAATGTGATTAAGAATGTATTGAGAATCGACCATAAGAATACCGATTTCTTTAAAAACATATCTAAATATAAATAAAAATAGAGATTGGTAAAATAGAGATTGGCTTATAATTTACCGGTTCTAGTCTATCGCCACTTTTAAACTTTTTTTTATTTTTCATTTAATCTAGATATGTACCAGTTTCAATATATTTGTTAAAAATTAATGATAACTGTGGAGCAATATAATTTAACAGGCTAGCTTTGCACCAAATTTGTAAGGTACCACGCACGTAATAGTTATAATAGTATAACTTATAATTTTTTTTGTTTTATTTCGAACAGTATGTAATAATTACCCAAACGTCGTATTGTGTATAAAAATTAAAAACTTATGATGTATAAAATTGTTAACAATTAATCAAGGTAGAATCAGATTATTTACAATAATACAATGTGTTATTTACAAAAGGATTCAATATTTACAAATTACCTCTTAAATTTATATCTCCTGAATACCGGTGCCAAATAGTCCCCTTCATATCCAACGCAAAGACCACACCTAAAAATCAACGTTCACCGACTCGTCTTCATTCACCGTTGTGCAGTCGACCGGGACACATGTCCCTTTTACGGCTCATATCGCCGGGCTCCACCATGGACCCCAAATCCGCGGCGGATCCCTAAGATCTGTCCAAGTCGCAGTTTTTTGGTTGGGTCAACGAAATTGCGCCTGAATTATGCCTACGATACTCTGTCTTGTTAGGCACCGAGTCTCCGCCCTCGACCTAACGCGCCGCGTTCGCAGCCGAGAGCACCTCCGACATGGAAGTCGAGGCCGCTACCTTTACGAAGGAGACGGCCTCGGAATCCGAGTCGGGGAGTTCGTCCCCCTCCTCGGACGCTGATGAGGACGAAGGTTTCACGACCGTGCAGTCCAAATCGGCCAAGAGGAAGGCGACGAAAGCGCTCTCCTCGAATCTACCGCGAAAACGGGCCTCAAAACCCGCCAGTAGCGAACCTGTGTCGCCCGTCCGTCCCTCGGGCCCGGGCCCGACTCGCGAACCCGCGCTGATGGCGCCCGATGCGCCCGCGTCCACGCCGCCGTCGACAGCGCCAGGCGCCTTCAGCGCCACGGTAGTCCCCCGCGCCGCCGCCGCTTTACATAAGGGACCAGTCTAAGTGGGACACTCTGTCCGCACTTATGACGGAGCACAAGCTCCGTTTCACGTCCGCCCGAAATACCGCCGACGGTATCCGCGTACAAACCGCGTCTTCGTCGGACCACCGCGGTCTGACTCGTCTCCTCCGCGAACGTGGTTACGAATACCACACCTGCGCGCTAGAGGATGAACGCCGCTTAACGGTGGTCATCCGAGGGCTCCCCGTGGAGCTCACTACTGAACGGATTTTCGAGGACCTTAAGTCCCAATCCTTCCCCGTCATCTCGGTGAACCGCATGTACCGAGCGACCACTAGGGTCCGGTTCGATCTGGTACTCGTTCATCTCGAGCTTTCCCCGGAAGGAAAGCAAATTTTTAATGTTAAGGCAGTCTGCCAACTCTCCGGCCTTAGGGTCGAACCTCCACGCGGTCGCGGTTTTCCTGGTCAGTGCCATCGCTGCCAGCTCTATGGGCATTCCCAACGTTTTTGCCACGCGCGTCCAAGGTGCGTCAAGTGCCTGGACGACCACGCGCCAGCCGACTGTCCGCGTAAGGGACCGGTCCCTGAGGATCCTCCCAGCTGCGTCCTGTGCGGACAGAAGGGCCACCCCGCGAATTATCGCGGGTGCCTCAAAGCGCCGCGCAGGACACAGCCGGCAAGGCATCCTCCTCGGTTCGTCCAGCCTCCATGGGCTCCTCTAGCCCCTAGGAGGCCCGCGGCCCCTCAGGCATCCCAGGCCCCTCAGGCACTCGCGAACGCTTGGGTGAAGCCTCCGAGGATTATCCCACAGCCCGTTCCCCAGCCGATACCGTCGCCGCCGGTTCGTAGCTCCACCGACGGAGTTGCAAGTTCAATTTTATACATATAGACATTACATTGCTACGATATCAAACTGAAAATAATAACATACATACATATCACACACACACACACACACACATACACATTCAGCCAGGACATTATGCAGCTATACGTAATAATGAATATGAATACGAAATAATTTTTACCAAACATTATGTTTTTGAGTATTGTTGAACTAAAGAATTTATTTGTAGAATTTGAAACTGCTATACCATATGCGAAAACATAAACATAGGGAGTTCTAAAAAAAGTCAGCGCCATCTATTGAGAATTTATGTAACTAAATTTAAAATGGTAATATGCTCATATTCAATTTGTTCATTTATTAAAATTCAGATAGAACAAAGTAGAAGTTCTAGCTTTATCTAAATTAAATACGTTAATGTAAACCGCATTCAACTCTGCTTAAAAGTTTTGAAACAGTGCTTAAAGTAAATTTGCAATTGAACATAACTTCTTTTTCACCTAACCGATTTTGACTAAACAATGTTTAGACAACGCTCCAGATTATATATAATCCACATGTGAAAACTGCGTTCAAATCCGTTAAGTACTTTTGACGTTATAACGTACCAGACAGACAGACAGACAAATTCCAAAAAATGTTCTTTTGGTTTCTGTTACTCGTCTCCAATCGCACATGATCAGTTTTTTTGGAAAAATATTTAATGTGAAAATGGATTCTGTTAGTTATCACTTCACATCCTAATACATTTTTTTAAATACATATTTTTTTTGTACAAAGACTACTCGTCTTCAAATTTATTACATGTATAGAATAAGATTTGCATGGTACCTATTACGTGACTAACATAAATTGACAAAACATTTTTATTTCTAAACCGCATACAAATTGGTTAAGCCGTTTCGTGCACAAACATACAGACATACATACAGACAAACTGCGAAACCATTGTCCCTAATGTCCTTGTCCCTAATCCCTATGATGTTTTTTTTTAAAGAATATTTTTTTTTTATTATTATATTATATGGATCAGTGACAATTTTATTATATGTATAGATATTATTAATCGACTTTAACGTTATTAAATATTTCAGAGAAATTCGTAACTTTGTTCAAGAACACCGGATCTTGATTCCATTGCCACTCACTATATAAATCATATAACTTATCTCTACTTTTATATTCCCACGGTAGCCCCATCACTAAATTTAAGTTTTAGATATTTTATTATAGTTTTTAGCTTAAAAATATTATTAGATTCTTGTAACAAAAACTCAAAAACTTTATTAAATAAATTATTGGGATTATCATCGGTCATATCTACTTTACTCACTTTTTGCTCAACAGTATTCTTAAATGTAAAGATCAGGTTTTTTTGTAATTGGTCTGCAAGTATATTTTTGGGACTTTTTTTTTCATGACTAATTAATAGAGAAAATTTTAGACCACAGTGGTCTGAACTTAAATTCGTCATTATTGTTTCTTTAAAAATGTTAAAGCGACAGAACACATTATCAATACAAGAACAATAAAAGATTTAAACA
Organism: Napeogenes sylphis; assembly: GCA_959347405.1. Classification (NCBI taxonomy): domain Eukaryota; kingdom Metazoa; phylum Arthropoda; class Insecta; order Lepidoptera; family Nymphalidae; genus Napeogenes; species Napeogenes sylphis. The sequence continues at coordinate 23,436,997 of OY365782.1, forward strand.
AATTTAATAAACGTACCCTAGACGAAGTGACTTGTAATTTATCTACATTAAAATCACCGCACACTATCACGGAATTGTTTTTTTTACAAAGCTTATTTAAAATATCCTCCATTTTGTTTTCAAATTCATCTAAGTAACCAGAGGGAGGTCGGTACACGCATAAAATAGTATGTTCATTGAGCTCAATGCAGGATAGTTCAATAATTTGCCCGATAGAGAGCGCAACTATGTCTGATCGAGACTTTAACACTACATCGTTACGGGCTAAGATAAGTGAGGTACCGCGAATAGCTTTCTCTCTACAGAACGAACTTGACAATTTATAATTTTTAACATTTATAATATTGCTATGTGCTCTGTACTACATAATAAACTTATCTTATATTTTTGAACAAACAGTTCCATTTCAGATTCCTTACCACCTAAGCCTTGTATATTTTGATGGACAATATTAAACAGTCTAGGCTTTGTCTTATAATTTAGTTTAAAGTGGAACGCTTATGTTCTGTCGGTACTACACTCTTCAAATTATTAATTATTCTCGTTATATCCCTTATAAAGTAGCAATTTGTGTTTTTTTGTAATATAGAGGCAGATACATTATACCTTTTGTCATCCTAAAACTATTATAAATAAATTTATTTACATCAAAGTATGTAAAAGAATGCGTCACTTAAGGTCAAATTGTATAATGTCAGATTTAAATTATATAGGTATATATTTGTTTTATTTGTCTGAATAAGAAGATGAATACGGAAATGTACAAATTACAAATTTACAATTATTCTTATTATGTAATATTTTTAATAATTTCCATTTTCTTAACGGACAAACCATCTCCATGTAACATTACGATAGTACTGTTTTCAGTCAACTTTAAGTCAAAGTTAATTAGTTTATCCAAATTGTGCTGGTAACTAGCCCCAGGTGAGCATATATTATAAACATTATTTAATTCATTACTTAAAAGAGACCCAAGGCCTTGACCTAATTGATCAGAAAAATCAAAGTAGTTATGTTTGAGCACAACAGAGGACTTATTTTATATTTGTTTTTTTTTTTTTCATAAAATTTATTTGACCTACTCTCAATCATTTTCCTATTATAAACACTCACTTTTTTAAATAATTTTGTGCGTTTAGTTTTTAAATAATTTATTTTCTTTGCAAAATACTTGATATTAATGAGATAATTATATTTTTTTTATTAATTTCTTAACCTTCATATACTTTTTTAATTTGTTATGACTTGAAAAGTATATGGGGTGCTTGTGCACCCCATATTGTGTACTTGACTCATCTTTAGTTAAATCAATTATAGTAGTATTAATATTAATGAAATCTGATTGAGTAGGTTGTGAGTTGCATTCAACCAGCTTCTCATATTAGCTATGAGTATGCTGACTTTCTACACTTAATTTACAGATTTCAGACAGATTACAGATTACAGATTACAGATTTCAGACAGATTACAGAGGTGACATTTACTTCGTAGGTCGTCCGTATAAAATGCGTATAGGGATGGGTTGAGCCTAGTTTTGGTATCCGGATCACAAGTCCTCTGTCAGTGCTTTCGAGTCCTCCTTTTCTCGGTGATCAGGGCCGAGATCCTTCTCGGCAATCAGGGCCGAGATCCTTCTCGGGATGGGTGGTAGGATCTAAGATGTGGTAGGAGTTGATGCATTGCGTTTAGCGTTGCACATACTGGAGGCGATTGAAGCCTCTAGTGCGTCAATATCTGTGGGTGTGTTTACTGGCACTGTAAAAAGTTTTGCGTCGTTTATTAGTGCAGTGAATTTATGCCAGTTAATCAGACTTCCAGGAGGAAAGTTTTTATTGCGGGTAGTTGTAAGTACAACAGTGAAATTTTTGTTCATCCTATTTATGAAGTTATTAAACGTTTTTACTTACCTAAATCAGTTTTATATGCAATATTATTAAATATTATATTAGTATTTTCTACATTACCTGGCAATAAAACACAAACTCTTCAGAACATTTTTTTTAATAAATGGATCTACAAAGCCAAGTCACAAAGAACATGGAGGACATAATCAAAATTTTTGAGTCCCGAATAAAATTTTCAGCATGTCTAGCTCAGCTTTTGATTTTGATAATATTTGTTCTTGTGAATATTTGTTCAAGTGAATTAAAATTATTATCTGACCTTCTGTCAGATAATAATTTTAATTCACTGGATTCCAGGCTGCAATCTATTTTCCCTAATCAATCAGACACCTTTAACATCGTTCATATAAACGCACAAAGTATTCCGGCTCACTACTCTGATATCTTAGCAAACTTTAGTAACGTCCAAGTCGACTGTATTCTTGTTCTCGAATCGGGGCTTAAGCCGTCTCTGTCTTCATCACTTTACTGTCTGCCTAATTTTACCTTGATAAGAAACGATCGTCTTGAAAAAAGGGACGGTGGGGTGAAAGACAACATACCCTTTCAGACCGTCAGTCTATCTCCTTCTAGAAATTGCGGCAACTTGAAATACCTTCTCCTTGAAGTCGTACATAATTCAACTTCAACATAATAAATTGCTCCTTTGGTGTGTTATGCAACCTATCTCCCACAGTTGATTATTCTAATCATTTTGATATTCACCTTGATTCTTTTTCTCCCTCTTACGATCATATTATTATCATGGGCGACCTTAATACGTGTCTAATCAAAAACAATTATAGATCTAAGAGACTAACATCTTTACTGGATTCCTACAATGTTTCTATTCTCCCTCTTTCTGAAACTCATTTTTCACCCAATGCTGAACCGTCTCTAATCGACCTAATCATGGTATTAAAAAAAGCCCCCTAAAAAGTGGTAGCACATGGACAGCTTACTGCACCGTTTTCCTATCACGATCTTTTATTTCTTCAGTACAATCTTTCTATCCCTAAATGCAAGTGTAAGGTAATTCTGCGACGAACCTTTAAAGCTATTAATTGGGAGCTCTTACGCCAGGATGCAGAACTAATTGATTGGTCTTAATTATTTCTAGCTTTAAATGTAGACACCAAGATAGATATTTTTAACACTTGTATTATAAATTGTATGATACCTAAGCACCTTTTAAAATAAAATTAAGTCAAACATTTTCCTGCACCCTGGCTTACGAGTACCACTGAAAAAAAAATTATGACAAAACTTAATAAAGCCAAGTCAGGTTTTAAAAAGAACCGTTCTGATGAACGTTTTGCCTTTTATAAAAAGTTACGAAATCGTTGTAATAGAATGTGTGGAGACACCAAACGCAGCTATATTTACTCCTTTTATACTTAGTCCTATTTACTTTACTTTTATACTTATTCCTAGACTCGATATCGATAATTCTCAAAAATACTCGAGTCGGCGCCTTTTGATAAACAAAAAGCGGTAATTGTAAGCAATCTCAACTTTATGTTTTGAGGTTAGAGCCGAAAATCGCTCGTTCACAACTATAGCGTCTAATTCAGAGGCGGCTTTTATCAAAGGGATTGCGCACTTATAAATACGCATGGCGGGCGGAATCTAAATGTTCGACCAGAGAGATGTTTTTATTTTTTTTTCCAAATTCTTGCGGAACCCTGACAGGGGTATCACGGAACCCTAGGGTTCGCAGAACACACTTAGAGTATAGTTGGTCTAGAGGATAAATAAACTTGAGAAAAGTAAAATTTCACCTCGTGCTTTAAATGTTTTAATAACTGTCTGGTTGAAGCAAGCTGGTAGTGTTTGGTGGCAAAACTACAACTTCCATGGATCGAAATTAATTAGAGTTGTAGGAGGATGACCTGGTGAATTGTTAATCAGTAGCATCACCTTAAATGGAATTTCTTTTCATTCGCAATTACGTTTGAGTTCAGGAATAAAATGATGACCAAACCAGTCTTCAAAAAAAGAAGCTATCACCCAAGCTTTCGTATTAGATATCCAAATGACAGGCAAACTAGCTGTAGATTTTTTTTTAAGGTCATACTTGTCTTAAACCACGCCGATGCGCGCGGTGATCAAAGAAAAATCGCGTATTTACGCATTCACACTCGCGTAAAATAAGGTAGCGTAATTCGGGGTGTTACTGTATTTAGTTTTTAAGGTGTTTAATAATTGTATGTGTTCATGTGTGATATTTTGTATACCTAGGATGATAGTACATCTTTTGAAAATATTATCTTCTTACTTAAAGTTTCTAATAAAATATCTGAAATACTAATTCATAATCTGTTTTATGCGTATATAGAAAAGTATATACTTTTAATAATGTCTCTGGTCAGTACAGAACACGATAACGTCATGGTGCCGCCGACGAGACAGATACCGATTCGAAAGGACCTACAGTGAAATGCTGGCATCTCAAAAGGAACAAGCGGAAGCGGCAAAACAACATACACGTCCTTCGCGGCTGCAACGACGACATCTTACTACTTCTTCTCAGCTGTGTGATGCGCCACCTCGACCACAGGTTAGTTTAGGACAAGTACGTTTCAGATACTGCGTTGACACTAACACTTTGTGGTTGACTGAACGTAACACTTTCTAGGATGTTTAGGTTTACTATATTTTCTTAGGTAACTAAACGCAACGCTAAGATTTTATTATGTGTATGAAATGGTTTTTGGTACCTGACTTTTTAAATCTACCTTATACTTATAACCTGCTTCTTTCCTTTTTTATAATCTTGTATTATTGTTCATAAAACGATTATCCGTTTCAGCGATCCTTGTCCGATGAGTACTTTTATTTGAAATCGTTTTATCGGTTGAGCAAGGCACAACGAAGAAAAGTTGAATATCTTAGGAGTAATTCTTGGAAATTATAACTACAATCACTCAGTTGAAAAGCGTAGTAAGATATGCATAAGACTAGTCGCTAATAGTAAAGCGTTTTTTTAACAGTATCTTATTTAAATGTAAATAAAAATGTATACCTATATTTATATTAAGTAGTATCTAAAATACCCATTAAGATTCATGTTTTCTCACTGGAAAGGCAAACCTTCATTCATATAAATATTAGCCGGCTAAGCTCTTTGAGTTATAAATACATAAATAAGATAATAAATTAGTGTCGAAATAAATTATTATCTTACTGTAATTTGTACTTAACTTTTATTAAAAGTAAGATTTTGCTCTGAATCTTTTAACATTTGTTTGTTGTGTATTGTAACATTAGGAGAGAATTATGCATTTTTACTTTGTCTATTATAGAATAGATCCCTTTTTCTCCTCGTTCACAAATTATTGAAAGCCATTTATCACAATTTATAAAAATCCTAATTTTTGTGTAATTATAGCTGAAATATTTTTATTGTTTATCCCTGAAAATCAGAAATTCTAAATTAATATGTATTTGACTTAAATAGAAACTATCACTTTTTATTATATACCACATCATTTAAAAAATAATTATAGAAACAAAATACCAATAACAAGTGCTAACGAATTTATGAAGCATCTTAGCTACTTGTATAATAAACAATAGTTTAAAAAACTAAAAAAACACGCTTTTATTGCTAACCGAACTAAAAACTAGAAAATAATTTTTAATGACAAAGAGTATAAAATTACAGTAGTAGAAGATCGAACAATTAATCATAGTGAATCGCCTTAATATAAAATTATAATAAAATTTAAGTTATTAACAGAATAATTCAATTCTGAGTAAAAATCGTGGGGTGCATTTTACTGTGATTCATAACTATCCTCTCATAGATAGTTGCTAATAGAATGATTGTAATACCTTAAATATCGAGCACCCCACGCTTCTTACTCAGAATTGAATTATTCTGTTAATAACTTAACTTATTATGCCCATTTTACCCAAGCCAATAATAAACGAGCATTACACTATAATTAATATTCAAAAGTAAAATCTCTAATTATCATTGCATATTAGTTTTACTGAGCGAAGGTTGCGGGCGAAGGCGATTGCTCTTTGATAAGACAAAAATTATTTGTATATGGATTAAAACTAATATGGTTAACTATTTATTACTATTTGTTTAATGAATTTCACTAATTTTATGTTTTTGGTAGACTCTCAACCTAAGTAATCTCACCGTCGTGAACGACGAAAGCAATCCGGGGCGCTGGACGCATCAATTGGCAGGAGGATCGAACTCTTTTCAATCACCGCAAAGCATTTCAAATTCCAGCCTTTGTGAGACAGTCCAAGAAAAAAGCAAGGAGGAACTAGTCACTTATTTATACCAAATGAATTCCAAGGTTAAGGGAGGAAATCGAGACACGACTGCTGAGGATGAAATCGAGACACGACTCTAAACATAACAATCAACTAGCAAGCATATGCTGAAAGATAGAGATAACCAAGTAAATTTGTTAGTACTAGTACATTATTCACCTATTAAAATGTATTCTTATATATCCCATAGCCATAAGTCTGTAGTTAAAACAATGTGTGGTCTTTAACTACTGTGTTAAATAAAAAAACTATTTAAAATATATATATTTCGAGTGTTTTATATACATATATATATTTTATTAGATTGTATTATGGAGAATGTCCGAATCTTAACGAGTGTGATAATGTCGAAATTAATCTGTTATTGTGATAGATATATTTAGATTGTATATATTTTTATGAAAGTAAAAATATATAAAATCAAGATAACCAAGTAAGTTTGTTAGTACTAGTACATTATTCACCTATTAAAATGTATTCTTATATATCCCATAGCCATAAGTCTGTAGTTAAAACAATGTGTGGTCTTTAACTACTGTGTTAAATAAAAAAACTATTTAAATATATATATATTTCGAGTGTTTTATATACATATATATATTTTATTAGATTGTATTATGGAAATTGTCTGAATCTTAACGAGTGTGATAATGTCGAAATTAATCTGTTATTGTGAAGGATATATTTAGATTATATATATTTTTATGAAAGTAAAAATATATACAATCAAGATAACCAAGTAAGTTTGTTAGTACTAGTACATTATTCACCTATTAAAATGTATTCTTATATATCCCATAGCCATAAGTCTGTAGTTAAAACAATGTGTGGTCTTTAACTACTGTGTTAAATAAAAAAACTATTTAAAATATATATATTTCGAGTGTTTTATATACATATATATATTTTATTAGATTGTATTATGGAGAATGTCCGAATCTTAACGAGTGTGATAATGTCGAAATTAATCTGTTATTGTGATGGATATATTTAGATTGTATATATTTTTATGAAAGTAAAAATATATACAATCAATGGAATCATTGGATTCAAATGGATAAACATGGTTATAGATATTTTCAAACAGGTATATTGATGATATAAGACATCGATTTTATTTTTAATTAATCTTTGAGCCTGAGCGTTTGCTTAACTTAATTAACTAACTAACTGAAACTGGTAACTTTATAGTTATTGTTAATATTTTAAGTGTTTAAATAAATGTTAGAGTATTCAATACTTCAATGTTAGAATAAGAATAACTTTTTAAAAGTTTAATTTGTAACGTAAAGTTACTTATTAGTATAATGAGTGTGTTTTAATTACCCTATGAAATTATTAGTCTTTTTACAGTGGAAGTGGATCTAAAAATAATCTTTGAACATTAGAGACAGATATTGTTTTATAACGCAAAAAGTATACAATTATCTAATAGGTATAGTTTTACATATTACATATCTCTTATGCATAAGAGATAGAAAGAGCAACTTAACCATTTTTAATCTATTTATTTCTCCATTTTCTTTAATTATAAGTAACTAAGGTTAAGTTAAAAACTATGTGAAAAATAAAAAAAAAAGAGTTGATGTCAATTGCGTTTAATATGCGAATGTTTCTATTTAAAATATATGATAAGCCAATGTAGTAAGCTAAGATTTGAGATCGAACACTTGTAATAGGCTGTCATCTCTCCCGCATCAGATTAGTCTTTTTACATAAAAAACTTCTATTAAACACTTTAGAGAATTTATATTCATATATTACAGAGTAATACACATATTGTTTGGCTAAGAATATTACATTGTTATTTGTTATAATTATAAAAGACAAAGATATTAATGATGACATAAAATTTTATAAAAATAATGTTCTGAAAAAATATATTTCATATATTATATAACATAACTAATATATTTTTATATATAAATATATATATATTGTAATAGAGAATTTTAAATTATATATTGATATATCTTCTAGTCTCTTCGTCCCAATTCCTGTATCGATGTTGTATAATTGTTGTTGATTAAATGTAGCAAGAATAATATGTTGTTTTATTATAAATGACACTTTTTTTTATTTAAACTTTCGTGAACCATGATGATTATTAAATATATATGTATTTACCCGGCTATAATCATGTAGTATTAATCGGAATTTGCCCTGTTAGTTTCGAACCCATTCGGGGTTCCTATTCATGAGCTCGAAGTATGACGGACTCACGGCGTGAACTGCGTGCAGCAGCTCGCTGAGCGCGTCGCGACGGTGGTGAGGGTGGTGGTGAGGGTGGTGGTGAGGGTGGTGGTGAGGGTGGTGGTGAGGGTGGTGGTGATGGTGGTGGTGAGGGTGGTGGTGAGGGTGGGGGGAAGATGTAGTCTCAGAGGTTACGTGCAGGTCTTCGTTACTCGTAGATATATGCCGTTGTAAACACACTCTACTCATACTATTTAATGTATGTAACTTATTGTTAGTGTCCTTTGTAGTATTAGTAACCGGTACCCAGGCCGTAGGTAGCAACTAACCACTATCCCTATTGAAATTCGGTAGATGTAAGAATTCGATGGCTTTACGTACCTTACGCGGTACTAAAAACTTTACGCGGTACTAAAGATCTTATCTAATTATGAATTGAGTAATACCGACATTAGAGTATTGTCAAAAGAAATGAATTTCGCCCCGACACCTCTTTCAATACCGAAAGAAACCTTAATTTGTGGTATAGAGGATACTATATTTTTTCAGAACAAATTCCGTTTAATACTACATGATTATATCCGGGTAAATATAGAAAAATGCTGGAGGTCTCACGTCTGTCCACAATAGCTAAGTCGATGGATGACAATCTCCGTCTCCTGACTTTGTCGACATTGATATCTGAATCAAAATTTCATATGCACAACAATCAAGTGAAAGTTCCATTGATATAAAACTTTCATGCGAGTAATGCGTTGATGCTCAGTGCTTCGTATAAACGTAATACAAATTAACTTTATTGGTAAAATATGACTGAATTTATGAGGCTATTGTAAAACATAAGTATCCTAAAGGTACTGACTGGGGTTATTATTTATTATAAACCGAACACTATACGATTGAGTTGCTATTTACCTTAAAAAAAATTTTTCTAGTGCTATGAATTTGAGTTTGACAAATTTGTTGTCAACTGATAGGTAATATAGTCAAAAATTTTGCATTCAGATTTCACTTAATTTTTAAAATTATTGTATTTTCTAGATACTGGTACTAGGGACTTATTTCCTATAAAAGTTATATGCGAACATTTCAAACACTTTAAGGTCTTTATCGTTACTTAAGTTTGGCTAATAGTATTAATGCGGCAACTGAAATTTTTATACAACTATGAGAAATGTTTTCTCCGTTATTGAAGGTTTTTAAAATTTCTGTAGAAGATACTTCAGTATTTTAAAACATTCGGGAAATGTTAAATGATGAAATGTTATGAGACGAATAAAATAAATCAATTAAAAATTAAATAAAAGTAATTGCAAATTTTCACTTTGAGACTGATGTTCCTTAGATTATGCGTACTTACCTGATATAGTAACACTAAGTTATTTCAAAGAACTTAGTTTTAGATATGTTATACCTAGGTTTTGTTAAGTTCTTATGTTGGGCTGTGAAGTTTTGACAGTATGTGTAAGGTAATCAGCTTTCTATGCGTACAGATCTCGACACTAATAAATATACTACAAAAAAAATCTTCCATGATGTCATAGCGTTGGTTTTTAAAGAACGCTTGCTAACCTATAATATAAATGTGATTCATGTAAAAATATGTTCATATCCTTCATTGGCAGTTTTAAAAGAAATTTTCAAGTTCTCTGAATATTTTGTATTTAAACTCTGCTATCAGTGGAGAAGACCATTTCACAAGTCACAAACGAATCAATATTAAAGGTAATTGCAAACATTATTTAAGTATTTAAAATAGATTCTTTATAAAATCCATATTGTAATATGCAAGGTAAAATATATGTCATCAAGGGTGTAGTGTTATAAAAGATAAATTAATTATTTCAAAGATAATACATATGTTATTAAGAATACCTGAATATAATAAAGGCGTTAAAAAGTGTTTAGGTCTAGCAGGACTTTTTTTTTTGTCTCACACGAGAATAATAATAAAAATAATATTTTAGTAGAAAAAAGTATTTTTTGTGCTATATTCAATTTAAATAAACAACATTGCAAATCTACAAAATAAGTTAATTTGAATAGCTGCAAGTCGAAATTGACTTAAATTATAATTTTGTTCAGTTGTCACTGATTACTATTTATCAAAAATTATAAAAATATTCAATTAAAATACAATTTTGCATTTGATGATGATGATGATGATGTAATGTGACATTAATAATCCATACTAACATTATAAATTCAAAAGTAACTTTGTCTGTCTGTTTGTTACGCTTTCATTCTTAAGCCACTAAACCGATTTTGATGAAATTTGGGAGAATAATAGAAAAAAACAAAGTTTTTCTACTTTTTCTCTTAGTAAATATCTTATTCCCACGAAAAACAACGTAAATCAGAAGAAAAGCATCGCTACGCCGCTTTTTTTGAATGAGCTTGCGTCATAGTAAATGATACGTTGATATAATAATCCAGTCAGTTGGTAGTTTTACCTGGAAAGTTTTCCGGGAGATTTAAAATTGTTTTTTACGTGTTTTGACCTTACGAAAACTCTGACAGTTTACCACATCGTAAAATCAAAACAGAATTATTATACACTGATTTATAGAATTACGCTAAATAACTAAATATAAATATATTAAGTATTTTTTATGTATCAATAGATTTTGACTTAATAGTTCTATGTTTTTATTTTATGTTTTTGTATATTATCATACTTTTCGTAACTCGTACTCGTACTAGGGTAGGGTAAAGTAGATTGATTTTTGAAAAGAAGCATAATATACCCCTGATCCAATAAACTATTGTATGCGTATGAAAATATTTTAAAAGTTGCCGTAAAATATCAAATTATTGCCGTACAAGAGCTACGAGTACTGCAGTAAACGAAGGCTCAATAACTGTTTACACATGTGGATACAGTGTACGAATATTTTGATTTAAACTTTACTAATATATACTACTAAATATTAACCTTTATTTAAAATACATGCACTGATAACTAATAATAATTTAATTAATCTTTTACTGATGAACAGGTTAGTATTTGTACCCCATCAGACAATGTGGGAGAAGAAATTGTATTGCGGACTGCAATAAACTCACAAAGTATCCTATTAACGTATAAATTACAAGTAAGACAGATAGCGTTTAACTAAACAACTGTTTAACCAAATTGTAAAGACTGATCTGTATGCGAAATAATATTTCAATAAATTTTAAATAGTAATTAACATTCGGAGCGTTGTGAAAAGAGCACTTGTATTCAAATTACAACGTGATCACTTTTATAAGGATCGGTTTGATACACGCATGAGAGCGTTTTAATCCCTACACCTCAGCAGTTGGAGTCGGAGCCTCGGCCGCCGCACACAAGCGTAGCTCGCTCGTCGGGAATTCTCTTTCCTCGAACTTCACATTCCTGATTGTAGAATCTGTATTTAATATCACATGGACTTTTGATGACCTTTTTTATTCTGATGTTTTTTTGTGATAACGGGAACGGTCTGGGAGTTAAAATTGGCTCATTAGGGTAGATGTTCAAAGACAGATTAACATTTTATAAATTAATATTTAATAAAATTAACATTTGTGTATTGTATCTGAAAGAGTAAATGAATAATTAAAAGCTTGTTAAACGGATGCTGAAGGTATTCGGTCTATGTGAAAATTTCAGATATCGGTACTGGAAAGGACACCTAAACTAGATTTTCGGTCGGATAAAATGTTTTCATGATTGGCAAATAGTGTTATTAAACGATGAGAAAATTTGATAATTTACAAGTGGCATGACCCTTACCTTATTGTTAGTTAAAAATGGTACCCAGACTTTACTTAAAGTTTTATATTCACAACAGACCCATAAATTTAAGCTCTCGGAACAGAAAAAAAATATTAGAAAGGATAAGTTTATTGCTTGTGATTCGCACACTTTTAATAAATCTGAAGGCAGTTTGTTTTTCTACGAAAAAGAAAGAAATGTTAGATACTCTCTTTGCAGTAAAACATTCAAACCTTACTTTTATGGTTACAATTTTTTATATTCACTCTTGAGCTGCTCGTTTTAAGCTAAAAATCCCAGTGGACAAAAGTCACTTCTTCAAAAGTTAAATTGCGGTCACTAATTAACCTTTACAGGTGTATTTTGCAAGTTTTAACAGCTGCTTCCACTAAACCATAAAAATGCGGACTAAGAGGTGGTGAGAAAGTTCAGTCAATAAAATTATTACCAAATAATTATTTAAAACTGCATCTTTAATAATTTCCCTTCCAAATAATAATAATAATAATAATATAATAATAATACAAGACAAATTACACACATTGATCTAATCCCTAAGTAAGCAATTTATTTGCTTGTGTTAAGGGTGTTAGACAACGATACAAATATATAGAAATACACATTATAAATAGTGAGAATATATTTAATAAACGACCAAACCCAGAAATACAGACATCTATGTTCATCACAAACATGCCTGTCCCTGTCGGGAATCGAACCCGTGCCCCATTGATTCCCTATACATTAGGCGTCTGCGCTAACCACTCGACCAACGAGGCGGTCAAGTTGCAAATGAATATAATATATTTCGAGCTCCCTTAAAGTTTTATCAATACAAATCTTGTCAATACAAATTGAATTAAGTTTAAGATTGAAGTGACCTGTGAAGTTAATTGATATAGAAAAAAAATAGCAGGTAAAACTCACATGAGTGTTTCAGGTGGCTTACGTTTTTATTATTAAATTCAGAAGGCACAAATCTTCACATATCACCCCGAAGTATGTTTCGGATTTCATCCATATTACAATCAATATATTATGACTTATAGAGACAAATATTGTCATCGAAATGTATTACATTTTTTTATTTTTATTTATTTTATTTATTTATTTCTCCAAACACAAAATACAATGAATTAACAATTCAAATAAATAATTGGTGTAGGGACAGGAGTCCAAACCATACTATAGGTAGGCCCTATAATATGGATCTCCTGGTCTTCCTTACCCTCTAGACAATTATAAAAAGGGATATTAAATAACATTGTATTTGAGATATTAATAATGGAAAGACCTAATAAAAATATATAAAATTATAAAATCAAATCAAACTACTTTATTTGTACAACATACTATTAAAAAAACCCTATAAATGACCATAAATGACTCGGCGCCGAGTCTTGCTGGAAGGACCTTACTTAGTTATTGAGAATGGTGGTATTAAGAGGCTTAACTACCTTCCCAAGAATTGTATCTTGATACACTTGAGCCGATGTTTTGATACCTTTTTCACAAAAATATGGCTCAGTCACTCCTTCATAACTAACACCCCACCAAACCATCACTGACGTCGGATAATGCCCACGTTGCACTCTGTCGACTAATTGGGAAGCTTCCTGAGAGCTTTGAGCATAAATACGGTCATTTTGTTTGTTAAAATTACGACCTGTTTGCATAGATGTTAGATGTAAGCTATGTTTATTATGGGGAGTATGTATATCTACCACAGCGTTGTTGTGGCTGTGTCGGTAGCATGTTAATACCTAATATCTCCATTCATACATATTTACTAAAAATGTACTGAATTATTTAAGGTAGGAATCTTAACGTTTTGAAGAAGTATTTCAAGTTTAGATCGTAGTTCAGTACCTAACTTTCTCAGAAAAACATGTAATAATAATATATTTTTTTGACAGATTCTAATCCAAGAGACGGCGCATGTTCTCTTCACATTACTAAATTACTTAAATATATATGAATTTTAAGTGACACATTAACTAAAGACAACATTGCGGTCAGATCTGAGTCGGCTACCATTCTCTTTTCGTCATACCAATCTATAAGTATTGACCGGGCCACATCATAATTTTTGAGAATAATACTTAAATATCTAATTATGTTTAAGGACTCATGTGAAAGACAATGAATAATGGATCTTCCGACAAGGCCCAATGATTGGTTACGGCTATTAATACGGCTTTTTATACGGCTTCAATTAATTCATACTAAAACGTTTTAAATGGGGAGTTAACTGGTAAAGTGATTTTAAAACTTCCATTAACATTACATTATAAATACTCTAAAATGTGTTTATAATTAGCATAACAGATGCATTTAAATAGGATTGCTATTTAAATAATATAAAATCCCTTTATAACACGTCCCCTCTTAACGACGAAGGTTAAGATAAACGGAGGAATGATTAATAAATAACAATAAATTTAAATATACAGTCAGTAAATAAAAATAAAATGTTATTTTACAATATTATATTAATATTTAATAATAATTCCTCCATAAAAAAAAATAAAAAAATGATTATAAGCTATTAAATATTGAAACGAAAGATTATAATGTTTGAAAATATCTTTAAACATGTATAGCCATGTTAAGCTTATTTAAATTTATATAAATATAGAATGAAAAATAAACCGATACGGGCAGGGAGTCGCAGGTTCGAATCCCTGCCCGTATCGCTTTATTTTTCATTCTATATTTATATAAAGATTATAAATCAATAATTAGGTATAATAATATATTTACCTTATTGGAGGAAATAAAACGTTTATAATTCAATAAACTTTAAAATATTACAATTATAAGAAGTTTAAAATAAAAAAAAAAAATAGTATAAAGTCTTAAAAAGTTTGGATAGGTACCAATTTTTTTAATACCACAAAATATTAGAAACTACTGTATTTTGAATTTGATTTTTAGTTAGTTTTAAACATAACTTACATACCTACTATACAGACCATTCCTGTTAAAAACATATTCTATAGCATTTCATTACAAACTCAAATCGTGTTTTGGATTGATTGTCCATGCGCGCTATGATAGCGGTGATGCCATTTTTTGTGTGGTTTGCGTTAGACGAAAATTGACAACCTCACACTCACATGTGCACCATCATACAGTCTACTCCTTAATTTACTAATTTTATCATTAAATAATTTTGATCAATATAATTTATACCTGAACAATCTTAGCAAATTGTTAGATCTAATAATAAGTACAACAGAAATATCTTATACTAGGGGTCGCCCGCGACTTCGTCCGCGTGGTTTTTAGTGTTGTTGCCGAGTTCCATACAAAATTGATATTTAAAACCCTTAAGGGTGGAATTTAAAAATCTTTTCTTAGTACAACACTACGTAGAAAAACAAATGTATGCTCCAATTTTACTATCTCTACGACCTGCGGTTTAGACTGTATGCTATAACTAAGTCAGTCAGAACCTATTAGATTATATTAAATTTGCAGCATTTTTCATTGCTGCTTAACTTCTATTAGTCACAGCGAGATGATATATACCCTATATATAGCCTTCCCCAATAAACGGACTATTCAACACAAAAAGATTTTTTCAATTCGGGCCTGTAGTCCTAGAGATTAG
Source organism: Napeogenes sylphis (assembly GCA_959347405.1). NCBI lineage: Eukaryota > Metazoa > Arthropoda > Insecta > Lepidoptera > Nymphalidae > Napeogenes > Napeogenes sylphis. The sequence continues at coordinate 23,452,733 of OY365782.1, forward strand.
TGCGTTCAAACAAACAAACTCTTCAACTTTATAATATTAGTATAGATAAACGTTAGTGCCGATAGCTAAAATAATATTGTTAAGGTATTTGTTAATAATATTATCAAGGTACTATTGGTGTGAATAAGTATGTTATAAAATCTGTATGCAATTCAATGTAATATTAAAAAGTTTATTTTACGTAGTTTAGTTTCGTTTGATGTTATTTTAAAGTTGCTTTATTCAAATACTTCCAAAACTATCAAAAGTATATCGTAACTTCATATCAAAAGTAATATTGTTTTCCCGCTATTCCACGATGATTGATATTAAATTATACAGAAAAACTTATTTGATCATGCAAACAAAACTCAGCGAGCAATCAATAGCTTGTCAGTATGTTAATAAGTGAATTTTGTGACTTGTGACTGACTGAACATCGTGGCTTCCACAGAATGGTTATTCAAGCTGCCATAACTAATTCATCTATACATGTAATAAATAGCTCCATCACGCTGGACCCCGACTTAAAAAAATCCTTACTTTTTTTCGCTCATATTTAACTACAAACGATACAAATGATTGTAGTGAACTTCATTTTTTTGTAGTAATAATAATTACGCGGCAAACCCAATAAACACTGTTCTCAACCAGAAATATTAATAATACTGCTCTAAAAACTTTTGGAATACACTCTAAATCATTTGTAGTTTATTTTAGTGAAAAAAAATATTTTTTTATATTTATAATTTCCGAGAAAAATAAAAAATTTAGAAAAAAAAATAAGTTTTAAAAAGTCAAAAAACCTTTTCGAAAACTACAAACGATACTAATGATTGTAGTAAAGTTGATTTTTTTGTAGTACTAATAAATACGCGGAAAACCTAAAAACGCTGTTCTCAATCAGATATATAAATAATTCTGCACTAAAAACTTTTGTAGTACACTTTAAATCGTTTGTAGTTTATTTTAGTGAAGATAAAAAAAAGTTATTTGTATAATTTCCGAGAAATATAAAAAATTAAGAAAAAAAAATAAATTTTAAAAAGTCAAAAAACCTTTTCGAAAACTACAAACGATACTAATGATTGTAGTAAAGTTGATTTTTTTGTAGTACTAATAAATACGCGGAAAACCTAAAAACGCTGTTCTCAATCAGATATATAAATAATTCTGCACTAAAAACTTTTGTAGTACACTTTAAATCGTTTGTAGTTTATTTTAGTGAAGATAAAAAAAAGTTATTTGTATAATTTCCGAGAAATATAAAAAATTAAGAAAAAAAAATAAATTTTAAAAAGTCAAAAAACCTTTTCGAAAACTACAAACGATACTAATGATTGTAGTAAAGTTGATTTTTTTGTAGTACTAATAAATACGCGGAAAACCTAAAAACGCTGTTCTCAATCAGATATATAAATAATTCTGCACTAAAAACTTTTGTAGTACACTTTAAATCGTTTGTAGTTTATTTTAGTGAAGATAAAAAAAAAGTTATTTGTATAATTTCCGAGAAAAATAAAAAATTTAGAAAAAAAAATAAGTTTTAAAGAGTCAAAAAACCTTTTCGAAAACTACTATTTCCGATAATAATAATAATAATAATAATAAAAATATTTTTTTTCACTAAAATAAACTACAAACGATTTAGAGTGTATTCCAAAAGTTTTTAGAGCAGTATTATTAATATTTCTGGTTGAGAACAGTGTTTATTAGGTTTGCCGCGTATTTATTAGTACTACAAAAAAATCAACTTTACTACAATCATTAGTATCGTTTGTAGTTTTCGAAAAGGTTTTTTGACTTTTTAAAACTTATTTTTTTTCTAAATTTTTTATTTTTCTCGGAAATTATACAAATAACTTTTTTTTTATCTTCACTAAAATAAACTACAAACGATTTAAAGTGTACTACAAAAGTTTTTAGTGCAGAATTATTTATATATCTGATTGAGAACAGCGTTTTTAGGTTTTCCGCGTATTTATTAGTACTACAAAAAAATCAACTTTACTACAATCATTAGTATCGTTTGTAGTTTTCGAAAAGGTTTTTTGACTTTTTAAAACTTATTTTTTTTTCTAAATTTTTTATTTTTCTCGGAAATTATAAATATAAAAAAATATTTTTTTTCACTTAAATAAACTACAAACGATTTAGAGTGTATTCCAAAAGTTTTTAGAGCAGTATTATTAATATTTCTGGTTGAGAACAGTGTTTATTGGGTTTGCCGCGTAATTATTATTACTACAAAAAAATTTACTTCACTACAATCATTTGTATCGTTTGTAGTTAAATATGAGCGAAAAAAAGTAAGGATTTTTTTAAGTCGGGGTCCAGCGTGATGGAGCTGTAATAAATCTGTAGAGAGATCAATTCTGTACATTGAAAATATTGAAAAAATAAATAGCAGGGGGTGTTACTGGATCGATACCAAACCCAAATATGTGATTAAAATATTTTTTGTCTGTCTGTCTGTCTGTATGTTCAGTCAAACTTGGTATAATTATACCTTATTATCCGGGGCATAAAATGGGAGACTTTTTATCCTGGAAACATACGTAGAAAAAAAATAAATCTTAATTTTTCAGTTTTATCCATAGTCGTTGTTCTGTAGAACCGCGAACAAACGTTGCGTTACCCGCAGTGGATTCAGCACCGTAACCTGTAGCGCCGAAAGTCGGATTGGGCTTGAACCGTTTGCGGCACACGCGGCGGACTCTTATGTAAGGACAGCGTTCCGCGCCGCGCGATGCATAAAATTTCTGAATTTTGATGCGAGCGGACGTGCCCAGTGTGGCGAGCGGTCGTTCTTATTGGAATTAATATTGTATGCATGTAATTTTAAACCGTGCTTTTCAGCGCGACCTTTTTGATTACTGGATTTGATATCATTTCTATGACTGTTCCGATCAGTTATTTGTAAATACTTTTGTAAATATTATAGTACGTTGGTAGTTTAAGTTTTCATCGTAAATTGGTTTATTTAGGTTGGTATTTTATTTTCTTTTTGTTTATCTTTGGAAACATAGGTATAGTAATTAGGTTATAAATTACTCAATGGAGAAATAAACCATCCACGCGAAGACCGACATCCGCGCGGACGAGGTCGCGGGCGGAAGCTAGTCGTAACTATAATAGTAATAATAATAATAATCATATAATAGGACAAATCACACATATTGATCTAACCCCAAAGTAAACAAATCATTTTGCTTGTGTTAAGACTGTTAGACAACGATACTAAAACATAGAAATACACAATATAAATACTGAGAATATATTTAATAGACGACCAAACCTAGAAATACAAATACCTATGGTCATCATATACATGGCTGTTCCTGTCGGGATTCGAACCCGAGCCCTATTGAGCCGATATACGTCTATACGTTTAGCAACTGCGCTAACCACTTGACCAAAGGGTCTATTATATAATATTTTCATGTTGTAAATACTTTATTTTTATTGGAATAAAATATTTCGGGTGCATTAAAGGCTTTTAACAAGAGTATAAATTCGAGAAAATCTTTGAAAATTGTTTCTATTCTAACAATCCATTAAGACGTACTAGAATATAAGTAAATATTGTTCGTTACTCGTTTGTTAAAGTCATAATTTTTAGCTTGTTGCTGCCGGCTGATATTTAGAAGGGTTCATCGAAATATCAAGTCTATCCGACCATGAGATTGACTGCATGAGCTCGGAATAAATGGACGTAATTGTATCTTGGATGTGGGCCGATGAAGCTGCTGGCTATCGCCATAAATGTCAAAATGTGAATAAATAACGGTAACAGAAATATGATTGAATAATCTTCCCACACTGATAGTGGGGAATCCGTATCGTAATATTATTTTTTGTGCATTTTTATCAGTTTCTTTTTCTTTTTTTTTATGTTTTGTGTGCAATAAAGTATTAAATAAATAAATAAATAAATAATTTATATAATCGTTGGGTAGTAATTCGTATGAGATGCTAAAATAGGATGGAAGAGAGGCGAGGGTGTATGTCAAACGATGGATCAAAGCAGTAATTGGGTTAACTCAATCACTTTTAGTTTGCATCGAACACATCCTTATCAAGTTTGTTATGATATTCCTTTAAGTTTTACCTTTAGCAGTATTGAGACTTCTGGTAGATATAAGTAAAAGATATTAAAACAATTAATTTGATGTTACTTCCAACATAAAACTAGTGAAAGGCACTTCTCTATACAGTTATACCGAGTTACAATCGAAATAAAATATAATTATGTTATGGAGCATTGAAATTATTCGAGTTTGTTTCATTAAGGACGCGTTTCCAGAAGAGATAAGTATCAAATCTCAATCACTACACTGACAAATCTTGACTAGAGAAATGTACGCATGTATGGTGTGGGTATACTATGTAAATAAAACATTTTATGAATTGCATTTAAATTAAGAATTTAATTTTCTAGTTTACTAGTCTGGTTGTGTAAGGTATTAATGTGATATATTGGAAGGTAGTTATGTTTTTTCCCCCTTTTAGTTTATTTGGTACCAATCTCTTCTTAGCCAAAACTCGATTTCATTGAATATATATGGAGACTAGACGAAAAATCGTTTTCTTAAGATTAAAAACTACAATATTAGATTTTTTAAGGAGTAACCTAAAGAAACATTCTACCTGCTTCAATTGTTGGTTTCATTGCATTGAGTTTGATTTTATAGCAGTATATACGGCAAACTTGATAATTTTCGGCATAATTACAAATGCGTCCCTAACAAGAATAAATCCATGGAGTCAATACGTTAAATCTGAAATTTACAATTAAAAAATGTACACAACTATATACAGTCCAATAATTGCCAAATGAAAATCAAGAAATACAGTTACTTAAATACTGGAATCAATACCGAGTGCTGTTTGTATTTGAATAATGAGCGATGCATTTTTATAAGAAACCACATCGTGTTTTAACTATACAGAACGTTTGTAGAAATATAAATACATACTAGAAAATTGATAATAAAATATTACCAATAACACCAATAATCCTCACTTTCATCTCTGAGCTATTTTAACGAAGCGACCTATATTACGATTTTAGTGCATTTGCAATTAATAAGATATTGGGGTAAATTTATTTGTGTTGCATATTTCAATGTTAACAGATAATATCTATCTAGAAAACATTTATGTAACTAAGGATTTGAATTGAAAATGTATAATAGTGAAATTCATGAGTCTTTAGTTAGTTAATTAGAAAAGATGTTTTTATCGACCTTTACCTTATTTAAATTTTATCTAATTGGTCTTATGGATTTTTCCAATGTTTTATTATATTTTTTGCGTAGTAATTAAAATAAGTACATACATAGGTAAACCTACGAAAAGAAACGTTATTAAGAACGAGATGAATCTTCAACTGAACGTACAAAAATAGGTTTCCAAGTTATAAAATGCCATTATATAATATTTAAGTTGTAAGGAACACTCACTTTTATTTGACATATGACATATATGAGATTCATTGTAAATTGTGTTTAGTTCATACATGATGGTTTCGGTGCCACGAATGTATAAAAATATTTTTAATTTCTTCAACGTGGCTTTGGCGCAGAGATTTACCGCCCCGTTGGGCGAGTGGTTAGCGCAGACGCCTAACGTGTCACGACGCAATGGGGCTCGGGTTCGATTCCCGGCAGAGACAGGCATTTATGTGATGAGCATAGATGTCTGTGTTTCTGGGTTTGGTCGTTTATTAAATATATTCTCAGTATTTATATGTGTATTTCTATGTATTTGTATCGTTGTCTAACACCCTCAACACAAGCAAATTATTTGCTTACTTAGGGGTTAGATCAATGTGTGTAATTTGTCCAGATATTATTATTATTATTATTGTTACGATAAGCTTGTATGTATGTATAAAAATACATTCTGATTCGATGGCTGCCTCATAGGAATAATTATTCTATTTATGCAGTTTGGTTAGTTGGAAACTAGGGAGATATTATGGTATTCATGTTTTTGTTTTACCTGAGAGAGGTAAAAGATTTATTTTTGGGACAATAAGGTTCGTGATAGAATTTTATATGAGAGAAATCTTACATAAAAGAAAATTTGGCAATTTATAAATTGTATATCTATAGGAGGAGGTTAACCAAAACACTATCAATTTAAATAAAATCAGATTTATAGAACCCGACAGATCAAAATAATAATATTTCTATCAAAGTGAATGTAAATACTTATAGATAAAAGTTATATAAAAAGGATAAGTTTAGTAAGTTACTATAATATATATAAATTATAATGAATTATTAATTTCACTTAAAGATGAAGAAACAATATTTACATAGTTAATTGTCTAATTATTAAATCTTTAATTTTTTTTAATTGTTTTATTAACTTAATTAGTAATATTTAGAATTGTTATGTCAAGTAATTGTTATTTTCGTATGCTTAAAGTAGTTTATTTGACTAAGATTATTATTTATGTAAGGAGGGACATTAGCTTGATTATTAAATACTTAAATAAGCTAGAAAAGTAGGATCCATTAAGACTTCACTATTAAATCCAGTATTTAATACCATGTTTACCGATACTTACTATTTTTCATTTACGAGTATTTGTTATTTTTGTACGTTTAAAGTAGATGATTTGACTATGATTATTGTTTATTAGAAGAGGGAGTTAATAAAGAAGGATATATAAACTGCTGTTAGGACGATATTCGGGAGAGAAGCTGGTATAGTACCAAGGAAGGGTTAAATACAAGTAAATAAAAATGAAATGTAAATTGTAAAATCTGTGAAACAATACAATCGGACGTGGCCCTTATAATCCAGAAGAGGGATAACCCAGAAAAAGACTGACTTTTTCTTGCGTCACGTCCATTTTTGGGAATAATGTAAGTGTTATTGGCTTATTTTGTTCTAATATACATTGTATTTTACATATTACATTTTATATTTGTGTTTTTTATGAAGTGAAATATGCATAAAATTTTATTAGTATTTACAGGACGTTATTGTGATATATCCCTTTACTTAAGGAGTGGGTGATGCAATATATTTCACTTATAGATGAATAAAACATTTTGTCAGGATTTTGTTAAACTTGTACGTTTTCAAAGTAGTTGTTCCTGCTGACCAGGATGTAAGTGTTCTCTAAGATAGGGTTTATTCATCCCGTGCAATTAAATTATCGTTTTTAGTAAGGTTTTTTTGGTGTTAGGTGACGAACTATAGATGTGACTTGTCTTGTTGAGGGTAGACATGGTGCAAATAAATGTAAATATTTTTTTTTCAGACGATAATACAATTTCCTCTCAAATTCCTTCATTCCTATCATTATTTATAGAAAATTTGTTCTGTTCGGTGAGTCTCCGGCTGACAAGCGGCGGTGAAACTAATCATTTTGTGAACTATAGGGAATATAGATGTATCTAAAGAGGATATTGCATAAGACTTCAAAGTATTTTGTATTATACGGTCGTGGCACTAAGTAGGCGGATGACTAATAGAAAGGGATCATATTGTTTATGTAGTTATATCTTAATTTTATAATTGTTTTTTGTAGATATTTTATGTTAAGCTTTTATTCGAATTACTTATTGCATATAATATTATTATTATTTGTTTTACTGTTGTTGGAGTGATGTTATGCTGTTGTGGAGCTAACGATTGCTGATCGTTGGTGATTTAATTTATAGGGATCTGCCCATACAATAGCATTATAATATCCACCACTTATAGTTTAATTTGTTGAAATACTATGATATTGATAGCAATGACAGTACTGAGTGGCGATAGCGATTAAACTTTGTCAGACTGGTGCGACTACATCGGTTAGGAAAACGATAACTCATTTTACAGTTGATGTTTTTGGCAGAACCGATTGCAAAGGTTTTGAATATTCGTGGCAAAGTGATGAACAGCAGAAAGAATAATTGTTATGTTGAACTTGATTTTAGAGTTTGATTGTGCCTCAAGCTGACATCGGAAGTGTCTGCGGCCTACCGCGTCAGAAGTTCCAGCAGTGAAGTTCCAGGCGTGGATGGCCAGGATACGCACGTGGTGTAGGGGCATAATATCTTACTTGGAGGTGAGGTATCTTAAGGGATACTGAAAATGTAAGTTGTTCGTCCGTAAATTCTTTATTATCTTATGTTTTGAGATGCCTTGTTCTATAAATTTGTTCATCTTAAAACGGGTTGATGTGACCCGACAGAGTTAATTAGTTTTCATTGACGTAAACTTTCGAGTGCGCGATGTAGTGGACCTCGGTATTAATTATGGACTGAGTCGATTCGATTTATCTAGCTGTTTGTTAAAATCCAAACAAAATTATAAATAAAACAAGAAGGTAATTTACATACAATTTAATACTTTAGAATTAATTACAGGTCAATTAAATTAATTGACCTATAATTCTCAAATAATTATTTGGGTAATTATAAATTTGATAAATAATTAATGGGCACATGCCGTTTTATCTGTGAAGTTTCGTTTAATTGTATATAGAATTTCTAAATATCCACACGTATATTGTTCGTTAAATTTTAAGTCTATAAAGTATAATGTTGTCGAGCAAAGTCCGGTTAGACCGTGCAATTATAATATAGATGTGAGATTATCGTGTTATATAGTGACGTGACTTATATTAAATGGAAAGGTACGCTACGTAATACATATACATACTAAAACGACGTTCCGATTAGTTGCGTTCTTGTAACTTAATAAATGTTCTATAAAATTAGCAGTCGCATTACATGACAAACATTCGATAACTATGTTACGTTTAAATGTTGAAAGTCATAACTTTCATGTTGACTATAAAGAAGATATTTAAGTGTATAATGAACTATGTCTTGTCTACTATTTATCTTTTGTCATTCGTTATTCTTTGCTTCCTGTAATATTTATCCATCTCGTTAATAATCGTAATGTAAACTAAGACCTACAAATGAGAAATAAATTGACAGCAGAACTATTTATATTGACTCGCTTACTTAACAGGTATACCATGAATTGATTCATCATAGGGAATGAGAAAAACGATAATTCAACCTACAATGGCTAAAATTCATTATTCCTAAAGAGGAACTTTGTTTAATAATAAATCTATGTTTGTTTGAAGAAATAACCGCAACCTAGATTGACCTCAATTTCAGCAAGTCATATATATGAGTTTAATATATAACTCCAGCAGGAAACTAGTGCAGTCCTTAACAATGCTCAATTACACAGGATCGAAAATACCCAGATCCCAACCTAATACCCTGTACTTAGTACACACCCAGGAAGAGAAGATAGCATTGTCTAACGAGGGTTATGGATCAGGCGAAGAGTCGCGTATCTTAACCATACACGAAGCACAAGGACTCACTTTCAGTTCCGTTTTTATAATCAACACCAGGAGTAAGATGCAACTGCACGACAGCGTTCCCCACGCGGTTGTAGCAGTGTCGCGTCATACCGAGAGCTGTGTGTATTTTACCGACAGCGAGGACGACGCGACGGGCAGATTCATCAGGAGAGCGATGAAGGCGACAAAATATAACATCATAGAATATAATACCAAGATGGCTATAAAAGACAGAAACTTCGCTATCGTGGAAACCTTGCTCGTGATGAGTGAAAAAAATAAAAATAACAGTAGGTCACCACAATAGTGTTTTCGTAGGAAGGCATTAATGAGAAAATGTAAGAAATTTAACTTTAATAATATTTTTCTTTTTTTATACATCAAATACTTATACTATACTTCACATTATAACATTGTACAATAAAAAATAAAAAAAAAAATAATAAATAAATAAATAAAAAAAAAATTAAATAAAATATATGTATATATATATATAATATTTATATTTATATAAGTATGTGTAATTGCTGTGCAAAGGACTTACCTTACTAATATAGTTTTTAAGGTACCTGTAGTAATAGACTCCTTTTTGAGTATGTTATCTCAAAATTTCAACAATTAATATGCAAAATACAAACCAAATGTGAAAAGTGCACGGGCGACGTGTCCGTGGATAAAAGTAGAAATTAATAAAAAAAAAAAAAAAAAAAAAAAGTTTAATATATAATGAACTCCGTATAATGTGAAGGAATAAAAAGATTAAGATTGGAGGAAGAGCAAAGATGAAAGTCTTGAGTACTGCCTAGTAATTGAAACTTACATTTTAAATACTAAGGAGACAGGATCGCTAAATATACAGAACACTTTACACAAATATCTAGAAGATCTTCTCTCTCGGATTGGTAACCAATTTAAGCTTTGAACGATATTGAGAGATTTATTTATTTATTTATTTGGGAAACAAACAATATTTACACACTTACAAATAAAATTAATAATTAATACATAATATCTATAAAGTTTCCACTGTTCTAATAATAAACTTAACATAACCTTAAAAAGTAAAAATAAAAATAATATTAACAAATTATCAATAAAAGCATAAGTTGCAAGAAAAAACAAAATAACATTTATAACAAAATAATAATAAAAACCCAGAAATTAGAACACACTCACATCGCAAAAATAATAAATAAAACCGTTATAATTAACGAAAATTTCTTTTAAAAATACTAATCTTGTCATTAAAGATGTCGCTGTTATGACAAGTGTTATTAAAGTCACGTCATCGTGGCGCGTTAAAGTTTAGAACGCGTTATGATGTATATAAATTGACTTAAATACTTGTAATGTCATCAAATATCAATGTTATGTCATTGTAATGTCTACCACATTACTTTCTCAGACAAATATCCTAAAATAAATAAATAAATAATAGAGAATAAAGTTTCAGATAGAATTTACATTGAGATTTTTATATTATTTAGTGTAATAATTGTTGCATTACAAAGTCGGTGTTGAAGAAAACTAGAAGACCATTTATACGTCATAGACAACAATTTGGGAAACATTTTTTAAAGTTACAAGTTTTGGGTGTTTTGTGTTATTGATTGTGTTTACAATTATGTTTACTTTCATAATAAATAAAATCTCTCTTTAAGAGGTATTTTAAATTATCCCTATAACATAGAACATACATATAAAATAACGAAGAAACAATGACAGAGCTTTGGTAGTTGTCGCATTTGTTAGAATAACAACATTTATAAAGAATATAATTTATATTATAAATAATGTACGTTATTTCTTAATTTTAATAATACTTTGTTAAATTGAATAATTAATAAATTGATTTTAATAGAAAAGTACCAAAACGTACTGACGTTATTATAAACGCGCAAGCTCAAAGCACGTTAATTTTGACTTTTGAAAACAAGCCCATAACACACGACAACGTGTTTTAATATTTGACATTGGCATAGTGAACACGATTCCACGATTTTATCGTAACGCGGTGCATAACTGGTCATAGCGAATACGTTATTGCATACAATTTTTAATTTCACATCTTGCCGCGTTTATGTATCGCGTTTAGGTTTACAGCGCGTTGTGACGTCACGCGTTATTCGTAAGAAATCTCGTGTATCATACAGAATAAGGGCCCAGTTACGCAACGCGTTATGATAAAATCGTGGAATCGTGTTCACTATACCAATGTCAAATAATTAAACACGTTGTCATGTGTTATGAGCTTGTTTTGAAAAGTCAAAATTAACGTGCTTTGAGCTTGCGGGTTTATAATAACGTCAGTACGTTTTGGTACTTTTCTATTAAAATCAATTTATTAATTATTCAATTTAACAAAGTATTATTAAAATTAAGAAATAACGTACATTATTTATAATAATTATAAACTATATTCTTTATAAATGTTGTTATTCTAATGAATGCGACAACTACCAAAGCTCTGTCATTGTTTCTTCGTTATTTTATATGTATGTTCTATGTTATAGGGATAATTTAAAATACCTCTTAAAGAGAGATTTTATTTATTATGAAAGTAAACATAATTGTAAACACAATCAATAACACAAAACACCCAAAACTTGTAACTTTAAAAAATGTTTCCCAAATTGTTGTCTATGACGTATAAATGGTCTTCTAGTTTTCTTCAACACCGACTTTGTAATGCAACAATTATTACACTAAATAATATAAAAATCTCAATGTAAATTCTATCTGAAACTTTATTCTCTATTATTTATTTATTTATTTTAGGATATTTGTCTGAGAAAGTAATGTGGTAGACATTACAATAACATAACATTGATATTTGATGACATTACAAGTATTTATGTCAATTAATATACATCATAACGCGTTCTAACTTTAACTTAAACTTAAACTTTAACGCGCCACGGTATGGAGTTGACAAATTGTATTTTGCACGCGTGTGGCGTGAGTTATCTATGTGCAGTTTTTGATTTCACATTACGGGTACGTCAATGAATCTAACATCGGTTTTTATTCGAAGGTACCGGTTTTAAAAAGATTTTTATTATTCGTTTTTAATGTGTTTTTTTAGTAGGTATATTTTAAATAAAGCGTTACCTTAAATTTATTTTTAAGCAACCGTAAGTCTTATTTTATAATGTTATTAGAATTTTTGTAGGTTTGAAACCAAAAAATAATCTTAAAATTTTTCAAAATTACCGATTAGTTTTAGAACGAAAATAGGAAAAAATTTTAAGTAACAAGTTTTGACTGTTTTGTCTTGTTTATTGTATTTTTAATTGCAATTTATAGTTAGGTAATAAATAAACTCTTTTTTCAATGGCATTTTAAATGATCGTTTTAATACATTACATAACGATAAAGTTACAAAAGAACCATCATACATGTTTTGGTAATGCTTGTATTTATGAAATTAAAAATAATTGTAAAGAATGTAAATTATAATTATAATAAAGAATATAAGTTATTTTTTAACTTTATAATACTTTTTAAAATTAAATACCGAATTAATTTATTTTTATAGAAACGTGCCAACACTTACCACGTTTTTTGTAAACGCGCGAGTTCACAACATATTGTTTTGACATTTAAAAACAAGCCCATAACGCACGACAACATGTTTTTAGATTTGACAATGGCATAGACAATACGATCCCGTGAAGATTTCACACATTTATCGCAACGCGGTACGTAACGCTACTATTTGCTCATAGCGAATAAGGGCCAAGCTCGAGATATAAATACGTTATTTGTGGCTTTACATTTATAAAAAGGTATAAAAAATAACTTATTGCTTCTGGAACTTAATCTAGGACAATTGAATTTCACTTCACCGAGAAGGTAATTGCAATCAATAATACTATTGATAATCTTATACAAAAATAAGAGGTCCTTCAGTTGCCTTCGAGAAAATAGTGTTTGAATTTCAGGAATGATACTCTCTGAATTGTAACCAGAAAATCCACCCTTATAAGATAGATATTTTTTAAATTTATTTTGTATTTTCTCTACTGTATCAATATGAACTTTATATAGTAGATTCCAAACCGTAGAGGCATATTCAAGTACTGACCTCACGAAAGTATTAAATAAAAGTATAAAAGTCGAGGCTCTTTTAAAATCCTTACCCACCCTTAAAATAAAACCTAACATTCTATAAGCCTTCGACGATATGTAATGTTAAGACTTGTTTTAGTAATACACAGTACTTGCACTTCAATGTTTCATATCCAACCATTTGTAATAGAATGGGCGAGAGCAGCCCTTACAACTCGTTTTATAATATTTTAACACTATAATATTTAGGCGAGGGTAATTTACAATTTCATAACCAACTTACAGATGATGTTATTTATTCCTTATAATAAGTTCTAATAATTAATAAAAGATTAAACATTATGTTAAAATATTCTATGCTTCTAATTCTTAAAACATTTAACAGTAAATACTAAATAATATTCCATAATTAATTGTGTAGGTGGCGCTACTGTTGAAACTTATGAACTATAACATGTAAATTCCAATGCATTTACCATTTTAATTATTATAAATAAATATGACTAACACTCGGCCTTTCCTGATTTGTAATCTTACGACCTCGTAATTGTATCATTAATTTCTTTAATTACCAACCATCATATATTAAATGACTAATTTCTAATTTAATAAACATTCTGGAAACCAGTAGACCAAATGGTCATCTGAATTCAGGATCTTACAATATTATAGAGAAAAACAAATTATTAAAAATACAATGCATCAAGAAAAAAAACATCCAATTATACTTTTAATGTGCGAAATTACATAACATTTATACAACATATAACTTTACTATCGGCCGTTTTGACATCTTATTACGTCCTCGTAATATAATTATATATTTTTTCATAAATACTCGTTAATATAATAATAATATATAATAATAATATATAATAATAATATATAATAATAATCGTTTTTATCATAAATACTTGTTCTCTTTGCACCGGACAAACCAGGCTGCTTACAAAAAGCCAGATCAACGGACATGCCGTTATGATCTGGTGCCCATGGACACACATCATCAACATGGGATATATCTCAATTATACTACTACCACCGGAACACACCAAGGTGGTAGTTTATTCTTATTTATTTTTTTATACCACGGGACACACCCATTGATGGCATTTCTTATACTTTCACTACTACCACCGGAACACACCAATGTGGTAGTTTATTCTTATTTATTTAGTTTTTTATACCACGGGACACACCCATTGATGGTATTTCTTATACTTTCACTACTACCATCGGAACACACCAGTATAATAATAATAATATCAGGACAAATTACACACATTGATCTAACCCCTAAGTAAGCAAATTATTTGCTTGTGCTAAGTGTGTTAGACAACGATACAAATACATAGAAATACATATATAAATACTGAGAATATATTTATAGAATATTGTATATATCTATTTATAGAATAGAGAATATATGGTAGTGATATGTTTTTGATATATTTACATAATATAATTATATTTCACATAATATTGTAGTGATATGTTCACAGATGATATATTTCTGATATATTTAAATGATATAATAATATTTCACATAATATTGTAGTGATATGTTTCTGATATATTTAGATGATATAATTATATTTCACATAATATTGTAGTGATATGTTCACAGATGATATATTTCTGATATATTTAAATGATATAATTATATTTCACATAATATTGTAGTGATATGTTTCTGATATATTTATATGATATAATTATATTTTACATAATATTGTAGTGATATGTTCACAGATGATATATTTCTGATATATTTAAATGATATAATTATATTTCACATAATATTGTAGTGATATGTTTCTGATATATTTACATGATATAATAATATTTCACATAATATTGTAGTAAAATGATCACAGATGATATATTTCTGATATATTTACATGATATAATTATATTTCACATAATATTGTAGTGAAATGTTCACAGATGATATATTTCTGATATATTTACATGATATAATAATATTTCATATAATATTGTAGTGATATGTTTCTGATATATTTACATGATATTATTATATTTCACATAATATTGTAGTGATATGTTTCTGATATATTTAGATGATATGGTATCTTAATGAAACAGTTTTAAATTTTATATCTTAAGAAAATGTCCATTCACACGAATTTAGAAAATTTAAATACTTTAACGGTAGTTAATGAAGAAGCTACATTTAGTTATTAACCATAACACGATTCAAAATTCACGACAATTGTAATATTTATATATATTTCTCTATATTACTCTGGAATGACCTACCGTTGGAAATTCAAACTTCTATATTTTCAAAAATCGTTTGAAGCAATATTATTTATCTACGCAATATATATTTTTATCATAAGTATGTATACCATATATTATATAGGTTATCTATTTTATTCTATTTATTTATATATACAGATATATGTATGTATATGTATGTGCGTATGTGTATATTTATATATAATCATTATTATTTAATAACTAATATAATTAAAAACGATAGTTTTTATTTTTATTGTGTCCTTGTGTATAAATTCTTATTCTCGTTGTAGTATGCTTGCACTATCCTATGACTTTGCAAATATTCCTTACTCATCAAGGGTTGTTTGTAAGAGATCGCTTTTCAGCGATAAGACCGCCTTTGCACAAAAATTTCTTACTGTATCAACATCCTACTACTGTAATTTCTTGTAATAATTGTATGTGCAATAAGTTTTTAAAATAAAATAAATAAAATAAATATTTCTTTTTATTTAAGAAATTGTAAAAAGTTAGGGGTCGAGGGTACTTCTAGATAATTAGTAGGCATCAAGTGCATTAAGTCCGTCAATTGTATAAATTTCTTTGTATAATAAAGATTTTATAAATAAATATAAATAAAATTTTTACATTTTTACATTATTTACTCTGTCCGTATCAATATTGAAAATTTTCTTAACTAAAAAAATAAATAATCATTAGTGGGAATAGCACATTTTTATAGTCCTCTTTTTTATTTTGAAGATGTAACGATACTTTTCATACAATTGGACAACATTATAAAACCAAGCATATTTCTTTAGAAGTTTACTATTTATATTATTATTTCCAATTGTTCTAATTTGCACTAAATCAATAACTAATGATTAACTATTTTATTTATAAAGCATTAAAACGTAAGTCAATTAAATTTTCAATCACTTGTTATAAAAGTGTTATTAATTTTATTCCGAGTTTGAGATCGTAATTTTGTACATTGTATATCTACATCTAGTTTACTATATAATCTAAACAATGAATGATACAATTATTCAAAACGTATTTTATTTTTTGTTTTATTATTATCTACAGTATAAATTATTTAATAGAACTCAACTGCATTAAATTTTACAAACGTTTTACTGAAAATAATACGATTCTTGGAAATTTAGAGGGTTGGGGCTTGGGGTTTTATAAGGCCGTGCCATATATAATATTACTTCTTATACCCTAAGATACGACAATATATATTCGTTGCTAATTTTCTTATGTTTCTCTTGTCTAGAGTTCAAGTTACCAGAGCCTTTAAGTCTAACGTGTTTATGTTTCATATTGCTAATAATAATATTTAGGAGGCATGTTTTATAATAATTCTATTTTTAAGTAATAAACAGTCATAATCTAGAAAACTATATATTTTTTTTAAAGTTCATCAATTTGAAATACCTAATTTGAACTGTCTGAACTGTCAATTATGGTATATTGTTTAGGTATGCAATTATTTCTTGTTTAGTAAAACTTTTACTGTGGATTTATATAATTCCTCGATTTGACAGTTCAAAAACGCGTGTAAGATAATTCATTGTAGTTATTTCTTTTCTTCTTTAACATACTATCGAAAATTAAATAATCGAGTGCCACACATATCGTTTAAAGTTTCTTTTAAAAGGGATTTAGAAGACCTAATTGCTTGCTTTATTTTTTTTTTACAATTTAATACGAAATGTACGCGTTTACTGGTTTAGTTTAAAATCGATCTAAATGTTAAACCTATATTATCATCATTATGAAATAATTTATCGATTCTAACGAATTTATTTCGGAATACTATTGCGTTTTACCTTTTCAATAATCGATTGAAATTTAGGATCATAAATTCGTACAGATACCTACTACTGAGAAATTAACACTCAGTAAATAATTTAAACGGTCAAATAAAAGATAATAGAAATATGTTTTAGTAATAAATACCAGTATCATTGCTTCATATTCATACGCGCTATATATTGTTTTATTGAATTAGTTTGTTTAGTTCGGGATTATATTTAGACAGTACCGGTTCAGATTTTAAACGTTTTTAAACTTTATTTCTACCCACCTAAAAATGGTCTTTTCAAAGCAAATTTGATTTATGAAAGTAACCAATGAAACTTCTCAAAACAGATATTATTGGGTTTCATAAAATTTAATTTCTCCACATGATATGGCATAACCCTATCCTTGTGGATAACCAAGTATCCAACTTGGTTTTAAAAACGAACGTCTATCGCAACCCGATGCTAAACTTACAAATTCAAAATTAAATATAAATATTTTAAGATCTATGGAGTAGTTTTAGCAAAACAAAATAAAATATAGTTGCAGAAGTAATAAAATAATATCGTGAATTCAAATCTTTACATATTTAATAAATGTAAACATATCTAAATCTACCCCTTATAGCGTGAAAGCATTGGCTTATTATTTCCATACGGTCCTCAAGGCCATTTAGATCTGATCCTACCAAATTTATAGAGTTTAATATTTACCGAGTCATATTCATTTAAGTCTATCTATAAGATATTCTAGAATTTTAATTTCTCTGAAAGGAGACAAGTGTACATTTTAATTTGTTTAAATTAAAATTATACTTCATCTATTCATATTGTGTATACTATAAGGAACTACTTACCATCTTAAACAAAAGGATCATTACGATTTGAAAATGGTTTTATGATGTTAAGTGCTTTTACTATATATATATATATATATATATATATATATATATATATATATATATATATATATATATATATATAATATCTAACGTTATTCCTTTTCTTTTTGTTTAATATTGGGTTTTATATTTTGATCATTTACGACTGATATATACTCTTTTTTTAAGAAATCGTTCTTTAAATAACCTACATACATTTTGTAAACCGAATATTACCCCTCCATTGAGAGTGTTCACTTCTATGTCATATATAAAGACATTAAAGCCTAAATCGTATTCTAAAATACTAACATTACTTTTATATTGCAAGTCCCAACTACCGCGTCAGTTAAATAACTTAATAAAAGCAAAGAAAATAAAAATCGCGTATCTAACCTACAACTGGGTCTTAAAAGCTTTGAAAGTTGGTATACGTACTACGTAGTAACAATAATATTATAAATCACATGGTCACTTAATTATGCTAAACTTTTCTAGGGCTAGTTTCTTATAATAAAGTTTATCTGTCACCTTGTCGTATTCAGATCTATCGTTGTATAGTGCTGCTTGCTTGCACAGCCATCCCGCGATCAGGAAGAAAGTACTTGGTCGACCTCTTCTTCCAGTAGCTGTAGGTGATGTTGATATGTTGTTGATTTTCATAATACAGCAATTTCCTTCCAGATTAGCAGTCAAGTAGTAGTTTAGAGTTTTCCATCTCCGACGTATGTCTTCACCAAAGGTTCCAAGCGATGTAAACATGTATGGAGAGATATTGTATTAGAACCACTGTAAAGTTTTGGTAAATATTCAGGCTCTTATTGTATTTCGCATATGATTGAACTTTAACAGGATATGGTTAATAGTGAATATGATATATATGATGAATAGAATTCAATAGTAGTGCTATTAACTTCAAGCTACAAAGTTATTAATATTCTATATTGAGCATGCTGCCAAATAACCAGCAAGATAATTAGCCTGCTAAGCAGATGGCAAAACGTGGGTATTAAGAAAAAAATAATAAAATACGTAATACTACTGCGGTCGAACACTTCTGACTTGTTAAGACTTGTTTCAGTAATACACAGTACTTGCACTTCAATGTTTAATATCCAACCATTTGTAATAGAATGGGCGAGAGCAGCCCTTACAACTCGTTTTATAATATTTTAACACTATAATATTTAGGCGAGGGTAATTTACAATTTCATAACCAACTTATAGATGATATTATTTATACCTTATAATAAGTTCTAATAATTAATAAAAGATTAAACATTATGTTAAAATATTCTATGCTTCTAATTCTTAAAACATTTAACAGTAAATACTAACTAATATTCCATAATTAATTATGGAAGGTGGCGCTACTGTTGAAACTTATGAACTAAAACATGTAAATTCCAATGTATTTACCATTTAAATTATTATAAATAAATATGACTAACATTATATACTACCTATTATTTATATGTCCTATTTACTAATAGGTTTGAAGTCGGTGGCAAGCCATTTAGTATTAGAATTCGATTGAATACATTTTCGTAATTATTTTTTTTTTTCTTTTTCTTCGTATCGATTCATACTAGTAATCATATTAAGATTTAATTGTTCTTTTATAGCTTTATTTACGTATCTTTATTTTTGAAATAGGCATTTCATAATTCACATGTCAATTTAGTTTAGGAATTCTATTGAATACTTTTTCATAATTTTGGTTTGTTTTTTCACCATTCTTCGTATTGATTGAGCTGCTTATAATAATAACATTTAATTGCTATTTAGGTAATATGTTTATTTACGTATCTTAATCATTAAAGTAGACATTTCATTGTATTAATTTGGTCGTATTCATTTAAGTGGTTAAATATAATTATTTGTTTAATGCTAGACACCGACTTTAAACCTATTAGTAAATAGGACATATAAATAATAGGTAGTATATAATAAATATTAAATATTCATTATTTATTACTTTTTAGTTTTAAAGTCGTCTTTTTTTAACGTAGTTATTTTTATTTAATACTTTTTAGTTTATTGCTACATTATCAATTAGCTATGGGTAGACCTACAAAAGGTGCTGAGCGCCTTAAAAAATATAGATCTCAAGAAACGGGAACGGATAAAAGTAGTCTTCTCAATAAAAAATCTCTTTGAAACACAATTTCACGTTCTTGTAAGACTATTAAAGACTTCACATATCCAAAACAACAGATGTCATTAGTCACAGCACGATGTGATTTCCTTCCGGAGGAGCTAGTTCAGAACTTGGATAAAAATGCTCATAAAATCAAAACGAATGGGCCTACCTGAATCAAATTTTTAAGGGACCAATTCGAAACTATTCCGCATCAAACAAAAAAAGAATTACGTAAATCGGTTTAGAAACCTCGGAGAAATCGATGTACATACATAAAAAAATAAAAAAAAAATACTGGCCAGATTGAGAACCTCCTCCTTTTTGAAGATGTCGGTTAATGATTCGGCATGATGTACTTATTGCCCCTCTCGTAATTATTCGTTATATAAGATTCTTGTATCTTATTTATGATTTTATTTGGAATGAAATCTTTTTTAATAGTTACATTTTGCATAGTTGTGACTATTATTTGACTATTCAGTGTGAAGAAACCACTGACACGGTAACTTTTTATAACCTATTCATAATGTATTAGTTGAGTTGAACAAGAAGTAGCGTTAGTTACTTTTCCTTTTTAATTTAATTATTTTAAGGACCAGAGTTTACAGACAACAAAGAATAAAGAGATCTCTCCTAGCTCCCCATGACATTTGGAGAACATTAGTGACATCTGGAATAAAGTAATTATTATACTAATATTATAAGTATTATTTAATATAATCTAGTATTTATTATAATATTTAATCAAAATCAGTTAAGGGTAAGTTCTATTCAAATTTTCAAACAGATATCCCAAGACGCCCTTGGTTTTTTCTCAACAAGCTAGTTAACCGCTGGTCACTTCTAACATCTTAGTCATGCATGTACATCTGTTCACCTGACTAAAATCCGAGTTCGTGACCACTTATCGCGTGAATGTGACCTTGGCGAAGGCATGGCCTCCCACATCCTTTTTTCCCGCCCCAAGCTCCTTCGTTCTATATATGACATTCTTTCCTCTAAAAAATCCTTGTCCTATACATGTTCAATGTTTGTTAATGTTAATGTTCAGTCCTTACTGTACATTTTTGTGTAAATATTTAGAAATTAATAAAATGAAGTTGTAACCATGTGTATGTGTAATTGTACATTGTAGCTTTTTTAATAGTCTAACATTAGTCTAACATTTCGACTGTTTTCTAAATTGAGACTGTTATATCATCCACACCGATAAATCCCTTCCGTGTGTTATATATGTCAATATGTTACCTACGTTATATTAACGGGATCGACCGTGCTTCTCTGGCATAACTGAAAGCCATCCAACCAATCATTCAACCGATATAAAGAAGTTACATATTTTGTCAATATAACGTTCAATATTAGCTGAGGTTTAATAAAATGTTATACATAATATCTAAATATAAAGTTAAAACAAAAACAAAGAGAAATATAAATGTGGAGTGGTTGACGCTATAATAAGTATAAAACATATTAAGAAACTAAAAGGTGAAAAGAGATCATTACTTGTAAGTGAAATATAAAATATTAGAAAAAAATATGAAACTATTACTTAGCTACGGTTTTAGGAAATTGCTTGGGCCTCGATTTTTGTTCCTTAATATTCAGAGAAGATGGAAAACTTTCTATGAAAACACGCAGCTCCTTCATGGATTCTATCTTCTTACGACTCTTATCAGGCAAAGAGACAATATTGGCTCCACCCATTGACTAGGAGTTCTTAACACCAAAGTGACGTCTAGCTTCTGTGAAAAGTTCTCCCCTCCGTTTTTTATGGAATGCCGATATTGAGACACTAGAGCATTTTAAGGCAGTATTGGAATTGAAATAACAGACCTTTAAAGCAGTTAAAGAATCAAATGGAACCGATTTTGGTCTGCGCTTATCCTTTTTGATACCCAAAGGATGGCAAACATCAATGTGAGAGATATCAAAACCGCTAAAATTGTATTTTATAAAAAAGTCATGAATTGCTACTTCAGCCTTCTCGTTACTATCTTTAGGTATGCCATGAAATAAAATAACCTTTCTAACTGAGAGTACTTCATGCCTATCAAAACCAGCGGAAAGTAAGTGCAACTAATACTGAAGCATAAAAAGTGTCTTCCACACCAGACCCTTAAAAGATGTATAATCATGAGCCAAGACAGAAATATCATTAAAAGTGCTATTAGGTTATTGTTTTCTGGCTGTAAGTGATTGTGACAGTGTTTTATCAAAGTTATTCATTCTGGATTCAAACATTGTGACAATGTCCTCCATGTTTTTTTTACTTGTCTGTATAGATTCATTTTTTAATAAAGATGTAGTTCAGAGTGTGATTATGGCAGATAGTGTACAAAATCTTATTACTTAATAATATTGCTTAAAAAGACTTTAAAAATATTTAATTTTAAATAAAAAACTAGTAGCATCAAAAAATTAAGTAGTTTTACTTACTACATCTACGAATCTTAATCAAATAAACATTTTTTTTACGGTTAGGTATTCTTTTTGGTTTAATGTAGTATTTTTAGTGGAGGTAGAACCCGTAAAAATTGTAACACTTTGATCAGTGTTTAATTACTGAATTAACTAAGTAAGTAAGTAGGCATGTATGTGATCCTCGAACCATATTAGTGCATACTGTCAAGTTTTCAATAGGAGCAGGATAAGTTTAGATAGATAGATAACTTATCTTGAAATACTATCTGTATTTCAAGATAAGTTTGCGAAACTGCTTTAAAGTCGTATTTTGGGTATGTATACGTCCAACGGTTACTCCACTAGTGTCTTGTTTTTATTTTTTTCATTAATTATTATCAGCATTTGAGTAATCTCCATACTAATTATTTTAAGTACAAAAAAATAAAATGCATGTTATGGCAAACACAACATCACGTCTTGAAGTATTGTAACATTTGGAATTATGTAGCCGGTTACTAGAGTACAGTGGATCGATTGCAAGACTAAGATCTCATTGAGTACAGCAGAAGAGAGTAGAGTACCAATAAAAATGAGATAGTAAATTACAACAATTAGGTACAGTAATGCTTACTATGAAGAAGTTCAGGCAATTATATAACAAACAGTCAGTAGTGAATTAAAACAAATTCTTGAAGAGTCGAGTTGGCGCCAAAATATAAAATCGTCCTATCTGTACTAATATTAATAAATATAAATATTTAGAGTTAAAATGATTTACAATCACTAATAACACTATGATAAAGGTATTTATATTATCACTAGGTTTTGCCCGTGACTCTTTATGGCTATAATCATAAGCCACATAAATATAATTTTTACAGTCTACCTGGATGCAGTCACGAGCAACAGCTATCCCTAATAAAGTACTTTACTTGAGTAAGTAAGTGTACAAACCTATTGGCCTACATAAAAAGGTTTTTTTTACCTATATAGCGCGGGCGAAGCCGCTGAGAATATCTAGTGCCATATCGGGAGTATAAAAATTTAGTTTAATTTGTCGAACAAATTGGAAGTTTGATTAATATCCAGAAATCTAAAAAAACGTAGTAAAGTGCATTCGTGTTGCTAAGATAAACAAAACAATCAATCAAATCAAACTGCAAGGACGTATTAATAAAATTATTGCCGAAAAAAGTGTGGGGCGCTTCGTACTATTACTTTTGCGGCATTCTGAAAAGTTATTGTAGTGATTGAATATTTTCAAAAATGATTTTTTAAACACAATTTATTCTATTTTTAGAAATGAATGTAATTACTAATTTCGAATTAATAGACTCTTCATGTTTTACGGACTTTATTTTATTCTCACTCAAAGTATGTGTAAAAATTATTAACTCTGGTGATTTTAACGGGGATAATAAATGAATCTTACCTAGTTATTGTACTGTTAATTGTCTTTTACAATTTTTAATGTTCCTATAGGATCTGACCACCTAAATTAAGTGACAATCGAGTTAAAAAATGAAACAAGATATATGGCACACAGCGCCCACTCTTTTTTCAGCAATAATTTTATTATGTCTTGCCCATCATTCTCATATTACGAATTATTTTGTTGCTTTTTAGTTCGATAAATTTTTAAAGTGTGTTTTTTAGTTTTTTTTTAATACAAATTGGAATAAGCTTTACATACTTATACAAGTTTATAAGTATTATGAAACATCCATTTATCAATTCATGTTTCTATTCTTGTTTATTGTATGAATAAACTTATAATTATATATTAAATTAAACTTATAAGATATAATTATATATTAAATTAAACTTATAATATATAAATAAACATGCTCGGGATAAAGCGACGCGAGATATCGCAAAATATCTTTGCGTCAGACAGAAATCTCAAGGCACCCTGCTTTGTTGTTATGCATTTGTAAAGGAGAGAAGGAAAAGCTACTTTCACGAGCTGCTGAGCAGTCAGCATCCGTGCAGGCTTCCTTGCGACCCACAAACTAACCTCTGAATTACCTCAATAACCTTTTAAGAAACTCATGATTGCCTTCGACGCATTAAGAACGGGAAAACAATGGGACCTTATGATATTCCTATAGAAACGTGAAAATCTTTTGACTTTATCGGTGTGCTCGTGCTTACAGCCTTTTATAACCATATCTTTAACACTGAAAAGATGCCTAACCAGTGGCGGCATAGTTTTATTAACAAGGGAAATATACTGCAAGATGAGACTTTGCGGCACCAGCAAGAATGTGACCACAGTACTCCCCACACTATCGGATCTGTACTTTGTATAGTACAAGTAGCTGTCCCGGTGTAAAGTACTGTCGAACGACAAGTTTTCCTGCTGCTGCTCGTGCTCTGCACTCAATGTACCGACCAAGTTGGGGTTCTTGGAGATCGCCAAGCTTAACAACTGAAGTCGGTCACTGTATTTTGAGGATACATTCTGGAAAATAGGAACCAAGGTGAAAGGACTCCTTTTAGCGGTAAACAGACACGTCCACGTTTTGGTGGCGTTTTAATTTAAAAGATTTTCATTGCCTCATGCCCAGACTGCCTGAAGTAATTCAAACAAACAAACAAACAAAAAAATCATTTAAACGTTGCAAAATGGCTTCTCTTTCTGACTGTACTTCATCTACTAGTTCGAAAACATTTGCATACCCATAGATACCGGGCCCGTCGACAACTACTTGGAGAGATAAAACTGGAGCTGGACCCTAAGTTAAATGCCTTAATAAGTCTGTCCCAGGAGGGAGATCCCCCGGACATAGAAGGAAGCGCTGGTTGGATGTCGTGAAGCAGGACATGAGAGTCAATGGTCTTACCACAGAGCATGTCAAAGACCGTGCAAAGTGGGGTAGATGGATCAGGAAGGCAGACCTTGATATACGTGGGGAAGAATGCCAGGAAGAAAAAGAAGAATAAGACTCCTTATTATGAAAAGTTGTTTTAGTATTACTTAATGTTAATTGTTGTTAATTTTTTATTAAAAGATACTTTTAATTATGAAATGTTATTTACTTGTATTTACTTATACTTTTAATATTGTACGGTTGCATTTGATTATTGTACCTCTTTCTGGTAAGATAAGTCTTAAATAGAATATAGGTTCAATCAAACTTCAGAAGAAACTCAACTAACTAACTAACTGATACAGTAATAGCCCCTAGGATTTTGGTTCGTACACAAAATATAATACAACGTGTCCAAAACGCCTGCGCGCGTTACTGTTTTGATATTCCTCCCCGCACGCATGTTACGCCCTACCTCAACAATGCTGGGATGATGAAAATGGAATATCGTAGGCAACTGCATCTAGTACCTAATTATTTATTTTCTAAAGTGAGTTGGTCGAGTGATTGCAACAGGTCAACATAGGTCATATTCAACAAGGGCCTCATCTTACTTGATGTTGATACCGAGTCATCATTCCGCTGCGTTCCGTGCATGTTTTAAATACGCTGCCGCTAAAGTCTGGAACGATATTCCACCGCCACTGAAGAACCTAAAATCAATTAATAATTTTAAAGAGAAGTATAAGCAAATTCTTCTCACAAAGCAGAAACAAAATGCGTAAACAGCATTTGTACCAACTTCTTTTATTTTATTATACATCCTTTGTTATGTAGACAATAAGCAGAATAAACTAGTTTACGCATTTATTTATTTGTTTAGTGTGAATAATTCATTAATATTAATATATTAGCATAATTTTATTTGAAAATATTACTGAATTTTTTAAAATGTAAAATTATTAAAATTTGTGGGTATTATTAGATAAAAAAATTACAATGCTGTTGGATCTCAACGAACGGTCATTATGCACCTTTCAGTTTTCATTTTCAATAAAAAAATAAGAATTGATACTAATTACTTAAACTGATTTATAATCTAATGACTTTTAGTTTAGTCCACACCACAAAATCACTTTCAGTTTACCAATTTGTTTTGGTTTTTATGAGGCAATAACAACAAAGATTTCACTAGTTGTTTTACATACACACGACACATAAATTGTTCGTTCATATAATGAAACTAAACAATTGATTAATATCGTTCACGATCACAAGCGATAACAGAATTCAAGACGTTGTGTAAAGACTAAAATCTTTTATACGGTTAGCTTCAGACGTGTTTGGACGCTAATATGCAATGAAATCATTTTCGTTCTTTACATATTAATAACTGAGTTAAGAATCTCATTAAAGAATGCTTAAAATTATATATATTAAAAAAAACTTACAATTGATTTAGACTAGACTTTTAAAAATGTTTATTAAAAGTTTATTAATAGTTTTACAAACATGTATTGACTTTAAATGCGGCCATCTGTTAGTACAGACTTATTCTTAATATGTTATATACCAAATACATTATATACCAAATACCAATTATATACAAAAACATAACTTATATACTTATATACATAACTTATATTTCCAATATAAATTTACGTTTTCGCCAAGACTACGCGACGACATATTATGTTATATATTATTATAGACTATTCTTACACTTTGTCAACTGACTTTTCAATTGTTGCTGATATACTCTCTTACGCGGTCACTGAAAGTCAGCGTTGGATCTCGGTGGACGCTAAGCGGCCTTTGGTTTCAACATAGGCTGAGTGATCTACCTCTTTGTGTCGGTACACTGCTGTGTATGTTTTTTTTATATTGTTTTATTATTATTATTATTATTATTATTATTTTGTTTTTTGTTTTGTTTCTTTTTTTTACCATGTACCTAAGCAGTGTCTGGCGTAAATAAGTAATAATAAATAAGTTTTTGAATTTGAATTTGAATTTGATTTTCGAAGTGGTCGTTAGACGAAAGAAGTTTGGGAACCTCTGTCGTAAACTGTAAAAATAATATTTTCATGGCTAGGAACATAAGAAATATAACTATTATTTTTACAGTTTTATAACAGCTAGTTATTTAGTAAACGCAGTGGAGTAGCGAGCTTAACTCGCGCCTGGGGCCCAATACAGTTTTAGCGCCCCCCAATTTGAAAACAATACTATATATAAAAATAGGATAAAAATAGGAACAATATTTAACCGCCCCGTTGGTCGAGTGGTTAGCGCAGACGCCTAACGTGTCACGACGCAATGGGGCTCGGGTTCGATTCCCGGCGGAGACAGGCATTTATGTGATGAGCATAGATGTCTGTTTCTGGGTTTGGTCGTTTATTAAATATATTCTCAGTATTTATATGTGTATTTCTATGTATTTGTATCGTTGTCTAACACCCTTAACACAAGCAAATAATTTGCTTACTTAGGGGTTAGATCAATGTGTGTAATTTGTCCTGATATTATTATTATTATTATTAATATTATATGTAAAAATAGGATAGCCAAACTAGGCGTTTTTGCCTTTTCCTAGAAACAACAAAACGCTGTATTTTTTGTGTGCCCGAGATACTACTACTATTGCTACTGCAATAGGTATATTAAAACATAGACGATCTTTTAGTGGTTCTTTCCTGAATAATAGGGTTATTACTTAGATTTCGTTGTCTGTTTGTCTGTTTCAAGGTTATATCTCATGAACCGTGAAAGCTAGATAGTTGAAATTTACACCGGTGATGTATATTTGTTGCTGCTATAGGAAATTTGAAATTAAAAAAAAAAGGACAATTTAAAAGTTTTAGGAACTTATGAACAATGTAATAAAAAAATAAGTTAGAATTTTGAAAATGGAATACTTGTTATTGTTTTTAAGGTTTGCGGACAAATTGAAAATTGTATGCATGAATATAACGCCAGAAAATTTTCGAACAATGATATTTTATGATTTTCGATAACATTTAAAGCAACATGAAAGTTATGATAGACGTCGATTGTCACGATTCACGATGAAGCCCTATCTTGTGCCATTGTTTACAATTGGTTTAATGATTTTAAATGTAGTCATGCTAATCCCACCAATGATTTGTGCGAGGGGCAGCCTTCTACGGCGACGACGACGATAACATCAGCCCTATCTTGTGCCATTGTTTACAATTGGTTTAATGATTTTAAATGTAGTCATGCTAATCCCACCAATGATTTGTGCGAGGGGCAGCCTTCTACGGCGACGACGACGATAACAGCTATGCCTGGACTGTGGTAAGAATAATTATTTTAAGATGTTGTTTTATAGACGAGTGTGACATTAAGGAGTATATATATATATATATATATATATATATATATATATACTCCTTAATGTCACACTCGTCTATAGGTTCGAATATATATATACGTTAAATTGTTTTAAGCTTTCACGGTTTGTATTCATATTTTTATTTTGTAAACTGGACTTAATCGCGTACTATTTTATAGAGTCGAGGTAAATACTTCGATTAAAATAGTATGCGATTAAGTTCCGTTTTCAGAACACGTACTTTATCTAGAAAAACTTTCTGTATTATTAAGACATCTACAAAAATGATTTTAATATTGGTTTTTAACATTTTGCCCTATTTTAATATATTTATAGAAAAATCAACTTTATCCACATAATATGTTTCGAATGATTTTTATTTACTATAGCTAGGATGCTGCAATCTCTGTAGGCGTTACCAATAAACTTATATATTAAAATGTTACGCTTTCGGATGACATGGTTTTTCACGCTCTGTTTTCATAAACACACCGTGGAGATACAATATAGTGTAGTATAGAATAGCAATATAACGTTGTTCGAAATTTTTAACTCTTTTAATTTAGTTTGTATAAAGGAGACTATTTTAAATCTTTGTTTTATTGGATATTTATTTTTATTAATAAACAAAGTTTTTTTATAAAGTTTTATTAATAAACATAATCTAGTTGTACCTAAATATTTTAAATCATAAACTTGTTGTACCTACTTATGTGTGTACAGTAATACTAGTTGTTGCCCACGACTCCGTCCACATGTTTATTGACAAACAATGTTTTTATCTTTCAAAAATATTTAAATTACCCGCAATTTTTTTTTATAAGAAATACTTTATGTTACTTCTAATATGTCTAAAATATTTGTACAAAGTTTGATAATGATCGGTTGAGTAGTTTTCGCGTGAAAGCGTTACAAACAAACTTACATTCACATTTATAATATTAGTAGGATATTATTTTAAGAAATTATTGGTTGTTTTTTCATGTAATTTCAGACCCTTACGAATGTGAGTACGTCATTATTTGAAGTAAGAAGCTTATAATATATTAATCCGCAACTTTAGGAAATAGGTCCTTTAATTATAATATATATATATATATATATATATATATATCAGTGTTCTAAGTGGTCTAAGTCAAGTGCACAAAATCCTCAATGAACATTTAGCGGTAAAGAAGTTTTATGCCCGGTGGATACTTCATAATTTGACCGAAGCCCGAAAATCACATTGTGTTTTAGAATCCTGATTAAAGACACCAACTTTTGATGGTACTTGCCAAGGTGTTCGAGTATTTTTTTTTAAGCCGGCCCTCTCAAAGTCGACAAACGTCGAACATTTTAAGTTTATAGTTCCTCCGAATTTCATATTTCTAAGAAACTGGTTACTGTATGACCTAAATTATAGGTTTTTTTTAAAGGCCTTCTTGGCATTTTCTGGTATATATTTACTTTAAATATGAATTATGAAATAAAAAGAAACAATGAGTATTAGGGGGCTCTCATACAACAAATTCGATTTTTTGCTTGCTTTTAATAACGGCAACAGGTAGGCGCTTGAAATATTCATAGAATATTTAGTTACATATATACTTTAAAAATAAATAATTAAATAAAAATATAGTAAATATTATTATTATTACAATGGCACTATAAATAACACACAATATTAACACACATTATTTTAACACACATTATTAAATGTGTTATTATAACAATATAAATATCCTTTTGGCGCCCCTTTGTGAGTAGCAAATATAATGCAAGAATTTCTCATATTAAAAATAAACAAAAACTTTAAAGCCACGAATCACAAGGCTTTAATACGTCACTAGGATAGTAGGTACTCGCCTACAACATTTAAAAAAAAACTTTAATATATATTTTTTATAATGCAATCTTGTTATTTAAGTACTTAAAAATAAAATTTAAGCACTTAAAGCACTAAAAAATAATGTTATTAACGATTATAGGTCATTTTATTAACTAATAAGTTTAGAAAATAGAAAATGTACTTTTTTAGAGTAGAAAAAAATATTGCATAAACATTGACTTCCTACTCAAATATCAAAAATATTTTCTGTAAAATCGAAACTGACATTGACCTAGGAGTGCAGTAAAACAAGATAAAGCGCTATCACTAGTCGTCAATTTACCTTTCATCGGAGAGGTGGTCACGAGACGAGCTCCCGCTCGAATCCCGCGCGAAAACTTTAACAACTGAATTGATGCAAATTATATGATATATGAAAAGATAAAATATATACTACTAATTAAAAACTCCATTTTTTGTGTTTACTGTGTATTAAAAAGTATATTTAAATCAAAGACTTTTACATATTTCTCTTGGTGACTGACCACGTTTTTCTTCTGAGGTAAGTAATAATTTAATATTCTCTAATTCAAAACCGTTACTTAAATAAATATATATGTGCTTTAAATATAAACATTAAAAAATATATCGTCAAGTGTTTGTTTGATTCAGTAGGAAGTCAATGTTTATGCAATATTTTTTTTTTACTCTAAAAAAGTATATTTTCTATTTTACCTATAATCGTTAATAACTTTATTTTTTAAGTGTTTTATGTGCTTAAATTGTATTTTTTAATTCCTTAAATAACAAGATTGACTTATAAAAAATATATATTTCAGGTTTTTTAAAATTGTTGTAGCCGAGTATTATCCTAGTGACGTATTAAAACCTTGTGATTCGTGGTTTTAAGGTTTATTGTTTATTTTTAACCCCCGACTAAAAAGAGGGGTGTTATAAGTTTGACCTGTTGATCTGTGTATCTGTGTATCTGTGTATCTGTCTGTGGCAAATTTGCGGCCAAACGCGTGGACGGATTTGAATGCGGTTTTTTTGAACCGAAAGCTATTCTCGTCGAGATGGTTCTTATTCATGTTTGGTCGAAATAGAAATAGTCGTCTCCAAGATATTGACGTTTTATTCGGGCGGGGGAGGGGTTCTTATGCAAAAATTAGCTGTTTTCAGCGGCTTCGCCCGCGCTATATAGAAAAAAGCCTTGTTATGAAGGCCAAAAGGTTTTTACAGTTTACTTACTCAGGTAAAGTACTTTATTTGGGATAGCTGTTGCTCATGTCTGCGTCCACGTAGACTGTAAGAATATATTTATATGGCTTATGATCTTAGTCATAAAGAATCACGGGCAACAGCTAGTGATAATTCCTTCATCATAGTGTTATTAGTGATTGCAAATCATTTTAACTTTAAATGTTTATATTTATTAATATTCGTATATATGAAATTTACCTATCTACCTACCCATATGAAAAAGTCTTGAATCATGTTATGTAATACATTTATAATTTATTACATTGTCGAAACTTTCACGCCGATCCTTACTTTATTAAATATAAAATATATTTATTTCTCGTATTAATAATATAACCTTTGTACATCAGAGGGATAATATAGGATTCTAAAGGTCCTGTAGTTTCTGAGCCTATTCAATTCAAACAAATAAACAAATCTTTTCTCTTTATAATATTAGGATAGATTAATAGAAATACTTAAACAATTGAATATTTTGTGTGTCTGTAGGTTCATTTAGTACAATTCAGAAAATAGTGGTAACATAACTTTAAAAAGCAGAAATAAAAATTAAATTAAAAATTTAAAAAACCCCCGAAACAAAAAGACCTCTAAAAAGAACAAAATTAATACTATTATGTACTTATTGAAGTCGTTGCGTGGGGGACCGCTTAATAAAGGAAGAAATTAAAATGCAAGTAAGTTACCAAGGCAAATAGAGAAATTACGATATCGAATCGTATAGTCTAAGTCCTCAATGATTAACTTCATTAAATGGACACCATCGTCAACGTACGTACAACGGTCCCCCGATGCAACGGCTTTAATAATTACATAATAACATTATTTTTGTTCTCTTTATTGGTCTTTTTGTACAGGGGGTCTTTTAATTTCTTATTTATTAATATGAGAAATTCTTGCATTATATTTGCTACTCACAAAGGGGCGCCAAAAGTAAAGGGGCGACATTGTAATAATAATATATTTAGTTTATTTTTATTTAATTATTTATTTTTAAAGTATATATGTAACTAAATATTCTATGAATATTTCAAGCGCCTATCTGTTGCCGTTATTAAATGCAAGCAAAAAATCGATTTTTTTGTATGGGACCCCCTAATACTCATTGTTTCTTTTTATTTCATCAACCATATTGAAAGTGAATATACAGAAAGTACCAATTAGGCAAGTGGACTTAAGTATGTCAACAGATATTCCCCAAACTTTTATAACTACAACTATTAACTAGACTAGATCTTTGGGAAATATCTGTATCTGTTCGTAATTTAAATTGTTGCGCAGGACTTACGAATAATATTTAATAACTGTTTGTATATATTTAGATATATACCACATATTTCCTGATTGATATGAAATGAAGATGAAGATAAGTAAAATAACTAAGTTCCATAAAATCGGTAAATTCTTTAAGGTATACGTTTTTAAATTAAGCACCCAAATTAAGTCTTAAGTTTATCATTAAATAAATTTATATTAAATAATAAAAAAAAATATAAAAAAAATCCTATACAGGAATACATTAATGAATGGCCTGGGAATGAACTGCACTGTATTGCATATTAATCTAACTACTAGTTAAGTAATACTAAAAACTAGTTATCTCTGGAATTAGTTTCTCGTTGTGGATCAATTTTGTTTTATCAACCGGCAGCATCACACCGATCGATTAGGACACTCATAGTTTTAACATTAAGTTGAAAAGTGCCTTTACAGAAGGGCTTATTTCGATAAATCTGGTATCGAAATATATATATTTATATTGACCTTATTTACATTATCATATAATTGTGATACATATTCCACTTCTACCTCTGGTTATTGACGGTTCCAGATTAAAAAAAAACAATTTTATTATATTTTGCCCATTATTCTCACGAATTACGAATTATTTTTTGCTTTTTAGTTCGATTCATTTTTAAAGCGTGTTTTTATAGTTTTTTTTAACTATATTTATTTTATGCTTTTTATACTTCTGTATCAAATTCGACATATTTCTCATATATTTTTTGAGTAATATAATAGAATGAAATAAAATTTCATATGAAAAATATATTATATATTTATATAAATAAAGAATGAAAAATAAACCGATACGGGCAGGGATTCGAACCCGCGACTACTGATGATGAAAAATGAAAAATAATAAACGGGTTCGAATCCCTGCCCGTATCGGTTTATTTTTCATTCGTTATTTATATAAATTTAAATAAGCTTAACATGGCACATTCGCTCGAATCGCTACAGCAAGATTCAAGAAAGGGAATAATCGTAGAAGAGCCCTGAATAGTAATGGTGTTATGGGATTATCGTAGAAGAGCCCACATATTGCAAGGGATTATCGTAGAAGAGCCCTATTAACGTTACGGGAGGATCGTAGAAGAGCCCTAACAAAGCTACTCGTGACTGGGTCGAATATAGCGACCCCAGCGTAACGCCGCTCCGGTCTTTTCAGACCGCAGACCCCGACCGCGATACTAATTACGAAGCGTGTTAAAAATTTGACTGTTAGGTTGCTGTTTGTATATATTCAATATTGTATCATCGCACAAAAAGGAGACTCCGAGAATACGATATGCTGCTTCATGTGTTCTATCTCATTCTTTCGCATGTGAAGCACGTTACGGATATATTATATGATATGTGTCTCTTTTTACTTGAAATTCGCTTACCGAGGAATTGATTAAATTATTGCATTGTCATCGGTCTTTCATAGGTGTGCAAAGTTTCAAATTAATCCGATCCTGGAATCTCGCGAAATTCAAGCTCAAAGATTCCTTTACAAAGCGTGTTAATAAGTTCCTTCTACGTAGAAATAAAACTATAGAAGATATTTAATTCGACGGATATATACGAAGAAATTCTAACCTATTGTATTCTGAACAAGACACGATGTGTTATTGACTGGGATTTTTTAATTAAATAATAGTCACAATAGATAAAATATGTCCTACTGCGTCTTATGCGTTGAGATTGAGCTTGCGTTGCGAGGTAATTAGGTTCCCATACAAAAAATTCGATTTTTTGCGTGCATTTAATAACGTTAACAGATAGGCGCTTGAAATATTCATAGAATATTTAGTTACATATATACTTTTTAAAATGAGACTCGTCTGTATTAATTAGTGTGTTACGAATATTTTCAAAATCTGTAAATCTTGTAACCGCATGATTGTTGGAGATATAAAAATTATCAAGTTGTGATCCGTGACTGTTGTATTGAGAACCGCAACAAGAACCTTATACCCATTTCTTTCTGACTTTAATATAATATGGTCCAAACAACTATCCTCTCGTGTAGGCATGGTATGACCTGGCATCAAGCCAGGAGAATGTAACATATTGAGATAGTTGAGTCTATTGTTACGCTCGTAAGAATACTCATAAATGAAGTAATCAAGTCAATGTTAATGTCACCCAAAATAAAGATATTCCTATGATGCTTATGAACCTCTAATTGTGTGTTTAAGCTATCAACGAATCTAGAAGCATTTGTTTGCGAAGGTGAGCGGTAAATACCAAAAATACAAAAGCTAGGGGTCATTATTAAGACTCCCGTAGCTTCACTAAGATGAAGTTCGCTAATTTTTGCCTCACATGATTTGTTACGGAATTAATTTGTTCGTTAATTTTTGTTACGGAATTCTTCATTTTGTGCAATCAGTAAAGAGATTGACTTCTCAATGTTTAATATCAGATAATTATCAAATTGTACAATTATTATACAAAGGTTTTATTAAAAGTGCCACCACTACCTCTATAATCTATGCTTACTAGATTAAGTCACAAATAGTCACAAAAAACATGAAAAACAAATGCTGGCAACACTGTGGTGATTCACATAAACTATTAATTTGACAGAATACTTCTTAGATCAAATATTTCACTTCATTAAACATAAACAAGTATTACTTGTTTATGTTTAATGAAGTGAAATGAAAGATGGGAAATTATGTTTGCTGAAATGAAAATAAATCTTTCAATACTATTAAATTGATCAGATTACAAAAACTGTTCCAATGATATTTGCATTTTGACATATTATAATTTTCATAGCCAACATTCAGAAATTTTTGAAAAAAAAAGACAAACAATAAACAATAAAATGAATGAAAATAAGAAAAATAATAACAAAAATTTTAATGACTAAAGTGAATTTTTTTAGCATCACCAATAATTTTTTGAAAGTCTGGTGAAAATTTTGTGGTTGAAATTTTTAGCACTGCTTTTAAATGTTCATCACTAATATAGGATCTGATCGACTTTTTATTAAAATTCATTAATGAAAATGTTTGCTCACAAATGTACGTTGATCGAAAAATAAAATAATAAACTTTTTAAATAAGAAAATTTATCAAAGGCCAAAGATTTATAAAAGGAGCGCATTTCTTCACTTCTATATTTTAAATTATTATTGCAATATAAATCTATGATTTCAGTTGAAATTCACTTGGTATTTTTCAATGTCTACAGAAAATGGTTTATGCGCAATCGACAACAGATTTTATATTTTACCTCTCCTCTACTTTACCTTACCTCTTTTAATTATTCTAAATACTCTTCGCTTAATTTAGTAATGATATCTAAATATTGAGTCGATTTATTTGTGGATATATTCAATGTTTTTACCATTGGGAAATGATCTAATCGTTCTTGTGATAGTTGTTTCTTAAATAAATTAAGTTTTAACTGAAATGCCTTTACTTTCGTAAATAAGTTGTATCCATATTTATTATTTCCCTGCAACGCTTCGTTGAGGACATTTAAATGTGTAATTATATCAAGTGCAAAAGCAAAAGCACAAAATAAATTATGGTCTTTAAGTTCTGGAAAATCGGATGTGTTTTTCATCTCTAAAAAAACATTTATTTTATTTTTCAATTCCCATATCAGACGCAGAACCTTTCCCAAGCTTAGCCAACGAATCTGTATACACGGAATCGAGGTCCTGGAGAAAGCTAGTAAAATGTCTATGATTCAAACCCCTTGAAAGAATAAAATTAACTAACTTAACAATACGGGATGTAACATGTTTAATCTGTAACACGTTTTTACATAAAGCCTGCTGATGTAAAATACAGTGAATTGTAATTAGTTCTATATCACTTTCCTTACTAACTTTGTCCTTAATTTTAATCAGAAATCCCGAATGTTTGCCGATTAAACTTGGTGCTACATAAACAGTCACACTCACGAGTTTATTCAATGGTAATTTATATTTGATTAAGAAGTTCTCTACTTGTTCAAAAATATCATTTCCAATTATTTGATCCTTCATAGATTCCATTGATAAAAGTTCTTCGATTAAGTCAATCAGGGGTAGATGCTCTTATAAAAATTAATAATTGAGCTGTATCCTAAGATCTGTATTCTCATCGAGAGTTATTGAAAACCATATTGTCGTTTGTAGTTTTGCCAATAGTTGCATATTCGGATCATCACCAATACATTCAATTCTACGTGTTATTGTCCGTCGAGATAAACTTACATTCTTACTTAAACGTAATTTATTTTTTATACTCGGACTTACAATATCAGCAGCTGCAATCCTGCATTCCTTAATATATTCACCATCAGAAAATGGTTTATTTTTCTTTGCAATGATATGGGCAATCACATAACTCGCTTTTGTAGCATCTTCTTCTTCCTTAGTGGATGACTAAAAATGTATTTTGCGTAAATGTATTTTGTTGCAAGAATAAATTCTAAACAATATTATCTGCTGCTTTCGATCGACCTTCTCAATTTAATTCTGAGTTATATTCTTTATGTTTGGAATTGAAATGCCTTTTAATATTATATTCTTTTATCATAGCAACACTATCGTGGCAGATAAGACAAATTGATTTATTGCTAACTTTAGTAAAAAAGCATTTTGTTTTCCATTCTTTGTTGAAAACAAGGATTCCACATCGACTTTTCTTCTCTTATTCATTTTGGATATTTTAATTGTTTTTGTTGTTGTTGATTATCTGTGGATGTTTTATTTATTGTATATTTATACGTTGTCAGTTGTCGTTGACGGCAACGTTCTCCGAAACGTCAAGAAAATTTGCTCTCGGCAACGTTGCCGAGTATCACTGAAAACGACAACATCGGTCGCAACGGATTCACATCAAATATGGTGGGGATATTTATGACAATTGAAAATGTTCCATATTGTTTGCATGCATAAAATTGTGCGATTATTATACATACTATATTTATTCAATTATCAAAATTATATTTTCGAGTAAGAGATGCTGAAAAGAACGTTTGTCCGGGAGAAAGTTTTGGCTCCCACCAGCCCTGATAATGTGTATACTGTATAAGTATTGTTTGATATTTTATCTAAAAAAATGTATGCATCAATTTATGTTAGACAAAAAGTAATATTTGTGTTTTTAATAAAAATATATACAATGCTTCACGGGCCAGACAAAATTCTACAGCGGGCCGCCATTTGCCCCGGCCTGCTTTATAAAGATTTTTTAAGCCCACTCAAATGTCTATTATAGTTACAGTCATATCGATCATTTCTTGTTACGATGTTTACGGAAGATCCATACATATAATCAAATTGTCACCGATCCATTCCTGTACATGGAATTAAAAAAAAAATCATAGGGGCTTTGTAAGAGCAAGAGAACCCAAAACAATAGTTTTAGTTTGTCTGTTTGTCTGTATGTCTGTATGTCTGTATGTTTGTGCACGCTAATCTCAGAAACAGCTTAACCAAATTGAATGCTGTTTTCAGAATATGTTATCATAGTCTTCACTTAACATTTAGTGTTTATTTCATCTATAAATCGGTTAAGAAATAATAAAGTTATGACAATTTATGTCAATGACGGCACCATGAAAATCTTATTATATACATGAAATAAATCTGTAGAAGAGGAGTTTTTGTGCATTAAAAATAAAAAAAAAACTATACCAAGATGTGAAGTGATAACTAAAAGCACTAGCATTTTTAAAATCTTTGTCTGTTTATCTGTTTGTCTTTTATGTTGTGCACACAACACGATAACAAAAATATTTTCAAAAATTCATACAGGGAGAACATTATATAAGCAAGAGAACTCAAAACAATGTTTTTTCATATTTTCTGTTCGTCTGTATGTCTGTATGTTTGTGCACGCTAATCTCAGAAACGGGTTAATCGATTTTGATGCAGTTTTCGGGAATATATTGTCATGGGATTAATTTTACTTTTTGTTTTTTTTTTTAACAATCGGTTAACAAATAAAGAAGTTAATAATCTTTTATTTTCGTACCATTTTGAAGGTTTATAGTTTTTACATACAAAGGGTTCGTTTTATCAAAATTGAAATCTACGCGTACGAAGTCGCAGGCACAGCTAGTCGTAAATAAAATTAAAACAAAGTAAGTTTTCTCTACTAAATTTGAAATATTCTCTCTCGGTCACATTCTTTCTTTTTTACGTAAAATAAATAACACTTAGCGATACTAGTTATAATGATATAACAAGCATTTTTTGGTAAATTCCTGATTTAAAGTGCAAATGCTGTTTGAAGTTCAAGCCAAAACGAATAACTTTACAGGCTAAAATCTTATCAAAAGGAATATCTAAAAATGCTTTTACTGAGAAGCATGCACGCGTATCAAGTGTCATATTAACATAGAACTGAGAACTTAATACAATTATGTAGGAACCGTAAAAGACTAAATGCAGAATGGATGGATTTACTCCATGAAACTTTAATAAAATAATTGACTAAAGGACATGTACTGTTCGTCACTACAATACTTGCATCTGTAAATTCTTATTCCTTGTGTACCTTGTTTATATTTTTATATACGACTTTTCATAATTAATTATTAGATTGTGTTTTAGTAAGTGTGTTTGTGAAGTAGCACTAAACGGTGTGATATTTTTACTAATATATACTACATCATTTTTAAACTGTTTTATTATATTTGTATTATAGAAAATAATAAAATTTACATTTATATATTTCGTAGGCTAATTACTCTTAATACTTCTTTTTAAAATAAATATTGTAATTTCGTCCACTTTACAATCAATCAATAATAAAAGCTATTAGTAGGAGACTAATACTACTAAGAATTACCAACACTAACAATCACTTTAATACTTCACGTTTCACTAACAACCTTTTTACAGCTAACAAAAAATGTAATAGTTACCTGAAATAAAGTTCTATCATATTATATATATATATATATTTATATATATACATATATATATATATATATATATATATATATATATATATATATCTTTATATATATATTTCTTGTGTGCGTGTCTATGTCACTGAACTCCTCCTAAACGACTGGACCGATTTTTATGATATTCTTTGTGTGTGTTCAAGGGGACTTGCTTAGATTCACAATTTGGTCCCCTGGAAAATGGTTTTTGATTAATTTTTAATGTGTAAGTAGGTGGTGATTTAAAAAAAAAAATATAGGAACTAATTCATTTATTCAAACAAAAAATCTTTATTTACATATTCATACGGTATCGATTGGTTGAATTATGATAAATGTACATGTAATCACGTTAGACATTGTGATGACTTTTTAATATGTATATTTTTTTTAACTTTGAGTTTTAAATTAAAGACGCGTGTACAAGACAACGTCTGTCGGGTCC
Source organism: Napeogenes sylphis (assembly GCA_959347405.1). Lineage (NCBI taxonomy): Eukaryota > Metazoa > Arthropoda > Insecta > Lepidoptera > Nymphalidae > Napeogenes > Napeogenes sylphis. The sequence continues at coordinate 23,493,469 of OY365782.1, forward strand.
GCTAGTATATATATATATATATTATAGCGTTTAGAATATATATTATAGAATATATATTCTAAACGTTAAATACTCATTCAGAGCATTTTTTAAATTATTTACTCTTCCTGTTTGCTAATAACGTTCAGAGTATAATATTACTTAAAGCATTCTGGAAACTTGACAAGAGCTGAAAAGTTGTTTTATGAAGAAAGATTTTTTTTATTATTAGTACCGTTGACAACTCTAAAACGACGATTAGTTTATACTACAGGATGTCCATTTTATTAAAATGCTATTAAGGGCAGTTTTGATTTACATGAAATGTACTACATATATAATGTATGTAATTGCAAACAATGCAGGTATCAACACCGCTACGGAATCATCGTACCAATCGTTGCTTGATTGGGACTCTTAGACAAAGGCCATCTCGTCTACATGACCTCAATGGCAGTTGTCGGCAGGATTCCAGACGATGCCACATAACGTGCCCACACTCCTTTATTATCTACAGGAGAGCTTACTCTCTGTAGATAATAAAGGAGTCAGCTTACTGGCTGGTCTAAAAATCATATAATAAAATCATAAAATTATTAACTAGGCTGACAGCCATTTCGACTGATTGTCAAGCGAGTAAGGTCTGTTGAGATGACAAATTAAACTGTTTCATAAAAAAAAATAAGAGTCTCAATCCCGAATTGAGCCTGCTCGACTAATGTAAGCAAAAAGCCCGCTCCAGTTTAACTCAATGCAAACCATTGAAAATTATTTTTAGTTGAATTTTCATCAAAAATGTTTTTTTGCTTATAAACACTTACCTTAACCACTGCAATCGATTAAAAAAAAGAAATTTGTTCTATAATTATAGAAGAGTTCGATGACATAAAATGTATTGACCTAACAACACAGAGCTTCGACCGTCGCTTCGATTCTCCGATATTAATTTCAAAATAATACCCATGCGAAGCCGAGTTGGGTCACTAGTTATGTTATAATAAATAATGACTAAAAATATGTTGTACACAGTAAGAGCTAGTAATTGAATACTTTGAAAATATACAACTTAAAACAGATTACAAAGAACCTAGTACTTGTAGTTCAAAGTTTATCTTAATATCATAGTGACATCCGGATGGCGTTTCAATATCCTGGCCTTAGCGTTGGAATAAGTGAAATTTTCCTACGCTACTGTTGCAAGAGGCAATAGCTTGGTAGACTTAATTAACCCTTACTTGAGTGGCATTAGATGATTTTCCTTTATCAATGAGACGAGACGAGAGTGGCGAGACTATGATAGGTAATTTCTATTCTATTGTATTTGACTTTTAAATATTAAACTGACTAACTCCAAATCCATCGTAAATATAGTGACTAGGGCTTCCAATCCCGGAATACCGAGATCTCGGTATTGCGAGATCCCGCGTCATTTTTCAATCCCGCGTGATGCGGGATTACGGGCGCGGGGTCTGCGCGGGATTTGCGGGACTGAAAAGGCCGAAGGGGCCTTTTCTGCTGCCTTGCCTGCTATATTGTCTCCAAAATACGCAGTAGTATGGCAGACGGCACTTTAGATATGTTGTGTTTCCTTCCCAAATATTTTCAATTGAAAGCTGACCAAATGACTGAAATAAATAATTATAAAGTTTTAAATATTTTTCATGGTCTTGACTTAAGAATGGGTTTTGTTTGATTTTTAAATATTTTTCTGTTTTTTTTTGTGAAAAATATTTTTTTTTGCTTTTTCTAGTATTTGTTATTGATTTTTTTATATAATTAAACAGTGTAATTTTATTGATCTCATACTAATAGTACCTAATGCCTAATAAAATATGGAGTTAGTTGATTAATTATTTCTTTTATTTGCTTACTTAAATATGAATATTTTTAGTATGCGGGATCCTTTAAATACCGCGGGATTGAAAATTTATAGTCCCGCAAATATCGAGATTAGATGCAGGCTGCGGGATTGGAAGGCTGCCCTAATATGTACCAAAACATATAGAAATTCTGTTTTAATTGAGGTAACGCTCTACGGACATAACGTATTTACTCTCTAACTACGAATATCAATTTTTTTCAGTGTTCAATTTTTTTTACTTAAAAATAAACTGAAACATTTAAAAACATTGATTTATTAATTTAAATACCCAAATATATCCCGTTAGCTGTAGAATATGATATTAGATCAATGGAAGTAGATCGTCCTTTATGTTATCGTATGTATATATATAAAAATATATATATGCTTTCGAAGTAAATTTTTCACCAATGTCATTAAAGTAGTGTTTATTATTATTATTAGTATTAACTATGTTAAGAGATAGTTCAGGATTTACACTTAGCTGTAAAAGTGGATTTGTGGTGAATTCATTTCTTAATAAGGTAACATTTTTAACGACTGTCCATGTGGCCTTGGGGTTATTTCTTGATGTTTAAAATTCCTCCCTCTCATAAGCTACTTTAACAGATTTTAAGAGATTCCTACAATTTTTTATCTTATAAACGTTAATTTGGCTTCTAAGTTATTAGGACTTTTTTGTAATTTATTTGTAAGCAGTCTCGATTTTTAACACAACGCAAAAGACCCGGCGTCTTCCATGGCTTAATAATACGTCGCTTATTACCACTCGGGTGACTTTACAATATCAGCTATAATCTTTACCAGAGTATCGGCTGCCGCTTCAGCGTTGGTCATGGATATAATTGAGGAGAAGTTAAAATTAGTAAGGTCCCTAACACAAGCACTCTTACACTGTTTTGTACAGGTACCTCTTTTTGTGTCACTTTACTACTGCTACATAACATAACAGGAGAGTAGTCTGTGATAGAAGAGTCGATCACCAGTACTATTGAGGGTCTTTTTGTTTTCAGCAAGATATGATCAAGACAACTACCATTCCTAGTTGGGAATATATGGAAATTGATGTTCTTCAGTAGCATAAGTTTCAAGATATCACGTCTATTCATTCTAACTAAGAGGATTAGGAAACCAGGGCTTATGGAATATTAGTAGGTTCTCAGTAATTTGGATTTATGATAAGATTCATAACTATTAACATTATATATATGTCAAACTATTTTACTTTGTCGACAATAAGGGCAATAAGTTATATGATTTCAGTTTTCAGAACCTACATAAAAATGAATCAAAATCATTCTCAATTTTCAACGTGAATTAAAATTTTTCTCTGTAAAATTCCCATTTACAATATTCTTTATTGAAAATGAGAATATTTAAAAGTTATTATTGTTATTATTATTTATAAGCACGGCTGTGCAGATCTATGGGAACCCAGTATCACTGCGAACTAAAAGATCTATTGTGATCGCCACTGCCTACAGTTCACTATAATGGCATTTTCTCCCAGTTAACCTCTGTGTATGGTGAATAATAGTGGTAGGCGTTTAAAAATAAACTAAAAATAAATAAGAAAAATAAAGCTATTGCATAGCATTTGTTATCAACATATGTAATTATAATTATTTATTTATTTATGCACTATTATTATTTTTTTTATATTAATTCAAGTTACACTTTTTGAGTGTGGTGGCCGATAAGATTTTTTTTCTTTTATTGAATAAATGACACATTTATAGGGTTGTTGATATTTTTAAATATATCAATATCGGGGTTTGATATTTAAAAAAATATATCGGTATTTCCATATATCGGTTTTAATTAAAATAATTGTTGTAAGTCATCTAAAAAATGATTGTCTAGACATGCAAGATGTTTTTTTATTTTTTAAGTGGGTTACTAACTTAGTTGTATTTCCGCTGCTTTTATATTTTTTCCCTCATAAGTTAGATGAAACACTGCCTGTATCAACTTTTTTAAAATACATACCATACTTTCATACTAATTTATTCATTATATATAATTTTTTAAAAAATCGGGAAAGACTGGCTGACTCAGCCTGTGACCACGGCCTGTGCAACCTGGTCGAAACCCCAGGCAAATTAAAGGTATGTAATATACTCCAGACGCGTTAATTCCCGATATACATATATACCATACAATCTTAGAAATTATTGGAGAAGATATATTTTGCCACTGAACTATTTATATGAAACTAGATATTTAATGATTTAATGTGAATAAATTAGCTTTTATCGCTACAATAAAATTATAATTTATCATAACCTCTTTTTCACTTCTCTCAATGTTAGCTGTGATATCAATATAATTTGTTTCGCAAAGAAGATATTACCCACTCCTATAAAGTAGGTACTATATTTTTATACCCTACACTTTAAAAGTATGTCTATAAAAAAAATGTACAGTATACTAAGTTTACAATTGTTGATTTTGTATAGATTAAATAATTTACATAGAAAAAAAAAACAAAACTTATTTGAAAAAACTAAGAGGTGTCAAGGGATACCCGGATGGAACGAAGTTCCTTTCGATTAATTATTGAAGGAATAGGGAATATGTATAAAATTTAGAATGGTCTCATATATATTTTTTCGGATACTTATTTTCATCTTATTATAATAAAAACATTTTTTTTTACTTATCTTTTAAGGCCATAAAATAATTTGTGAAAAGTGTAAATTAAGAGAGCGAAATTCAAACTTATTTAAATTTATATAAATATAGAATGTAAAAAACCGATACGGGCAGGGATTCGAGCCCGCGACTACTGGGAAACCGTCCCGTCGCTCTACCAACTGAGCTACCGTATCGCTGTCCGCCTCGGTGAATTAAGCATTCTATATGTGATCGTCTTTATCGGGACGGTGGTGACATCTATTAGGTTTCTTTCGAAAATCCTAACCAATGTTTCTAACTTTGCAGTATAGATAAACATTGAAAAGATGCCACTACCGAAATCAATTTTTGAAAATATCTTTAAACATGTATAGCCATGTTAAGCTTATTTAAATTTATATATGTATAGCCATGTTAAGCTATATAAATATATTTATATTTATATAGCTTAACATGGCTATACATGTTTAAAGATATTTTCTGAAATTCAAACTTCCAAAACGCGCCACCATTGGTCAAAAGGAAATTTGACGTCATTTGACACGCCATTCAAATTATCGGCGTCGAAGTTCATACTGTGGTATCAGTGTTACTGAGAAAAATAAATAATTTAAATCTATATTTTCGTGCTTAAAGGTTTTATTAAATGATATAATTGTTTAGGTAATCATTTTCCACTTCACTTGACTCGGATAAATAACTTTGTTGATAATCAGCAGATATAGAAGATATAAGATGCTATAGAAGTATTATCAGCTGTGTTTTCAGTAAACAATTTTCTTTTTAAAACATGGTTTTACTGGTAAAGTAAAACTATGTAAAATAGTCAGTTTTACTGATAAAGTAAATGTCTGTACGAGGTTCTGGATCCACATCGAACTCGTACTATTTCTTCTTTTCTAAGGATAACCAGCCAAGTGTTGTCTCGTGTCTTCTGTATCTTGTCTTCTGATAATACCATTTTAGCGCGGGTGTAGTTAGCGTCTCTATGTTGAACGAGGTTTATTATGCAATCTTGCGATGTCCTAATGTGCTTGGTGTTTATTATCTCGCAGAGATGAGAGCTCTCGGTTAGCTGCCTGTAACTATCTTCTAGGTATGCGTACTCATCGCTTCCAAGTGTATTTGGATTTTGGGACAATAGTAAAATATTTTGTATCAGGGATAGAATAAAGGTGGATAAGGTCATATATATTTGGGTCGGTGGTAGGAATTTCGAATATAAATGTTAACGAGTGTTCCGTACTATAAGCTTTTACTTTAATTGACCTTTCTAAAACTCATATATTATTTATTTAATATCTGTCACTGATACTAGGTTAAACTTAGTTTTAAGTTGTCTTAATTCTAACACCAAATTTTGGGGACTAATTATCTTGGGATACATAACACCTAATTGGGAAAATGTTATAGCATCATCTAAAATCATTAACTTATCTAAAATGATCTGTAAACTAAAATCTATTTGAACGTAAATATCTTAATATTGATGATATCTATTTACTAAAGATAATTTATATTATATTTGATTACGATAAGAATTTTGAATACGTTCTGAATGCGTGGTAGACGTTTCGGAAGCTTTAATACTTGAATATAATGCAGTTAATATAACCGTTGCTAATTTTAAATATGTTACATTATAAAAACATACTAAAATAAAAATATTCTTTTGTTTAATTATTTGGCCTTGCTTAAGCAAAAGGATTCCCTGTTCATTATTAGCGGGATTAAATGTTATTTCTGCTGTTGCGTGGAGCATGATTGCTCCTGTGATGAGGGTCCTGGGACAAGGTGAGGCCTTCTTAGTAGTTTATAATGAACTCTTATAGACTTTGAATATGGATGATTTCCTATTATTTCTGCAACATTATTAGGGTGCAGATGAATTATCTTATATGGTCCTTTAAATTCCGGCTTTGTTTTGTCGTTTCTCGCTGTCTTCGCCACTTGTTTGTAGACTGTTTCACCTACCTTGAATGTTGTTTCCTCTGCTTCTTTGTTGCGTTTTGCTATTACCTGTTTCTTTTGTTAGATATAAGAGCTGTTATACATACCTGTATTGATTCAGCATTTGCTTTATGTTTTAAGACGTAATCTTGATAGAATTCTTTTGGAAAATGTAGTTCTAATGGATTACGTGATGATGTATGACCAAAAAGAAGTTCATGAGGCGAATAACCTGTTGCGGAGTGGATAGCATTGTCGTATGCTATGATTGCGTATTTCATTATTAACTGAATTGGGTCATCTTTATTTGTCATTCTCTGTATTCTAATAATTTCGCCTATGGTCGAATGAAATCGCTCTATAGGTGAATTCGAGCTAGGATTGTACACATATTTCTTTAATAACCTCATTGTTAAACTTATTGTCGGAGTCTGTCGTAATTTTGTGGGGAAGTCCTAAAACAGAGATTACTTTTAACAATGCTTCAGCTACATGTACACTACTAGATGCGTTTAATGCAACAGCTTGCGCGAATTTAGAAAAGTTATCAATTATAGTTAGAAAAGTACCTCCTCCAGTCGAGTATAAGTCCATAAATAAATGTTCCATAGGTTTACGGGGTGTTTCAGTTAGTGCTAAAGGGGGTCTCAAGGGGTTGCGTTCGTACTTGGCTTTGAGACAAGTGTCACATTGATTTACGTAACCTTGGATAGTGAGTAGCATATTGGGCCAATGATAGTTTCTGTGCAATTGGTTATGTGTTTCCTGAATATCGCGGTGCACAGTCTTTCCTTCATGATATTTTTTAATTAGTTCTAATTGTTCGGCCTGGTTTTCGACTGATATGACACGCGTAGTACATCTTATGAGTTTTGGACCTCTATCATTAAACACCGTTGTATAGACTCAACAGAATGCTAAATATAGTTCATCGTTATAAAAGTAACAGTGAAAAATGTGATTTGCTATTGTGTGATCCTTAAGGAATCTAATTATTTCTTGTTCTGTGTTATTAATAGGGATAAATACATCTTTAATGACTGTACGTTGATTAGTTGATCTATTATCTATTCTGTAAGTGGATCCTGGGGTTGATCTTATGTGGAATTGTTTTTAAGTTGTCTATCAATAGCGTCAGATAATATGGGAATGCTGTTGTTTTCGTTGTCAGGCTGAGTATGATTCGTGCTAACTAACTGTTGTTCGTCTATTGTGACAACTGTCATACTATCGGATTCAGTATTTTCAGGGGATTGTGAATTTGTCTGTCCGTCAGTGTCTATGTTTAAATTTTAGTTGCTAGGGTCTGCTTCCTGACCATCGTTATTTTCAGTAGGGCCGTGATTAAACATTCGATTAATTAAGTCACCGTCTCCAATATCGTCAAAATTAACCGCGAGTGAATCCATACTGTGATGGAATATTTAAGCTCGAGATAACGCATCTGCATTTGTGTTATGTCGTCCTTTCTTATATACAATTTAAAGTCATATTCGGCTAACCTCAACCAACCAACGAGTCAGTTTCGAGTTAGGGTCTTTCAGTGACATCAGCCATGTTAAAGGCCTGTGGTCAGTGTAAATAGTGAATTTACGACCATACAAATAAGGTCGGAAATACTTCATAGCCCATACTATGGCTAAAAGCTTTTTTTCAATTGTGGAATATCGTGACTCGGAATCTGATAAAGTACGCGACGCGTATGCTACGGGTTTGTCAGATCCTACATTTCCTTGGGACAAAACCGCGCCTAACGCATAGTCAGATGCGTCTGTAGTCAGTATGAACGACTCGTCAAAATCAGGGTACTGCAATATGGGGTCGTTAATTAACATTTGCTTACACTTATGGAATGATTCTAAAAACTCTTTTGTGTGAATAACTTTACTGCCTTTCTTTAAACATAACGTCATGGGCTTAGTTAACTTTGCAAAGTCTTTGATAAATTTTCGGTAATATCCCACGAGACCTAAAAATGACTTTATTTGTTTCTGATTTTGAGGAAAGGGGAAATCAAGTACAGCTTTTATTTTGTCTCTATTGGGTTTAAGACCTTCGTCTGTGAGTTCATGTCCAAGGAAGTTAACGTGTTTCTGAAGAAATTCAGACTTATCAATTTGAACTTTTTTTTTTTTTTTATACAAAACTAGGTTAATGCTTGACTACATTCCACCTGATGGTAAGTGAAATGTAGTCTTAGGTGGTAAAGCGCATTAACCTAGCAGCCTATTCACTCTCCTCTTGAAGACACCCACATTATATTTTGCCGGAAATACCGAAGCAGGCAGATTGTTCCAGTCCTTCGCTGTACGCACTAAAAAAGATGAAGCATAGCGCTTCGTTCGGACAGGTGGAGTGTCCACAACGTAGGGATGGATACCCGCCGTGCGTCGGGACGTCCGGCAAAGGAACGGGGATGGGGGAATTAGGTCGTGCAATTCCTGCGCACACTCACCAAAATGTATCCTATAGAATACTGAGAGGCTAGCAATTCTACGCCTGTGTTCAAGGCTGTGGAGTTTGGCGTCAACCAATTTAGGGTCGCCAATAAGCCTCTTTGCTCGCCTCTCAATTGAGTCCAGAACCGCAAGATGAGTCTTTGCGGCACCAGCAAATATGTGGCCACAGTACTCTACACACGACCGGATCTGTGCTTTGTATAATACAAGAAGCTGTCCCGGTGTAAAGTACTGTCGCACCTTCGCAAGTACGACAAGCTTTCCTGCAGCTGCTCTTGCTCTGAACTCAATGTACCGACCAAAGTTGAGCCGATCGCCATCGGGCCTCCTCGTCTGGTCGCCAACCAGCACGATGGAGCCACCCTGGGATTTTTCAAAGCTGGCGGGGCAGCCTTTCGTGGTTGGCTATCCCACTAATTGGGCCCCCAACTATCTGCGGGCGGCCAGCGGAAAGCCGTCGCTTCGGATCCCGCTACCCTCCTCGACTAGACACCTGACAAAACAAACACCAACCCGACGTCAAACCGATTCGCCAACGCACCGCAACTGTTCAGACCCATTTCCCATAAACGGCTTCATCGAGCAACGTGCCGGAACACGACTAGGTCGCTTTGCGGCACGACTCTGCCCGATGGGTGGTAACTTTTCCGGCGACCGGATGTTATGGTCTACCACCAATAACTTTCAGATTATGTGTTTTAAACTTTTCGAATACTTGACGTAATCTTTCTACGTGTTCTTGTAGATACTGATGATTATGACGTCATCAAGGTAAGTATAAACGTTAGGTAAGCCTCTAAGGATATGATCCATTAAACGTTGGAAAGTACTTGGTGCGTTCTTTAAACCGAATGGCATGCGTAAAAATTCATAATGGCCTCTCTCCGTAGTGAATGCGGTTTTCTCTACATCTTCTGGGTGCATTTCCACCTGGTGATACTGTGCGCGTCCCAGTCTGTCTAGTATGTCATGAATGTTGGAAAGTGGGTACTTGTCTTCGACAATCCTATCGTTTAAACGTCTGTCATCTATCACAAGTCTCCATTTAACATTGCCCGATGCGTCCGGTTTTTGGGTACTATATGAACAGGACACGACCAAGGGGATATACTTTCTATAATGATACCCTGCTTGAGTAAGTTATCAACTTGATTACGAATTTCAGCGCGATGTTTTGGAGGCAGTCTGTAACTACGAACATATATTGGTGTTTCTTTCGATAATCTTAACTGGTGTTTAACCGCGTGTGTAAATGTTAATGGTATATTTTCAGAGTGAAACTTTTCACAAAAATTATAACAAAGCTTAGTTATTTCACGCCTTTCCTCCTCGTTCATGTGACTTGTTTGAATTTCATTTAAGTTGTCACACAGTTCTTTATTAATGTCAGTATTCATGTCTAATGAGTTTAAATCTACGATCTCATTTTCACTTCCAGAGTAAGTCTCTAGTTGTATCGGGATTTTATTGGGGATATATTTATTTTCGTTAGTATAATTTATAACAGTAGTTTTAAATGAACCAGCTTTGACTGTTACAAAAGCTGTAGGGGATTCTAAACCTTCTGACCAGTATCGTGTATTATGTATATATTGTCCGTCAGTATAGTTTGTTCTAAAAGTTACAACTTTCTCACACTTGGGTTCAATTTTAATCTTGTGTAATAGGTGATTAAAATAAATCGGAATATTAGCGTTTGTTGTGCGTAACATGTTACTGTTAAGATCGATATTACTATTAAGACATCTTAATAAATCCAATCCGATTAATCCTTTGTACTTGGGATCAAAATTAAAAATTAAAAAATTATGAGTTAAATCTGCATTAAAAATTGCTGGTAACGGGAGTTAAACTACATGGTTATGACGTGACAGATTATGCTCGGTAGCGGTAGATTTGAAACGGTTCATGTTCAACAAGTAATTCAAAAATCGTATTAAAAATAACATCCGATGCTACAACGCTACGACTTGCTCCAGTATCAATTAAGTACTTACCGCCTAATTCCGGCAACTCGATGTACGGGAGGTGCTCCCTCTCCTGCACGTTGATTTCGACTATCTCGGGTTCCTGTGTTCCTGAACCTCCATAAAATCCTGAGGTTTCTCAAAATCCGTTTCTTGACTGTACTCTGTTTGATAGTCACCTTCATTTTGTTGACTATCATAAAAACTAAAGTACTCGTCCTCATATTCAAGGTATTGATTTTGTGAGTTATTCTGGGTACAAAATAGTTCCTCCACTGCAAACTGTGGTTTATTCGGCTTTGAAAATGATCTCATAGTAACGTCTGAATTTTTCTGTGGTGGGTTAATCTGTTGGGGTATATTAACATGCTTCCGGTAGTTACCAGAGCTCCTACCTGGGGGTTGGTTTTTCCACGGTAGTAATGACTTAACTTAGACTTAGTATGACTAGCTGCTCGCGATGCTTAGGAGTCATATTGTTAGATTGAGGCACGTAGTTTTGGGGCCTAAATTGGTGCTGTGTGTAAAATGGTCGTTGGGGAATAGGTAATCTGTTATTGGGTTGGTTTTGAACATAATTAAATTCCTTATGCTTAAACATATTACCCTGTTGTAACGATAAAGAACCTGTTTTATTAATAGCTAGCCTTGCTTCCTCCTGTCTAGCCGCGACTATGGCCATTTTTAATGTTTCTGGCCTTGTTATTCTAACACCTAAAGACACGTGAAAATCTAAGTTATTAGTATACTGCTCAATAACCATATCTTCATAATAACTTTTATTTCCATGTCTATCAACGGAATACAAGGTATCGAGCAACTCGCGTAATCGTTTGCCAAATGACTCAGAATTTTCAAATTTTAATTTTCGGGTTCTTATCAGCTCTTGCATCACTTGTATCTCGTTGCGGGGTTCTCCTAAACGTGGTAATAATGCATTTTTTATTTTAAGCCACGATTCTAAGTTTTCTTCGTATGCTATCGCTTCTATAGCTGCACCACTTAATTTACTTTTAATAACACTTAATAATGTGGGGTGGCTACTACCTGGTGCTTCCAATTGGCTAAGGACATTTTCAACCTCTCTTATATAAAAATTAAGTAATTTTTTATTGCCGTCATATCGCGGAATTAAATCTACGACGAGTTTAAAATGGGGTGAATCTATTACCGACATACTGATATTTTGTAAATTCAAAAAAAAAGAAAAAAAAAATGTAAGAAAAATTATATAATTAAATAATTAACTTTGCACACTAATAAAGACAACTGAAGTATCTCGTTGCAGTTACACCGCGTTCCACTGATAATATGTAATTATTAAAGAAACAATGAATGAAATTCTAAACCTAAAGAATGCGCGTTGGATTTTAATTTGATTTAATTTAATTTGATTGAAATTACGAAATTAACTAGGTTTATCGCAATTTTAGCTTTAAACACTTTATATTACCAAAATATATGGTATACTAAACTAAAGAATGCCCGTTCGATTTTAGAAATAGACAAACTTTCAAACTAAACTAGGTTTATCGCGATTTTAGCTTTAAACACTCTTTAACATTAATAATATATATATACTAAGACAGGAAATAGAGCAGGAACTTGGTTTATTAGCGAGAGTACTCACCACACCAGTATCTGCATCTCCCGTCGAGTCTTGAGTAGTACACGGGGACGTCCCATTCTCCAGAATATCCTCGTGTAGTCTTCGCTTGACCGTCGTTAGGTTCTGGATTACGGGAATGCGACTTAGGAATCGCCGTTTGTCAGAGTATGGAAGAGTTTGATTTCAAAACTTTTTTACGAAACGCCGTAATTCTACCGGCTGCGCCAGTTATGTATTGGCAGACAACGAAGTTATTAAAAAAATATTTATTTATTAAAAATACAAGTAAAAATACTGGATTAAATCTACTACAAGACTGATTTACTTATTATAATTAATTCTAATTACAAACAATGATAAATGCTGACTCAGGAGACTGATGCAATGGACGTAAGCGGGAATCACTGCTTATGCTGTGATAATTTAGGTTAGGTTAAATTTTAAACTCAAATTTTCTAATGTTCAATAGCTAATGCAACTTACTATAAATTTAAACTATTAAATTAAACTTATTATAAATAAAGTATACTTACGTTAAATTGATCTTCACAACAATATAAACACAATTTAAGACATATATTATCCCTTTTAATTACCATTGAGTAGACCATTGTTTTTGTATTTTCACATCTCTTGAAATACAAAAAACACTTTTTCGGGTGTTTTTCTAATACTATTTTTGCACTCCGGTACTATACAATATTTGTAAGATGATCTTTATCTTCTTCCATGACTTGTAAAGCAATTAAAACTTAAAATATGTATGAAGTAACTAAAAAGTCCATAGTAAACGTTCACTGGACGTATCATTTGACGTCACGCAAAGCGCGCGCAAAATGACTGCGTTTGAACGACTCAAATTTACAACATGTTTTATTTTTAATTTGAAAAAAAACTCGAATCTTTTTAAACCTATTTATATTTTTTTCTACGATATAGAGAGGTAAATGATTAATTTACGTCAAAAAAAAATTACATGAATGTTCCCCATTGAATCTATTCAGAAGCGCTTTCTTAGATATGTTTGCTTTAGGTTCAATTTAACCCGTAAACTACCGACGTATGAGGCCCGTCTTAAATACTTCGGTTTAACATCTCTTGTCACTAGGCGTAGAACTCAAGATTTTGCTACACTTCACAAAATTATAAATAACAAATGGGATACTAGCGAACTACTAAGCCACTTTTCACTAAAAACTGGTAGCACTCGCACTCAATTATTTTTTCATATACCTGTGTGTCGAAATAATTTAGCATTTAACAACCCAGTGTTCAGAATGTGTAGAGCTCACAATGAACTGTGTAAAAGTTTGGACATCAATGCACAAAGTCTGCCTGTTTATTTAAGAAAATGCAATATTAATTGAGGAATATATGTTTAATAAATGTAGTATAAGTATAAGTTTTATAGTAACTTTTATAGTTGTATTTAGTTTGTAGTTTGAAAGATAGGACCTTATTTTATATTCTAGTTTATTGTTATTTTTATTTTTGTTTTTGTTTTTGAATCCAGATGTGCTTATGTCTAAGCCAGCGATACACCTCTAGCTAAACTATTATTATTATTTTTAGTTACATGTTGTGCGTAGCTATTACCGGGGTTCAAACTTATCTTGTCTCTTGTTGATAATGTATAATTCTACTTCTTATTTTTAGTTTTTACTCTGTAGTTATGCCTTATAATAAATAAAAAAATAAATAAAAATGTATTAGTATCATCATCGATATTTATTCTAGATATACATCGATACTTTATCAACAGTCCTATTTAATATGAGAATTTATTATTGCTCTGTAATATATATATTATTAACCTTTATATATATAAATATATATATAATATCAACAGCTAAAAATATTTTCAAGCTAATACCTCACAAATATGGTTCATTTACTAATGTTAAGTAAGTTAGGGTCCTTAGTAACACGATAACAGAAAGTCTTTAAAATGAAAAGGCTTGTTCAAAAAATACATTTGTATAAGTAAAACATTTATCCTAAACTAACCCTTAACCAGTAAGCAATAAGTTCATAATACATATTAGCAACTTGGCTCTTACGCTATTTTTAAATGATATGTACACAATACTCGGCCGAGCTTCGTAGTATGCGGAGTGGGGGTGTTAGGTTATTTTCGTTACGGAATTTCTGAATTCGGTCTCCACGCTCAAGGCCCGCGATAAAAGCTAAGCAATAGCTTAAAAAGACATAATAAATATTAAATATATACATCCACCTAAACTCGGCGTCACAAAAATCGCACCTCTATGTTTTTTTCAGTAAATCGGTCCTAGAATCTAGCACATAAGTACTACGTATGAAAAAAATATATCATTCTAAAGTGCACTTCAATACCTTTATATTAATTACCTGTATCATTAAAAAAACAATTACCATTTCTAACCAGGGACCAATCAAAAAAATGTTTAAAAAAATGCTCACTTAAGGAGCACTACTTGTGCTACCTTATAAGGGTATAAAAGCTCATGTAAAGGTAAAAAATGGGTCAGTCGCTACTCAGACTTCAGAGTGAACACACCGGAACAACATACGCAAGAGAACAGTACCTGAAGATGGATACAACCCCTGATAAAGCCGCTCAAATCATTGCGCTATTGCAATCAGGACTGCGACAGGTTGACGTTGCTCGACAGTTGAACCTTAGCCGATTCTCAGTTCGACGAATATACCAACGGTTCCTTGAGACTGGTGGCTATACTCGAAGATGTGGATCCGGAAGAAAACGCTGCACGTCAGAAAGAGACGACCGCTTCGTTGTTTCCACATCCTTGCGGCACCGCTTCAGCAATGCTGTTGAGTTGCAACAAGAGCTCCGATCAGCTTGCAGAACGTCTGTGAGTGTTTCTACGATTAGAAGAAGACTGAAAGAAAAGGAATTGAGAGCTCACAGACCTGCTAGAGGCCCAAAATTGACCGTGCAGCATCGAAGAGAGCGGTTACGATTTGCCCAGGAGCATGTCAACTGGACGAGTGAACAGTGGAAAGCCGTTCTCTTCACCGATGAGACACGAGTATGTCTTTTCTGCAACGACAGACGCAGAAGAGTATACCGAAGACGAGGAGAGCGAGGAGGCGAGAGAGGAGGCGGCGAATACCGAGGTGGTTCCTGTATGTTCTGGGGTGGCATATCCGTCGAAGGGAAAACGGAGCTTGTGTGCGTCTCTCGGACTGGTGGTGGTCGCGGGCAAGGGTCGCTGAATGCTCGGCGGTACATAACGGAGATCTTACAAGACCATGTGGTTCCGTATGCTGGTTTTGTTGGCGATGGGTTCATGTTAATGCATGATAACGCCCGTTGCCACACTGCGTTTGCTGTGCGGGACTATTTGGAAGAGGTTGAGATCCCTGTTATGCAGTGGCCAGCACGAAGTCCAGACCTGAACCCGATCGAGCATCTCTGGGACGATGTAAAGAGGCACGTACGAGCACGAGATCCTGCTCCCACCACTCTACAAGAGCTCCAGGATGCCGTGAAAGACGAATGGGGCAACATTTATTTATTTATTTATGTACCATCAAAACTTACAAAATATGAACATATACAAGGAAAAAAAAAACATGTACAAAGGATGAACTTATCTCTTTAAGAGATCTCTCCCAGTTATCCTCCAAAGTAGGATAAAAACATTATAAATATTAAATATATACATCCACCTAAACTCGGCGTCACAAAAATCGCACCTCTATGTTTTTTTCAGTAAATCGGTCCTAGAATCTAGCACATAAGTACTACGTATGAAAAAAATATATCATTCTAAAGTGCACTTCAATACCTTTATATTAATTACCTGTATCATTAAAAAAACAATTACCATTTCTAACCAGGGACCAATCAAAAAAATGTTTAAAAAAATGCTCACTCGGGTACGTAGGTAGGGTAGGTAGGTAGGGTACGTAGATAAGCAAAAATAATTTTAATGATATTTTTAACATATAAATTATACATACTACATAAAATATATACGTTATGTATAATAATAATAATAATAATAATAATTATAAATATATTAAAGTTACATATTTACATACATATATACATACATACATACATACTTCATCATATATTAATAAGAATTTAAGTTATTGAAGAGAGATAGTGCTCTTTAACTCTAGTTTTAAAGGTGCTAACAGCTGGATTATCTTCAAAAATATGTTTTGGAAGAGAGTTCCAAAGGCGAGCTGCAACAATAGTAAAAGAGTTCGAATAGAAAGTGGTATTGTAAGAAGGTACTTCCAGAGAATTTAGTGAGACACACGAACGAAGAGGTCTCGTTCGTGGAATTGGAAGTTGGAAACGTTCACGTAAGTAGGAAGGAGAAGAAGTTTTAAAGATTTTATAGATCAGGGATAGAATATTTATATTCCGGCGAAGGCGAATAGGGAGCCACTTTAATTTGTTTCGGTATTCGGACACATGGTCGTATTTGCGCAATCCGTAGATAAAACGAATGCACAAATTTTGAAGTCGATCAAGCTTATTAAGTAACTCCTCAGAGACATCTAAGTAGCAAACGTCGGCGTAATCGAGAATAGGAAGTAAAAGAGTTTGTGTTAACAAGATTTTTGTGCTTAGAGGAAGGAAATTCTGCAACCGCCTAAGTGAATGAAGAGAGTAGTGCAGCTTTCTGTTAACATCATTAACTTGCTCTGACCAAGAAAGATTACAATCGAGAATGATGCCAAGGTTTTTCGATTTGTCTGTAAATGGTATGGGAATAGTATCATAAAACAAAGTGGGTAAATTTACATTATTAATTTTATTGCGCAATCGTTTGCTACCAATGATCAACGCTTGTGATTTCAACGGATTTACAAGAAGACCGTATTCATCAGCCCACTGCTGCACAACATACCCCAAGCAAGAGTGGTGACCCTCGTGAGCTCCATGATGGATCGGCTGGAAGCTACCATCACAGCAAGGGGTGGAAACACTAGATTTTAAGGCCTTATTTGTAATTTTTTATGATGTTATTAATTTTATTTTTTGTCACTTTGTCATGTTTTAAGTTTTTTGTTATTAAAGAATTAAAATGCATACACATGTTTTTTATTTTCTAATAGGCAATTGAATTACCTTTCCAATGATATCCTACAATCATATCCTTACAATTCACAAAGTTTGAGTAAAATTATTTTGAAGTTGCTTTTTTAAAAGGTGCGATTTTAGTGACGCCGAGTGTATATACACCTACACACTGATACATATATATATGTATATACTCATACATATACATATACATAACGTATATATATATATATAAATTTACGTATTTATATATCTAAATACATACATACTATACATATTACTATTATTATAACATCATGAATGTTGAAGTTTTATATTGTGAGATACACATTTCAAATTAACACACGGATTATGAGGACTTTAAAAAGTGCTCTTTAACAAGTTACTTAAAGGTGCTTTTGGATGGTGCTCTTCTTATCTTTTCAGGAACTTGGTTCCAAAGAATTGAGGCTTGGATAGTAAAGAATTTGTGGGAGAAGTCGCTGGTATGATATGGAATGGTGGTTGTGAGATAGGCAGAGGAACGAAGTATTCTGTCGTGTGTGTCATGGAGAAGTTGGAATTTTTCTTTGAGGTATGGAGGAGAGGTTGCATTGTTTATTATTGAGAAGAGGAGATGAAGAATCCTACAGCTAGGCACCAATAGTGAGCCATTTAAGTTTACACCGATATTGAGAGACGTGATCGTATTTACGCAAGCCGAAGATGTAGCGAATACAATTGTTGAGGAGGCGTTCTAATTTATCAAGAAGTTCATTATTCAGGTTTGGATAGCAAACATCTGCGTAATCGATAATAGGTAAGATGAGGGCGTTAATTAAAAAAATTTTGGATTTAAGGGGCAAAAAAATTTTTGGTCCGATATAGCGACCGCAGAGTACAGATAACTTTAGGAGATAACTATTTTACCAGCTGGTGCCAACTCAGCCTATTATCCATGCATAATCCCAGATTCTTTGCAGTCATGGAAAAAGGTATTGTGTTGCCATTATACTGTAAGGATGGCAGGCTTGTAAAATCCATTTTGGCTAAGAGTCTAGAGCATGTATGGGCAACCTTTGACAAGTTGTGGGCCAAACTTTAGTGTGCAAATACATTCACGGGCCGCGTTTAAAAGTATTTCATTTTAAAGTAGTGTTGTCAAGTAGTGTTCATAATTTTTTGCACTATTGCAAATATCTATATATCAGACATGAAATAATACGACAATATTATTATAATATCAATTTATTAAAATAACAAAATGAAATGAAAAAAATTGGTTAAACATTATAATTAAATCGTTAAATTTGGAATTATTACAAACTACGAAAGTTAAATAGCAACACCGAAATCAATGAGATACTTAAGCTTGAATTTGGGAAACTAATCCATCGATGTTTCGATTAATTCCACTGATACAAAGACGTAAAGAATTTTCCAAATTATCGTCAGTCAGCCTTGTACGCTGTTTTGATTTATTAACTTTCATCATTGAAAAGAACTGTTCGCATTCATAAGTACTGCCAAACGCACAAATCAATCTTCTTGCGAATTTTCTAAGTAGCGGAAAATGGTCTTCTTCCACGTATTTTTTGTAGAAATCGCACAACTCCACGTCTTCAAATTTAGATTTTAGGAGTGAGTTTTCTTGAATCTCGATCAACTCCATTTGCAAGTGTCTTGGAGCATTTTGTTCATTACTTTTTGTTGGAGTAGCAAATAAATTGAAACTGTCATCTATGTTTTTGAAATCGCTAAATCTGTTCGAAAATTGCTCCGACAGTACCTTGAGCTCTTCAGCATATTGAGCATGAGCAATATTCTCATACGTAGAGAGCGTGGGGAAATGGTAACTGTTACCAGACAGCATCTGTGCCTCCCACAAGCGGATTTTATTCTGAAATGCTTTCAAATGGCTGTACAAATCATTAACTAACTGTTCTTGTTTTTGAAGTTTCAAATTTAAATCATTCAAATAGCCAGTAAGGTCGACCAGAAATGCTAAGTCACATATCCATTTTGGGTCACTCAATTCAGATAGTGGTTTATCTTTTATTTGCATAAAGTCTTTTATATCATTTATAAGCTCGTAAAACCGTTTCAGCATTTTCCCTTTACTTAGCCAACTGACTTCACAATAATATGGTACGTCGTCATATTCGGCTGATATTTCATCCAAAAACGCCTAGAACTGACGATGATTAAGCCCTCGGGATCGAATAAAATTGATGGTTTTTACTACCACATTCATAACATTCTGGAATCGAATGGACTTAGAACACAAGTTCTGTTGGTGGATAATGCAATGAAGGACTATCAAATCATCTTTTTGCACATTTAGTACAGTTGCTTTTTTATTAAAAATTCCGATGAAACCTTTACGTAAGCCGACCATAGAATGTGCACCATCAGTGCATACTCCAACTAATTTTGACCATGGCAAGCCAAAACTTGTAAATACCTTTTGAACTTCATTAAAAATGTTCTCTCCTGTAGTGGTACCTTTTAGCAGCTGTAAAGCAAGCAATTCCTCTATAACAGTGAACTCTTTATCAACACCTCGAATAAATATAGCTAGTTGAGCTGTGTCCGACAAATCGGTGCTCTCGTTTATGCTATGGAAAATGATTCAAAACCAGCCATACGGTCAGTCAATGTTGTTTTGACATCATTAGCCATCATTTCTATACGTCGGACAACAGTTCGTCTTGACAAACTAATTTTTTCAAATTCATTTTTCTTTTCAGGACACAAAACACTGCAAACTTCTAACATACACTCCTTGATAAATTCTCCTTCGGCAAATGGTTTTAATGACTTTGCTAATTTTGAACTAACTATAAAACTAGCTTTCACAACATTATTAAGTTGTGTTCTTTGTTTATCAACCATTTGCTGCTGCTTTCCCAAATTTGCAGTAAGCTTCTGTATTTTGTCTTTTCTTATTTGTCCTGTCAGTGAGTGCAGCGTAGGATGCTTAGTTGAGTAATGCCTCTTTATATTGAATTCTTTCATCACTGAAATGGATTCATTACACAGCAAACAAATAGGCTTACCATTGTGCGAGATAAAAAAGAATTCTTCAGTCCATTTTTCTTGAAATTGGCGACCCTCTGCATCTACTTTTCGTTTCTTTCCACCAGACATTATTTTTGTATACAATATATAATTAGTAGGCACTCAAGATGCACACAAAGTCACAAAGCAAATTGACGGCACTAGCAGTTCGCTGAAAATCGCTTGTCGAAGTTATCACCTCGGTAGCTCAAATAGAACTGAACTTAAGTTCGGGCCATCCACCCGCTTATATAGGCAAAATGAAGGAATGATCTAGAATCGTCTAGTGTAGAACAGTTGAGAAGAAATAATCTTTTGTTGCGCCGCTAGTGAGGCGGCAAACATCAAAGGCTTTTATGTTTGCCGCCTCACTCTTTGATGATCGCCGCCACTCGGCTTGTTCGCTCACTTGATTCCGTGAGTATAAGTAGTGTAATATATTTTTTTTTAATTAGGTTTTACAAAATGTCTTGCGGGCCGGATCAAATCATAAAGCGGGCCGGATCCGGCCCGCGGGCCGGTTGTTGCCCACATATGGTACACTTTGTCCAACTTTGAAGTAAAGATAAAATAATTGTTAATGTCATCTATGGGTACAGAAGAGCTTTAATCAGAAGTGATAGTTTTGTAAATACCGATAGAATTAAGAAATTTAAATATTTCAGAAGAAGAAATAGTTCTATTAAAATGGATAAAGCGGCGTTTAGCTGTTCGTATAATTTGGTTAAACAAATTTCTCATGACCTTGTGAGCTGACCAGTTTTGAGGTGTTCGTTCTTTTTTAATATTTCTAAATAAGCGATCTCGCTTTGCCATAGCAGCCCGGATAGTCTGAGACATCCACGGAGCAGGGGTCGTTTAAGCTTTATTATTTTTAAGGGGGCATGGATGTCGTACAAAGTGAGAACACTATTCAAAATACAAACTTTCTCTTCGACTGTTGCTACTGCGTTCACCATAGAAAAGTTAGAGTTGAGAGCGTCTATCGTTAAACGGTCTAAGTCAATACGTGAATAACTGCGTATTTTTAGCACTGTGGCCTTATGTTTGGGTGGCTTTGATTTGTAGAACAGGTAAATGACATGACCTATGTTCTATGTTAAATCAGGAGAACCTGATATAATAAGGTCTATCCACGAGTCCTCGCAGTTGATATTGTGATGAGTCACGTGTAATGGAAGAATTGAGAGGTTTACCGACTCGAAGATAGATTGAAGTCCCTCTCTTAGGGCGCAGAAGATTCGAGTAGGTCAGTGTTAAGGTCGCCCATTATAACAAAATGTGTCTAACTTGTCTAAATATTATCCAAGGCTGTTTCTAAATTCGCGAAATAATCGGTTAAGGGGGGACAATAAATAACACCCAGTAATACCTTAGTATCCTTGAATTAGAGCTCTTCAAATAGATATTCGCAGGAGGCAGAATATTGAGAAGGAAATGCTAAAACTAATTTGTATGCAAAACAAGTTTTCAAGTAAATGGCTACACCACCTCCTCTTATCTCTATGCGATCGTTTCTAATTAGCACAAATTCAGGTAAAGGATAAAGTGCAGAGTGCAGAGATGTTTTTAACCAGATGTCAGAAACAAGCATCGCATGAACAGTACTCTCCTGAGAAAAGGTGGTCTCAAGCTCTGAGTAGTGGCTAGGAATGCTTTGAGAGTTTAAGTGGCAAACGTTGAAAAATTTTTTCTCATCAGAAAAAAAAGCTAACAGCCTATCATGTAATGTAGTTAGATTGATTATTCTAGTCCTTTGCCGGAAAAGCATTGGATATTCTGGTGAACTATTCTTAGGGTACAATGCTCTTCCTTTGTCTTCTTAACTAGTTTAAAGGTTCAGTATTTATCAGCACTCTTATTGGTTCACTAGACTTTAATTTATTCTTAATAATTATTATAAAAAGAGTGATGATTTCTAACTTTTCTATACGGAGTTTTAATGTTACGTCTACTGCTGTCGAAATTATTAATCTTGTACGCTAATAGTGCAACTACATAAATTTCCCTGGAAGATACATATTATCCGATGCTAATTTAAAATTATTGATAAAGTTATTGGTGTCAAAAAATGTAAAAATGTCAAACTATGTAAGAGTTATATTTAATTTATGAATCTTGTCTTTTTGCCTTTGAGATAATGTTACAGAATAAGGAAATGCACATAGCATTATTTGTCTGGCCGGCAGTGATAATAAAATGTCAAATTTATTTATTATGTCACTTTTGCGAACTCCCATACTATTTCTTAATAAAATTACAATATTTGTGTTATTGGTTATTTCAACTGACATTATTTTATTCATTATATGGTAGTAAGATCCCCCAGCAATGCAAATATTAGAGATATTCAAGTTCACCCATGGCTAACACATGTCGCTGAATTTCTTTGTTTGCTAGCTAGTATTTATAACTAAGAGTATCATAGGATGTTCGTATATTCTGAATGTCAGCATACAAATGTTTAGTTTGAGTTTCAGAATCGTGCAAAAGGTTTTTCACTTAGTCTGAATTTTTGTTTTAGAGTCTTACAAATCTTATTTAATTTTACACTTTTAACCTTATCTGATACAATGTTTTGACACTTATTTAAACTTTACATACATTTTGGTATTTCTTTGACTTATTCTTACTACCAAATTTCTGCATAGGACATTTTTTTAAGTTTGAACCAGTGTCGATTAATTCCCTAAAAAGACTTTGGGTATTTTCTT
Source organism: Napeogenes sylphis (assembly GCA_959347405.1). Taxonomy (NCBI): domain Eukaryota; kingdom Metazoa; phylum Arthropoda; class Insecta; order Lepidoptera; family Nymphalidae; genus Napeogenes; species Napeogenes sylphis. The sequence continues at coordinate 23,516,731 of OY365782.1, forward strand.
CTTTAACACATTGCTGCGGCTTGGAATCCTTCGATGGTCTCCTGTGCTTCCAAAAGTTGGCGTTCTAAATGAGCAATCCTGTTCAGAGCACGTTTATAAGTATAAGTGCATTTGTCAACCTCGTCCAGCGCTGATTTCAGGGAGCTGCACTCGCACTGCTTCCCTTAGCTGGATGTGCAGCTCATATCACTCTTTTTTTTAAGGCTGTATTTCTACCAACAACCTTTTTCACCTCTGCTTCATTATAGTCTCTTTCCAGTAGTAAGTGTATTTTCTCTCTCTCCGTTTCCTTCAGCGTTGTTAATGCAACCTTCAGTTGACACTCAATATCTTGCATTTTAGCATTCCGGGTCAACACTAGTTATATTAACAAAATAACTTGAAAACTAACTCAGCATTAAAATTATTATTATTTTCATGTAATAAAATATGACACAGGTATCGATTTATAAAAAATATTATTTAAGAAAAAAAAAACAAATAATTAATTACAATAAAATAATAAAAGGACTGGAAAAGGATAGTCAAAACAGTCAATAAAATTAGTTTAAATTTGAAAAATTAAATAAATAAATGGATAGGACATAATTTGTACTAAATATTTTAAGGTTCTAAATTTTAAATGTAAATTATTATTGATTATTTAATATTCTTAAAGTAAATAAATAAATTTAATAATCAATAAAAAAAATGAATTTAAGTTTATTTAAATATTTTTATTATTTTCTTTATCTAATATTCACTTTTCATGTTTGTCAGATCAACAAAACCATCTATGGTGTCTTTGTGTTTGTCATATGTCAAGGCAGCTTCCAGAGCTTTTTCACCAATAAAAATAAAAAGTTTAAAAATAAAATAATAATAATAATAATAATTAAAATAGTTATAATAGTCGCAACAATTAATTAATAACAGTAATAAAAATATTAGTTATTTAAAGAATAATTAACCTAATAATAGGGACAATAATAAAAGCCGCAATAATAATAAAAATACAAAAAAGCAAAAATAAAAAGTATATATTTTAAAAATCAATTAGAAAAAGTATTGTGTTCCTGATAAAAACAAATCGATATTTTTTCATTTATTTTATTTTGTTTCAGGCAGTGCACAACGGGGATGTGATAAAATGGCATCTACAATGGATGAAGAGGATCTGCTGTTGTTTAATAAACTCAACGACACGAGAAATTCAAACTTTCTAGAACTATATTTTTCGAATTTCAAAGTCCCTTTGAGTGTAACATACGCTGTTATATTAGTATTGGGTTTTTTTGGAAACCCTAGTACATGCTTTGTAATTTGGCGTAACCGTTCCATGCACTCAGCTACAAATTTTTACCTCTTCAATCTATCAATCTCTCAATTTCTTTTCCTTATATGTAGGTTGCCCCTTGAAGTAAATCGATTGTGGAATTTTTTTTCGTACCCTCTTGGAAAAGGATTAAGTATCACTGTGGGTTTTTTATCAGAAATGTTCGGAAACGCATCTATTTTGACAATAACAGCAATCGCCGTTGAAAGATACATTGTCATCTGCCATCCGCTTATGACGCACATGTGCACTTCTTCAAGAATATTACAATCTATTATAGCGATATGGATATGCGCAATGTGCTTTGCTATGCCCCAAGTGATGCAGTTTGTAACCGTCAGTTATGAGAAGAAAGAACTACTGGTTAGCGTAGATACAGTGAAATCACACGTTGGACAGAGAGTTTTTGTCATATTCAGTCTTACATTATTCCTAGTGGCAATGTCTTTGATAACCGTATTGTATAGCTCGATACTTGTTAAATTGAATACATATCCAGCTCTGCATCCAGTCGATAAGTCTTTAGTTCGAAGTGGTGAAAAATCTAAAAGCACACCGAGATTCAAAAGAGGTGCCTCCCAAAGAAGACTCTTTAAGATGTTAGGTGAGTATACTGTTGTTATGTAATATTCCTGTCAAACAAAAACGTGAAGATAAAATAAGTGTCAGTAGGTGTTATTGAAATGGATTAAATTTTTGTTCAAATATTTTTTACTATATGAGGTCCTTAAAAAAATGTGTGATCATTACTTTGGGTCTTATCTCTATCGCTTGATTTACTGACTCACACAGAATAAAAAAACACTCCAAACTACAAAAATAATCCATTGCCTCAAGTTCCTTTCTTTACTTGATTAAAATAATGTCTAAGTAAATAGTTAATTAAAAAAATATAACATTAGTTTTTGTGTTTTGTTTTGAAGTAGCTAGCTGTAATAGTATTAAAAGATAAAATAATAATAAAAGAAGAAGATTTATATTTCAAAACTTTCGTAACAATTTGGGAATTGGGATGAGATGCGGCATTTTTTTGCGTCTTATCCTTGGCGGCAGGTCTGCTTCTCTTCTTTGGATCCGTCGAGTTGCGCGGATGCTATAACCGATGTGGTGCATCAGGCAATGGAGTATTTTATTCCTTTTGCTGACGTACCCATCGGTGGCAAATCTCGCCCATGGTTTAATGCCGAATGTCGTCATGCACATGACCGAAAACATTCGGCATACCTCATTTGGGCTGATGCTCGAAGCCGCAAAACTCCGGATGTAAGTACAAAGAAGAGAGCCTTTAACCAAGCTGCCAAGTCCTATAAAAAGGCATTGCGGAAGACTCGTCTTGATCGGATCGTTAAGAATGGCGGAAAACTCTCTGTCAGACCAACTGGCAGTCGAGCTTTCTGGTCTCTTGCCAAAGCGATCGAGTCGAACTTCTGCCAACCCTCACTGCCTGCTCTGCTGAAGCCGGATGGATCCCTGGCCCACACAGCAGCAGAGAAAGCGAATGTATTTGCTTCTCTGTTTGCTGAGAATTCGAATCTAGACACTGGCAATGCTTCTCCAGCACATCTTCCTAACTGCGGTTTTTCGATGCCTGAAATCCGCATCACGAACAAAGAGGTATGGAGACCATTGTGTCGTTTAGATGTGAATAAAGCCAGTGGTCCTGATGGTATACCAGCCATTCTGCTCAAGACATGCGCAGGTGAGTTGTCTCCTGTATTGACACGTCTTTATCGCCTCTCTTTCAAGACTGGAAAAGTGCCGGAATCCTGGAAGCTTGCCAACGTGCAACCCGTGCCCAAAAAAGGCAGCCGTGCCGATCCTGCCAATTATAGGCCCATTTCAATCACCTCCATACTCTGCAAGATTATGTAGCGTGTATTGAACTCGCGGCTTCTAGCGTACGTAGAAGGTAACGATCTCCTCAGTGACCGACAGTACGGATTTCACCGAAATAGGTCCACTGGAGACCTTCTAGCGTACGCAACACACATTTTAGGCGAAGCCATCGAGAGGAACGGAGAAGCGGTCGCCGTCTCTCTGGACGTCTCGAAGGCTTTTGACAGGGTCTGGCATGTGAGCCTTTTAAGCAAGCTTTCAGCGTACGGTATATCTCCTGGTCTGATTGGCTGGATAACGGACTTTTTGAGCCGGAGATCTCTCCGTGTTGTTGTCGACGGGTGTTCTTCGGAACCCTTGACAATAAATTCCGGAGTACCTCAGGGGTCCGTTCTTTCTGCAACTCTTTTTCTGCTGCACATTAACGATCTGCTGAAGCCCGGTATCTATGGGTATGCAGACGACAGCACAGTTGTAGAAAGATATCTGCCAAGTTCTCGGGCTAGTAGAGATGAAGTACAATCTGAAAGAGAAGCCATGGTGCAACGTTTGAATGACAAACTTCAGGCAGTCTCCGCATGGGGCAATGCCAATCTTGTCAAATTCAACGCCACCAAAACGCAGACGTGTTTGTTCACCGCCAAAAGGAGCCCCTTCACCTTGGCTCCTACTTTCCAGAATGTATCCTTGGAATACAGTGACTGGCTTCAGTTGTTAGGCTTAGAGATCTCCTCGAACCTCAACTTTGGTCGGTACATTGAGTTCAGAGCAAGAGCAGCTGCAGGAAAGCTTGCCGTACTTGCGAAGTTGCGACAGTACTTTACACCGGGACAGCTTCTTGTATTATACAAAGCACAGATCCGGTCGTGTGTAGAGTATTGTGGCCACATATTTGCTGGTGCCGCAAAGACTCATCTTGCGGTTCTGGACTCAATTGAGAGGCGAGCAAAGAGGCTTATTGGCGACCCTAAATTGGTTGACGCCAAACTCCACAGCCTTGAACACAGGCGTAGAATTGCCAGCCTCTCAGTATTCTATAGGATACATTTTGGTGAGTGTGCGCAGGAATTGCACGACCTAATTCCCCCATCCCCCTTCCATCACCGGACGACCCGACGCACGGCGGGTTTTCATCCTTTTGTTGTGGACATTCCACCTGTCCGAACGAAGCGCTATGCTTCATCTTTTTTAGTGCGTACAGCGAAGGACTGGAACAATCTGCCGGCGTCGGTATTTCCGGCAAAATATAATGTGGGTGTCTTCAAGAGGAGAGTGAATAGGCTTCTAGGTTAATGCGCTTTACCACCTAAGACTACATTTCACTTTCCATCAGGTGGAATGTAGTCAAGCATTAACCTAGTTTTGTATAAAAAAAAAAAAAAAAAAAAAAAGTAACAATACGAATACAAATATATTTTTTGAACAGTTACTGTACTAATAGACACTTTATACGTTTATAACAGTCCATTGCAACATATAACCGTATGCTAATAGTACGAGATCCCACGCAAATTCGTGCACCCATCGGTATTGTAGTAAAAACGAAATTTGTACGTATATTTATGATTAGTAGTAAAAACATATATCAGTATAAATCTTTGCTTTTAGAATTTGCTGAAGTCAAATATACGCCGAAGTCTTACAGGATTATCGTACTGATAAGTTAGAAAATAAAATTATAAAAGCTTTTGGCGATCTAACTACTATAGAGTCATCCATACAGGCTCCAAAAATGAAAATTATTTATAAGTATATCATTGAAACGTTACGATTAGGCTGCAACTCATTTGTGGCCATATTTAATTAAGCATTCTTATATCATATTATACAGAAAAAAATGTTTTAATTTGATATGTAAGTCATAAATGTACGTTATGAGTGTATCAATGTATCAAAATCATACCTGTTTAAACCTGGCTGTGGAGAGGTGCTACCGAGTGCACAATGGGAACCGTGACTTTTCAGTCTTTTTATATATATTGCCGTGATTTGATTTACTATACACATGGTTACAGTTTTTTCCGAAAATTATTTTTAATAATTTATTTTAAAAAAGCGGCTACTTTTTGATGGGCAATCATATATATGTATACTCTACTAATCATCAACATAGGTACAAGTTTCGTTTTTACTACAAAACCAATCGGTGCACGAACTTGCAGTGGGATATTAGGCTAAAAGCGTACGTTGTCGTCGTGTGTAATTCTTCGCTCAACTAAAGACAATGTTCAATTACTTTTAAAATAATAAAGAAGAATATTATAAAATATTTCAACAATCTAGGAGAAAGCATTCTTTAATTACTATTTGTAAATATTATAAATTAAAAAGCAATTAATAACTTTTGTTATGACAAAAACAAAATTGGATGAAGGTAATTCGTATTATTATACAGCCTGTTAAAAATCAAAGTCTAGAGACCGAATGTTTTGTTCTAATAGATTTTATTAGCCTTTTATACTTTACCCACACACAAGTATACATGTGTAGTGGAAGACTTGTATACTTTACTTATCATATATTGCTATAATCCCTTCTGGTTGGCAAGGCGGCTCTCTCTCTCACCAATAGGTGCGGATACATGATTAAATGTAGAGGAGGTCATTTATGACTTCGGATTTTAAATATCTTTTTGAAAATACATTCTGAAGAAAAAATACACATATTTATCTTTTATTCTACATATATATAATTAAATGGTCACTGATCGATTATAAATATTTAATAAAACATAATGGAGGGCCTTCATAAGAGCAAAAGAATCCAAAACAATGGTTTTTCATATTGTCTGACTGTCTAATGTCAGAAACGACTTAATTTGGATGCAGTTTTTAGAAATATATTGCAATAGTCTTTACTTAATATTTAATGTTTTTTTTATTTAAATCGTTTAATAAATAAAAAAGTTATGTCAATCACGTAATATTTTCTATACGTGTAATAAATCTCTATACATTAAATATATAAAAAAATATATATAGCCAGGATCTGAACGGATAATTAACGTAATCCAAAAAAAACGGCTAATGTAAAGAGCTGGCTGGGACGACGATCTGAATAAATATGTAGGAAGAGACTGGACGAAAGGTGCAAAGTGCACCAAGACTGGAGGAGGCCTATACCCGAAAGGGGCCATATTGTTTTTTTTTTATTTTTTATTTTATTTTATACTTAGTTTAGTATTGTTACATTTAATTTTTTTTCCTTTATAACAAATAGCTGAGTGAGTAAGTAAGCAACTGTTACTGAATATGTCGTGGAAATAAAGTGGCTTATTATTATTATTATTATTATTATTATAATGTAAATAACTTTTATACATTGTACAATATTTTCTTATATTAAAATGAAGTGAGATGATAAAGAAACAGAACAGAATCGCTGTGATTGCAATTACACGAAATAGGAATGGAGCCAAATGCAATTTTTAAAACTCTCCATACACTTGCTATTAGTCAAATATTTGTGTAGCGTGATATTAGTAGGTACAATTGTAGACCATCAAAGTATGAAGGATAACAGTGACAGATTAATATAATAATATCTTATTTTAACCAAACTATCTTTATACAGTTACGGTGGCGCTGTTCTCCTTCCTGTGCTGGGCGCCTCTCCACGTGCAAAGACTAATACCGATTTTTGGAATAAAAATGGAGCAACCCGATGATATTTCCCATAAGGTAAATAGCTTAAAAAATGTATAAATCTGATTAGGGGTCCGTTTAGTGGCTAAGACTTAGGTAGTGCGTTTGATTACTTTACGGTGAAATTCAATTTCGATCCACAAATTACTCCTACTCTGGATCTTATTTCTGACTTAACCGGTTCTTGTATCCAATGATTGGCTAATTAAAACCTGCGTAGGAGTGATTAATGAGGAGTTATGTTTAAACTTCCATCGCTCAGTACTTCAAGGGGCTCTCCCAAAAGTACTTTGAACATGCTGAGCGACACCCGAACCCACTGGTGGCTGACGCCGCAGAGTATTGACCACGTAAGACTACTTTAGTCAGAAAAAGAAGACCCAAGTTGGTACTCGTTGACCCCGACGACGCGTTCACAGTAGGTAATAACGTACGCGTAGGCATAAGTGACACCACACAACATACAGACACACACCGTCTATACCGGTATAGACGAGGGCCCAACTGAGTAAGTGCTCCGTTGCTCCGGCGTTCTGCCGTCGGAGGACGCTAGTGTCCAAATTTCCTTAGCTTCTCTCCTGACTAACGACACCCCGAGCCGAGGTCCGTGTCTCAATTTGAGACGATCTCGGGGTGTCATTCTCCATGGGGGCCCATCTGGCCCCCCCCCTTAAGTGTGGGTCTCCTGACCCACCCACTCCCCCGGTGACGCTGTAATAGCCAACAGGTAGCCCTGTAATAGCCAACAGCAAAGACAGAACAAAAACTATGTTTAAAAAAACATTTATTGTTTTGAATCTATTTTGAATTAAATAAATGCATTGTAAAAAAGAATCGTAGATTTTTTTTACCAATAAATAAACTATCGAATTTCTAATAACATTCCTAGCTCACATATAAACATTTAAACCAATGTTTTAGGTAAGTTAATCATAAGATTTTTTATATATTTTTTTTTTTATAAATCAATTGATTACTTAGTACCGGGGCTAACGCAATGGAGTAAGTTGATTTGTAATGGTGGCACACGGGCATGAAGACAGAGTCATTTTCGGAAAATATTATTTGTCCAACGGCTACATCTTTTGGAGGTGCGGTCACTTTTCCTATAAGAAACTCTCGTTTTGTATAGTTTTGTTTTATAGTAACGTTGTAATTCTGTGCAATAATTCCGCTATTATTGGTACCGTTTGCAAAAAATTGATCTGAATCTTGCTGCACTATGTTCGAAATACAGCAGAGCAATATGATGAAGTTCAAGCCCTGTTATTCAAGATCACTTTACCAGAAATTAACCTGGATCCTCCAGGTTCTTATCGATGTGCTTGGTGTGCGATGGTAGAGATTTTTTTAAATAAACATCCATTGATGGGAGCATCGCTTATAACGGCTCTCAGTGAGGTACTGAAAGGCACCGACCCATCCTGACCTTCACAAATCTTATATGTGGATATGACATGGAAAAATGTTTTGAGTTATTTCTAGCGTTTTTTTATTAGTAAAAACTCCAAGTTACGACGTTCATTGGCCTCAACAAGAAAAAAATCGTTATCCTATGTGTTGATCCAGATTGCTCAACTTCTAAGCAGTGGAAGCGATGGAACACCCAAACGACGCATAGATAGCTGGTGTATGTGTTTAATTGATATTGTTTGGCAAGTCCTACTATTTTTTTGTTTCGATGTCAAATGCTCGCTTTTAACAAGCAATTTTTCGTTAATGGTACGAATGACGTTGGTTATGTAAACAAAATGTGTTCAGGAAAATCTTTGCAACTTACAAACTAACGGTTATCAATTACAAATTTTATTTTACGTACTTTCTAATTTAGTTTGAAATATGATGTTATGCTTGGCCGGGATTTATAAATAAGGTTTTACAATTAACATCTCTGATTATATCAAATCAAAAATCGATAGCTGCTAACACTTATAAGGCCGTTCCTATGTTAAATCTTAGTAATTTTGACGTACATATTCGAAAGAAACAAGATTCGCTAACCAGACCAGTTCCAGAGTGATTCATTATCGTCAACCTTAGTTGAATCATCTTCCTCAAAAACGATTCGTTCAAAAACTTCTAGAGTATATTGTGTTTAGTTTAATGTAGTTGCATTTACCGAACTAGCAAAAGTGTTGCTAAAGCCAGTTATACTAGATAGTCAGATACTAGATAGCCAGACATATAGCCAGATAGATATACTCATGAAGAAATTTGGTAAATGTAAATCTTCTTATCTTATGGTGCGCTGTCATCGTATTGTTGAACATTTTAGGACAGAGATTCCATGATGTATTTCACATTTGGAGATAATATAGTTCATAACATCAGTAACTTGATCACTTTATACATTTTGCGATCGCAACCGAACTGCAGGTTGTTATTCTCTATATCTAGATGCCTCAAATATATTAATTAGGTTTACTTACGTTAAATAATACTGAATAACGACATATTAATCTGACTAATATATAAGTGTGATTGTTTGAATGTTAGGGTGGATGGATGGTTGTTACTCAATCGCGCCAAAACAACTGAATGGATTTTGATGAAATTTAGCAATATTGTAGCTTATATACCAAAATAACACAGGTTTTAGAAATACTACCTTTTGCAAGTGGTTTTGTCTGTGATCTTTGTTCCTCAATCACACCAAAACTATTGAAAGGATTTCGATGAAACTTAGCAATATTGTGGCTCAAGTACCAAGATTGGCAATTGAAATACCAACTTTTGCGCGTGATTTTGTTTGTGATGTTTTTTACTTAATCACGCCTAAACTGCCTGACGGATTTTGATGAAATCTAGCAATATTACTTATAATAATAATATAATATTATTATAAGCTTATGTACCAAAATAACACATAGGATATAAAAATACTAATTTTGGACGTGTTTTTGTCTGTGATATAACATAGATTGTAGCGCGATAATTAATTGCCACGGTAAATCCTGTTTTTAATTCATTTGGTACATTGAATTTTATATAATTATTAGTGAAAATTATTCTTATTACCCGACGACATACAAGGAGTGTTATGTTATTCAATGTATTTTTGAATGTTAATAAAAAAATAGCCAATTATGCTATTTTTATGTAGGTACCCAACTGAGATATACTAAAAGGTCAAAGCTGGCGATGGCGATGGCTAAAATTCTGGCGATGTACGCCGGGTTTCCGCAAGCTATGTCTCTTTTGAGGAAAATCGTGGGGTGCATTTTACTGTGATTCATAACTATCCTCTCATAGATAGTTGCTAATAGAATGATTGTAATACCTTAAATATCGAGCACCCCACGCTTTTTACTCAGAATTGAATTATTCTGTTAATAACTAAAATTTTATTATAATTTTATATTAAGGCGATTCACTATGATTAATTGTTCGATCTTCTACTACTGTAATTTTATAGTCTTTGTCATTAAAAATTATTTTCTAGTTTTTAGTTCGGTTAGCAATAAAAGCGTGTTTTTTTAGTTTTTTAAACTATTGTTTATTTTTTATTTTTTAGTCTGTGACAAACTCATAAATTGGGAAATCATTTCATTACTTAGATTTTTTTAGAAAGAATCACTCAGTGGTCTCCGTATGATCGATCAACGGGCATTGATCCGAAATCAATCGCCCTCACGGTTCAATGGGACTTACTTTCATCATTGTGGTTAGTTTTACCTCCCAATTAATGGAATAAAATCCGTAAATCATGAAGAAACTATTAATTCAAAAATTAATAATCAGTAGGTATATTCATTATTAAAAATAGAGTAAATTTTATTTAAAATTTCATTTTTGAAAATATTCAATCACTACAATGATTCATTTTTTTGCGTGTTTTTAGTTTTTTTTAAGTTTATTTATTTTATGGTTTTTATACTTCTGTATCAAATTCGACATAGGTACTTTTCATATATTTTTTGATTATATAATAGAATGAAATAAAATTTTATATGAAAAATATAATATTTATCATTTCATTAAATAATTTAAAAAATACTAATTATAAAGCGTGTTAAAAATTTGACGATTAGGTTGCTGTTTGTATATATTGTATCATCGCACAAAAAGGAGACTCCGAGAATACGATATGTTGCTTCATACATTCTATGTCATTCTTTCGCATGTGCAAGGCGCACGCTACGGATATATGTTTGTCTCTTTTTACTTGAAATTTGTTTATAATGAGGATCCTGGTAAGGATAACAGGTCGAATTGATTAAATTATTGCATTGTCATCGGTTCTTGATAAGTATGCCAAAATTCAAATTAATCCGACATTTCAAAGTAGGTCAAAATCACGTTCAAAGATTCCGTTACATTCATACATACATACAACCCAAGCTAATAAAAGCGTGTTAAAAAAACGCATGCTAATCCGTTTACGTATTTGGCCGCTACGTATCCACAGACAGACACAGAGAGACACAAATCTACAGGTCAAACTTATAATACCCCTCTTTTTGGGTCGGGGGTTAAAAATAATGATGTGGACCGCTATGTTTTTTTACATAGATGCAATTTGTAAAGTACATGGCGACCTCTATGACTGATTTTCTTAGTCTATTACCTAACCCTTGATACAGTAATATAATCATTATTAGTGATGCGCCGAATATTTGTCTAAAAATTCACCGGATTGGGATTTGAAGCAGGTCTTTGAACACGATTGATCAAAATTATCGTGCAGTTGAGGTATTTAATTTTAAATTTAATTATTATTATTTTATTTAAGGTAACAAATGAGTACACTACAAATTTATAAATAAGATATGTAGGGCAGATAGTTTTAAATTTTTGAAAATAATATTTGTTATTTTAAATTATTAATAACTTAATTTTTAATTAAATTTTGCACTAATCGGTGCACAATATTTTTGGTTGACCCGTCTCACATAAATTGATTCAACGAAGAAGCAGGTATAATTTGACTGTATTATGTTATGCAGTTAAATTATACCTGCTTCTTCGTTGAATCTATTATAATATGAGTTTATAAATACTTCAGTCTAAGTAATACGTGGCGGGCTATATTAACACTAAAAATTAACTCATAATTTATTCTCAGCATCGCGCGTTGGTTATGATGTTAAATTGTATATGAAACATTTGTACTTTTAACATTACGCCGTCTGTTGAACACTACCTCAATCCAGTCAACAGATACAACGCCATCTGTTAAACTTGTTTGAATTCACAGCAATTCAATTGTAAGGAAATAATTTGCAATAAAATAATATTGCGACTTAAAATTAAGATGTAAGTTATCCTATGTTTCAAGTTGGATCAAACTGCACACGGTGTGCAAATTTGATTAAAATCGTTTAAGTAGTTTAGGAGTCCATCGCGGACAAACAACGTGACACGTAATTTATATATATTAAGAAGATAGATTAAAACAGTATATGCAATATACTACTACCCATTTGTGCTGTCTCCTTCATCCCAAAAACTACTCGTTCCATCAGGACGAGTTGTAATTTATATTTTCATTCGTCATGGCCTCCGTTTCAATCAACATTTTCTTTTAAATTTTATAATTGAACGACAATAAGAAAAAAATAAAAACCCCCATTCAAAAAGATCTCTTAAAAGACAAGATCTCTAAGAGAGTATAATTGAGAGTATAATTTTCAACGCAACAATGGTTTCTTAACAGTAATGTTATATTAATTTTTATGTCAAGCCTATCTTATTTAATTAATTTTTTATCATTACTCTGTATTGTCATTATATATTATTATAACTTAGTTTTTGGTTTCAGGTCTACGTAGTCCTGACGCTTCTATCTGATGTGCTGTACTTTCTATCTACTGCAATTAATCCGTTAATTTACAACATTATGTCGAAAGTTTTTAGAAACGCATTTAAGGTAAGTCAACAGTTATCTTATGACGTAATTAGGTTAAAGTCTAAAGTTAGGCCAAAGTCAGATTAATGAAAGAAAGAAACGTTTTCATATTTTTAACATGCTGTTGAGTGAGTTTGGTCAAGATTTATATTCAGATCCTATATCTCATGTTCGTCACAAAAAAATGGCATAATACCGAATTTATAAATGTTATATCAATTACAATTTTATTATTCGTAATTCACATTATAATTGCAAATTTAATTGAAAATAATAGTCTAAGATCTGATACAAAAAAGAACTTCACCGATCTGTTTATTGTTAATATTGGATAGGTAATTTAGTATAATGAACATTATTATAAAGCGTGTCCGATATAATTTTGTCCCAATAATTATTAAATAATAATTAAAATATCTACCAAGTGCGAGTCAGACTTTCGCACGAAGGGTTTCGTTCCATTAAATGCAAAAATGTGATGTAACAATAAAATATATATATTTTCGGAGTTTTTGCTTCATATGTAGGTACTATAAAAGATTGCTTCAGATCAAATTTCTAGACTTTAGGTCGATTAGATATTAGGTTTTGACTTCGAGTTTTAAAATATGCGGATGAAATTGCAGTTTCTTTTGATTACGATAACATAGAAGTTTTATTTTGTAACAGCTTAAAGGTATTATAAAGTATTTGATATAAAATTAAATTCAATACTTTTACGCGTTCACGAGGAAAGGGATAGTAACTTTAAAATTATGTATAATAAAAATATTTTTATTATATGAAGTAACTCAATATTTACGGTTCTTTCCATTTTTTCTTTATCTGTGCTAGAAGCCGCTACTTTTTACCAAATTTCAATAATCTGAGTTTACGGGAAGTCCCCGTAGGTTTTAATTCCCTTGCGAGTTAAAAAACTAAAAGGTGTCAAGGGACACCCGGATGGAACGAAGTTCCTTTCGAATAGTTATTGAAGGAATAGGGAATATGCATAAAATTTAAAATTCTCTCAAATACTTTTTTTTCGGATACTTATTATCATCTTATTATAATAAATATATATTTTTTTCTATTTACTAATCATTTAAGGCCATAAAATAATTTGTGAAAAGTGTAAATTAAGGGAGCGAAATTCAAACTTCCAAAACGCGCCACCATTGGTCGAAAGGAAATGTGACATTATTTGACACGCCATTCAAATTATCGGCGTCGAAGTTCATACTGTGGTATTACTGTTACTGAAAAAAATAAATAATTTAAACATATATTTTCGTGCTTAAAGGTTTTATTAAATGATACGATTGTTTAGGTAATCATTTTCCACTTCACTTGACTCAGATAAATAACTTTGTTGATAATCAGCAGAAAAAGAAGATATAGGATGCTATAGAAGTATGTATTATCAGCTGTGTTTTCAGTAAACAATTTTCTTTTTAAAACACTGCCTTACTTGTAAAGTAAAAGTATTGTGTGTTGAATGAGGAAATGGTAACAATGCTATATTTTGTTTTTTAGCAGGTATATTTACATTCATGGGCCTACCGAGAGGGGAAGGGGGCGGGGGGGGGGGCAGCTGCCTCCCCCCTGGACGTCGTATAGCCCTTTAGCCCTTTACTACCTTCCATTGTAAAGTAAAATTGGTATATTACATTAAAAAATAAAGCAATTATGTTTTAATAATTAAAGGAGGTTTAGGATTAGAAATGCTTTCTCAGGAAGGTTAGTCGGGAACGAAAAAGTGGCTTATCAGTTGTTATAGATGTATGTATTACAAACAAATACAATTCTCTAATAAAACTGTAAGCAAACACTTTAAAGTCTAAATCTTCATTAGAAGCGAGATTCGGCAAAGACAAATCACCAGCGTTTGCTCTTTGATTGTTAAACCATGCTCAGAAAATTAAAATTACAGCTCCATAATTACAAAAATATATCAATGAAATCTGGTTTGTCCGCCCCTAGCACAGAATCTGGGTACGCCCATGTTTACATTGACACCTTTACTTCTGTACTTCCGTTTAATATTAACTTGCATAGCCACTTGGTAATTTATCTTTAATAAGCGAAAAGCAAGGCTCTGCCTTGTGATCACATTTAATATTGTCTTGGCTGATTAATATCACAGAAATTTGTATGAGCGATACAAGGACTTACTTACTATATTGTTAAGGTCACTTCATTAAACTATACACTATATTGTAAAGTACACTTCTTTGTAAAGGTCACCAATTTTTTAAACACTACTTTTGATAACTAACTCTGAAAAGGCTTCATTAACCGATGTCAATCTTTGCCTTTTGACTACGCACATTCTCATTCTATCAGCTGGTGTTTTTGCCACAAAAAACATATGAGGAACAACTCCTTTCTTCAAACTTAGATTACATTTTTCTCCTTGTTGTTTCGTTATACATATTATATTCAATATTATTGGCTGTATCTTCCTTAACCTGAAATAAATCGACAACCATAAAAATTTCGTAAAACCAAAAAAAGAATACGGTTTTAATAGAAATTTATACTGATCTTTTGTAAACTAGGTTAGGTTAATTTTAAACTTAAATTATCTAATGTTCAATAGCTAATGTAACTTACTATAAATTTAAACTATTAAATTAAACTGATTATAAATAAAGTATACTTACGTTAAATTGATCTTCACAACAATATAAACACAATTTAAGACATATATTATCCCTTTTAATTACCATAGAGTAGACCATTGTTTTTTGTATTTTCGCATCTCTTGAAATTTAAAAAAACACTTTGCCGGGTGTTTTTCTAATACTATTTTTGCACTCCGGTACTATACATTACTTGTAAGATGGTTTTTACCTTCTTCCATGACTTGAAAAGCACTTAAAACTTAAGATATGTATGAAGTTAATAAAAAGTTCATAGCAAACATTGACTGGTTGTGTCATTTGAAGTCACACGGCGCGCGCAAAATGTCAGCATTTGAACGGCCCAAATTTACTCAATGTTTGTATTATCACTTTGAAAAAAAAAAAATCTTTTCAAGCCTATTTATATTTTTTTACGGTAAAGAGGGGTATATGATTAATTTACGTCAAAAAAAAAACATAAATATTACCTATTGTAATAAAAAAATATTAAATTATTAATATAAGCTAATATGCTAGTGACAGACGAAGCTTCTTAGCATTCCATGGAGAGGAGTGCAAGCAGTGCCTGGGACTTGCGACCCAGGAGTAGGTTTAAGGGGCCCCTTTATTATGCGCAAAAACTCTCACCTTCACCCTCCACACTCCTCTCCCTACCTAACCAAATTTGGAAAGAACCTACCAATGCCGCCTTTAAAATACGTTCTAGAAATGAACCGATGCTTGTTCTAGAAAGACCAAGGTCTTTAAGAAGGCTATAGAGAGATTTTGCTGTTATACCCCTCGCTCCCACGTCTACCGCGTACAAACTAGCTAAAAATTTATTCCTGATCAGTTCGTTGGTCAGTTCGTAACACTTATTGAGCTTGAATGTGTGATCCCTTGGGATGTTTGTTTCCCAAGGAACAGTAAGCTCCACAAGTATCACGCGCCTCAGATGTTTAGAGTACAGGAATAAGTCCGGTCTGGATGACGAAATACCAACATGCCAGGGATTTTGTAATGCTTTTCATACGTGTTCATCATGAGAGTCCAATTTGGAGCCGCGCCTAATATTGAATACGGCTTCGCCTGGATTTTTTGGAGGAGCCTTCTTTTACGAATTCTACAGATCGTTTGGTGGTTGTTATGCTGAAAGACTAACCGCTTCCCGTATAATTTCTAATACCTTATTGTGGCGATGCGAGTATTGACCTTTATCTAGAAGTACCCTACACCCTACTAATAGGTGTTTTGCGGTTCCTATTGCCTCTGACTTTTCAGTGGCTTTGCCCCATCTTACTAAATTACTTTGATCTGGGAGAGTCATTTGGAATGCATTAAGGTAGAATTTTAATAATGCCGGGGACCAATCATAAATTAAGGTGCGCCACTTCTAAACTAGTGGAATACAAAAATCTCCTATGGTCACCCATTTGTTCTGAATTACTAGGCTCATCGCGTGGAGTCGATAATTATCGTTTTCGTCTTGTCGAATATAAGATTTTGTTATGTCTATGTCTTGAACTTTCCTACATGATCCTAACCCTACTTTATACGTTTGAGCACCCATCATACATTTTTTATAAATTACTTAAGAACGTACTATAAAATATCGAATAATCTGGAAATTGTTATATATTGGATTAATATAATCAATTGTAAACATTAAATATATACTTAAAAATGGAGTTATACTGTAATGTATATTAATGTCGTTATAAATTGCAACTCGAAACTTTTATCTTTTTTCAAAAGTGTAAATAAAAATGAACAAAGTGAATCGTCAAAAATTTTAAATAAAGAAAACATAAAAACTATACTTAAGATATTTTATTCACTACAAAAATTGTATTATTCTGAATCATAAATATAAATATTATATTTGAAAAATAAAATCCTTTTAGAGATTTACATCAAATGCATCGGGACTAATATTTTCATTATTGACTTCTCTACATTCGACAGCATTTTCCGTCAAGTTTAGTATTTCTTGCATCTTCAAAGGCTTTTGGTCTACAATAAATTCTACTGGTTTTAAATAAACCTCTAAATCCCAAACACAGTTTTCAGGATGGAGTGTTGTACATTCCGACTAAGATACAGTAAGCCGCAAGAGTTAAAAACCATAGTTTATATATTTCTTTTGTTGTAAAGATTTCCAGCAAAGTAAACTTTTATTTTATTTCAAAAACTGTTTGTTGTCTTCTTTCGTAGTATAAGTTTAAATAAAAAAGCAATTATTAGTATAATTTACTCTGTTGCACTTATTCACGACATAAATTTGAGCGTTAATCTCTTAAACAACATCCATATTTCATCAATGAGTTTGTTGGCTTTATCAAGTAACGATTTAAAAACGGTTTGAAATCTTTTATTCTGAGAAAATATATTGAATGGTTTAATATATTCTTTATTATAAAATACTGCTGTGTAATCCCAACCTGCATATGAATGGAAAGCAGGAAAACTTTGCTATAATTTTAATAAACGGATAAAGTTTTTATCATTAAATTCTAGCAATAGATTATCGAAGTCAAATAAGATTTTTTTTATAGCCATTTTTGTATCCTTATCCCTTATCCGTCCGTATCCCAATACAAAAAAATAACGAAATTGGATAACCTACTTTGTAAAAAAATATCTGTGATTAAGAATAAAAAAAATGTAAAATAAAAGAAATACTCTTACATGCAAAAACTACTTGACAGAGTATGATGAAACTTTGAATGGTTACAGTTTAGACATTGGATGTACAAAGGGTACGTTTTGTCGAAATCGAAATCTACGCGTACGATATCGCAGACACAGCTAGTATATTTTAAAAAACAAGTAGGTTCTAGTAGCTAATTACTAGCTTAATTAATTACTAGTTTTTCATCAAGATAAGTATATACATTAGTTATATATACGAAATAAAAATTACTAGGTACATTTTTAGACAAAAAATCATTCTAAAACAATCATTTTGTCTTTTTCCGTGGTAAAAGCGGTCCTTTCTAAATCATATAGATCTCAATTTGGTGATAGCCGTTAGCCAAATCCAGTGTAGTAAAATATTGTGCTCTCCCTAGCCGGTCTAAAATATCGTGAATGTTTGAAAGTGGATAATTATTTTCTTTTATTCTATCGTTAGATCTCCTGTAGTCTATAGATAGTCTCAACCTTACTTTTACTTTATAGATAGTCTCAACCTTACTACCCTTATATTTAGGATCAAAGTCGAATAATAAAAATGTATGATACATTTCGTTTGTACCACCATGGGCTAAATTTACTTAGAAGGTTTCATTTTCCATGCAATACCTGAAAATAGTACCTATTATAGCATCGGAAGAAATCATAAAGCGGGATGTTCCTGTATGTCTTATAGGACACTTACTTTTGCATTCGGATATTTCAATGCAAGGTACATAATAATAATATCTTTACTGATAAAAAATAATTAGAATAGGCAACATGAACCCGTTACAGGTTGAGAAAAAATAAAACTAAAACAATTATACAACTACAAAATAAATAAACACTAGTTTGCCGCTGGTCAACGAAAAAAACTAGTATAAAATCTGAGGAATTCATTTGACACACTCCTTTTTTTTTTTTTTTTTTTTTTGTTTCCGCGGGGAAAATGCCTTACGCACCGTACCCCTCGCGGGGGATGCGAGGGGCGTGTGTGGGACTCCCGTAAACGGTGTACCCACTAAAAACCCCGCGGCGCTCCTTCCTCGCCTTATTGGCGGAATCGTGGGTACGGCTAGCCCTTCATCCACGACCCCGCCGGCATTTGACACACTCCTTAGAGCTCCGATCATCAAATTGCCAGACTCGAATAGTGTTTGTCTAAATCTGGCAACCCAATGCCTGATCACAGCCTCGAGGTAGACTCGAATCCTTGGTGGTAGACCATAACATCGGGTCGCCGGCAAACTTACCACCCATCGGGCAATGTCGTGCCGCAAAGCGACCTAAACGTGTTCCGGTACGTTGCTCGATGAAGCCGTGTATGGAAAATGGGTCTGAACAGCTGCGGTGCGTTGGCGAACCGGTTTGACGTCGAGTTGGTGTTTGTTTTGTCGGGTGTCTATTCGAGGAGGGTAGCGGGATCGGAAACGACGGCTTTTTCTGCTGGCCACCCACAAATACTTGGGGGCCCAATTAGTGGGTTAGCCACCCACGAAAGGCTGCCCCGCCAGCTGCGAAAAATCCCTGGGTGGCTCCATCGTGCTGGTTGGCGACCAGACGAGGAGGCCCGTTGGCGATCTCTGGGGGGGTTCGGGCGTCCCCGCAGTCTCCAGACTAGCCTCCCAGTGGCAAGACATTAGAAATTTCGACGTCGGGTTCGATACGCACCGCCTCGTTTAACTGCCATTTCTCATTCCTATTCACTTTTATTTATTTTAATATGAAGAAAGTCAAAAAGAAGAAAAGTTTTTACAGCGGCTGCACTCCTCCTTCTATAAAGTGCACCTTACTAATATGTTACCCTGATTAGTACTACTAACTATATATTTTTTTTAAATTTGTTTCCAATATTGCCATCGATACAAACTGCAGTTCCAATTTTAGTATTTGTTACTTTCTTTCCAAAATAAAGAAAACTTTTCGTTAACACATGCATTACTTATTTTGTCTAAAAGAACCTTTTTCTTATTATTCCGACACCATTTAAGGCGTGCCTTAAAAATCGTCCTACTCTCTTTCATTTTGTCATAAAGATTACCCGAATTAGGAGCCCCGGATTCCAACCACTTATTTAAGTGTAATTTAGCAGCCAAATATACGGTTTTCACATGTTCATTCCAGCCCGGCGTTTTTTTACGCCCCCATCCTTTTCTCCAAAGATTAAATTAAGAACGGACATCTGCAGCTGCAGATTATATGGACAAAATATATTTACTACAAATTGTATCCAAGTATCGTATAGTATGTGTTTGAAAATTACATGATGTACATTCCACGAGCAATTCAACAGGTCCCAGTTTATAGTCCGGGAGCCAGTGACCAATTTTCATCATGAATTTCCTCCCGAGTGAAATTTTGTAAACTGCAATAGAAAGTTGTGTTATGAAGCTTCGCGGTCGTCAGCTGCGGCTCTGGTGGTGGAGAAGGCAGCGGCAGCCTCCCACGCACGAATAAAAAAAAAGTTTTTTTAATGATTTCTTCCCATTCTAAAATTTCTTGAATAATAGTTTATCTAATATCTTGAAGGGAAGATAAAGTCAGCTGCCCATAACATGGTGGATTATACGTCAGCTGGCCGCTCGAATATGAAAAAAAAATAAAATTAATCTGGTGTTAGTTTATATGTTACTTTGAATGAAAATTAACATCAGCTTGCTGTACGTCAGTGGAAAGTTCGTCAGCTGGTTACTTGAAATGTGTAATATAGCAGCATTTATCACCTACTGAATCTTATCAGTTAACGACTTTTCCCTTTACTTACAGCTAGCTGATTTGTTTTATTATTTACTAGAGTATATTAACTGTTCTCTTATAAATTTTCATCCAGGAGGAAATCACTTTTCTCTGGTTATTTGGCAGTATATTTGATTTGATAATAAATATGCAGTTTAATAATGAAGGAAATATAGTTATAACTAAAGTTTAATTAATCAATAATTTATTGAAGCATAATTTTATAAATTAATTAAATTTTATTCTAATATAATGAATAAAAATACTAACAACGGTTATTCATTTTCGCTCTCGCTTTGGCTTGAGTCGCATCGGCGCAGTTTTAGAATCATATAGAATGTAATTTAATTATAAAATACATTAATTTTAAGTATGTCTTATTTCCATTTGCACCCTCCGTTGCGACCATATATTTATATTATTATTACTTTTGATAACAGCGCACATATACACTTATTGCTTAAGTAAAAATTATATATATAATGTATATGCTTACTGTAGAAGTTCTCAATAGTGTAATTTACATGAGGCAAATAATGCATTACACTAAATTGTACTTTTTCTTACATTGAATTGTTAAAAAATTATAGTCCAAATAGTAGAAAGAAATAACATTCTATCCATATATTTACGTTAATGTTGAAGGTGTCTCTTCTGATATCGTTCTTATTTTCCGATATTTTTCCTGCAAAGCAATATAACGTCGATAACACTCACTGTGATACAACTGAAAATGGTTAGGCTGTGTAGGAAGCACATTATTTTGACCGGTTAGATAATTAACTTTTCGTGTTGTTAATATAGATCTACACTTATTTAAATTATCTTCACTAAATAATTTTGAATGAACATTAGTTTTTTTACAAAAGACGCAATAATGTACCACGTTAGACATTTTTATTTTTAATTATCCGTTACTATAATAACACTTATACTATATAATACAATAAGTTCATGGGCCTACCGAGGGGTGAGGGGGGCGGGGGGGGCAGCTGCCTCCCCCTGGACGTCGTATAGCCCTTTAGCCCTTTACTACCTTCCATTGTAAAGTAAAATTGGTATATTACATTAAAAAATAAAGCAATTATATTTTAATAATTAAAGGAGGTTTAGAATTAGAAATGCTTTCTCAGGAAGGTCAGTCGGGAACGAAAAAGTGGCTTTTCAGTTGTTATAGATGTATGTATTACAAACAAATACAATTCTCTAATAAAACTGTAAGCAAACACTTTAAAGTCTAAATCTTCATTAGAAGCGAGATTCGGCAAAGACAAATCACCAGCGTTTGCTCTTTGATTGTTAAACCATGGTCAGAAAATTTAAATTACAGCTCCATAATTACAAAAATATATCAATGAAATCTGGTTTGTCCGCCCCTAGCACAGAATCTGGATACGCCCATGTTTACATTGACACCTTTACTTCTGTACTTCCGTTTACTGACCAACTTAAACATGGAATCTTTCACTTTCTATTCGAGTCACATTATAATTTCAACTTACCCTCTCGTTAGTGTGTTTGACGCTCTGCTATAGCATAAAATCTGGAGAGGGTAATTTGAATCTACAATCTAGCTACAATGTAAAAAGGGCTCATGTATCACTTTAATTTGAATAAGAAAAAGAGATAAATAGAGAAAAGTGATTTCCTCCTGGATGAAAATTTATAAGAAAATAGTTTATATATACTCTAGTAAATAATAAAACAAATCAGCTAGCTGTAAGTAAAGGGAAAAGTCGTCAACTGATAAGATTCAGTAGGTGATAAATGCTGCTACATTACACATTTCAAGTAACCAGCTGACGAACTTTCCACTGAGATACAGCAAGCTGATGTTAATTTTCATTCACAGTAACATAAAAACTATCACCAGATTAATTTTTAGTTGAGAGGAAATCATTGAAATTTTTTAATTTTTTTTTCATATTCGGGCGGCCAGCTGACGTATAATCCATCATGTTATGGTCAGCTGACTTTATTTTCCCTTCAAGATATTAGATAAACTATTATTCAACAAATTTTAGAATAAGAGGAAATGATTAAAAAAAATATTTTTTCCTTCGTGCGTGGGTGGCTGCCACTGCCTTCTCCACCACCGGAGTCGCAGCTGACGATCGCGAAGCTTCATAACACAACTTCCTATTGCATTTTACAAATTTTCACTTGGGAGGAAATTGGTCATGAAAATCTGTCACTGGCTACCGGACTATAAGATCTGCTAAATAATAATTACATAGGGACTGATATCTGTGAATCTCAAAACATTTATTTTACCCCAAAGTATTTTATGACATCTATTAACAGAGATAATATTTAAATTTAATTCAAGTGCAAGTGGCCTGTAATCCGACCAATATAAATCCTTAATTATATGGACATTAGATAAAGTGGACCACGCAATCGGGGTCACAATACAATGATCAAGCCAGCTCCTTGAACCATGGGCATAACTAACATACGTAAAAATTTCATACAAATTTTTAAAAAACTTATAGTCCGCATAAACATAATCATTGTCTTAACAAAAAAATATTAATTCATAATTAAATGTTGTATTCAAATTTGCATTAAAATCATCCCTTTGGTTTTTGGTTTGGTTTTGGTTTACCGGTTCTAATCTATCGCCACTTTTAAACAAAATAATTTCTCTACTATTTTTCATTTAATCTAGATATGTACCGGTTTCAATATTTTTGTTAAAAATTAAAGATAACTGTGGAGCAATATAATTTATAATTTGATAATACGTTATAAGTAATTTAACTGATATATCCCAAAGATGACAGGTTTTTTTTTCAAATTTAGGTTTCTAAATGTTAGAACAATTTAATATGATGAAACAGGTTTAAAAATAAAGTATTTGTCACTGACTCTTACGTTATTCCTCAATTCGGCCATTGCATCATATGGTGAAGAATTTAAATTATTTGTGACTGTTATAGGCATTTCGTTAAAAAAAGTCTCAAAAAAAGCCCGCTATATTGGAATTTATATACAGGGTTATATGTAATTAGTTGACCACCTCTTGCAGGCAGCCCCTCTACATCAATCCTAACAACATTTGTTCTACGACTTTTCAGAAATCTTGATAAATAACTCAGAACAAACGAAACAAAAAAATTTTTGCTCCCTCGGTTACTTATTACTATGTATTTTGTAAGAAGTCTAAAGTATAGATCGCGGCAGTCTAGCTTTGCACCAAATTTGTAAGGTACCACGCACGTAATACTATTATAACTTATATTTTTTTTTGTTTTATTTCGAACAGTATGTAATAATTACCCGAACGTCGTATTGTGTATAAAAATTAAAAACTTATGATGTATAAAATTGTTAACAATTAATCAAGGTAGAATCAGATTATTTACAATAATACAATGTGTTATTTACAAAAGGATTCAATATTTACAAATTACCTCTTAAATTTATATCTCCTGAATACCGGTGCCAAATAGTCCCCTTCATATCCAACGCAAAGGCCACACCTAAAAATCAACTGTTCACCGACTCGTCTTCATTCACCGTTGTGCAGTCACATGTCCCTTACGGCTCATATCTCCGGGCTCCACCATGGACCCCAAATCCGCGGCGGAACCCTAAGATCTGTCCAAGTCGCAGTTTTTTGGTTGGGTCCACGAAATTGCGCCTGAATTATGCCTACGATACTCTGTCTTGTTAGGCACCGAGTCTCCGCCTTCGACCTAACGCGCCGCGTTCGCAGTCGAGAGCACCTCCGACATGGAAATCGAGGCCGCTACCTTTACGAAGGAGACGGCCTCGGAATCCGAGTCGGGGAGTTCGTTCCCCTCCTCGGACGCTGATGAGGACGAAGGTTTCACGACCGTGCAGTCCAAATCGGCCAAGAGGAAGGCGACGAAAGCGCTCTCCTCGAATCTACCGCGAAAACGGGCCTCAAAACCCGCCAGTAGCGAACCTGTGTCGCCCGTCCGTCCCTCGGGCCCGGGCCCGACTCGCGAACCCGCGCCGATGGCGCCCGATGCGCCCGCGTCCACGCCGCCGTCGACCGCGCCTTCAGCGCCCGCGGAGGCGCCTTCAGCGCCACGGAAGTCCCCCGCGCCGCCGCCGCTTTACATAAGGGACAAGTCTAAGTGGGACACTCTGTCCGCACTTATGACGGAGCACAAGCTCCGTTTCACGTCCGCCCGAAATACCGCCGACGGTATCCGCGTACAAACCGCGTCTTCGTGGAACCACCACGGTCTGACTCGTCTCATCCGCGAACGTGGTTACGGATACCACACCTGCGCGCTAGAGGATGAACGCCGCTTAACGGTGGTCATCCGAGGGCTCCCCGTGGAGCTCACTACTGAACGGATTTTCGAGGACCTTAAGTCCCAATCCTTCCCCGTCATTTCGGTGCACCGCATGTACCGAGCGACCACTAGGGTCCTGTTCGATCTGGTACTCGTTCATCTCGAGCTTTCCCCGGAAGGAAAGCAAATTTTCAACGTTAAGGCAGTCTGCCAACTCTCCGGCCTTGGGGTCGAACCTCCACGCGGTCGCGGTTTTCCTGGTCAGTGCCATCGCTGCCAGCTCTATGGGCATTCCTAACGTTTTTGCCACGCGCGTCCAATGTGCGTCAAGTGCCTGGACGACCACGCGACAGCCGACTGTCCGCGTAAGGGACCGGTCCCTGAGGATCCTCCTGATTATCCCACAGCCTGTTCCCCAGCCGATACCGTCGCCGCCGGTTCGTAACTCCACCGACGGAGTTGCAAGTTCAATTTTATACATATAGACATTACATTGCTACGATATCAATATGAAAATAATAACATACATACACATCACACACACACACACACACACATACACATACAGCCAGGACATTATGCAGCTATACGTAATAATGCATATGAATACGAAATAATTTTTACCAAATATTATGTTTTTGAGTATTGTTGAACTAAAGAATTTATTTGTAGAATTTGAAACTGCTATACCATATGCGAAAACATAAACATAGGGAGTTCTAAAGTCAGCGCCATCTATTGAGAATTTATGTAACTAAATTTAAAATGGTAATATGTTCATATTCAATTTGTTCATTTATTAAAATTCAGATAGAACAAAGTAGAAGTTCTAGCTTTATCTAAATTAAATACGTTTATGTAAACCGCATTCAACTCTGTTTAAAAGTTTTGAAACAGTGCTTAAAGTAAATTTGTAATTGAACATAACTTCTTTTTCACCTAACCGATTTTGACTAAACAATGTTTAGACAACGCTCCAGATTATATATAAACCACATGTGAAAACTGCGTTCAAATCCGTTAAGTACTTTTGACGTTATAACGTACCAGACAGACAGACAGACAAATTCCAAAAAATGTTCTTTTGGTTTCTGTTACTCGTCTCCAATCGCACATGATCAGTTTTTTGGAAAAATATTTAATGTGAAAATGGATTCTGTTAGTTATCACTTCACATTCTAATACATTTTTTAAAATAATTTTATTGTACAAAGATTACTCCTCTTCAAATTTATTACATGTATAGAATAAGATTTGCATGGTACCTATTACGTGACTAACATAAATTGACATAACTTTTTTATTTCTAAACCGCATACAAATTGGTTAAGCCGTTTCGTGCACAAACATACAGACATACATACAGACAAACTGAGAAACCATTGCTCTTATAAAGAGCAAGTGAACCCAAAACAATCCCTATGATGTTTTTTTTTAAATATTATCCATGTACAGAAATGGATCAGTGACAATTTTATTATATATATAGATATAAATCGACTTTAACGTTATTAAATATTTCAGAGAAATTCGTAACTTTGTTCAAGAACACCGGATCTTGATTCCATTGCCTCTCACTATATAAATCATATAACTTATCTCTACTTTTATATTCCCACGGTAGCCCCATCACTAAATTTAAGTTTTAGATATTTTATTATAGTTTTTAGCTTAAAAATATTATTAGATTCTTGTAACAAAAACTCAAAAACTTTATTAAATAAATTATTGGGATTATCATCGGTCATATCTACTTTACTCACTTTTTGCTCAACAGTATTCTTAAATGTAAAGATCCGGTTTTTTGTAATTGGTCTACAAGTATATTTTTGGGACTTCTTTTTCATGATTAATTAATAGAGAAAATTTTAGACCACAATGGTCTGAACTTAAATTCGTCATTATTGTTTCTTTAAAAATGTTAAAGCGCCAGAACACATTATCAATACAAGAACAATAAAAGATTTAAACAAATTTAATAAACGTACCCTAGACGAAGTGACTTGTAATATATCTACATTAAAATCACCGCACACTATCACGGAACTGTTTTTTTTTACAAAGCTTATTTAAAATATCTTCCATTTTGTTTTCCAATTCATCTAAGTAACCAGAGGGAGGTCGGTACACGCATAAAATAGTATGTTCATTGAGCTCAATGCAGGATAGTTCAATAATTTGCTCGATAGAGAGCGCCACTATGTCTGATCGAGACTTTAGCACTACATCGTTACGGGCTAAGATTAGTGAGGTACCGCGAATAGCTTTCTCTCTACAGAACGAACTTGACAATTTATAATTTTTAACATTTATAATATTATTATTCTTTGCTAACCAGTGCTCTGTACTACATAATAAACTTATCTTATATTTTGGAACAAACAGTTCCATTTCAGATTCCTTACCACCTAAGCCTTGTATATTTTGATGGACAATATTAAACAGTCTAGGCTTTGTCTTAAAATTTAGTTTAAAGTGGAACGCTTATGTTCTGTCGGTACTACTAAACCTCCTTAACTACTATTCAAATTATTAATTATTCTCGTTATATCCCTCATAAAGTAGCAATTTGTGTTTTTTTGTAATATAGAGGCAGATACATTATACCTTTTGTCATCCTAAAACTATTATAAATAAATTTATTTACATCACAGTATGTAAAAGAATGCGTCACTTAAGGTCAAATTGTATAATGTCAGATTTAAATTATATAGGTATATATTTGTTTTATTTGTCTGAATAAGAAGATGAATACGGAAATGTACAAATTACAAATTTACAATTATTCTTATTATGTAATATTTTTAATAATTTCCATTTTCTTAACGGACAAACCATCTCCATGTAACAGTACGATAGTACTGTTTTCAGTCAACTTTAAGTCAAAGTTAATTAGTTTATCCAAATTGTGCTGGTAACTAGCCCCAGGTGAGCATATATTATAAACATTATTTAATTCGTTACTTAAAAGAGACCCAAAGCCTTGACCTAATTGATCAGAAAAATCAAAGTAATTATGTTTGAGCACAACAGAGGACTTATTTTATATTTGTTTTTTTTTTTCATAAAATTTATTTGACCTACTCTCAATCATTTTCCTATTATAAACACTCACTTTTTTAATTAATTTTGTGCATTTAGTTTTTAAATAATTTATTTTCTTTGCAAAATACTTGATATTAATGAGATAATTATATTTTTTTTATTAATTTCTTAACCTTCATATACTTTTTTAATTTGTTATGACTTGAAAAGTATATGGGGTGCACAATACTTGACTCATCTTTAGTTAAATCAATTATAGTAGTATTAATATTAATGAAATCTGATTGAGTAGGTTGTGAGTTGCATTCAACCAGCTCCTCATATTAGCTATGAGTATGCTGACTTTCTACACTTAATTTACAGATTTCCTGGTCTGTTATAGATTTCCTTGGCGGCACAAAAACAGACTCAAGCTCTGAAATGCGATCTAATGCCCTCTCATTCCCATTGCTGCGGTGGTCAAATGCATTGACTATATTTCTTAACTAATATTGTTGAGCTACAATATCCAAATAATTGGTATGTAGTTCAGCGAGCTTACCATTAAGTTCAGTATTTTTTTCAATATTTTAATTTTTCTCTTTACTGTCCTCTCGTTCTTGCAGTAGTTTCGTCAGGATAATGGGTTCAAAATAATGTACAGTCGTTACTGCGTTTAAGAGCCAGCTTGTAAGTGCGTAGGTAGGAACTTATCGCTGCGAACTTCAATCTTCAACTGACTGACGAGGTGACATTTCTATCTTCTCTCTCCCTTCTGGAGAGGGGAAACGATTTCGAGGCAGTACCTCCTGATCGTGATTTCTCGGCCACTTAATAATATAAGTGTGATTCGGAGTGGGCCTAAGCCCTAGGATTCAATGTGGGTATAAGTAAGGGTAGGGGAGAGCCTTTGTGCCATAGGGGCGGTCTACCCAGCCGGGTGAAACACCATGGGGTGAGGCCTGGCTAGGCGACCAGCGACACATTACGGCGGCTTATGGGATTGGAAATGTGGAGAGGGAGGATCCCGACGCAGCTTTCTGCGGGCAGCGTCGGGTGGGCGCGTATGCCATGGTGCGATGTCTCTAATGTGCGAGTGCACGGAGACATCGGTCTGGCTTTACATCTTCTCTGCGATTCTTAAGGTGTGATCCGTTAGGCGCTCGGTACAGAAATGTTATGGCGCTGTATGTGTGGCGTTTCGCACGTACCAAGGCGCCTGAGTGACTCTCCTGAGTGCAACGTTCTCGACTGTCTAGAGATTGGCTACCTGGCGCGGGCTTGCAAGAGCAAACTATACCGGGGTAGCATAGGTTAGGTAAGGTCTGATAGATATGAAGTAGATTGCAAGATTGGACCTGAAAATAGGATAAGGAGGTTTAGGGCCGCCTGTTGTGGCATTCTTCGATTTCTTAATCTGCTAAACCATCGTCATCCTCCACTCGATGATAATCCCTAAATAACTAATGGCGTTGGAACATGGGATCTCCGTACCCTGGATGAATAGCCAAGGAGGGACTGCTCAGTGGGTGCCTGCCCCAAGCCTAATGGCTTGGGTTTTCTTCACGTTCAGCGTCAACCTTGACTCGGCCGGCCTGTCTGAGAGGAGAACTAGAGTTTTCTGGAGTTCCCTAGAAGATTGTTTGTGGTTAAGAGAAGAAGTCAGGTAGGCTACATCATCGGCATATAGAGCTAGTAAGACTCCATTGCCGACGGGGACGTCGTCCGTATAAGATGCGTATAGGGATGGGTTGAGCCTAGTTTTGGTATCCGGATCACAAGTCCTCTGTCAGTGCTTTCGAGTCCTCTTTTTCTCGGTGATCAGGGCCGAGATCCTTCTCGGGATGGGTAGTAGGATCTAAGATGTGGTTGGAGTTGATGCATTGCGTTTAGCGTTGCACATACTGGAGGCGATTGAAGCCTCTAGTGCGTCAATATCTGTGGGTGTGTTTACTGGCACTGTAAACAGTTTTGCGTCGTTTATTAGTGCAGTGAATTTATGCCAGTTAATCAGACTTCCAGGAGGAAAGTTTTTATTGTGTGTAGTTGTAAGTACAACAGTGAAATTTTTGTTCATCCTATTTATGAAGTTATTAAACGTTTTTACTTACCTAAATTAGTTTTATATGCAATATTATTAAATATTATATTAGTATTTTCTACATTACCTGGCAATAAAACACAAACTCTTCAGAACATTTTTTTTAATAAATGGATCTACAAAGCCAAGTCACAAAGAACATGGAGGACATAATCAAAATTTTTGAGTCCCGAATAAAATTTTCAGTATGTCTAGCTCAGCTTTTGATTTTGATAATATTTGTTTATCTTCTCCTTCCCTTAACGGCTTCATGAGCTGTACTAGTGACCTTCTGTCAGATAATAATTTTAATTCACTTGATTCCAGGCTGCAATCTATTTTCCCTAGTCAATCTGACACCTTTAACATCGTTCATATAAACGCACAAAGTATTCCGGCTCACTACTGTTACAAAAAAATAATAAAAGTAACTTGTGGTTTTAAATAACTTTATTTAGTTTAAATACAAACAAAGAACATTAAACCTCAATATTCATACAATTATACAAATACAGGAATGTCTTAAATAATGACATAATAATGTCAAAATAAATGCTACAAAAAATGCCAGCTAGACTCAGCGGTGGGTTACTTGAGATAACACTTTTAATATTAAATTATATATAAAAATTACTGAAATATAAATCCTAGGCGCCACTGACAAATACTAAGCGAAGACATATGCATGATCCTCCTGCTTGTCAGTACTGGAGAGCCACAATCAAACACTTGTTCTTTATAAAACTTTCAAAAATGGAAATGTTGATTATTGGTATAAATAAAATTTGTACATCACCATAAATTCGGGATTACAATAAAGACGAGCTCCTTAAACTCAGCTAGTCAGGAAGCAGGATACAGGTCAAACAGGACGACGCTCCGAAGATTCACGTCTACCCCCGCGAACCAATTATAAATTTACCCGTATCTTCTGGGGTACAAACTAAAAACCTCCTGTAATGATTAAATTACAGGTTAAAACTACATAATAACACTAATCTCATATTGATCTATTCAAATATTAATAATTTATAATACCTTATGGAGGAAAAAGGTCTCGCAAGCAATTATATTAGCCTATGTCGACTCACAGGGTCGAATCAGGACAAATACTGAAATATTACCACGTAATAACATTAGATAAAGTCTCAAAACCTACGAAACATCTCCTAATTTAGAATAAGGATTCAAATTACTTACGAAATATTGTTCCAACAAACTTTGAAACTGCCCGGGAAGTGCCGGCAATAGGAATTATAATTATTCCATATTAAATTATTAGCCCTGCAATTAAACACGCTAATGAATTTAAGAAACAACGCTTCAAATGCGTTAATAAGATCACAAATAACTAAAACACTCACCGAAGGCTAATAAGATATTCAATTCGGAAGTGCTTCCGAAAGAAAAGACTCTAAAGGTCACTACATTGAATTTTATAGTCAAAATATGCATAATAAGCAAACAATGTGGCTATGCACACGCCGCGTTACACGAATTGTGGGTAAAATTGATATTAATCGGAAGAAGACCAATATTTAAACAATATAAGAACAATACACCAATTATCTAAAGAATGAAACGAGTGTAATAAATTTATAACAAATTGTTATACTAATAAATATAACAATAAAACAACGTTGGCTGCTATTAAACTTCTGAAACAATATGACAGCTACTTTTAAATAAATATCTAGCGATATGCTATCCTTAATAATGATTCATAAATGAAATTTAGAATAGTAATTATAAATAAAATGTTTATATTTTCAATAACATTTTGGGGACTATAAAGTTAGCTTAAGCTGGCAACATTCAATATTTTAAGCAAAAAGAAATGTCACAGACTAATTAAGAAATTGTAATTAGCTGTCAACAGATAAATAATTTACCTTGTCTACGAATTTGACAGATAATAAGAAATCGATAATATTAAAATTATAAATATTTAATTATCTACAGAAATGAAATTTCTATGTAACAGTACCTCCCTTCCCGGAAGAATTTTACGCGATATAAGAGGAAAATTCGAGTTGGCCCTCCAGCTCATAAGCTCTCATACCAAATTGTGAAAAATATATTAAATATAACCTAAACAAAAGAAAGGTATAAACTTAATTAAAAAAATAATCAATCTACTACTAAACAGTAGACACTCGATAACACAAACAGTTTTGCAGAAATAGTAAAAATACAAAAACTTATCATGAATAATAATAAGTGCTGCAAAACCAAAAACTCTCAATTAGAGTAACACCGAACCCACAACTCAACATATGTGTGCTGCTACCAAATGCAGATCACACACACCCATAACACAACCCAATCATCAATAACATAATATGAAATTGATAAACCGAAACAAGGTACCACCTTCTCTCAGGTACAAATTGATTCCATAAAAGGAGCATAGCTATCCCAGTAAACACATTATACAAGAACAAATAAGTCCAATTACATATAATAAATGTTCAACAGTAACTCCCTACTGAAAACACATTGCTGCACCTACATAAGATACAACAAATAATTATTTAACCTTAATGTTTAAGGTAAGACCCAACAAAAAAAATGTCAGATATCTATAATTATCTAATAGATAGCTGGGAACATAATATTTAACTTAATAAAACATCTTAAAATACAACAACACTTAACAACAGATATCTATTATTCTTAAATAGATAGCTGGAGATTAAGGTTTCTAACACAAAAATCTAAACCCAAACCTAAACAAATAAATAAGAAAACTAAGAACAAATAACACTTAATAACAGATATCAAATAAAGTTAAATTGATACTGGAATTTAAGGTATTCAAGTTTTAGTTTCAGAATGACCTAACGACAATACAAACCATGTTTTAACCAACTGTCAGGACCGATGTTCCATACCATACAACTCAGCTGTCCGGACGAATTATAAACTAAACATTAACTAACCAAAGATAACACTTAATAACAGATCTCAATTAAAACATGTATTGATACTGGAATATAAGGTAACTAAAGATCAGCAATAAAAAAGAAAGTAAAAAAAATATATACTAAAAAATAAATAATACTCAACTACAGATATCCCTTAAATTTAAAGTGATACTGAAAATTAAAGTATTAAAAAAAACAAGCAGAACCTACGGACAATACAAACCATATTTTAACCAACTGTCAGGACCGATGTTACATACCATTAAACTCAGCTGTCCGGACGAATTATAAACTTGAGAGATTAAAAGAAATGAGCCACTGCCCTAAAGCAGTCAAAACCTTTAAAAGTTGGAGGAGTTGGTAAAGTATTCAAAACTTCAGCTCCGGAATCAACAATACTGATTTCAGAAGCCGACACAAAACTTACCTCCAAAATTCCATCTAAAGCAACAGATGAAGCAAAGTCCACAATCCGGACTCTCAACTCCTCATCAGCACCCCTCAGCCTAGCATCCCTAACAACAACATCATATATGAATTCATCCTCACAAAGAAAACCATATGCAATTGGACGCTCCATGTTGCCTAATAAAAGAAAATAAAATAATAGAACTAAATGATTTCTAATTAGAATTAAATTATAACTTGAATTCAAAAATATCTCCCGACAAAGCAAAAGATTCAAAAACTTCAAACAAAAATAAAATTTAAAGTTACTAATAAAAAAAGATCAAAGTAAAAGTTTAATGAAAAATTAAAGAAACTTGAATAACAAACTATTAAACAAACAATAAACTAGTTCAATAGTAGTATAAAATATTTATAAAAAATAAATATTCAAGATCCTTAAAAAAATATTTAAATATTCAGTTTCACTACCAAAAGTTTAATATTTAAACTTTATAAAAACTAATAAGTCGAGCTGGCTTCACAGTAAGGTAAGAATAAAATTAACTTAAATATAACATAATATTAACATAAATAAAAATGAAAATATTACACATAAGCAAACATATTGCTCACCATAATATAACAATATAAGTTATATTAAGTACACTAAATAACCTAAGTGAACTAACTAACCTAAGTGTAACCTAATAAAGTGAAATAAAACAAATATTAATACCATATAAAACAGTTCAAATATATCAACACTACCTTATTTATAAAACAAAATATATATAAAAAGTGTATTTATTGATATAGCAATAAGATATATCAACTATCTCAAGTAATGCCCCGACTGTTGTGCGCCACTGTTACAAAAAAATAATAAAAGTAACTTGTGGTTTTAAATAACTTTATTTAGTTTAAATACAAACAAAGAACATTAAACCTCAATATTCATACAATTATACAAATACAGGAATGTCTTAAATAATGACATAATAATGTCAAAATAAATGCTACAAAAAATGCCAGCTAGACTCAGCGGTGGGTTACTTGAGATAACACTTTTAATATTAAATTATATATAAAAATTACTGAAATATAAATCCTAGGCGCCACTGACAAATACTAAGCGAAGACATATGCATGATCCTCCTGCTTGTCAGTACTGGAGAGCCACAGTCAAACACTTGTTCTTTATAAAACTTTCAAAAATGGAAATGTTGATTATTGGTATAAATAAAATTTGTACATCACCATAAATTCGGGATTACAATAAAGACGAGCTCCTTAAACTCAGCTAGTCAGGAAGCAGGATACAGGTCAAACAGGACGACGCTCCGAAGATTCACGTCTACCCCCGCGAACCAATTATAAATTTACCCGTATCTTCTGGGGTACAAACTAAAAACCTCCTGTAATGATTAAATTACAGGTTAAAACTACATAATAACACTAATCTCATATTGATCTATTCAAATATTAATAATTTATAATACCTTATGGAGGAAAAAGGTCTCGCAAGCAATTATTAATATATATATATATATAGCCTATGTCGACTCACAGGGTCGAATCAGGACAAATACTGAAATATTACCATGTAATAACATTAGATAAAGTCTCGAAACCTACGAAACATCTCCTAATTTAGAATAAGGATTCAAATTACTTACGAAATATTGTTCCAACAAACTTTGAAACTGCCCGGGAAGTGCCGGCAATAGGAATTATAATTATTCCATATTAAATTATTAGCCCTGCAATTAAACACGCTAATGAATTTAAGAAACAACGCTTCAAATGCGTTAATAAGATCACAAATAACTAAAACACTCACCGAAGGCTAATAAGATATTCAATTCGGAAGTGCTTCCGAAAGAAAAGACTCTAAAAGTTTTTTTTTTTTTTTTTTTGTATTGACTAAGCTGTTAGCCAAGTGGCTATTACAGCGTCACCGGGGGAGTGGGCGAGTGCGGAGACCCGCCCGTAAAAAACCCAGGCCAGGGGGGCCCGGGGGACACGTCTGCCTTAAGGGTGCCTGTAAGAGGCCGGACCTCGGCTTAAGACAGCGTATTTATAGGATAAGGATAGCTGGGTATAATGACACTAACGCCCCCCGACGGCAAAACGCCGAGGCAGCGTGCGTTTAGGACCTCGCCTTCGCCGGCGAAGGCGGTGTGTGTAAGTGAGTGTTTGTGTGTTACCTAAACGTCTGTTGTCAGTCGTTATTTCGTCATCTGAGTCGATTAGAATCGACTTGGGTCTTCTTTTAAAAGCTAACGGGGTGACTCTAGGCTGGTAGGTGGTCGCTTCAACCACCAGTGGGTTCGGATGCACCTCGGCCTTATCGAAGAAGACTCTAAAGGTCACTACATTGAATTTTATAGTCAAAATATGCATAATAAGCAAACAATGTGGCTATGCACACGCCGCGTTACACGAATTGTGGGTAAAATTGATATTAATCGGAAGAAGACCAATATTTAAACAATATAAGAACAATGCACCAATTATCTAAAGAATGAAACGAGTGTAATAAATTTATAACAAA
This sequence comes from Napeogenes sylphis, assembly GCA_959347405.1. NCBI lineage: Eukaryota > Metazoa > Arthropoda > Insecta > Lepidoptera > Nymphalidae > Napeogenes > Napeogenes sylphis. The sequence goes on from OY365782.1 coordinate 23,552,641, forward strand.
TTGTTATACTAATAAATATAACAATAAAACAACGTTGGCTGCTATTAAACTTCTGAAACAATATGACAGCTACTTTTAAATAAATATCTAGCGATATGCTATCCTTAATAATGATTCATAAATGAAATTTAGAATAGTAATTATAAATAAAATGTTTATATTTTCAATAACATTTTGGGGACTATAAAGTTAGCTTAAGCTGGCAACATTCAATATTTTAAGCAAAAAGAAATGTCACAGACTAATTAAGAAATTGTAATTAGCTGTCAACAGATAAATAATTTACCTTGTCTACGAATTTGACAGATAATAAGAAATCGATAATATTAAAATTATAAATATTTAATTATCTACAGAAATGAAATTTCTATGTAACACTACTCTGATATCTTAGCAAACTTTAGTAACGTCCAAGTCAACTGTATTCTTGTTCTCGAATCGGGGCTTAAGCCGTCTCTGTCTTCATCACTTTACTGTCTGCCTAATTTTACCTTGATAAGAAACGATCGTCTTGAAAAAAGGGACGGTGGGGTGAAAGACAACATACCCTTTCAGACCGTCAGTCTATCTCCTTCTAGAAATTGCGGCAACTTGAAATACCTTCTCCTTGAAGTCGTACATAATTCAACTTCAACATAATAAATTGCTCCTTTGGTGTGTTATGCAGCCCCTCTCCCACAGTTGATTATTCTAATCATTTTGATATTCTCCTTGATTCTTTTTCTCCCTCTTACGATCATATTATTATCATGGGCGACCTTAATACGTGTCTAATCTAAAACAATTATAGATCTAAGAGACTAACATCTTTACTGGATTCCTACAATGTTTCTATTCTCCCTCTTTCTGAAACTCATTTTTCACCCAATGCTGAACCGTCTCTAATCGACCTAATCATGGTATTAAAAAAAGCCCCCTAAAAAGTGCTAGCACATGGACAGCTTACTGCACCGTTTTCCTATCACGATCTTTTATTTCTTCAGTACAATCTTTCTATCCCTAAATGCAAGGGTAAGGTAATTCTGCGACGAACCTTTAAAGCTATTAATTGGGAGCTCTTACGCCACGATGTAGAACTAATTGATTGGTCTTAATTATTTCTACCTTTAAATGTAGACACCAAGATAGATATTTTTAACACTTGTATTATAAATTGTATGATACTTACGCACCTTTTAAAATAAAATTAAGTCAAACATTTTCCTGTACCCTGGCTTACGAGTACCACTGAAAAAAAGATGATGACAAAACTTAATAACGCCAAGTCAGCTTTTAAAAAGAATCGTTCTGATGAACGTTTTGCCTTTTATAAAAAGTTACGAAATCGTTGTAATAGAATGTGTAGAGACGCCAAACGCAGCTATATTTACTCCTTTTATACTTATTCCTAGACTCGATATCGATAATTCTCAAAAATACTCGAGTCGGCGCCTTTGATAAACAAAAAGCGGTAATTGTAAGCAATCTCAACTTTATGTTTTGAGGTTAGAGCCGAAAATCGCTCGTTCACAACTATAGCGTCTAATTCAGAGGCGGCTTTTATCAAAGGGATTGCGCGCTTACAAATACGCGTGGCGGGCGGAATCTAAATGTTCGACCAGAGAGATGTTTTGATTTTTTTTCCAAATTCTTGCGGAACCCTGACAGGGGTATCACGGAACCCTAGGGTTCGCAGAACACACTTAGAGTATAGTTGGTCTAGAGGATAAATAAACTTGAGAAAAGTAAAATTTCACCTCGCGCTTTAAATGTTTTAATAACTGTCTGGTTGAAGCAAGCTGGTAGTGTTTGATGGCAAAACTACAACTTCCATGGATCGAAATTAATTAGAGTTGTAGGAGGATGACCTGGTGAATTGTTAATTAGTAGCATCACCTTAAATGGAATTTCTTTTCATTCGCAATTACGTTTGAGTTCAGGAATAAAACGATGACCAAACCAGTCTTCAAAAAAAGAAGCTGTCACCCAAGCTTTCGTATTACATATCCAAATGACAGGCAAACCAGCTGTAGATTTTTTTTTAAGGTCATACTTGTCTTAAACTAAACACGCCGATGCGCGCGGTGATCAAAGAAAAATCGCGTATCTACGCATTCACACTCGCGTAAAATAAGGTAGCGTAATTCGGGGTGTTACTGTATTTAGTTTTTAAGGTGTTTAATAATTGTATGTGTTCATGTGTGGTATTATGTATACCTAGGATGATAGTACATCTCTTGAAAATATTATCTTCTTATTTAAAGTTTCTAATAAAATATCTGAAATACTAATTCATAATCTGTTTTATGCGTATATAGAAAAGTATATACTTTTAATAATGTGTCTGGTCAATACAGAACACGATAACGTCATGGTGCCGCCGACGAGACAGATACCGATTCGAAAGGACCTACAGTGAAATGCTGGCATCTCAAAAGGAACAAGCGGAAGCCGCAAAACAACATACACGGCCTTCGCGGCTGCAACGACGACATCTTACTACTTCTTCTCAGTTGTGTGATGCGCCACCTCGACCACAGGTTAGTTTAGGACAAGTACGTTTCAGATACTGCGTTGACACTAACACTCTGTGGTTGACTGAACGTAACACTTTCTAGGATGTTTAGGTTTACTATATTTTCTTAGGTAACTAAACGCAACGCTAAGATTTTATTATGTGTATGAAATGGTTTTTGGTACCTGACTTTTTAAATCTACCTTATACTTATAACCTGCTTCTTTCCTTTTCTATAATCTTGTATTATTGTTCATAAAACGATTATCCGTTTCAGCGATCCTTGTCCGATGAGTACTTTTATTTGAAATCGTTTTATCGGTTGAGCAAGGCACAACGACGAAAAGTTGAATATCTTAGGAGTAATTCTTGGAAATTATAACTACAATCACTCAGTTGAAAAGCGTAGTAAGATATGCATAAGACTAGTCGCTAATAGTAAAGCGTTTTTTTAACAGTATCTTATTTAAATGTAAATAAAAATGTATACCTATATTTATATTAAGTAGTATCTAAAATACCCATTAAGATTCATGTTTTCTCACTGGAAAGGCAAACCTTCATTCATATAAATATTAGCCGGCTAAGCTCTTTGAGTTATAAATACATAAATAAGATAATAAATTAGTGTCGAAATAAATTATTATCTTACTGTAATTTGTACTTAACTTTTATTAAAAGTAAGATTTTGCTCTGAATCTTTTAACATTTGTTTGTTGTGTATTGTTACATTAGGAGAGAATTATGCATTTTTACTTTGTCTATTATAGAATAGATCCCTTTTTCTCCTCGTTCACAAATTATTGAAAGCCATTTATCACAATTTATAAAAATCCTAATTTTTGTGTAATTATAGCTGAAATATTTTTATTGTTTATCCCTGAAAATCAGAAATTCTAAATTAATATGTATTTGACTTAAATAGAAACTATCACTTTTTATTATATACCACATCATTTAAAAAATAATTATAGAAACAAAATACCAATAACAAGTGCTAACGAATTTATGAAGCATCTTAGCTACTTGTATAATAAACAATAGTTTAAAAAACTAAAAAAACACGCTTTTATTGCTAACCATAAATAAAGAGTATAAAATTACAGTAGTACAAGATCGAACAATTAATCATAGTGAATCGCCTTAATATAAAATTATAATAAAATTTAAGTTATTAACAGAATAATTCAATTCTGAGTAAAAATCGTGGGGTGCATTTTACTGTGATTCATAACTATCCTCTCATAGATAGTTGCTAATAGAATGATTGTAATACCTTAAATATCGAGCACCCCACGCTTTTTACTCAGAATTGAATTATTCTGTTAATAACTTAACTTATTATGCCCATTTTACCCAACCCAATAATAAACGAGCATTACACTATAATTTATATTCAAAAGTAAAATCTCTAATTATCATTGCATATTAGTTTTACTGAGCGAAGGTTGCGGGCGAAGGCGATTGCTCTTTGATAAGACAAAAAATATTTGTATATGGGTTATAACTAATATGGTTAACTATTTATTACTATTTGTTTAATGAATTTCACTAATTTTATGTTTTTGGTAGACTCTCAACCTAAGTAATCTCACCGTCGTGAACGACGAAAGCAATCCGGGGCGCTGGACGCATCAATTGGCAGGAGGATCGAACTCTTTTCAATCACCGCAAAGCATTTCAAATTCCAGCCTTTGTGAGACAGTCCAAGAAAAAAGCAAGGAGGAACTAGTCACTTATTTATACCAAATGAATTCCAAGGTTAAGGGAGGAAATCGAGACACGACTGCTGAGGATGAAATCGAGACACGACTCTAAACATAACAATCAACTAGCAAGCTTATGCTGAAAGATAGAGATAACCAAGTAAATTTGTTAGTACTAGTACATTATTCACCTATTAAAATGTATTCTTATATATCCCATAGCCATAAGTCTGTAGTTAAAACAATGTGTGGTCTTTAACTACTGTGTTAAATAAAAAAACTATTTAAAATATATATATTTCGAGTGTTTTATATACATATATATATTTTATTAGATTGTATTATGGAGAATGTCCGAATCTTAACGAGTGTGATAATGTCGAAATTAATCTGTGATTGTGATGGATATATTTAGATTGTATATACTTTTATGAAAGTAAAAATATATACAATAATTGGAATTATTGGATTCAAATGGATAAACATGGTTATAGATATTTTTAAACAGGTATATTGATGATATAAGACATCGATTTTATTTTTAATTAATCTTTGAGCCTGAGCGTTTGCTTAACTTAATTAACTAACTAACTGAAACTGGTAACTTTATAGTTATTGTTAATATTTTAAGTGTTTAAATAAATGTTAGAGTATTCAATACTTCAATGTTAGAATAAGAATAACTTTTTAAAAGTTTAATTTGTAACGTAAAGTTACTTATTAGTATAATGAGTGTGTTATAATTACCCTATGAAATTATTAGTCTTTTTACAGTGGATTACCTGTGGTGAAGTGACATCTGTCTAAAAATAATCTTTGAACAGGACAGATATTGTTTTATACCGCAAAAAGTATACAATTATCTAATAGGTATAGTTTTACATATTACATATCTCTTATGCATAAGAGATAGACAGAGCTACTTAACCATTTTTAATCTATTTATTTCTCCATTTTCTTTAAATATAAGTAACTAAGGTTAAGTTAAAAACTATGTGAAAAATAAAAAAAAAGAGTTGATGTCAATTGCGTTTAATGTGCGAATGTTTATATTTAAAATATATGATAAGCCAATGTAGTAAGCTAAGATTTGAGATCGAACACTTGTAATAGGCTGTCATCTCTCCCGCATCAGATTAGTCTTTTTACATAAAAAACTTCTATTAAACACTTTAGAGAATTTATATTCATATATTACAGAGTAATACACATATTGTTTGGCTAATAATATTACATTGTTATTTGTTATAATTATAAAAGACAAAGATATTAATGATGACATAAAATTTTATAAAAATAATATGTTCTGAAAAAATATATTTCATATATTATATAACATAACTAATATATTTTTATATATAAATATATATATATATTGTAATAGAGAAATGGTTATATTTTAAATTATATATTGATATATCTTCTAGTCTCTTCGTCCCAATTCCTGTATCGATGTTGTATAATTGTTGTTGATTAAATGTAGCAAGAATAATATGTTGTTTTATTATAAATGACACTTTTTTGTATTTAAACTTTCGTGAACCATGATGATTATTAAATATATATGTATTTATCCGGCTATAATCATGTAGTATTAATCGGAATTTGCCCTGTTAGTTTCGAACCCATTCGGGGTTCCTATTCATGAGCTCGAAGTATGACGGACTCACGGCGTGAACTGCGTGCAGCAGCTCGCTGAGCGCGTCGCGACGGTGGTGAGGGTGGTGGTGAGGGTGGTGGTGAGGGTGGTGGTGAGGGTGGTGGTGAGGGTGGTGGTGAGGGTGGTGGTGAGGGTGGTGGTGAGGGTGGTGGTGAGGGTGGTGGTGAGGGTGGTGGTGAGGGTGGTGGTGATGGTGGTGGTGAGGGTGGGGGGAAGATGTAGTCTCAGAGGTTACGTGCAGGTCTTCGTTACTCGTAGATATATGCCGTTGTAAACACACTCTACTCATTACTATTTAATGAATGTAACTTATTGTTAGTGTCCTTTGTAGTATTAGTAACCGGTACCCAGGCCGTAGGTAGCAACTAACCACTATCCCTATTGAAATTCGGTAGATGTAAGAATTCGATGGCTTTACGTACCTTACGCAGTACTAAAAACTTTACGCGGTACTAAAGATCTTATCTAATTATGAATTGAGTAATACCGACATTAGAGTATTGTCAAAAGAAATGAATTTCGCCCCGACACCTCTTTCAATACCGAAAGAAACCTTAATTTGTGGTATAGAGGATACTATATTTTTTCAGAACAAATTCCGTTTAATACTACATGATTATATCCGGGTAAATATAGAAAAATGCTGGAGGTCTCACGTCTGTCCACAATAGCTAAGTCGATGGATGACAATCTCCGTCTCCTGACTTTGTCGACATTGATATCTGAATCAAAATTTCATATGCACAACAATCAAGTGAAAGTTCCATTGATATAAAACTTTTCATGCGAGTAATGCGTTGATGCTCAGTGCTTCGTATAAACGTAATACAAATTAACTTTATTGGTAAAATATGACTGAATTTATGAGGCTATTGTAAAACATAAGTATCCTAAAGGTACTGACTGGGGTTATTATATAATAAACTGAACGCTATACGATTGAGTGGCTATTTACCTTACATTTTTTTTTTCTAGTGCTATGAATTTGAGTTTGAAAAATTTGTTGTCAACTGATAGGTAATATGGTCAAAAATTTTGCATTTAGATTTCACTTAATTTTTAAAATTATTGTATTTTCTAAGTACTGGTGTTAGGGACTTATTTCCTATAAGAGTTATATGCGAACATTTCAAACACTTTAAGGTCTTTAACACTTAATTAAATTGGTTTGGCTAATAGTATTAATGCGGCAACTGAAATTTTTCATACAACTATGAGAAATGTTTTCTCCGTTATTGAAGGTTTTTATAGTTTCTGTAGAAGATACTTCAGTATTTTAAACCATTCGGGAAATTTTAAATGATGAAATGTTATGAGACGAATAAAAGAAATCAATTACAATTAAATAAAAGTAATTGCAAATTTTCACTTTGAGACTGATGTTCCTTAGATTATGCGTACTTACCTGATATAGTAACACTAACTTATTTCAAAAAACTTAGTCTTAGATATGTTATACTTAGGTTTTGTTAAGTTCTTATGTTGGGCTGTGAAGTTTTGACAATATGTGTAAGGTAATCAGCTTTCTATGCGTAAAGATCACGACACTAATAAATATACTACAAAAAATCATAGCGTCATAGCGTTGCTTTTTAAAGAACGCTTGGTAACCTATAATATAAATGTGATTCATGTAAAAATATGTTTTTATTCTTCATTGGCAGTTTTAAAAGAAATTTTCAACATCTTTGAATATTTTGTATTAAAACTCTGCTATCAGTGAAGAAGACCATTTCACAAAGCCACAAACGAATCAATATTAAAGGTAATTTCAAACATTATTTAAGTATATATATTATAGTGTAATATGCAAGGTAAAATATATTTCATCAAGGCAGTAGCGGATTCAGGCTAAGGGCCGTGAGGCCCGGGCCTAGGGCGGCAAATTTTGAGAGGCGCCAAAATTTTTAAGATGACAAAAATTTAAAATCGATTGGGTTTTCTGTAAACTGCAAGACCAAATTTTAAAGTTTATTTTATTGCGCTCTTACTATCGAAACATAGTACCATTTTGAGGGTAGAATTTCTTTGTTAAAATGATTAATCAGGCAAGTCCTAAAAGTTGTTAAAAAAATTAATGTTTAATTTATACCTGAATTAGATTTCTTATTATTATTTTAATTATTTATATTTTATACACACACACATATATGTACAAATATGTTTATATATATATACACTGTTACAAAAGATAAAGGGCGCCATATTGTCTCGGGCCTAGGGCGTCCTCAAACCTAAATCCGCTACTGCATCAAGGGTGTAGTGTTATAAAAGCTAAATTAATTATTTCAAAGATAATACACATGTTATTAAAAATACCTGAATATCATAAAGGCGTTATAAAGTGTTTAGGTCTAGCAGGACTTTTTTTGTCTCACACGAGAATAATAATGAAAATAATATTTTAGTAGAAAAAAGTATATTGTGTGCTATACTCCATTTAATTAATCAACATTGCAAATCTACGAAATAAATTAATTTGAATAGCTGCAAGTCCCAATTGACTTAAATGATAATTTTTGTTCAGTTGTCACTGATTACTATTAATCAAAAATTATAAAAATATTCAATTAAAATACAATTTTGCATTTGATGTTGATGATGATGATGTAATGTGACATTAATAATCCATACTAACATTATAAATTCAAAAGTAACTCTGTCTGTCCGTCTGTTACGCTTTCATGCTTAAGCCACTAAACCGATTTTGATGAAATTTGGCAGAAACATATATATGCCGTTGAAACAAACATAGTTTTTCTACTTTTTCTCTTAGTAAATATCTTATTCTCACGAGAAACAACGTAAATCAGGAGAAAAGCATCGCTACGCCTCTTTTTTTGAATGCATTTGCGTCATAGTAAATGATACGTTGATATAATAATCCAGTCAGTTGGTAGTTTTACCTGGAAAGTTTTCCGGGAGAAGTAAAATTGGTTTTTATATGTTTTTCGGTATGCTCTTTTCTAATTTTAACTTTGCCACCTTATATCTACACCGTCGTATCTATTTCCTTTCTTATGCATATTACGAGACAAACATTTATTTTATATACACTATTAAACTAGAAAAAAAAATCAACAATTTATGTAATCATACATTTTCTTATAAAACCAATAGCTTTAGCGTACGAGCGCCTCAAAGCAAAAATACTCATAAAAAATTCACTTACTATGCAAGTAGTTGATGTAAAATATAAATCTGCTGTCCAAAGAATCTATCTAATATGAACTAAGTATCTACTCAAGGGTAAAAGCTAGTACATAAATACCCCCAAGAACCTTTTTATCCAACAGTAATTCGAACTCTTATCTTAACAATTTTATATTTTTACATAAGAAAATAATGTGTAAATGTTAAATGTGAGTAAATGCTACTGTATCAATGGATGTTACGTCTTTAAAAAAAAATAGGTGACATTAATCGTATTCGTACCATATTAGAGCAGTAAGGGGAAGGGGGGGGGCTTGTACGTGTTTTGACGTTATGAAAACTCTGACAGTTTACCACATCGTAAAATCAAAACATAGAATTATTATACACTGATTTATAGAATTACCCTAAATAACTAAAGATAAATATATTTAGTATTTTTTATGTATCACTAGATTTTGACTCAGAGAGTGTATAATGAATGTGTAATAGTTCTATGTTTTGATTTTATGATTTTGTAAATTATCATACTTTTCGTAACGTCAAAACTCGTACTAGGGTAGGGTAAAGTAGATTGATATTTGAAAAGAAGCATAATATACCCCTGATCTAATAAACTATTGTATGCGTATGAAAATATTTTAAAAGTTGCCGTAAAATATCAAATTATTGCCGTACAAGAGCTACGAGTACTGCAGTAAACGATGGCTCAATAACTGTTTACACATGTGGATACAGTGTATATACTACTGTATATTAACCTTTATTAAAAATACATGCACTGATAACTAATAATAATTTCATTAATCTTTTACTGATGAACAGGTTAGTATTTGTACCCCATCAGACAAACACTCCACTACTATGGACGTGTGGACGTGGGAGAAGAAATTGTATTGCGGACTGCAATAAACTCACAAAGTATCCTATTAACGCATAAATTACAAGTAAGACAGATAGCGTTTAACTAAACAACTGTTTAACCAAATTGTAAAGACTAATCTGTATGCGAAATAATATTTTAATAATTTTTAAATAGTAATTAACATTGCGTTACACAATAAGGAGCGTTGTGAAAAGAGCACTTGTATTCAAATTACAATGTGATCGCTTTTATTAGGATCGCTTTGATACACGCATGAGAGCGTTTTAATCCCTACACCTCTGCAGTTGGAGTCGGAGCCTCGGCCGCCGCACACAAGCGTAGCTCGCTCGTCGGGAATTCTCTTTCCTTGAATTTCACATTCCTTATTGTAGAATCTGTATTTAATATCACATGGACTTTGATGACTTTTTTATTCTGATGTTTTTTTGTGACAACGGGAACGGTTTGGGAGTTAAAATTGGCTCATTAGGGTAGATGTTTCTAAGACAGATTAACATTTTATAAATTAATATTAATATAATTAACATTTGTGTATTGTATCTGAAAGAGTAAATGAATAATTAAAAGCTTGTGAAACGGATGCTGAAGGTATTCGGTCTATGTGAACATTTCAGATATCGGTACTGGAAAGGACACCTAGACTAGATTTTCGGTCGGATAAAATGTTTTCATGATCGGCAAATAGTGTTATTAAACGATGAGATAATTTGATAATTCACAAGTGGCATGACCCTTGACCTTATTGTTAGTTAAAAATGGTACCCAGACTTTACTCAAAGTTTTATATTCACAACAGACTCATAAATTTAAGCTCTCGGTATACAAAAAAATATTAGAAAGGATAAGTTTATTGCTTGTGATTCGCACACTTTTAATAAATCTGAAGGCAATTTGTTATTCTACGAAAAAGAAAGAAATGTTAGATATTCTCTTTGCAGTAAAACATTCAGACCTTACTTTTATGGTTCAAACTCGGAGTCAACACTGATAAATCATTAGGGTTATTAGATAAAGGGCACAACAGCCTCGAGGTTAGTGCTAAGTCAGTCTAAATTAGGACTGTAGTCAGTTCTTCAAAAGTTAAATTGCTGTCACTAATTACCCTTTACAGGTGTATTTTGCAAGTGTTAACAGCTGCTTCCACTAAACCATAAAAATGCGGACTGAGAGGTGGTGAGAAAGTTCAGTCAATAAAATTATTACCAAATAATTATTTAAAACTGCATCTTTAATAATTTCCCTTGCAAATAATAATAATACAGGACAAATTACACACATTGATCTAACCCCTAAGTAAGCAATTATTTGCTTGTGTTAAGGGTGTTAGACAACGATACAAATACATAGAAATACACATTATAAATAGTGAGAATATATTTAATAAACGACCAAACCCAGAAATACAGACATCTAAGTTCATCACATACATGCCTGTCCCTGTCGGGAATCGAACCCGAGCCTCATTGATTCCCTATACGTTATAATACAAATCTTGTCAATACAAATTGAATTAAGTTTAAGATTGAAGTGACCTCTGAAGTCAATTGATATAGAAATAAATAGCAGGTAAAACTCACATGAGTGTTTCATTTTTATTTTTAATTAACATTTTTATTATTAAATTCTGAAGGCACAAATCTTCACATATCACCCGGAAGCATGTTTCGGATTTCATCCATATTACAATCAATATATTATGACTTATATAGACAAATATTGTCATCGAAATGTATTACATTTTTTTATTTTTATTTTTTTTATTTATTTATTTCTCCAAACAAAAAATACAATGAATTAACAATTCAAATAAATAATTGGTGTAGGGACAGGAGTCCAAACCATACTATAGGTAGGCCCTATAATATGGATCTCCTGGTCTTCCTTACCCTCTAGACAATTATAAAAAGGGATATTAAATAACATTGTATTTGAGATATTTATGATGGAAAGACCTAATAAAAATATATAAAATTATAAAATCAAATCAAACTACTTTATTTGTACAACATACTATTAAAAAAACCCTATAAATGACCATAAATGACTCGGCGCCGAGTCTTGCTGGAAGGACCATACTTAGTTATTGGGAATGGTGGTATTAAGAGGCTTAACTACCTTCCCAAGAATTGTATCTTGATACACTTGAGCCGATGTTTTGATACCTTTTTGACAAGAATATGGCTCAATCACTCCTTCATAACACCCCACCAAACCATCACTGAAGTCGGATAATGCCCACGTTGCACTCTGTCGACTAATTGGGAAACTTCCTGAGAGCTTTGAGCATAAATACGGTCATTTTGTTTGTTAAAATGTTGCTCAATTTTAAAAAAATTCTCATCCGTAAATTACATTTTTTTTCTGTGACCTTCCTTTGCGTACCGCTTCAGTAGTGGTTTCGATTTTACTACTCTATTCATCTTTAATTTATCAGTTACGAAATTACCTAAGTACTAAGTCATCTCTTAAAATACGCGCCATGGTTCTAGGTGCTATCTTCATTTCCCGAGATAAAATCTTTTGCTTTTGCATTTTAATAAAAGATGGTTATTATTGCGTAAAAAGTTATCAAGACTAAATGATTACCTGCCCTATTACGACCTGTTTTCATAGATGTTAGATGTAAGCTATGTTTATTATGGGGAGTATGTATATCTACTACAGCGTTGTTGTGGCTGTGTCGGCATGTTAATACCTAATATCTCCATTCATACATATTTTCTAAAAATGTACTGAATTATTTAAGGTAGGAATCTTAACGCTTTTAAAAGTATTTGAAGTTTAGATCGTAGTTCAGTACCTAACTTTCTCAGGAAAACATGTAATAATAATATATTTTTTTGACAGATTCTAATCCAAGAGACGGCGCATGTTCTCTTCACATTACTAAATTACTTAAATATATATGAATTTTAAGTGACACATTAACTAAAGACAACATTGCGGTCAGATCTGAGTCGGCTACCATTCTCTTTTCGTCATACCAATCTATAAGTATTGACCGGGCCACATCATAATTTTTGAGAATAATACTTAAATATCTAATTATGTTTAAGGACTCATGTGAAAGACAATGAATAATGGATCTTCCGACAAGGCCCAATGATTGGTTACGGCTATTAATACGGCTTCAATTCATTCATACTAAAACGTTTTGGGTTGTTAACTGGTAAAGTGATTTTAAAACTTCCATTAACATTACATTATAAATACTCTAAAATCTGTTTATAATTAGCATAACAGATGCATTTAAATAGGATTGCTATTTAAATAATATAAAATCCCTTTACAACACGTCCCCTCTTAACGACGAAGGTTAAGATAAACGGAGGAATGATTAATAAATAACAATAAATTTAAATATACAGTCAGTAAATAAAAATAAAATGTTATTTTACAATATTATATTAATATATATTAATAATTCCTCCATAAAAAAAAATAAAAAAATGGTTATAAGCTATTAAATATTGAAACGAAAGATTATAATGTTTGAAAATATCTTTAAACATGTATAGCCATGTTAAGCTTATTTAAATTTATATAAATATAGAATGAAAAATAAACCGATACGGGCAGGGAGTCGCAGGTTCGAATCCCTGCCCGTATCGCTTTATTTTTCATTCTATATTTATATAAAGATTATAAATCAATAATTAGGCATAATAATATATTTACCTTATTGGAAGAAATAAAACGTTTATAATTCAATAAACTTTAAAATATTACAACTATAAGAAGTTTAAAATAAAAAAAAATAAAATAGTATAAAGTCTTAAAAAGTTTGGATAGGTACCAATTTTATAATACCACAAAATATTAGAAACTACTGTATTTTGAATTTGATTTTTAGTTACTTTTAAACATAACTTACATACTATACAGACCATTCCTGTTAAAAACATATTTTATAGCATTTCATTACAAACTCAAATCGTGTTTTGGACAATCATTGTGCTTTAATTTGTTTGGTTTGCGTTAGACGAAAATTGACAACATCACACTCACATGTGCACCATCATACAGTCTACTCCTTAATTTACTAATTTTATCATTAAATAATTTTGATCAATATAATTTATACCTGAACAATCTTAGCAAATTGTTAGATCTAATAATAAGTACAACAGAAATATCTTATACTAGGGGTCGTTCGCGACTTCGTCCGCGTGGTTTTTAGTGTTGCCGCCGAGTTCCATACAAAATTGATATTTAAAACCCTTAAGGGTGGAATTTAAAAATCTTTTCTTAGTACAACACTACGTAGAAAAACAAATGTATGCTCCAATTTTACTATCTCTACGACCTGCGGTTTAGACTGTATGCTATAACTAAGTCAGTCAGAACCTATTAGATTATATTAAATTTGCAGCATTTTTCATTGCTGCTTAACTTCTATTAGTCACAGCGAGATGATATATACCCTATAGCCTTCCTCAATAAACGGACTATTCAACACAAAAAGAATTTTTCAATTCGGGCTTGTAGTCCTAGAGATTAGTGCGTTCAAACAAACAAACTCTTCAACTTTATAATATTAGTATAGATAAACGTTAGTGCCGATAACTAAAATAATATTATTAAGGTATTTGTTAATAATATTATCAAGGTATTATTGGTGTGAATAAGTATGTTATAAAATCTGTATGTAATTAAATGTAATATTAAAAAGTTTATTTTACGTAGTTTAGTTTCGTTTGATGTTATTTTAAAGTTGCTTTATTCAAATACTTCCAAAACTATCAAAAGAATATCGTAACTTCATATCAAAAGTATTATTGTTTTCCCGCTATTCCACGATGATTGATATTAAATTATACAGAAAAACTTATTTGACCATGCAAACAAAACTCATGGAGCAATCAATAGCTTGTCAGTATGTTAATAAGTGAATTTTGTGACTTGTGACTGACTGAACATCGTGGCTTCCACAGAATGGTTATTCAAGCTGCCATAACAAGTTCATCTATACATGTAATAAATCTGTAGAGAGATCAATTCTGTACATTGAAAATATTGAAAAAATAAATAGCAGGGGGTGTTACTGGATCGATACCAAACCCAAATATGTGATTAAAATAATTTTTGTCTGTCTGTCTGTCTGTATGTTCAGTCAAACTTGGTATAATTATACCTTATTATCCGGGGCATAAAATGGGAGATTTTTTATCCTGGAAACATTACGTAGAAAAAAAATAAATCTTAATTTCATTTTTATCCATAGTCGTTGTTCTGTAGAACCGCGAACAAACGTTGCGTTACCCGCAGTGGATTCAGCACCGTAACCTGTAGCGCCAAAAGTCGGATTGGGCTTGAACCGTTTGCGGCACACGCGGCGGACTCTTATGTAAGGACAGCGTTCCGCGCCGCGCGATGCATAAAATTTCTGAATTTTGATGCGAGCGGAAAATTTCTGAATTTCTAAAATTTCTGAATTTTGACGTGTCCAATGTGGCGAGCGGTCGTTCTTATTGGAATTAATATTGTATGCATGTAATTTTAAACCGTGCTTTTCAGCGCGACCTTTTTGATTACTGGATTTGATATCATTTCTATGACTGTTCCGATCAGTTATTTGTAAATACTTTTGTAAATATTATAGTACGTTTGTAGTTTAAGTTTTCATCGTAAATTGGTTTATTTAGGTTGGTATTTTATTTTCTTTTTGTTTATCTTTGGAAACATAGGTATAGTAATTAGGTTATAAATTACTCAATGGAGAAATAAACCATCCACGCGAAGACCGACATCCGCGCGGACGAGGTCGCGGCATATAATAGGACAAATCACACATATTGATCTAACCCCAAAGTAAGCAAATCATTTTGCTTGTGTTAATACTGTTAGACAACGATAATAAAACATAGAAATACACCATATAAATACTGAGAATATATTTAATAGACGACCAAACCTAGAAATACAAATACCTATGGTCATCACATACATGGCTGTTCCTGTCGGGATTCGAACCCGAGCCCTATTGAGCCGATATACGTCTATACGTTTGGCAACTGCGCTAACCACTTGACCAAAGGGTCTATCATTATATAATATTTTCATGTTGTAAATACTTTATTTTTATTGGAAGAAAATATTTCGGGTGCATTAAAGGCTTTTAACAAGAGTATAAATTCGAGAAAATCTTTGAAAATTGTTTCTATTCTAACAATCCATTAAGACATACTAGAATGTATGTAAATATTGTTCGTTACTCGTTTGGGCGAAAAGTCATAATTTTTAGCTTGTTGCTGCCGGCTGACATTTAGAAGGGTTCATCGAAATATCAAGTCTATCCGACCATGAGATTGACTGCATGAGCTCGGAATAAATGGACGTAATTGTATCTTGGATATTACGGATTGATGTGGGCCGATGAAGCTGCTGGCTATCGCCATAAATGTCAACATGTGAATAAATAACGGTAACAGAAATATGATTGAATAATCTTCCCACACTGATAGTGGGGAATCCGTATCGTAATATTATTTTTTGTGCATTTTTATCAGTTTCTTTTCCTTTTTTTATGTTTTGTGTGTAATAAAGTATTAAATAAATAAATAAATAAATAATTTATATAATCGTTGGGTAGTAATTCGTATGAGATGCTAAAATAGGATGGAGGAGAGGCGAGGGTGTATGTCAAACGATGGATCAAAGCAGTAATTGGGTTAACTCAATCACTTTTAGTTTGCATCGAACACATCCTTATCAAGTTTGTTATGATATTCCTTTAAGTTTTACCTTTAGCAGTATTGAGACTTCTGGTAGATATAAGTAAAAGATATTAAAACAATTAATTTGATGTTACTTCCAACATAAAACTAGTGAAAGGCACTTCTCTATACAGTTATACCGAGTTACAATCGAAATAAAATATAATTATGTTATGGAGCATTGAAATTATTCGAGTTTGTTTCATTAAGGATGCGTTTCCAGAAGAGATAAGTATCAAATCTCAATCACTACACTGACAAATCTTGACTAGAGCAATGTACGCATGTATGGTGTGGGTATACTATGTAAATAAAACATTTTATGAATTGCATTTAAATTAAGAATTTAATTTTCTAGTTTACTAGTCTGGTTGTGTAAGGTATTAATGTGATATATTGGAAGGTAGTTATGTTTTTTCCCCCTTTTAGTTTATTTGGTACCAATCTCTTCTTAGCCAAAACTCGATTTCATTGAATATATATGGAGACTAGACGAAAAATCGTTTTCTTAAGATTAAAAACTACAATATTAGATTTTTTAAGGAGTAACCTAAAGAAACATTCTACCTGCTTCAATTGTTGGTTTCATTGCATTGAGTTTGATTTTATAGCAGTATATACGGCAAACTTGATAATTTTCGGCATAATTACAAATGCGTCCCTAACAAGAATAAATCCATGGAGTCAATACGTTAAATCTGAAATTTACAATTAAAAAATGTACACAACTATATACAGTCCAATAATTGCCAAATGAAAATCAAGAAATACAGTTACTTAAATACTGGAATCAATACCGAGTGCTGTTTGTATTTGAATAATGAGCGATGCATTTTTATAAGAAACCACATCGTGTTTTAACTATACAGAACGTTTGTAGAAATATAAATACATACTAGAAAATTGATAATAAAATATTACCAATAACACCAATAATCCTCACTTTCATCTCTGAGCTATTTTAACGAAGCGACCTATATTACGATTTTAGTGCATTTGCAATTAATAAGATATTGGGGTAAATTTATTTGTGTTGCATATTTCAATGTTAACAGATAATATCTATCTAGAAAACATTTATGTAACTAAGGATTTGAATTGAAAATGTATAATAGTGAAATTCATGAGTCTTTAGTTAGTTAATTAGAAAAGATGTTTTTATCGACCTTTACCTTATTTAAATTTTATCTAATTGGTCTTATGGATTTTTCCAATGTTTTATTATATTTTTTGCGTAGTAATTAAAATAAGTACATACATAGGTAAACCTACGAAAAGAAACGTTATTAAGAACGAGATGAATCTTCAACTGAACGTACAAAAATAGGATTCCAAGTTATAAAATGCCATTATATAATATTTAAGTTGTAAGGAACACTCACTTTTATTTGACATATGACATATATGAGATTCATTGTAAATTGTGTTTAGTTCATACATGATGGTTTCGGTGCCACGAATGTATAAAAATATTTTTAATTTCTTCAACGTGGCTTTGGCGCAGAGATTTACCGCCCCGTTGGGCGAGTGGTTAGCGCAGACGCCTAACGTGTCACGACGCAATGGGGCTCGGGTTCGATTCCCGGCAGAGACAGGCATTTATGTGATGAGCATAGATGTCTGTGTTTCTGGGTTTGGTCGTTTATTAAATATATTCTCAGTATTTATATGTGTATTTCTATGTATTTGTATCGTTGTCTAACACCCTCAACACAAGCAAATTATTTGCTTACTTAGGGGTTAGATCAATGTGTGTAATTTGTCCAGATATTATTATTATTATTATTGTTACGATAAGCTTGTATGTATGTATAAAAATACATTCTGATTCGATGGCTGCCTCATAGGAATAATTATTCTATTTATGCAGTTTGGTTAGTTGGAAACTAGGGAGATATTATGGTATTCATGTTTTTGTTTTACCTGAGAGAGGTAAAAGATTTATTTTTGGGACAATAAGGTTCGTGATAGAATTTTATATGAGAGAAATCTTACATAAAAGAAAATTTGGCAATTTATAAATTGTATATCTATAGGAGGAGGTTAACCAAAACACTATCAATTTAAATAAAATCAGATTTATAGAACCCGACAGATCAAAATAATAATATTTCTATCAAAGTGAATGTAAATACTTATAGATAAAAGTTATATAAAAAGGATAAGTTTAGTAAGTTACTATAATATATATAAATTATAATGAATTATTAATTTCACTTAAAGATGAAGAAACAATATTTACATAGTTAATTGTCTAATTATTAAATCTTTAATTTTTTTAAATTGTTTTATTAACTTAATTAGTAATATTTAGAATTGTTATGTCAAGTAATTGTTATTTTCGTATGCTTAAAGTAGTTTATTTGACTAAGATTATTATTTATGTAAGGAGGGACATTAGCTTGATTATTAAATACTTAAATAAGCTAGAAAAGTAGGATCCATTAAGACTTCACTATTAAATCCAGTATTTAATACCATGTTTACCGATACTTACTATTTTTCATTTACGAGTATTTGTTATTTTTGTACGTTTAAAGTAGATGATTTGACTATGATTATTGTTTATTAGAAGAGGGAGTTAATAAAGAAGGATATATAAACTGCTGTTAGGACGATATTCGGGAGAGAAGCTGGTATAGTACCAAGGAAGGGTTAAATACAAGTAAATAAAAATGAAATGTAAATAGTAAAATCTGTGAAACAATACAATCGGACGTGGCCCTTATAATCCAGAAGAGGGATAACCCAGAAAAAGACTGACTTTTTCTTGCGTCACGTCCATTTTTGGGAATAATGTAAGTGTTATTGGCTTATTTTGTTCTAATATACATTGTATTTTACATATTACATTTTATATTTGTGTTTTTTATGAAGTGAAATATGCATAAAATTTTATTAGTATTTACAGGACGTTATTGTGATATATCCCTTTACTTAAGGAGTGGGTGATGCAATATATTTCACTTATAGATGAATAAAACATTTTGTCAGGATTTTGTTAAACTTGTACGTTTTCAAAGTAGTTGTTCCTGCTGACCAGGATGTAAGTGTTCTCTAAGATAGGGTTTATTCATCCCGTGCAATTAAATTATCGTTTTTAGTAAGGTTTTTTTGGTGTTAGGTGACGAACTATAGATGTGACTTGTCTTGTTGAGGGTAGACATGGTGCAAATAAATGTAAATATTTTTTTTTCAGACGATAATACAATTTCCTCTCAAATTCCTTCATTCCTATCATTATTTATAGAAAATTTGTTCTGTTCGGTGAGTCTCCGGCTGACAAGCGGCGGTGAAACTAATCATTTTGTGAACTATAGGGAATATAGATGTATCTAAAGAGGATATTGCATAAGACTTCAAAGTATTTTGTATTATACGGTCGTGGCACTAAGTAGGCGGATGACTAATAGAAAGGGATCATATTGTTTATGTAGTTATATCTTAATTTTATAATTGTTTTTTGTAGATATTTTATGTTAAGCTTTTATTCGAATTACTTATTGCATATAATATTATTATTATTTGTTTTACTGTTGTTGGAGTGATGTTATGCTGTTGTGGAGCTAACGATTGCTGATCGTTGGTGATTTAATTTATAGGGATCTGCCCATACAATAGCATTATAATATCCACCACTTATAGTTTAATTTGTTGAAATACTATGATATTGATAGCAATGACAGTACTGAGTGGCGATAGCGATTAAACTTTGTCAGACTGGTGCGACTACATCGGTTAGGAAAACGATAACTCATTTTACAGTTGATGTTTTTGGCAGAACCGATTGCAAAGGTTTTGAATATTCGTGGCAAAGTGATGAACAGCAGAAAGAATAATTGTTATGTTGAACTTGATTTTAGAGTTTGATTGTGCCTCAAGCTGACATCGGAAGTGTCTGCGGCCTACCGCGTCAGAAGTTCCAGCAGTGAAGTTCCAGGCGTGGATGGCCAGGATACGCACGTGGTGTAGGGGCATAATATCTTACTTGGAGGTGAGGTATCTTAAGGGATACTGAAAATGTAAGTTGTTCGTCCGTAAATTCTTTATTATCTTATGTTTTGAGATGCCTTGTTCTATAAATTTGTTCATCTTAAAACGGGTTGATGTGACCCGACAGAGTTAATTAGTTTTCATTGACGTAAACTTTCGAGTGCGCGATGTAGTGGACCTCGGTATTAATTATGGACTGAGTCGATTCGATTTATCTAGTTGTTTGTTAAAATCCAAACGAAATTATAAATAAAACAAAAAGGTAATTTACATACAATTTAATACTTTAGAATTAATTACAGGTCAATTAAATTAATTGACCTATAATTCTCAAATAATTATTTGGGTAATTATAAATTTGATAAATAATTAATGGGCACATGCCGTTTTATCTGTGAAGTTTCGTTTAATTGTATATAGAATTTCTAAATATCCACACGTATATTGTTCGTTAAATTTTAAGTCTATAAAGTATAATGTTGTCGAGCAAAGTCCGGTTAGACCGTGCAATTATAATATAGATGTGAGATTATCGTGTTATATAGTGACGTGACTTATATTAAATGGAAAGGTACGCTACGTAATACATATACATACTAAAACGACGTTCCGATTAGTTGCGTTCTTGTAACTTAATAAATGTTCTATAAAATTAGCAGTCGCATTACATGACAAACATTCGATAACTATGTTACGTTTAAATGTTGAAAGTCATAACTTTCATGTTGACTATAAAGAAGATATTTAAGTGTATAATGAACTATGTCTTGTCTACTATTTATCTTTTGTCATTCGTTATTCTTTGCTTCCTGTAATATTTATCCATCTCGTTAATAATCGTAATGTAAACTAAGACCTACAAATGAGAAATAAATTGACAGCAGAACTATTTATATTGACTCGCTTACTTAACAGGTATACCATGAATTGATTCATCATAGGGAATGAGAAAAACGATAATTCAACCTACAATGGCTAAAATTCATTATTCCTAAAGAGGAACTTTGTTTAATAATAAATCTATGTTTGTTTGAAGAAATAACCGCAACCTAGATTGACCTCAATTTCAGCAAGTCATATATATGAGTTTAATATATAATGAACTCCGTATAATGTGAAGGAATAAAAAGATTAAGATTGGAGGAAGAGCAAAGATGAAAGTCTTGAGTACTGCCTAGTAATTGAAACTTACATTTTAAATACTAAGGAGACAGGATCGCTAAATATACAGAACACTTTACACAAATATCTAGAAGATCTTCTCTCTCGGATTGGTAACCAATTTAAGCTTTGAACGATATTGAGAGATTTATTTATTTATTTATTTGGGAAACAAACAATATTTACACACTTAAAAATAAAATTAATAATTAATACATAATATCAATAAAGTTTCCACTGTTCTAATAATAAACTTAACATAACCTTAAAAAGTAAAAATAAAAATAATATTAACAAATTATCAATAAAAGCATAAGTTGCAAGAAAAAACAAAATAACATTTATAACAAAATAATAATAAAAACCCAGAAATTAGAACACACTCACATCGCAAAAATAATAAATAAAACCGTTATAATTAACGAAAATTTCTTTTAAAAATACTAATCTTGTCATTAAAGATGTCGCTGTTATGACAAGTGTTATTAAAGTCACGTCATCGTGGCGCGTTAAAGTTTAGAACGCGTTATGATGTATATAAATTGACTTAAATACTTGTAATGTCATCAAATATCAATGTTATGTCATTGTAATGTCTACCACATTACTTTCTCAGACAAATATCCTAAAATAAATAAATAAATAATAGAGAATAAAGTTTCAGATAGAATTTACATTGAGATTTTTATATTATTTAGTGTAATAATTGTTGCATTACAAAGTCGGTGTTGAAGAAAACTAGAAGACCATTTATACGTCATAGACAACAATTTGGGAAACATTTTTTAAAGTTACAAGTTTTGGGTGTTTTGTGTTATTGATTGTGTTTACAATTATGTTTACTTTCATAATAAATAAAATCTCTCTTTAAGAGGTATTTTAAATTATCCCTATAACATAGAACATACATATAAAATAACGAAGAAACAATGACAGAGCTTTGGTAGTTGTCGCATTTGTTAGAATAACAACATTTATAAAGAATATAATTTATATTATAAATAATGTACGTTATTTCTTAATTTTAATAATACTTTGTTAAATTGAATAATTAATAAATTGATTTTAATAGAAAAGTACCAAAACGTACTGACGTTATTATAAACGCGCAAGCTCAAAGCACGTTAATTTTGACTTTTG
The DNA here is from genome assembly GCA_959347405.1 of Napeogenes sylphis. NCBI lineage: Eukaryota > Metazoa > Arthropoda > Insecta > Lepidoptera > Nymphalidae > Napeogenes > Napeogenes sylphis. The sequence goes on from OY365782.1 coordinate 23,575,550, forward strand.
AAAACAAGCCCATAACACACGACAACGTGTTTTAATATTTGACATTGGCATAGTGAACACGATTCCACGATTTTTTCGTAACGCGGTGCATAACTGGTCATAGCGAATACGTTATTGCATACAATTTTTAATTTCACATCTTGCCGCGTTTATGTATCGCGTTTAGGTTTACAGCGCGTTGTGACGTCACGCGTTATTCGTAAGAAATCTCGTGTATCATACAGAATAAGGGCCCAGTTACGCAACGCGTTATGATAAAATCGTGGAATCGTGTTCACTATACCAATGTCAAATAATTAAACACGTTGTCATGTGTTATGAGCTTGTTTTGAAAAGTCAAAATTAACGTGCTTTGAGCTTGCGGGTTTATAATAACGTCAGTACGTTTTGGTACTTTTCTATTAAAATCAATTTATTAATTATTCAATTTAACAAAGTATTATTAAAATTAAGAAATAACGTACATTATTTATAATAATTATAAACTATATTCTTTATAAATGTTGTTATTCTAATGAATGCGACAACTACCAAAGCTCTGTCATTGTTTCTTCGTTATTTTATATGTATGTTCTATGTTATAGGGATAATTTAAAATACCTCTTAAAGAGAGATTTTATTTATTATGAAAGTAAACATAATTGTAAACACAATCAATAACACAAAACACCCAAAACTTGTAACTTTAAAAAATGTTTCCCAAATTATTGTCTATGACGTATAAATGGTCTTCTAGTTTTCTTCAACACCGACTTTGTAATGCAACAATTATTACACTAAATAATATAAAAATCTCAATGTAAATTCTATCTGAAACTTTATTCTCTATTATTTATTTATTTATTTTAGGATATTTGTCTGAGAAAGTAATGTGGTAGACATTACAATAACATAACATTGATATTTGATGACATTACAAGTATTTATGTCAATTAATATACATCATAACGCGTTCTAACTTTAACTTAAACTTAAACTTTAACGCGCCACGGTATGGAGTTGACAAATTGTATTTTGCACGCGTGTGGCGTGAGTTATCTATGTGCAGTTTTTGATTTCACATTACGGGTACGTCAATGAATCTAACATCGGTTTTTATTCGAAGGTACCGGTTTTAAAAAGATTTTTATTATTCGTTTTTAATGTGTTTTTTTAGTAGGTATATTTTAAATAAAGCGTTACCTTAAATTTATTTTTAAGCAACCGTAAGTCTTATTTTATAATGTTATTAGAATTTTTGTAGGTTTGAAACCAAAAAATAATCTTAAAATTTTTCAAAATTACCGATTAGTTTTAGAACGAAAATAGGAAAAAATTTTAAGTAACAAGTTTTGACTGTTTTGTCTTGTTTATTGTATTTTTAATTGCAATTTATAGTTAGGTAATAAATAAACTCTTTTTTCAATGGCATTTTAAATGATCGTTTTAATACATTACATAACGATAAAGTTACAAAAGAACCATCATACATGTTTTGGTAATGCTTGTATTTATGAAATTAAAAATAATTGTAAAGAATGTAAATTATAATTATAATAAAGAATATAAGTTATTTTTTAACTTTATAATACTTTTTAAAATTAAATACCGAATTAATTTATTTTTATAGAAACGTGCCAACACTTACCACGTTTTTTGTAAACGCGCGAGTTCACAACATATTGTTTTGACATTTAAAAACAAGCCCATAACGCACGACAACATGTTTTTAGATTTGACAATGGCATAGACAATACGATCCCGTGAAGATTTCACACATTTATCGCAACGCGGTACGTAACGCTACTATTTGCTCATAGCGAATAAGGGCCAAGCTCGAGATATAAATACGTTATTTGTGGCTTTACATTTATAAAAAGGTATAAAAAATAACTTATTGCTTCTGGAACTTAATCTAGGACAATTGAATTTCACTTCACCGAGAAGGTAATTGCAATCAATAATACTATTGATAATCTTATACAAAAATAAGAGGTCCTTCAGTTGCCTTCGAGAAAATAGTGTTTGAATTTCAGGAATGATACTCTCTGAATTGTAACCAGAAAATCCACCCTTATAAGATAGATATTTTTTAAATTTATTTTGTATTTTCTCTACTGTATCAATATGAACTTTATATAGTAGATTCCAAACCGTAGAGGCATATTCAAGTACTGACCTCACGAAAGTATTAAATAAAAGTATAAAAGTCGAGGCTCTTTTAAAATCCTTACCCACCCTTAAAATAAAACCTAACATTCTATAAGCCTTCGACGATATGTAATGTTAAGACTTGTTTTAGTAATACACAGTACTTGCACTTCAATGTTTCATATCCAACCATTTGTAATAGAATGGGCGAGAGCAGCCCTTACAACTCGTTTTATAATATTTTAACACTATAATATTTAGGCGAGGGTAATTTACAATTTCATAACCAACTTACAGATGATGTTATTTATTCCTTATAATAAGTTCTAATAATTAATAAAAGATTAAACATTATGTTAAAATATTCTATGCTTCTAATTCTTAAAACATTTAACAGTAAATACTAAATAATATTCCATAATTAATTGTGTAGGTGGCGCTACTGTTGAAACTTATGAACTATAACATGCAATGAAAAAATAAAATTCCAATGCATTTACCATTTTAATTATTATAAATAAATATGACTAACACTCGGCCTTTCCTGATTTGTAATCTTACGACCTCGTAATTGTATCATTAATTTCTTTAATTACCAACCATCATATATTAAATGACTAATTTCTAATTTAATAAACATTCTGGAAACCAGTAGACCAAATGGTCATCTGAATTCAGGATCTTACAATATTATAGAGAAAAACAAATTATTAAAAATACAATGCATCAAGAAAAAAAACATCCAATTATACTTTTAATGTGCGAAATTACATAACATTTATACAACATATAACTTTACTATCGGCCGTTTTGACATCTTATTACGTCCTCGTAATATAATTATATATTTTTTCATAAATACTCGTTAATATAATAATAATATATAATAATAATATATAATAATAATATATAATAATAATCGTTTTTATCATAAATACTTGTTCTCTTTGCACCGGACAAACCAGGCTGCTTACAAAAAGCCAGATCAACGGACATGCCGTTATGATCTGGTGCCCATGGACACACATCATCAACATGGGATATATCTCAATTATACTACTACCACCGGAACACACCAAGGTGGTAGTTTATTCTTATTTATTTTTTTATACCACGGGACACACCCATTGATGGCATTTCTTATACTTTCACTACTACCACCGGAACACACCAATGTGGTAGTTTATTCTTATTTATTTAGTTTTTTATACCACGGGACACACCCATTGATGGTATTTCTTATACTTTCACTACTACCATCGGAACACACCAGTATAATAATAATAATATCAGGACAAATTACACACATTGATCTAACCCCTAAGTAAGCAAATTATTTGCTTGTGCTAAGTGTGTTAGACAACGATACAAATACATAGAAATACATATATAAATACTGAGAATATATTTATAGAATATTGTATATATCTATTTATAGAATAGAGAATATATGGTAGTGATATGTTTTTGATATATTTACATAATATAATTATATTTCACATAATATTGTAGTGATATGTTCACAGATGATATATTTCTGATATATTTAAATGATATAATAATATTTCACATAATATTGTAGTGATATGTTTCTGATATATTTAGATGATATAATTATATTTCACATAATATTGTAGTGATATGTTCACAGATGATATATTTCTGATATATTTAAATGATATAATTATATTTCACATAATATTGTAGTGATATGTTTCTGATATATTTATATGATATAATTATATTTTACATAATATTGTAGTGATATGTTCACAGATGATATATTTCTGATATATTTAAATGATATAATTATATTTCACATAATATTGTAGTGATATGTTTCTGATATATTTACATGATATAATAATATTTCACATAATATTGTAGTAAAATGATCACAGATGATATATTTCTGATATATTTACATGATATAATTATATTTCACATAATATTGTAGTGAAATGTTCACAGATGATATATTTCTGATATATTTACATGATATAATAATATTTCATATAATATTGTAGTGATATGTTTCTGATATATTTACATGATATTATTATATTTCACACAATATTGTTGTGATATGTTTCTGATATATTTAGATGATATGGTATCTTAATGAAACAGTTTTAAATTTTATATCTTAAGAAAATGTCCATTCACACGAATTTAGAAAATTTAAATACTTTAACGGTAGTTAATGAAGAAGCTACATTTAGTTATTAACCATAACACGATTCAAAATTCACGACAATTGTAATATTTATATATATTTCTCTATATTACTCTGGAATGACCTACCGTTGGAAATTCAAACTTCTATATTTTCAAAAATCGTTTGAAGCAATATTATTTATCTACGCAATATATATTTTTATCATAAGTATGTATACCATATATTATATAGGTTATCTATTTTATTCTATTTATTTATATATACAGATATATGTATGTATATGTATGTGCGTATGTGTATATTTATATATAATCATTATTATTTAATAACTAATATAATTAAAAACGATAGTTTTTATTTTTATTGTGTCCTTGTGTATAAATTCTTATTCTCGTTGTAGTATGCTTGCACTATCTTATGACTTTGCAAATATTCCTTACTCATCAAGGGTTGTTTGTAAGAGATCGCTTTTCAGCGATAAGACCGCCTTTGCACAAAAATTTCTTACTGTATCAACATCCTACTACTGTAATTTCTTGTAATAATTGTATGTGCAATAAGTTTTTAAAATAAAATAAATAAAATAAATATTTCTTTTTATTTAAGAAATTGTAAAAAGTTAGGGGTCGAGGGTACTTCTAGATAATTAGTAGGCATCAAGTGCATTAAGTCCGTCAATTGTATAAATTTCTTTGTATAATAAAGATTTTATAAATAAATATAAATAAAATTTTTACATTTTTACATTATTTACTCTGTCCGTATCAATATTGAAAATTTTCTTAACTAAAAAAATAAATAATCATTAGTGGGAATAGCACATTTTTATAGTCCTCTTTTTTATTTTGAAGATGTAACGATACTTTTCATACAATTGGACAACATTATAAAACCAAGCATATTTCTTTAGAAGTTTACTATTTATATTATTATTTCCAATTGTTCTAATTTGCACTAAATCAATAACTAATGATTAACTATTTTATTTATAAAGCATTAAAACGTAAGTCAATTAAATTTTCAATCACTTGTTATAAAAGTGTTATTAATTTTATTCCGAGTTTGAGATCGTAATTTTGTACATTGTATATCTACATCTAGTTTACTATATAATCTAAACAATGAATGATACAATTATTCAAAACGTATTTTATTTTTTGTTTTATTATTATCTACAGTATAAATTATTTAATAGAACTCAACTGCATTAAATTTTACAAACGTTTTACTGAAAATAATACGATTCTTGGAAATTTAGAGGGTTGGGGCTTGGGGTTTTATAAGGCCGTGCCATATATAATATTACTTCTTATACCCTAAGATACGACAATATATATTCGTTGCTAATTTTCTTATGTTTCTCTTGTCTAGAGTTCAAGTTACCAGAGTCTTTAAGTCTAACGTGTTTATGTTTCATATTGCTAATAATAATATTTAGGAGGCATGTTTTATAATAATTCTATTTTTAAGTAATAAACAGTCATAATCTAGAAAACTATATATTTTTTTTAAAGTTCATCAATTTGAAATACCTAATTTGAACTGTCTGAACTGTCAATTATGGTATATTGTTTAGGTATGCAATTATTTCTTGTTTAGTAAAACTTTTACTGTGGATTTATATAATTCCTCGATTTGACAGTTCAAAAACGCGTGTAAGATAATTCATTGTAGTTATTTCTTTTCTTCTTTAACATACTATCGAAAATTAAATAATCGAGTGCCACGCATATCGTTTAAAGTTTCTTTTAAAAGGGATTTAGAAGACCTAATTGCTTGCTTTATTTTTTTTTTACAATTTAATACGAAATGTACGCGTTTACTGGTTTAGTTTAAAATCGATCTAAATGTTAAACCTATATTATCATCATTATGAAATAATTTATCGATTCTAACGAATTTATTTCGGAATACTATTGCGTTTTACCTTTTCAATAATCGATTGAAATTTAGGATCATAAATTCGTACAGATACCTACTACTGAGAAATTAACACTCAGTAAATAATTTAAACGGTCAAATAAAAGATAATAGAAATATGTTTTAGTAATAAATACCAGTATCATTGCTTCATATTCATACGCGCTATATATTGTTTTATTGAATTAGTTTGTTTAGTTCGGGATTATATTTAGACAGTACCGGTTCAGATTTTAAACGTTTTTAAACTTTATTTCTACCCACCTAAAAATGGTCTTTTCAAAGCAAATTTGATTTATGAAAGTAACCAATGAAACTTCTCAAAACAGATATTATTGGGTTTCATAAAATTTAATTTCTCCACATGATATGGCATAACCCTATCCTTGTGGATAACCAAGTATCCAACTTGGTTTTAAAAACGAACGTCTATCGCAACCCGATGCTAAACTTACAAATTCAAAATTAAATATAAATATTTTAAGATCTATGGAGTAGTTTTAGCAAAACAAAATAAAATATAGTTGCAGAAGTAATAAAATAATATCGTGAATTCAAATCTTTACATATTTAATAAATGTAAACATATCTAAATCTACCCCTTATAGCGTGAAAGCATTGGCTTATTATTTCCATACGGTCCTCAAGGCCATTTAGATCTGATCCTACCAAATTTATAGAGTTTAATATTTACCGAGTCATATTCATTTAAGTCTATCTATAAGATATTCTAGAATTTTAATTTCTCTGAAAGGAGACAAGTGTACATTTTAATTTGTTTAAATTAAAATTATACTTCATCTATTCATATTGTGTATACTATAAGGAACTACTTACCATCTTAAACAAAAGGATCATTACGATTTGAAAATGGTTTTATGATGTTAAGTGCTTTTACTATATATATATATATATATATATATATAAAATATCTAACGTTATTCCTTTTCTTTTTGTTTAATATTGGGTTTTATATTTTGATCATTTACGACTGATATATACTCTTTTTTTAAGAAATCGTTCTTTAAATAACCTACATACATTTTGTAAACCGAATATTACCCCTTCATTGAGAGTGTTCACTTCTATGTCATATATAAAGACATTAAAGCCTAAATCGTAATCTAAAATACTAACATTACTTTTATATTGCAAGTCCCAACTACCGCGTCAGTTAAATAACTTAATAAAAGCAAAGAAAATAAAAATCGCGTATCTAACCTACAACTGGGTCTTAAAAGCTTTGAAAGTTGGTATACGTACTACGTAGTAACAATAATATTATAAATCACATGGTCACTTAATTATGCTAAACTTTTCTAGGGCTAGTTATCTTATAATAAAGTTTATCTGTCACCTTGTCGTATTCAGATCTATCGTTGTATAGTGCTGCTTGCTTGCACTGCCATCCCGCGATCAGGAAGAAAGTACTTGGTCGACCTCTTCTTCCAGTAGCTGTAGGTGATGTTGATATGTTGTTGATTTTCATAATACAGCAATTCCCTTCCAGATTAGCAGTCAAGTAGTAGTTTAGAGTTTTCCATCTCCGACGTATGTCTTCACCAAAGGTTCCAAGCGATGTAAACATGTATGGAGAGATATTGTATTAGTAACACTGTAAAGTTTTGGTAAATATTCAGGCTCTTATTGTATTTCGCATATGATTGAACTTTAACAGGATATGGTTAATAGTGAATATGATATATATGATGAATAGAATTCAATAGTAGTGCTATTAACTTCAAGCTACAAAGTTATTAATATTCTATATTGAGCATGCTGCCAAATAACCAGCAAGATAATTAGCCTGCTAAGCAGATGGCAAAACGTGGGTATTAAGAAAAAAATAATAAAATACGTAATACTACTGCGGTCGAACACTTCTGACTTGTTAAGACTTGTTTCAGTAATACACAGTACTTGCACTTCAATGTTTAATATCCAACCATTTGTAATAGAATGGGCGAGAGCAGCCCTTACAACTCGTTTTATAATATTTTAACACTATAATATTTAGGCGAGGGTAATTTACAATTTCATAACCAACTTATAGATGATATTATTTATACCTTATAATAAGTTCTAATAATTAATAAAAGATTAAACATTATGTTAAAATATTCTATGCTTCTAATTCTTAAAACATTTAACAGTAAATACTAACTAATATTCCATAATTAATTATGGAAGGTGGCGCTACTGTTGAAACTTATGAACTAAAACATGTAAATTCCAATGTATTTACCATTTAAATTATTATAAATAAATATGACTAACATTATATACTACCTATTATTTATATGTCCTATTTACTAATAGGTTTGAAGTCGGTGGCAAGCCATTTAGTATTAGAATTCGATTGAATACATTTTCGTAATTATTTTTTTTTTTCTTTTTCTTCGTATCGATTCATACTAGTAATCATATTAAGATTTAATTGTTCTTTTATAGCTTTATTTACGTATCTTTATTTTTGAAATAGGCATTTCATAATTCACATGTCAATTTAGTTTAGGAATTCTATTGAATACTTTTTCATAATTTTGGTTTGTTTTTTCACCATTCTTCGTATTGATTGAGCTGCTTATAATAATAACATTTAATTGCTATTTAGGTAATATGTTTATTTACGTATCTTAATCATTAAAGTAGACATTTCATTGTATTAATTTGGTCGTATTCATTTAAGTGGTTAAATATAATTATTTGTTTAATGCTAGACACCGACTTTAAACCTATTAGTAAATAGGACATATAAATAATAGGTAGTATATAATAAATATTAAATATTCATTATTTATTACTTTTTAGTTTTAAAGTCGTCTTTTTTTAACGTAGTTATTTTTATTTAATACTTTTTAGTTTATTGCTACATTATCAATTAGCTATGGGTAGACCTACAAAAGGTGCTGAGCGCCTTAAAAAATATAGATCTCAAGAAACGGGAACGGATAAAAGTAGTCTTCTCAATAAAAAATCTCTTTGAAACACAATTTCACGTTCTTGTAAGACTATTAAAGACTTCACATATCCAAAACAACAGATGTCATTAGTCACAGCACGATGTGATTTCCTTCCGGAGGAGCTAGTTCAGAACTTGGATAAAAATGCTCATAAAATCAAAACGAATGGGCCTACCTGAATCAAATTTTTAAGGGACCAATTCGAAACTATTCCGCATCAAACAAAAAAAGAATTACGTAAATCGGTTTAGAAACCTCGGAGAAATCGATGTACATACATAAAAAAATAAAAAAAAAATACTGGCCAGATTGAGAACCTCCTCCTTTTTGAAGATGTCGGTTAATGATTCGGCATGATGTACTTATTGCCCCTCTCGTAATTATTCGTTATATAAGATTCTTGTATCTTATTTATGATTTTATTTGGAATGAAATCTTTTTTAATAGTTACATTTTGCATAGTTGTGACTATTATTTGACTATTCAGTGTGAAGAAACCACTGACACGGTAACTTTTTATAACCTCTTCATAATGTATTAGTTGAGTTGAACAAGAAGTAGCGTTAGTTACTTTTCCTTTTTAATTTAATTATTTTAAGGACCAGAGTTTACAGACAACAAAGAATAAAGAGATCTCTCCTAGCTCCCCATGACATTTGGAGAACATTAGTGACATCTGGAATAAAGTAATTATTATACTAATATTATAAGTATTATTTAATATAATCTAGTATTTATTATAATATTTAATCAAAATCAGTTAAGGGTAAGTTCTATTCAAATTTTCAAACAGATATCCCAAGACGCCCTTGGTTTTTTCTCAACAAGCTAGTTAACCGCTGGTCACTTCTAACATCTTAGTCATGCATGTACATCTGTTCACCTGACTAAAATCCGAGTTCGTGACCACTTATCGTGTGAATGTGACCTTGGCGAAGGCATGGCCTCCCACATCCTTTTTTCCCGCCCCAAGCTCCTTCGTTCTATATATGACATTCTTTCCTCTAAAAATTCCTTGTCCTATACATGTTCAATGTTTGTTAATGTTAATGTTCAGTCCTTACTGTACATTTTTGTGTAAATATTTAGAAATTAATAAAATGAAGTTGTAACCATGTGTATGTGTAATTGTACATTGTAGCTTTTTTAATAGTCTAACATTAGTCTAACATTTCGACTGTTTTCTAAATTGAGACTGTTATATCATCCACACCGATAAATCCCTTCCGTGTGTTATATATGTCAATATGTTACCTACGTTATATTAACGGGATCGACCGTGCTTCTCTGGCATAACTGAAAGCCATCCAACCAATCATTCAACCGATATAAAGAAGTTACATATTTTGTCAATATAACGTTCAATATTAGCTGAGGTTTAATAAAATGTTATACATAATATCTAAATATAAAGTTAAAACAAAAACAAAGAGAAATATAAATGTGGAGTGGTTGACGCTATAATAAGTATAAAACATATTAAGAAACTAAAAGGTGAAAAGAGATCATTACTTGTAAGTGAAATATAAAATATTAGAAAAAAATATGAAACTATTACTTAGCTACGGTTTTAGGAAATTGCTTGGGCCTCGATTTTTGTTCCTTAATATTCAGAGAAGATGGAAAACTTTCTATGAAAACACGCAGCTCCTTCATGGATTCTATCTTCTTACGACTCTTATCAGGCAAAGAGACAATATTGGCTCCACCCATTGACTAGGAGTTCTTAACACCAAAGTGACGTCTAGCTTCTGTGAAAAGTTCTCCCCTCCGTTTTTTATGGAATGCCGATATTGAGACACTAGAGCATTTTAAGGCAGTATTGGAATTGAAATAACAGACCTTTAAAGCAGTTAAAGAATCAAATGGAACCGATTTTGGTCTGCGCTTATCCTTTTTGATACCCAAAGGATGGCAAACATCAATGTGAGAGATATCAAAACCGCTAAAATTGTATTTTATAAAAAAGTCATGAATTGCTACTTCAGCCTTCTCGTTACTATCTTTAGGTATGCCATGAAATAAAATAACCTTTCTAACTGAGAGTACTTCATGCCTATCAAAACCAGCGGAAAGTAAGTGCAACTAATACTGAAGCATAAAAAGTGTCTTCCACACCAGACCCTTAAAAGATGTATAATCATGAGCCAAGACAGAAATATCATTAAAAGTGCTATTAGGTTATTGTTTTCTGGCTGTAAGTGATTGTGACAGTGTTTTATCAAAGTTATTCATTCTGGATTCAAACATTGTGACAATGTCCTCCATGTTTTTTTTACTTGTCTGTATAGATTCATTTTTTAATAAAGATGTAGTTCAGAGTGTGATTATGGCAGATAGTGTACAAAATCTTATTACTTAATAATATTGCTTAAAAAGACTTTAAAAATATTTAATTTTAAATAAAAAACTAGTAGCATCAAAAAATTAAGTAGTTTTACTTACTACATCTACGAATCTTAATCAAATAAACATTTTTTTTACGGTTAGGTATTCTTTTTGGTTTAATGTAGTATTTTTAGTGGAGGTAGAACCCGTAAAAATTGTAACACTTTGATCAGTGTTTAATTACTGAATTAACTAAGTAAGTAAGTAGGCATGTATGTGATCCTCGAACCATATTAGTGCATACTGTCAAGTTTTCAATAGGAGCAGGATAAGTTTAGATAGATAGATAACTTATCTTGAAATACTATCTGTATTTCAAGATAAGTTTGCGAAACTGCTTTAAAGTCGTATTTTGGGTATGTATACGTCCAACGGTTACTCCACTAGTGTCTTGTTTTTATTTTTTTCATTAATTATTATCAGCATTTGAGTAATCTCCATACTAATTATTTTAAGTACAAAAAAATAAAATGCATGTTATGGCAAACACAACATCACGTCTTGAAGTATTGTAACATTTGGAATTATGTAGCCGGTTACTAGAGTACAGTGGATCGATTGCAAGACTAAGATCTCATTGAGTACAGCAGAAGAGAGTAGAGTACCAATAAAAATGAGATAGTAAATTACAACAATTAGGTACAGTAATGCTTACTATGAAGAAGTTCAGGCAATTATATAACAAACAGTCAGTAGTGAATTAAAACAAATTCTTGAAGAGTCGAGTTGGCGCCAAAATATAAAATCGTCCTATCTGTACTAATATTAATAAATATAAATATTTAGAGTTAAAATGATTTACAATCACTAATAACACTATGATAAAGGTATTTATATTATCACTAGGTTTTGCCCGTGACTCTTTATGGCTATAATCATAAGCCACATAAATATAATTTTTACAGTCTACCTGGATGCAGTCACGAGCAACAGCTATCCCTAATAAAGTACTTTACTTGAGTAAGTAAGTGTACAAACCTATTGGCCTACATAAAAAGGTTTTTTTTACCTATATAGCGCGGGCGAAGCCGCTGAGAATATCTAGTGCCATATCGGGAGTATAAAAATTTAGTTTAATTTGTCGAACAAATTGGAAGTTTGATTAATATCCAGAAATCTAAAAAAACGTAGTAAAGTGCATTCGTGTTGCTAAGATAAACAAAACAATCAATCAAATCAAACTGCAAGGACGTATTAATAAAATTATTGCCGAAAAAAGTGTGGGGCGCTTCGTACTATTACTTTTGCGGCATTCTGAAAAGTTATTGTAGTGATTGAATATTTTCAAAAATGATTTTTTAAACACAATTTATTCTATTTTTAGAAATGAATGTAATTACTAATTTCGAATTAATAGACTCTTCATGTTTTACGGACTTTATTTTATTCTCACTCAAAGTATGTGTAAAAATTATTAACTCTGGTGATTTTAACGGGGATAATAAATGAATCTTACCTAGTTATTGTACTGTTAATTGTCTTTTACAATTTTTAATGTTCCTATAGGATCTGACCACCTAAATTAAGTGACAATCGAGTTAAAAAATGAAACAAGATATATGGCACACAGCGCCCACTCTTTTTTCAGCAATAATTTTATTATGTCTTGCCCATCATTCTCATATTACGAATTATTTTGTTGCTTTTTAGTTCGATAAATTTTTAAAGTGTGTTTTTTAGTTTTTTTTTAATACAAATTGGAATAAGCTTTACATACTTATACAAGTTTATAAGTATTATGAAACATCCATTTATCAATTCATGTTTCTATTCTTGTTTATTGTATGAATAAACTTATAATTATATATTAAATTAAACTTATAAGATATAATTATATATTAAATTAAACTTATAATATATAAATAAACATGCTCGGGATAAAGCGACGCGAGATATCGCAAAATATCTTTGCGTCAGACAGAAATCTCAAGGCACCCTGCTTTGTTGTTATGCATTTGTAAAGGAGAGAAGGAAAAGCTACTTTCACGAGCTGCTGAGCAGTCAGCATCCGTGCAGGCTTCCTTGCGACCCACAAACTAACCTCTGAATTACCTCAATAACCTTTTAAGAAACTCATGATTGCCTTCGACGCATTAAGAACGGGAAAACAATGGGACCTTATGATATTCCTATAGAAACGTGAAAATCTTTTGACTTTATCGGTGTGCTCGTGCTTACAGCCTTTTATAACCATATCTTTAATACTGAAAAGATGCCTAACCAGTGGCGGCATAGTTTTATTAACAAGGGAAATATAGTGTTCAAGACTGTGGCAATTACAGGGGCATTATGCTTATGAGTCATACCATGAAGATCTTCGAGTGCACGACCGACCTTAGGCTGATCTAAAAATGTATTGTCTCTGAGTGTCAATATGGACTTTAGCCAGGATCGAGTACTAAAGACGCCATTTTTGTCCTCAGAACTCTAATGGAGGCATACTGGAAAAAAAGGAGAGCTCTACACGTAACCTTTTTAGATTTGCAAAAGACCTTTGACAAGTACGCCTCGTCAGTGTATCTGGTGGGCATTGCAATCTAATAGGATTCTTAGGCTTTTATTGAAACAATCAGGAGACATGTACCACGAGTCCTATGGTTAGGACTGACGTTGGCAATACCAAACCCTTCCAGATTGCAGTAGTGGTTCACCAGAACTCAGTCCTTGGTCCGTTATTATTCAATGTTGTTCTCAGTACTGACTCTTCTCACATACTCCTCCAAAACCAGCCTCCATGGTTGATGATATATGCCGATGAGATAACACTAGTAAATGCATAGCTGAACTTAGTTAGTGCTTGACTATATTCCACCTTATGAAAAGTGGACATGTAGTCATAGGTGGTAAGGCGCATTGACTTAGCAATCTATTCAATCTACACTTGAGACCTACATGATATTTGGACCAAAATATCGACGCAGGCATGCTGTTCCATTCTTTTGCTGTACGAATTAAAAGCGCTTCGTTCGGAAAGGAGGAATGTCCGCAACATAGGGCTGGATACCCGTCATGCGTCGAACCGTCGGGTGATGGTAGGGGGACGGGGGAATAAAGTCGTGTAATTCTTGCGCACACTTATAAAAATGTATCCTATAGAATACTGAGAGGTTAGCAATCCTACTCTTGTGTTCAGGCGTAGAAGGCTGTGGAGGTTGGCTTTCCAACCAATTCATGAGGCCTCTCAATTGAGTCCAGAACTGCAAGATGAGACTTTGCGGCACCAGCAAGAATGTGACCACAGTACTCCCCACACTATCGGATCTGTACTTTGTATAGTACAAGTAGCTGTCCCGGTGTAAAGTACTGTAAAGAACGACAAGCTTTCCTGCTGCTGCTCGTGCTCTGCACTCAATGTACCGACCAAGTTGGGGTTCTTGGAGATCGCCAAGCTTAACAACTGAAGCCGGTCACTGTATTTTGAGGATACATTCTGGAAAATAGGAACCAAGGTGAAAGGACTCCTTTTACCGGTAAACAGACACGTCCACGTTTTGGTGGCGTTTTAATTTAAAAGATTTTCATTGCCTCATGCCCAGACTGCCTGAAGTAATTCAAACAAACAAAAAAATCATTTAAACGTTGCAAAATGGCTTCTCTTTCTGACTGTACTTCATCTCTACTAGTTCCAAAACATTTGCATACCCATAGATACCGGGCCCGTCGACAACTACTTGGAGAGATAAAACTGGAGCTGGACCCTAAGTTAAATGCCTTAATAAGTCTGTCCCAGGAGGGAGATCCCCCGGACATAGAAGGAAGCGCTGGTTGGATGTCGTGAAGCAGGACATGAGAGTCAATGGTCTTACCACAGAGCATGTCAAAGACCGTGCAAAGTGGGGTAGATGGATCAGGAAGGCAGACCCTGATATACGTCGGGAAGAATGCCAGGAAGAAAAAGAAGAATAAGACTCCTTATTATGAAAAGTTGTTTTAGTATTACTTAATGTTAATTGTTGTTAATTTTTTATTAAAAGATACTTTTAATTATGAAATGTTATTTACTTGTATTTACTTATACTTTTAATATTGTACGGTTGCATTATTGTAGCTCTTTCTGGTAAGATAAGTCTTAAATAGAATATAGGTTCAATCAAACTTCAGAAGAAACTCAACTAACTAACTAACTGATACAGTAATAGGCCCTAGGATTTTGGTTCGTACACAAAATATAATATAACGTGTCCAAAACGCCTGCGCGCGTTACTGTTTTGATATTCCTCCCCGCACGCATGTTACGCCCTACCTCAACAATGCTGGGATGATGAAAATGGAATATCGTAGGCAACTGCATCTAGTACCTAATTATTTATTTTCTAAAGTGAGTTGGTCGAGTGATTGCAACAGGTCATATTCAACAAGGGCCTCATCTTACTTGATGTTGATACCGAGTCATCATTCCACTGCGTTCCGTGCATGTTTTAAATACGCTGCCGCCAAAGTCTGGAACGATATTCCACCGCCACTGAAGAACCTAAAATCAATTAATAATTTTAAAGAGAAGTATAAGCAAATTCTTCTCACAAAGCAGAAACAAAATGCGTAAACAGCATTCGTACCAACTTCTTTTATTTTATTATACATCCTTTGTTATGTAGACAATAAGCAGAATAAACTAGTTTACGCATTTATTTATTTGTTTAGTGTGAATAATTCATTAATATTAATATATTAGCATAATTTTATTTGAAAATATTACTGAATTTTTTAAAATGTAAAATTATTAAAATTAGTGGGTATTATTAGATAAAAAAATTACAGTGCTGTTGGATCTCAATGAACGGTCATTATGCACCTTTCAGTTTCCATTTTCAATAAAAAAATAAGAATTGATACTAATTACTTAAACTGATTTATAATCTAATGACTTTTAGTTTAGTCCACACCACAAAATCACTTTCAGTTTACCAATTTGTTTTGGTTTTTATGAGGCAATAACAACAAAGATTTCACTAGTTGTTTTACATACACACGACACATAAATTGTTCGTTCATATAATGAAACTAAACAATTGATTAATATCGTTCACGATCACAAGCGATAACAGAATTCAAGACGTTGTGTCAAGACTAAAATCTTTTATACGGTTAGCTTCAGACGTGTTTGGACGCCAATATGCAATGAAATCATTTTCGTTCTTTACATATTAATAACCGAGTTAAGAATCTCATTAAACAATGCTTAAAATTATATATATATTAAAAAAAACTTACAATTGATTTAGACTAGACTTTTAAAAATGTTTATTAAAAGTTTATTAATAGTTTTACAAACATGTATTGACTTTAAATGCGGCCATCTGTTAGTACAGACTTATTCTTAATATGTTATATACCAAATACATTATATACCAAATACCAATTATATACCAAAACATAACTTATATACTTATATACATAACTTATATACTTATATACATAACTTATATTTCTAATATAAATTTACGTTTTCGCCAAGACTACGCGACGACATATTATGTTATATATTATTACTAGCTTTCCGCCCGCGGCTTCGCCCACGTGTAATTCGGTTATATATAGCGTTTTTTAATGATCTCGACAGGGCTTTTTCTTCCACAGGCTGAAATCTTGTTACAACTGGAATTAAATATAGCCTGTGTTACTCAGGGATGATGTAGCTTTCTAATGGTGAATGTTTGAAATCGATTCAGTAGTTTCGGAGTTTATCGATTACATGTGTAAACAAACAAACATATAAAAAAATAGATTGTTCCTCTTTATAATATTAGTATACATACAAATCTATATAGAAAAAGTAAAGTGAGACAAAATCATCGTCTCAAAAGAAAAAAAAAACAGGATTTATAGGACGAAGAGGCCTTACAGGATTTCCTTGTAAACAATATTTTTAGTTTTTTTATTATTTACCAGGATGAACAGGTTAGAGGGAGAGCTGACACGCGAGCAAGCAACATACAGTTGTCCATGAGAGAAACAATCTTCTCTTAAATCAACACCAGCGACTTTAAAAGTTTGCCCTTGAGACTTATTTATCGTCATCGCAAAGCAAACTTTTAGAGGAAATTGAAGGCGCTTAAATTCAAATGGAAGGTCATTGGGCATTAGAGGAATGCGCGGGACGAATACCGTTTCTCCTCGGGCACATCCTGTCAAAATAACGGCCTCAACTAAATATTTATGTAAGGCTTTGACTTGCAACCTGGTGCCGTTACACAATTTCGGTGGTTTCAGATTACGTAGCAACATTACCGGTGTACCTTTTCGCAGTGCAAGCCTTTGGTATGGAAGACCAGCTGGTTTAAGTGAATTTAAGAATTCGACCGGATAATTTGTAGCGTCGTCTGCATGGCATGGTGTGTCTATGGATTTATAAATCTTTTCTTCTCCGTCGAATGACTTTAAAAGTATGTCGTTAATAAATGCAGCTTGTTCGTTCTTCGGAGTCAAAATAGCTCGTTCGCAAAACCATTCTATAGGCTTGTCTTGTATGTCGGAAATACCTGGATAAATGTGTTGTATTAGCTCCTCGATGGTATATACTAATGTACACATATCTTCAGGGATGTCAAATATACCATCCCTGGTAGGATGTTCACCATTTCCTATTTTTAGAAGACTGGTTGAAAATATACCAGCCGTCGAATCACTCCCCAGATAGGCTCTCATGTTTTTAGTTAACGTTATACTTTTTACGGAGGACCACAAAATCGATCTTTTAAGGCATGCTTGTACTTCATCAGCACGAGTTCCCTTGGGTACCACCGGTAAGGTTTGTCTAAAATCTCCAGCAAACAGCACGGTTACGCCACCCATTAAATTTTTATTACCCCGAATATCTTGTAAAGATCTGTTCAAAGCCTCAATTCCTCTTTTGTGTGCCATGGTGATTTCATCCCAGATAATAATTTTTGTATTTTTTAATACTTCAGCTAGGTGACTTTGTTTTGAAATACTGCATAAGGGTGTTTCTACGCGAGTCAAGTCGAGTGGTAACTTAAAACATGCATGCGCAGTTCGACCACCTTCCAGCAATGTGGCCGCGATCCCTGATGAGGCGACAGCCAAAGCAATATGTTTTGAGCTTCTAATTTTAGCTAAAATTAAGTTTATTAAGTAGGTTTTTCCTGTGCCACCTGGCGCGTCTAGAAAGAAAAGTTGTCCTGAATTTGTGTTAACACTATGCATAATTTTATCGTATGCTTCCGTTTGTTCTATTGTTAAAGTATTTTTATGGTCCTTGACGAATCTCTCTAGAAAATCTGTATTGTAATTAGTCTCTCTTAATAACATAATGTTCCCTAAATCGAGTGGCCTGGTTGGTTGTGGCAACCCATATTCCTTAAGTGAACGCCCACCTAATGAAAGAACGGCTTCCTCAAGAACTTGCAGGCATTTGTTGTATACTTCACTACAAATGTTATCAACATCCTCTATGTTTCTTTGGACTTGATGTTTATAATCTTCCGATAAAATATCTTTAAATTTATCCCAAAGTCCTAATGGATCTGACACTTGACAAAACACTAATAATATTACAAACAAATCCCGAATTCTAGAGGGAGATTCAGAAAGTGCAGCATCTTGTAAGGTAGCATACCAGTGCTGGTCGTCTTCAAGCAAACCCAAAGCTTTGCAAGCAGATTGAAAAGTGGGATGTACTTCACCGTTAACCGTTCTTAGAGCCTCAAATGAAGTTGGCCCTTTTACTTCATGCAGAAGCATACGTAAATAGAAACACTCCGCATTATTGGGATGCACAGTATACACTCGGCCCAACGCGTTTTCTTTTTTTATATCTGGCCAGTCCTGTACGTCAGCTCCTCTTTTTCTTCTTTCAAAGTGACTATTTTTATGCCAAGTATAATACGATGGTACATCTGAATAAATCAAAGTTTTCGCAAAAATATCTACTTGACAAAGTTTAAAGAAGGCTAGAAGCGTAGTATTTGGTGGATTATTTAATCTTTCGATAATATTTTCTTGGTTAAAGTATATTCTCTGTCCGTTCTCTAAGTGTACTGCAAGATGAATAACTGGAGGAAAATGTTCATGAATCGGAAAGCCAAAAATCCGCCAAACAGCCTCCGAACTACTTATATATCTACCATTTTCGTAAGTAGTCACCTCGTCATTTTTATTTTCAAGGGCGAAAGTAGCCTGATCCGTCCCTTTATTCACATATTTGCATACATATTTAATAGAGTTTACTGAATTACAGTACTCGACGTTAATATGAGCACCAAAACTTCTTGAAAGTACAGCATTGTAAGGAACAACCCATCGATTATCTAAACATACTCCTTTAATGTCAACAGTAAAGCCACCATCTTCTGGAGAACGACGCCTGTATTGTGGGTAACCGTCTTCGCCAGTTTGAGTTTCTTTAATGAGTTGTTTCGGAAATCTTTTACTGCAACTGTTTTGTTTCATGCAAGGTGACTTGAAATTAAAACTTCCACATGGACCATGCATCATGTTAGATTTAACGATTTCATAAAGTTTTGGGTCTGTTTCTGGATCTGGTATTTCGGCACTAATAACTTTATCAATGAGATCTGTCGTTATGCTATTTTTAAGCCAGAGTAGTATGTGAATGTGTGGAAGGCCACGCTTTTGCCATTCGACTGAGTACATAAAACAGCATACTTCACCGAATATTTTACGTTTCGTCAGTAAGTCCATGATTTTTCTAACTTTTAAACGGAACACTCTAGCGATTAAGTCATGACGGTCGTGGGAATTTTGACCTGGTAACAAATGTTTTGTAATGTCTTCCCATTGTGGGTTACATGTAAATGTTATAAAAAGATCCGGTCGTCCAAAACGGCGAACGTAGGTCATGGCATCTTGGGTTCGCTCATGCATGTATCGAGGTCCACCTGTAAAAGAAGAAGGCAACACTACCATTTGACCAAGATCATTAGGGTCTGCGTCTTGCCTACCTACGGCATCCTTTAAATGGATATAATTTTCTGCTCTTAGTTTAGACTGATTATGACGTATATAATTGAGTCTTTCGGTCTCAATCTTAGCATATACGTCAACCAAAAATTGACTGAAGAGGGAGCGATAGTAAAGGAGATGATTGATTTGACCGTCTCTGGACATTATTCGGTAAGAATAGAAATCTGCGGCAGAAATTGTCTTTTTAAGACCCATTTTAGTTTTCGGATCGATCTGGGGTAAATGAATAGAGTAACCATCCTCACCACGACAAAAAAGCAAAGGATATTGCAAAGCGTCGTAAGATCTATGGATTTCGCTGATTCGATGCAAACCACTACTATGGCTTTCTAAGACAATGTCACGCTTTTCAAATTCTTGCCCAACAATGACTAACGCTACTTTATTTGTCGTAGGTGCATTATAACGACCTAAATGACCATCTATTGCTTTTTTTTCGGCGTTAATAACAACTTTAAATGTTTCACAATTAGCTGGAACCTTTTCGATAGCTGTTTTTAAGTCTTTTATGTATGGATTTACATCATGAAGCATTTTTTGAAGCACTTTCACTAAATTTTTCTTTACACCTGGAAAATTTGAACATCTCAAGTTTGCTTCCCTTTCGTCCTCTCCTACAAAATAAATTTGCAAAAATCGAGCATTCTGTTGATCCATAGGCAGTAAACTTCCAATCAGATGATAAACCTGGCCTTGTACCTTAAATGTCGGCATGAATCCATCTTCTGAGACCAGTTTTGCTCCAAATGAGGTCATTTGAAAACACCCATTATATTTTCGGATGTTACTCATAAAATGATTGTGATCAGGATGAAAATCCATAATTATTAAGCTATAAAGTGGCTCTGGAGGTAGTTCAAAGGCCTCAAGCAAAACCTTCCCTCCACTGCAACACATTCCAACAGTTTCTTCTTTCCACTTTATAGCATTGCACCACTGGCATTTATGATACATAGTTCCTATACATACATCTTTATCTGCTTCGTATGACAACTCAGGATTATACGCCAGTCCCGACAGTAATTTTGTATGCCATGTTTTTGCTTTAATATTTTTACGATATTGAGACTGAATATTTCTTCGTTCCTCCAAGTGTGTATGTTGATAATTTGCAACTTCCTGTCGATGTTCGTCAGGATGTGAAGTTCGATAAGCAGCTTGTGCTTTCCTGTGTATTTCGGGGTGTGAAGATTGGTAATCAGCTTGTGCTTTCCTATGAACTTGGGGGTAGTTTCGTTGATACACTGTAACCGCTTGCCGATGTGCTGCAGGGTTACTTCGAACTGACTTTTTTTGCTGATTTTTCCGAGTTTTATTCGTGTATCGAGCCCTACGTTTTTTGTTCACTTTTTTTATTTGTTTAGGCATTGGTTCATCGTGTTTTAATTCAGACTCAGACTCAGTCTCGGACTCACTGTTCGAAAATATGATTTCGGGAATGGGTGAAGGCGTTTCTAACCTTCGTTGAGTAATTTTTTTTGCGACCTTTGTTGCCGAAAACGATGAAACTGGAACATAAACGTCAAAATGACCACCAGAAAGCCCGCCAGTAAAGCGAAGACGTTTTACAGGAAGACCTTCAACTCCAGTTTTCACATAAAACTGGCCATCACGAAATACTTCGAAAACATATTCATATATTCGCCCAGCAGCTTCTAATTCGCACAAACTTCCATATGTAGTGGTTTTCATCATGTCGTTGTAATATTCATTTGGCGTTGAATAATTATCTCCAAGTGCAGTACACGACATAATCGAAAATTCCGTCCAGTTTTCAATAACAAAGCCGATTATGCGTTCACGTACATCCCTAGTCCTGTCTTGAGTTCCGAACATCAAAAAAGATAAAGCTCTAAATAAACAGGCTCCATCTTTTTCTATATCTACCACAGCATGAGGAATATAATTCCCATTAACAAACAAAATTTCTTGAACCATTTTAACTAAAACTATATCTATGGAAATTAACTAAGACTAATAAAGTAACAAACAAATGAATAAAAAATGAAGAATATATTAAAAAATCAACTCACACTATAAAACTTATCCAACACTAACTAAATATACTATCAAAAATATCAAATCTAATCAACAAATCAAAAAGTAACTGAAATAGAGAGTAAAATAAGTTAAATAAGTCAAGTTAAAAGTTAATGAATTAAACGTTAAATATTTGTAGTGTGTAATATGTAGTTTCGCGTATGTCCGCTAGGGGCGCTGCTAAAATTACACGATAAATTAAAATATTTTACGCTACCTAGCTAAATGACGGTAACGAAACCATAGCGCGATCTATCTCGATGCCAACGCCATCTATCGAGCATCGAGACAACTCGTGATAGTTAATAGAAAATAAAATTCGGGTGTTTTATTTATGCATACCGATTACGCCGAGATTTATGGATCGATTTACGTGATTCTTTTTTTGTTCGGTAGAGTATACTTTCAAGTTGGTCCCGTTGTTACCTAGTCAGGATCTGATGATGGTATTCCAGGGAAATCAAGGGCAAACCTCAAATTTACAGGCAATTACGTTTTTGACAATTTCATAGATCTGTTTAAGTATTTGCGTCTGATAGTCATCATCCCATGTGAATGAGCTGATGATGGAAGGTACAACTCCTCAACGGTTAGGAGTTGAAAGAAAATTGTGACTTTTACTGACTAAAACCCACCTCGTTCCTTCAGTTGCCCTTTGCGTTCCGGGGCCACGGTATCTCGTTAGAACTTTCCCGCAGCCCCGGCTCAGTTTATCCCGTTTCCCCCCCTTGGGGGTTGACATTTCAAAAATCCCTTCTTAGTGCTCACTTATGTTACTAAAGGAACCTCTGTTCAAAATCTCAGACTCCTATACCGAGCGGTTTCGGCTGTGCGTTAATAAATCAGTCACCCAATCGCACCCCCTAAATCACGATTGGAGGGTAGTTTGAAAAAACTTATAATGTCAAACATATTTACTTGCCTATGTACGTGTTCATGCCAAGTTTCAAGTTTATAAACCCAAGGAATAAGATTTTTCATACAAACGTTTTTACCCCTTTTCCCCCCCTTGGGGGTTGAATTTCCAAAAATCCTTTCTTAGTGCTCCCCTACATATCCCAAGGAACCTACATTCCAAATTTCAGCTGTCTACGACCAGTAGTTTCGACTGTGCGTTGTCTGTCAGTCAGTCACTCAGTAACGGAAGAGTTTTATATATATAGATAGACTATTCTTACACTTTGTCAACTGACTTTTCAATTGTTGCTGATATACTCTCTTAGGCGGTCACTGAAAGTCAGCGTTGGATCTCGGTGGACGCTAAGCGGCCTTCGGTTTCAACATAGGCTGAGTAATCTACCTTTTTGTGTATGTTTTTTTTTATATTGTTTTATTATTATTATTATTTTGTTTTTTGTTTTGTTTCTTTTTTTTTACCATGTATCTAAGCAGTGTCTGGCATAAATAAGTAATAATAAATAAGTTTTTGAATTTGAATTTCAATTTGATTTTCGAAGTGGTCGTTAGACGAAAAAAGTTTGGGAACCTCTGTCGTAAACTGTAAAAATAATATTTTCATGGCTAGGAACATAAGAAATATAACTATTATTTTTACAGTTTTATAACAGCTAGTTATTTAGTAAACGCAGTGAAGTAGCGAGTTTAACTCGCGCCTGGGGCCCAATACAGTTTTAGCGCCCCCCAATTTGAAAACAATACAATATTATATGTAAAAATAGGATAGGCAAGCTAGGCGTTTTTGCCTTTTCCTAGAAACAACAAAACGCTGTATTTTTTGTGTGCCCGAGAAGTAGCAATATTAAAACATAGACGATCTTTTAGTGGTTTTTTCCCGAATAATAGGGTTATTACTTAGATTTCGTTGTCTGTTTGTCTGTTTCAAGGTTATATCTCATGAACCATGAAAGCTAGATAGTTGAAATTTACACCGGCGCGGTGATGTATATTTGTTGCTGCTATAGGAAATTTGAAATTAAAAAAAAGGACAAATTAAAAGTTTTAGGAACTTATAAACAATGTAATAAAAAAATAAGTTATATAAGGGCCACGTCCAATTATATTGTTTCACAGATTTTACTTCTCACTCTACACTTTTATTTACTTGTATTTAATCCTTCCTTGGTACTATCCAGCAGTGTCTGTCCTAACCGCAGTTTATATACCCTTCTTTATTAACTACCTCTTCACATAAATAATAATCATAGTCAAATCATCTACTTTAAACGTACAAAAATAACAACTACTCGTAAATGAACAATTGTAAGTATAGGTAAACACGGTATTAAATACTGGATTTAATTATGAAGTCTTAATGGTTCCCACTTTTCTAGCTTATTCAAGTATTTACTAATCAAGCAAATGTCCCTCCTCACATAAAAATTCAAAATTCAAAATATCTTTATTCAAGTAGGCATTTACACGCACTTTTGAATCGTCAATTACATTAAATTGGTCAGTATAGTCAGTCTGTGAGTAAGCTACCACCAGCTCGGAATGCTGTTCTGCTGAGAAGAGCTGGCCAGAAACTCAACAGTTGCTCTTTTTAAATAAAATTTAACAATGTTTGACTTATAAATTAAATATTTTATATTATAACATCAACCCTGCAAATGAGTCAATGACCCAAGTTCCACACATTTCGATCAACGAAAAACTCTTGAATGTTATAGTAAGATTTATTTAATAATATACCTTTAATTTTAGATTTGAAACCAAGAAAAGGAAGATCTAAGATATCTTGTGGAACCTTATTATATATGCGTATACTCAAGCCCATGAAGGATTTCTTAACTTTTTGAAGTCTAAATTTAGGCGTTACGAGCCTATTTTTATTTCTTGTATTGATAGTATGTCTGTCGCTGTTTTTTTTATAGTCATTTAAATTTTGGCGTATATATAGTAAGTTATTAAAAATGTATTGAGAAGCGACCGTAAGAATACCGATTTCTTTAAAAACTTCTCTTAGGGAGTCTCTAGCTTTTAAGTTACAAATAGCCCGTATAGCTCGTTTTTGTAAAATAAATATAGAATTAATTTCGGCAGCGCTGCCCCATAGTAAGATACCGTAAGACAATATACTGTGAAAATAACTAAAATAAACGAGTCGAGCCGTATTAACGTCTGTTAATTGTCTTACTTTTTTAATTGCAAAGACGGCTGAGCTAAGTTTGCTTGCGAGTGTCGAGAGATGGGGGTTCCACTGGAGCTTTTTATCTAACGTTATACCTAAGAAAGTTGTCGAGTCAGTCAGTTCTAACCCTTCATTGTTAAGGAATAAACTACAATCTTGACTTTTTACATTAGGAAGTGTAAATTCCATGCATTTAGTTTTCTTAGTATTTAATACCAAATTATTAATTTCAAACCAATGAAGAACACGTGACAGAGCACAGTTAACTTTGTCAAAATTAGGTTTATTACGATCAACTTTAAAAATAAGTGAGGTATCATCAGCAGAAAGTACAATGTCACATAGTCCTTTTACGTAAAAGGGCAAATCATTAATATAGAGTAAAAATAAGAAAGGGCCTAGAATAGATCCTTGTGGAACACCCATTTTTAGGTGAGATCCAACCGATTTACAATTATTTACATCAACCGTCTGAACTCTTTGATTCAAGTAAGAGGCAATAAGATCAAGCGCAGCACTACGCACACCATAGTGATTAAGTTTGCAAAGTAATGTTTGATGGTCCACGCAATCAAAGGCTTTAGATAAATCACAAAACACTCCGATTGCATTCTGTGACTTTTCCCATGCGTCGTAAATGTGCTTAAGAAGCGCGGCACCCGCATCAGTTGTTGATTTGCCTTTGGTGAAACCATATTGTTCACTATGCATGATTTCATTGCTATAAACAAATTCTGACATTTGGTTTAGTATAATTTTTTCAAAGATTTTACTTAAAGTAGGTAAAATAGAGATAGGTCTACAATTTCCGGGTATTAGTCAATCGCCACTTTTGAACAAAGGAACTACTTTAATATTTTTCATTAAGTCTGGGAAAGTACCGGTTTCAATACATTTGTTAAAAATTAAGGATAATTGTGGAGCAATATCATTTATAATACTTATTAGTAATTTTACTGACATACCCCAAAGATCACCGGTTTTTTTCATATTTAGATTTCTAAAAGTTTTAACAATTTCATATGATGTAACAGGTTTAAAAACAAAACATTTATTACTGACTCTTACGTTATTCGTCAATTCGACGATTGCATCACATGGTGAAGAATTTAAATTACGCGTGACTGTTAAAGGAATTTCGTTAAAAAAAGTCTCAAAAATAGCCGCCACAGTTGAATTTGAATTTATTTCAATATTATCAAAAAATAATCTTAGTCAAATAAACTACTTTAAGCATACGAAAATAACCATTACTTGACATAACAATTCTAAATATTACTATTTAAGTTAATAAAACAACGATTTAAATAATTACACCTTATTGGTTCTTCTTATTACAGTTAAATTAGTAATTCCAATACCAGGGACCATCAAAACATTGAAACGAATCAAAACATTACGGATTATTATAATAGTCGTTTAACAATAATGTAACCTTACAGCTCGGCCGTCCTGCTCTAAGCAAGTCCCTTTGCTTATTAAATGTAAATAACGAAAACAATTGATAATTATTTGTATTTTCTAAAGGGGTTGAGAAACATCACTTAAAATCTGAAGTTTCTAGGACGGGCTGTCTTTTCCCTGCCTTAAAGGTTTGTAGGTCCTTTCTCTCCTCATTTTCCATTTTGACACCATATGTCGAGGCTTCTTTTTGGTATTCCATCCATATAGCTACCCAAAAATACATAGCGTGCTAGGCTTACTCTCGTCCGTAATTGGAATTAGTTTTTCTTTTCGGCTGATTAAACTATAATAAACAAATGAGATCCCAGGTGTTCACATTGAGTAACAGTCCTTTCCCTCAACTGATACAACTATAGCTAAAAGCCTCCGTTTTCGGTTCAGTCAGTTCAGTCAGTCCTTTGGTTATCCAGACCCTTATCCTTGGGTTTACATTAACCTTTATCCTTGGGTTTCCTTAACCCTTATCCTTGGGTTTCCTTAACCCTTATCCTTGGGTTTCCTTAACCCTTATCCTTTGGTTTCCTTAACCCTTATCCTTGGGTTTCCTTAACCCTTATCCTTGGGTTTCCTTAACCCTTATCCTTGGGTTTCCTTAACCCTTATCCTTGGGCTTCCTTAACCCTTATCCTTGGGTTTCCCTTAACCCTTATCCTTGGGTTTCCCTTAACTCTTATCCTTGGGTTTCCCTTAACCCTTATCCTTGGGTTTCCCTTAACACTTACCCTTGTGTTTCCCTTAACACTTACCCTTGGGTTTCCCTTAACTTTCCCCTGGGTTTTCCCTTAAAACTTTGCCTTAGGTTTTCAATGGTAGTGTTTGTCTCATCATTTATTGTAGTATGATCTGTAATTCAAGTTATATATTAGTAATGATGTTACAAGCAATGAAATCTAAATTATAAGTGTATAACTCCAAATGAATAAAAAATCCAAATTATAATCCGAGTAAGTTTCCAACAAAATAACAAATTGACTCGGTACTCTTTCTTAGCCATTATGTCAAAGTCATATTTTTGCTTTCGTAAAATTAACCATACGCCATGAATAAAATTGTATGTTATAAGATAATCTTAATATGCGATAAGTCAAAACTTCTATAAGCACGCGTTTCCACTCGCATACACACTATCTGTTCACATAATAAAGTACAACATTTGATAGTCACAAAATCGCTACAAAGTATGTCTTAATGTATGTTCACCTATATCGTATCTCATCTGCTATATTAATGCTAATAACTCAAAACGTCCCTGTCATAAATACCAAATAACTCCATATATTTGCCGATGATTCCTAACATTGTCTCGTAAAACTTTAGTTTTAAATATAAAGAACGTTATAACCTCTTACCTCATCACTAAATATGGCTCAAAGAACGACCTTCGCAAAATAAGATCCCTCGCGCTCGTCAATGACTCCCAATCTTCTTATCATCTGTATAATATTATTAAGGACCTGCAACACATATGATTGGTGCCTCCAGTTTAGCATAAAGATCAATCCTTTAAAATGTCAGACAATAATTCTATTCAGTCAACGACAGCTGTACATATTGGCATCAGTCGATCTCTCAATTCTTGATTATAATAGTGTACCCATTTCCCTTGGCAAAAATCTGACCTATACAGCTCATTAAGCTGAATGCTCATGTTATGTAGTTAAGCCGTCTAGTAACAGGCTCATTAAGTGCATTATATAGACATAAAACGTATTACCGATTTGAACCAAGACTTTGTTAGTGCAATCACTTATCTTCCCCTCCTTCTATCTCGCTCTACATCTATCTCGCTCTACATCTATCTCGCTCTACATCTATCTCCCTCTACATCTATCTCCCTCTACATCTATCTCCCTCTATCTATCTCTCCCTCTATCTATCTCTCTCCCTATCTATCTCTCTCCCTATCTATCTCTCCCCCTATCTATCTCTCCCCCTATCTATCTCTCCCTCTATCTATCTATCTCTCACCCATTGTATATGCTGATGTATGTTGCTCTAAAATCTCCGAATGCAAAATAAGTAAATGGCATCGTCTTTTCAACAGTTGCATTCGTTTTATTTCGGTCTTCGTAAAAATGTTCGTATATCTCTCAATATCGTTCAAAGCTTAAATAGTTACCTATTCGCGAGCGAAGACCTAGATATTTGTGCAAGTCGTTCTCTATATTTAGCGATCCTGTCTCATCAGTATTTAAAATGTATCTTTCAATTACTAGGAAGTACTCACGACCTTCATCTTTGCTCTTCCTCCAATCATAATTGTTTTATTCCTTCGCATTATACGAGGTCCCTCTCAAGTTCTTTCACAATGCACGCTACCAAACTCATATATATGACTTGCTGAAATTGAGGTCAATCTAGGTTGCGGGGATTTCTTCTAATAAACACAGTTCCCCTTTTGAATCGTAGTTTTTCTCGTTCGCTATGATGAATCAATTCATAATGTACCTGTTAAATTAGCGAGCCAATATAAATGGTTCTACTGTCACTTTATTTCGCATTTGCATGTCTCAGTTTTCATTAAGATCATTAACGAGATGGATCTAAAATAACAGAGCAAAGAGAAACGAATGACAGAAGATAAATAATAGACAAGTCGACATGAAAGTTATGGCTTTCAACCTTTAAAAGTAACATGATCATCGAATGTTTGTCAGGTAATGCACCTATATAAAATTTTATATTAACTTCTAGATTTCCGACTGCTAATTTTATAAAACATTTATTAAATTATAAGAACGCAACTAATCTGAACATCGCTAAGTATGTACATAACGTAGCCGTACCTTTTAATTTAATATAGTTCACTAAATGATTACGATAATTTTTCTAATCCGACTTTGCTTGACAACATTTTGTGTGGGTATTTTGAAATATTTACTTAAGCAATATAAAATTCTATATACAATAAAACGAAACTTCACAAATAAAATGTGGCACAACAAACAAATATATATTTTTTTAAATATGTAGGTACGGTTTACGGAAGTTTTAAAGTATGTAAATTACCTTCTTGTTTTATTTATACTTTTCGATTGTAACAAACAACTAGATAAATCGAATCGACTTGGTCCATAATTCATACCGAGGTCCACTACACCGCGCACTCAAAAGTTAACGTCAGTGGGACTAATTAACTCTGTCTAGTCATATGAACTCGTTTTTAAGAGGAACAAATTTATGGGACAAGTCATCTAAAAACATAAGATAAAGAAATTACGGAAGAACAACTTACATTTTCAGGATCCCTTAAGATACCTTAGCTTCAAGTAAGATATGTCCCTACACCACGGGCGTATCCCGGCCATCGACGCCTGGGACTTCACTGCAGGCATCTGCAGCGCGGTAGGCCACAGATAGTTCTGATGTCAGTTCGAAGAACAATCAAACTAAAATCAAGCTCAACCAACAGAACAATTATCCTTTCTACCGTTTATCTTTCTGCCACCAATATTCAAAGCCTTTGTATTCGGTTCTGCTATATATATATATAAATTGTAAAATGAGTCGTCCTTCTGCACACCGATGTAGTCGCACCAGTCCAACAAAGTTTCATCGCCATCGGGATTGCACGCTGTATTTAGTACTGCCATTTGCTATCACCGTGGATATTACAATGCTATTTTACGGCAGATCCCAATAAATGAAACCACCAGCCATCAGCAATCGTTAGCTCCTCAACAGTATAACAGCACTCCAACAACAGTAACACAAATAATAACATTATACGTACGTGACGTACGCGCCGTTAGTGAATCCGTTGTTAGTGCTATTAAATATAAATAAATTAAATAAAAAGACACACAGTTCATTCCAAAGATCTTTATTTAAGTGAAATTAGCTATAAAAATAACAATAGTGAAGTTATTATACATTGAAAGTGGAAAGAAGTATATTTTTTACAACAGTGTTTTGTCGAACAGCTGATTACCCCCGAATTTGCCAATGAAAAACGAATAAAGTATATAAAAAGTCATACAATTAATTACAAAGTTCTTTTTAATCAGTGTAATTAATAATAAAAATAACAATAGAAAAGTTATTACAAGTTTCAAGTGTTAAAAAAGTGTATTTTTCAAAAACAACAGTGCTTTGTCAGACAGCTGATTACCCCCGAACTAATTATTTGTGTATAATTGAAATAAACAAAGTGTTAAAATAGTGATCTTGTGTTTTAAAACTTTAAATAGACATAAAAAAAAATAAATCGACATAATTGATATAAACAATAATGAATTAGTATAACCGTTGTCTTACATACTAAATTTAGTAGCGACATCTAGTAACCGTCTTCGATATTGTTTGGGTTCATTGGTATTTATCGATTGGAACTGATTTAATTGCTAAGATGGCAAACA
The DNA here is from genome assembly GCA_959347405.1 of Napeogenes sylphis. Lineage (NCBI taxonomy): Eukaryota > Metazoa > Arthropoda > Insecta > Lepidoptera > Nymphalidae > Napeogenes > Napeogenes sylphis. The sequence goes on from OY365782.1 coordinate 23,607,026, forward strand.
ACTGTCGTCAGTGTGGTAAATTCTTAAACTTAACAGATGGCGTTAGGTGTGCGGGTTGCTGCAACTACTATCATCGCACCTGTACTAATCTTAGCCCTAATGCCCGACTGACATGTAAATGGAAATGCCGCATATGTAAAGAAGGAGTGGTTGCAAATCAGGATAAATGTGCCTCTATTGCAGCAGGCGTTAATAATACTGTAGTTGATAAAGACATTACTATCACTCCTACAGACTCCCTTACAAATGAAATTAGGCTATTACGTACCGAAATAATTACCGTCAGTAAGGAAATGAACAGGAACAGACAGACAGACAGGAAATATCAAAATTAAATAATAGTATTTTAGAGTTTAACAACCGAATGGACAACTTAGAAGAACGGTTGTCTTTACTGGAGAATAAGTCTTCGTCAGAATGTAATTTAAAGGTAATTTCTGATTTGCAAGCCGCACTTAATGAGCAGGAACAAATAAATTACGGAAACGATATTCAGATTGATTCAGACAGAAAATGTCCTACAAGTAGTTAAGTTAGTGTGTCATAAATTAGGAACGATCATCGAGGATTCGGACATTGTCAGTGTTGAACGGTCAGGACCACGCGTCAAAACACCTACCAACAACGAAGAGAAACGTCCCCGTTCAATCGTCGTGCGGCTTGCACGGCGCGCACTCCGCGATGTCTTACTGCAGGCGGCGCGCGTGCGGCGTGGCGCACACACATCAGGTATCATCGACGGTGTTCCGCGCAAGTTTTACCTGAACGAGCGCTTGACGCGCACTAACCGCCACTTGTTTTATTTAACAAGATCCGAATGCCGTAAAAAGTCCTGGAAATATGTATGGACGAAGGGGGGACGTACATTTGTAAGACGAGAAGCGAACGAATCTGTATTTTTAATTAAAACTGAAGAGGATATTGTAAAGGTTTTTCGTTAGTATATTGTTTGTGTTGTGTTTTCATAATGTTATGTTTGTTGTTTGAAATAGTTATTTTGTACACTAAGTGTCTGAAGATTTTAATTATTAATTTTATATATTGCCTTAATAATAGGGGTATATATATTGATTTTAATGTTTTTATTTGGATAATTGTGTTATACGTGTTTGATAATTATATACATCTGAGACTGAAGCAGGGCGGGATCTTACCAAAACTTATGTCTGTTACTATTTTATACAGTTATTACTTACAAATAATTCATATTCAACGTATTGAAGTTACTTTAATAGTTTCTATAGTCATGACTAATATTTTTATTTTTTTTATATTGATATGTACAAGAGAAAAAATAATTTAAAATGGTTTATCTTAAAAAAATAAAATTTGGTTTTTTAAATCCGGGTTCTCTGGGAAACAAACATGAAAAACTAATTGTTGCCTTAGAGCGCCATGACGTTGATATTTTGGCCTTAAACGAGACATGGTTAAGAGAGGGTAAAAAAGGTTGTGCGCCTACCATACCGGGATATCGACTGTGCCACACTCCGCGCACGAGTGACGGTACCCGTCAGAGAGGTGGTGGTGGCGGATTTTATCTCAGACGCGATATCTCTATGCGAGTTATAGTTCACCCAATTACTTATTTGGTGGAACAAATGTGGCTGAAAGTGAAAGTGAGTAATAAGACCATTATAATCGGTACTGCTTACAGACCGCCTTGGTTAAATACTCAAACGTTTTCCGACGCCTTAACAGAAACTATCGGCTCTCTTCCATACTATGATCACCTACTATTATTAGGAGATTTCAATATAAATTTTTTAAATGAATATAATAACAATACAATACAGCTTAAATATTTTTTACAGAGCGTAAATTTAATACAACGTGTATCTGGTCCCACACATTTTACTCCGCACAGTGAAACTCTCCTTGATCTTATATGTACCGACACCAATATAAGTAACTTATTCATAGATTATATTTGTAATCTTAGTAGTCACTCGTTTGTGTCCTTCGACCTTAAAGTTTTGAAAAAAAAATCTGTTCCGAGAAAAACTTTTGTGAGACAAATTAAAGACATAGACATTAATGACTTAGACATATTCTTAAATTTGATTGACTGGGAGAGTATATCACAACTTCAGAATGTAAACGCCATGGTATTTGAATTTACGAACAATTTGTTGCACTTGTTTAACTGCTTAGCCCCTATGAAAGAAATTCACCTTAACGAGAATCACTATCCTTGGATTACATATAATATTAAACTCATGATACGAAGGCGAGACGAGGCACACTATAAGTTGCGTAAAAATAATTCAATCGCTCGCAATATTTATTACAAAGACTTAAAGAGATCAGTTGATACAGCAATTATTAATGAACGAAAGGCTTTTTTCAAAGTATATATAAACAATCACATTAAAAATCCTAAAGTCATGTGGAAAAATTTTAAATATTGTTTTAATGTTAATAACAAAGATTTTATTTTACCACCTCAATTTAATAATCCTACGTTAATAAATGATCATTTTCTTGATATTCCCGGTAGTAATAACGTCTCACCACTCGATGTTATCGATTACAGGTCTCGGAGATACGGGAGCGAAAATTTTTCCCTCAAACCCGTGGATAAAACAACTGTATCTAAAATCTTACAGACCTTGAAATCAAATGCTATAGGTATAGATGAGGTATCCTTAGAAATGATTAACATTACTTTGCCCTCCACTCTCCCTGTCATTACAAATATTATTAATAAATCTATAATAACCAATACGTTTCCCGACCTCTGGCGGCAAGCTTTAATAAGACCTATACCCAAAACTAAAAACCCCATAGATCTCAAGGAGTTACGTCCTATTAGCATACTGCCCTGTATGTCTAAAATTTTAGAGAAGGTAGTATGCAGACAGTTAAGTACATTTTTGGAAACAAATAATATTCTACCAGATAATCAATCTGGGTTCAGAAAGCAAAGAAGCACCTGCACAGCTTTAGCTAATGTTGTAGATGACATTCTCACAGCCCAGGATGCTAGTCAAGGAACAATTCTAGTTTTACTAGACTACTCTCGAGCTTTTGATACTATAAATATCCCCTTATTGTTATCTAAATTGCATTACTACGGATTTGATCAAGATACTGTAAATTGGTTCTCCAGCTATTTAAACAATCGCAGACAATCTGCTGAAATATTACGTGAGGACGGTACTAAATTAAAATCTGAGTGGTCCCGTGTAGTTAGAGGCGTTCCACAAGGATCAATATTGGGACCTATCCTATTTATTTTGTACACAGCAGATATAATAAAATGTATTCACGATTGCAATTATCACATATACGCGGATGATCTACAAATGTACATATCATTTAAACCGGAGGAAACAGATATTGCTATCAAAAAATTAAATAGCGATTTGGATCGCTTATTTAGTTGGTCTCAATCTCATTCCCTAGTCCTTAACGCCTCCAAAACTAAGTACATGATATTCGGAACCAAAAAACTAGTTAAGAAAATAGTTGATAAAAATCCTATAATAAGTATCAAGGGAGAGAATATTGAACGCGTTACGGAAGCAAGAAATCTTGGTATTTTAATGGACCAACAGCTGCGCTTTGAAAGGCACATTCTTAATACGGCAAGCAATTGCTTCTACAGACTTAAGATTCTGTACCGCGTTCGCGATTCATTAAGTCCTGAACTGCGGATCACACTTTGTGAATCCCTGATCTTGTCCAAATAAAATTATGGTGACGTCTTAATAGGTCCCAGGCTGCTTGTTAGGTCTAAGAATATTATTCAAAAAGTTCAAAATGCTTGCGCCCGATATTGTTTTAAAATTCCGCCAAGAGCCCATGTTACGCCGTATATAAACAGTATACGATCTTTAAAAATGGATTACCGGAGACAGTTACATTTTGCTACTATGCTGTTTGGCATTATAAAGTTTAAAATACCTCCCTACCTTTATGGTAAGCTTCGCTGGGTTCATGAAGATAATATTGAATATGCAAGAAGAACTACCGCATACAAACTAAAATTGTACCGACACAGCACTGCATCGTTCCGTGGTAGTTTTAAATATATGGCTACCAAGTGTTGGAACGACCTGCCACCACCATTACGTGACCTGAAAACGATAAACAATTTTAAGATAAAATATAAACAACATCTATTTAATATCCAAAATAATTTATAAAGAAAACAAATAAAATCTAGATATAATAGGCATAATATATTTATTTAAATGAATTACCTAAATCTTTCCGGCCACTATAACTTAGGGATGGGGGGAGTTTACGTTCAGGTCACTCGTAAAAAGCTAAAGCTGCCAGTGAACCTAAAATGTATTTTATGATTATTATTACTATTATTATTATATTGTGTAAAATTAACATAATTTACCTTATTTGGAGTTGTATTATTATTAGCATGTAATTTGGAATTGTATTATTGTAAAGAATATTGTATATACCTATATATTTTTATTTTTGTGTTATTATTATACTGTATTTTAAAAAGCGAATGAACTGTTTTGTATTAGTATTGGAATGTTGTTACCTGTTTCAGTCTTCAGATTATAAGCACGTAAAGTGGAGTAATATTGCTTATTAAAGTAATAAACATTGTTGTCGCGGATACGTCACTGCACATACCGGGTTTCAGCTGAAAATCAGCGCTGCCTGAACGAGTATCATCCCGAACAGGCAGCACATGCTGAGCTGAACGCCCATTCGGCGTTGTATAAAATAATGCTATTATCCGTATGAAACGTAAGAACTATCTTGTTTTTAAACCAATAACGATTATGCACGATAGACGTCACACCGCGTCGCCCTCCTCTCGTCCTCTAACCGGTTTTTCTGCACTGACGACTCGCGCGCGTATTGCACACGGGGCGAGAGAATGAGGGATGCGTATGCGTTTATTTAGTGTAGTTATTGTTTTTTTATTGTTATTTTATTTATTGTTGACTTTTCTTATTTTTTTTGTGTTTTTGGTTTGTTTATTTTATAGCATTTTGTTTTTTTGTTTATTTTTATTCTAATTATGTACAACGCCCGAATAAAAGTTTTCTTTCTTTCTTTCTTTCTATATTCAATAAGTAATTCGAATAAAACCTTAACGTAAAATATCTACAAAAAACAATTGTAAAATTAAGTTAGGTATAACAAAATCATAAACAATATAAACCCTTTCTATTAGTCATCCGCCTACCTATATGTATATAGTACATATTATGTTAGCCGGGAACTTACGTAACAGATCAAATTTGCTATAAATAATGATAACACTACAAAAGATTTGAGAGGAAACTATTCTCGTCTGAAAAAAAAAGTTTTACATTTATTTGCACCATGTCAACCCTCACCAAGATAAGTCACATCTATAGTTCGTCACGTAATATATCGCAATATAGGATATGGCACAATGGTATATTTACTACCCTCACAAAATTTTATGCAAATTTCACTTCACATAAAACAAAAATATAAAATATAATAAAATAAATAAGCCAGTAACACTTACATTATTCCCAATAATGGGCGCGAGGCCAGAAAAAGACAGTTTTTTCTGGGTATCCCACTTCTGAATTATAAGGGCCACGTCCAATTATATTGTTTCACAGATTTTACTATTCACACTTCACTTTTATATACTTGTATTTAATCCTTCCTTGGTACTATACAGCAGTGTCTGTCCCGAATATCGTCCTAACCGCAATTTATATACCCTTCTTTATTAACTCCCTCTTCACATGAATAATAATCATAGTCAAATCATCTACTTTAAACGTACAAAAATAACAACTACTCGTAAATGAACAATTGTCAGTATAGGTAAACACGGTATTAAATACAGGATTTAATTATGTAGTCTTAATGGTTCCCACTTTTCTAGCTTATTCAAGTATTTACTAATCAAGCAAATGTCCCTCCTCACATAAATAATAATCTTAGTCAAATAAACTACTTTAAGCATACGAAAATAACCATTACTTGACATAACAATTCTAAATATTACTATTTAAGTTAATAAAACAACGATTTAAATAATTACACCTTATTGGTTCTTCTTATTACAGTTAAATTAGTAATTCATTAATTTATATGGATCAATACCAGGGACCATCAAAACATTGAAACGAATCAAAACATTACGGATTATTATAAAATAGTCGTTTAACAATAATGTAACCTTACAGTTAGAATTTTGAAAATGGAATACTTGTTATTGTTTTTAAGGTTTGCGGACAAATTGAAAATTGTATGCATGAATATAACGCCAGAAAATTTTCGAACAATGATGTTTTATGATTTTCGATAACATTTAAAGCAACAAGAAAGTTATGATAGACGTCGATTGTCACGATTCACGATGAAGCCCTATCTTGTGCCATTGTTTACAATTGGTTTAATGATTTTAAATGTAGTCATGCTAATCCCACCAATGATTTGTGCGAGGGGCAGCCTTCTACGGCGACGACGACGATAACAGCTATGCCTGGACTGTGGTAAGAATAATTATTTTAAGATTTGCAGCCAGATCTCGTACTATAAGATGCATAACAAACCTAGGTGTTAAATAGTTTGGAAGTTAATCTACAACATATAAAATAATCTTTTATTAAAATATTACAATGATTATGACATACTTAAAAATTTTCTGTAGTTCAGATCCTCTTATCTAATATCTATCGCTGAACCCAAAAATCAGCAAAGATTTTGTTTAGTTTTTTTAAAACTCTCAGATAATTAGTCTACGATATCAGAATGTAATTTATACCAAAGTATTAAAAATTCTTATAAAATACGGTCTGTTACAGCGTACTTTAATTAAATTATTTAAATGTCTATATTTTTTTAAAATAAATACAGTTTAAAAATAAACCTTTACAGAATTCGAACCTGCGGCTTCCGGGTAACGTTCCCGTTGCTCTACTAATAGATGATATATCGATAATATTTTTTTTGTTGTTTTATAGGCGAATGTGACATTAAGGAGTTGCGTGGCCTCAAAGTTTCTTTTTAACAGAATTTTCTGTCATAACTCCTTAATGTCACACTCGTCTATAAAACAACAAAAAAATTACTATCGATATATCATCTATGGGTAGAGCAACGGGAACGTTTCCCGGAGGCCGCAGGTTCGAATATATATATATACGTTAAATTGTTTTAAGCTTTCACGGTTTGTATTCATATTTTTATTTTGTAAACTGGACTTAATCGCGTACTATTTTATAGAGTCGAGGTAAATACTTCGATTAAAATAGTATGCGATTAAGTTCCGTTTTTAGAACACGTACTTTATCTAGAAAAACTTTCTGTATTATTAAGACATCTACAAAAATGATTTTAATATTGGTTTTTAACATTTTGCCCTATTTTAATTTATTCATAGAAAAATCAACTTTATCCACATAATATGTTTCGAATGATTTTTATTTACTATAGCTAGGATGCTGCAATCTCTGTAGGCGTTACCAATAAACTTATATATTAAAATGTTACGCTTTCGGATGACATGGTTTTTCACGCTCTGTTTTCATAAACACACCGTGGAGATACAATATAGTGTAGTATAGAATAGCAATATAACGTTGTTCGAAAATTTTAACTCTTTTAATTTAGTTTGTATAAAGGAGACTATTTTAAATCTTTGTTTTATTGGATATTTATTTTTATTAATATAAGTTTTTTTATAAAGTTTAATTAATAAACATAAACTAGTTGTACCTAAATATTTTAAAGCATAAACTTGTTGTACCTATGTTTGAATATATTTACGATATTTTGAAATTTATAGAAGTAAATACCAACAATTGTATTATCATAGTTGTAGTATGCTCTACTTATGTGTGTACAGTAATACTAGTTGTTGCCCACGACTCCGTCCACATGTTTATTGACAAACAATGTTTTTATCTTTCAAAAATATTTAAATTACCCGCAATTTTTTTTTAATAAGAAATACTTTATGTTACTTCTAATATGTCTAAAATATTTGTACAAAGTTTGATAATGATCGGTTGAGTAGTTTTCGCGTGAAAGCGTTACAAACAAACTTACATTCACATTTATAATATTAGTAGGATATTATTTTAAGAAATTATTGGTTGTTTTTTCATGTAATTTCAGACCCTTACGAATGTGAGTAAGTCATTATTTGAAGTAAGAAGCTTATAATATATTAATCCGCAACTTTAGGAAATAGATCCTTTAATTATAATATATATATGTATATCAGTGTTCTAAGTGGTCTAAGTCAAGTGCACAAAATCCTCAATGAACATTTAGCGGTCAAGAAGTTTTATGCCCGGTGGATACTTTATAATTTGACCGAAGCCCTAAAATCATATTGTGTTTTAGAATCCTGATTAAAGACACCAACTTTTGATGGTACTTGCCAAGGTGTTCGAGTATTTTTTTTTTAAGCCGGCCCTCTCAAAGTCGACAAACGTCGAACATTTTAAGTTTATAGTTCCTCCGAATTTCATGTTTCTAAGAAACTGGTTACTGTATGAGCTAAATTCTAGGTTTTTTTTAAAGGCCTTCTTGGCATTTTCTGGTATATATTTACTTTAAATATGAATTATGAAATAAAAAGAAACAATGAGTATTAGGGGGCTCTCATACAACAAATTCGATTTTTTGCTTGCTTTTAATAACGGCAACAGGTAGGCGCTTGAAATATTCATAGAATATTTAGTTACATATATACTTTAAAAATAAATAATTAAACAAAAATAAAGTGAATATTATTATTATTACAATGGCACTATAAATAACACAATATTAACACACATTATTAAATGTGTTATTATAACAATATAAATATCCTTTTGGCGCCCCTTTGTGAGTAGCAAATATAATGCAAGAATTTCTCATATTAAAAATAAACAAAAACTTTAAAGCCACGAATCACAAGGCTTTAATACGTCACTAGGATAGTAGGTACTCGCCTACAACATTTAAAAAAAAACTCTAATATATATTTTTTATAATGCAATCTTGTTATTTAACTACTTAAAAAATAAAATTTAAGCACTTAAAGCACTAAAAAATAATGTTATTAACGATTATAGGTCATTTTATTAACTAATAAGTTTAGAAAATAGAAAATGTACTTTTTTAGAGTAGAAAAAAATATTGCATAAACATTCCTACTCAAATATCAAAAATAATTTCTGTAAAATCGAAACTGACATTGACCTAGGAGTGCAGTAAAACAAGATAAAGCGCTATCACTAGTCGTCAATTTACCTTTCATCGGAGAGGTGGTCACGAGACAAGCTCCCGCTCGAATCTCGCGCGAAAACTTTAACAACTGAATTGATGCAAATTATATGATATATGAAAAGATAAAATATATACTACTAATTAAAAACTCCATTTTTTGTGTTTATTGTGTATTAAAAAGTATATTTAAATCAAAGACTTTTACATATTTCTCTTGGTGACTGACCACGTTTTTCTTCTGAGGTAAGTAATAATTTAATATTCTCTAATTCAAAACCGTTACTTAAATAAATATATATGTGCTTTAAATATAAACATTAAAAAATATATCGTCAAGTGTTTGTTTGATTGAGTAGGAAGTCAATGTTTATGCAATATTTTTTTTTACTCTAAAAAAGTATATTTTCTATTTTGCCTATAATCGTTAATAACTTTATTTTTTAAGTATTTTAAGTGCTTAAATTGTATTTTTTAAGTACTTAAATAACAAGATTGCCTTATAAAAAATATATATTTTAGGTTTTTTAAAATTGTTGTAGGCGAGTAGGTACTATCCTAGTGACGTATTAAAACCTTGTGATTCGTGGCTTTAAGGTTTATTGTTTATTTTTAACCCCCGACTAAAAAGATGGGTGTTATAAGTTTGACCTGTCGATCTGTGTATCTGTGTATCTGTCTGTCGCAAATTTGCGGCCAAACGCGTGGACGGATTTAAATGGGGTTTTTTTTAACCGAAATTTACCTATCTACCTACCCATATGAAAAAGTCTTGAATCATGTTACGTAATACATTTATAATTTATTACATTGTCGAAACTTTCACGCCGATCCTTACTTTATTAAATATAAAATACATTTATTTCTTGTATTAATAATATAACCTTTGTACATCAGAGGGATAATATAGGATTCTAAAAGTCCTGTAGTTTCTGAGCCTATTCAATTCAAACAAATAAACAAATCTTTTCTCTTTATAATATTAGGATAGATTAATAGAAATACTTAAACAATTGAATATTTTGTGTGTCTGTAGGTTCATTTAGTACAATTCAGAAACCAGTGGTAATTTAACTTTAAAAAGCAGAAAAAAAATATAAAAATTAAAAAAACCCCCGAAACAAAAAGACCTCTAAAAAGAACAAAATTAATACTATTATGTACTTATTGAAGTCGTTGCGTGGGGGACCGCTTAATAAAGGAAGAAATTAAAATGCAAGTAAGTTACCAAGGCAAATAGAGAAATTACGATATCGAATCGTATAGTCTAAGTCCTCAATGATTAACTTCATTAAATGGACACCATCGTCAACGTACGTACAACGGTCCCCCGATGCAACGGCTTTAATAATTACATAATAATATTATTTTTGTTCTTTTTAGAGGTCTTTTTGTATAGGGGGTCTTTTAATTTCTTATTTATTAATATGAGAAATTCTTGCATTATATTTGCTACTCACAAAGGGGCGCCAAAAGGATATTTATATTTTTAAAATAACACATTTAGTGACATTGTAATAATAATATATTTACTTTATTTTTATTTAATTATTTATTTTTAAAGTATATATGTAACTAAATATTCTATGAATATTTCAAGCGCCTATCTGTTGCCGTTATTAAATGCAAGCAAAAAATCGAATTTGTTGTATGAGAGCCCCCTAATACTCATTGTTTCTTTTTATTTTATCAATCATATTGAAAGTGAATATACAGAAAGTGCCAATTAGGCAAGTGGACTTAAGTATGTCAACAGATATTCCCCAAACTTTTATAACTACAACTATTAACTAGACTAGATCTTTGGGAAATATCTGTATCTGTTCGTAATTTAAATTGTTGCGCAGGACTTACGAATAATATTTAATAACTGTTTGTATATATTTAGATATATACCACATATTTCCTGATTGATATGAAATGAAGATGAAGATAAGTAAAATAACTAAGTTCCATAAAATCGGTAAATTCTTTAAGGTAAATAGTATACGTTTTTATATTAAGCACCCAAATTAAGGCTTAAGTTTATCATTAAATAAATTTATATTATATATTAAAAAAAATATAAAAAAATACATTACATACATACAGGAATACATTAATGAATGGCCTGGGAATGAACTGCACTGTATTGCATATTAATCTAACTAAATACTAGTTAAGTAATACTAAAATCTAGTTATTTCTGGAATTAGTTTCTCGTTGTGGATCAATTTTGTTTTATCAACCGGCAGCATCACACCGATCGATTAGGACACTCATAGTTTTAACATTAAGTTGGAAAGTGCCTTTACAGAAGGGCTTATTTCGATAAATCTGGTATCGAAATATATATATTTATATTAACCTTATTTACATTATCATATAATTGTGATACATATTCCACTTCTACCTCTGGTTATTGACGGTTCCAGATTAAAAAAACACAATTTTATTATATTTTGCCCATTATTCTCACGAATTACGAATTATTTTTTGCTTTTTAGTTCGATTCATTTTTAAAGCGTGTTTTTATATATATCTTTTAATAATTTTTAAATTAAGCTTTTTATACTTCTGTATCAAATTCGACATATTTCTCATATATTTTTTGAGTAATATAATAGAATGAAATAAAATTTCATATGATAAATATATTATATATAATTTTATTAAACAATTAAAAAAATACTAATTGTCGGCGACAATTAATAGTAGTAATGTTAAATTCATACATAATTCATTATTTAATTATCTTTTATATAACACATTATAAAATCAGATTAACTTCAGAAAAATTATAAACATTTGTCGCGCTCGCTATCGAGCATTTTTTTGTGCATTATTAAGAAAGAGAGAGATAGCATTCGAAGGCTATCTCATTCCTTCCTGATATCCTCCCCCCTCCCACTTCCGAGAAATGTAAAGTGAATGTAATGTAATAGTAATAGATTGGTGGTAGACCATAACATCCGGTCGCCGGCAAAGTTACCACCCATCGGGCAGAGTCGTGCCGCAAAGCGACCTAGTCGTGTTCCGGCACGTGTCTCGATGAAGCCGTTTATGGGAAATGGGTCTGAACAGTTGCGGTGCGTTGGAGAACCGGTTTGACGTCGGGTTGGTGTTTGTTTTGTCGGGTGTCTAGTCGAGGAGGGTAGCGGGATCCGAAGTGACGGCTTTCCGCTGGCCGCCCGCAGATAGTTGGGGGCCCAATTAGTGGGTTAGCCACCCACGAAAGGCTGCCCCGCCAGCTGCGAAAAATCCCAGGCTGGCTCCATCGTGCTGGTTGGCGACCAGTCGAGGAGGCCCGATGGCGATCCCTGGGGGGGTTCGGGCGTCCCCGCAGTCTCCAGACTAGCCTCCCAGTGGCAAGACATCACCAATTTCGACGTCGGGTTCGATATGTACCGCCTCGTCAACTTCCATTTCCCATCCCTATTCACTTTTATATTTATTTTTTTATGAAAAAATTTAAAAAAGGGAACAAGTTAAAGCAGCGGTTGCACTCCTCCTCATAAAAAGTGCACCTCACTAATATAAGGGGTTTGCACTCAAATCTTTTAGCTGTCTACCACCACCTGGAGACAGAGCAGCCGCACTTGCTCTTTTTGACGGAGACGCAGATACAATGTCCTTTGAGCGCTGCATACTTGGATTATCCCGGTTACTCGTTAGAGCACAACTTTCGCTCACGGGCCGGAGTCAGTGTGTATGCGCGGAACGACCTCAGTATTCAGCGTCTCCGTCACCTTGAAGACCCCATTTTCTTCCCTATGGGTTTTAGTGGACACAGGAAACGAAAAAATCCTGTATTCCTGTGTCTACCGTTCGCACAGCGGTGACCAGGAGACAACTCGTTTATTTGAGTATCTCAGTGGGGCTGCAGATATGGCTCTGTATCAGTACCCTTCGGCGCAGCTCGTCTTTCTGGGGACTTCAATGCCTGTCATCAGGACTGGCTGTTCCCGTACCAGAAGACCGACCATGCTGGAAGAGAAGCGCGGAACCTTGCGTTGTCCTTGGACCTCTTTTAGCTGGTGAGGCAAGCGACAAGGGTACCAGATGTGGTAGGCCATACAGCCAATTGCCTGGACCTTCTGCTGACAACTGATCCGGACAGGTATCGTGTAGAGGTCACGTCCCCCTTGGGAACCTCCGATCACTGTCTGGTGAAATCTGTATTTACATATTCCGCACCAGCTTTCGAACCACATGGTGTTAGGCGAGTATGGAAATACAAGTCAGCAGATTGGGATGAGATGCGGCACTTTTTTGCGTCTTATCCTTGGCGGCAGGTCTGCTTCTCTTCTTTGGATCCGTCGAGTTGCGCGGATGCTATAACTGATGTGGTGCATCAGGCAATGGAGTATTTTATTCCTTTTGCTGACGTACCCATCGGTGGCAAAGCTCGCCCATGGTTTAATGCCGAATGTCGTCATGCACATGACCGAAAACATTCGGCATACCTTATTTGGGCTGATGCTCGAAGCCGCAAAACTCCGGCCGTAAGTGTAAAGAAGAGAGCCTTTAACCAAGCTGCCAAGTCCTACAAAAAGGCATTGCGGAAGGCTCGTCTCGATCGAATCGCTAAGAATGGCGAAAAGCTCACTGCCAGACCAACTCGCAGTCGAGCTTTCTGGTCTCTTGCGAAAGCGATCGAGTCGAATTTCTGCCAACCCTCACTGCCTGCTCTGCTGAAGCCGGATGGTTCCCTGGCCCACACAGCAACAGAGAAAGCAAATGTATTTGCTTCTCTGTTTGCTGATAATTCGCATCTAGACACTGGCAATGCTTCTCCAGCACATCTTCCTCACTGCGGTCTTTCGATGCCTGAAATCCGCATCACTAACAAAGAGGTATGGAGAACATTGTGTCGTTTAGATGCAAATAAAGCCAGTGGTCCTGATGGTATACCAGCCATTCTGCTCAAGACATGCGCAGCTGAGTTGTCTCCTGTACTGACACGTCTGTATCGTCTCTCTTTCATGACTGGAATAGTGCCGAAATCCTGGAAGCTTGCTAATGTGCAACCCGTGCCCAAAAAAGGCAGCCGTGCCGACCCTGTCAATTACAGACCGATTTAAATCACCTCCATACTCTGCAAGATTATGGAGCGTGTAATGAACTCGCGCCTACTAGCATACCTAGAAGGTAACGATCTTTTCAGTGACCGACAATACGGGTTTCGCCGTAATAGGTCTACTAGGGACCTCCTAGTGTATACTACACACATTTTAGGCGAGGCCATAGAGAAGAACGGAAGAGCGGTTGCCGTCTCTCTGGACGTCTCGAGGGCATTTGACAGGGTCTGGCATGCGAGCCTTATAAGCAAGCTTTTAGCGTACGGTATATCTCCTGGTTTGATCGGCTGGGTAACGGACTTTTTGAGCCAGAGATCTCTCCGAGTAGTTGTTGACGGGTGTTCCTCGGAACCCTTGAAAATAAATGCCGGAGTGCCTCAGGGGTCCGTTCTTTCTGCAACTCTTTTTTTGCTGCACATTAATGATCTGTTGAAGCCCGGTATCTATGGGTATGCAGACGACAGCACAGTTGTAGAAAGATTTCTGCCGAGTACTCGGGCTAGTCGAGATCAAGTACAGTCTGAAAGAGAAGCCATGGTGCAACGTTTGAATGACAAACTTCAGGCAGTCTCCGCATGGAGCAATGCCAATCTTGTCAAGTTCAACGCCACCAAAACGCAGACGTGTCTGTTCACCGCCAAAAAGAGCCCTTTCACCTTGGCTCCTACTTTCCAGAATGTATCCTTGGAATACAGTGACCGGCTTCAGTTGTTAGGTTTAGAGATTTCCTCGAACCTCAACTTTGGTCGGTTCATTGAGTCCAGAGCAAGATCAGCAGCAGCAAAGCTTGCCGTTCTTGCGAAGGTTCGGCAGTACTTTACACCGGGACAGCTTCTTGTTCTATACAAAGCACAGATCCGGTCGTGTGTAGAGTACTGTGGTCACATATTTGCTGGTGCCGCAAAGTCTCATCTTGCGGTTCTGGACTCAATTGAGAGGCGAGCAAAGAGGCTTATCGGCGATCCCGAATTGGTCGAAGCCGACCTCCAAAGCCTTGAACACAGGCGTAAAATTGCTAGCCTCTCAGTATTCTATAGGATACATTTTGGTGAGTGTGCGCAGGAACTACACGACTTAGTTCCCCCGTCCCCCTTCCATCACCGGACGTCCCGACGCACGGCAGGTATCCATCTTTTTGTTGTGGACATTCCACCTGTCCGAACGAAGCGCTTTGCTTCCTCATTTTTAGTGCGTACAGCGAAGGACTGGAACAATTTGCCTGCGTCGGTATTTCCGGCCAAATATAATTTGGGTGTCTTCAAGAGAAGAGTGAATAGGTTGCTAGGGCAATGCGGCTTACCATCTAAGACTACATTCCACTTTCCATCAGGTGGAATGTAGTCAAGCATTGCCCTAGATCGTATAAAAAAAAAAAAAAAAAAGTTTAATCGTGGAGTATATAACGCGGCGAGCATAATATTGCATAACACCCCATAGGTGTGAAGAATAATTCATAAGATAAAAGACTTTGAAATTGTTTAAAAATGTGTAAAATTTCTTATATTTTTATTATATTATCGTTTATAATTTTTTACTTTGTGTATTGATTAAGGATTGTTATATATTAACGTAAAGGGAATCGAATTCCCCTTTTTATGTTGTTATTGCTATTTACGTGTGTAAAAGAGTAATAAAGATATGTTAAACTTAGTCACGAGGGCATAGTGAAAAATAAACGAAAAACGCGTTACTATTCAACTGCTCTCTTTACGGTAAATCCGGCTGCCTATAACCCGCTAGTATGGGGCTATGCGGCACATTCGCTCGGATCGACACGGCAAGATTCAAGAAAGGGAATAATCGTAGAAGAGCCCTGAATAGTAATGGTGTTATGGGATTATCGTAGAAGAGCCCACATATTGCAAGGGATTATCGTAGAAGAGCCCGATCAAAGATACTCGTGACAGGGTCGAATATAGCGACCCCAGCGTAACGCCGCTCCGGTCTTTTCAGACCGCTGACCCCGACCGCGATACTAATTACGAAGCGTGTTAAAAATTTGATTTTTGTATATATTCAATATTGCTGTTTGTATATATTCAATATTGCTGCTTCATGTGTTCTATCTCATTCTTTCGCATGTGCAAGGAGCACGTTACGGATATGTTATATGATATGTGTCTCTTTTTACTTGAAATTCGCTTACCGAGGAATTGATTAAATTATTGCATTGTCATCGGTCTTTGATAGGTGTGCAAAGTTTCAAATTAATCCGATCCTGGAATCTCGCGAAATTCAAGCTCAAAGATTCCTTTACAAAGCGTGTTAATAAGTTCCTTCTACGTAGAAATAAAACTATAGAAGATATTTAATTCGACGGATATATACGAAGGAATTCTAACCTATTGTTATCTGAACAAGACACGATGTGTTATTGACTGGGATTTTTTAATTAAATAATAGTCACAATAGATAAAATATGTCCTACTGCGTCCTATGCGTTGAGATTGAGCTTGCGTTGCGAGGTAATTAGGTTCCCATACAACAAATTCGATTTTTTGCTGGCATTTAATACGGCAACAGATAGTCGCTTGAAATATTCATAGAATATTTAGTTACATATATACTTTTTTAAAATGAGACTCGTCTGTATTAATTAGTGTGTTACGAGTATTTTCAAAATCTGTAAATGTTGTAACCGCATGATTGTTGGAGATGTAAAATTATCAAGTTGTGATCCGTGACTGTTGTATTGAGAACCGCAACAAGAGCCTTATACCCATTTCTTTCTGACTTTAATATAATATGGTCCAAACAACTATCCTCTCGTGTAGGCATGGTATGACCTGGCATCAAGCCAGGAGAATGTAACATATTGAGATAGCTGAGTCTATTGTTACGCTCGTAAGAATACTCATAAATGAAGTAATCAAGTCAATGTTAATGTCACCACAAATAAAGATATTCCTGTGATGCTTATGAACCTCTAATTGTGTGTTTAAGCTATCAACGAATCTAGAAGCATTTGTATGCGAAGGTGAGCGGTAAATACCAAAAATACAAAAGCCACTTTTCATTATTAAGACTCCCGTAGCTTCACTAAGATGAAGTTTGCTAATTTTTGCTTCACATGATTCTTCATTTTGTGCAATCAGTAAAGAGATTAACTTTTCAATGATTAATATCAGATAATTATCAAACTGTACAATTATCATACAAAGGTTAAGGTATTAAGTCACAAACAGTCACATAAAACATGAAAAACAAATGCTGGCAACACTGTAGTGATTTACATAAACTATTAATTTGACAGAATACTTCTTAGATTGTTAATTTCTTAGATCAAATATTTCACTTCATTAAACATAAACAAGTAATATGAAAGATGGTAGGTTATGTTTTATGAAGAACAAGGTAACTACAATAAATTATGTATGCTGAAATGAAAACAAATCTTCCAATACTATTAAATTGATCAGATTACAAAAACTGTTCTAATGATATTTGCATTTTGACATATTATAATTTTCATAGCCAACATTCAGTAATTTTTGAAAATAAAAAGGCAAACAATAAACAATAAAATGAATGAAAATAAGAAAAATAATAACAAAAATTTTAATGACTAAAGTGAATTTTTTAGCATCAACAATAATTTTTTGAAAGTCTGGTGAAAATTTTGTGGTTGAAATTTTTAGCACTGCTTTTAAATGTTCATCACTAATATAGGATCTGACCGACTTTTTATTAAAATTCATTAATGAAAATGTTTGCTCACAAATGTACGTCGATCCAAAAATAACGAACATTTTATTGGCTAAAGTTTTTAAATAAGAAAATTTATCAAAGGCCAAAGATTTATAAAAGGAGCGCATTTCTTCACTTCTATATTTTAAATTATTATTGCAATGTAGGTCTATGATTTCAGTTGAAATTCACGTGGTATTTTTCAATGTCTACAGAAAATGGTTTATGCACAATCGACAACAGATTTTATATTTTACCTCTCCTCTACTTTACCTTACCTCTTTTAATTATTCTAAATACTCTTCGCTTAATTTAGTAATGATATCTAAATATTGAGTCGATTTATTCGTGGATATATTAAATGTTTTTATTATTGGGAAATGATCTAATCGTTCTTGTGATAGTTGTTTCTTAAATAAATTAAGTTTTAACTGAAATGCCTTTACTTTCGTAAATAAGTTGTATCCATATTTATTATTTCCCTGCAACGCTTCGTTGAGGACATTTAAATGTGTAATTATATCAAGTGCAAAAGCAAAAGCACAAAACAAATTATGGTCTTTAAGTTCTGGAAAATCTGATGTGTTTTTCATCTCTAAAAAAACATTTATTTTATTTTTCAATTCCCATATCAGACGCAAAACCTTTCCCAAGTTTAGCCAACGAATGTGGCTGTGATTAAAGCCATCTGTATACTCGGAATCGAGGTCCTGGAGAAAGCTAGTAAAATGTCTATGATTCAAACCCCTCGAAAGAATAAAATTAACTAACTTAACAATACGGGATGTAACATGTTTAATCTGTAACACGTTTTTACATAAAGCCTGCTGATGTAAAATACAGTGAATTGTAATTAGTTCTATATCACTTTCCTTACTAACTTTGTCCTTAATTTTATTCAGAAATCCCGAATGTTTGCCGATTAAACTAGGTGCTACATAAACAATCACACTCACGAGTTTATTCAATGGTAATTTATATTTGATTAAGAAGTTCTCTACTTGTTCAAAAATATCATTTCCAATTATTTGATCCTTCATAGATTCCATTGATAAAAGTTCTTCGATTAAGTCAATCAGGGGTAGATGCTCTTACAAAAATTAATAATTGAGCTGTATCCTAAGATCTGTATTCTCATCGAGAGTTATTGAAAACCATATTGTCGTTTGTAGTTTTGCCAATAGTTGCATATTCGGATCATCACCAATACATTCAATTCTACGTGTTATTGTCCGTCGAGATAAACTTACATTCTTACTTAAACGTAATTTATTTTTTATACTCGGACTTACAATATCAGCAGCTGCAATCCTGCATTCCTTAATATATTCACCATCAGAAAATCGTTTATTTTTCTTTGCAATGATATGGGCAATCACATAACTCGCTTTTGTAGCATCTTCTTCTTCCTTAGTGGATGACTAAAAATGTATTTTGCGTAAATGTATTTAGTTGCAAGATTAAATTCTAAACAATATTATCTGCTGCTTTCGATCGATCTTCTCAATTTAATTCTGAGTTATATTCTTTATGTTTGGAATTGAAATGCCTTTTAATATTATATTCTTTTATCATAGCAACACTATCGTGGCAGATAAGACAAATTGATTTATTGCTAACTTTAGTAAAAAAGCATTTTGTTTTCCATTCTTTGATGAAAACAAGGATTCCACATTGACTTTTCTGCTCTTATTCATTTTGGATATTTTAATTGTTTTTGTTGTTGTTGATTATCTGTGGATGTTTTATTTATTGTATATTTATACGTTGTCAGTTGTCGTTGACGGCAACGTTCTCCGAAACGTCAAGAAACTTTGCTCTCGGCAACGTTGCCGAGTATCACTGAAAACAACAACATCGGTCGCAACGGATTCACATCAAATATGGTGGGGATATTTATGACAATTGAAAATGTTCCATATTGTTTGCATGCATAAAATTGTGCGATTATTATACATACTATAATTATTCAATTATCAAAATTATATTTTCGAGTAAGAGATGCTGAAAAGAACGTTTGTCCGGGAGAAAGTTTTGGCTCCCACCAGCCCTGATAATGTGTATACTGTATAAGTATTGTTTGATATTTTATCTAAAAAAAATGTATGCACCAATTTATGTTAGACAAAAAGTAATATTTGTGTTTTTAATAAAAATATATACAATGCTTCACGGGCCAGACAAAATTCTACCGCGGGCCGCCATTTGCCCCGGCCTGCTTTATAAAGATTTTTTAAGTCCACTCAAATGTCTATTATAGTTACAGTCATATCGATCATTTCTTGTTACGATGTTTACGGAAGATCCATACATATAATAAAATTGTCACTGATCCATTCCTGTACATGGAATTAAAAAAAAAACATCATAGGGGCTTTGTAAGAGCAAGAGAACCCAAAACAATGGTTTTAGTTTGTCTGTTTGTCTGTATGTCTGTATGTTTGTGCACGCTAATCTCAGAAACAGCTTAACCAAATTGAATGCTGTTTTCAGGAATATATTATCATAGTCTTCACTTAACATTTAGTGTTTATTTCATCTATAAATCGGTTAAGAAATAATAAAGTTATGACAATTTATGTCAATGACGGCACCATGCAAATCTTATTATATACATGTAATAAATCTGTAGAAGAGGAGTTTTTGTGCATTAAAAATAAAAAAAAAACTATACCAAGATGTGAAGAGATAACTAAAAGCACTAGCATTTTTAAAATCTTTGTCTGTTTATCTTTTTGTTGTACACACAACACGATAATAAAAATATTTTCAAAAATTCATACAGGGAGACCATTATATAAGCAAGAGAACTCAAAACAATGTTTTTTCATATTTTCTGTTCGTCTCTTTCTGTAGGTTTGTGCTCGCTAATCCCAGAAACAGTTTAATCGATTTTGATGCATTTTTCGGGAATATATTGTCATGGGATTTATTTTACTGTCGTTTTTTTTAACAATCGGTTAACAAATAAAGAAGTTAATAATCTCTTATTTTCGTACCATTTTGAAGGTTTATAGGTTTTACATACATTGATAAGTAAGGGTACGTTTTATCAAAATCGAAATCTACGCGTACGAAGTCGTAGGCACAATTAGTCATAAATAAAATTAAAACAAAGTAAGTTTTCACTACTGAATTTTAAATATTCTCTCTTGGTCTCATTCTTTCTTTTTTACATAAAATAAATAACACTTAGCGATACTTGTTATAATGATATAACAAGCATTTTATTGTAAGTTCCTGATTTAAAGTGCAAATGTTGTTTGAAGTTCAGGCTAAAACGTATAACTTTACATGCTATAATCTTATCAAAAGGAATATCTAAAAATGCTTTTACTGAGAAGCATGCACGCGTATCAAGTGTCATATTAACATAGAACTGAGAACTTAATACAATTATGTAGGAACCGTAAAAGACTAAATGCAGGATGGATGGATTTACTCCATGAAACTTTTATAAAATAATTGACTTAAGGACATGTACTGTTCGTCACTACAATACTTGCATCAATATATTCTTATTCCTTGTGTACCTTGTTCATATTTTTATATACGACTTTCCATTATTAATTATTGGATTGTGTTTTAGTGAGTGTGTTTCTGAAATAGCACTAAACGGTGTGATATTTTTACTAATATATACTACATCATTTTCTTAAACTGTTTTATTATATTTGTATTATAGAAAATACAAAAATTTACATTTATAGATTTCATAGGTAAGAGTAATACTTCTTTTTAAAATAAATATTGTAATTTCGTCCACTTTACTCCACTTTACAATCAATCAATAATGAAAGCTATTTAAGTAGGAGACTAATACTACTAAGAATTATCACCACTAACAACCACTTTAATACTTCACGTTTCACTAACAACCTTTTTACAGCTAACAAAAAATGTTATAGTTACCTGAAATAAAGTTATATTATTATAAATATATATATATATTGTGTGCGTGTGTATGTCACTGAACTCCTCCTAAACGACTGGACCGATTTTTATGAAATTCTTTGTGTGTGTTCAAGGGGACTTGTTTAGATTCACAATTTAGTCCACTAGAAAATGGTTTTTGATTAATTTTTAATGTGTAAGTAGGTGGTGATTTTGGAATGTTTCACATTGGTTCCGACGGACTGCGTTACCATGGCAATGTCAAGTATTAAATAATATTATATTTTAATTATAGTCTGCCCTGACAGTTAGCGTTGCGATAGAAATAAGAAAAATATTTTAGTACTAACTGCCCGATACGTGCTTCGCTACATAAAAGTGAAATTAAAAAAAAAATATAGGAACTAATTCATTTATTCAAACAAAAAATCTTTATTTACATATTCATACGGTATCGATTGGTCGAATTATGATAAATGTACATGTAATGACGTTAGACATTGTGATAACTTTTTAATATATTTTTTTTAAGTTTCATTTTTTAAATTAAAGACGCGTGTACAAGACAACGTCTGTCGGGTCCGCTAGTATATATATATATATATATATATATATATATATATATATATATATATATTATAGCGTTTAGAATAGAATATATAAACGCTAAATACTCATTTAGAGCATTTTTTACATTATTCAGGTACTCTTCCTGTTTGCTAATAACGTTTAGAGTATAATATTACTTAAAGCATTCTGGAAACTTGACAAGAGCTGAAAAGTTGTTTTATGAAGAAAGATTTTTTTTATTTTTAGTACCGTTGACAACTCTAAAACGATGATTAGTTTATACTACAGGATGTCTTTGTATATAATAATTACGATATGCCTTTGCTTTATAAATTTATGATATCTTCTATGATGTCCATTTTATTAAAAAGCTATTAAGGGCAGTTTTGATTTACATGAAATGTACTACATATATAATGTATGTAATTGCAAACAATGCAGGTATCAACACCGCCACGGAATCATCGTACCAATCGTTGCTTGATTGCGACTCTTAGACAAAGGCCATCTCGTCTACATGACCTCAATGGCATTTGTCGGCAAGATTCCAGACGATGCCACATAACATGCCCACACTCCTTTATTATCTACAGGAGAGTAAGCTGGCTGGTCTAAAAATCATATAATAAAATCATAAAATTATTAACTAAGCTGACAGCCATTTCGACATTTGTTGACATTAAGGTCTGTTGAGATGACAAATTAAACTGTTTCATAAAAAAAAAATTAAGAGATTCAATCCCGAATTGAGCCTGCTCGACTAATGTAAGCAAAAAGCACGCTCCAGTTTAACTCAATGCAAACCATTGAAAATTATTTTTAGTTGAATTTTCATCAAAAATGTTTTTTTGCTTATAAACACTTACCTGAACCACAGTAATCGATTAAAAAAAAGAAATTTGTTCTGTAATTATAGAGGAGTTCGATGACATAAAATGTATTGACCTAACAACACAGAGCTTCGACCGTCGCTTCGATTCTCCGATATTAATTTCAAACTAATACCCATGCGAAGCCGAGTTAGGTCACTAGTTATATTATAATAAATAATGACTAAAAATATGTTGTACACAGTAAGAGCTAGTAATTGAATAATTTGAAAATATACAACTTAAAACAGATTACAAAGAACCTAGTACTTGTAGTTCAAAGTATATCTTAAGCTTATCATAGTGACATCCGGATGGCGTTTCAATATCCTGGCCTTAGCGTTGGAATAAGTGAAATTTTCCTACGCTACTGTTGCAAGAGGCAATAGCTTGGTAGACTTAATTAACCCTTACTTGAGTGGCATTAGATGATCTTCCTTTATCAATGAGACGAGACGAGAGTGACTAGACTATGATAGGTAATTTCTATTCTATTGTATTTGACTTTTAAATATTAAACTGACTAACTCCAAATCCATCGTATATATAGTGACTAGGGCTTCCAATCCCGGAATACCGAGATCTCGGTATTGCGAGATCCCGCGTCATTTTTCAATCCCGCGTGATGCGGGATTACGGGCGCGGGGTCTGCGCGGGATTTGCGGGACTGAAAAGGCCGAAGGGGCCTTTTCTGCTGCCGGCTATATTGTCTCCAAAATACGCAGTAGTATGGCAGACGGCACTTTAGATATGTTGTGTTTCCTTCCCAAATATTTTCAATTGAAAGCTGACCAAATGACTGAAATAAATAATTATAAAGTTTTAAATATTTTTCATGGTCTTGACTTAAAAATGGGTTTTGTTTGATTTTTAAATATTTTTCTGTTTTTTTGTAAAAATATTTTTTTTGTTTTTTCCAGTATTTGTTATTGATTTCTTTTATAAATAAACAGTGTAATTTTATTGATCTCATACTAATAGTACCTAATGCCTAATAAAATATGGAGTTAGTTGATTAATTATTTTTTTTATTTGCTTACATAAATATGAATATTTTTAGTATGATCCTTTAAATACCGCGGGATTGAAAATTTATAGTCCCGCAAATATCGAGATTGGATGCAGGCTGTGGGATTGGAAGGCTGCCCTAATATGTACCAAAACATATAGAAATTCTGTTTTAATTGAGGTAACGCTCTACGGACATAACATATTTACTCTCTAACAACGAATATCAATTTTTTTGAGTGTTCAAATTTTTTTACTTAAAAATAAACTGAAATATTTAAAAACATTGATTTATTAATTTAAATACCCAAATATATCCCGTTAGCTGGAGAATATGATATTAGATCAATGGAAGTAGATCGTCCTTTTTATTATCGTATGTATATATATAAAAATATATATATGTTTTCGAAGTAAATTTTTCACTATGTTAAGAGAGAGTTCAGGATTTACATTTAGCTGTAAAAGTGGATTTGTGGTGAATTCATTGCTTAATGAGGTAACATTTTTAACGACTGTCCATGTGGCCTTGGGGTTATTTCTTGCTGTTTAAAATTCCTCCCTCTCATAAGCTTTTTTTTTTTTTTCTTTTTTTTTTTTTTTTTTTTTCGAGGGGAAATCCGTTATGGATACCTACGGCTCGCCGTGGGTTATGTCGGACTCGCACCGACTAAAACCCCTGGGGTGTTCCATCTCAACGTTTATGTGCGGGGACGCGGGAACACTGTTCGCACGCATCCGCTTCTCCCTCTCATAAGCTACTTTAACAGATTTTAAGAGATTCCTACAATGGTTTCTATGTCTTATAAACGTTAATTTGTCTTCTAAGTTATTAGGACTTTTTTTGTAAATTATTTGTAAGCAGTCTCGATTTTTAACACAACGCAAAAGACCCGGCGTTTTCCATGGCTTAATAATACGTCGCTTATTACCACTCGGGTGACTTTACAATATCAGCTATAATCTTTACCCGAGTATCGGCTGCCACTTCAGCGTTGGTCATGGATATAATTGAGGAGAAGTTAACATTAGTAAGGTCCCTAACACAAGCACTCTTACACTGTTTTGTACAGGTACCTCTTTTTGTGTCACTTTACTACTGCTACATAACATAACAGGAGAATAGTCTGTGATAGAAGAGTCGATCACCAGTACTATTGGTCTTTTTGTTTTCAGCAAGATATGATCAAGACAACTATCATTCCTAGTTGGGAATATATGGAAATTGATGTTCTTCAGTAGCATAAGTTTCAATATATCACGTCTATTCATTCTAACTAAGAGGATTAGGAAACTAGGGCTTATGGAATATTAGTAGGTTCTCAGTAATTTGGATTTATGATAAGATTCATAACTATTAACATTATATACATGTCAAACGATTTTACTTAGTCGACAATAAGGGCAATAAGTTATATGATTTCCATTTTCAGAACCTACATAAAAATGAATCAAAATCATTCTCAATTTTCAACGTGAATTAAAATTGTTCTCTGTAAAATTCCCATTTACAATATTCCTTATTGAAAATGAGAATATTTAAAAGTTATTATTATTATTATTATTTAAAAGCACGGCTGTGCAGATCTATGGGAACCCAGTATCACTGCGAACTAAAAGATCTATTGTGATCGCCACTGCCTACAGTTCACTATAATGGCATTCTCTCCCAGTTAATCTCTGTGTATGGTGAATAATAGTGGTAGGTGTTTAAAAATAAAATAAAAATAAATAAGAAAAATAAAGCAATAGGCATAGCATTTGTTATCAACGTATGTAATTATAATTATTTATTTATTTATGCACTATTATTATTTTTTTTATATTAATTCAAGTTACACTTTTTGAGTGTGGTGGCCGATAAGATTTTTTTTCTTTTATTGGAATAAAAATATAAAGGACACATTTATAAAGTTGTTGATATTTTTAAATATATCAATATCGGGGTTTGATATTTAAAAAAATATATCGGTATTTCCATATATCGGTTTTAATTAAAATAATTGTTGTAAGTCATCTAAAAAATGATTGTCTAGACATGCAAGATGTTTTTTATTTTTTAAGTGGGTTACTAACTTAGTTGTATTTCCGCTGCTTTTATATTTTTTCCCTCATAAGTTAGATGAAACACTGCCTGTATCAACTTTTTTTAAATACATACCATACTTTCATACTAATTTTTAAACTATTGCGTTTCATTATATATAATTTTTTAAAAAATCGTGAAAGACTGGCTGACTCAGCCTGTGACCACGGCCTGTGCAACCTGGTCGAAACCTCAGGCAAATTAAAGGTATGTAATATACTCCGGACCCGTTAATTCCCGATATACATATATATTTACCATACAATCTTAGAAATTATTGGAGAAGATATATTTTGGCACTGAACTATTTATATGAAACTAGATATTTAATGATTTAATGTGAATAAATTAGCTTTTATCGCTACAATAAGATTATAATTTATCATAACCTCTTTTTCACTTCTCTCAATGTTAGCTGTGATATCAATATAAATTGTTTCGCAAAGAAGATATTACCCATTCCTATAAAGTAGGTACTATATTTTTATACCCTACACTTTAAAAGTATGTCTATAAAACAAATGTACAGTATACTAAGTTTACAATTGTTGATTTTGTATAGATTAAATAATTTACATAGAAAAAAAAAACAAAACTTATTTGAAAAAACTAAGAGGTGTCAAGGGACACCCGGATGGAACGAAGTTCCTTTCGATTAATTATTGAAGGAATAGGGAATATGCATAAAATTTAGAATGGTCTCATATATATTTTTTCGGATACTTATTTTCATCTTATTATAATAAAAACATTTTTTTTTATTTATCTTTTAAGGCCATAAAATAATTTGTGAAAAGTGTAAATTAAGAGAGCGAAATTCAAACTTCCAAAACGCGCCACCTTTGGTCAAAAGGAAATTTGACGTCATTTGACACGCCATTCAAATTATCGGCGTCGAAGTTCATACTGTGGAATCAGTGTTACTGAGAAAAATAAATAATTTAAATCTATATTTTCGTGCTTAAAGGTTTTATTAAATGATATAATTGTTTAGGTAATCATTTTCCACTTCACTTGACGCAGATAAATAACTTTGTTGATAATCAGCAGATGTAGAAGATATAAGATGCTATAGAAGTATTATCAGCTGTGTTTTCAGTAAACAATTTTCTTTTTAAAACATGGTTTTACTGGTAAAGTAAAACTATGTAAAATAGTCAGTTTTACTGATAAAGTAAATGTCTGTACGAGGTTCTGGATCCACATCGAACTCGTACTATTACTTCTTTTCTAAGGATAACCAGCCAAGTGTTGTCTCGTGTCTTCTGTATCTTGTCTTCTGATAATACCATTTTAGCGCGGGTGTAGTTAGCGTCCCTATGTTGAACGAGGTTTATTATGCAATCTTGCGATGTCCTAATGTGCTTGGTGTTTATTATCTCGCAGAGATGAGAGCTCTCGGTTAGCTGCCTGTAACTATCTTCTAGGTATGCGTACTCATCGCTTCCAAGTGTATTTGGATTTTGGGACAATAGTAAAATATTTTGTATCAGGGATAGAATAAAGGTGGATAAGGTCATATATATTTGGGTCGGTGGTAGGAATTTCGAATATAAATGTTAACGAGTGTTCCGTACTGTAAGCTTTTACTTTAATTGACCTTTCTAAAACTCATATATTATTTATTTAATATCTGTCACTGATACTAGGTTAAACTTAGTTTTAAGTTGTCTTAATTCTAACACCAAATTTTGGGGACTAATTATCTTGGGATACATAACACCTAATTGGGGAAAATGTTATAGCATCATCTAAAATCATTAACTTATCTAAAATGATCTGTAAACTAAAATCTATTTGAACGTAAATATCTTAATATTGATGATATCTATTTACTAAAGATAATTTATATTATATTTGATTACGATAAGAATTTTGAATACGTTCTGAATGCGTGGTAGACGTTTCGGAAGCTTTAATACTTGAATATAATGCAGTTAATATAACCGTTGCTAATTTTAAATATGTTACATTATAAAAACATACTAAAATGAAAATATTCTTTTGTTTAATTATTTGGCCTTGCTTAAGCAAAAAGATTCCCTGTTCATTATTAGCGGGATTAAATGTTATTTCTGCTGTTGCGTGGAGCATGATTGCTCCTGTGATGAGGGTCCTGGGACAAGGTGAGGCCTTCTTAGTAGTTTATAATGAACTCTTATAGACTTTGAATATGGATGATTTACTATTATTTCTGCAACATTATTAGGGTGCAGATGAATTATCTTATATGGTCCTTTAAATTCCGGCTTTGTTTTGTCGTTTCTCGCTGTCTTCGCCACTTGTTTGTAGACTGTTTCACCTACCTTGAATGTTGTTTCCTCTGCTTCTTTGTTGCGTTTTGCTATTACCTGTTCCTTGTTCTTAGATATAAGAGCTGTTATACATACCTGTATTGATTCAGCTTTTGCTTTATGTTTTAAGACGTAATCTTGATAGAATTCTTTTGGAAAATGTAGTTCTAATGGATTACGTGATGATGTATGACCAAAAAGAAGTTCATGAGGCGAATAACCTGTTGCGGAGTGGGTAGCATTGTCGTATGCTATGATTGCGTATTTCATTATTAACTGAATTGGGTCATCTTTATTTGTCATTCTCTGTATTCTAATAATTTCGCCTATGGCCGAATGAAATCGCTCTATAGGTGAATTCGAGCTAGGATTGTACGGGGTTCTGAAATGTATATTTATGTCATGTAAAGCACATATTTCTTTAATAACCTCATTGTTAAACTTATTGTCGGAGTCTGTCGTAATTTTGTGGGGAAGTCCTAAAACAGAGATTACTTGTAACAATGCTTCAGCTACGTGTACACTACTAGATGCGTTTAATGCAACAGCTTGCGCGAATTTAGAAAAGTTATCAATTATAGTTAGAAAAGTACCTCCTCCAGTCGAGTATAAGTCCATAAATAAATGTTCCATAGGTTTACGGGGTGTTTCAGTTAGTGCTAAAGGGGGTCTCAAGGGGTTGCGTTCGTACTTGGCTTTGAGACAAGTGTCACATTGATTTACGTAACCTTGGATAGTGAGTAGCATATTGGGCCAATGATAGTTTCTGTGCAATTGGTTATGTGTTTCCTGAATACCGCGGTGCACAGTCTTTCCTTCATGATATTTTTTAATTAGTTCTAATTGTTCGACCTGGTTTTCGACTGATATGACACGCGTAGTACACCTTATGAGTTTTGGACCTCTATCATTAAACACCGTTGTATAGACTCTACAGAATGCTAAATATAGTTCATCGTTATAAAAGTAACAGTGAAAAATGTGATTTGCTATTGTGTGATCCTTAAGGAATCTAATTATTTCTTGTTCTGTGTTATTAATAGGGATAAATACATCTTTAATGACTGTACGTTGATTAGTTGATCTATTATCTACTCTGTAAGTGGATCCTGGGGTTGATCTTATGTGGAATTGTTTTAGGGAACGTACCCAAACTACGTGACCTATATTTTTAAATTTTTCGACACCCTCGTTACGTGGTATAGCAAAGGTAAATTTTTATCATCCCAAACGCAGAAAATGAAACAAATAAAAATAATGTTTAATTTTTGTTACTATTGGGACGGCATTTATTGCACAAAAATGTATCACACGACTTCAAAGAACCCTGAAAAGCAGACTTTATTAAATGTTAGTAGCTTAAATTGCCTTCTCTAGAATTCGACTACGTGATAATAATCTAAACCCCCCCCCCCCCCTCGCTTCTGTGACACAGCGTAATATTTTAAGGAACCCCCCCCCCCATAAATAGGCCACGTTGTTTGGGTACGTTCCCTTAGTTGTCTGTCAATAGCGTCAGATAATATGGGAATGCTGTTGTTTTCGTTGTCAGGCTGAGTATGATTCGTGCTAACTAACTGTTGTTCGTCTATTGTGACAACTGTCATACTATCGGATTCAGTATTTTCAGGGGATTGTGAATTTGTCTGTCCGTCAGTGTCTATGTTTAAATTTTGGTTGCTAGGGTCTGCTTCCTGACCATCGTTATTTTCAGTAGGGCCGTGATTAAACATTCGATTAATTAAGTCACCGTCTCCAATATCTTCAAAATTAACCGCGAGTGAATCCATACTGTGATGGAATATTTAAGCTCGAGATAACGCATCTGCATTTGTGTTATGTCGTCCTTTCTTATATACAATTTAAAGTCATATTCGGCTAACCTCAACCGCCAACGAGTCAGTTTCGAGTTAGGGTCTTTCAGTGATATCAGCCATGTTAAAGGCCTGTGGTCAGTGTAAATAGTGAATTTACGACCATACAAATAAAGTCGGAAATACTTCATAGCCCATACTATGGCTAAAAGCTTTTTTTCAATTGTGGAATATCGTGACTCGGAATCTGATAAAGTACGCGACGCGCATGCTACGGGTTTGTCAGATCCTACATTTCCTTGGGACAAAACCGCGCCTAACGCATAGTCAGATGCTTCTGTAGTCAGTATGAACGACTCGTCAAAATCAGGGTACTGTAATATGGGGTCGTTAGTTAACATTTGCTTACACTTATGGAATGATTCTAAAAACTCTTTTTTGTGAATAACTTTACTGCCTTTCTTTAAACATAACGTCATGGGTTTAGTTAACTTTGCAAAGTCTTTGATAAATTTTCGGTAATATCCCACGAGACCTAAAAATGACTTTATTTGTTTCTGATTTTGAGGCAAGGGGAAAACAAGTACAGCTTTTACTTTGTCTCTATTGGGTTTAAGACCTTCGTCTGTGAGTTCATGTCCAAGGAAGTTAACGTGTTTCTGAAGAAATTCAGACTTATCAATTTGAACTTGTTTTTTTTTTTTTTATACAAAACTAGGTTAATGCTTGACTACATTCCACCTGATGGTAAGTGAAATGTAGTCTTAGGTGGTAAAGCGCATTAACCTAGCAGCCTATTCACTCTCCTCTTGAAGACACCCACATTATATTTTGCCGGAAATACCGACGCAGGTAGATTGTTCCAGTCCTTCGCTGTACGCACTAAAAAAGATGAAGCATAGCGCTTCGTTCGGACAGGTGGAGCGTCCACAACGTAGGGATGGATACCCGCCGTGCGTCGGGACGTCCGGCAAAGGAACGGGGATGGGGGAATTGTACCAAAATGTATCCTATAGAATACTGAGAGGCTAGCAATTTTACGCCTGTGTTCAAGGCTTTGGAGATCGGCTTCGACCAATTCGGGATCGCCGATAAGCCTCTTTGCTCGCCTCTCAATTGAGTCCAGAACCACAAGATGCGACTTTGCGGCACCAGCAAATATGTGACCACAGTACTCTACACACGACCGGATCTGTGCTTTGTATAGAACTGCCGAACCTTCGCAAGAACGGCGAAGAAGCTTTGCTGCTGCTGATCTTGCTCTGGACTCAATGAACCGAACAAAATTGAGGTTCGAGGAAATCTCTAAACCTAACAACTGAAGCCGGTCACTGTATTCCAAGGATACATTCTGGAAAGTTGGAGCCAAGGTGAAAGGGCTCTTTTTAGCAGTGAACAGACACGTCTGCGTTTTGATGGCGTTGAACTTGACAAGATTGGCATTGCTCCATGCGGAGACTGCCTGAAGTTTGTCAATCAAACGTTGCACCATGGCTTCTCTTTCAGACTGTACTTGATCTCGACTAGCCCGACTACTCGGCAGATATCTTTCTACAACTGTGCTGTCGTCTGCATACCCATAGATACCGGGCTTCAACAGATCATTAATGTGCAGCAGAAAAAGAGTTGCAGAAAGAACGGACCCCTGAGGCACTCCGGCATTTATTGTCAAGGGTTCCGAGGAACACCCGTCAACAACTACTCGGAGAGACCTCTGGCTCAAAAAGTCCGTTACCCAGCCGGTCAGACCAGGAGATATACCGTACGCTGAAAGCTTGCTTATAAGGCTCGCATGCCAGACCCTGTCAAATGCCCTCGAGAAGTCCAGAGAGACGGCGACCGCTTCTCCGTTCTTCTCGATGGCCTCGCCTAAAATGTGTGTAGCATACACTAGGAGGTCCCCAGTAGACCTATTACGGCGAAACCCGTACTGTCGGTCACTGAGGAGATCGTTACCTTCTAGGTATGCTAGTAGGCGCGAGTTCAATACACGCTCCATAATCTTGCAGAGTATGGAGGTGATTGAAATCGGTCTGTAATTGACGGGGTCGGCACGGCTGCCTTTTTTGGGCACGGGTCGCACATTAGCAAGCTTCCAAGATTTCGGCACTATTCCAGTCATGAAAGAGAGACGATACAGACGTGTCAGTACAGGAGACAACTCAGCTGCGCATGTCTTGAGCAGAATGGCTGGTATACCATCAGGACCACTGGCTTTATTCACATCTAAACGACACAATGTTCTCCATACCTCTTTGTTAGTGTAGCGGATTTCAGGCATCGAAATACCGCAGTGAGGAAGATGTGCTGGAGAAGCATTGCCAGTGTCTAGATGCAAATTTTCAGCAAACAGAGAAGCAAATACATTCGCTTTCTCTGCTGCTGTGTGGGCCAGGGATCCATCCGGCTTCAGCAGAGCAGGCAGTGAGGGTTGGCAGAAGTTCGACTCGATCGCTTTGGCAAGAGACCAGAAAGCTCGACTGCCAGTTGGTCTGACAGAGAGCTTTCTGCCATTCATAACGATCCGATCAAGACGAGTCTTCCGCAATGCCTTTTTATAGGACTTGGCAGCTTGGTTAAAGGCTCTCTTCTTTGTACTTACATCCGGAGTTTTGCGGCTTCGAGCATCAGCCCAAATGAGGTATGCCGAATGTTTTCGGTCTTGTGCATGACGACATTCGGCATTAAACCATGGGCAAGCTTTGCCACCGATGGGTACGTCAGCAAAAGGAATAAAATACTCCATTGCCTGATGCACCACATCGGTTATAGCATCCGCGCAACTCGACGGATCCAAAGAAGAGAAGCAGACCTGCCGCCAAGGATAAGACGCAAAAAAGTGCCGCATCTCATCCCAATCTGCTGACTTGTATTTCCATACTCGCCTATCACCATGTGGTTTGAAAGCTGGTGGGGAATATGTAAATACAGATTTCACCAGACAGTGATCGGAGGTTCCCAAGGGGGACGTGACCTCTACACGATACCTGTCCGGATCAGTTGTCAGCAGAAGGTCCAGGCAATTGGCTGTATGGCCTACCACATCTGGTACCCTTGTCGCTTGCCTCACCAGCTGAAAGAGGTCCAAGGACAACGCAAAGTTCCGCGCTGCTATTCCAGCATGATCGGTTTTCTGATACGGGAACAGCCAGTCCTGATGAAGGGATTAAAGTCCCCCAGAAAGACGAGCTGCACCGAAGGGTACTGATACAGAGCCATATCTGCAGCCTCACTGAGATACTCAAATAAACGAGTTGTCTCCTGGTCACCGCTGTGCGAACGGTAGACACAGGAATACAGGATTTTTTCGTTTCCTGTGTCCACTAAAACCCATAGGGAAGAAAAATTGGGGTCTTCAAGGTGACGGCGACGCTGAATACAGAGGTCCACGAGTTCCGCGCGTACACACTGACTCCGGCCCGTGAGCGAAAGTTGTGCTCTAACGAGTAACCGGGATAATCCAAGTATGCAGCGCTCAAAGGACATTGTATCTGCGTCTCCGTCAAAAAGAGCAAGTGCGGCTGCTCTGTCTCCAGGTGGTGGTGGACAGCTAAAAGATTTGAGTGCAAACCCCTGATATTAGTGAGGTGCACTTTATATGAGGAGGAGTGCAACCGCTGTGTAACCTTGTTCCTTTTTCTTAACTTTTTCATAAAAAAAAATAAATATAAAAGTGAATAGGGATGGGAAATGGCAGTTGAACGAGACGGTACGTATCGAACCCGACGTCGAAATTAGTGATGTCTTGCCACTGGGAGGCTAGTCTGGAGACTGCGGGGACGCCTTTTGACTGCGATTTTGGGTACTATATGAACAGGACACGACCAAGGGGATATACTTTCTATAATGATACCCTGCTTGAGTAAGTTATCAACTTGATTACGAATTTCAGCGCGATGTTTTGGAGGCAGTCTGTAACTACGAACATATATTGGTGTTTCTTTCGATAATCTTAACTGGTGTTTAACCGCGTGTGTAAATGTTAATGCTATATTTTCAGAGTGAAACATTTCACAAAAATTATAACAAAGCTTAGTTATTTCACGCCTTTCCTCCTCGTTCATGTGACTTGTTCGAATTTCATTTAAGTTGTCACACAGTTCTTTATTAATGTCAGTATTCATGTCTAATGAGTTTAAATCTACGATCTCGTTTTCACTTCCAGAGTAAGTCTCTAGTTGTATCGGGATTTTATTGGGGATATATTTATTTTCGTTAGTATAATTTATAACAGTAGTTTTAAATGAACCAGCTTTGACTGTTACAAAAGCTGTAGGGGATTCTAAACCTTCTGACCAGTATCGTGTATTATGTATATATTGTCCGTCAGTATAGTTTGTTCTAAAAGTTACAACTTTCTCACACTTGGGTTCAATTTTAATCTTGTGTAATAGGTGATTAAAATAAATCGGAATATTAGCGTTTGTTGTGCGTAACATGTTACTGTTAAGATCGATATTACTATTAAGACATCTTAATAAATCCAATCCGATTAATCCTTTGTACTTGGGATCAAAATTAAAAATTAAAAATTTATGAGTTAAATCTGCATTAAAAATTGCTGGTAACGGGAGTTAAACTACATGGTTATGACGTTACACATTATGCTCGGTAGCGGTAGATAATTAAATTCCTTATGCTTAAACATATTACCCTGTTGTAACGATAAAGAACCTGTTTTATTAATAACTAGCCTTGCTTCCTCCTGTCTCGCCGCGACTATGGCCATTTTTAATGTTTCTGGCCTTGTTATTCTAACACCTAAAGACACGTGAAAATCTAAGTTATTAGTATTAGTATACTGCTCAATAACCATATCTTCATAATAACTTTTATTTCCATGTCTATCAACCGAATACAAGGTATCGAGCAACTCGGGTAATCGTTTGCCAAATGACTCAGAATTTTCAAATTTTAATTTTCGGGTTCTTATCAGCTCTTGCATCACTTGTATCTCGTTGCGGGGTTCTCCTAAAGGTGGTAATAATGCATTTTTTATTTTAAGCCACGATTCTAAGTTTTCTTCGTATGCTATCGCTTCTATAGCTGCACCACTTAATTTACTTTTAATAACTCTTAATAATGTGGGGTGGCTACTACCCGGTGCTTCCAATTGGCTAAGGACATTTTCAACCTCTCTTATATAAAAATTAAGTAATTTTTTATTGCCGTCATATCGCGGAATTAAATCTACGACGAGTTTAAAATGGGGTGAATCTATTACCGACATACTGATATTTTGTAAATTCAAAAAAAAAGAAAAATAAATGTAATAAAAATTATATAATTAAATAATTAACTTTGCACACTAATAAAGACAACTGAAGTATCTCGTTGCAGTTACACCGCGTTCCACTGATAATATGTAATTATTAAAGAAACAATAAATGAAATTCTAAACCTAAAGAATGCGCGTTGGATTTTAATTTGATTTAATTTAATTTGATTGAAATTACGAAATTAACTAGGTTTATCGCAATTTTAGCTTTAAACACTTTATATTACCAAAATATATGGTATACTAAACTAAAGAATGCCCGTACGATTTTAGAAATAGACAAACTTTCAAACTAAACTAGGTTTATCGCGATTTTAGCTTTAAACACTCTTTAACATTAATAATATATATATACTAAGACAGGAAATAGAGCAGGAACTTGGTTTATTAGCGAGAGTACTCACCACACCAGTATCTGCATCTCCCGTCGAGTCTTGAGTAGTACACGGGGACGTCCAATTCTCCAGAATATCCTCGTGTAGTCTTCGCTTGACCGTCGTTAGGTTCTGGATTACGGGAATGCGACTTAGGAATCGCCGTTTGTCAGAGTATGGAAGAGTTTGATTCCAAAACTTTTTTACGAAACGCCGTAATTCTACCGGCTGCGCCAGTTATGTATTGGCAGACAACGAAGTTATTGAAAAAATATTTATTTATTAAAAATACAAGTAAAAATACTGGACTAAATCTACTACAAGACTGATTTACTTATTATAATTAATTCTAATTACAAACAATGATAAATGCTGACTCAGGAGACTGATGCAATCAGAGGCGTAGCGAGCTTAACTCGCGCCCGGGGCACAATACCGTTTCAGCGCCCCCATTTTGAAAACAATATCAAAAACAGATTATTTTTCACTTGTTATTTTCCGGACACATTACTTGCTTACGAATTTTTTACTTACCTTTTTTGTAACTGTATATATATTGTATAAGAACGAGATGGACTTCATCATGACGGATAAGAAGCACATATTTAGGCAGGTCTTAGTGATGAATAACCGGTATATCGTATAATACTATTTTTCGTACAACTATGCCCCAAGCCGGACATGATGCGTTCCAGCTGGAACTGCAAAACAGATTCCATGCACTCGAATCCGAGGCAAATGTTTACGAGGACATAAACGTCATAATGGGGATTATACGCGAAGTGGGAATGGTGTACTTTCGGAAAACTAAACTAGATAAGACCAAACATTTCATGCTAAACCCTGGAACTGATGCGACCTCGACTAGAAACACAAGAGGTTCCTTTGTCAGATACCCAGTAGCTCCACAAAAAGATTCAGAGCTTGGTATGGCGTGACCACCGAAGCTGGAACACTCGCCGCATACAGAAGATGATTGAGTGAATTCGGGAATTCAAAATCTTTACAAAACCACTGGGAAAAGTCATCTGACAAAACTGACTGACCTCGAATGGTGAAGCCGTCACATCAGTTCCGAAAATACTTGCTGAAATTGAGGATTTTTACGCAAATCCATATGCCTCACACGCACCGAAGCCTCTTACAAACGCGAGCGACCCTAGAGCCCCAATTACCCGCCTCTTTACGGACGGTCTACCAGACGTAGATTTCGACGAAATCGAGGCGGCTCTTAAACAACTTAAAAACGATAAAACTCCCAGGGAAGACGGAGTAGACTATGAGCTCGTTAGGGCTGGAGAGAAACCAATCCTTGAGGAGCTTAAAAGTCATTTAGCTCTGTGATAACCAATGGGACTACCCAGAAGACGTGGAGCAGAGATGGCGCTGCTCAAAAACTACTATAATTGAGTAATAATCCTGAAGTACAGCTATATGAAATACAGCTTATAATTGTGGCTCTAAACACTTCTAAGCCACAATTATAAGCTGACTATATAAAATAATTATAATCGTCTAGCATCAAGATTTGATACCTTCCACACACCGGAGCAAGCTGCGTTTTGTAAATGTCTGGTTATGGTGTACCAGGAAAAAACTTTCGACTTCGTTTAAACCTTTGCTATTCTGGAGTCTTTGCAGCGCTGCTCTACATACTACTCTACATACTAGAAATCTCTACCAAATGGCAACAAGGTCAGTCCAAGTAAATAACCACCAAACAACTCCTATCCAGTGGTCTTGAGGTGTAGGTTATATTCCCGAAACTTTTACCACTGCGCTGGAGAATGTTTTCAAGACATTGTCGTCGGATTATTGGGGCATCAATGTCACTGGTGAATAACTCACGTACCTTTGCTTTATCGATGGCATAGCCATAATGACAGAATCCCAGAATCCTATCCTATACTGTCTAGCCTCAATGCAGGCAGCATTGAGGCTAGACGTGTTAGGTTCCGGATGAACTTGGACAAGACCAAGGTAATGTTTAATAAACACACCATCCCCCAACCGAAAATTGCGTAACATATTTGTGTCATCTTTGCCACAATGCCATAAGACGGAGCCGAAACGTGGAACCTGACGATGAAACTGGACCACTGTCTGCATGTCACCCAGAGAACTATGGAAAGGTCTATGCTTAGGATCTCACTAAGGAACACACTCCTAAATTAAGTTATCTGGCGGTTGCAGTGGGCTGATCATATTTGTCGCAGAGCCGATGGTTGATTCAATAAACGGGGTCTCGAATGGAGGCCTCGAATGGCAAACATAGTGTTGGACACCCACCGGTTAGATGTACCGATGACTTGAAGAGGGTAGCTGGCAGTGACGAGGACTGGAGATCGGGTCTAATAGCGTGCCCTGAGGGAGGCCTAAGTCCAGCAGCACATAGTCTCACTCTTGATTTGCGCGATCAACGGCCTTCTACGCCAGCAACTGTACTTTTTATTTTATACTGTGTCTTTCCGAGGAGTTGCCAAGCAACGTGAAAAGAAGTCGAAGTATGAGCAAAATATAGTGGCCTCGTTCTTTAGAAGGATTACGCGACAATTTTTTTAGAGGATCAAAAGAAAGGTTACTGCTGAGTGGTGCACGAACTACTGTTTGCCAGTTATTTTGGAAAAGGTTTGGTAAAAACGATCTAGCAGGAGAATCCTTCTTCTTCACTACAGCGCCTCGTTGCACATGCGAATAATCGACTATTTGAAGAAATCAGACGCAGAATTAATGGGTCATCCGTTTATTATAACACTGACCTCACACCTTGCTATTTTGATTTATTTGCTGCGATACAACAAACTTAATTTTTTTGCTCAAAGTTAATAAGGGCAATAGACGCTTGAAATATTCAGAGAATATTTATTTATATATTCACTTAAAAAACCTAAAAAGGAATAATCACTATATAATTATATAATAATACAAAAAACGTGACTTTTTGCGCCCTTTTAATATAACGGCAACAGGTAGGCGCTTGAAATATTCCCAGAATATTCAGTTTTATATTCCCTTATAAATAAAAATAAATTTTGAAAGGGGCTCCCATACAATAAATATGTTGTCTTGATATTTTTTATATATAATGGTACGGAACCCTTCGTGTGCGAGTCCAACTACAAGCACTTGGTCTGATCTTTTTCTTTTTTATTTACGAATTAACTGTGTTGTATTTCACTCACAGTAAATTTAAAATATATTATCAACAAAATATCCAACATTTTTTATTTTGCTAACTTTTTGGCGCCCCTATGAGAGTAGCGCCCGGGGCATGATGACACCCCTTGCACCCCCCTCACTACGCCTCTGGATGCAATGGACGTAAGCGGGAATCACTGCTTATGCTGTGATAATTTAGGTTAGGTTAAATTTTAAACTCAAATTTCCTAATGTTCAATAGCTAATGCAACTTACTATAAATTTAAACTATTAAATTAAACTTATTATAAATAAAGTATACTTACGTTAAATTGATCTTCACAACAATATAAACACAATTTAAGACATGTATTATCCCTTTTAATTACCATTGAGTAGACCATTGTTTTTGTATTTTCGCATCTCTTGGAATATAAAAAACACTTTGTCGGGTGTTTTTCTAATACTATTTTTGCACTCCGCTACTATCCAATACTTGTTAGATGGTTTTTATCTTCTTCCATGACTTGTAAACCACTTAAAACTTAAAATATATTAGAAATAAATAAAAAGTTCATAGTAAACATGAACTGGATGTGTCATTTGAAGTCACGCAGGGCGCGCGCAAAATGACGGGGTTTGAACGACTCAAATTTACTCAAAACATTGAGTAAATTTGAGTCGAGAAATTTTCACTTTGAAAAAAAACTAGAATCTTTTCAAGCTTATTTATATTTTTTTCTACGATATAAAGAGATAAATGATTAATCTACGTAAAAAAAACATGAATATTACCTATTGTAATAAAAAAATATAAAATTATTAATATAAACTATTATGCTAATGAATAATATTTGTATACTATTTTTGTATGATATTTCACCAATCATTTATAATAAATGTAAATAAAATGAATAACCCATGAGTTATTGTACCCACCTAGCGGTTTCACTTTGTACAGATATATTTATATAACAGATGTGGCTATGTTTTCCTAAGGTATAAATAGATGGCGTTGTTACAAAACATTACGAGTATATTTGATCACAAATTTGTATTATTATTTTCATTTAAACTGTCTTATTTTCAAATTGATTCTAAAAGAACAAACTCCAATATCAAATAAATAATAAAGAACTACTAAGCAATTTAATACAATACAAAAAATAATAATGATAGACATAAAAATATCTCGCTTGCTTTCTATAAGAGAGACAGAGGTAGCAAAACATGTCGTGACAACTTTTGGTAAGAATTTTTACCGTCTAGCCCCCTTTCACAATGCGCGATAAGGAACTACGTTCCAATAAATATCGATCACGATATCTGCATTTCAATAATAAACTATCGATATATCATGCTAGAGGGCGCTGAATAGTGAACATCGTCTCAAGTGTAGCTCATATTTAAGAGTAATTTAAATATATTTAATTTACTTATAATCTTTATAATAGTATATTAAAATTAACTTCGGACATCAATTCATACTCGGAGTGGATAATTGTGGCTGTAGTGATAAAGTTAATGTGTTGTGCTAAACTGTTTGTATAGAGTACCTTAACAATTTGTCTGTGCTCATTAACAACTTATTTACTTGGATCGAATACGTGAGTGAACATTTAAATAGAAAAAAGATTATTAAGTGAGTTTAATATGGTTGAAGATAAAATTATACTTACATTTTGAATGGTTAATTAATATCTCCTTTGTTCAATATACTCGCAAAATCTGCAAATCATCACTGCATTAAGTTTAATACGATTAATTGGCAGATGTCACTGTTGTTAATTGATCTGCTCGAGTAATCGACCGTAACTACTTACCTCGACACGTTTCAAATAGATGGCGTTAGTTGTTATTTAATTACTACAATATCTTACGCTCGTTTCATTACCATAACAATAATTTGTTATGATTTTACAAATTTGAAATAGATACTTACAAAAAGCTTAGACGAAAATGACGTTTAAATGTGCTGGATGTTTGAAGCAAGTAAAGGGGAAACAGTTTTTAAAATGTCACGGATGTAAAGCAACTTATGTTAGAACATGTCATGTAAGAACATGTGCTAATGTTTTTGAGCAACGTTTCTTTAGTTATTATGCAGTTTCGGTGGCAGGCGGATGTTATCCAGAGTGTTCGTGCCCTTTGTGTCTGAGCAAACGACCTAAAGGAGCGAACTCAAACACACCGGTGCGTAAAGAGCAGTCTCCGCGTAGTCTACATACATCTATGGACTCAGATGATCCCATATATGATGATAATGTGACATTTCGCACTAAAACTCGTGCCTTGAATCAGGACTTGAGCGTTAATAGTGACCTGATAAAAGTAATTAAGAATGAGATTCGACTCTCTGTTCGCAGTGAACTGTCCCCTATTAACACCACGCTTAACGAGTTGCAGTCCTCAGCTCAGTACATCAGCAGCCAATACGATGAACTCATAAAAACAATCCCTTGTTATTTGTCCTTTTTATTAATGACCTAATTGAGACTATATCCTGCCATTGCATTGCATATGCTGATGATTTAAAAATATACTCTGTAATCAACAATCGTGACGACTGTGACATCCTCCAACGTAGTATTAATCAATTAGACTTGTGGTGTACTGTCAATAACATGACACTAAATATATCAAAATGTCATGTTATAACATTCACAAAAAAACTATACCCTATCGTCAACTCCTATAAACTCAACAAGACTCCTTTGAATAGAGTTGAAGTCATTAGGGATCTCGGAGTTTGGTTAGAGAGCAAACTAACGTATACCTACCACTATGATACTATGTGTTCAAGAGCTAATCAGATTTTGGGGTTTATACTCAGAGTTACTAAACCGTTTAATAAACCAGCTAGTAAAGTCACTTTATTTGTAGCACTTTGTAGAAGTGTTTTAGAGTACGCTTCGGTTATATGGTCTCCCTTATTTAAGAAACACATTGAGAGAATAGGGAACATGCAAAAAAATTTAAATGGTCTCAAATATTTTTTTTTCGATTACTTATTATCATCTTATTATAATAAAAACATTTGTTTTTCATTTACTAACCATTTAAGGCCATAAAATAATTTATAAAAAGTGTAAATTAAGGGAGCGAAATTCAAAATTCCAAAACGCGCCACCATTGGTCGAAAGGAAATGTGACGTCATTTGACACGCCATTCAAATTATCGGCGTCGAAGTTCATACTGTGGTATCAGTGTTACTGAGAAAAATAAATAATTTAAATCTATATTTTCGTGCTTAAAGGTTTTATTAAATGATACAATTGTTTAGGTAATCCTAAAAACATTGTTTCAATACTCAAACAACTCTAACAAAACAAATACCTACAAACTCTTTTTCAATAGCATTTAGCATGCTACTACACATTACATTTTTAAAATGTTTCTTCCTCTGAATCCTTGTCCACTTCACTTGACTGAGATAAATGACTTGGTTGATAATCAGCAGATATAGAAGATGTAAGATGCTATAGAAGTATTATCAGCTGTGTTTTCGGTAAACAATTTTCTTTTTAAAACAGATAGTTTTATTGGTAAACCTGTTGTGTACCAATGTTGTGTGTTAAATGAGGAAATGGTGACAATGCTACATTTTGTTTTTCAGCAGGTATATTTACATTGCCACCTTTACTTCCATACTTTGGTTTAATATTAACTTGCACAGCTTAGTCACTTGGTAATTTATCTTCAATATGCGAAAAGCAAGGCTCTGCTTTATGATCATCATATTCAATAGGAGAAGTACTGAGTCTTAGATGATTAATATCACAGACATTTGTATGGGCAGTACTAGAACTTACTTAGTATATCACTTCTTTGTGAAGGTCACAATTTTTTAAACACTACTTTTGATAACTAACTCTAAAAAGGCTTCGTTAACCGAGGTCAATCTTTGCCTTT
Source organism: Napeogenes sylphis (assembly GCA_959347405.1). Taxonomy (NCBI): domain Eukaryota; kingdom Metazoa; phylum Arthropoda; class Insecta; order Lepidoptera; family Nymphalidae; genus Napeogenes; species Napeogenes sylphis. The sequence continues at coordinate 23,650,203 of OY365782.1, forward strand.
TGATTATACACATTCATGAGAATGTTCTCTCAGCTGGTGTTTTTGCCACAAAAATATATGAGGCACAGCTCTTTTCTTCAAACTTAGTTTACATTTTTCTCCTTGTTGTTTCGTTATACATATTATATACAATACAATTGGTTGTATCTTTCTTAACCTGAAATAAATCGACAAACATAAAAATTTCGTAAAACTAAAAAAAGAATACGGTTCTTATAGAAAGTTATACTGAACTTATGTAAGCTAGGTTAGGTTAATTTTAAACTCAAATTTTCTAATGTTCAATACGTAAGAATAAATTTAAACTATTACATTAAACTTATTATAAATAAAGTATACTTACGTTAAATTGATCTTCACAACAATATAAACACTATTTAGGACATATATTATCCCTTTTAATTACCATACACCATTGTTTTTGTATTTTCACATCTCTTGAAATACAAAAAACACTTTTTCGGGTGTTTTTCTAATACTATTTTTGCACTCCGGTACTATACAATATTTGTAAGATGATCTTTATCTTCTTCCATGACTTGTAAAGCAATTAAAACTTAAAATATGTATGAAGTAACTAAAAAGTCCATAGTAAACGTTCACTGGACGTATCATTTGACGTCACGCAAAGCGCGCGCAAAATGACTGCGTTTGAACGACTCAAATTTACAACATGTTTTAATTTTTAATTTGAATAAAAAAACTAGAATCTTTTTAAACCTATTTATATTTTTTTCTACGATATAGAGAGGTAAATGATTAATTTACGTCAAAAAAAAATTACATGAATGTTCCCCATTGAATCTATTCAGAAGCGCTTTCTTAGATATGTTTGCTTTAGGTTCAATTTAACCCGTAAACTACCGACGTATGAGGCCCGTCTTAAGTACTTCGGTTTAACATCTCTTGTCACTAGGCGTAGAACTCAAGATTTTGCTACACTTCACAAAATTATAAATAACAAATGGGATACTAGCGAACTACTAAGCCACTTTTCACTAAAAACTGGTAGCACTCGCACTCAATTATTTTTTCATATACCTGTGTGTCGAAATAATTTAGCATTTAACAACCCAGTGTTCAGAATGTGTAGAGCTCACAATGAACTGTGTAAAAGTTTGGACATCAATGCACAAAGTCTGCCTGTTTATTTAAGAAAATGCAATATTAATTGAGGAATATATGTTTAATAAATGTAGTATAAGTATAAGTTTTATAGTAACTTTTATAGTTGTATTTAGTTTGTAGTTTGAAAGATAGGACCTTATTTTATATTCTAGTTTATTGTTATTTTTATTTTTGTTTTTGTTTTTGAATCCAGATGTGCTTATGTCTAAGCCAGCGATACACCTCTAGCTAAACTATTATTATTATTTTTAGTTACATGTTGTGCGTAGCTATTATCGGGGTTCAAACTTATCTTGTCTCTTGTTGATAATGTATAATTATACTTCTTATTTTTAGTTTTTACTCTGTAGTTATGCCTTATAATAAATAAATAAATAAATAAAAATGTATTAGTATCATCATCGATATTTATTCTAGATATACATCGATACTTTATCAACAGTCCTATTTAATATGAGAATTTATTATTGCTCTGTAATATATATATTATTAACCTTTATATATATATAATAATATCAACAGCTAAAAATATTTTCAACCTAATACCTCACAAATATGGTTCATTAACTAATGTTAAGTAAGTTAGGGTCCTTAGTAACACGATAACAGAAAGTCTTTAAAATGAAAAGGCTTGTTGAAAAAAATACATTTGTATAAGTAAAACATTTATCCTAAACTAACCCTTTTTTTTTTTTTTTTTTTTTTAACGCCAGGAATCCTCATGGATACACACCTCCATCAAGGGGATGATGGAGGTGGTTATGTGAGACTCCTACTCACTAAACCTGACGGTTGCCGCCGCCGTCATAATGGGACACCACGGGATCGCTTTCGCACTCACCGCGATGCCCCGACGTGATCCACGGAGAGGGCACCCCGCAACGAGGAGCACCCATCCCTTCTTCGCAGGCTTGATAGATCGTGGAGGGATCCCCTTCCCCCCACCCAAGCCTGCTGCCTCTGACGGGGGCCGAGACCCCCTTCTAGCTGGACTCAGTCTCAGAATCGAGCCAGTTGGACAGACCGACTCGACCATTGACCGTGTCCAGCTCCGCCGCCGGTTATCTCCCCGAGAGGAGACCACCGGTCAGACCCCCTGGAGTAGCACACCCCCATAAGACCCAGTGATGCGCAGACAGCCTCACTGCAACACACTGGAGTCGAACGTGAGTCCGCTCACGTAGGCCAACGTCGAACCCGACAGGCCTTTACCGCCGGGAACCCACCACGCCCAGACCAACCATCACCAAGCGCAACCGTGGCGTCGCGCTCGGCAACGACCAATCCAGGCAACGTCTCGGACCGTCTCCCCACCAAGCACCCTCTCTAAAGTGCTTGGTGGAAAGAGGTCCAGACCCTAATCGCGAACCCCCCCACACAGCCGCGGAATCACTCCACAGTCCACTCTGCTATCCTAAACTAACCCTTAACCAGTAAGCAATAAGTTCATAATACATATTAGCAACTTGGCTCTTACGCTATTTTTAAATGATATGTACACAATACTCGGCCGAGCTTCGTAGTATGCGGAGTGGGGGTGTTAGGTTATTTTCGTTACGGAATTTCTGGATTCGGTCTCCACGCTCAAGGCCCGCGATAAAAGCTATGCAATAGCTTAAAAAGACATAATAAATATTAAATATATACATCCACCTATGTATATACACCTACACACTGATATATATATGTATATACTCATACATATACATATACATATACATATACATATACATATACATATACATATACATATACATATACATATACATATACATATACATATACATATACATATACATATACATATACATATACATATACATATACATATACATATACATATACATATACATATACATATACATATACATATACATATACATATACATATACATATACATATACATATACATAACGTATATATATACATATTTATATATATATATATAAATTTAATAAACGTATTCATATATCTAAATACATACATACTATACATATTACTATTATTATAACATCAAAAATGTTGAAGTTTTATATTGTGAGATACATTTCAAATTAACACACGGATTATGAGGACTTTAAAAAGTGCTCTTTAACAAGTTACTTAAAGGTGCTTTTGGATGGTGCTCTTCTTATCTTTTCAGGAACTTGGTTCCAAAGAATTGAGGCTTGGATAGTAAAGAATTTGTGGGAGAAGTCGCTGGTATGATATGGAATAGTGGTTGTGAGATAGGCAGAGGAACAAAGTATTCTGTCGTGTGTGTCATGGAGGAGTTGGAATTTTTCTTTGAGGTATGGAGGAGAGGTTGCATCGTTTGTTATTGAGAAGAGGAGATGAAGAATCCTACAGCTAGGCACCAATAGTGAGCCATTTAAGTTTACACCGATATTGAGAGACGTGATCGTATTTACGCAAGCCGAAGATGTAGCGAATACAATTGTTGAGGAGGCGTTCTAATTTATCAAGAAGTTCATTATTCAGGTTTGGATAGCAAACATCTGCGTAATCGATAATAGGTAAGATGAGGGCGTTAACTAAAAAAATTTTGGATTTAAGGGGCAAAAAAATTTTTGGTCCGATATAGCGACCGCAGAGTACAGGTAACTTTAGGAGATAACTCTTTTACCAGCTGGTGCCAACTCAGCCTATTATCCATGCATAATCCCAGATTCTTTGCAGTCATGGAAAAAGGTATTGTGTTGCCATTATACTGTAAGGATGGCAGGCTTGTAAAATCCATTTTGGCTAAGAGTCTAGAGCATGTATGGGCAACCTTTGACAAGTTGTGGGCCAAACTTTAGTGTGCAAATACATTCACGGGCCGCGTTTAAAAGTATTTCATTTTAAAGTAGTGTTGTCAAGTAGTGTTCATAATTTTTTGCTCTATTGCAAATATCTATATATCAGACATGAAATAATACGACAATATTATTATAATATCAATTTATTAAAATAACAAAATGAAATGAAAAAAAAAAAAAAAAAAAAAAAATTGGTTAAACATTATAATTAAATCGTTAAATTTGGAATTATTACAAACTACGAAAGTTAAATAGCAACACCGAAATCAATGAGACACTTGAGCTTGAATTTGGGAAACTAATCCATCGATGTTTCGATTAACTCCACTGATACAAACACGTAAAGAATTTTCCAAATTATCGTCAGTCAGCCTTGGACGCTGTTTTGATTTATTAACTTTCATCATTGAAAAGAACTTTTCGCATTCATAAGTACTGCCAAACGCACAAATCAATCTTCTTGCGAATTTTCTAAGTAGCGGAAAATGGTCTTCTTCCAGGTATTTTTTGTAGAAATCGCACAACTCCAAGTCTTCAAATTTAGATTTTAGGAGTGAGTTTTCTTGAATCTCGATCAACTCCATTTGCAAGTGTCTTGGAGCATTTTGTTCATTACTTTTTGTTGGAGTAGCAAATAAATTGAAACTGTCATCTATGTTTTTGAAATCGCTAAATCTGTTCGAAAATTGCTCCGACAGTACCTTGAGCTCTTCAGCATATTGAGCATGAGCAATATTCTCATACACAGCGTGGGGAAATGGTAACTGTTACCAGACAGCATCTGTGCCTCCCACAAGCGGATTTTATTCTGAAATGCTTTCAAATGGCTGTACAAATAATTAACTAACTGTTTTTGTTTTTGAAGTTTCAAATTTAAATCATTCAAATAGCCAGTAAGGTCGACCAGAAATGCTAAGTTACATATCCATTTTGGGTCACTCAATTCAGATAGTGGTTTATCTTTTATTTGCATAAAGTCTTTTATATCATTTATAAGCTCGTAAAACCGTTTCAGCATTTTCCCTTTACTTAGCCAACTGACTTCACAATAATATGGTACGTCGTCATATTCGGCTGATATTTCATCGAAAAAAAAACGCCTAGAACTGACGATGATTAAGCCCTCGGGATCGAATAAAATTGATGGTTTTTACTACCACATTCATAACATTCTGGAAACGAATGGACTTAGAACACAAGTTCTGTTGGTGGATAATGCAATGAAGGACTATCAAATCATCTTTTTGCACATTTATTTCAGTTGCTTTTTTATTAAAAATTCCGATGAAACCTTTACGTAAGCCGACCATAGAATGTGCACCATCATTGCATACTCCAACTAATTTTGACCATGGCAAGCCAAAACCTGTGAATACCTTTTGAACTTCATTAAAAATGTTCTCTCCTGTAGTGGTACCTTTTAGCGGCTGTAAAGCAAGCAATTCCTCTATAACAGTGAACTCTTTATCAACACCTCGAATAAATATAGCTAGTTGAGCTGTGTCCGACAACTCGGTGCTCTCGTCTATGCTATGGAAAATGATTCAAAACCAGCCATACGGTCAGTCAATGTTGTTTTGATATCATTAGCCATCATTTCTATACGTCGGACAACAGTTCGTCTTGACAAACTAATTTTTTCAAATTCATTTTTCTTTTCAGGACACAAAACACTGCAAACTTCTAACATACACTCCTTGATAAATTCTCCTTCGGCAAATGGTTTTAATGACTTTGCTAATTTTGAACGAACTATAAAACTAGCTTTCACAACATTATTAAGTTGTGTTCTTTGTTTATCAAACATTTGCTGCTGCTTTCCCAAATTTGCAGTAAGCTTCTGTATTTTGTCTTTTCTTATTTATCCTGTCAGTGAGTGCAGCGTAGGATGCTTAGTTGAGTAATGCCTCTTTATATTGAATTCTTTCATCACTGAAATGGATTCATTACACAGCAAACAAATAGGCTTACCATTGTGCGAGATAAAAAAGAATTCTTCAGTCCATTTTTCTTGAAATTGTCGACCCTCTGCATCTACTTTTCGTTTCTTTCCACCAGACATTATTTTCGTATACAATATATAATTAGTAGGCACTCAAGATGCACACAAAGTCACAAAGCAAATTGACGGCACTAGCAGTTCGCTGGATATCGCTTGTCGAAGTTATCACCTCGGTAGCTCAAATACAACTGAACTTAAGTTCGGGCCATCCACCCGCTTATATAGGCAAAATGAAGGAATGATCTAGAATCGTCTAGTGTAGAACAGTTGAGAAGAAATAATCTTTTGTTGCGCCGCTAGTGAGGCGGCAAACATCAAAGGCTTTTATGTTTGCCGCCTCACTCTTTGATGATCGCCGCCACTCGGCTTGTTCGCTCACTTGATTCCGTGAGTATGAGTAAGTAGTGTAATATATTTTTTTTAAATTAGGTTCTACAAAATGTCTTGCGAGCCGGATCAAATCATAAAGCGGGCCGGATCCGGCCCGCGGGCCGGTTGTTGCCCACATATGGTACACTTTGTCCAACTTTGAAGTAAAGATAAAATAATTGTTAATGTCATCTATGGGTACAGAAGAGCTTTAATCAGAAGTGGTAGTTTTGTAAATACCGATAGAATTAAGAAATTTAAATATGCCAGAAGAAGAAAAAAAAAAATAGTTATATAAAAATGGATAAAGCGGCGTTTAGCTGTTCGTATAATTTGGTTAAACAAATTTCTCATGACCTTGTGAGCTGACCAGTTTTGAGGTGTTCGTTCTTTTTTAATATTTCTAAATAATCGATCTCGCTTTGCCATAGCAGCCCGGATAGTCTGAGACATCCACGGAGCAGGGGGTCGTTTAAGCTTTATTATTTTTAAGGGGGCATGGATGTCGTACAAAGTGAGAACACTATTCAAAATACAAACTTTCTCTTCGACTGTTGCTACTGCGTTCACCATAGAAAAGTTAGAGTTGAGAGCGTCTATCGTTAAACGGTCTAAGTCAATACGTGAATAACTGCGTATTTTTAGCACTGTGGCCTTATGTTTGGGTGGCTTTGATTTGTAGAACAGGTAAATGACATGACCTATGTTGTGAAAAACAGGGAGCTTTAAGCTGTCCAAATCTTGGAAAAATCAGGAGAACCTGATATAATAAGGTCTATCCACGAGTCCTCGCAGTTATATTGTGATGAGTCACGTGTAATGGAAGAATTGAGAGGTTTACCGACTCGAAGATAGATTGAAGTCTAAGAGAGGGCGCAGAAGATTCGAGTAGGTCAGTATTAAGGTCACCCATTATAACAAAATGTGTCTAATTTGTCTAAATATTATCCAAGGCTGTTTCTAAATTCGCGAAATAATCGGTTAAGGGGGGACAATAAATAACACCCAGTAATATCTTAGTATCCTTGAATTAGAGCTCTACAAACAGATATTCGCAGAAGGCAGAATATTGAGAAGGAGATGCTAAAACTAATTTGTATGCAAAACAAGTTTTCAAGTAAATGGCTACACCACCTCCTCTTATCTCTATGCGATCGTTTCTAATTAGCACAAATTCAGGTAAAGGATAAAGTGCAGAGTGCAGAGATGTTTTTAACCAGATGTCAGAAACAAGCACCGCATGAACAGTACTCTCCTGAGAAAAGGTGGTCTCAAGCTCTGAGTAGTGGCTAGGAATGCTTTGAGAGTTTAAGTGGCAAACGTTGAAAAATTTTTTCTCATCAGAAAAAAAATCTAACAGCCTATCATGTAATGTAGTTAGATTAATTATTCTAGTCCTTTGGCGGAAAAGCATTGGATATTCTGGTGAACTATTCTTAGGGTACAATGCTCTTCCTTTGTCTTCTTAACTAGTTTAAAGGTTCAGTATTTATCAGCACTCTTATTGGTTCACTAGACTTTAATTTATTCTTAATAATTATTATAAAAAGAGTGATGATTTCTAACTTTTCTATACGGAGTTTTAATGTTACGTCTACTGCCGTCGAAATTATTAATCTTGTACGCTAATAGTGCAACTACATAAATTTCCCTGGAAGATACATATTATCCGATGCTAATTTAAAATTATTGATAAAGTTATTGGTGTCAAAAAATGTAAAAATGTCAAACTATGTAAGAGTTATATTTAATTTATGAATCTTGTCTTTTTGCCTTTGAGATAATGTTACAGAATAAGGAAATGCACATAGCATTATTTGTCTGACCGGCAGTGATAATAAAATGTCAAATTTATTTATTATGTCACTTTTGCGAACTCCCATACTATTTCTTAATAAAATTACAATATTTGTGTTATTGGTTATTTCAACTGACATTATTTTATTCATTATATGGTAGTAAGATCCCCCAGGAATGCAAATATTTGAGATATTCAAGTTCACCCATGGCTAACACATGTCGCTGAATTTCTTTGTTTGCTAGCTAGTATTTATAACTAAGAGTATCATAGGATGTTTGTATATTCTGAATGTCAGCATACAAATGTTTAGTTTGAGTTTCAGAATCGTGCAAAAGGTTTTTCACTTAGTCTGAATTTTTGTTTTAGAGTCTTACAAATCTTATTTAATTTTACACTTTTAACCTTATCTGATACAATGTTTTGACACTTATTTAAACTTTACATACATTTTGGTATTTCTTTGACTTATTCTTACTACCAAATTTCTGCACAGGACATTTTTTTAAGTTTGAACCAGTGTCGATTAATTCCCTAAAAAGACTTTGGGTATTTTCTTCTTTAACACATTGCTGCGGCTTGGAATCCTTCGATGGTCTCCTGTGCTTCCAAAAGTTGGCGTTCTAAATGAGCAATCCTGTTCAGAGCACGTTTATAAGTATAAGTGCATTTGTCAACCTCGTCCAGCGCTGATTTCAGGGAGCTGCACTCTCACTGCTTCCCTTAGCTGGATGTGCAGCTCATATCACTCCTTTTTTAAGGCTGTATTTCTACCAACAACCTTTTTCACCTCTGCTTCACTATAGTCTCTTTCCAGTAGTAAGTGTTTTTTCTCTCTCTTCGTTTCCTACAGCGTTGTTAAGGCAACCTTCAGTTGACTCTCAATACCTTGCATTTTAGCATTCCGGGTCAATACTAGTTATATTAACAAACTAACTTAAAAACTAACTCAGTATTGAAATTATTATTATTTTCATGTAATCAGAAATATGACACAGGTATCGATTTATAAAAAATATTATTTAAGAAAAAAAATAAAAATAAAAAGTTTAAAAATAAAATAATAATAATAATAATTAAAATAGTTATAATAGTCGCAACAATTAATTTATAACAGTAATAAAAATATTAGTTATTTAAAGAATAATTAAATTAATAATAGGGACAATAATAAAAGCCGCAATAATAATAAAAATACAAAAAATCAAAAATAAAAAGTATATATTTCAAAGTCAATTACAAAAAGTATTGTGTTTCTGATAAAAAAAATTGATATTTTTTCATTTATTTTATTCTGTTTCAGGCAGTGCACAACGGGGGTGTGTTAAAATGGCATCTACAATGGATGAAGAAGATTTCCCGTTGTTTAATAAACTCAACGACACGAGAAATTCAAACTTTCTAGAACTATATTATTCTAATTTCAAAGTCCCTTTGAGTGTAACATACGCTGTTATATTAGTATTGGGTTTTTTTGGAAACCCTAGTACATGCTTTGTAATTTGGCGTAACCGTTCCATGCACTCAGCTACAAATTTTTACCTCTTCAATCTCTCAATCTCTCAATTTCTTTTCCTTATATGTAGGTTGCCCCTTGAAGTAAATCGATTGTGGAAATCTTTTTCGTACCCTCTTGGAAAAGGATTAAGTATCACTGTGGGTTTCTTATCAGAAATGTTCGGAAACGCATCTATTTTGACAATAACAGCAATCGCCGTTGAAAGATACATTGTCATCTGCCATCCGCTTATGACGCACATGTGCACTTCTTCAAGAATATTACAATCTATTATAGCGATATGGATATGCGCAATGTGCTTTGCTATGCCCCAAGTGATGCAGTTTGTAACCGTCAGTTATGAGAACAAAGAACTAATGGTTAGCGTAGATACAGTGAAAGCACACGTTGGACAGAGAGTTTTTGTTATATTCAGTCTTATATTATTCGCAGTGGCAATGTCTTTAATAACCGTATTGTATACGTCGATACTTGTTAAATTGAATACATATCCAGCTCTGCATCCAGTCGATAAGTCTTTGGTTCAAAGTGGTGAAAAATCTAAAAGCACACCGAGATTCAAAAGAGGTGCCTCCCAAAGAAGACTCTTTAAGATGTTAGGTGAGTATACTGTTGTTATGTAAAAACGTGAAGATAAAATAAGTGCCAGTAGGTGTTATTGAAATGGATTAAATTTGTGTTCAAATATTTTTTACTATATGAGGTCCTTAAAAAAATGTGTGATCATTACTTTAGGTCTTATATATAACGACAAATACGTCCCTCTATCGCTTGATTTACTGACTCACACAGAATAAAAATACACTCCAAACTACAAAAATAATCCATTTCCTCAAGTTGCTTTCTTTATTTGATTAAAATAATGTGTAAGTAAATAGTTAATTAAAAAAATATAACATTAGTTTTTGTGTTTTGTTTTGAAGTAGCTGTAATAGTATTAAAAGAAAAAATAATAATAAAAGGAGAAGATTTATATTTCAAAACTTTCGTAACAATACGAATACAAATATATTTTTTGTACAGTTACTGTACTAATAGACACTTTATATGTTTAACAGTCCATTGTAACATATAACCGTATGCTAATAGTACGAGATCCCACGCAAATTCGTGCACCCATCGGTATTGTAGTAAAAACGAAATTTGTACGTATATTTATGATTAGTAGAAAAAACATATATCAGTATAAATCTTTGCTTTTAGAATTTGCTGAAAGTCAAATATACGCCGAAGCCTTATCGTACTGATAAGTTAGTAAATAAAATTATAAAAGCTTTTGGCGATCTTATTACTATAGAGTCATCCATACAGACTCCAAAAATGTAAATTATTTATAAGTATATCATGGAAACGTTACGATTAGGCTGCAACTCATTTGTGGCCATATTTAAGTAAGCAGTCTTATATCATAATATACAGAAAAAATTGTTTTAATTTGATATATAAATGTACTTTATGAGTGTATCAATGTATCAAAATCATACCTGTTTAAACCTGGCTGTGAAGAGGTGCGACCGAGTACACAAAGGGAACCGTGACTTTTCAGTCTTTTTATATATATTGCCGTGATTTGATTTACTATACATATGGTTACAGTTTTTTTCCGAAAATTATTTTTAATAATTTAATTTAAAAAAGCGGCCACATTTTGATGGGCAATCATATATGTATATGTATACTCTACTAATCATAAACATACGTACCAATTTCGTTTTTACTACAAAACCGATAGGTGCACGAACTTGCAGTGGGATATTAAGCTCAATGCGTACGTGGTCGTCGTGTGTAATTCTTGGCTCAACTAAAGACAATGTTCAATTACTTTTAAAATAATAAAGAAGAATATTAAAAAATATTTCAACAATCTAGGAGAAAGCATTCTTTTATTACTATTTGTAAATATTATAAATTAAAAAGCAATTAATAACTTTTGTTATGACAAAAACAAAATTGGATAAAGGTAATTCGTATTATTTCCTGTGAGCTAAATACAGCCTGTTAAAAATCTAAGTCTAGAGACGGAATGTTTTGTTCTAATAGATTTTATTAGCCTTTTATTCTTTACCCACACACAAGTATACATGTGTAGTGTGAAGACTTGTGTACTTTACTTATCCTATATTGCTATAATCCCTTCTGGTTGGCAAGGCAGCTCTCTCTCTCACCAACAGGTGCCGATACATAATTAAATGTAGAGGAGATCATTTATGACTTGGGATTTTAAATATCTTTTTGAAAATACATTCTGAAGAAAAAATACACATATTTATTTTTTATTCTACATACATATAATAAAATGGTCACTGATCGATTATAAATATTTAATAAAACATAATGGAGGGCCTTCATAGGAGCAAAAGAATCCAAAACAATGGTTTTTCATATTGTCTGATTGTCTAATGTCAGAAACGACTTAATTAGGATGCAGTTTTTAGAAATATATTGCAATAGTCTTTACTTAATATTTAAGGTTTTTTTTTATTTAAATCGTTTAATAAATAAAAAAGTTATGTCAATCACGTAATATTTTCTATACGTGTAATAAATCTCTGTATATTAAATATATAAAAAAATATATATAGCCAGGATCTAAACGGATAATTAATGTAATCCAAAAAAAACGGCTAATGTAAAGAGCTGGCTGGGACGACGATCTGAATAAATATGTAGGAAGAGACTGGACGAAAGGTGCAAAGGATAGACAAACATGGAGACAGCTGGAGGAGGCCTATACCCGAAAGGGGCCATAACATATTGATTTTTTTTATTCTTTATTTTATTTTATACTTAGTTTAGTATTGTTACATTTAATTCTTTTTCCTTTATAACAAATAGCTAAGTGAGTAAGTAAGCAACTGTTACTGAATATGTCGTGGAAATAAAGTGGAAATAAAGTATTATTATTATTATTATGTAAATAACTTTTATACATTGTACAATATTTTCTTATATTAAAATGGAGTGGGGTCATAAAGAGAACAGAATCGCTGTGATTGCAATTACACGAAGTAGGAATGGAGCCAAATGCAATTTTTAAAACTCTCCATACACTTGGTATTAGTCAAATATTTGTGTACCGTGATATTAATAGGTACAATTGTAGATCATCAAAGTATGAAGGATAACAGTGACAGATTAAAATAATAATATATTTTTTTAACCAAACTATCTTTATACAGTTACGGTGGCGCTGTTCTCCTTCCTGTTCTGGACGCCTCTCCACGTGCAAAGAATAATATCGATTTCTGGAAAAAACTTGGAGCAACCCGATGATATTTTCCATAAGGTAAATAGCTTAAAAATGTATAAATCTGATTAGGGGTCCGTTTAGTGGCTAAGACTTAGGTAGTGCGTTTGATTACTTCACGGTGAAATTCAATTTCGATCCACAAATTACTCCTACTCTGGATGTTATTTCTGACTTAACCGGTTCTTGTATCTAATGATTGGCTAATTAAAACCTGCGTAGGAGTGATTAATGAGGAGTTATGTTTAAACTTCCATCGCTCAGTACTTTAAGGGGTTTTCCCAAAAGTACTTTGAACGTGCTAAGCGACACCCGAACCCACTGGTGGGTGACGCCGCAGAGTATAGACGACGTAAGACTACTTTAGCCAGAAAAAGAAGACCCAAGTCGGTACTCGTTGACCCCGACGACGCGTTCACAGTAGGTTATAACGTTTACGCGTAGGCATAAGCGACACCACACAACATACAGACACACACCGTCTATACCGGTATAGCCGAGGTCCCAACTGAGTAAGTGCTCTGTTGCTCCGGCGTTCTGCCGTCGGAGGACGCCAGTGTCCAAATTTCCTTAGCTTCCCACCTGACTAACGACGCCCCGAGCCGAGGTCCGTGTCTCAATTTGAGACGATCTCGGGATGTCATTCCCCATGGGGGCCCATCTGGCCCCCCCTTTTTAAGTCTCTTGACTTATTTATTTTATTTTTGCTAACTTAACTTATTCTTAATGTTAGAAAATTTTCAACGCAACAATAGTTTCTTAATAGTAACGTTATATTAATTTTTATGTCAAGCCTATCTAATTTAATTAAATTTATATCATTACTCTTTATTGTCATTATATATTATTATAACTTAGTTTTTGGTTTCAGGTCTACGTAGTCCTGACGCCTCTGTCTGACGTGCTGTACTTTCTATCTACTGCAATTAATCCGTTGATTTACAACATTATGTCGAAAGTTTTTAGAAACGCATTCAAGGTAAGTCAACAGTTATCTTATGACGTAATAGTTAGGCCAAAGTCAGATTAATGAAAGATAGAAACGTTTTCATATTTTTAACATGTTGTTGACTGAGTTTGGTCAAGATTTATATTCAGATTGAGATATATGTTCGTCACAAAAAAAAATGGTATAATACCGAATTTATAAATGTTATTTCAATTACAATTTTATTATTCGTAATTCACATTATAATTGCAAATTTAATTGAAAATAATACTCTAAGATCTGATACAAAAAAGACCTTCACCGATCTGTTTATTGTTAACATTGGATAGGTAATTTAGTATAATAAACATAATTATAAAGCGTGTCCGATATAATTTTGTCCCAATAATTATTAAATAATAATTAAAATATCTGCCAAGTGCGAGTCAGATTTTCGCACGAAGGGTTTCGTACCATTAAATGCAAAAATGTGATGTAACAAAAATATATTTATTTTCGGAGTTTTTTCTTCATATGTAGGCACTATAAAAGATTGCTTCAGATCAAATTTCTAGATCTTAGGTCGATTAGATATTAGGTTTTGACTTCGAGTTTTCAAATATGCGGATGAAATTGCAGTTTCTTTTGATCACGATGTCATAGAAGTTTTATTTTGTAACAGCTTAAAGGTATTGTAAAGTATTTGATATAAATTTAAATTCAATACTTTTACGCACTCACGAGAAAAGGGATAGTAATTTTAAAATTATGTATAATAAAAATATTTTTATTATATGAAGTAACTCAATATTTACGGTTCTTTCCATTTTTTCTTTATCTGTGCTAGAAGCCGCTACTTTTTACCAAATTTCAATAATCTGAGTTTACGGGAAGTCCCCGTAGGTTTTAATTCCCTTGCGAGATAAAAAACTAAAAGGTGTCAAGGGACACCCGGATGGAACGAAGTTCCTTTCGAATAGTTATTGAAGGAATAGGGAATATGCATAAAATTTAAAATTCTCTCAAATACTTTTTTTTCGGATACTTATTATCATCTTATTATAATAAATACATTTTTTTTTCTATTTACTAATCATTTAAGGCCATAAAATACTTTGTGAAAAGTGTAAATTAAGGGAGCGAAATTCAAACTTCCAAAACGCGCCACCATTGGTCGAAAGGAAATGTGACATTATTTGACACGCCATTCAAATTATCGGCGTCGAAGTTCATACTGTGGTATTACTGTTACTGAAAAAAATAAATAATTTAAACATATATTTTCGTGCTTAAAGGTTTTATTAAATGATACGATTGTTTAGGTAATCATTTTCCACTTCACTTGACTCAGAAAAATAACTTTGTTGATAATCAGCAGAAAAAGAAGATATAGGATGCTATAGAAGTATGTATTATCAGCTGTGTTTTCAGTAAACAATTTTCTTTTTAAAACACTGCCTTACTTGTAAAGTAAAAGTATTGTGTGTTGAATGAGGAAATGGTAACAATGCTATATTTTGTTTTTTAGCAGGTATATTTACATTCATGGGCCTACCGAGGGGGGAGGGGGGCGGGGGGGGGGGCAGCTGCCTCACCCCTGGACGTCGTATAGCCCTTTAGCCCTTTACTACCTTCCATTGTAAAGTAAAATTGGTATATTACATTAAAAAATAAAGCAATTATGTTTTAATAATTAAAGGAGGTTTAGAATTAGAAATGCTTTCTCAGGAAGGTCAGTCGGGAACGAAAAAGTGGCTTATCAGTTGTTATAGATGTATGTATTACAAACAAATACAATTCTCTAATAAAACTGTAAGCAAACACTTTAAAGTCTAAATCTTCATTAGAAGCGAGATTCGGCAAAGACAAATCACCAGCGTTTGCTCTTTGATTGTTAAACCATGCTCAGAAAATTAAAATTACAGCTCCATAATTACAAAAATATATCAATGAAATCTGGTTTGTCCGCCCCTAGCACAGAATCTGGGTACGCCCATGTTTACATTGACACCTTTACTTCTGTACTTCCGTTTAATATTAACTTGCACAGCCACTTGGTAATTTATCTTTAATAAGCGAAAAGCAAGGCTCTGCCTTGTGATCACATTTAATATTGTCTTGGCTGATTAATATCACAGAAATTTGTATGAGCGATACAAGGACTTACTTACTATATTGTTAAGGTCACTTCATTAAACTATACACTATATTGTAAAGTACACTTCTTTGTAAAGGTCACCAATTTTTTAAACACTACTTTTGATAACTAACTCTGAAAAGGCTTCATTAACCGATGTCAATCTTTGCCTTTTGACTACGCACATTCTCATTCTATCAGCTGGTGTTTTTGCCACAAAAACATATGAGGAACAACTCCTTTCTTCAAACTTAGATTACATTTTTCTCCTTGTTGTTTCGTTATACATATTATATTCAATATTATTGGCTGTATCTTCCTTAACCTGAAATAAATCGACAACCATAAAAATTTCGTAAAACCAAAAAAAGAATACGGTTTTAATAGAAATTTATACTGATCTTTTGTAAACTAGGTTAGGTTAATTTTAAACTTAAATTATCTAATGTTCAATAGCTAATGCAACTTACTATAAATTTAAACTATTAAATTAAACTGATTATAAATAAAGTATACTTACGTTAAATTGATCTTCACAACAATATAAACACAATTTAAGACATATATTATCCCTTTTAATTACCATAGAGTAGACCATTGTTTTTGTATTTTCGCATCTCTTGAAATTTAAAAAAACACTTTGCCGGGTGTTTTTCTAATACTATTTTTGCACTCCGGTACTATACATTACTTGTAAGATGGTTTTTACCTTCTTCCATGACTTGAAAAGCACTTAAAACTTAAGATATGTATGAAGTTAATAAAAAGTTCATAGCAAACATTGACTGGTTGTGTCATTTGAAGTCACACGGCGCGCGCAAAATGTCAGCATTTGAACGGCCCAAATTTACTCAATGTTTGTATTTTCACTTTGAAAAAAAAAAATCTTTTCAAGCCTATTTATATTTTTTTACGGTAAAGAGGGGTATATGATTAATTTACGTCAAAAAAAAAAACATAAATATTACCTATTGTAATAAAAAAATATTAAATTATTAATATAAGCTAATATGCTAGTGACAGACGAAGCTTCTTAGCATTCCATGGAGAGGAGTGCAAGCAGTGCCTGGGACTTGCGACCCAGGAGTAGGTTTAAGGGGCCCCTTTATTATGCGCAAAAACGCTCACCTTCACCTTCCACACTCCTCTCCCTATCTAACCAAATTTGGAAAGAACCTACCAATGCCGCCTTTAAAATACGTTCTAGAAATGAACCGATGCTTGTTCTAGAAAGACCAAGGTCTTTAAGAAGGCTATAGAGAGATTTTGCTGTTATACCCCTCGCTCCCACGTCTACCGCGTACAAACTAGCTATAAATTTATTCCTGATCAGTTCGTTGGTCAGTTCGTAATACTTATTCAGCTTGAATGTGTGATCCCTTGGGATGTTTGTTTCCCAAGGAACAGTAAGCTCCACAAGTATCACGCGCCTCAGATGTTTAGAGTACAGGAATAAGTCCGGTCTGGATGACGAAATACCAACATGCCAGGGATTTTGTAATGCTTTTCATACGTGTTCATCATGAGAGTCCAATCAGGAGCCGCGCCTAATATTGAATAGGGCTTCGCCTGGATTTTTTGGAGGAGCCTTCTTTTACGAATTCTACAGATCGTTTGGTGGTTGTTATGCTGAAAGACTAACCGCTTCCCGTATAATTTCTAATACCTTATTGTGGCGACGCGAGTATTGACCTTTATCTAGAAGTACCCTACACCCTACTAATAGGTGTTTCGCGGTTCCTATTGCCTCTGACTTTTCGGTGGCTTTGCCCCATCTTACTAAATTACTTTGATCTGGGAGAGTCATTTGGAATGCATTAAGGTAGAATTTTAATAATGCCGGGAACCAATCATAAATTAAGGTGCGCCACTTCTAAACTAGTGGAATACAAAAATCTCCTATGGTCACTCATTCGTTCTGAATTACTGAACTCATTCGTTCTGAATCGCGTGGAGTCGATAATTATCGTTTTCGTCTTGTCGAATATAAGATTTTGTTATGTCTATGTCTTGAACTTTCCTACATGATCCTAACCCTACTTTATACGTTTGAGCACCCACCATACATTTTTTATAAATTACTTAAGAACGTACTATAAAATATCGAATAATCTGGAAATTGTTATATATTGGATTAATATAATCAATTGTAAACATTAAATATATATATAAAAATGGGGTTATACTGTAATGTATATTAATGTCGTTATAAATTGCAACTCGAAACTTTTATCTTTTTTCAAAAGTGTAAATAAAAATGAACAAAGTGAATCGTCAAAAATTTTAAATAAAGAAAACATAAAAACTATACTTAAGATATTTTATTCACTACAAAAATTGTATTATTCTGAATCATAAATATAAATATTATATTTGAAAAATAAAATCCTTTTAGAGATTTACATCAAATGCATCGGGACTAATATTTTCATTATTGACTTCTCTACATTCGACAGCATTTTCCGTCAAGTTTAGTATTTCTTGCATCTTCAAAGCCCTACAATAAATTCTACTGATTTTAAATAAACCTCTAAATCCCAAACACAGTTTTCAGGATGGAGTGGTGTACATTCCGACTAAGATACAGTAAGCCGCAAGAGTTAACAACCATAGTTTATATATTTCTTTTGTTGTAAAGATTTCCAGCAAAATAAACTTTTATTTTATTTCAAAAACTGTTTGTTGTCTTCTTTCGTAGTATAAGTTTAAATAAAAAAGCAATTATTAGTATAATTTACTCTGTTGCAGTTATTCACGACATAAATTTGAGCGTTAATCTCTTAAACAACATCCATATTTCATCAATGAGTTTGTTGGCTTTATCAAGTAACGATTTAAAAACGGTTTGATATCTTTTATTCTGAGAAAATATATTGAATGGTTTAATATATTCTTTATTATAAAATACTGCTGTGTAATCCCAACCTGCATATGAATGGAAAGCAGGAAAACTTTGCTATAATTTTAATAAACGGATAAAGTTTTTATCATTAAATTCTAGCAATAGATTATCGAAGTCACATAAGATTTTTTTTATAGCCATTTTTGTATCCTTATCCCTTATCCGTCCGTATCCCAATACAAAAAAATAACGAAATTGGATAACCTACTTTGTAAAAAAATATCTGTGATTAAGAATAAAAAAAAATGTAAAATAAAAGAAATACTCTTACATGCAAAAACTACTTGACAGAGTATGATGAAACTTTGAATGGTTACAGTTTAGACATTGGATGTACAAAGGGTACGTTTTGTCGAAATCGAAATCTACGCGTACGATATCGCAGACACAGCTAGTATATTTTATAAAACAAGTAGGTTCTAGTAGCTAATTACTAGCTTAATTAATTACTAGTTTTTCATCAAGATAAGTATATACATTAGTTATATATACGTAATAAAAATTACTAGGTACATTTTTAGACAAAAAATCATTCTAAAACAATCATTTTGTTTTTTTCCGTGGTAAAAGCGGTCCTTTCTAAATCATATAGATCTCAATTTGGTGATAGCCGTTAGCCAAATCCAGTGTAGTAAAATATTGTGCTCTACCTAGCCGGTCTAAAATATCGTGAATGTTTGAAAGTGGATAATTATTTTCTTTTATTCTATCGTTAGATCTCCTGTAGTCTATAGATAGTCTCAACCTTACTTTTACTTTATAGATAGTCTCAACCTTACTACCCTTATATTTAGGATCAAAGTCGAATAATAAAAATGTATGATACATTTCGTTTGTACCACCATGGGCTAAATTTACTTAGAAGGTTTCATTTTCCATGCAATACCTGAAAATAGTACCTTTTATAGCATCGGAAGAAATCATAAAGCGGGATGTTCCTGTATGTCTTATAGGACACTTACTTTTGCATTCGGATATTTCAATGCAAGGTCCATAATAATAATATCTTTACTGATAAAAAATAATTAGAATAGGCAACATGAACCCGTTACAGGTTGAGAAAAAATAAAACTAAAACAATTATACAACTACAAAATAAATAAACACTAGTTTGCCGCTGGTCAACGAAAAAAACTAGTATAAAATCTGAGGAATTCATTTAACACACTCCTTAGAGCTCCGATCATCAAATTGCCAGACTCGAATAGTGTTTGTCTAAATCTGGCAACCCAATGCCTGATCACAGCCTCGAGGTAGACTCGAATCCTTGGTGGTAGACCATAACATCGGGTCGCCGGCAAAGTTACCACCCATCGGGCAATGTCGTGCCGCAAAGCGACCTAAACGTGTTCCGGTACGTTGCTCGATGAAGCCGTGTATGGAAAATGGGTCTGAACAGCTGCGGTGCGTTGGCGAACCGGTTTGACGTCGAGTTGGTGTTTGTTTTGTCGGGTGTCTATTCGAGGAGGGTAGCGGGATCGGAAACGACGGCTTTTTCTGCTGGCCACCCACAAATAGTTGGGGGCCCAATTAGTGGGTTAGCCACCCACGAAAGGCTGCCCCGCCAGCTGCGAAAATTCCCTGGGTGGTTCCATCGTGCTGGTGGCGACCAGACGAGGAGGCCCGTTGGCGATCTCTGGGGGGGTTCGGGCGTCCCCGCAGTCTCCAGACTAGCCTCCCAGTGGCAAGACATTAGAAATTTCGACGTCGGGTTCGATACGCACCGCCTCGTTTAACTGCCATTTCTCATTCCTATTCACTTTTATTTATTTTAATATGAAGAAAGTCAAAAAGAAGAAAAGTTTTTACAGCGGCTGCACTCCTCCTTCTATAAAGTGCACCTTACTAATATGTTACCCTGATTAGTACTACTAACTATATATATTTTTTAAATTTGTTTCCAATATTGCCATCGATACAAACTGCAGTTCCAATTTTAGTATTTGTTACTTTCTTTCCAAAATAAAGAAAACTTTTCGTTAACACATGCATTACTTATTTTGTCTAAAAGAACCTTTTTCTTATTATTCCGACACCATTTAAGGCGTGCCTTAAAAATCGTCCTACTCTCTTTCATTTTGTCATAAAGATTACCCGAATTAGGAGCCCCGGATTCCAACAACTTATTTAAGTGTAATTTAGCAGCCAAATATAGGGTTTTCACATGTTCATTCCAGCCCGGCGTTTTTTTACGCCCCCATCCTTTTCTCCAAAGATTAAATTAAGAACGGACATCTGCAGCTGCAGATTATATGGACAAAATATATTTACTACAAATTGTATCCAAGTATCGTATAGTATGTGTTTGAAAATTACATGATGTACATTCCACGAGCAATTCAACAGGTCCCAGTTTATAGTCCGGGAGCCAGTGACCAATTTTCATCATGAATTTCCTCCCGAGTGAAATTTTGTAAACTGCAATAGAAAGTTGTGTTATGAAGCTTCGCGGTCGTCAGCTGCGGCTCTGGTGGTGGAGAAGGCAGCGGCAGCCTCCCACGCACGAATAAAAAAAAAGTTTTTTTAATGATTTCTTCCCATTCTAAAATGTCTTGAATAATAGTTTATCTAATATCTTGAAGGGAAGATAAAGTCAGCTGCCCATAACATGGTGGATTATACGTCAGCTGGCCGCTCGAATATGAAAAAAAAATAAAAATTTTTCAATGATTTCCTCTCAACTAAAAATTAATCTGGTGATAGTTTATATGTTACTTTGAATGAAAATTAACATCAGCTTGCTGTACGTCAGTGGAAAGTTCGTCAGCTGGTTACTTGAAATGTGTAATGTAGCAGCATTTATCACCTACTGAATCTTATCAGTTGACGACTTTTCCCTTTACTTACAGCTAGCTGATTTGTTTTATTATTTACTAGAGTATATTAACTGTTCTCTTATAAATTTTCATCCAGGAGGAAATCACTTTTCTCTGGTTATTTGGCAGTATATTTGATTTGATAATAAATATGCAGTTTAATAATGAAGGAAATATAGTTATAACTAAAGTTTAATTAATCAATAATTTATTGAAGCATAATTTTATAAATTAATTAAATTTTATTCTAATATAATGAATAAAAATACTAACAACGGTTATTCATTTTCGCTCTCGCTTTGGCTTGAGTCGCATCGGCGCAGTTTTAGAATCATATAGAATGTATTTTAATTATAAAATACATTAATTTTAAGTATGTCTTATTTCCATTTGCACCCTCCGTTGCGACCATATATTTATATTATTATTACTTTTGATAACAGCGCACATATACACTTATTGCTTAAGTAAAAATTATATATATAATGTATATGCTTACTGTAGAAGTTCTCAATAGTGTAATTTACATGAGGCAAATAATGCATTACACTAAATTGTACTTTTTCTTACATTGAATTGTTAAAAAATTATAGTCCAAATAGTAGAAAGAAATAACATTCTATCCATATATTTACGTTAATGTTGAAGGTGTCTCTTCTGATATCGTTCTTATTTTCCGATATTTTTCCTGCAAAGCAATATAACGTCGATAACACTCACTGTGATACAACTGAAAATGGTTAGGCTGTGTAGGAAGCACATTATTTTGACCGGTTAGATAATTAACTTTTCGTGTTGTTAATATAGATCTACACTTATTTAAATTATCTTCACTAAATAATTTTGAATGAACATTAGTTTTTTTACAAAAGACGCAATAATGTACCACGTTAGACATTTTTATTTTTAATTATCCGATACTATAATAACACTTATACTATATAATACAATAAGTTCATGGGCCTACCGAGGGGTGAGGGGGGCGGGGGGGGCAGCTGCCTCCCCCTGGACGTCGTATAGCCCTTTAGCCCTTTACTACCTTCCATTGTAAAGTAAAATTGGTATATTACATTAAAAAATAAAGCAATTATATTTTAATAATTAAAGGAGGTTTAGAATTAGAAATGCTTTCTCAGGAAGGTCAGTCGGGAACGAAAAAGTGGCTTTTCAGTTGTTATAGATGTATGTATTACAAACAAATACAATTCTCTAATAAAACTGTAAGCAAACACTTTAAAGTCTAAATCTTCATTAGAAGCGAGATTCGGCAAAGACAAATCACCAGCGTTTGCTCTTTGATTGTTAAACCATGCTCAGAAAATTAAAATTACAGCTCCATAATTACAAAAATATATCAATGAAATCTGGTTTGTCCGCCCCTAGCACAGAATCTGGATACGCCCATGTTTACATTGACACCTTTACTTCTGTACTTCCGTTTACTGACCAACTTAAACATGGAATCTTTCACTTTCTATTCGAGTCACATTATAATTTCAACTTACCCTCTCGTTAGTGTGTTTGACGCTCTGCTATAGCATAAAATCTGGAGAGGGTAATTTGAATCTACAATCTAGCTACAATGTAAAAAGGGCTCATGTATCACTTTAATTTGAATAAGAAAAAGAGATAAATAGAGAAAAGTGATTTCCTCCTGGATGAAAATTTATAAGAAAATAGTTTATATATACTCTAGTAAATAATAAAACAAATCAGCTAGCTGTAAGTAAAGGGAAAAGTCGTCAACTGATAAGATTCAGTAGGTGATAAATGCTGCTACATTACACATTTCAAGTAACCAGCTGACGAACTTTCCACTGAGATACAGCAAGCTGATGTTAATTTTCATTCACAGTAACATAAAAACTATCACCAGATTAATTTTTAGTTGAGAGGAAATCATTGAAATTTTTTTTTTTTTTTTTTTTTTTCATATTCGGGCGGCCAGCTGACGTATAATCCATCATGTTATGGTCAGCTGGCTTTATTTTCCCTTCAAGATATTATTCAACTATTATTCTATTCAACTCAACTCAACTATTCAAACTACTATTCAATTCAATTCAACTATTCAAACTATTATTCAACAAATTTTAGAATAAGAGGAAATGATTAAAAAAAATATTTTTTCCTTCGTGCGTGGGTGGCTGCCACTGCCTTCTCCACCACCGGAGTCGCAGCTGACGATCGCGAAGCTTCATAACATAATTTCCTATTGCATTTTACAAATTTTCACTTGGGAGGAAATTGGTCATGAAAATCTGTCACTGGCTACCGGACTATAAGATCTGCTAAATAATAATTACATAGGGACTGATATCTGTGAATCTCAAAACATTTCTTTTACCCCAAAGTATTTTATGACATCTATTAACAGAGATAATATTTAAATTAAATTCAAGTGCAAGTGGCCTGTAATCCGACCAATATAAATCCTTAATTATATGGACATTAGATAAAGTGGACCACGCAATCGGGGTCACAATACAATGATCAAGCCAGCTCCTTGAACCATGGGCATAACTAACATACGTAAAAATTTCATCCAAATTTTTAAAAAACTTATAGTCCGCATAAACATAATCATTGTCTTAACAAAAAAAATATATTAATTCATAATTAAATGTTGTATTCAAATTTGCATTAAAATCATCCCTTTGGTTTTTGGTTTGGTTTTGGTTTACCGGTTCTAATCTATCGCCACTTTTAAACAAAATAATTTCTCTACTATTTTTCATTTAATCTAGATATGTACCGGTTTCAATATTTTTGTTAAAAATTAAAGATAACTGTGGAGCAATATAATTTATAATTTGATAATACGTTATAAGTAATTTAACTGATATATCCCAAAGATGACAGGTTTTTTTTTCAAATTTAGGTTTTTAAATGTTAGAACAATTTAATATGATGAAACAGGTTTAAAAATAAAGTATTTGTCACTGACTCTTACGTTATTCCTCAATTCGGCCATTGCATCATATGGTGAAGAATTTAAATTATTTGTGACTGTTATAGGCATTTCGTTAAAAAAAGTCTCAAAAAAAGCCCGCTATATTGGAATTTATATACAGGGTTATATGTAATTAGTTGACCACCTCTTGCAGGCAGCCCCTCTACATCAATCCTAACAACATTTGTTCTACGACTTTTCAGAAATCTTGATAAATAACTCAGAACAAACGAAACAAAAAAATTTTTGCTCCCTCGGTTACTTATTACTATGTATTTTGTAAGAAGTCTAAAGTATAGATCGCGGCAGTCTAGCTTTGCACCAAATTTGTAAGGTACCACGCACGTAATACTATTATAACTTATATTTTTTTTTTTTTGTTTTATTTCGAACAGTATGTAATAATTACCCAAACGTCGTATTGTGTATAAAAATTAAAACTTATGATGTATAAAATTGTTAACAATTAATCAAGGTAGAATCAGATTATTTACAATAATACAATGTGTTATTTACAAAATGATTCAATATTTACAAATTACCTCTTAAATTTATATCTCCTGAATACCGGTGCCAAATAGTCCCCTTCATATCCAACGCAAAGGCACACCTAAAAATCAACTGTTCACCGACTCGTCTTCATTCACCGTTGTGCAGTCGACGGGGACACATGTCCCTTACGGCTCATATCTCCGGGCTCCACCATGGACCCCAAATCCGCGGCGGAACCCTAAGATCTGTCCAAGTCGCAGTTTTTTGGTTGGGTCCACGAAATTGCGCCTGAATTATGCCTACGATACTCTGTCTTGTTAGGCACTGAGTCTCCGCCCTCGACCTAACGCGCCGCGTTCGCAGTCGAGAGCACCTCCGACATGGAAATCGAGGCCGCTACCTTTACGAAGGAGACGGCCTCGGAATCCGAGTCGGGGAGTTCGTTCCCCTCCTCGGACGCTGATGAGGACGAAGGTTTCACGACCGTGCAGTCCAAATCGGCCAAGAGGAAGGCGACGAAAGCGCTCTCCTCGAATCTACCGCGAAAACGGGCCTCAAAACCCGCCAGTAGCGAACCTGTGTCGCCCGTCCGTCCCTCGGGCCCGGGCCCGACTCGCGAACCCGCGCCGATGGCGCCCGATGCGCCCGCGTCCACGCCGCCGTCGACCGCGCCTTCAGCGCCCGCGGAGGCGCCTTCAGCGCCACGGAAGTCCCCCGCGCCGCCGCCGCTTTACATAAGGGACAAGTCTAAGTGGGACACTCTGTCCGCACTTATGACGGAGCACAAGCTCCGTTTCACGTCCGCCCGAAATACCGCCGACGGTATCCGCGTACAAACCGCGTCTTCGTGGAACCACCACGGTCTGACTCGTCTCATCGAACGTGGTTACGGATACCACACCTGCGCGCTAGAGGATGAACGCCGCTTAACGGTGGTCATCCGAGGGCTCCCCGTGGAGCTCACTACTGAACGGATTTTCGAGGACCTTAAGTCCCAATCCTTCCCCGTCATTTCGGTGCACCGCATGTACCGAGCGACCACTAGGGTCCTGTTCGATCTGGTACTCGTTCATCTCGAGCTTTCCCCGGAAGGAAAGCAAATTTTCAACGTTAAGGCAGTCTGCCAACTCTCCGGCCTTGGGGTCGAATTTCCACGCGGTCGCGGTTTTCCTGGTCAGTGCCATCGCTGCCAGCTCTATGGGCATTCCCAACGTTTTTGCCACGCGCGTCCAATGTGCGTCAAGTGCCTGGACGACCACGCGACAGCCGACTGTCCGCGTAAGGGACCGGTCCCTGAGGATCCTCCTGATTATCCCACAGCCTGTTCCCCAGCCGATACCGTCGCCGCCGGTTCGTAACTCCACCGACGGAGTTGCAAGTTCAATTTTATACATATAGACATTACATTGCTACGATATCAAACTGAAAATAATAACATACATACACATCACACACACACACACACACATACACATACAGCCAGGACATTATGCAGCTATACGTAATAATGCATATGAATACGAAATAATTTTTACCAAATATTATGTTTTTGAGTATTGTTGAATTAAAGAATTTATTTGTAGAATTTGAAACTGCTATACCATATGCGAAAACATAAACATAGGGAGTTCCCCATGGGGAAGATGACAGTGAACCACAAAAAAAAAAAAAAAAAAACTAAACTAACTAAATTTAAAATGGTAATATGTTCATATTCAATTTGTTCATTTATTAAAATTCAGATAGAACAAAGTAGAAGTTCTAGCTTTATCTAAATTAAATACGTTAATGTAAACCGCATTCAACTCTGTTTAAAAGTTTTGAAACAGTGCTTAAAGTAAATTTGTAATTGAACATAACTTCTTTTTCACCTAACCGATTTTGACTAAACAATGTTTAGACAACGCTCCAGATTATATATAAACCACATGTGAAAACTGCGTTCAAATCCGTTAAGTACTTTTGACGTTATAACGTACCAGACAGACAGACAGACAAATTCCAAAAAATGTTCTTTTGGTTTCTGTTACTCGTCTCCAATCGCACATGATCAGTTTTTTGGAAAAATATTTAATGTGAAAATGGATTCTGTTAGTTATCACTTCACATTCTAATACATTTTTTAAAATAATTTTATTGTACAAAGACTACTCCTCTTCAAATTTATTACATGTATAGAATAAGATTTGCATGGTACCTATTACGTGACTAACATAAATTGACATAACTTTTTTATTTCTAAACCGCATACAAATTGGTTAAGCCGTTTCGTGCACAAACATACAGACATACATACAGACAAACTGAGAAACCATTGCTCTTATAAAGAGCAAGTGAACCCAAAACAATTCCTATGATGTTTTTTTTTAAATATTATCCATGTACAGAAATGGATCAGTGACAATTTTATTATATGTATAGATATTAATCGACTTTAACGTTATTAAATATTTCAGAGAAATTCGTAACTTTGTTCAAGAACACCGGATCTTGATTCCATTGCCTCTCACTATATAAATCATATAACTTATCTCTACTTTTATATTCCCACGGTAGCCCCATCACTAAATTTAAGTTTTAGATATTTTATTATAGCTTTTAGCTTAAAAATATTATTAGATTCTTGTAACAAAAACTCAAAAACTTTATTAAATAAATTATTGGGATTATCATCGGTCATATCTACTTTACTCACTTTTTGCTCAACAGTATTCTTAAATGTAAAGATCCGGTTTTTTGTAATTGGTCTGCAAGTATATTTTTGGGACTTTTCTTTTTCATGATTTATTAATAAAGAAAATTTTAGACCACAGTGGTCTGAACTTAAATTCGTCATTATTGTTTCTTTAAAAATGTTAAAGCGACAGAACACATTATCAATACAAGAACAATAAAAGATTTAAACAAATTTAATAAACGTACCCTAGACGAAGTGACTTGTAATATATCTACATTAAAATCACCGCACACTATCACGGAATTGTTTTTTTTTACAAAGCTTATTTAAAATATCCTCCATTTTGTTTTCCAATTCATCTAAGTAACCAGAGGGAGGTCGGTACACGCATAAAATAGTATGTTCATTGAGCTCAATGCAGGATAGTTCAATAATTTGCTCGATAGAGAGCGCCACTATGTCTGATCGAGACTTTAGCACTACATCGTTACGGGCTAAGATTAGTGAGGTACCGCGAACCAGTGCTCTGTACTACATAATAAACTTATCTTATATTTTTGAACAAACAGTTCCATTTCAGATTCCTTACCACCTAAGCCTTGCATATTTTGATGGACAATATTAAACAGTCTAGGCTTTGTCTTAAAATTTAGTTTAAAGTGGAACGCTTATGTTCTGTCGGTACTACATTATTCAAATTATTAATTATTCTCGTTATATCCCTCATAAAGTAGCAATTTGTGTTTTTTTGTAATATAGAGGCAGATACATTTTACCTTTTGTCATCCTAAAACTATTATAAATAAATTTATTTACATCACAGTATGTAAAAGAATGCGTCAGTTAAGGTCAAATTGTATAATGTCAGATTTAAATTATATAGGTATATATTTGTTTTATTTGTCTGAATAAGAAGATGAATACGGAAATGTACAAATTACAAATTTACAATTATTCTTATTATGTAATATTTTTAATAATTTCCATTTTCTTAACGGACAAACCATCTCCATGTAACAGTACGATAGTACTGTTTTCAGTCAACTTTAAGTCAAAGTTAATTAGTTTATCCAAATTGTGCTGGTAACTAGCCCCAGGTGAGCATATATTATAAACATTATTTAATTCATTACTTAAAAGAGACCCAAAGCCTTGACCTAATTGATCAGAAAAAAAAAAGTAATTATGTTTGAGCACAACAGAGGACTTATTTTATATTTGTTTTTTTTTTTTTTCATAAAATTTATTTGACCTACTCTCAATCATTTTCCTATTATAAACACTCACTTTTTTAATTAATTTTGTGCATTTAGTTTTTAAATAATTTATTTTCTTTGCAAAATACTTGATATTAATGAGATAATTATATTTTTTTTATTAATTTCTTAACCTTCATATACTTTTTTAATTTGTTATGACTTGAAAAGTATATGGGGTGAACAATACTTGACTCATCTTTAGTTAAATCAATTATAGTAGTATTAATATTAATGAAATCTGATTGAGTAGGTTGTGAGTTGCATTCAACCAGCTCCTCATATTAGCTATGAGTATGCTGACTTTCTACACTTAATTTACAGATTTCCTAGTCTGTTATAGATTTCCTTGGCGGCACAAAAACAGACTCAAGCTCTGAAATGCGATCTAATGCCCTCTCATTCCCATTGCTGAGGTGGTCAAATGCAGTGACTATATTTCTTAACTAATATTGTTGAGCTACAATATCCAAATAATTGGTATGTAGTTCAGCGAGCGTACCATTAAGTTCAGTATTTTTTTTAATATTTTAATTTTTCTCTTTACTGTCCTCTCGTTCTTGCAGTAGTTTCGTCAGGATTATGGGTTCAAAATAATGTACAGTCGTTACTGCGTTTAAGAGCCAGCTTGTAAGTGCATAGGTAGGAACTTATCGCTGCGAACTTCAATCGTCAACTGACTGACGAGGTGACATTTCTATCTTCTCTCTCCCTTCTGGAGAGGGGAAACGATTTCGAGGCAGTACCTCCTGATCGTGATTTCTCGGCCACTTAATAATATAAGTGTGATTCGGAGTGGGCCTAAGCCCTAGGATTCAATGTGGGTATAAGTAAGGGTAGGGGAGAGCCTTTGTGCCATAGGGGCGGTCTACCCAGCCGGGTGAAACACCATGGGGTGAGGCCTGGCTAGGCGACCAGCGACACATTACGGCGGCTCATGGGATTGGAAATGTGGAGAGGGAGGATCCCGAGGCAGCTTTCTGCGGGCAGCGTCGGGTGGGCGCGTATGCCATGGTGCGATGTCTCTAATGTGCGAGTGCACGGAGACATCGGTCTGGCTTTACATCTTCTCTGCGATTCTTAAGGTGTGATCCGTTAGGCGCTCGGTACAGAAATGTTATGGCGCTGTATGTGTGGCGTTTCGCACGTACCAAGGCGCCTGAGTGACTCTCCTGAGTGCAACGTTCTCGACTGTCTAGAGATTGGCTACCTGGCGCGGGCTTGCAAGAGCAAACTATACCGGGGTAGCATAGGTTAGGTAAGATCTGATAGATATGAAGTAGATTGCAAGATTGGACCTGAAAATAGGATTAAGGAGGTTTAGGGCCGCCTGTTGTGGCATTCTTCGATTTCTTAATCTGCTAAACCATCGTCATCCTCCACTCGATGATAATCCCTAAATAACTAATGGCGTTGGAACATGGGATCTCCGTACCCTGGATGAATAGCCAAGGAGGGACTGCTCAGTGGGTGCCTGCCCCAAGCCTAATGGCTTGGGTTTTCTCCACGTTCAGCGTCAACCTCGACTCGGCCGGCCTGTCTGAGAGGAGATCTAGAGTTTTCTGGAGTTCCCTAGAAGATTGTTTGTGGTTAAGAGAAGAAGTCAGGTAGGCTACAACAGCGGCATATAGAGCTTGTAAGACTCCATTGCCGACGGGGACGTCGTCCGTATAAGATGCGTATAGGGATGGGTTGAGCCTAGTTTTGGTATCCGGATCACAAGTCCTCTGTCAGTGCTTTCGAGTCCTCCTTTTCTCGGTGATCAGGGCCGAGTTCCTTCTTGGGATGGGTAGTAGGATCTAAGATGTGGTTGGAGTTGATGCATTGCGTTTAGCGTTGCACATACTGGAGGCGATTGAAGCCTCTAGTGCGTCAATATCTGTGGGTGTGTTTACTGGCACTGTAAACAGTTTTGCGTCGTTTATTAGTGCAGTGAATTTATGCCAGTTAATCAGACTTCCAGGAGGAAAGTTTTTATTGCGGGTAGTTGTAAGTACAACAGTGAAATTTTTGTTCATCCTATTTATGAAGTTATTAAACGTTTTTACTTATCTAAATCAGTTTTATATGCAATATTATTAAATATTATATTAGTATTTTCTACATTACCTGGCAATAAAACACAAACTCTTCAGAACATTTTTTTTAATAAATGGATCTACAAAGCCAAGTCACAAAGAACATGGAGGACATAATCAAAATTTTTGAGTCCCGAATAAAATTTTCAGTATGTCTAGCTCAGCTTTTGATTTTGATAATATTTGTTTATCTTCTCCTTCCCTTAACGGCTTCATGAGCTGTTATCAGGCTTCCCCTTTCCCTTAACGGCTTCATTATTATCTGACCTTCTGTCAGATAATAATTTTAATTCACTTGATTCCAGGCTGCAATCTATTTTCCCTAATCAATCTGACACCTTTAACATCGTTCATATAAACGCACAAAGTATTCCGGCTCACTACTCTGATATCTTAGCAAACTTTAGTAACGTCCAAGTCAACTGTATTCTTGTTCTCGAATCGGGGCTTAAGCCGTCTCTGTCTTCATCACTTTACTGTCTGCCTAATTTTACCTTGATAAGAAACGATCGTCTTGAAAAAAGGGACGGTGGGGTGTGTATATATCTAAAAGACAACATACCCTTTCAGACCGTCAGTCTATTTCCTTCTAGAAATTGCGGCAACTTGAAATACCTTCTCCTTGAAGTCGTACATAATTCAACTTCAACATAATAAATTGCTCCTTTGGTGTGTTATGCAGCCCCTCTCCCACAGTTGATTATTCTAATCATTTTGATATTCTCCTTGATTCTTTTTCTCCCTCTTACGATCATATTATTATCATGGGCGACCTTAATACGTGTCTAATCTAAAACAATTATAGATCTAAGAGACTAACATCTTTACTGGATTCCTACAATGTTTCTATTCTCCCTCTTTCTGAAACTCATTTTTCACCCAATGCTGAACCGTCTCTAATCGACCTAATCATGGTATTAAAAAAAGCCCCCTAAAAAGTGCTAGCACATGGACAGCTTACTGCACCGTTTTCCTATCACGATCTTTTATTTCTTCAGTACAATCTTTCTATCCCTAAATGCAAGGGTAAGGTAATTCTGCGACGAACCTTTAAAGCTATTAATTGGGAGCTCTTACGCCACGATGCAGAACTAATTGATTGGTCTTAATTATTTCTAGCTTTAAATGTAGACACCAAGATAGATATTTTTAACACTTGTATTATAAATTGTATGATACTTATGCACCTTTTAAAATAAAATTAAGTCAAACATTTTCCTGCACCCTGGCTTACGAGTACCACTGAAAAAAAGATGATGACAAAACTTAATAAAGCCAAGTCAGGTTTTAAAAAGAACCGTTCTGATGAACGTTTTGCCATTTATAAAAAGTAACGAAATCGTTGTAATAGAATGTGTAGAGACGCCAAACGCAGCTATATTTACTCCTTTTATACTTATTCCTAGACTCGATATCGATAATTCTCAAAAATTGGTAATTGTAAGCAATCTCAACTTTATGTTTTGAGGTTAGAGCCGAAAATCGCTCGTTCACAACTATAGCGTCTAATTCAGAGGCGGCTTTTATCAAAGGGATTGCGCGCTTACAAATCTAAATGTTCGACCAGAGAGATGTTTTTATTTTTTTTTCCAAATTCTTGCGGAACCCTGACAGGGGTATCACGGAACCCTAGGGTTCGCAGAACACACTTAGAGTATAGTTGGTCTAGAGGATAAATAAACTTGAGAAAAGTAAAATTTCACCTCGTGCTTTAAATGTTTTAATAACTGTCTGGTTGAAGCAAGCTGGTAGTGTTTGGTGGCAAAACTACAACTTCCATGGATCGAAATTAATTAGAGTTGTAGGAGGATGACCTGGTGAATTGTTAATCAGTAGCATCACCTTAAATGGAATTTCTTTTCATTCGCAATTACGTTTGAGTTCAGGAATAAAACGATGACCAAACCAGTCTTCAAAAAAAGAAGCTATCACCCAAGCTTTCGTATTAGATATCCAAATGACAGGCAAACCAGGTGTAGATTTTTTTTAAGGTCATACTTGTCTTAAACCACGCCGATGCGCGCGGTGATCAAAGAAAAATCGCGTATCTACGCATTCACACTCGCGTAAAATAAGGTAGCGTAATTCGGGGTGTTACTGTATTTAGTTTTTAAGGTGTTTAATAATCGTATGTGTTCATGTGTGATATTATGTATACCTAGGATGATAGTACATCTCTTGAAAATATTATCTTCTTACTTAAAGTTTCTAATAAAATATCTGAAATACTAATTCATAATCTGTTTTATGCGTATATAGAAAAGTATATACTTTTAATAATGTCTCTGGTCAGTACAGAACACGATAACGTCATGGTGCCGCCGACGAGACAGATACCGATTCGAAAGGACCTACAGTGAAATGCTGGCATCTCAAAAGGAACAAGCGGAAGCGGCAAAACAACATACACGTCCTTCGCGGCTGCAACGACGACATCTTACTACTTCTTCTCAGCTGTGTGATGCGCCACCTCGACCACAGGTTAGTTTAGGACAAGTACGTTTCAGATACTGCGTTGACACTAACACTCTGTGGTTGACTGAACGTAACACTTTCTAGGATGTTTAGGTTTACTATATTTTCTTAGGTAACTAAACGCAACGCTAAGATTTTATTATGTGTATGAAATGGTTTTTGGTACCTGACTTTTTAAATCTACCTTATACTTATAACCTGCTTCTTTCCTTTTCTATAATTTTGTATTATTGTTCATAAAACGATTATCCGTTTCAGCGATCCTT
Source organism: Napeogenes sylphis (assembly GCA_959347405.1). Classification (NCBI taxonomy): domain Eukaryota; kingdom Metazoa; phylum Arthropoda; class Insecta; order Lepidoptera; family Nymphalidae; genus Napeogenes; species Napeogenes sylphis. The sequence continues at coordinate 23,684,048 of OY365782.1, forward strand.
GTCCGATGAGTACTTTTATTTGAAATCGTTTTATCGGTTGAGCAAGGCACAACGAAGAAAAGTTGAATATCTTAGGAGTAATTCTTGGAAATTATAACTACAATCACTCAGTTGAAAAGCGTAGTAAGATATGCATAAGACTAGTCGCTAATAGTAAAGCGTTTTTTTAACAGTATCTTATTTAAATGTAAATAAAAATGTATACCTATATTTATATTAAGTAGTATCTAAAATACCCATTAAGATTCATGTTTTCTCACTGGAAAGGCAAACCTTCATTCATATAAATATTAGCCAGCTAAGCTCTTTGAGTTATAAATACATAAATAAGATAATAAATTAGTGTCGAAATAAATTATTATCTTACTGTAATTTGTACTTAACTTTTATTAAAAGTAAGATTTTGCTCTGAATCTTTTAACATTTGTTTGTTGTGTATTGTAACATTAGGAGAGAATTATGCATTTTTACTTTGTCTATTATAGAATAGATCCCTTTTTCTCCTCGTTCACAAATTATTGAAAGCCATTTATCACAATTTATACAAATCCTAATTTTTGTGTAATTATAGCTGAAATATTTTTATTGTTTATCCCTGAAAATCAGAAATTCTAAATTAATATGTATTTGACTTAAATATAAACTATCACTTTTTATTATATACCACATCATTTAAAAAATAATTATAGAAACAAAATACCAATAACAAGTGCTAACGAATTTATGAAGCATCTTAGCTACTTGTATAATAAACAATAGTTTAAAAAACTAAAAAAACACGCTTTTATTGCTAACCGAACTAAAAACTAGAAAATAATTTTTAATGACAAAGAGTATAAAATTACAGTAGTAGAAGATCGAACAATTAATCATAGTGAATCGCCTTAATATAAAATTATAATAAAATTTAAGTTATTAACAGAATAATTCAATTCTGAGTAAAAATCGTGGGGTGCATTTTACTGTGATTCATAACTATCCTCTCATAGATAGTTGCTAATAGAATGATTGTAATACCTTAAATATCGAGCACCCCACGCTTCTTACTCAGAATTGAATTATTCTGTTAATAACTTAACTTTTATTATGCCCATTTTACCCAACCCAATAATAAACGAGCATTACACTATAATTTATATTCAAAAGTAAAATCTCTAATTATCATTGCATATTAGTTTTACTGAGCGAAGGTTGCGGGCGAAGGCGATTGCTCTTTGATAAGACAAAAATTATTTGTATATGGGTTATAACTAATATGGTTAACTATTTATTACTATTTGTTTAATGAATTTCACTAATTTTATGTTTTTGGTAGACTCTCAACCTAAGTAATCGCACCGTTGTGAACGACGAAAGCAATCCGGGGCGCTGGACGCATCAATTGGCAGGAGGATCGAACTCTGTTCAATCACCGCAAAGCATTTCAAATTCCAGCCTTTGTGAGACAGTCCAAGAAAAAAGCAAGGAGGAACTAGTCACTTATTTATACCAAATGAATTCCAAGATTAAGGGAGAAAATCGAGACACAACTGCTGAGGATGAACGACTCTAAACATAACAATCAACTAGCAAGCATATGCTGAAAGATAGAGATAACCAAGTAAATTTGTTAGTACTAGTACATTATTCACCTATTAAAATGTATTCTTATATATCCCATAGCCATAAGTCTGTAGTTAAAGCAATGTGTGGTCTTTAACTACTGTGTTAAATAAAAAAACTATTTAAAATATATATAATTCGAGTGTTTTATATACATATATATATATTTTATTAGATTGTATTATGGAGAATGTCCGAATCTTAACGAGTGTGATAATGTCGAAATTAATCTGTTATTGTGATAAATATATTTAGATTGTATATATTTTTATGAAAGTAAAAATATATAAAATCAAGATAACCAAGTAAGTTTGTTAGTACTAGTACATTATTCACCTATTAAAATGTATTCTTATATATCCCATAGCCATAAGTCTGTAGTTAAAACAATGTGTGGTCTTTAACTACTGTGTTAAATAAAAAAACTATTTAAATATATATATATATTTCGAGTGTTTTATATACATATATATATTTTATTAGATTGTATTATGGAGAATGTCCGAATCTTAACGAGTGTGATAATGTCGAAATTAATCTGTTATTGTGATGGATATATTTAGATTGTATATATTTTTATGAAAGTAAAAATATATACAATCAAGATAACCAAGTAAGTTTGTTAGTACTAGTACATTATTCACCTATTAAAATGTATTCTTATATATCCCATAGCCATAAGTCTGTAGTTAAAACAATGTGTGGTCTTTAACTACTGTGTTAAATAAAAAAACTATTCAAAATATATATATTTCGAGTGTTTTATATACATATATATATATTATTAGATTGTATTATGGAGAACGTCCGAATCTTAACGAGTGTGATAATGTCGAAATTAATCTGTTATTGTGATGGATATATTTAGATTGTATATATTTTTATGAAAGTAAAAATATATAAAATCAAGATAACCAAGTAAGTTTGTTAGTACTAGTACATTATTCACCTATTAAAATGTATTCTTATATATCCCATAGCCATAAGTCTGTAGTTAAAACAATGTGTGGTCTTTAACTACTGTGTTAAATAAAAAAACTATTTAAATATATATATATATTTCGAGTGTTTTATATACATATATATATTTTATTAGATTGTATTATGGAGAATGTCCGAATCTTAACGAGTGTGATAATGTCGAAATTAATCTGTTATTGTGATGGATATATTTAGATTGTATATATTTTTATGAAAGTAAAAATATATACAATCAAGATAACCAAGTAAGTTTGTTAGTACTAGTACATTATTCACCTATTAAAATGTATTCTTATATATCCCATAGCCATAAGTCTGTAGTTAAAACAATGTGTGGTCTTTAACTACTGTGTTAAATAAAAAAACTATTCAAAATATATATATTTCGAGTGTTTTATATACATATATATATTTTATTAGATTGTATTATGGAGAACGTCCGAATCTTAACGAGTGTGATAATGTCAAAATTAATCTGTTATTGTGATGGATATATTTAGATTGTATATATTTTTATGAAAGTAAAAATATATACAATCAATGGAATCATTGGATTCAAATGGATAAACATGGTTATAGATATTTTCAAACAGGTATATTGATGATATAAGACATCGATTTTATTTTTAATTAATCTTTGAGCCTGAGCGTTTGCTTAACTTAATTAACTAACTAACTGAAACTGGTAACTTTATAGTTATTGTTAATATTTTAAGTGTTTAAATAAATGTTAGAGTATTCAATACTTCAATGTTAGAATAAGAATAACTTTTTAAAAGTTTAATTTGTAACGTAAAGTTACTTATTAGTATAATGAGTGTGTTATAATTACCCTATGAAATTATTAGTCTTTTTACAGTGGATTACCTGTGGTGAAGTGACATTTGTCTAAAAATAATCTTTGAACATTAGAGACAGATATTGTTTTATAACGCAAAAAGTATACAATTATCTAATAGGTATAGTTTTACATATTACATATCTCTTATGCATAAGAGATAGACAAAGTTACTTAACCATTTTTAATCTATTTATTTCTCCATTTTCTTTAAATATAAGTAACTAAGGTTAAGTTAAAAACTATGTGAAAAATAAAAAAAAAAGAGTTGATGTCAATTGCGTTTAATATGCGAATGTTTCTATTTAAAATATATGATAAGCCAATGTAGTAAGCTAAGATTTGAGATCGAACACTTGTAATAGGCTGTCATCTCTCCCGCATCAGATTAGTCTTTTTACATAAAAACCTTCTATTAAACACTTTAGAGAATTTATATTTATATATTACAGAGTGATACACATATTGTTTGGCTAAGAATATTACATTGTTATTTGTTATAATTATAAAAGACAAAGATATTAATGATGACATAAAATTTTATAAAAATGATATGTTCTGAAAAAATATATTTCATATATTATATAACATAACTAATATATTTTTATATATAAATATATATATATATATTTTAATAGAGAAATGGTTACATTTTAAATCATATATTGATATATCTTCTAGTCTCTTCGTCCCAATTCCTGTATCGATGTTGTATAATTGTTGTTGATTAAATGTAGCAAGAATAATATGTTGTTTTATTATAAATGACACTTTTTTGTATTTAAACTTTCGTGAACCATGATGATTATTAAATATATATGTATTTACCCGGCTATAATCATGTAGTATTAATCGAAGATGTAGTCTCAGAGGTCACGTGCAGGTCTTCGTTACTCGTAGATATATGCCGTTGTAAACACACTCTACTCATACTATTTAATGTATGTAACTTATTGTTAGTGTCCTTTGTAGTATTAGTAACCGGTACCCAGGCCATAGGTAGCAAGCAACTAACCACTATCCCTATTTAAATTCGTGAGATGTAAGAATTCGATGGCTTTACGTACCTTACGCAGTACTAAAAACTTTACGCGGTACTAAAGATCTTATCTAATTATGAATTGAGTAATACCGACATTAGAGTATTGTCAAAAGAAATGAATTTCGCCCCGACACCTCTTTCAATACCGAAAGAAACCTTAATTTGTGGTATAGAGGATACTATATTTTTTCAGAACAAATTCCGATTAATACTACATGATTATATCCGGGTAAATATAGAAAAATGCTGGAGGTCTCACGTCTGTCCACAATAGCTAAGTCGATGGATGACAATCTCCGTCTCCTGACTTTGTCGACATTGATATCTGAATCAAAATTTCATATGCACAACAATCAAGTGAAAGTTCCATTGATATAAAACTTTTCATGCGAGTAATGCGTTGATGCTCAGTGCTTCGTATAAACGTAATACAAATTAACTTTATTGGTAAAATATGACTGAATTTATGAGGCTATTGTAAAACATAAGTATCCTAAAGGTACTGACTGGGGTTATTATTTATTATAAACCGAACACTATACGATTGAGTTGCTATTTACCTTACAATTTTTTTTTCTAGTGCTATGAATTTGAGTTTGACAAATTTGTTGTCAACTGATAGGTAATATAGTCAAAAATTTTGCATTCAGATTTCACTTAATTTTTAAAATTATTGTATTTTCTAGATACTGGTACTAGGGACTTATTTCCTATAAAAGTTATATGCGAACATTTCAAACACTTTAAGGTCTTTATCGTTACTAAATTTGGCTAATAGTATTAATGCGGCAACTGAATTTTTTATACAACTATGAGAAATGTTTTCTCCGTTATTGAAGGTTTTAAAAATTTCTGTAGAAGATACTTCAGTATTTTAAAACATTCGGGAAATGTTAAATGATGAAATGTTTTGAGACGAATAAAATAAATCAATTAAAAATCAAATAAAAGTAATTGCAAATTTTCACTTTGAGACTGATGTTCCTTAGATTATGCGTACTTACCTGATATAGTAACACTAAGTTATTTCAAAGAACTTATTTTTAGATATGTTATACCTAGGTTTTGTTAAGTTCTTATGTTGGGCTGTGAAGTTTTGACAGTATGTGTAAGGTAATCAGCTTTCTATGCGTACAGATCTCGACACTAATAAATATACTACAAAAAAAATCTTCCATGATGTCATAGCGTTGGTTTTTAAAGAACGCTTGCTAACCTATAATATAAATGTGATTCATGTAAAAATATGTTCATATCCTTCATTGGCAGTTTTAAAAGAAATTTTCAAGTTCTCTGAATATTTTGTATTTAAACTCTGCTATCAGTGAAGAAGACCATTTCACAAGCCACAAACGAATCAATATTAAAGGTAATTGCAAAACTTTATTTAAGTATATAAAATAGATTCTTTATAAAATCCGTATTGTAATATGCAAGGTAAAATATATTTCATCAATTATGTAGTGTTATAAAAGATAAATTAATTATTTCAAATATAATACATATGTTATTAAAAATACCTGAATATAATAAAGGCGTTAAAAAGTGCTTAGGTCTAGCAGGACTTTTTTTTTGTCTCACACGAGAATAATAATAAAAATAATATTTTAGTAGAAAAAAGTATTTTTTGTGCTATATTCAATTTAAATAAACACCATTGCAAATCTACGAAATAAGTTAATTTGAATAGCTGCAAGTCGAAATTGACTTTAATTATAATTTTGTTCAGTTGTCACTGATTACTATTTATCAAAAATTATAAAAATATTAAATTAAAATACAATTTTGCATTTGATGATGATGATGATGTAATGTGACATTAATAATCCATACTAACATTATAAATTCAAAAGTAACTTTGTCTGTCTGTCTGTTACGCTTTCATGCTTAAGCCACTAAACCGATTTTGATGAAATTTGGGAGAATAATAGAAAAAAACAAAGTTTTTCTACTTTTTCTCTTAGTAAATATCTTATTCCCACGAAAAACAACGTAAATCAGGAGAAAAGCATCGCTACGCCGCGTTTTGAATTTTCGCCGCGCATTCGTTTTGAATGCGCTGGCGTCATAGTAAATGATACGTTGATATAATAATCCAGTCAGTTGGTAGTTTTACCTGGAAAGTTTTCCGGGAGATTTAAAATTGTTTTGTACGTGTTTTGACCTTACGAAAACTCTGACAGTTTACCACATCGTAAAATCAAAACAGAATTATTATACACTGATTTATAGAATTACGCTAAATAACTAAATATAAATATATTAAGTATTTTTTATGTATCAATAGATTTTGACTCGTTGAGTGTATAATAGTTCTATGTTTTTATTTTATGTTTTTGTATATTATCATACTTTTCGTAACGTCAAAACTCGTACTAGGGTAGGGGAAAGTAGATTGATTTTTGAAAAGAAGCATAATATACCCCTGATCCAATAAACTATTGTATGCGTATGAAAATATTTTAAAAGTTGCCGTAAAATATCAAATTATTGCCGTACAAGAGCTACGAGTACTGCAGTAAACGAAGGCTCAATAACTGTTTACACATGTGGATACAGTGTACGAATATTTTGATTTAAACTTTACTAATATATACTACTAAATATTAACCTTTATTTAAAATACATGCACTGATAACTAATAATAATTTCATTAATCTTTTACTGATGAACAGGTTAGTATTTGTACCCCATCAGACAACGTGGGAGAAGAAATTGTATTGCGGACTGCAATAAACTCACAAAGTATCCTATTAACGTATAAATTACAAGTAAGACAGATAGCGTTTAACTAAACAACTGTTTAACCAAATTGTAAAGACTGATCTGTATGCGAAATAATATTTCAATAAATTTTAAATAGTAATTAACATTCGGAGCGTTGTGAAAAGAGCACTTGTATTCAAATTACAACGTGATCACTTTTATAAGGATCGGTTTGATACACGCATGAGAGCGTTTTAATCCCTACACCTCAGCAGTTGGAGTCGGAGCCTCGGCCGCCGCACACAAGCGTAGCTCGCTCGTCGGGAATTCTCTTTCCTCGAACTTCACATTCCTGATTGTAGAATGTGTATTTAAAATCACATGGACTTTTGATGACTTTTTTATTATGATGTTTTTTGTGATAACGGGAACGGTCTGGGAGTTAAAATTGGCTCATTAGGGTAGATGTTCAAAGACAGATTAACATTTTATAAATTAATATTTAATAAAATTAACATTTGTGTATTGTATCTGAAAGAGTAAATGAATAATTAAAAGCTTGTTAAACGGATGCTGAAGGTATTCGGTCTATGTGAAAATTTCAGATATCGGTACTGGAAAGGACACCTAGACTAGATTTTCGGTCGGAAAAAATGTTTTCATGATTGGCAAATAGTGTTATTAAACGATGAGAAAATTTGATAATTCACAAGTGGCATGACCCTTGACCTTATTGTTAGTTAAAAATGGTACCCAGACTTTACTTAAAGTTTTATATTCACAACAGACCCATAAATTTAAGCTCTCGGTACAGAAAAAAAATATTAGAAAGGATAAGTTTATTGCTTGTGATTCGCACACTTTTAATAAATCTGAAGGCAGTTTGTTTTTTCTACGAAAAAGAAAGAAATGTTAGATACTCTCTTTGCAGTAAAACATTCAAACCTTACTTTTATGGTTACAATTTTTTATATTCACTCTTGAGCTGCTCGTTTTAAGCTAAAAATCCCAGTGGACAAAAGTCACTTCTTCAAAAGTTAAATTGCGGTCACTAATTAACCTTTACAGGTGTATTTTGCAAGTCTTAACAGCTGCTTCCACTAAACCATAAAAATGCGGACTAAGAGGTGGTGAGAAAGTTCAGTCAATAAAATATTACCAAATAATTATTTAAAACTGCATCTTTAATAATTTCCCTTCCAAATAATAATAATAATATTAATATAATAATAATACAAGACAAATTACACACATTGATCTAATCCCTAAGTAAGCAATTTATTTGCTTGTGTTAAGGGTGTTAGACAACGATACAAATACATAGAAATACACATTATAAATAGTGAGAATATATTTAATAAACGACCAAACCCAGAAATACAGACATCTAAGTTCATCACATACATGCCTGTCCCTGTCGGGAATCGAACCCGAGCCTCATTGATTCCCTATACGTTATAATACAAATCTTGTCAATACAAATTGAATTAAGTTTAAGATTTAAGTGACCTCTGAAGTCAATTGATATAGAAATAAATAGCAGGTAAAACTCACATGAGTGTTTCATTTTTATTTTTAATTAACATTTTTATTATTAAATTCTGAAGGCACAAATCTTCACATATCATCCGGAAGCAGGTTTCGGATTTCATCCATATTACAATCAATATATTATGACTTATATATAGACAAATATTGTCATCGAAATGTATTACATTTTTTTATTTTTATTTATTTTATTTATTTATTTCTCCAAACACAAAATACAATTAATTAACAATTCAAATAAATAATTGGTGTAGGGACAGGAGTCCAAACCATACTATAGGTAGGCCCTATAATATGGATCTCCTGGTCTTCCTTACCCTCTAGACAATTATAAAAAGGGATATTAAATAACATTGTATTTGAGATATTTATGATGGAAAGACCTAATAAAAATATATAAAATTATAAAATCAAATCAAACTACTTTATTTGTACAACATACTATTAAAAAAACCCTATAAATGACCATAAATGACTCGGCGCCGAGTCTTGCTGGAAGGACCATACTTAGTTATTGGGAATGGTGGTATTAAGAGGCTTAACTACCTTCCCAAGAATTGTATCTTGATACACTTGAGCCGATGTTTTGATACCCTTTTGACAAGAATATGGCTCAATCACTCCTTCATAACTAACACCCCACCAAACCATCACTGAAGTCGGATAATGCCCACGTTGCACTCTGTCGACTAATTGGGAAACTTCCTGAGAGCTTTGAGCATAAATACGGTCATTTTGTTTGTTAAAATGTTGCTCAATTTAAAAAATTTTCTCATCCGTAAATTACATTTTTTTTCTGTGACCTTCCTTTGCGTACCGCTTCAGTAGTGGTTTCGATTTTACCACTCTATTCATCTTTAATTTATCAGTTAAGAAATTACCTAAGTACTAAGTCATCTCTTAAAATACGCGCCATGGTTCTAGGTGCTATCTTCATTTCCCGAGATAAAGTCTTTTGCTTTTGCATTTTAATAAAAGATGGTTATTATTGCGTAAAAAGTTATCAAGACTAAATGATTACCTGCCCTATTACTACCTGTTTGCATAGATGTTAGATGTAAGCTATGTTTATTATGGGGAGTATGTATATCTACTACAGCGTTATTGTGGCTGTGTCGGCATGTTAATACCTAATATCTCCATTCATACATATTTTCTAAAAATGTACTGAATTATTTAAGGTAGGAATCTTAACGCTTTTAAAAGTATTTGAAGTTTAGATCGTAGTTCAGTACCTAACTTTCTCAGGAAAACATGTAATAATAATATATTTTTTTGACAGATTCTAATCCAAGAGACGGCGCATGTTCTCTTCACATTACTAAATTACTTAACTATATATGAATTTTAAGTGACACATTAACTAAAGACAACATTGCGGTCAGATCTGAGTCGGCTACCATTCTCTTTTCGTCATACCAATCTATAAGTATTGACCGGGCCACATCATAATTTTTGAGAATAATACTTAAATATCTAATTATGTTTAAGGACTCATGTGAAAGACAATGAATAATGGATCTTCCGACAAGGCCCAATGATTGGTTACGGCTATTAATACGGCTTTTTATACGGCTTCAATTCATTCATACTAAAACGTTTTAAATGGGGAGTTAACTGGTAAAGTGATTTTAAAACTTCCATTAACATTACATTATAAATACTCTAAAATCTGTTTATAATTAGCATAACAGATGCATTTAAATAGGATTGCTATTTAAATAATATAAAATCCCTTTATAACATGTCCCCTCTTAACGACGAAGGTTAAGATAAACGGAGGAATGATTAATAAATAACAATAAATTTAAATATACCGTCAGTAAATAAAAATAAAATGTTATTTTACAATATTATATTAATATTTATTAATAATTCCTCCATAAAAAAAAATAAAAAAATGATTATAAGCTGTTAAATATTGAAACGAAAGCTTATAATGTTTGAAAATATCTTTAAACATGTATAGCCACGTTAAGCTTATTTAAATTTATATAAATATAGAATGAAAAATAAAGCGATACGGGCAGGGATTCAAACCTGCGACTCCCTGCCCGTATCGGTTTATTTTTCATTCTATATTTATATAAATTTAAATAAGCTTAACATGGCTATACATGTTTAAAGATATTTTCAAACATTATATTAATTAAGTTTAAGATTTAAGTGACCTCTGAAGTCAATTGATATAGAAATAAATAGCAGGTAAAACTTACATGAGTGTTTCATTTTTATTTTTAATTAACATTTTTATTATTAAATTCTGAAGGCACATATTCAAATACTTCCAAAACTATCAAAAGTATATCGTAACTTCATATCAAAAGTAATATTGTTTTCCCGCTATTCCACGATGATTGATATTAAATTATACAGAAAAACTTATTTGACCATGCAAACAAAACTCAGCGAGCAATCAATAGCTTGTCAGTATGTTAATAAGTGAATTTTGTGACTTGTGACTGACTGAACATCGTGGCTTCCACAGAATGGTTATTCAAGCTGCCATAACAAGTTCATCTATACATGTAATAAATCTGTAGAGAGATCAATTCTGTACATTGAAAATATTGAAAAAATAAATAGCAGGGGGTGTTACTGGATCGATACCAAACCCAAATTTTTTTTTTTTTTTTTTTTTATATGATCTAGGGCAATGCTTGACTACATTCCACCTGATGGTAAGTGGAATGTAGTCTTAGGTGGTAAGGCGCATTACCCTAGCAACCTATTCACTCTTCGCTTGAAGACACCCACATTGTATTCGGTCGGAAATACCGACGCAGGCAAGCTGTTCCAATCCTTTGCTGTACGCAGTAAAAATGAGGAAGCAAAGCGCTTCGTTCGGACAGGTGGAATGTCCACAACAAAAGGATGAAAACCTGCCGTGCGTCGGGACGTCCGGTGATGGAAGGGGGACGGGGGAATTAAATTGTGTAATTCCAGCGCACACTCACCAAAATGTATTCTATAGAATACTGAGAGGCTAGCAATTCTACGCCTGTGCTCAAGGCTTTGGAGGTCGGCTCCGAACAATTCGGGATCGCCTATAAGCCTCTTTGCTCGCCTCTCAATTGAGTCCAGAACCGCAAGATGAGACTTTGCGGCACCAGCAAATATGTGACCACAGTACTCTACACACGACCGGATCTGTGCTTTGTATAAAACAAGAAGCTGTCCCGGTGTAAAGTTCTGCCGAACCTTCGCCAGAACGGCAAGCTTTGCTGCTGCTGCTCTTGCTCTGGACTCAATGAACCGACCAAAGTTGAGGTTCGAGGAAATCTCTAAGCCTAACAACTGAAGCCGGTCACTGTATTCCAAGGATACATTCTGGAAAGAAGGAGCCAAGGTGAAAGGGCTCCTTTTGGCGGTGAATAGACATGTCTGCGTTTTGGTGGCGTTGAACTTGACAAGATTGGCATTGCTCCATACGGAGACTGCCTGAAGTTTGTCATTCAAACGTTGCACCATGGCTTCTCTTTCAGACTGTACTTGATCTCGACTAGCCCGAGTACTCGGCAGATATCTTTCTACAACTGTGCTGTCGTCTGCATACCCATAGATACCGGGCTTCAACAGATCATTAATGTGCAGCAGAAACAGAGTTGCAGAAAGAACGGACCCCTGAGGCACTCCGGCATTTATTGTCAAGGGTTCCGAGGAACACCCGTCGACAACTACTCGGAGAGATCTGTGGCTCAGAAAGTCCGTTACCCAGCCGATCAGACCAGGAGATATACCATATGCTGAAAGCTTGCTTATAAGGCTCGCATGCCAGACCCTGTCAAATGCCCTCGAGACGTCCAGAGAGACGGCGACCGCTTCTCCGTTCTTCTCGATGGCCTCGCCTAAAATGTGAGTAGCATACACTAGGAGGTCCCCAGTAGACCTATTACGGCGAAACCCGTACTGTCGGTCACTGAGGAGATCGTTACCTTCTAGGTATGCTAGTAGGCGCGAGTTCAATACACGCTCCATAATCTTGCAGAGTATGGAGGTGATTGAAATCGGTCTGTAATTGACAGGGTCGGCACGGCTGCCTTTTTTGGGCACGGGTTGCACATTAGCAAGCTTCCAGGATTTCGGCACTATTCCAGTCATGAAAGAGAGACGATACAGACGTGTCAGTACAGGAGACAACTCAGCTGCGCATGTCTTGAGCAGAATGGCTGGTATACCATCAGGACCACTGGCTTTATTCACATCTAAACGACACAATAATCTCCATACCTCTTTGTTAGTGATGCGGATTTCAGGCATCGAAACACCGCAGTGAGGAAGATGTGCTGGAGAAGCATTGCCAGTGTCTAGATGCGAATTTTCAGCAAACAGAGAAGCAAGTACGTTCGCTTTCTCTGTTGCTGTGTGGGCCAGGGATCCATCCGGCTTCAGCAGAGCAGGTAGTGAGGGTTGGCAGAAATTCGACTCGATCGCTTTCGCAAGAGACCAGAAAGCTCGACTGCCAGTTGGTCTGACAGAGAGCTTTTCGCCATTCTTAACGATTCGATCGAGACGAGCCTTCCGCAATGCCTTTTTGTAGGACTTGGCAGCTTGGTTAAAGGCTCTCTTCTTCGAACTTACATCCGGAGTTTTGCGGTTTCGAGCATCAGCCCAAATGAGATATGCCGAATGTTTTCGGTCTTGAGCATGACCACATTCGGCATTAAACCATGGGCGAGCTTTGCCTCCGATGGGTACGTCAGCAAAAGGAATAAAATACTCCATTGCCTGATGCACCACATCGGTTATAGCATCCGCGCAACTCGACGCATCCAAAGAAGAGAAGCAGACCTGCCGCCAAGGATAAGACGCAAAAAAGTGCCGCATCTCATCCCAATCTGCTGACTTGTATTTCCATACTCGCCTAACACCATGAGGTTCGAAAGCTGGTGGGGAATATGTAAACACAGATTTCACCAGACAGTGATCGGAGGTTCCCAAGGGAGAGGTAACCTCTACCCGATACCTGTCCGGATCAGTTGTCAGCAGAAGGTCCAGGCAATTGGCTGTATGGCCTACCACATCTGGTACCCTTGTCGCTTGCTTCACCAGCTGAAAGAGGTCCAAGGACAACGCAAAGTTCCGCGCTTCTCTTCCAGCATGGTCGGTCTTCTGGTACGGGAACAGCCAGTCCTGATGACAGGCATTAAAATCCCCCAGAAAGACGAGCTGCGCTGAAGGGAACTGATGCAGAGCCATATCAGCAGCCTCACCGAGATACTCGAATAATCTAGTTGTCTCCTGGTCACCGCTGTGCGAACGGTAAACACAGGAATACAAGATTTTTTCGTTTCCTGTGTCTACTAAAACCCATAAAGAAGAAAAAGTGGGGTCTTCAAGGTGACGGAGACGCTGGATACAGAGGTCGTTCCGCGCATACACGCAGACTCCGGCACGTGAGCGAAAGTTGTGCTCTAACGTGTATCCGGGATAATCCAGGTGCGCAGCGCTTAAGGGACATTGTATCTGCGTCTCCGTCAAAAAGAACAGGTGCGGTTGTTCTGTCTCCAGGTGGTGATGGACAGGTAAGATAATAGAGTGCAAACCCCTGATATTAGTGAGGTGCACTTTAAATGAGGAGGAGTGCAACCGCTGTGTCAACTTGTTTCTTTTTTTTACCTTTTTCATAATATAAAATAAATAAAAGTGAATAGGGATGGGAAATGGCAGTTGAACGAGGCGGTACGTATCAAACCCGACTTCGAAATTGGTGATGTCTTGCCGCTGGGAGGCTAGCCTGGAGACTGCGGGGACGCCCGAACCCCCCCAGGGATCGCCATCGGGCCTCCTCGCCTGGTCGCCAACCAGCACGATGGAGCCACCCTGGGATTTTTCGCAGCTGGCGGGGCAGCCTTTCGTGGGTGGCTTACCCACTAATTGGGCCCCCAACTATCTGCGGGCGGCCAGCGGAAAGCCGTCGCTTCGGATCCCGCTACCCTCCTCGACTAGACACCCGACAAAACAAACACCAACTCGACGTCAACCGATTCGCCAACGTACCGCAGCTGTTCAGACCCATTTCCCATATACGGCTTCATCGAGCAACGTGCCGGAACACAACTATGTCGCTTTGCGGCACGACTTTGCCCGATGGGTGGTAACTTTGCCGGCGACCCGATGTTATGGTCTACCACCAAGAAAATATGTGATTAAAATAATTTTTGTCTGTCTGTCTGTCTGTATGTTCAGTCAAACTTGGTATAATTATACCTTATTATCCGGGCCATAAAATGGGAGACTTTTTATCCTGGAAACATACGTAGAAAAAAAATAAATCTTAATTTTTCAGATTTATCCTTAGTCGTTGTTCTGTAGAACCGCGAACAAACGTTGCGTTACCCGCAGTGGATTCAGCACCGTAACCTGTAGCGCCGAAAGTCGGATTGGGCTTGAACCGTTTGCGGCACACGCGGCGGACTCTTATGTAAGGACAGCGTTCCGCGCCGCGCGATGCATAACATTTCTGAATTTTGATGCGAGCGGACGTGTTCAGTGTGGCGAGCGGTCGTTCTTATTGGAATTAATATTGTATGCATGTAATTTTAAACCGTGCTTTTCAGCGCGACCTTTTTGATTACTGGATTTGATATCATTTCTATGACTGTTCCGATCAGTTATTTGTAAATACTTTTGTAAATATTATAGTACGTTGGTAGTTTAAGTTTTCATCGTAAATTGGTTTATTTAGGTTGGTATTTTATTTTCTTTTTGTTTATCTTTGGAAACATAGGTATAGTAATTAGGTTATAAGTTACTCAATGGAGAAATAAACCATCCACGCGAAGACCGACATCCGCGTGGACGAGGTCGCGGGCGGAAGCTAGTCGTAACTATAATAGTAATAATAATAATAATCATATAATAGGACAAATCACACATATTGATCTAACCCCAAAGTAAGCAAATCATTTTGCTTGTGTTAAGACTGTTAGACAACGATAATAAAACATAGAAATACACCATATAAATACTGAGAATATATTTAATAGACGACCAAACCTAGAAATACAAATACCTATGCTCATCACATACATCGCTGTTCCTGTCGGGATTCGAACCCGAGCCCTATTGAGCCGATATACGTCTATACGTTTGGCAACTGCGCTATCCACTTGACCAAAGGGTCTATCATTATATAATATTTTCATGTTGTAAGTACTTTATTTTTATTGGAAGAAAATATTTCGGGTGCATTAAAGGCTTTTAACAAGAGTATAAATTGGAGAAAATCTTTGAAAATTGTTTCTATTCTAACAATCCATTAAGACGTACTAGAATATAAGTAAATATTGTTCGTTACTCGTTTGTTAAAGTCATAATTTTTAGCTTGTTGCTGCCGGCTGACATTTAGAAGGGTTCATCGAAATATCTGGTCTATCCGACCATGAGATTGACTGCATGAGCTCGGAATAAATGGACGTAATTGTATCTTGGATATTACGGATTGATGTGGGCCGATGAAGCTGCTGGCTATCGCCATAAATGTCAACATGTGAATAAATAACGGTAACAGAAATATGATTGAATAATCTTCCCACACTGATAGTGGGGAATCCGTATCGTAATATTATTTTTTGTGCATTTTTATCAGTTTCTTTTCCTTTTTTTTATGTTTTGTGTGCAATAAAGTATTAAATAAATAAATAATTTATATAATCGTTGGGTAGTAATCGTTTTTTGACATATTAATAATATTAAGGTCCATTCGTATGAGATGCTAAAATAGGATGGAAGAGAGGCGAGGGTGTATGTCAAACGATGGATCAAAGTAGTAATTGGGTTAACTCAATCACTTTTAGTTTGCATCGAACACATCCTTATCAAGTTTGTTATGATATTCCTTTAAGTTTTACCTTTAGAAGTATTGACACTTCTGGTAGATATAAGTAAAAGATATTAAAACAATTAATTTGATGTTACTTCCAACATAAAAATAGTGAAAGGCACTTCTCTATACAGTTTTACCGAGTTACAATCGAAATAAAATATAATTATGTTATGGAGCATTGAAATTATTCGAGTTTGTTTCATTAAGGATGCGTTTCCAGAAGAGATAAGTATCAAATCTCAATCACTACACTGACAAATCTTGACTAGAGCAATGTACGCATGTATGGTGTGGGTATACTATGTAAATAAAACACTTTAGGAATATAATTTTAATTAAGAATTTATTTTTATAGTTTACTAGTCTGGTTATGTACAAAAATAGACACAATTTAAAGTGTTGTGTAAGGTATTTATGTGATATATTGGAAGGTAGTTAAGTTTTTCTTTCCTTTTTACTTTATTTAGTATCTCTTCTTAGCCAGTGTATTTTTTATTTTTAATATATGGTTAAATATTAGGAAAATGTACCAAAACTCCTCGATTTCATTGAATATATATGGAGACTAGACGAAAAATCGTTTTCTTAAGATTTAAAACTACAATATTAGATTTTTTAAGGAGTACAAAGAAACATTGTACCTGCTTCAATTGTTGGTGTCATTGTATTAAGTTTGATTTTATAGCAGTACCTATATACGGAAAACTTGATAATTTTCGGCATAATTGCAAATGCGTCCCTAACAAGAATAAATCCATGGAATCAATACGTTAAATCTGCAATTTACAATTAAAAAATGTACACAACTATATACAGTTCAATAATTGCCAAATGAAAATCAAGAAATCCAGTTACTTAAATACTGGAATTAATACCGAGTGCTGTTTGTATTTGAATAATGAGCGATGCATTTTTATAAGAAACCACATCGTGTTTTAACTATACAGAACGTTTGTAGAAAAATAAATACCTACTAGAAAATTGTTAATAAAATATTACCAATAACACCAATAATCCTCACTTTCATCTCTGAGCTATTTTAACGAAGCGACCTATATTACGATTTTAGTGCATTTGCAATTAATAAGTTATTGGGGTAAATTTATTTGTGTTGCATATTTCAATGTTAACAGATAATATTTATCTAGAAAACATTTATGTAACTAAGGATTTGAATTGAAAATGTACAATAGTGAAATTCATGAGTCTTTAGTTAGTTAATTAGAGAAGATGTTTTTATCGACCTTTACCTTATTTAAATTTTATCTAATTGGTCTTATGGATTAGAAACAAAAATAAATTAAAATACGATTTTTCCAATATTTTATTATATTTATTGCATAATACCTAAAATAAGTACATAGGTAAACCTACGAAAAGAAACGTTATTAAGAACGAGATGATTCTTCGACTGAACGTACAAATATAGGATTCCAAGTTATAAAATGCATTATATAATATTTAAGTTGTAAGGAACACTCACTTTTATTTCACATATGACATATTTGAGATTTAATGTGAATTGTGTTTAGTTCATACATGATGGTTTCGGTGCCTAATGTATAAAAATATTTTTAATTTCTTCAACGTGGCTTTGGCGCAGAGATTTACCGCCCCGTTGGGCGAGTGGTTAGCGCAGACGCCTAACGTGTCACGACGCAATGGGGCTCGGGTTCGATTCCCGGCAGAGACAGGCATTTATGTGATGAGCATAGATGTCTGTGTTTCTGGGTTTGGTCGTTTATTAAATATATTCTCAGTATTTATATGTGTATTTCTATGTATTTGTATCGTTGTCTAACACCCTTAACACAAGCAAATTATTTGCTTACTTAGGGGTTAGATCAATGTGTGTAATTTGTCCTGATATTATTATTATTATTATTGTTACGATAAGCTTGTATGTATGTATAAAAATACATTCTGATTCGATGGCTGCCTCATAGGAATAATTATTCTATTTATGCAGTTTGGTTAGTTGGAAACTAGGGAGATATTATGGTATTCATGTTTTTGTTTTACCTGAGAGAGGTAAAAGATTTATTTTTGGGACAATAAGGTTCGTGATAGAATTTTATATGAGAGAAATCTTACATAAAAGAAAATTTGGCAATTTATAAATTGTATATCTATAGGAGGAGGTTAACCAAAACACTATCAATTTAAATAAAATCAGATTTATAGAACTCGACAGATCAAAATAATAATATTTCTATCAAAGTGAATGTAAATACTTATAGATAAAAGTTATATAAAAAGGATAAGTTTAGTAAGTTACTATAATATATATAAATTATAATGAATTATTAATTTCACTTAAAGATGAAGAAACAATATTTACATTGTTAATTGTCTAATTATTAAATCTTAAAATTTTTTAAATTGTTTTATTAACTTAATTAGTAATATTTAGAATTGTTATGTCAAGTAATTGTTATTTTCGTATGCTTAAAGTAGTTTATTTGACTAAGATTATTATTTATGTAAGGAGGGACATTACCTTGATTATTAAATACTTAAATAAGCTAGAAAAAGTAGGAACCATTAAGACTTCACTATTAAAACCAGTATTTAATACCGTGTTTACCGATACTTACTATTTTTCATTTACGAGTATTTGTTATTTTTGTACGTTTAAAGTAGATGATTTGACTATGATTATTGTTTATTAGAAGAGGGAGTTAATAAAGAAGGATATATAAACTGCTGTTAGGACGATATTCGGAAGAGAAGCTGGTATAGTACCAAGGAAGGGTTAAATACAAGTAAATAAAAATGAAATGTGAATAGTAAAATCTGTGAAACAATACAATCGGACGTGGCCCTTATAATTCAGAAGAGGGATAACCCAGAAAAAGACTGACTTTTTCTTGCGTCACGTCCATTTTTGGGAATAATGTAAGTGTTATTGGCTTATTTTGTTCTAATATACATTATATTTTACATATTACATTTTATATTTGTGTTTTTTATGAAGTGAAATATGCATAAAATTTTGTGAGGGTAGTAAATATACAGATATATATATTTTTATAATATTTACAGGACGTTATTGTGATATATCCCTTTACTTAAGGAGTGGGTGATGCAATATATTTCACTTATAGATGAAAAATACATTTTGTTCAGGATTTTGTTAAACTTGTACGTTTTCAAAGTAGTTGTTCCTGCTGACCAGGATGTAAGTGTTCTCTAAGATAGGGTTTATTCATCCCGTGCAATTAAATCATCGTTTTTAGTAAGGTTTTTTTGGTGTTAGGTGACGAACTATAGATGTGACTTGTCTTGTTGAGGGTAGACATGGTGCAAATAAATGTAAATATTTTTTTTTCAGACGATAATACAATTTCCTCTCAAATTCTTTGTATCATTATTTATAGAAAATTTGTTCTGTTCGGTGAGTCTCCGGCTGACAAGCGGCGGTGAAACTAATCATTTTGTGAACTATAGGGAATATAGATGTATCTAAAGAGGATATTGCATAAGACTTCAAAGTATTTTGTATTATACGGTCGTGGCACTAAGTAGGCGGATGACTAATAGAAAGGGATCATATTGTTTATGTAGTTATATCTTAATTTTATAATTGTTTTTTGTAGATATTTTATGTTAAGCTTTTATTCGAATTACTTATTGCATATAATATTATTATTATTTGTTTTACTGTTGTTGGAGTGATGTTATGCTGTTGTGGAGCTAACGATTGCTGATCGTTGGTGATTTAATTTATAGGGATCTGCCCATACAATAGCATTGTAATATCCACCACTTATAGTTTAATTTGTTGAAATACTATGATATTGATAGCAATGACAGTACTGAGTGGCGATAGCGATTAAACTTTGTCAGACTGGTGCGACTACATCGGTTAGGAAAACGATAACTCATTTTACAGTTGATGTTTTTGGCAGAACCGATTGCAAAGGTTTTGAATATTCGTGGCAAAGTGATGAACAGCAGAAAGAATAATTGTTATGTTGAACTTGATTTTAGAGTTTGATTGTGCCTCAAGCTGACATCGGAAGTGTCTGCGGCCTACCGCGTCAGATTCCAGCAGTGAAGTTCCAGGCGTGGATGGCCAGGATACGCACGTGGTGTAGGGGCATAATATCTTACTTGGAGGTGAGGTATCTTAAGGGATACTGAAAATGTAAGTTGTTCGTCCGTAAATTCTTTATTATCTTATGTTTTGAGATTCCTTGTCCTATAAATTTGTTCATCTTAAAACGGGCTGATGTGACCCGACAGAGTTAATTAGTTTTCATTGACGTAAATTTTCGAGTGCGCGATGTATTGGACCTCGGTATTAATTATGGACTGAGTCGATTCGATTTATCTAGCTGTTTGTTAAAATCCAAACGAAATTATAAATAAAACAAGAAGGTAATTTACATACAATTTAATACTTTAGAATTAATTACAGGTCAATTAAATTAATTGACCTATAATTCTCAAATAATTATTTGGGTAATTATAAATTTGATAAATAATTAATGGGCACATGCCGTTTTATCTGTGAAGTTTCGTTTAATTGTATATAGAATTTTATATTGCTTAAGTGAATATTTCTAAATATCCACACGTATATTGTTCGTTAAATTTTAAGTCTATAAAGTATAATGTTGTCGAGCAAAGTCCGGTTAGACCGTGCAATTATAATATAGATGTGAGATTATCGTGTTATATAGTGACGTGAATTATATAAAATGGAAAGGTACGACGACGTTCCGACTGACCTCACGAAAGTATTAAATAAAAGTATAAAAGTCGAGGCTCTTTTAAAATCCTTACCCACCCTTAAAATAAAACCTAACATTCTATAAGCCTTCGACGATATGTAATTAACATGTGAAATAAAAGTTAGCTTACTGTCTAAAATTACACCTAAATCTTTAACCTCGTTAATCCTCGTCAAATTATCATTATTAATTTTATAATAGTATAACATGGATTTCGTTTTTCTAGTAAAGGTTATTATATTACATCTTTTAACATTTAAATACAGACGATTTTAGTGACAATAAATGGCCAGCTTATCTAAGTCTTCTTGTAGTAAATTACAATCCTGAATGGACTTTATCGACTTAATTTTTTTTATATCATCTGCATACAGCAGGATTTTACAGTTATTAATGACACTAATAACATCATTTACAAAAAGATTAAACAGCAGAGGTCCAAGATGAGAGCCTTGTGGAACTCCTGATTCAACCGGTACAAAAGTCGAACAAAAACCTCGAACTGTTACGGCCTGACTACGATCTCTCAAATACGAGATGAGCCATCTCAGAAGATCTTCATGTATACCACAAGATATAAGTTTTTGAATTAAGAGAGTGTGATTAATTTTGTCAAATGCTTTTTGAAAAGTCCGTATACACAACATCAACCTGTCCACCATGATCCATTTCTACAGCAACTCTTTGTGTAAATTCGCACAGATTAGACTCAGTTGACCGTCCAGTAGTAAAAACATGCTGCTGTTCTATTATCGTAGATCTTAAGGTAGGATATATACTGTAGAATAATTTTTTTTCAAATATCTTAGGAATAATATTTAATTTTGAGATAGGTCTATAGTTTTGAATGTCGTGTTTATCTCCAGACTTATGAATGGGTACAATGAACGATTGCTTCCAGAGTTTTGGTAGTTTACCATTTCGAAGGGACAAATTAAATAAAATATATAGTGGTCTAGAAAGAGACTTATGACAGGACTTTAAAAAAAAGATGGAGTTCCGTCAGGGCGACACCCTTTGTTAGGTTTTTGAGGTATCTTTCAATGGTTAAAAGGTTAACGGGACTAATATTTACGCTGCTCGGAAATGATGAAGCATTTAGAGTACTTGTTAATGTTCCAATACAAGGGTTGGATTCAAAAGCAGATTGAAAATAGTTGTTAAAAAAATTACAAATATCTAATCCGTTAGAAGATCGAGAATCTTTAAAGAACATAACATCAGGTATAGACGTACCAGTGCTTTTTGATTTGGCAAATTTCCAAAATAACTTACTATTCCTTTTCATGGTATTTTCTGCTTTTGTTATGTATGAATCATAACATATTAGTTCAACTCTTCTTTGTCGACAGCGTAAATAACTAAATTGGTCGTAATCGTTATCTCGTTCATATATTTTCCATTTTTTGTGAAATTTCAGTTTTTCATTAATTGTCTTCACCAAAGCTTTGGAAAACCATGGTGGATAATGCGTACCAAAAGATTTCCTAGTTGGTACTAGTTTTAATATTATACTTTTAATAATATTGTAAAATTTGATTACGGCGTCATCAATTTCATAAATTTCAAGAATATCCGCCCAGTCAGATAGGTCAATTTCGCGATTAATAGCGTCATAATCAGCAGTACGGAAAATAGGCATGTCCCGCCGTGGCATGCGAAGCGCAACAACATGGGCAACGGATGTGCTTATACTTAGTGCTGGGTGATGTGGATCTTCTTTTACAAAAGGATTAGGGCAATGACTAACTACACAATTCATGTCACAAATTACTAAATCAAGCTGTTTAATATTTACACTATCTGTTGCCCGCGGCTCCGCCCGCGTTTAGGTCGCTTTTCGCGTAATATGTGGAAACTACAATTATGCAGACCTATAATAGACTTATAGTTAATTCTATAGTATCCTATTCCCGTGGAAATTTTATATATATAGGCATTACATTGCTACGATATCAAACTGAAAATAATAACATACATCCACATCACACAACACACACACACGACCAGGACATTGTTCAGATATACGTATTAAAGCATAAGGATACGAAATATTATGTTTTTGAGACATGTTCAATTTAAGAATTTCTTTGTATAATTTCAAACTGGTATACCAATGCGAAAACATAATCATAGCGAGTTGTAAAAAAAGTCAGCGCGATCTATTGAGATTTCATGTGACTAAATTTAAAATGCTAATATTCAATTTGTTAAATCTATACTAATATTTATTATAAAGCTGAAGAGTTTGTTTGTTTGAACGCACTAATTTCTGGAACTGCTGGCCCGAATTGAAAAATTCTTTTTGTGTTGAGTAGTCCGTTTATTGAGGAAGGCTATAGGGTAGGTATATGTCATCTCGCTGTGGCTTATAGAAGTCGAGCAGCAATGAAAAATGCTGCGAAAACGGAAAAAGATTTCTTTTTTGAGAGCTTTCCTCGCGTGCGCTGAGGAAACACTAATAACTGCGCGGACGGAGTCGCGGGCGACCCCTAGTTATTTTATAATTCATATAAAATAAAGTAGAAATTCTAGCTTTATCTTAATTAAATACGTTCATGTAAACCGCATTCAATTCTGTTGAAAAGTTTTGAAACAATGCTTGAAGTAAATTTTAAATTGACCATAACTTCTTTTACCCTTAACAGGTTTTAACGAAACAAAGTTTTACGCTCAAGATTATACATAATCTACTTGTAAAAACCGCGATCAAATCCGTTGAGTTGTTTCGACGTTAAACGTACCAGACAGACAGACAGACAGACAGACAAAAATTCCAAGATTTATTTTTTGGTTTCTGTTACCTACTCGTTTTTAGTTAATGTACAGACACTCGATTTTTACTGTCTTATTATATATTTGAGATTAATAGTTAAAACAATACATATGATTTACTACGATACTGATTATGCATAATTGCATTGGCATTTAATAAATAACCTTTAGAAGAATAAACAAAAAAAACAACAAAAAAAATACCATACTAAAAAATTACTAACGAAGATTTTTTTATTTAATAAGTATTAATGTGTAATTTTGGATGAATATCGAAAAAAACGCATTCAAAAATTTTATCGCTGTCCACAACCATTCGGTAAGGAGCCGACCACGCGTCTGGGCCGCGCGGCATGCTACCTCGCAGCTATCGACATTGTTAGCCCTCCTCTCTCAACGCGCCACACACCCTGCACATCAAAGTACGTGTGATATTTGACCATTGTGTAGTATTGTAAAACTAAAATAACTCCTTACTTATTGGTTAAAATCAAATGCTTTCAAGAGCAATGTTGTTCATAATTAAGTGCCTGTGATATTTAAATAATTTATTTGGATAAGGAATAATATCGTTATTATTAAAACACCTTCGAAAGTGTATATTATTTTAGAACTAATTTCATAACCATATAAAAGGTTATAGTGAGTCAACCTTAAAAGCTAGATATATGTTATCGCGGACTTCTTTTTAGAACTTTTAAAGGGGAACAATTTCATAGAACATTATTTTTGCGTAACTTTCACCGTTTTCGCAGCGCACGCAGTTTTTTTGTTTATTTTTTTACACCTTGCGTTAGAATATTCAAGTTTTAGTAACCATTCAATTTTTTTTCGAAAATGAAACATAGTCTATGTCACTCGGGAATAGTGTAGCTTGGCAACGGTGAAAGAATTTTTGAAATCGGTTCAGTAGTTTCAGAGCCTATTCATTTCAAACAAACAAATAATCAAACCTTTCCTCTTTATAATATTAGTATAGAGTATAAATGACACATTTATAGGGTTGTTGATTTTTTTAAATATATCAATATCGGGGTTTGATATTTAAAAAAATATATCGATATTTCGATATGATTGTCTAAAAAATGATTGTCTAGACATGCAAGATGTTTTTTATTTTTTAAGTGGGTTGCTAACTTAGTTGTATTTCCGCTGCTTTTATATTTTGTCCCTCAAAAGTTAGATGAAACACTGCCTGTATCAACTTTTTTAAAATACATACCATACTTTCATACTAATTTTTAAACTATCGCGTTTCATTATATATATGTCGGAGATAGGAGGTATATTCGTGGCTTGTTCGCTATTGGTGACTTCTTCTGGTACAGGATCCGAAGCGTAGGTCTCAGGCAATTAAACCACACAGACACAATATGACAATTACTTGTATTAAATGTAGGTAGTCACAAATTACTTAGTAGGTATACAATTATCAGAGTTTCGTGAACCACCGGTCCCGTTTGGGGGGGTCCGAACTCTAAGGCTCACACTAATCAATAATCCTCTCGTTTCGATGCTCTCGGATATTTAAAATGTCTCCGGTGCCCCTCCAAACGATTCCGATCACGTGACTCCATACGTCACGGCGTTCACACCCCACTGTTACAATGATATCAATTGAGTTACTAATTATCGTTAAATTATCGTGATCTGCAACACGGCCATACTGATAAGTCACACGCCCTCGTGTGCATATGTATCTGAAATCCAAAGAATATACAACTGTAAATGTTGCTTCGCTCGGCCTTTCTGACCACATAAAAAAAATCATGAATCTTTCTAAAATCGATAGTTATGATAACCAAAGCCGTTACATAGAACATAACTCAATCAAAGTCATTTCATAGGATTCAACTAATTGGAGTCAAGATAGACATCCCGTATTAGAGTCAAGATAGACATCCTAAACAAGACTCAAGATCAACATTCAAGACTTCGGAGTCAATATCCTAGGGTGTCAAGTCAAGATAGACAACCCGCGTTGGCGTCAAGATAGACAACCCGCATTGGCGTCAAGATAGACAACCCGCATTGGCGTCAAGATAGACAACCATCATCGGCGTCAAGTCTAGATAGACCACCTGCACTGGCGTCAAGTCAAGATAGACAACCCGCATTGGCGTCAAGTCAAGATAGACAACCTCCATTGGCGTCAAGACAGACAACCATCATTGGCGTCAAGATAGACAACCTGCACTGGTGTTAAGTCAAGATAGACAACCTGAATTGGCGTGAAGTCAAGATAGACAACCTGCATTGGCGTCAAGTCAAGATAGACAACCTCCATTGGCGTCCAAATAGACAACCTGCATTGGCGTCAAGTCAAGATAGACAACCCGCATTGGCGTCAAGTCAAGACAGACAACCATCATTGGCGTCAAGTCAAGATAGACACCCCACATAGGCGTCAAGTCAAGATAGAGATAGACAACCATCATTGGCGTCAAGTCTCCTAGATTCCGTGGTTCCTACTTAATTTAACCTGTGGTACGGTTAGAATTTAATGATCTTAAAGTATTCAAATTCAAATTCAAATTCAAAAAACTTTATTTATGCTAGACACTGCTTAGATACATGGTAAAAAAAAGAAATAAAATAAAAAAAAACAAAATAATAATAATAATAAAACAATATAAAAAAAAAACATAAAATACAATACACAATTTATAACAATAACATTTTTCACAGCAGTGTACCAACACAAAAAGGTAGATCACTCAGCCTATGTTGAAACCGAAGGACGCCTAGCGTCCACCGAGATCCAACGCTGATTTTCAGTGACCGCCTAAGAGAGTATATCAGCAACAGTGCAGCTACAATTGAAAAGTCAGTTGACAAAGTGTAATAATAGAGTATATAATAATATGTAACATAATATGTCGTCGCGTAGTCTTGACGAAAAACGTAAATTTATATTAGAAATATAAGTTATGTATATAAGTATATAAGTTATGTTTTGGCATTAGATTATAAATCAGTTTCAGTAATTAGCATCAATACAATTTTTTTTTTATTTTAAATGGAAACTGAAAGGTGCATAGTGAACGTTCATTGAAATCCAACAGCACTGCGATTTTTTAATAGTACCTACTAATTTTAATAATTTTACATTTTAAAAAATAATTCAGTAATATTTTCAAATTAAATTATCCTAATATAATAATAATAATTAATTATTCACATTAAACAAATAAATAAATGCGTAAGCTAGTTTATTCTACTTATTGTCTACATATCAAAGTATGTATAATAAAATAAAAGAAGTTGGTACGTATGCTGTTTACACATTTTGTTTCTGCTTTGTGAAAAGAATTTGCTTATACTTTGCTTTAAAATTATTAATTGATTTTAGGTTCTTCAGCGGCGGTGGAATGTCGTTCCAGACTTTGGCGGCTGCGTATTTAAAACATCCACGGAACGCAGCGGAATGATGACTCGGTATCAACATCAAGTAAGATGAGGCCCTTGTTGAATATGACCTGTTGCAATCACTCGACCAACTCAGTTTAGAAAATAAATAATTAGGTACTTTATTTTTTATAATTCTAAACACAAATGTAGCGAAGTGCAGTTGCTTTCGGTATTCCATTTTCATCATCCCGGCATTGTTGAGGTAGGGCGTAACATGCGTGCGGGGAGGAATATCAAAACAGTAACGCGCGCAGGCGTTTTGGACACGTTGTATTATATTTTGTGTACGAACCAAAAGCCTAGGACCTATTACTATATCCGCGTAGTTTAATTTCGATAACACCAATGCATCACATAACTTAGTACGTAGTTCCGGTGTTATAAAGGGCCTTATTCGGTATAAAACCTTAAGTCGATAAAAGCAATTTTGAACCGATTTCAAAATGTGAGATTCAAATCTAAGATTTTCGTCCATTATAATACCAAGATTTTTGGCTTCCTTAACCCGTTCTATTTGCACGTTATTAATTTTAATCACTGGATTTTTACCTGTTATCTTATTTATTTGCTTACTTGACCCCAGAATTAAGTATTTAGTTTTTTTAGGGTTAAGTGCAAGACAATTGTCCTCGGACCATATAAATATATTTTTAAGATTGTTGTTGATCTTCTTCACTGCATCGAAGGTATCATTCGGTTTAAAAGATATATATATTTGTAAATCGTCGGCGTAAGTGTGAAAACGGCATGATTTTATATGCTTACCCATATCTGCGCAATATAATATAAATAATAATGGCCCTAATATAGATCCCTGGGGTACACCTCTGTTAACTAGGTTAGCCTTTGATTGATTAACAGATCCGTCTTCGTTTCGCGTCTCAACTATTTGTAATCTATCATTTAAATAACTATCAAACCATTTTATAGTATTTGGGGAAAGTCCATAATAATGCAATTTGGAAAGCAGCAATTTTATATTTATCGTTTCGAATGCTCTCGAGTAATCTAATAGTATAAGAATTGTACCTTCACCTTTTTCTTGAGAACTTAGTATGTCATCTACCACGTCCATAAGAGCCGTTACGGTACCATGGTGCTTACGAAACCCGGATTGTTTATCTGGTAGAATTGCATTAGTCTCAATGTAATTTGATAGCTGTGTATATACAATTTTTTCTAAAACCTTTGACATACATGGCAAGATATTTATAGCTCTCAGATCTTTATCTAATATTGGATTTTCTACTTTTGAAATAGGACGGACTATGGCCGTTTTCCACATAGTTGGAAACTTGCTGCTTTGTATAGATTTATTAACTAAGGTGGTCATGGTATCTAATATGTAAGGAAGGGATGTTGACAACATCTCCAGGTTGATACCATCACAGCCTTAGTATAGCATTGGACTTCAATTCCTTAAATATTTTTAAGACGGTAATATTATTTACGGTTGACAGGTTAAACTTGGTTTCTAATTCGCAATTAGCCTCAAAGTATAAAATAGAATATAAAGAAGGTTCTGTTTGTCCTGGTACGCTTAAAAAGTAATCATTTAGTGTTTCGGCATTTCTGAGGTTAAGTGGTAACAATTGATCTTTTTTATTATTGACTGTCACGTAACGTTTAAGATTTTTCCAAAGGTAAAATGAATTATTTAAATTATTATTAATATATATTTTGAAATATACACACTTTTCCCTATAGATAGCGCTTTCCACTAACCGTTTCAAGTCTCTGTAATATTTGATATGACGCTCCAGCTTTGTTTTACGTGCTTTCATATAAGCCTCGTCTCTTTTTTTCATCATGAGCTTTACATTATATGTTATCCACGGGTATCCGGTGTTCTTAAATGATCGTACTTTCAACGGAGACAATGTGTCAAAGATCGTCATAATATTATAATTTAGTTCATAAACCATTTTGTCAATATTTTGCCTAGTTTCTATTTCATCCCAATTGATGCTATTCATAAGTTCATCTAATTGATTAATTTTAATGTCTTTTGTCTGCCTAAAATGTATTTTTTTACTGTATGTATTTTCTTTTTGAATACCAATATTACAGGAGAGCATTGCGTGGTCACTAAGTGTACTAATGTAGTCTACCTGTACAGATATACCTTGGGAATTCGTGCAGATTAAATCTATTAAAGTCTCACTGTCCTTGTTAAAGTGAGTCGGGGAACGTACGCATTGTTGCATATCTGTAACTGTTAAAAATTCGTTTAACATCTTTGAGTTTGAACTTTTTATATCTAAAAAAATTATATTAAAATCACCTAATAAGAATATATTATCATAGTTTATCAGATAACAAAAAGAGTCCAAAAGAGCATCGAAGAAAATTCGCGGATTAAACCATGGGGGCCTGTAAGCCGTACCTACTATAATACGTTTTCCTTTTATTGTAGTTCTCATCCACATTTGCTCAATAATTGTATTATTTGGATGGTTAATTATTTGTGAGGATACTTCTTTTCTTATATAAAAACCGACCCCCCCTCCTCTCTTTCGGAACATTTCACTAGGACGAGGCTTATGACGAAGGCGGTAACCAGGCACTATAGGCGCACGTCCTTCCTCGCCAATTTTTAGCCAAGTTTCATTTAATGCCAATATATCGAGGTTATGACGGTCTATTGCAGTTACGAGTTCATCATGACCTGTGCCTAGGGAGCCGGCATTTAAAAATCCTATTCTAAAATTTTGTGTTTGTGGCTTCATTAAATAAAAATATTAGGACTAAGCTTTATAATAAAATATTTTGAGGCAACTGAACAATGTGTACGGTAGACATAAATAGAATAAATATATAGTATATTTTTAATGATAATATGTAATGACGATACTTTTTTGAGTAAACATACTTTAATCAAAAATAATAATTGTCGGTAAATTAAAACTTGAACTGTGATACATGTGAACATTAAATATATTGATTTTGTGTAGGCACCGTTACTATTAAGACAATTAGGCCTTTCCAGACTGTATGGTAGTATACTGCTGTGCAAACGCGACTTAATTTTAATAAAAACAAAAATATAGAAAAAGAAATCAAACATACAATAATAACAATAACTGAACTTAATAAATATAGTTAAAGTATATTTTTTAAATAGTTTATAATGCTCCTTAAAGTTAAGCAGATATATAATACGTGGAGCATTCATTGTTATAACATTCAAACTATAACAGTTCCAAAAACCTTACTCACGTCAAAAAGAGAACGTATACGGTGGATTTCTGTGCCATCGTTTTTACGTACGTAAATCCGTCCATTTTTTGTCCACACGTATTTCCAATCAGCGCGACGACCTTCCTCCCGTGTTTTATAAAATAATTTCTTATTTGTAGGCGTTAGGTGCTCATTTATGTAAATGACCTTGGGTTCCCCCACCGTGATTCCTGTTGAATCTATGCCACGCCGCACTCTCGCTGCTCGCAGAATTCCATCGCGGACGGAGCGCCGCGTCAGACGGACTACTATGGGCCGGGGGCGCAGCGTCGCCGCCGCGTTGGCTGCATTAAGGCGTCTAGGGCCTCCACGTTCGGCACTAACCACGTCTCGCTCCTCTAATTCATGACCCAGTTTCTTGGCGACCAGAAGTACGATTTGAATCGGGTTTTCAGCATTTCTTTCTTCTAAACCGGCTATCTCGATGTCATTTAACAGCCCGTCCTGTTCACGGTCGTTGAATTCCGAACGCAAGTCTGTCACGAGGTCGACAATATGATGATTATCCTGTTCCGTAGTTCGTTCGCGACTAGTTGCTTCTAATGTATTGAGTCGTTCTTCTATTTTCTCAAACTTATTAGTGAGCCCACCTACTACTAAATTTAGTTGTGCAAGCTCTTGCTTGAAAGATGACATCATGTTTGCCACAGAACTAAGTTCGACCCTAAGTAAACGGATTTCTTGTGATAGTGATCCTATATTACTTTCACCTGCATCTTCAAAAACATCATTCTCGGGAGAATTAACTGCAATTGGTGGATTCGCACTATTGCTCGTAAATGTTTTGCAGGCCCTACAATGCCATTTATTTGATACTCTATGTTCCGGGCTCAGGTTAGCACAGCAACGATGATACATGCAGGCACATTTAAAACACTTAACGCCATCTGTTATTGATACGTACTTGCCACATTGATTGCACTTATTAGCCATCTTTATGGATTATTCGATGAGGTGTTGACAATGGATACTAGGTGGCACTGATTCAAAAAAAAAATAGTTTTTATTTCTCAATATATGAACAAAGCTTTTTGTTTTTATAATTCCTTTTTCACAAGACAACTATATTTAAGTCTGTAAATGTATATTTCTTCTAATTATTAACACTTTTTGGTATAAGTACTCACTTTTTGTTGAGTGGGTAATATTGTTTATATCAGCTGATTGTCACTATTACACTTGTACTTGTTAATTATAACTATAACACTGTAAATACTAATTAGTTTGACTTAATAACATTTATTCTATGTTGACACTTGTAAACTTGATAATAAATGCACTTTTTGTAAACTATTTTGTAGTTTTACTGTAAAATACGAATAAATAATGTAAGCTCAACTGCTGCTGCTGTCACTGTTGCTGACAGTATAACGATATTCCTTTAAAAGTCTCTTTATATTTTGGATCTAACTTAGTCTGTTTATATTTCAAATATACTGTTACGTTTGTAATAATAAATAGTGAAAATAGAATTAAAAAGCGCCTATCCATGTTCTTAACAGCCTGACTTAAATCTAAACAACCACTATAATAAAGTTGAACATCATAATCAGAATTCTGTATTAAAATAAATGACCACTAGACTAAATAAAGCGCCACTTTTCATTACATTTTAAACCAAAAATGTATTTTAAAAACATAATAAAACACAAAAGCATGAATCTTATTCGTCACATATGGCTTTTCTCTAAACCCTACCAACAAACCTCCTGGTTGTTTCATGACATTGTTTATAATTCCGAGTCCCACGGGCTCCTAATTGAACTAAGATTCACTACTATCACTTTTACTCAATCGCTTTTACTACAAGCTCTACTTCAAGTGGTAATTAACCCTCTGGCATCGCTATATATCGAAAACAAAGGTTTTTTTAACTTCACCTATCAAAAACTCTAAAGGAGAAACTTTTGCAACCCTGGTCATTGTACAATTTGTCGCGGGTTGAACTTTATTTATGGCATCTTGCCCCGATCGAATATTGCTAGTCTCTGTTGCATTTACAAGACATAAATAATGAGTTCTTACTTTTGCTAAATTAACTAACCGCTTTATTTTACAGCGTTTACGGGCCTTGATCGGCAATAATACGCATATGCAAATGCAAATAACTAAATTTAAAATGGTAATATGTTCATATTCAATTTGTTAAATTATTTTATAATTCATATAAAACAAAGTAGAAATTCTAGCTTTATCTTAATTAAATACGTTCATGTAAACCGCATTCAATTCTGTTTAAAATTTTTGAAACAATGCTTGAAGTAAATTTTAAATTGACCATAACTTCTTTTACCCTTAACAGATTTTAACAAAACAAAGTTTTACGCTCCAGATTATACATAATCAACTTGTAAAAACCGCGTTCAAATCCTTTAAGTAGTTTCGACGTTAAACGTACCAGACAGACAGACAGACAGACAGACAAAAATTCCAAGATTTATTTTTTGGTTTCTGTTACTCGTTTTTAGTTAATGTACAGACACTCGATTTTTACTGTCTTATTATATATTTGAGATTAATAGTTAAAACAATACATACGATTTACTACGATACTGATTATGCATAATTGAATTGGCAGTTAATGAATAAACTTTAGAAGAATAACCAAAAAAAACAACAAAAAAATACCATACTAAAAAATTATTAACGAAGATTTTTTTTATTTGATAAGTATTAATGTGTAATTTTCGATGAATATCGAATAAAACGCATTCAAAAATTTTATCGCTGTCTCTCAACGCGCCACACACCCTGCACATCAAAGTACGTGTGGTATTTGACCATTGTGTATTATTTTAAAACTAAAATAACTTCTTACTTATTGGTTAAAATCAAATGCTTTCCAGAGCAATGTTCTTCATAATTGAATGTCTGTGACATTTAAATAATTTATTTGGATAAGGAATAATATCGTTATTATTAAAACACCTTCGAAAGTGTATATTATTTTAGAACTAATTTCATAACCATATAAAAGGTTATAGTGAGTCAACCTTAAAAGCTAGATATATGTTATCGCGGACTTCTTTTTAGAACTTTTAAAGGGGAACAATTTCATAGAACATCATTTTTGCGTAACTTTCACCGTTTTCGCTAAGCACGCAGTTTTTTGTTTATTTTTATACACCTTGCGTTAGAATATTCAAATTTTAGTAATCATCCCTAATTCTTTGAAAATGAAACATAACCTATGTCACTCGGGAATAGTGTAGCTTGCCAACGGTGAAAGAATTTTTGAAATCGGTCCAGTAGTTTCGGAGCCTATTCATTTCAAACATACAAACAAATAATCAAACATTTCCTCTTTATAATATTAGTATAGATTTGATATTAAGTTGAATTTGTAAAATTTAAAAAACAATATACTGATTGCAATAATATGTTGTTCTCCTTAAAGTTTTTTATACCCCTACCACTACTATAAGGATTATCCCACATCGCATTACTGATATTGAAATCTCCAATAATCAAAAAGTTGTTATCAGGCTCCTGCACAAAAACTTCTGAAACGGATTCAAAGAATTCATTCAGAGCGTCAGAGTGTTGCTGACAGTGGGGAAAATAGCAACAAAACAAATTCAAGTTTTTTGAACATGGCCGTAAGCCAACGCAAATAACCACCTCTAGAATATCCGCAACAGCATTAGAAAATACAATTTTTCTTGAAGAATTAATGATAATATTTCGGCGCAAAGCTATGAGCACTCCACCTCCCATACTATCTCCTCTCAAAATATAATCGCGATCACATCTAAATACGTTGTAGCGGTAGTCAAATAACTCATTGTCATTTATACCAGGTAGAAGCCAAGTCTCGCTTAAACATATAATGTCATAATCAGCAGACATCAAATTTCTAAAAAAAATATTTGTCTTCGTTCTTAGACCCTGGACGTTTTGATAATATATCGAAAAATTATTTAAAGCCATTAATAATCATATACAAAGTGTGACATATTTTATTAAACCCTATAATGTAAGAGTGTGTTCTCTGGTTACAATAGCAGAATAATAAATAATTGCGTTTAACTATTAAATAAAGATAATGAATAAATATTGAAAGGATATTTCCCTTTAAAAGCTAGGTTAAGTAGTAGTAAGCTTAGGTTAAGCTTACAAAACTTTAACAAAAAATTGTGGCTACGCCTTAAAAATAAAAATAGCAAAAATGACAAATCAATCAATTACTTTATATTAACAATAGATAAAAACATCTTTCTTACTTTATTCTGTTTAAATCGTTTATATTACAAATATGAATAACTGGACTTGTATGTGATCGACGTACCATTATTGAACAATTCTTAACCCATGTATACTGATAATTAAATTCTTTTGCCCTGACTTTAGCTTGATGTAAAAGGAACTTATTAATGCTAGTAAGGTGATCATTAAAAAATATGTCCTTAGTACTTTTATGAAACCCTATATCTTCCGCCTTTAATTTATATTTTCTAGCCTTGTGCAAGAAGTCATCCTTTTTATAACGAGCCAAGAATCGCACAACAATAGGCTTAATCTTCTTGGTTTTATCTTTTGAAGACACCCTCGTGATGAAGTCTATATCATTATCAGTATTTATTAGAAAATCAACCTTATGAGCAATAGTATTTAAAATTTGAAGCAAATTTTCACCTTTCTTTCCCGGTATTCCAAAGATTTCTACATTGGAGCATCTATTGCTCAGTCCATTGTTCGCGGTTGTTATTATTTGATTGGATAGAATTAATAGATTCTTTTAATTCACCGATTTCAATCTTAGCTGACATTAGCACTTTCATATCTTTTTCAATGGAGTCAACCCTTTTCGATAAACTGTCACACTGATCATTTATAAAACCAATGCTTTGTTTAAAACTCGCAATTTCATCTCTTAAAGGCTTTAACTCTGCGGATATAGCGCTTGTTATAGTGCATTTAAATTCTGACCGTAACTTGATAAATTCAGTAGAAACTATCTCTCGAACTTGATCGTATGATCGTAAGTTACATTAATACAGCTTTCCGGAGACGAAAAAAGAGTATTAGTAGTGTGAACACTGGTAAAAACTACACGTTCCTGTCTGCTATTTTTATCATCGGATTTCGGTGTAGCAGTACTGTTATTACTTAGCTGCCTGTTACTATGCGAACAATCGGAACATATCCAGTTCTTTTTAGTGTCACTTGAGTGTTTTTTTTTATCTGTTATAATGCAGGTAATATGGTAATTGTTCTTACACTTCCAACAAGTTACCATGCGTGTCGCGCCAGCTGCCGTAGATTTGCAACATGCGAATTTCATGTTGACTATATGATTGATAATTATTTTAATGCAATCACAAAAATGTGAATTTAAACTGGGATTCGATCGTGCAACTCCGGTGCTGTATTGCGAAACTGCTGCACTTACTTAACCACTGAACCAAAGACAGTTAGAATATTGTACTCAAAAATTGTAAGTATTATATGCAAATCACGGTCTGTAAATAGCTCGGCCAATGGGGTACAGTTTTGTAGATACTACACCGTTTGAATAAAATTACTGGTCTCGCACTTACAATTTTTGTAAATAAAGTCACAAATAACACTATTGAGATAAATACAGCTATGTCTACTTTAAAAATAATAACTTACTGCATAGATTTTCATAATTTATAACACAATCTCCACTATTTAAAACTTAACTGTTATTATCATCAATAAATCAATTCACAAATGATTATACTTTATAGTTGAGACGGTTTTTAAATCGATAATTACAAATTCACTACAAAATATTGATAATTACTATT
The DNA here is from genome assembly GCA_959347405.1 of Napeogenes sylphis. Classification (NCBI taxonomy): domain Eukaryota; kingdom Metazoa; phylum Arthropoda; class Insecta; order Lepidoptera; family Nymphalidae; genus Napeogenes; species Napeogenes sylphis. The sequence continues at coordinate 23,720,532 of OY365782.1, forward strand.
TTTATTAATACTTTAAAACGGAGCTAATGTTACCGTTGAGGTCAACGCCGAACACATTTACGAAGACCGGAAATAAAACGAATGCAACAGTTAAAAAGACGATTAAATTTACTTAGGTTGCATTCGGAGATGTTAGAAAAACATACATCAGCACATTCAATAAACGAGAGAGGGAGATAGAGCTAGAAGGAGATAGAGCTAAAGGGAGATGGAGCTAGAGCAAGATCGATATAGAGCGAGATTGAATTAGATTAGAAATAGAGATTAGTGCGAGGTCGAGATAGGAAGATAGAGAAAGAGCGAGAGAGAGATGGAGATAGAGCGATAGGGAGATAGAGGGATAAGTGATTGCACTAACAAAGTCAAATCGGTAATACGTTTTTCTGTCGATATAATGCACTTAGTGAGCCTGTAATTTGACGGATTTACTCTATAACATGAGCATTCCAGCTTAATGTGCTGTCAATGTGTAGGCCAAGTTTTTTGTGTAATAAAGGGAATGGGTACACTATTATAACCAAGAATTGAGTCGTCAACTGATGACAATTTGCACAGTGATCTTCGACTGCTTAGAATTATTGCCTGACATTTTAAAGGATTAACTTCAATGCTAAACTGGAGGCACCAATCATGTGTTGCAGGTCCTTAATGATATTATACCGATGATAAAAAGATTGGGAGTCATTGACGAGCGAAAGGGATTTTATTTTGCGAAGGTCGTCTCTTGAGCAATATTTAGTAATGAGATAAGAGGTTGTGAAATTCTTTACATTTTAAAAAAAGTTTTTCGAGACAATGTAGGACTAATTGGAAAATATATGGAGTTACTTGGTGTTTATGAAAGGGGCGTTTTGAGTTATTAGTATTGATACATCAGATGAGACACGACATAGGTAAACATACATAAAGAGTATTACTTTAAAGCGATTTTGTAACAATCAAATGTTGTAATTTATTATGTGTGAACAGGAAGTGTGTATACGAGTGGAAACATGTGCCTAAAGAAGGTTCGACTTATCGGTGATAGTCTTATAGCGTAAAATTTAATTCAAGCCGTATGATTAATTTTACGAAAGCAAAAATATGATTTTGACATATATGGCTAAGAGTACAAAATCAGTTTGTTAATTTTTTTAGAATTTGTTCGTATTATAATTTAGATTTTTCTTCATTTGGATTATACAATTGATTGACAAGAGTGATAGAAATTGGGAGAAATACGTTGTAATTCGGAATCGATGTAGCAAATTGTGTAGAGACAAACAACGCCGCCATATTTATAAATCCATCATAGAATAAAAAGATTCCAAAAAAATGTGACATTTTCTTTAATCATTGCGAGTTGGCAAAACACATCAAGATGTAAATATAGATAATTTAGATTTAAATTGCAAGAATCAGCATTTTTCAAATTCTGTTGCTATTGATGACGCAACCAAGGTAAAAACGATAAATCATATTTCTGCTTGCCAAATTCCTAATATGCCTGTTTTCTTTCTAGGTCAGTTCTCCGAAAGTGATGTTTAGAAAAACATTATGGCGATTAAATCTGATGCTGTTGTTTCTGACTGTATTAGTCGTAAGATGATCATTCCCATACTTCCTTTTATAACTCCTGTTATAACCTCCATTTATTAATAATTCCGTTAATTCCAACACCTTATACCACTACCGAAAAAACGAAATGCATCTTCCTTTACCGAATATCGTCCAATATCCATTCTCCCTTTCCTATCTAAAGTACTGGAGCGCCTTGTCCACCAACAATTGAGTAGTTTTCTCTCTAAATATAATACTTTATATCCTTTCCAATCCGGCTTCCGTCCTGGTTATAGCACTACTACTACCTACTACTACATATTTGCTCGGAAAAACTCAAGCTACAGGATATCTCATGGGGTGATATAAATTGTTGTCATCGCCTCGGATCTTCAACTGGGAGCAAAACTAGAGCCATACTTGTAAGATTTTATCAAACCAAGTATAGAGACAAGTGTTGGTCTGTCAAAACATGTCTGAAAGGTACGGGAATAACACTGTCGGAATTTCTTACAAAACCCAGACATGACGCCTTTTTGTTAGCACGTCAGCACTTTGGTGTAACGAAGTGCTGGACAAGAGATGCCATATTATAGTGTTGGGCAGTGATGGGGCCCGTCATCGAGCATCTACAGTATGTAAGGTTAACGCTATAAATAATGCATGCAATTCTTCTTGTTCGGAACCTCCAACGAGATCTGCAACGGTGGCCTCAAAAGATAGCAGGTTAATTAATAGCAGTAATGTGCGATCGATCGATCGATGCGATCGCACATTACCATCAAGAAGTGATCTTTTGTTTATTACTTCTATTAACTTTATTCAGACCATACATACTTATAACTTTTATTTAACGTTTACCTTACAACTTTCTTACTTTTGAAAGTTATTTAAAATTTAGAAGTTGATGATTTCGTTTAATATAATATTATTTTGTGTAATGACAAGTAAGACGTTTGACATTGTGAACCGTCAGGTGACGACAATTTACTGCTTTTCAGTTTGGATTCGGATACTGCATGTTAAATATCTTTTATTCTTATTTCTAATTTCAATTTCTAGAAATTTACGTGTAATATTTTTATAATTTTAATCTTGAGTAATTATACTAATTTTTATTTACTTGTACTTGTAGAAAAATGTGAAATTTTAGCTTAATTATTTTTTTTATTGTTCTTTTCTATTTATTTCATTATTATTTTTCTTTTGTTACCTTTCTTTGAAAGCAATTATTGTTATTTTATATTTCTTAGTTTTTATTTTGATCTCTTCCAGCTGGTGTATATATTTAGTATTTTTATTTTACTTTATTTCTTACTATTATTTTAATTTATTATAATTATCCTATTGTTTTATTTGTATCTGATATTTTATATTATTTACACATTTTAAATTATTTTATACTATTTAATTTTATTATACAGGGTGGGCCATAAATTAGTTAACATTTGAAAAAATCGTATAAAAAAAACCATTTAACATATTTTAGAAATAGTTTATTTACGAGAAAGCTAATTAGTTGTTATTTATTTTTTAAAAATTATTTCGTCTAAATGACCACCGTTTCGGTTTTTGCACTCATCTAAGCGAGTCCTGAAGTTTTCGAATACTCTTCTGCAAAAAGACCGCGAGATCGCCGACATCTCTTCGATGATTTTTTCTTTAAGTTGACGGAGTGTATTCGGTTTATCAATGTAGACACGACTCTTTAAATAACCCCATAAAAAGAAGTCTGCTGGGGATAGATCTGGACTTCTGGGCGGCCATGGGATGTCACCTCGTCTGGAAATCAGCTTTTCCGGAAACATTTCCTTGACCACCGGCAAGGACTCGTTCGATGTGTGACACGTGGCTCCATCTTGTTGAAACCATGTGTTACGATTATAGCCAGAAAATTCCAGTAGCATCGGTGCTAAAAACTCCCGTAACATTTTCACATACTCGGCAGAATTACCAGTAATTGAACGGCCTCGAGAATCTTCAAAAAGTAAGGTCCGATGATTCCTTTTGCTGAAATTGCAGCCCATACAGTTACCTTAGGAGAGTGAAGTGGCATTTCATGTTTAGCTTTGGGATTTTCGCTGCTCCAATACCTGCAATTCTGTTTGTTTACATGTCCATTTAGGTGGAAATGGGCTTCGTCAGAGAATAAGATGTTGTCAAAATTACTGAATCGAGTTAACATTGTTTCGGCATATGACTTACGCAAATTTAAATCATTAGGGTTTAGTTCTTGCACTATCTGGATCTTATATGAATGTAATTTCAAATCTAATTTCAAAATACGGCGCAATAATGTGCGGGATAATCCTAATTCAGCCTAACGTTTGCGCGTCGATAAATCTGGATCACGTCGAACAGAAGCGAAAACTTGCTGCACGTTCTCTTCGCTTCGAGAAGTCCGCAGGCCACCGGTTTATTTCACATTTAGTGTAGATCCCGTCTCTTCGAACTTCTTCACCCATTTCTTTATTAAAGGAGCACTTGGACACTGACTTAAGTCGTGTAAACCATATTCAACGCGAAATAAGCATCTCACAGTAATGAGCGAAAAGTTGTTTAAATAAAACTGTTTCACACAGTAAGCGCGTTGTGGCCCCGTGAAGCGATCCATTGCGACTAAATTTCCAAGAAGCGAGCTATTGCCCCGGCCCGCGCCCGCGCCCCGCGCGGCAATAGTTTGCGTGGTAAGTTACATTTAAATGTTAACAAATTCTTGGGCCACCCTGTATTTTATTATTATATACCTTTAAAAATATTATTATGTCTTTTGCTGATGACAGTGATAGATTTTTATCTTTTTCTTCCGATGACCAATCTAGCGATTCTAGTTACCACAGTACAAATCTTCCTACACTTAATGTTACTCTTGACAATAAATTTTCTAACCTTGGTAAAAAATTTTGTAGTTCATTTGAACACTCAAAGTATTCCGGCCCATTATTCAGAAATGCTTGCATCGTTTCAGTCAAGTAATGTACACGCCATTCTCGTTTCGGAATCATGGTTAAAAAAATGGCTTATCTTCCACTTCTTATTCCCTGCCAGGATTTCGTCTGATTCGCAATGACCGCATCGGGAAGGTCGGAGGAAGAGTTGCAATTTATCTTCGCACTTACATTCCTTTTTTAGTTATAAGTTGTTCTACTCAGCCTCCCTTTATTGACGACTGCCTGACTAATGACTGACTGACTAATGCGGCCGAGCATTTACTTTTAGAAATTTCTCTGTCCCATTCCAAAGTACTTCTTGGTATTCTTTACAGCTCTTCTCTCCATGTAGTTTACTTCTCCTCCTTCGAAAGTTTATTAGAAGACATAACCCCATTATATAGCCATTCTATCATAATGGGGGACTTCAACACATATTTACTCAAGAATGATTCCCGAGCTAATAAACTCTTGTCCTTGGTTGAGAGCTGTAACTTACATATTTTACCGCTTTCCGCTACCCATACCTTACCTAATTGTATCCCAACTCTCCTCGATCTTATGATTATAGTATCATCAAGTATCATCAAGATTATAGTATCATCTCCAGAATTTATTTCCACCCACGGTAAATATGCCACCGATGGTTTCTCCCACCATGACCTGATTTTTCTTTCGTACATGCTACGCCCTCCAAAAGCTAGAAATAAGCTGCTTTTGCAGCGTAACTTTGCTGGAATGGACCTGACTCGCCTTTGTGATGATGCATGCAATATGGATTGGACTGATGTTTTTACTGCCGAAAGCATTGACGCAATAGTTAATTTATTCAATTCAATCTTAATCCAACTGTATAATATTTACACACCTATTAAGTTAGTTAATCAATTTACTTTCAATTAATTTTCTGAATATGATGTTAAGAGAAATATATTATCCATCTCATCGAATGCCATTGGTAGCGATTGCATTAGTCGGAAAATGATTGTTCCTATGTTCCAGTGTCAATACACTGTGACTCCTGTAATTACCCATATCCTTAACTACTCAATTTCAACTGGTATTTTCCTACTTTGTGGAAAGACGCTGATGTTATTCCCCTTCCTAAAAAGACCAATCCATCCTCGTTTTCCGACTACCGACTTATTTCTATTTTACCACTTCTTTCTAAAGTATTAGAAAAATTAGTCTCCAAGCGATTGATCTCTTTCCTTAATCAAAACAAACTCTTGAATTCATTTCAATCTGGATTTCGTACTGGCCACAGTACCACACTTACGTTAATTAAAGTTACCGATGACATTCGAATGGGTTTGGATGGTAAGCAACTAACAGTACTGGTCTTATTTGACTTTAGCAATGCGTCCAATAAATGCTGTTGTTTCACTCCTTGCGGGGGGCTCTAACTTGTAAAGTTCTTTATGTATGAGCAAGACAAATATACACATTTGTATCCTACTTGAAGGTGAGTTCATAGACATAATAAAAAAAATTGGGATGGATTAGGTCCCTAACGCATAGTACTATAATTTTTTTCATTACTTGCGTTAGGGGACATTTTAATACTCGTGGAATCATACGCCTCGTAAACGCAAGAGAGGTAGGAGAGGTAGGCGGCGCAGGCGCTGCGTGTCTCGTTTTAGTGTTGTTCAAGTATCGATGTGAGGGGACGCGCTCACGTTTCGAAAATAGCACTCAAAGAAAAATAAAAGTGTAAAAAGTCAATTAATTTTGGTGAGCATTCTAAGAAGGAAAAATTATCGCCGGTTAATACGGCGGCATTATCCAGTAAAATAAAAAAATATAATTTCCTGAAGGAAGATGTGCTGATCATGTTTTCCAACGTGGAAACAAAAAAGACAATGCGTGGGTTGTTATGAAAAATTACGACGCACGTTAAACAGCTCTGAAGCTTCTAAAAATATTTTTTTGGTGAGCGGCTAGATCTTTATTATTGTGCAGAATATCTTATACCATATTGGCCGCAAACTGTTAAGTGTTTCATATATAATAAATAAAATAAAAAAAAAAATCATTTCGATTTGCTCACAATGCGAAAAGTCGATGTGCTTGCTTTAATGAGAAATATTTACCGTAGTTTATAATAAATAACTACTTCGTAAATTAAACTTTTTCTATCGACAAATGACATTTTATTTTATTCCCATCACTAGTCACTTCACATATTGCTCTATCTCTGGTGGCGGAACGAGATACAATCGATGGCTAATTTTTGATTTGTATTTGTGGCTTATTCTTATGTCATAATTGCGTGCGAACCTAGCAAAATATAGAACAGTAGACTATCTTTGACCCACGAAATTTTTAAGTATATGTCATTGTTTTTGTTGAAGATATAAATTATTTTCAGAATTGTACTTTTATGGGATTGATTAGGTCCCTAACGCACCCGGGGATAGATTAGTTTTGAGATCTTTTAGATCCCTAACGCACCAGCTGAAAGTTTTTTAAATATGATGTCGCAGGGAACGTGTTAACGTCTTACTCTTCTCGCTTTTTAAAAAAATCTTTTACTGTTCAAGCAATTTTGCTTTGGAACACATTATTGTCAGACAAGCACAGTCTTTGGCGAAAGGGATTGGTCAAAGATCATTATCTTCGCCTTTCTTCTGCACAGTTTAGTTCTATCATTTAAATATAATTATGCTTTTATATATTAAATATTATATGTTAAATTATTATATTTTATTGTACTAGCTCTTCATTTTCTTGTGCTATTTTTAAGTAGGTATTCATTCTTTTCATGATATTATTATATGTATTTAAATTCTATATATACTTATATATATTAATTTCGTATTTGTTATATGTATGTAATGCATTTACCTATTATTGATTATGCCGACATATGCTATCTTGACTTCAGTGAGGAACTTTTAGACAAACTGCTTACCGTAAACTTTTATTTTTTATATTAATATTATTTTCGTGTATTTATTATATTATGTATATATTACGTATGAACATATGTATGTATAATATTATTTGGTATATTTTAGTGCATACATATTATTATTTAATATTATGTTATCTATATTCATTATTTCTTTAAGACAACTTATTCCACGTTAATAGTACTTGTCCTGTACCCAAAGGTTGCCCGGAAGAGATTGCTCTTTAGCAATAAGGCCGATTATTTTACTTTTGCTTTTTGTTTTTATTTGTGTTTATCTTTTTGTTCATGTTTTTTTTTATGTATTTGTACAATAAAGAATATTATATCATAGGGTCATTTCGCCTGTTTGCGTCCATTCGACGGCTATCCTTTCATAAAATACTCGAAAATAAGTTCATGTAATTTCTGCCAATACCTCAATATATAGGAGATACACAGTCATAAACAAAATTTCCTTGAGCGCAATCCTTCCCTTTAAAAAAAAATAATTTATCTGAGCCACGGGACAAAAGACTGCGAATGTCTTAAATGTTAGTAAAAAAATAGTGAGCAGCAACACCACTCACGGTTAGTTTTACATTGTTTTATGTGAAGTTAAGGATACATAGATGTTTTTAGGCCTTAATAATAAAGAAAGGAAAAACATAATTATGAATTTACTTAAGTTTTTTAATTGTTGACAGTTAAAATAAGGTGGACGCGAACTACTACATACAAATTTTAAAAATTCTACTTTGCGTCCGCAGTGGACGCGAATTTTATGACCTATTATTTAGGACAGACCATATTGCGTCCACCTTTGTTTTCTTGTTATCTATTTATAAAAGTAATTAAAAATGTATAGTTTATTTAAATTTAATAAAATTGTATATACCTACCATAAATAATATCTTAATGTAATTATAATAAAAAAAATTAACGTAATTTATTAACAGCTCCTGATTGAACAAATTAGAAATTGTGAAATCACAGTGTATCAAGGTGCAACTCTGAAACTCATGACATGAATAAAAATGATTTTGCCTAAACACCTTTTTGGTAGCTTAGTTCAATAGTGTCTTCAGATGAAGTTTTATTTTACCACTAGAAGATATGGCAACTCATACTACACCAAGTCTTGAGAAAACTAAGCAACAAATATCAGAACCCCCAGACTGCTTTTATTCATTTAGCATCAACTGTATCACCATCTATTTCACCTATAGAAAAGCCTCCTAGTTTACAATCATCTTCATTATTTATACAAGGCATTTCACATTCAGAAACCTTTGATCCATTTAAAACCCACCTGATGTTGGCTGAAATTTTTAGCATAGCAAGAAAATTTTATCAAAGAACTCCAGCGGCCATATCTTCGTCTGCATCGAGAAAGTATTATGAACATAAAGAGCAGATGGAGAAAAAAAAACAAAGCAGTAAGAAAAAGAAATTAAGAACGAATAGAGAAAAAAAACTTCAAAGAACTGCTCCAAAACGTAGGAAAAAGACACTTCCTGTTAAAGTCACAGTAGATACTGATACTCTAAAAAGAAAATTTACCAGCCGTGGATAGTACAAAGTGCGCTGAATGTAATGACATACTTATATCAGATGTAGATGAAGACGGCGAAAAAAACATTGGCTGTGACAAATATATAAGATGATATATTTGTTATTAAAAATATTTTAAAATTTAATTAGTTAAATATTTAGACATAAAAAAATAAATTGTTAAAATCTAATCATTCTGAATAATAATTAATAAAAATCTCCCCTACATTCTATATATAAGTTGGTGGACGCAAACTGGTCCATGAGTGGACGCAATTTAGATTTTATGAACGCAAACTGGGTAAATCGCCCAAATCTGATATTTATCACTTTTATATTTAAATCGTTATATCTTTCCACCAAAACTTTAAATGAATATAAAAAAGGCTATATTTTTAACACTGTACATAAGTTTTTATTCAAAACTAGTGCTAAATCATTTTTATTTTCTCTTTCAAAGTCAGCAACTCCACTAAATGGACGCAAACAGGCGAAATGACCCTATACACTTATAATTTGGATTTCATTTCTTATAACATCATCACTAATAAATAACTTAAGTTACAGATAATAACTAAGTACAATAAATGATGAGATAAACGGTCTAATGAAATGGTGGAAACTGTTTTGAAGTTGAAGTTTTGAGGGAAACCCAGGGTAAAGTTTTAAGGGAAACTCAGGGTAAAGTTTTAAGAGAAGCCCAGGGTAATGTTAACGGAAACCCAGGGTAAACTTTTAAAGGAAACTCAAGGTAAAGTGTTAAAGTAAACTCAAGGTAACACATAACCAAACTCAAACCAGAGTATGTTGGGTTAGTCGTATAAGGGAATGACTTGTATACGAAATGAACAACTCGGAGCTGACTCGGTCGAAGATAAGGACTAGTACGCTAACTTGAGAACTGAAACCTGAGGCGTTTAGTTATAGTCGTATCAGTTGAGGGAAGGGACTGTTACGCAAATTGAACAACCGGGATCTCAGGTGTTTATTAATATTATCAGCTGAAAGGAAGGACTAATTCGATTTACGGACGAGAGTAAGTTTGGCACGCTATTTAGACCAAGTATCTATATGAATGGAATCCCAAGCAGAAGCCTCCTTATACGGTGGCAAATTAGTTTTTATAGGTAGGCCCATTAGTTTTTATTTAGGTAGGTATTTAGGTAGGCCCATTAGTTTTTATTTTATGAGCATTTTTGTCCAAGTTTTGAACTAGCTTCTCCGGAAGGAAATCAAGGCGTACTGTGACTAATGACATCTGTTGTTTTGAATATGTGAAGTCTTTAATAATCTCACAAAAACGTGAAATTATGTTTCGAAGACATTTTTTACGGAAAAAACTACTTTTATCAGTTCCCGTTTCTTGAGATCTGTATTTTTTGAAGCGCGCAGTACCTTTTGTAGGTCTACCCATGGCTAGTTGATAATGTAGCTCAATAAACTAAAAAGTATTAAATAAAAATAACTACTTTAAAAAAAACGACTTTAAAACTAAAAAGTAATAAATAATGAAGATTTAATATTTATTATATACTACCTATTTTTTATATGTCCTATTTACTAATAGATTTGAAGTCGGTGCCAAGCATTAAATAAATAATTATATTTAACCACTTAAATGAATACGACCAAATTAATACAATGAAATGCCTACTTTAATGATTAAGATACGTAAATAAACATAATAAATAGCAATTAAATGTTATTATTATAAGCAGCTCAATCAATACGAAGAATGGTGAAAAAACTATGAAAAAGTATTCAATAGAATTCCTAAACTAAATGGACATGTGAATTATGAAATGCCTATTTCAAAAATAAAGATACGTAAATAAAGCTATAAAAGAACAATTAAATCTTAATATGATTACTAGCTTGAATCGATACGAAGAAAAAGAAAAAAAATAATTACAAAAATGTATTCAACCAAATTCTAATACTAAATGGCTTGGCACTGACTTCAAATCTATTAGTAAATAGGACATATAAAAAATAGGTAGTATATAATAAATATTATTTTGCTTACATTTTAATTTTATATTTAGAGTATTACAATAGGGAAATATAATCTGGTTTCACATGTATTTGTGAGTAGAATGATTTAACTATGTACACTAAGATAATAGTTATGCATGGATGGTTAAAAAAATGAAATAATAAATTAGAAACGCTCATTAAAGATAATTTGAGATGAAAGTACAGTTACAATTAAAGATTATAATAAAAGATGAAAGTACAGTTACAATTTGAGTTTGCGATCAATTTTTCTAATTAAGATTTGATTTTAAATTTTTTAGATGTAGGTACATTTGTTTTTGAGTGATGCGATAGACGATTTTAATTTTACAATGGTTAGTTATTTGACTTTTCCTGAACTTTTGCGATCACTATTATAAATATTCACAAGGACGTTTCTGATTGTATAGACGTTTATGAACATTGTAGGTTGGGTAAAGAAGGCTTTTACACAGAGCAACAGAAAAGGTAAGGCTCGACGTACATTATTATGACTTGTATACTATTATTTCATGTACTTATCTACTAGGCTTATTTCTTATAAATTTATCTTTTCCAGGTGTTCCAGTGGACCACGAGGACTAGGGTTAGTGCTTTTTTTTTCTCATACTTATTTTAATGTTTTATTACTCTCCTTTAATACATATCCCGCGTCATCCCACTATGCTGGTGCGGCATGGTACTCATGCTTCCCCCTACCTCCGAATGATCCACGCCCATGGATTTGCCGCGCCGTGATGTCTTCTCCGTGTTAGATTGCGGAAGTCGGCATTGCACAATGCTCCCCACAATCCATTATCAGGTTTGGTCCTAAACGACCCATGTGCCCACACATGGGGTCCGGGACCATATACTTGGCCATTTACTTTAGATCGAAAGCCTGATTCGTCGAAATGCTTCTTAACTATGTTTGGTCGAAATAGAAGCAGTCGTCTCCAATATATTGAGGTATTATTGGTGCAAGTGAAATACTTAAACAAGTCAAAATAAGTGTGTTCGTAAGTACATTTAGTAGGTACCATATATAGACCGGTAACATAACTTTAAAAATCAATTAAAAATAAAAAAAATCAAAAAGACGTCTCTAAATAATATTATTATGTACCAATTGAAGTCGTAGCGTCGAGGAAGCGTTGAATCTAGAAAATATTAAAGAAAACTTTATCTAGGTTAATGAACCTGACAAACATTGGATAAATCAAGTTACCTATAAAATGTAGAAAAAAGTAAATTTTATATGTTGACTGTAGAGAAAAAAAAATGATTAAATTATGAAACCCTGAACCTCATGAGCTTCTAGTGTAACCTACAGGTATAAATATATGGATAGTGATATCCCTGATCTATGTAGTAACCTTGAACTAACCACGGATCGCCCATCAGTTACCCATAGGACGCCTTATGGAACTGTGAGTAGATAAGTTTTTTTTAGTCTTACGAGTCGTTGAGAACTGTAGGATTTCATTTTTCGAAGCTCGTCCATTAAAGACATACTTATTATTGAGGTAAGAGGTGTGAAGTTATATACATTGTAAGCTAAAGTTTTACGTGACTAAGTAGGACTCATTGGCAAATGAATGAATTTATTTTGGGGATCATAGAAGGGACGAGACGTTTTAAGTTTTAGTATTGATATTGTAGCAAAGTATTACATTATAGCGACTTTGTAACTATTAATTGTTGAATATTTTATTACGTGTGAACAGGCACACAATTTGTGGAGACTGATAATTTCTTTATCTTTTTTAATAAATTCAATATGTGTACGCGAGTTCCAACATGTGTTTATCGTAAGTCTTTGACGTAACGAAAGTGATAGTGGATAATTTTACTAAATAAAACTAAGAAAAAAAAATGACTATTTCATATGTGGCTAAAAGTACTGAATCAACTTGTTAAAATGATTGTAAATTTACTCAGAACAAACTTTGCAATTTAGGATTTCATTTCTTGTAACATAATAATTAATCACTAACACGCTGTTTATTTGCCTGAAAATTAAAGTATTTATCGCAATAGCTTATTATATAATTGAAAAGTGAAAGTGGGTATTCACATTATGAATATTTATGAAATGTAATTAAATGGCTGATTATCATTAGACTAATATTTAACTTGAGTTACAGATCATATTAAATAACTGATTATACAAACGGTATAATGTAATGGTGGAAACCCAAGGTAAAGTTTTAAGGAAAACCCAAGGGAACGTTTTAAGAGAAACCTAGGGTAAAGTTTTAAGGGAAACCCAGGGTAAAGTTTTAAGGGAAACCCGGGGTAAAGTTTTCAGGCCAACTCAATGTTTAAAAATGTTTTTTAATGATTATTTTCATAGATTTATGTTTTGTATACCTATAAAGCTTAAGCTTAAGATTTCGTTTTGCCTAACATGGCCCATCTAACAATTAATGACCTAAAAAATATTTAAGTTGACTGATTACCACATAATTTAATACTATTTAATAAGATTAAATTTAATACGACATATAAAAAATAGGTAGTATATAATAAATATTAAATCTTCATTATTTATTACTTTTTAGTTTTAAAGTCGGTTTTTTTAAAGTAGTTATTTTTATTTAATACTTTTTAGTTTATTGAGCTACATTATCAACTAGCCATGGGTAAACCTACAAAAGATGCTGCGCGCTTTAAAAAATACAGATCCTAGCAGTAGCAGATCCTAGGAGTACCTACCTTCATTTACTGCCGCAAAGATGACATAAAATCTAAAACACATAAAAAAACTAATTCTAGACACATACTACATTTTAAGTTGAGCTTAGATTTTGTGAAAAAAAAATATGCCTATTACATGGCAGAATAAACTTAATCAAAATAAATTACAATATAAAATTCAACAATGGAAACCAATGTATAGTATAAAATGCGCCAAAATAAGGAAAATTTTCCTATATTATTAGTTAATTTTAAAAGCCGTCAACGTTCCTGTTATTGCTCTGATGTTGCAAGAGACCATGTGCGGCTCTGAGCACACACCGACAGATAAACGGCTCGCTTGTTTGACATTTCACAAAAATACAATCTTTCATAACACAATAAGGCCAAAATTGTTTTTTTCAAATATAATTCTCCGAAATTACATACCAATCCATGTCAGGTATATTTAAAATATACGTATGTAAAATAATATAATGAATGAAAAGTTTCTGCAAAAATGGTTCATCGCTTATATTGTATAAATATTTATATGTAAAAATATTTTGAATATTAAGTTCTTAAGTCGAAAAATTAGTTGTTTTTAATCAATCTGTGGTTACATTTAATAGTATACCATTTGCTGTGGAAAATAAATATGTAAAAAAACTGGTTCAACGAGTTCAACGCGTCTGACCTACTACGTAAAAAAATTTAATTCACTGATTAGAATCAATTACTATTTGGAGGTATTTTTAAATCAAAGTTGGAATATTTGTGGAATAAAATTAATATTAAATTTAATGTTAAGAGTGTTAGAGGACTATGTAAAGAGTTATACACGATAATAATGATAAATTTAAACAAACTAACTTAAAAGTTAGTATTTATTCTTTTACTTATTATTTATTGTTAGAACTGAGAATTTTTTTCTTATTATATTTTAGTATTATACTAAGTACTAAATAATATACTTAGTATTTAATATAATACTGAAGGATAATATAAGTACTTCTAAAGTACACTGAAATTTGTTGATATATTTAATTTTAGAATACAATAATTATAACTTTTGGTATAATTTGTTTATAATTATTAATAAATGTTAATATTTAAACAAGTGAAGGCTCTATGTCGGATGCTAGTACTTATTAAGTTACTACAAAAGGAGTCCTAACAGGTATTAAAACAACACAGGTAAGAAAAAAAGAATGAAACAAAATTAGAGCCGTGTTCCGAAATACATACCAGTATACTGACCAGTGATAATGACGTCATGACAGCGACGCTATATTGCACTGGCTTCCGCCATATTATACTCGTGAGGAAATTTTATAGTACTCTGTGGAGATATAGGCAAATGCAGAGTAATATTACAAAATTGACTAGAGTTGCTACCTTTTATGCTTTTGAAAAAATACATATTGCAGTTGTCAAGTAAATAAAGGACCACTTAATTTTCATCTTTGTTATATTTGAAAATATATATTTTTATATTTGTAAGTTTTATAAATTATTACAGCAGTTACAGTTGTATAAATGCAAAGTATATATGCAGTAAATTTTATTTAAAATAAATAGATAATTCCTTTTTAATTTTTGTTCTTATTAGGTTTAAAGATATTTTGTTTCTTTCGTCTTACAATTTACTATTAATTAATTATAATCGTAGTATTACTAAATAATTATTGTCCTTTTTTAGAATTAAATACCTGATCAACACTATTTTTGTTGTAATTGTTTTGTAACTCCATTTTCTTTGAACTTTATTACTTTATGTAATAAAATGTATAACTGTTCAAAACAGACACATTAGAAATAAATATCTAGTCACAGACTAATAAGTAATTGGTAATACTAGGTTCATGTAGTACTCTGTCAATAGTGTCAATTTATGCTGTCAAAGTACTCAGCGCTGCCCATAATATTTCGAAAAGGTTTCACCAGCATGTCGTCGATTTTTGACGTCATGAGCACTGGCCAGTATACTGGTATGTATTTCGGTACACGGCATGATTAAGGCATGATAAATTTTGATGCTTGGAAATCGAAACTGACATTGAGCTAACAACACAACAAAACACACGTAAGCGCTATTATGAATATTCACTAGTCGCGTGTTTACCTTCTGTTGAAATGGTGGTCACGAGAAAAGGTCCCGGTACTTTTTCAGCGCGAAAAATTAAATAAGTAATAAACACAAATTAACGATTAAAAAAAATACCAAACTACCAAAAATAACATTTCCTCCTCTTCTCTGTTGAGTGTTTAATGTGTGATATTCAAGGTATTATTCAATAAAAGACTTAAATTTTCGTTTTAGTGACTAACCACAATTATTTTCAAGGTAAGTTATAATGTAATAGTCGTTAATAAAAAACCGTTAATTTATACATTATTAAAAATAATCTTTTTGTTATTGTAGACCTTACTTGCACAATCATATAACTATAATAATATTTTTTACTTCTGTACGGAGGGTTCTACACTTTAAAATGTAAATTCCTGCTATGTAGAAATAATATTTATAGAAGATATTCAATTTGAGGAACTTATATGTAGGAACCTACAATCTATAGTTATATAAACCGGCATCGTTTGCTATTGACTGGACTTCCTTAATAAAATAACCGTTTTAGGAGTTAACTGTCCTACTAAATGCGTGGAGTAAGTAGTACTAAATGCGTGGAGTATTTAAAATACATATACCTACATACATCCTTTTTTTTTGTTTTTTTTTTTTGTTTTAACGTCAGGAATCCTCATGGACACACACCTCCATCAAGGGGAATACTGGGTCTCGACATTTCGAGCGATTGTCAGTTTCGTGGTCATCTGGAGAGCAAGGCCAAGTTGGCCTCGAAGAAATTGGGAGTGATTAATAGAGCGAGGCAGTATTTCAAACCTGGCCAAAGACTTGCGCTCTATAAGGCGCAGGTCCGGCCACACATGGAGTACTGTTCTCATCTCTGGTCCGGATCACCCCAATATCAGCTTCTACCATTTGACCGCGTACAACGGAGAGCCGTTCGGATTGTCGGGGACCCGGTGCTCTGCGAACGGCTGGACTCTTTGGCATTGCGTAGAGACGTTGCTTCTTTGTGCGTCTTCTACCGCATTTACAACGGGGAATGTTCCGAAGAACTATTCGATCTGATGCCTGCCGCCGAATTTCATCACCGCACAGCGCGCCATCGCCTCCAATACCATCCCTACCACCTGGATGCGTGGCGATCCTCTACTGTGCGGTTTTCAAGGACATTTTTCCCACGTTCCACTCGCCTGTGGAACGAACTCCCTTCGGTGGTATTTCCAGATCGGTACGACATGGATACCTTCAAAAAAGGCGTTTACTCCTACCTACATGGCCGGCAACACTCTTGTAAATCCTCGGATGTTGCAAGAGTTCATGGGCGGCGGTGATCACAAGTCATCTGTGACCCGCCAGCTCGTTTGCCCTCCTCTTACATAAAAAAAAAAAAAAAAAAAAAAGGGGATGATGGAGGTGGTTATGTGAGACTCCTACTCACTAAATATGACGGTTGCCGCCGCCGTCATAATGGGACACCATGGGATCGCCTTCGCACTCACCGCGATGCCCCGATGTGATCCACGGAGAGGGCACCCCGCAACGAGGAGCACCCATCCCTTTTTCGCAGGCTTGATAGATTGTGGAGGGATCCCCTTCCCCCCACCCAAGCCTGCTGCCTCTGAAAGGGGCCGAGACCCCCTTCTAGCTGGACTCAGTCTCAGATACGAACCTGTTGGACAGACCGACTCGACCATTGACCGTGTCCAGCTCCGCCGCTGGTTATCTCCCCGAGAGGAGACCACCGGTCAGACCCCCTGGAAGAGCACACTCCCATAAGACCCAGTGATGCACAGACAGCCTCACTGCAACACACTGGAGTCGAACGTGAGTCCGCTCACGTAGGGGGCCCAACGTCGAACCCGACAGGCCTTTACCGCCGGCCACGGTGATCAGCCGAGACCAGCAAGAAAAAGGCATAAGTCGGGAACCCACCACGCCCAGAATAACCATCACCAAGCGCAACCGTGGCGTCGCACTCGGCAACGATCAATCCAGGCAACGTCTCGGACCGTCTCCCCACCAAGCACCCTCTCTAAAGTGCTTGGTGGAAAGAGGTCCAGACCCTAACCGCCGCAGACAGCCTCTCCCTCAGCAAGAAAGCGACTGCCGCGGACCCCCCTAACACAGCCACGGAACCACTCCACAGTCCACTCTGCTATCAGAGAAGTACCGAAGCAATTCCGCAGCCGACCCCGGCAAAGAGGGCCTGCGCCCTCCCACCCTCAACGCCCAGGCCAACTTTCCAACGCGATCAAACGATGGAAAGAGGCCCGAGCCCCCCCCGCGGGCAGGCCACCCCGAAAGGTTAACCGCCCTGGCCAGCCATGGACCGGGGACAAACCCCCATGACCGACCCCCACCGCGCCGGGTATTAGCCAACGGGAGAACCCGAAGGTTCTCAGTAACCGTTGTTGCCCAGGGAGCACCACGAGGAGGTTCCCCGCGTTCGCCCCCCACCTACATACATCCTATTCTTACCTTAAGAACATTTGTAATTTGAATATGATATGTTTGATTAATAGCTTTGACAATAATATCTTTTTTATATAATAATTATTTGAAAACGGAAACTATGGCGTACGAAAAAGGTATCACATACCTTTTATTTAACTGACTTTTTGACCCATCTGCACCCGCCGTGATCATAGGCTGACTGTCTTAGCGATGCAAACCTTCCGCCTCCAAATCCGTGAGGAAGAAATTTCTTCATCTACCCGCACAACTTCGATATTATTTATATTGACTTTCCTCTATATACCGTCACATAGAACACTAATAGTATCCCTATTCCGGAATCTAACAGACGCTTTCCTTTTCAAGAGTTTAACTGACTGACAAAAAAGCGGGGTGTTTTACTGTTTGTCTCTGGATTCCACGATACTGATAACTTAAATTTATCTTCGCGGTTGAAAGTTTTGTATTTCTTAATTTCAATTGCTTCTCGTACAATTTTAGAATAAAAGTATCTTTTTATTTAGGTATAGCCCATTTTTTTTATTAATTTTTGGTACGATGACTATGAAAGGATCTTAAGTAAAGTTAAAGCAAAGTTTTTGAATCCAGATTTTTAAAAATGAGGTTAGTATTTTGTGTAATATTTTATAAACTAACGAGAATATTACTTCAAAAGATCTATTAACGAAATTGATGTTCATATTATATCTGCTAAACAGTTTAACCACGAATAATTCTCAGAAATACTTGTTTGAAGTTTCTAGTATGCCAGAAGTTAGCAAAAAGGGAAAACTTCACTCAAAGCCCTCAATCGTGAGCTTTCCTGGTCGAATAGTAAATGTTTTAAAGTTCTTGAGAGGGATTAGTTTATGCAAAGCTCAATCGATTTTGCTCTTATTCGTGAACTTTCTTTAAGGAATTGTAAATTAAATTATTTTTAAAGTTCAGAATAAAGAATACTTAACGACATTAACTACAATTATAGAACGACCATTGTTTGGTTAGTTCCTAAGTTAGCAAAATGTGGTACGTTTGAAATTTAGGCTCAAACGAATAACTCAATTTTATGAGTTTCTAAATTATAGTTTTTAATTTTAAATATCGAGTTTTTACATGAAAAAATCTAGTGAAAAACAATATTTAAAAATGATGTAAGTGAGAAGCACGTATGCGTATCAAAAGTATTGTATTCAAATCAGATGATAGTGCAGAACTTAATACGATTATGCAGTAAATATATAAAAAATAGGTTTAATGGGTTTACTCCATGTAGCTTTAAAAATAAAAAATATCAAGGACGTGTACTGGATCATCATTACGATGCTAGTTCTATTAATTTATCCATTTCGTAGGGATTCTTTAGGGAATTTTGTAATGCATTATAAAATTATGGGCTGTAGCCTTATGTTTAGGTAGGTATATATAAATATAATAGTATCTTCTATCTTCTGATGGAAGATGAGTAAGTAACCAATGAAGAACTCAGAATATTCACGAACGGGAGTAAAATAGAAGGGAAGGTAGGAGCCGCCTTGAGGTGCTGGGAAGGTCCTAAGGATATATCAAACAAGAAATTCCGACTGGGATCTTATTGCACCGTGTTTCAAGCCGAGCTGTATGCGATCTACCAAGCTACGGAACTGATTAAAAGTCTCAAAAACACCTCCGTAAATGTTTTGAGTGACTCTAGATCTGTGCTTGAATGTGTGAAAAACCCGAATATCCTACACCCGCTAGCATTTCTGACAAGAACAATTGAATATTAAAGAACTTATTAAAGGAAGTAGATATATAAAGTTCTTATGGTTAAAAGCATACATTGGACGCTCTGGTAACGAACGAGTCGACGAACTTTCGAAGACAGCAGCAAAGAAACTAAAAACGAAAGCTAACTATGACGCATGCCCTAGATCCAACATAAAACGGAAAATAAGAGAGGGAACAATACAACAATGGGATGACAGATACGGAGAAGGGGATAAAACTGAATTGACGAAAATCTTTCTGCTTTCCATGAAAAGTCCATGAAAAATTATAAAAAGTAAGGATATAACACCGAAGATGATGCAAGTCATCACGGAACATGAAGGATTTAGACTATACCTATGCAGATTCAAGCTGAGGACAAGTTCTTCTGTGACTGTGATGGCCAAACAGAGGAGAAAGTCCTACATATAATATTAGATTGCCTAAAATACGCTAAACTAAAACAAGAATTGGAATGTGTCTTAGGAAATAAACTGGAAAAGGAAAATATAAAACATATAAAGACATAAAAATCAGAGGAAACACTTCATAAAATATTACACGAAATTAGCAGCTAACATCAATGACAAATACAAGGAAACGTAAATAAACAAAGAGATAAGTAAGAAATTAATGCATTAAAATATTATATTAATAAAATAATATTGTAAATGCATTACCCAAGATTATAAATATATAAAGAGTGAGTAAATGCGTGACCGCTTAAGTAAATGTAAAAGTAATACACATCATACATACGTGTAATTAGACTAGAAATAAAAATGTAAATAATTAAAACTAAAATATATATAAAACTAGCTATAAAGGAAAAAAGTAATAAAAAAAAACACATTAATAAATTAAAATTGTTTCCTTATCACGTTCCCTGCGACATCATATTTAAAAAACTTTCAGCTGGTGCTTTAGGGATCTAAAAGATCTCGAAATGAATTTATCCCCAGGTGCGTTGGGGACCTAATCAATCTCGAAAAACGTGTTAATTCAGGATAGATATGTAGATATATGTTTAGAAATAAAAATAATAGTTTAAACAAAAAGGTGTGCGTGTAATATGTATTATGTATATTTTTATATGTGTATGACATGCCTAGCAATATAATGCACAAAATAGCGAATGAAATGTAAGCAATTGTATCTTAGAGTTAAGTGTAAAGTAATGCTGATCTTAAATGATGGGACGCAAGAATCTTAGAAAAAGACGAGGATCAGACCTTACTGGAAAAGCTCTGCCACCATGACATCCGGATAGCCGCGAGGAAATCCATCGAGTCACTAAAATTGACTTGCAGACTTGCAAACACTTACGGACCCGGCTTAGTGCCTTATCCAATTTATCCCAGATGATAATCCTCCAAACTTGGATCAGGCCACTGTACGTCCCTTCAGTTTGCGAGGACCATCCCTTTAGCCGCTGATTAACATAAAGCATAACATAAGCAATTCACATAAAGGAAACCGCTATAGCCGCCTTCCTAGATATCAAGAAAGCGTTGGACAAGATGTGGCACCCCACTGCCTGCTACATCAGATTCTTCGAACTGGCGTCCCTCACCACCTCGCGCGTTTCCTAGCCACGTTCGTCAGCGGTAGGACATTCGGCATAAGGGTCGTCAAAACCATCTCGGACCTAGTCCAAACCAAGCAGGAGTGTCACAGGAAAGCTTTTCGGTGTCGCTGTCAAATTCATTGATTTGGTGGAAATCTGAATGGAACTCTGGCTTTAGCCATGGTCGAACAGAGGGCGATCTTCTGGTGTACCTAACACATTATTGGGCGGCAGTCATTGAAAGGAAAGGAAGAGTCAGTTTAGATTTTTCTGAACCCTTTGACGTTTCTTTAGAATCTACCTTAATAGGAGTTACCCGGGAACTTATGAAATTATATAATCTAAAACAGATTAAAGTAAACAGAATTTATATTCAAAATACCATTTTATAGCAATTTTCTTTTAAAAAATTTGACAGACATTTGAAATAATTATCTTACTTTCAAGCACAAACTCTTTTTAACACGCTTTTATTAGTTTCACGTGTATTTTTGCTTGTGTGTTTGTTTGCTTGTAACCGACTTTTTTAAATGCGATTTTATCTCATTTCCCCAGTAATGATTTTGTTCAAACTTTGTACACATATCAAGGACCGATAGTCAATTAAGAATTCGATATGATTATCTTATTATCCTGATTAGAATCTCCAGGATTAATAATTCTCTTACAGACCTTTTTTACATAAGAATGAGAGGGACAAAATAAGTTCGTTGTCAACGCCATGCGTTTAGTTTTGAAACAAACTCGTTTTTTCGCTCTAGTCGACCCTTTCGTTATTGTTGGTGTGTTGCATAACTTTTTATCTACAGATAGCTGACAGGGAAGAAATTTCTGTTATAATTATTTAACTTTCTCATTATATTTCCAATTATTTTTTTTACCATTTAAATTAATACTATATTAATTGCGTCACTTAAAATAATAAACATAAACAGTCGCTGACTAAAATATTAATATACTCGTTTTTGTGATAATATATTACAATAATATATAAAATATAACTTATCTGATACAAAATCATTGTTGAAAACATATTTGTATTGGAAAAAAAAATCTTTTTTAATCATCAATTAGATTGATATGTATTAAATTTTGCAAGTAGAAATGTTTTTGATCTATTATATATTTGACAAACCTATGAGGTAGATAAAATAAGGATTATGTAACACATTTTAAAAAATATTAAAATATAACTTTTTCAATTTTAAATTTAACTTTTTTATATAAAATATAAAATTCATAAATTTTCGTAAAATAAATCATCACCGAAAACTAATTGTTAAACAATAATCTGCTTTTTTAATTATTTAATAAAATGATAAATATGATATATTTCATATATTTTTTTTTCGTTCTATTATATTATAACAAATTATATGAAAAGTATGACGAATTTGATACAGAAGTATAAAAACCATAAAATAAATATAGTTTAAAAAACTAATAAACACGCTTTATAAACGAATAGACCTAAAAAGTAAAAAAATACTAGTAATATGAGAATAAATAATCTGCAAAATATAATAAAATATTTGTCGAAAACAGCGTGGGGCTCTTCGTGCTATTACTATTGTGGCATTATTTTTAAAGTCATTGTAGTGATTGAATGTTGTCAAAAATTAAGTTTTAATTTTAAAAAATACTTTTTTTATACAAATTAATGATTTTTTTAATTTCGATAATAGCTTCTCCATGATTTACGGACATTAACCGATACGATATGCTTTCTTAGACCGCAAAAATCACAAAACCCAAAGAATCTGTTAAAAATTATTAATGCTGGTAATCTCAACGAGGATAATGAATTAATCTTACCTAGTTATTGTATTGCTGATTGTTTTTTGAAATTGTTGAATGTTCCTATAGAATCCGACCACCTAAAGTAAGTCAAAATCGAGTTCGAAAATAAACGCTACCCTACGCTTTTTTCCACTAAAAAAAAAAATCATATTTTGACCATTATTCATTCTCATATTACGTATTATTTTTTACTTTTTAGTTCGATTCATTTATAAAGCGTGTTCTTTAGTTTTTTTTTAACTCTATTTGTTAAGAACATGTTGTCATAACGATATCACTGTTATAATATAGGTGTAACGAGGGTACAAAAGCGTTTTCTGATCAGTTTGAGGTGGACCGGCATGAAAGATTGAGAAATAGTAAAAATAGTAATAATAGATTTGTATGCTTGTCAGTACAATCACGTTCGAAAGTTAAGAAGAGTTACTATAATACTTCTAGAAATAGCGTCAATGTTTCAAGAATAATAAAAACAAGTATTTAAAACAACGAGCACCGTCATACTATTAGAATTACAATCTTTAGCATTAAACAAA
This sequence comes from Napeogenes sylphis, assembly GCA_959347405.1. Taxonomy (NCBI): domain Eukaryota; kingdom Metazoa; phylum Arthropoda; class Insecta; order Lepidoptera; family Nymphalidae; genus Napeogenes; species Napeogenes sylphis. The sequence goes on from OY365782.1 coordinate 23,744,317, forward strand.
GGTACACTGATGAAAACAATAGCTAATACATTTGTTTTATTGGTAATAACTTTAAAGTAGTTTTTGATGTCCGCTTTAACTGCAACGCAGTAAAAATCAATACGTAACTTTGATTTTATTATAAACGTCCACTAACCAGAATACAAGAGAAAATGGTTTATTAGATACAAAAAATATGATGATACTATAGGTTTTCGGTTCATCATAAAAATTATTATTTTTTAATTTGGTTTTTTCCAAATAATAACACTACGAGTTTATTTTTTGACGACTAATTGAATTTACAAGCCTTGTATTAAAAGTTTTAAAGGAAAGGCAAAAGTGTCACAGTAAACGTTAAATTTTTAATCGAAACACTCATGTTTAAATTTTTGGTGTAAGTAAGTGTTCTTAGATAAGAAAATATTACCTTGAAAAAAATATGTTAGAAATGTGACCAGGAATATTTCTACTGCCATAAAACTTTTGTTGTCTTTGTTAAAATATATATATAGTAATCAGTTATTTACAAACCTACATATTACGACGTTATGTAATAAAATACAAAATGTCGATGCTTTCAATGAATTATTTATTTTAAAAAAGAAAATATATACTCTCTTTATGCAATTAGTCTCTACTCGAGCGACATTAGATGAACTTCCTTTATTCTTAATAGAAGACTGTTGCAAGTAATTTCTACACTAATGTATTTGACCTTTAATTATTAAACTGTCTAATTCACAATAATATATATTTTACCCATAAACACATTTATGACTACCACACACCATGAGGTCCAGGTTAAAGCAAACTTTCATGTTCGTAAGTGAATAAAAGTACATAATGTAAACTGATAGCTAGAACATAATATATATTATTTTTATCGTGATCAAACTGCGCATTGCTTAATTTACCGTCAATGCTATAACATAAAGGTGTGTATAATAATAATAGTTGTTGAACGAATTGTGTTAATAACTGCAAAGAATTTATGATAAGGATTTATCCGTATCGTATATTAAACGACGAGCACACATTGTGAATGAAACGCAATACGGATGCATAAAATCTAATCGAACATGAAAATCGTTAAATAATGTTGAGAAACGTGAAGTAAATAACAGCTATAAATCTAAATATATATGTGTTTGTACAAAATAAAAAGAAATGGGCTGAAATCAACTGTCCTTGTACTATGTAGTTTTTAGTAAATGAGGTGAATGATTGTGATAAATTGATAATTTTGATAATTTCCTTAGTAACATGTTTTTCCATATATTATTAACTTTATTATTCATTTGTACTATCTTAAGTGGTAGAGAAGTAAAAAAAATATATTTAAAAATTCCTTACATGAGCTATTTAATTTATGAAAACTTGTATAACTTTCAAACTATACAGTGTAGAGTGAGTTATTATAATAAAAGGTGGAGTTCGCTATATAAGTAATGCCGTTTTGAGTAAGTTATCATTTTACTCTAAACAAAATTAACTTTATAATCTTTTTAAACTAAAAATCAAAATGAACTTTATGATCTACTTTTAAACTAAAAAGCAAACTTAAACACTTAAAATCATAAACTTATTAAATTAAACATTCGAATATATCCTGTTTGGTAAGAACTATGAAACAAGTTTGACGGAAGTAAATCTTCCTTTACATTATCATGTTATTACGTATTGATGAAGACCTCAGTCTGTGATGGTTAAGACAGTTATATAAAAATTGATATTGTTAAGTAACATAAGATTCAAAATAGCATTGCGCTTATTCGATCTAATTAAAAGAGTTAAAAACTAGGGCTTTAGTAGGTCCTCATTACTTTGGACTTACCAGAAGATTTGTAGCTATTAAGACTATATACACATTGCAAACGATTTTCTTAGTCGACATAAAGAGCCATATGTCGGGTCCAAGTTATGTGCTTTACATTTTCTGTAACTAAACTATACTGTAAATGAGAATAAATATGATTGATATTTAATAGTTCCCCGTATCCCAGTTATTCGTCGAAATGATTGTGGGAGGGATTTTCGTCACTTTTAGGATAATCATTGTAGTGTAATTGATAAAGGTAATTGTATTATTGACGTAATTCTAAGACGCAACCGTACGGCATCATTTAAATACAAAATATGATTAATGAAAAAAATTCCTAATTTAGGGACAATTATTAAACTTTATATGTTTTTTTTTGCAAAATCGTGCCAATTTTGTCGAATTTTGTTCAAAAAAATACAGACAAGTTTTTTTTTACAATTATAATAACATTATTTGGTACAAATGTACACAATACAACAAATACAATTTTGGTACACACTATGAAGTAAAATGAAATAAGGCGTATCGGTATACGCGAAGACAACGTTCAGATGACAGTCTATTGTCAGTGTTTGTTTGTATTGTGCAGGAACCCATAAAAAGAAGACATATGTTACGAATAAAAATAGCTTTGAATTCTAAAATCATAGATATAAATGCACATTTAATCATGCTTTTATCATACCGAGACGGGTAGCGTAGGTAGATACGGTTTCCTAGAGATCGTGGGTTTGAACCACAGCCGGTAACAGTTTATTTTGTGTTCTATATTTATAGGTCGTTTATAGGTCGATGATAATAATAGCATTTGGTTTTGTAAATGTGCCATAAATCCAAATATGTCGCTATTATTGCAACCATCTAAAAGGAAGTATATTTTGTAAGGAAAAGTACGTTGTCTAATTTAACTTTATATATATTTTTTTAATTTATGGACATATCTTGTATCCTTAAATTAAATTAGTCCCTAATCTTGAAAACCTGTACTTTATGAATGTTTCATATACTTTTGATGTTGAGAACACTAGTAAGCGACGGAAAGCAGATTATATTTTTCATCCACGCCGTATTTTTCATACTGGAGACTTGAGTCTCTAGTATGAAAGATAATCTATATTACATTTGAATGTAATACAACCAAAACCATTAAATTTCAGTTCTCTCCTTACATATAATAAATTATTTTGGTTCTTGTGGTTTTTTATTTTTTGTACTTCAGACACTTGTGTAAAATCACTTATAAAAAGTTATTATATGAATTTAATGGAATAGAGTCGATTGAACGATATGTGGATAGATGGGTCCACATATATGAAAACGGCAGTGCTGTGCCTCATATTAGACCACTTTTTTGTTTTTTTGTCTTATTTATTGTTATGAAAATGTAAGCTAGAATAAATAAATAAATGTTGTTATTGTTATTCTTGTTATTTAGTGCAATTTTGTTTACGACATTTTACTTTATTATTATCTTAATTACATCATGAGTTAGCCTTTCAATTTTGACATATAATATTAAAACTTTTGTATAATCCATATTTTTATTATATTTAGGCTAATATTGTATATGTTAATAAATTAATACAGTAATAAATAAATGCGAAGTTTATTTTCGTAATAAAGTTATTGTTTAAGTAACCTTAGTGGTTATAGAACATATGGAAGTGTTGTCTGCATAAAACATTGTCGTTTATATCTTATTCTAATGTTAATAAACTTTTGAGAAGATGTGTAATATAAAATAGACAATATTTAACATAGCGAGTTAGCAAAACACCCCATTCAACCAAGCAACGTAATTGACATACATACATCTTGGCAAGCTAACTAAATAAATTAGAACGGCTATTAGTTTAGGTTGTTACTACATATGAAGTAATCTCAAAAAAAACATCCTCTAATGTCCTTAATTTTTGACTCACACCCACTAGAAGTAGTCTTGGCGTTGGAGTCCGTTATCAAGTTATATAAATTGAATACTCTCAAAACTAACTTTGTTGAGGCAGAGTATGATTATTTACTATATACTATACTACCTGGAAGATCAAGATTAGAAAAACATATTCCACGGATCTTTTGATGTAAATGCCAATTCTCGAGATTTTTCATGAAATATTACGTAATGCTGTTTGAGAGTGTGTACTTTTTTCTGAAAAAGCTAAGCAAATAGAATGTCCTGCTTGATTGTAAGTTTTGAAAAAAATTCAAATGATAAAAATAAAATAAGATGGCGTTGGCAGCAACGAGTTTATGAGAAATCAATATGGAGATGAAATTTTTCTGACATTAATTGGTGATAGAGCTTTCCGTCTTGTGACTGTTATCTTTATATTAAGGAAGCTTGAACAGAGGATTATTAATCACTCTAAATTATTCTGGATAATTAACAAAGGCATGTTTCTTGATGATGTAACTTATTATTACTGGTATTAATGTATAATTTGTTATTCATGCAAATTACATATCAGTTTTTAATGTGGAGCAAGCATAAATACTATCACAAACCTCGTAACTTTAACGTAATCTCCTAAGTAGACGATAACAAAAAATACGTCATGTACATATATCGATTTCAGTAAGTCCGTGATCTCCGTGAGAACATAAAAATCTTGTTTAGTTAAATGCAAATGGATATACAAATAGCCTCCTATTTAGGATATATTTTTTTAAAATGATCTTTAATTTTTGTCGTTATTAATTAATACTAATTCAGCGTTTGTAAGAATTCTTTTGGGGTTCGAACCGTGATCCTATAAAATATATTTTTTATCAATGACATCTCCAGCCGTTATCGGTTTTTATTTGTATTTTTGTATACTGACAATCTAAAAAAATCCTGGTTTGGACAGAAATATTTGTAACTTGACTGTGCGTCCAAATATTTACAAATTGATTAAAAATAAATACTCTCTTTAAATATTTCCACTTACTATGTAAACAAATATATTGCATTCATTATATTAACTGCAATTCTCTCAATTTAATTAAATATTTTAAGGTCTTATAAAATAGTGTTATCAAAAAAATTATCAGTGCATCGATCGATAAAATAAATTCAATCAAATTGTGTTAACCCTGTCCGAGCAAGAGCGACAATTTTTACCGAGAGCGGAAATAAAACACTGTTTTCAGTTCATATACACAAATACATATAAAAATTACATTATTGTTATTTTTTCCTTGTTCTCAATATTTATTTTTACTTTAAATTTACTAACAAAACGTATTGGGTGCATGATAAATATAAAAGTAGATAAAAGTAGATGCATAATAAATTAAAAGTTCTTTGCTTATTTCAGGTTTTACACTCACGCGCAGGAAAATTACATTGATGATGGATGAAGAGGACCTGCCGTCGTTCAATGCAACTAATTACACGAGGACATCATTTTTTTGGGAACCAGATTCTTTGAATGTTATAGTTCCCTTGAGCATTATATATATTATTATATTAGTAACGGGGATCTTAGGAAACATAAGCACATGCATTGTAATTGGAAGTAACCGTTCCATGCACACAGCTACAAATTTTTACCTCTTCAGTCTAGCTATCTCTGATCTGTTTCTTCTTATATGTGGGTTGCCTCTCGAAGTGCATCGATTGTGGAAACCATTTTCATACCCCCTTGGAGAAGCATTATGTATCACTACCGGGCTGATATCAGAGACGTCTGCAAATGCAACTGTTTTGACAATAACAGCCTTCACCGTTGAAAGATATATAGCTATCTGCCGTCCCTTTGTATCACATAAAATGTCGAAGTTATCCAGAGTAGTGAAATATATTATAGCGATATGGATATGCGCACTGTGCACTGCTGTGCCCCAAGCGATGCAGTTCGGAATAGTTTCTTACGAGGAGAACAAACAGATGATTAGTGCTTGTACTGTAAAAGGACACGGTGTACAACAAGTTTTTGTTCTATCTAGTTTGATTTTTTTCGTAGTACCAATGTCTTTAATAATAGTTTTGTATGTGTTGATTGGTGTTAAATTGCATACATCTCGTGTTTTGCATCCGGTCAAGAAATCTTCGGTTGAAAGCAATGAACGATGTAATGGTACACCGCGTTACAGAAACGGTGCGTCCCAAAGAAGGGTCATTAGGATGTTAAGTGAGTACCCATCACTTGTTATTTAATGTTTCTACCAAACAAACTTTCATAATAACATAGGTAACATAAGTTCATAGGATTCAATTCTTTTTCGTTTGTTTTTTACTCTATTAAGTATGTAAAAAAAATAAGTGTGAGAATTTTTAAATTTAAAATTTAGGGTTTAAAATAATGTCTAAGTTAAAAAAATATCTAAGTACCTTTACTAAAAAGTTTAAAGTACTACTTTGATATTTAGGAACCATAAATATATTTGTTTAGCCCACTAGATAATATTTTTATATTTTATTGATGCTCTTAAATACTTGAAAGAAATAAATATTGAAATGTACGTATATAAACAGAGTTATTTGTAATTAGTTGGCCACCTTTTGCAGGTAGCCTCTCTATATCAATCCCAATAATATTTGTTCTACGACTTTTTACAAATCTTGATAAACAACACAACAAACTACATAGAAAGTAGAGATAGTATTATAATAAATGCTATATAATTGGAATAAGTAGCGTAAGGTATACTGTAGAAATAATTTTCATATCTATTTAATGTTACCTTACTTGTTTGTATTATATATAATATTGTACACTTTTATACTAAATTTATGAATACATTTTATAACTCATACCGATCATTATAATATGTGTATCCTTTCTTGGGTCCACTAATGACAATATTCAAATATTTATAATCAAAATGAAGAAAAAGCTATACATTTATAAATAAAACTTAAATTGGAACGTTACTTTACTTATATATCTATCCGTCCGTCCGTCCAAGTCAGGAACGCGTTATTATCGTTAGGTCTTTTGGATTGGAACCCGCTTCAAAAATACCTTACTTTTTTCGCTTATATTTACAAACCTATATTTACAAACGATACCAATGAATTAAGTAAAGTTATTTTTTTATAGTACATTTAATTGTGCGCATATTTTCAGAATAAATAATATCTACTTTGTAATCCCCTTGTTTGAAAAAAAAGCATTCTAGTGCATTCGAATGATTTTCTTTTATGTATACCAAGCTCTGCTACTTCGTTCATATGTAACATTTTGTTTTTTCCAGTCGTGGAACACATGGAATAAAAGTAAATATTATTTTTGTTTAATTTCAATTTCAATTTCCTTCATTGACTAATTTTTGAGTTTTGAAGACTCAAAATAACAACGTTAAAAAACATACTTTAAAACTAAAAAATAATGTTGATTTAATATTAATTATATACTACCTATTATTTATTTGTCCTATTTACTAATAGTTTTGAAGGAGGTGCCAAGCCAATTATTATAGGAATTCGGTTGAATAAATTTTGGAAATCATTTGTTTTTTTTGTTTTTTTTCGTATCGATTCAAGCTGCTGATTCCGATGTATGCATAGTAATTCCTGGCTGATGGACGTTATCATGGTGGGATGACAATATCTACTCTCGACACCGACTTCAAACCTATTATTAAATAGAACAAATATATATACTACCTGTATATAACTTATATTAAACCTACATTATTTTTTTATTTTAGTTCTAAAGTCGGTTTTTTTTAACGTAGTTATTTTTCTTTAATACTGTTTAGTTTATTGCTGCTTGGTCAATTAGCTATGAGTAGACCTACAAAAGATACTGCGCCTTAAAAAATATAGATCTTAAGAAACGGACACTGATAAAAAAGTTGTTTTTTTTTAAATTCTCTTCGAAACACAATTTTACGTTATTTTGAGACTATTAAAGATCGTGCAAAACGTTGTTTGGACATGAAGCCATATATGAAATCACGATTAGGTCAAGAAACTGTTGAACAGCATAATTCTAGACTCGGTAAGAACCAAGAGCGTCTTGCGAATGAGTCTTTTGAGCAGATAGCATTTGGCCTCATTAATGAGCGTTTACAGAACGAGTCGGCTGAGCAGAGCTATATTATGAGCCATAATTTGGAAGTGATACGAAACCGTACGTGAGCCGAGTCTGCCCAGCAACGTGAGAATCGGCTAGCAGCAGTGCGTCAGACTTTACAAAGACTTCGTTTAATGACTGAGCGTAATTCTATAACCACCATACACCAATATGCTAAAGTACCATGTACAGTCTGTAAGAAATTATTATATCCAAAACAACAGGCGTCATTAGTCACAGCACGTTTTGATTTCCTTCCGGAGGAGCTAGAAAAAACTTGGACAAAAAATGCTCATAAAATAAAAACTAATAGGCCTAACTGAATCATTTTTTTATGGGACCAATTCGAAATTATTCCGCATCAAACAAAAATTAGGTAAATCGGTTCAGAAACCTCAGAGAAATCGGTGTATATACATTAAAAAGTATATTAAAAATAAAAAAATTACCGGCCCAATTGAGCCTCCTTTTTAAAGTCGGTTTAAAAATTCGGAAGCATTTTTTTTAATATAAAGATTTAAACGAAGTTAATAACGAAATATTTTTATATTGAATAGAATTAAATTGAATTGTTATAAAAACTAAATAAATAAGTAAATTTTTATCAAATGTTTAAAGATTTTCTATTTCTAAGCTTTTTATCATCTAAAGAAAATATTGTTGTCGTATAAACGCATTAGAGACCGATCCATTTGTATGCAAAGTGGATCTAAGTCCTCTCAAGAAGCTTTATTTGATTTTATAGAATCACTAATATACAGTTCGATTCTTCTTATTGAACTTATTGCAAGAAGTAAATATTGGAAATTTCAATATTATGTTAGAGCTTTATAAATATTTTCTTCTACTCATATATGGCGACATAGACATACTTAGTATTTCTCTATGAGCTGGATTTTTTTATCGATTAGTGAACAAAATAATTTAAGAGAATATGCAACGTCCTAAAAGTACGTGTACATGTAGTTTGAAAAGTTTGAGATAGTTAGTATTACCAATTCATCTTTTGGTTTTATATAAGGAAAGTGCAGTCACTGTCGTTTATGTCTTTAATATTGTTGTTATGTTATATTAAATTTCATTATATTCTAATTATATATAATAAAAACCAATACTATTCTTTAACGATTTTTTTCTGTTTAGAGTTCTATCTCCTAGTTAAACTTAATTGTGGTTTCAAACGTTATGTACTTTTTTGTTTATATTTAATTTATGAAACATTAGGTTCCAGTTGCATCATTCGAAATTCAAGAAGAAAAAAAAAGGCAAGAAGTGTCATGGATTCTTTCTAACGTTGTTTACATGTATTATTTTTTTATATTAATGACTATATAGTCATAATTGATATGCAAAAAAAAAATAAAATTCATATTGTAAAGCGTACAAGTAGAAAACTACCAGTACATACTACTAAACGTACCATTAATAATTAAATGATGCTCTTAGTTTTACAATGGTTTATACAACAAAAATACATAAAGTAACATTTATGAATAAGTTGCAATACTTTATTTATAACAATAATAAATTGGACTGTCTGTTTGTAATAGTTTCTGTTTGTAATAGTAGTAGTAATAATATGTAACAGTTTTTCAATAATTGCATATGTATTGAGGCTACACATATATATATTTTTAAATTGGCTGTTTCCCGTCTGGTCTGTCTGGTCTGTCCGTCTGTTTGTTTTGGCTCAATAATAACAATAATATGGCTCTCACGCCTCTCCAAAAACACAAGAATTGCTAAAACTGCTATGTAATGGCGACAAAAGCAAACTATGAATGTGTAATGCGCGAAACATCGGGTTAAAGTAACCGGGTCTTCAAATCTTCGCAAATCATTCGGTCACTTCATAGAAACTGACCCACTCGTTCAATTACAATTACAGTTCGCTTAAAAATTTTAATAATTTTAAAACATTAAATAACGGGAGAAAGTCATTAAAATAAATTTAATTCACCAAGGCCAGTGGCCAATGAAAGTAAAGGTGAGAGCTTGGTGGTTAGTTTGCATATGTAGAAAGCCTTTCACACTGTGTGTCACAAAGCGTTTCTTTCGAAACTTCCTAAACTCATATAGCTTAAGCTAAAAGTATTTACGTGAGTTTTTTACAGTTTCAGTTGGACGTCTCGTATATCTTAGATGATATATCATCTAAGATATACGAGTCAAGTGATGAAAGTAAGATGATTATAATAATAATAATTATAATAATTTAAAAACGCCCAAGGAATGGGTCCTTGTTGCATATTCTAATATGTAATTTTTAATTAAAACATATACCCAATGTTAGTTTTAATTATGTTGTCGTATAATTCAATCTAAGCATACCTATATATAAAATTTAATTGTGTTCAAGCAAAAAAAAATCATTTGGTAGGGTAGGGTTTGGTGAATAAGTTATCGATTACTTTAAAATATCTAACAAGTCCAAAATGCTAGTACAATTTAGGGTTTTTATAATAGGGTTTAGGTGAGTATCTGCGAGTTTTTATAAGAGTGTTTTTTTTGTTGTTTTTAAATTAGTGTTTTTTTTATTGCGTTTCCATAGAAGTTTGATTTTGTTACAGCTTAAAGGTATTATTTAAAAAAAATATATATATTTTTTTAAAGGTATTATCAACTAAAGTATTTGATATGAATTTCAATTTTAAAGCTCTACGCGTTCATGAGGAATGGGATAGTAACTTTAAAATTATTAAACATATTTTTATTATATGGTGGTTTGTTGGTATGAAATTTCGATATTTTGAATCTATGGGAAATCCCTGCCTTTTTCCTTTAGGAGTTTCGAAAAATTGCGAAAATTTTGATTCTTTCACAGCTCATAGAGAAAGTAGATTTCAGATTTTTATATAAATTTCAGCTAGATAACTCCACGCGTTCCTCAGAAAAAGGTACTTAATAGACGTACGGACGAACTGACAACAAAATAATTCTCAAAGGGTTCCGTTTTTTCCTTTCGAAGCACGGATCCCTAAAAACGTCCGTGTCAAAGAACAAGAAAAGATAAGAATTTAGTTTTGAGCAACGATCTATTTTATTTACGTAGTCGAAGTCATATCACCGTCTACTCTAACTTTCTGTTGTCTATTTGTATAAATATGAAGATACGAGATCAGTCGCTCTGCCGCGAGTTTCGTAATGGTAAAGACAACGGATTAAGGTGCTGTGGTCAATACGGGACAGGTCAACAACACCTTAGGCAGGTTGCAAAAGGTACCAATGCCATTCTGTTAATGCATACGGAGAGGTAAATTTTAACTTTTATACATATTCGATGATACTTAAATGATAAATAAGCGCTTATTAAAAATAATTAAAATAAATCAATAAGGTTTGAGATCAATAAACAATATACAATTACAAATAATCTTTATTCTGTATTGAGTATGACTATTCCGAGTATTCTGACGGTCCCGCAATTTATATTAGGATAATTACAAGTAGTAAGTATATGCATATAACTAACATATTTATAATGAATCAATATTAAAACAAGATACCCGTTGTTGTTGTAAAGAAGAGTTAACTTCATTTAAACTGACTCTCTTTACTAAAGAACTATATTAGATTGTATGATATGTTATAGATTTAAAAAATCGGTTACCAAGGGCGCACTCCATCGTTTGATGTAATAGTAGATAGTTTTTTAAATAATCTTAATAAGTTAGACAACCAACCAATAAGTAACATTAAATAAAGCTTGGATATACGTTATTTTTTTAACCTCACGTCTAACTGACATTTCCTCGTTTATTATATGAATAAAACCCGTTTGTCAAAATTAAAAGCAATCAATGCAATCGCGCTTTTTTAAAGACCAAAACAATTTTGGGTTAAAATTATATAAACAATCGGAGCTCTATAAACATTTAAGAGTAGCCAAAAGACATATAATCGAAAAATGATACTGTAACACATCTTCTAAATGATAAAGTTGCCTCAAAGCTCGAGTCACGATTTCAATTCCATATAAAATTTATGATAGGTGCTCAAACGAATAAAGTTGGGCTAGGATCAAGTAGGAAAGAAAAATATATAGACATAACAATATCCTTTTCTTAAACATGCGCGGAAATAATGTCATTACCTTTGAATAAAGAACACGCGAAGTATCTATCATATTTACGTAGACTGAAAAACCAAATTCACTTCCCGGCGCGTTCTTTGAATTTGAAACAAACAGCGCGCCGGCAATGTTGTTTGAAACGGTGTGCTGTTTGTATTTAAAACTCTTTCATCTATCGTACACATTGCGTTCTCGTGGCTGTATAGCCACAGATGCGTTTACCTTTCGGCAAAAACCAAAAAAGAAAAAGGCGGTAAAGAGGAGTTCGTTGTTATTTTGTTATTAAGTAATTAAAATGAGTTCCGATGATTCTGAAAGTGAAAATGAAATGGACATTGACTGCACTCCACCAGATTTAAGATCGGAAGCTAAATTGGCGATAGAAAACCTGCTTCCAGCAAAATCAAAAGAAAAAAATATTACGTAAAAGTCTCTTTTTTATTTCCTTGCATTTTTTTTAAGAAAAATACTATATATGCTTCGGCCGAAATGGCAATTGCCTGTCACGTATCATTGAAGTCCTCGCATGCGGCTCGGTCTTCAAACTCATACTCGACCTACAATTTATTGCCTATTTCGCTGCCTTTGCAAAAATGTACTATTATTCGACATAATGAAAACAATAACTACCAACTGCACGCGATGAGCTAAGAAATTCGAAATGAATGGGGACCACAGGAGGTTCTTGTATTCTATTATTTTTGTACATTCTCAAAACGAGATGGCGCACCCTGCTTTATGGTTGGTCCCCGGCATTATTAAAGTTCTATCTTAATGAGTCATTGCAAATGATTTGAAAATTATCTAGTAAGATGAGGCAAAGCTACCGAAAATTGTTATAACGTCTTTGAGAAAGCAGTAATAATCGCAAAACATTTGTAAGTAGGGTGTAGGGTACTTCTAGATAGAGGTCAATACTCGCTTCGCCACGACTCGTATCTTTAATATTAATGTCTTCTTATTCTTATTGGTGATGTATTCTGTTAATAATAATAAATATAATTAAAAAAACACACTAACTTAGTATTGATCTTTGATTTGAGTACAAAGTTTGAACAAAATTGGTCCGTGGAAAATGAGACCAAATCGCATTCAAAAAAGGCGGTTACAAGCAAACATTCACGTGAAACTAATAAAAGCGTGTTAAAATACTGTTCTAAATTGGGTAGGTATATAAGAAAACTACAATGATCTTAAGGTGATTAAGGTTATTTTCAAAAAATCTTGCAATGCATGAATGTATTTATTAAAAGCTATATTAGAACATATTAGATGACTTGTTAATCTCTTTGTAAGTGACCCTTACTGCTAAAGAAAAACTACGTGGGTTCGAATTCAGTTATTTACATTTAAAACTCCTGTCCCGTTATTTTAATGTTTTATATATACATATGAGTATACAATCACCATTTTTTTTACAGTTGCTGTGGCGCTTTCGTTTTTCTTGTGCTGGGCGCCTTTCCACGTGCAAAGACTAATAGCTATATACGGAAAGAACTTGGAGCAACCCACTGATACTTTCTATAAGGTAATAAACTATTACAGCATTCCTAGCCGTGTTTTTTTTATCAAGATAGTGTTTGTACGGCGGGTAATGATATTGTTAACTTATTTGCTGACTATTTTTCATCGGTATATTACCCCAGTTCAACTACCAATTACTGCTCTAACTTTCAAACTTCGAACTACACTATTAGTGATTTATATATATCAGATAGTGACATATTACAAAAACTAAAAAACGTAGATTTGACAAAAAATGGTGGATTTGAAGGTATACCGCCCATTTTCATACGACTTTATGCAACAAGTCTTGTAGCTCCATTGTCATTAACATTTAGCAAATCCCTTCAGGAGGGGATATTTCCTGAGTTGTGGAAAATCGCTAAGATCACTCCAATCTATAAATCTGGCGATAGAAGCGATGTGTCGAATTATAGACCTATCTCTATATTGAACTGGTTTGCCAAAATCTTGGAAGGCTTTGTTTACAAACGTATATATAACCATCTTACCCATATGTTGAATCCGCGTCAACATGGATTTATTACGGGTAGGTTGACTAACTCAAATCTTCTATGTTATACTGCGTTTATATGTCAATCTTTCAATAGGAAACAGCAAGTAGACTCCTTATACACCGATTTTTCTAAAGCGTTTGATCGTGTTGACCATTTCGCTCTGCTCTCGAAAGCACAACATGTCGGAATACATGGAAATTTGTATAGGTGGCTTACATCTTATCTATCCAATCGAACTCAACTGGTTGGACTTAGTGGGTACGAATCTATCCCATATTTAGCAACGTCGGGAGTTCCCCAAGGCTCGAATCTGGGACCCTTATTGTTTCTTTTATTTGTCAATGACTTACTTAGCAAAATTAACAGTGAATGTCTGGCCTATGCAGATGATATTAAGGTTTTTCGACGTATCTCTAATCACCGAGACTGTGAGGCTCTCCTAGCGGACATAATACTGTAGTTGAATGGTGTGCCGAGAATTATATGTCTTTAAACATAAAAAAGTGCAAGGTAATATCATTTACGAAAGCCAAAACACCAGTCATCTGTAATTATAATATTAAGGGTATAGTAATAGATCGGGTAATTGAGATTCGAGACTTGGGCGTAGTCTTTGACTCTGCTATGAGCTTCAGACCACATTATGATCAGGTGTGTAATAGGGCTAACCGGATGTTGTCTTTCGTGCTTCGGAATGCAAAGCCTTTTAGGCATACCAGGTCAATGATAACTCTGTACTATGCATTGGTGAGATGTATTGTCGAGTACTGCTCATGCGTTTGTGCGCCCATATATAAAAGTCATGCAGATCGTATTGAGTCTATACAGAGACGATTTGTCAGAGAACTCTGCATAAAGAACGGTTTGAGGCGAAAAATACCGGAATATACGGCTCGACTTAGTTACTTCATGGACGAACTGGAAAAAAGGATCAGTGGATCAGTGACATGTCCACCCTGTATAAAATTGTGAATGGCTCCTTTAATAGTACTCTCCTAAGTCAGCTGTACTTTAATGTACCTTCTCGATCTGTGCGCACCCCGCAGCTGTTTTGGATACCAAAGTACAACAATAATGTATCTCGAAATAATCCTCTCTTTCGAATGTGTAGAGAATACAACATTATTCACGCCAATGTTGATATATTTTCTAATACTCACACCAGATTAATAGAATCTGTACACAAATTGTATAGACCATAAACCCTATGTACTACTTTAGTTTATTATTATTCTTATTTTGAAGCTGTATAATCTTTGAATGCTGTGTACAGTTGTAAGTGGAGGGCAGATTTAGAATTCCGTTATTTTAAAATTATATTTAATACTTGTATTTGATCTGTACTCTGTAACTGTGCCTTTTTGATAAATAAATAAATAAATTAGTTAATTAGCAGCTTGATAAACTATTCTACTAATTGTTAGTGGCTTAGTTTTAGGACAGGGCAAAATATTTATTAATTATGTATTTTTTATTTTTATTGTTTAAAAAATATTATAAAAGGAAAATAATTAACATAGAGTATGATAGTTCATGCAAAGGTAGTCTCATTACAAAAGTAATCTCTTAAAATTGGTATAAGAGTATACTATAATAAGTACAATTTAATTATTTATTTACTTGTATACAACATAAAAAATATATATTAAAATTATAAATTAAATTTAAAGGAAATTTCTTCCAGCAAACCATATTGTAAGGAATTAAAAAAAAACTGTATATAGATAGGTGGCAAAAAATATGAACATTGTAATCATACATACAAATAATTACACATTAATACTTAACCTTATACAGACATAAATCTACAATAGATATTAACTAATAAACTAAATTATATGAATTAACAATAAATAATACTATACTTTATAGAATATGAATTAAACGCATAAATTATGAACATAATGTTAATATTAAAAATTAGTCGTCTTAATTCTCAGTTCAGTTCTTCTGATAAATGAAGTTCTTTTACGGATTTGTTAAATATTAGCAAAATTTTAGATAAAGCAATATTTTGGAGTCGCTCAATGTTTGATTTTGGTAGGAATAGGAAGAAAATAATGCAACCACCATAGTGAATTCTTTGCAACAAAGATTTTTTTATCTAAATTCTTTAATGTGACTAGATCAAGACAATGTCTGATCTAAATGAATGCCGAAGTTTTTCTTCATAGTAGAACAATAGTGTCTAGGAACATTTTTATATATATCGGAGAAAAGTAAGTGTTTTGAAAAGGGTGACGTCATCAATGCTGCCGTCAAAATGTGTGGGCAACAAATATCATTATCGTATTGTCAATAAACTATTAGAAAAGTGTTAGCCATGTTTCACATTTTAAAAACGCTAACAAAACAATTTCTATTTTATTGATCGTTATCGGAACTGTCACTCGAACCTAAACCAAAGCGCTAAGAAAATGAACTGACGTATTCTTGAAGGATAATGTTCGACATTAAGAATTGTTAAGTATTATGTTTAAAAAATTGTTAGACAAAATCACGACGACGCTCATAAGATCATAAAAATATATTAATTTATTCGAAGTAACGGAACAAGTAATAATATGTGTAGTACTGTCACTGTGATATTAAATGTACTCTTAACACCTCCATTTATACAGTTACCACTGTACATAACATGTCTATAAACCATACATAACTATTTATTTTATAAAAAATATGTTTCAAATAGACATGTGTATAACTAAGAATAGTAATAATATGATGTAACATTATTACAACTGTTTTAATTATAATTACACTCAAATGCTGTTTCATTCGAACATTCGATCCAAAACCAACTCGTTTCTTTTTAGAATTTGCGGACTAATTAAGAAGCTATTAATTTTTTTATAGCTTTGTTTGCAAGATCGCCGCACGGAAAAAAATAATATAATCTTTTTCCAGTAATCTTTTTCTTGGTTTTTTTTTCGGGATAAAATATGTTCTATGTAGTTTTCTGTGCCTCCTGGAAACTTCACGATCGAATGAGTGATTAGGGCGTAAAAGCCTAACAAAAAAACAAACTTATATTTTTCTTTATAAAATTATTTATAATTCGTCATTTCGTCTGAATAACATTCTTTTACAAACAACCTATAACTTTTTATAAATTTACCATTTTTTTAAAGTGTTATTATAATTTAGGTCACTATTTCGTTTTATATATTTTGTAAATTATATATATTGTTATTTTAATAATGTGTATCGTATGCAAATCAAATTTATCTAATCCAATATTACTCTATATTATTTGGTAAACATTATATATTGTTATGTCTTTGTTTCTTGGTATCAGGTCTACGAAATTCTGACCTCTCTGTCTGGCGTGCTGTACTTTCTCTCCACTGCAATCAACCCGTTCCTGTACAACATCATGTCGAACAAATTCAGAAACGCATTCAGAGTAAGTCCATACATAAAAAAGAGTAATAAAAAGAATCTGAAACGATTTACATTTACCAACATGGTCTTGAAATATTTCTGGTTTTATATTCAGAAAAACAATAAAACAATAAACAGAAAAAAAACATTATTATTTATAATATTTATACAGTATTTACAATTCACGTTTATTGTATGGTTTCTATAATCGCAGATTTAATAGAAAATAACGCCATTTATAGAGGTAATATGATTGTTCAGTCTTAGAATGCTATCGTATTAATGCAGAAAATTTTAAATGCATTATATAGATATTGCTTTTAAAATATTATAAATTAATAATTGTAGTTAGTGATAAGTTGATTTTTTTTAATTTTAAATGATTAAGATGATGGGTTAAATATTTGACATTTATAAATGTTTTAATGCAATATATATGCGGAATGCTGAGATTGAAATAGTAATGAGATGCCGACAGTTAAAAGGTTGGAAAATTGGCATGGCAAAGTAAACTCACTACTGCACATCATCTACTGGTTTCTCAATACTTATTTCTTTAGTAATAAAAACGAATCAGCTGTTGTCCATGTATAACACTAAGTATTTCTTGCTGATTTTTTTGCAAACTATAATACAATAAGACTTTTAAATGGCTAATTGCTTGGTAAATATCCAATCCCAGCTCGGAATGTCAGTTAACTTAATATTTAATTTAAGTATTCTATATTTTGTGTACACTGTGCATATATTTTTTGTTAGGTTAATTACAATCTTCAACGATTCGATCGACAGCTTTATAATTATGTCTGGGACCTAATAATTTATGACATTAATAGTTTGTATTAAAATAACCTTCAATCAAATTATAAAGAAACAATTGAAATCGTATTTTCTATACATGTTTTATATATTAATATGAGTTGTGTTATTTGTTTAGAAATCTTTTTTCAAGAAATAAACAGTATTTTATGAAAAAGAATAAACAAGATAAGAGTCTCATTAATATTCAAGTATATCTCTTAGACGGAATTAAAGTAATTATATTGTATACAAATAATACATTTCTAAGGGGCCAATAAAGTAGGTATATTGAAAAAAAAATAGTAACGGACAAAGAACTAAAAACAATACTTTTTTTCAATTGTTGTTTGTTTTTTTCAGTCTGTCTGATTGTTTGTAAGAATATCGACTAGTTAAGGTGTGGTTGTCTGAGTATTAATCACTACGAAAAAATGTTTCGTTTTGAAGAGAATATATAAAATTTGGTTTTGACTATAATTACTATGAAACATTATAATTTCTCGGTTCATTTTTTTTCCGTGATATCAGTATTTGCCCGACCAGTTTCCAAGAGCTCATGAGAGAGCTCGGACCATGGCAAATTGGGACGTTCACTGTGTGCGACAACTTCCAAGGAGCATACATAAAATATTTATATAGAAAGAATATTTTTACTTCCTTACTTACTCAGGTTACAATTCTTTTTTTGTATGTCTATACTGTTAGCCCTGTTGGCTATTACAGCTTCACCGGGGGGGTTACAATTCTTATCATTACATATAACCCAGTATATAGACATAAAAAATAATATTCGCTTTTAGAAAATACCATTGAACGGGTTTAAAATTAAGTTTATTTCATTCACCAATTATTTTCATTTCGCCAATTCATTCATTTCATTCATTCGCCAAACCGCCCCGTTGGTCGAGTGGTTAGCGCAGACGCCTAACGTGTCACGGCGCAATGGGGCTCGGGTTTGATTCCCGGCAGAGACAGGCATTTATGTGATGAGCATAGATGTCTGTGTTTCTGGGTTTGGTCGTTTATTAAATATATTCTCAGTATTTATATGTGTATTTCTATGTATTTATATCGTTGTCTAACACCCTTAACACAAGCAAATAATTTGCTTACTTAGGGGTTAGATCAATGTGTGTAATTTGTCCTGATATTATTATTATTATTATTTTATTTTATTTCAAATTAGTGTATTTAAAAATTCGAATATAGGTGTGACAGCTGATCTTTTTTTAATAATTGGTCTTTGGGGATGGAGGGACAAAAGTTTTTAGTTATATTTGTGTTAAGAAATCAAATCGGTTCAGTAATTACCGAGGAGTACGATGACGTAGAATGCATTTGACCCAACAAAAAAGAGCTTAATTCGTCGCTGCGATCCTCACTCGCTGATTATGATGTTTTGTAAATAAAATATCTGAAATCAATTCAGAGGTAAATTTGTGTTTGTTAAAATGTTTTTGCAGTATATTGTAATATTTGTCTTTCTTAAATAGATTTTAATCGTTAAATACATCATTTGAAAACAAGTATAAAATTAAAAGCATGAACATTAAATAATTTATAATATTCATAATTTTGATTGAGGATAAATTCGATAGAATATTTATATGTCTGAGGCGAGTTGAATGATTATTAAAGCAGCTTTAATAATTGTTAAGTGAGCCTCACAATAGCAGTTTAGGCACACGTACAGGAAATAACATGCCAAAAGATAATTTACCAGTTATGTGTATATGTGAGTGTGTTATAATATAACTATGTTAATTGTAGACTAGAAATCATTTTTGAATAAATGATATTAAAGTAAACATATGTAATCTCGACAAGTTTTAATTCTTACTTGAAATTTTTATTAACAAAATTAAATACAATTTCATATTCTGTTATGTGTGTGTAACAGAGTGTCTTCTCTGTATAGGTCACGCTATCGTCATTGTGCATTGGCCGCGATAGATCCCGGTTAGAAAGGACGTATAGTGCTCTGCTGGCATCGCAAAGGAAATCTGCGTCGGCGAGGGTATCCCAACGACCACATCAACCTCTGTTGCTGCGGCGATTATCTACTGCTTCCTCTCAGCTATGCGTTGCCCAAACTCGAGCGCAGGTTAGGTTAGGATTTTTGGATTTAATATACTCAATGAGTAAATCGAAACAACGCGACGCTTAGATTTTGCTGTGTGTGGAATACCTTTGGTGACTAACTTTGCGAATTACTAAATACCCAACTTAATAATTTCTTTGTTTACAATAATCCTTATTTATAAGTTGATTTTCTAATGTGGCATAGCGTTTTTGTTTATAGTGATAAGGTACAATGAAAATATTTATAGAGTAAAAAATTAAGTTATTTTTTTTTTTTATAAAATAATATTGTTTTACATGACACTAATCTATACATTTTCAGTCATTTCACCGAAAAAATGATTTCGTCATGAACGAGGAACGCCAATCATGGTTTTGGAGGCAACGATTTACAGAAAAGTCGGAGTCTTGGACATCACCGCAAAGCATTTCAAATTCTAGCCTTCGTGAAGTAGACCTAGAACTAAGTGGTGAAGAGTTAGCTACTTATTTATTCGAAGAGAACTGCAATATTATAAGATAAGTACTTCTGTTTTGGCAAAAATTACATTGCTTCCCGACTATTGAATAAAAAAAATGTTATCATCACGAATTCATTTTAATGCCTGATAATGAAGTGTGAGTGTTTTAGTACTATCCTGTTCCTCTCGATAGAATAATTTTCGTTATTAGTCTAGAGTTGGAGTGATATAGAAGTTATACTCCCAATACTGTCACGATTGCTTGTCACAGATGCAAAAAAAACAATTCTTTTAGAATTAGGGAATACTTGATGTAGGTACGTTTAATTCTTACTGGCGAAATGGTGCGTTCTACAACATATAAGGTATTCTCTTTATAAATGTGTTTACTAGTCTATAATGTTAATTGCTAAATTAAAATGTGCATACAAAAATATGTTTCTTTATTATAGTATTAAGTATATTTACAGTAGTACTTTACAAATACTTTATTAGGGATAGCTGTTGCCCGTGACTGCGTCCACATAGACTGTAAAAATATATTTATATGGCTTATGATCGTAGTCATAAAGAATCACGGGCAACTGCTACTGATCATTTAAATCCCTTCATCATAGTGTTATTAGTGATTGTAAATCATTTTAACTCTAAATGTTTATATTTTTTTTTATTTTTTTTTTATTTGTTTATGTACCAGGTTAAGTGATAAAAAACAATACAAAAGGAAAACTAAAAATACACGGGATAAACTTATCTCTAATAAGAGATCTCTACCAGCTACCCGTGAGAGTGACACAGTTAATTTTAATGGGCAGAAATAGGTACACACTACATATATGATAAAACTGGATACAAATATATATTTTAAAGAACATAAAATAAATATATAAATACATATTCCCATACATATATATATATATATAAATATATATATACATACATATAAATAAATATATAAATATTTATATTTATAATTGGGAGAGGTAATAAAGCTTTAATCTTTGTTTGAAAGATAATGTAGATGGGCTATTTTGAATTTGATTGGGTAGAGTATTCCATAAACGTGCTGCATGTATGGTAAACGATTTAGAAAATAAAGAGGAATTATAGTAAGGCACATTAAAGGTTTTAGCTGTAACACAGGAACGTTTAGGACGGCTGCTTGGTAAAGACAAATGGAATCTTTCGTACAAGTAAGAGGGAGCTAAATTTGCAAGGATGTTGTACAGCGTGGTTAAAACATGCATATTCCGGCGAAGGCGAATTGGGAGCCACTTAAGTTGACGTCTAAAGTCTGTAATGTGATCAAACTTGCGCAATCCGAAAATAAAGCGAATGCACAAGTTTTGAAGGCGGTCTAATTTATTGAGCAGCTCCTCATTAGCATCCAGGTAGCAAACGTCGGCATAGTCGAGAAGGGGAAGTAAGAGGGAGTTGGCTTATAAAATTTTGCATTTCAAGGGAAGGAAATTCTGCAGACGCTTGAGCGAGTGGATTGAAAAATGCACTCGACGACTCATTTCATTGACTTGCGTAGTCCACGATAAGTGTTTATCTATCGTCAGTCCCAAATTTTTTACATCAACAGAAACATCAACAGAAAAAGGAATAACAGAATTATTATACATCACGTTAGAGAGCTGGTTAAGATCTACTTTATTTCGCAAATATTTACTACCAATAAGAATGGCTTGAGACTTTATACGATTAACTATTAGGCCAAATGACTCCATTCTTTAATTAAATTAAGGTCCTTGTTTATTAATTTTCATATATATGAAACCTACCTATTTACCTACCCATATGAAAAAGTCTTGAATCATGTTATTTATTACATTGTCGAAACTTTTACGTGGATCCTTATTTTATTAAATAAAAAATATTTATTTCTCATATTAAATATAACCTTTGTACATCATAATGTAGGATTCTAATGCTGAAAGACTTTTTTAAAAATCGGTCCCGTAGTTTCGGAGCCTATTCAATTCAAACAAACAAACAAATCTTTCCTCTTTATAATATTACGATAGATTAATAGAAATACTTAAACAATTGACAATTTTGTGTGTCTGTAGGTTCATTTAGTACAATTCAGAAACCAGTAACATAACTTTAAAAATCAGAAAAAAAAAATCAAATCTTTAAAAAACTCCCGATACAAAAAGACCTCTAAAAAGAATAAAAATAATATTATTATGTACTTATTGATGTTGTTCCGTCGGGGGACCGTTTAATAAAGGAAGAAATTAAAATGCAAGTAAGTTAACAAGGCAAATAAAGAAATTACGAATCGAATCGTATAATCTAAGTCCTCAATGATTAACTTCGTAATATATACACTATCAACGTACGCACAATTATAATACATAATAATATGTACATAATAATATTGTTTTTATTCTTTTTAGAGGTCTTTTTGTATCGGGGGTTTTTTAAATTTTGAATTTAATTTTACCTATGTAATGTTGAACCTATGTTATAATTCTAAATTAATTGTTTCTCTTCTATTTTACTTTTTGATGTTATTACACAATACATTTAAATAATTTAGGACCGCTCTCGCTTTCGGTGTATACTAACTTTCTGGGGTTGATATCTTAGTAGTTAAGTTACATTGGATTATCTGATATATTACTATTATTACCTATGGTGATGTGTTCTTGAGGTGTGTGTATTTTTCCAGGTGTGTGTATTTTTTATTTGAACATGGAATTTATCCATTGCTGTCGCTGTTGTTTTGTCCAATTATTTCCTTGGGTCACAAAATTAGGGTGAGAGGTTGTTAATAAATGATCGTGCAAAATTATTAGATTCGAAAGAACTAAGTTGTGCGAATTTAGGTTTTATTTGTGAACTAGGTACAGTATTTGCACATATATTTTATTATCTATAGTATATTAGTTTAGCTCTATATTAATCTAAAACAACAGTTATCTTTAGGGTGGCTGGTTTCATAACACTTATTCTTAGGTCAAAGTCTAATTGGTTTCGTAGTAAGTTTTATCAAAATGCTTACCTAATGTATAAAACGTATCTAATATATATTTAAGTCGTTTTGCCATAGGTTTCAGCATCCTCCGATTTTAGGGGACGCATTCATGAAAGCTCTTGCATTACCTGACTGTCATTTCTTGTTTCTCCTAACGTATAAACAAGCCTACTTAATCTCATTCCAGGTATTTAGCGAATTTTCGTAAGCGATAGTATATTTAGCCGCGTCACTAAGCTTACTTTTTATTAAACTTGTTAATTCAAATTCAAATTCAAAAATTCTAATTCAAAATAGGTTTACTTATTAGATTACTTAATAACATCTATTAAATTAACAACGTTCGCAAACTTCCCTTATAAAGAAAGGAAACGGGCATTTCTGAGATATGGTTTAAAAAAATGTATTTTTTTTTTCTATTTCAAGTTTCAATTAAATTTTTGAGAATAATTTAAAAAATTGGGAGTTGATAGGTACTATCTAAAAGTATGTGTTGAATGTAAATGATTAATTCAATCAGTCAAAATATTATAATCATTTATTAAATTATGCATATATTATTATTATATTTATTTCGCTTAAAAAAGTAACACATTAACATAAACAAAGGTTGGGACCATCCTAGTAAGTATAATATACCTGTAGCAGGAGGCCCCGCTCTTCTACAACTAGGTTTACAATAATATAATTGCGAAATCTAAGTATGTACAAGAATTACAAGTATAAAAATTAATTTTTAGTTTAAAAACAGTTTTAAAAAGAAATACAAAAAATAAATAAATTTTGTATGTGTTTTTGTGTATGCTTGTGTGTGTGTATGCTTATGTGTGTGTGTGTGTGTGTGTGTGTGTGTGTGTGTGTGTGTGTGTGTATGCGTGTGTGTGTATATACTTATGTGTGTGTGTGTTTGAGTGTATACTTGTGTGTGTGTATGTTTAAAATAATAATTTTTCCGTGCTTATATAATCTAATGATTTTAAATCCTCTGTTATGTTTTTTTTACAGTCACAAAGTTTAAGAGAGTAGATATTTAACTTATTATTAAAATGGTTGTATAAGTGAGCTAACATTCTCTTATACTGACGTTTTGGAAATACAGTTTTGCAGCAGGAGATGTCAGCAACATTAACTTTTTTCCCACGTCTTACTGACTCAGGGTTATAGAGTAAAGATTTATGCAGTTTTAATATAGTTATAGCTATGTACAGCTTTCTCACAGTCAATACCTCGGTAAGCCTATACAAGTCCTGGGTGGGAAACCGATACGGTTGAAAGTTTATTACCTTAAGAAGACAACGCTGCCATCGTTCTACCTCAAGAAATTTAGTTTTACTTGCTCCACCTCAGACTGGTATACAGTAGCGTATTACAGGCTGTGCAAGTGCAATGTATATTTGTGTTAGCAATGTTCTTGTAGCTACAAGTCTTAGAGTTTTAAAAACCCATACTAGCTTTCTTAGTCTAGTATTTATATATTCAATATGTTTTTGCCAAGATAAGTGCTGATCCAAATAAACACCGAGATATTTAGTAAAACACATTCTTAATTTTTGCACATCTACAATGTTCACTATTATTCATTTGGCAATGATGTAATTTAAGTTGATCATTATTGAAAGGTTGTGTACTCTTATTGATGGTAAAACATATATAATTTGTTTTTTCTATATTTACCTTTAGTAGGTTACGTTTAAGCCAAGACATGACTATACGTAGCCCAGTTTCAGCTCCGCTGTAAACTGAGCTCTTGATTCGAAATGGTAAATCATGCCAATTAATTTAAAAAGCTCTCGTCTAGAAATTGTAATTTTCTAAGTCTAAGTTTTCTAAGTTGATAAAATATATAACATACCATAGCAACAAACAACTTTATCAAGGTCTGGTATTTCTATAGTAATTATTTGTTATTAACATTAACTTTTGAAGCCGAAGTGGAATTAAATTTAAACCACATTTACACATATGCATATTTACGAAAGAAACTACATTAACTAAGAAAATAAAAAGATGACATTCCATATTAAAAAAAATATATGGTTTTTAACTCCTTCAAAATTCTCGAGAAACGAAATATATATATATACATATAACGGCAGTTCATAAATTAAACAACATTAAATGAAATGTAGTAATGAACAACATGAACATAATAAATAGGTCGGAGAAAAAGTCTTTTCGCAGTATGTAAGAACTTGTAATTAAAAAATCATTGACTGTACTATTTGTATCTGGCTGGTTTTCATGACATTAAAATCAAAATCAAATACAAATGTTTATTAAAAAAAAGTTTTATACAAAACATTTTTTCAATGTCCAAGCTACCACCAGCTCTGAGAAATAATTCCCACAGACCTGAGAAGAGCTGGTGACAGAAATTAAGCGAGATTGTCCTGTTTTTTAAAGTAGTACTTAAATTTTAAATTACATAAATACATTACAATACTAAGTAAATAATCTTGAAGTAGCCTTGGCAGCGATCGCTTCATATCCACGGTGCATTATCCTCTAAGTTTTCAGATACAACGTGTATCCTTTTGCACACAAACATTTCTTAGTTATTCTCCTAAATTTGTAAAATGGTAATACTTGCACGTTTCCTGGGACTTTGTTGTAAAACTGTATTCATTGCCCCATGAAAGATTTAATAACTTTTTTGAGTCGAGCAATAGGTATCGCAAACTTGTGTTTATTTCTCGTAATTATAATGTCTATATTGACTGTACTTAATAAAATTATTGTCAGTATTTTATGATTTTCAAAAATATTCTGACTGGCGACCCTAACTACATTATTTTGCTTAAACTTATCTCTTAAAGAATCTTTAAGGCCCAGGTTCTAAATTGCAGAAATAACTCTCTTTTGTAAAACAAAAATTATATTTATATCGGCAGCACTACCCCACAGTAGGATACCATAAGACATTATACTATGAAAATAAGTATAATAAACTAACTATAAAAACTATAGTAACCTCGTAAGTTAGGGATCTAGAGGCCATCATATAGCTTGACATTAACAGTGATTCCTAGGAAAACTGTGGATTCCACCACTTCTATCGCTTCCTCATTTAAAAGTACATTAGTTTGCACCTGTTTAGTATTAGAAGTTGAAAATCTAAGAAGTTTATTTTTTTTATTATTAAGAACCAGGTTGTTAATACTAAACCAATGCACTATTCTAGAGAGCCTTTGATCGTCATTTACTTTAAATATTAAAGAAGTATCATCAGCAAACAATACTATCTCATTATGTTTGTCTACAAAAGTAGGCAGGTCATTTATATAAACAAGGAAGAGAAATGGGCCAAGATTATACCTTTATGAACCCCCATTTCAATGGGAGCCCCAGCGCCATCTTTTTCCATTCACCTCTACACTCTAAATTCTATTAAACAAGTAAGAAATCAAGAGGTTGAGATCAATGTTCATCAATCAATGTTCTTAATGTCATAGTGGTACTTTTTCCTGACCAATGTTTTATACTGTACACAATCCGAAGCCTTAGACAGATCACAGAATAAGAAAGACGCTGGCGTCCGTAGTAAAGCGACCTCCAGTAAAACCGAACTAGTAATTTTAATTACAAGTAAGGCCACTCTGGCATATTTGGTCATTTGGTCACTCTGGCACCGTCATAATGGAGCCCCTGCAGCCGGATTTTCTCGAGCGGCTGGTGGAAGGCTTGGTTCCGAGTTCCACCAGTCACTCTCCTCCTGTGATGTGCCCACCGATAAAGAGGCGGTGCGGGAGGTCACCTTGTGTCGCCTGCGAGTCCGTAATACGGCGCCGGGGCCGGACGGTATTCCAGGACGAGTTCTCTGCATCGCCCTGGAATATTTAGGGGGCAAGCTTCGCGAACTGCTCAATATCTGCTTGGGCATTGGACAGTTCCCGATTGCCTAGAAGTCAGGGACTTTGTGTTTGTTGCGAAAGGAGGGTCATTCTGATGACAGTCTTTCCGCATTCAGGCATGCGTGTTGTTGGACGAGACGGGAAAGCTTTTAGAGAGTATCCTCTCCATCCGTCTCATCAAACACCTCGACGAAGTGGGTTCTGGTCTCTCAAACTCTCAGTTTGGCTTCAGGGCGGGTGGATCGACTATTGACGCCCTGAGCGCTTTGAGAGACGGGACTCAAGAGACTGTAACCGAGAGGGACGTCGTCCTAGCGGTATCACTGTATGTCGCCAATGCCTTCAACATCTTGCCCTTTGAGACTGTGGTCGAGGCGCTCCGGTTCCATGGAGTGCCTCCCCACCTCCTGCGGCTATTAAGGGCTTACCTGCAGGACAGAGAAGTCCTGTGGGATTGCGGCGACCGGCGGGTCTATCGGCGTAGCATTAGCTGTGGGGTTCCACAGGGCTCTGTGCTCGGGCCCGTTTTGTGGAACCTCGGCTAAGACTGGCTGCTCCGGTGTCCTCTCCTCCCGCGCATGAGGGTATATAGGGGTGTACTACTATGCAGACTACAACCTCGTAACAGCGAGGGGGGGTAGCTTTGCGGAGGTGGCCAGGTTGGCAACAGTCGGTGCTACGCTGGTGGCGGACCGTATGGGGCTGTTGGGACTC
This sequence comes from Napeogenes sylphis, assembly GCA_959347405.1. NCBI lineage: Eukaryota > Metazoa > Arthropoda > Insecta > Lepidoptera > Nymphalidae > Napeogenes > Napeogenes sylphis. Next base: position 23,772,501 of record OY365782.1, read on the forward strand.
GGGTTTTCGATCTCAAAGACTAAGGCCCTACTGTTCTACGGCCCTCGCCGGGGTCCTTTATTACTTACGGTGTCGTTCACGCTAGCAAGTGACCACACTGGCTGACCAGAATGCAACCATTGCGATGAGCGCTTCCGATTATCCTAGAGAATCCATTTTTCATCAGAGGTAATGATTCGATTTAAAATCCCTTCATTATTGTGTCGGTTCAGTAATGTAGCGTGGCAGTCGACGCGCGTTTGCCGGTTTGCTTCAGTCAATTCAAGAGGTACCCACCTTTCAAGCTTTTTATTCTTTACAATTTGCTCAAAACTGGATTAAAATGTAGTTTAATCTCTAGCACCGTAGCCTGTAGCTAACTCGGACTTAGTTTGCGATGGACCCGCTTACACAATTGCCTTCAATTCTTTAGTATCAACATGGATCTCTGGTCAGACGACCGGAAACGACCGGACGACCGGATGACCTGCAGATCAAGGCCCGTAGACACGGGTCTGGATCTGCTGGTTGGTTCCAACGATTGGAACCAAAAACGAACGAACGAACGAAAGTGTTTTTATTTGCAACACGACCGCCATACACATCATTACCACCTTTTGAGTCGCTTCCGCAGCACTGGTACCACGGTGGAACTCGTACTCGTTAATAATGCGATATTTTAAGTTTTCCATTTTGTAAACTAAGTAACGCAATCAGAAAGAACAGAAGAAAAAAAACAAATGAATGATGGTCAACGAAACAAAAATACATGTGTAAATAAATAGCTGTAAAAAATTTAATTTGGAATTTCTTACCAAAGAGGAGGTGAAATTTGTGATTAAAGTGGCCAATACGAAAAACGCCAATTTCATATGTAAGGACCTAATATTTATTTAACTAATTAAATAAATTATTGCAAACAGAATCACTGTATTTTTGTTACATAACCTGAAACAGTATTATTAATAATAACGTAATTTAATACAAAATTAATAATTAAATAATCTCAGAGTGCTTAATAACGCAGGAGCCTTTCATCTCCTACAACGAATTCTTTTGAGCTCCGGAGTAGTGAGTGTTTGGTTTTTTAATCACTGGCACTGTCATAAAAGTGACAGTGACAGATAAGTCATGTTGTTTACGAAGCGACCGGCCGACATTTGCGCACGTGGCACGTGCGATCCGATGCGATAGTGGACCCGTGATAGTATGTCGATAATTTTGTTTGAACGTGGTTCTTGAGGCGATAGGATTCTGCAATATTAGCTATTAACACAGTAGACATATCCTCGAGCAAAATTAATAATATATTGCAAAACAATAACTAATTAAGAGAAACAAATATCGGTAATATTACTTTGAACTGAATTCACTTAGTGCATCAGAACAAAGTAATAGGGAGTTAGAAATTGCGTTATTAATAGATTATTATTATGATTCTAATATTCATTTTTTTGTGTAACTAAACACTGAATAAAAAGTAAAGAATTAATGTTTAATTATAATTTCTATAAATACCAGGTTTCATTTGTTGACTGTTGGTATTCATTCAGTGGAGCTCATTCTCTACTCGAAGTTTATTATAACGGGGTTAATTCTCTAAATAAACAGCTGAAATTCAAAGATAGTAAAGCCATAGCGAGCCTTTCTGTTGAAAGGACAATTGATCTAGTCTCAGTAGATTTAGAGAAACACACTATTGTCTGTGCTTAAAGGCCACCGACATCTAATTAAAATAATTTAAGAAAATTATGATTAAGGTTTTAATTTAACTACCAAATTTAAGTAAGCGTTTAGTTATTTGAAGAGATTATTATATACGTTTGACACGGACACAAAAAGCTTCTAATTGGTTAGGTTTATAATAATAATAAATTCCTTTATTGATAAAAAATTATTACAATAAACACAATGGATCCATTAGAAATCGAAAATAAATAAAACTAAAACAATAATAAAAACTGCAAAATAAATAAACATTATTTTCCGCTGGTTAACAAAGAAAACAAGAATAAAATCTAAACAATTTATTTGACATACTCCTTAGTGCCGTGCCCCTATTATCAAGTTGCCAGACTCAAACAGGGATTGTCTGAATCTGGCAACCCGAGTTGCAGAGTCGCCACGCGGGCCTCAACGAACATCGTTGATGCACTGACCTAACGATTTTTTTAAATAGAACTCTAAAGGAATCATTATATTGAACTTTATAAATTCGGAAACTTGAAGACAGGTGGAATGTCCACCACAAGAAAGAAGTATGAAAGAAAACAAAGGGCTTCGTTCGGACAGGTGGAATCTCCACAACGTAAGGATGGATGCTTGCCGTGCGTCGGAACGTCCGGTGAGTGAAGGGGGACGGAAGAATTAACTCATGTAATTTCTGCATACACTTACCAAAATGTATCCTATAGAACACTGAGATTTTAGCAATTCTACGCTTGTGTTCTAGACTGTGAAGGTTGGCTTCAGCCAATTCGGGATCGCCTATATACCTCTTTGCTCGCCTCTCCATTGAGTCCAAAACCGCAAGATGAGACTTAGCGATACCAGCAAATATGTGACCACAGTACCCCACACACGACCAGATCTGAGTTTTGTATATAACAAGTAGGTTTCCCGGTGTAAAGTACTGTCGGACCTTTGCAAGAACAGCAAGCTTTCCTGCAGCTTCTCTTGCTCTGGACTTAATGCACCGACCAAAATTGAGATTCGATTAAATCTCTAAGCCTAACATCTGAAGCCCGTCACTGTATTCCAAGGATAAATTTTAGAAAGTAGGAGCTAAGGTGAAAGGGCTCCTTTTGGCGGTGTAAGACACGTCTGCGATTTGGTGGCGTTGAATTTGACAAGATTGGCAATGCCCCATGCGGGTACTTGGCAGATATCTTCTACAACTGTGCTGTTGTCTGCATACCCATTGATCTACATAAATATAGATCTAGATAGGCTTCAGCAGATCGTTAATGTGCAGCCGAAAAAGAGTAGTAGAAAGAACGGACCCCTGAGGCACTCTGGCATTTGTTGTCAAGGTTTCCGAGGAACACCCGTCGACAACATTTCGGAGTGATCTCTGGCTCAGAAAGTCTGTTACCCAGCCGATCAGACCAGAAGATATACCGTAAACTGAAAGCTTACTTATAAGGCTCGCATGCCAGGTCTTGTCAAATGCCCTCGAGACGTCCAGAGAGACGGTGAACACTTTTCCGTTCTTCTCCATGGTCTCGTCTAAAATATGTGTAGTATACACTAGAAGGTGGACCTATTTCGGCGAAACCCGTACTATAGGTCACTAAGGAGATCGTTACCTACTAGGTATGCTTGAAGTCGTGAGTTCTATATACGCTCCACAATCTTGCTGCTTGCAAGCTTCCAGGATTTCGGCACTATTCCAGTCTTGAAACAAAGGCGATGCAGACGTGTCAATACAAGAGACAACTCAACTGCGCATGTCTTGAGCAGAATGGCTGATATACCATCAAGACCACTGACTTTATTCACACCTAAACTACACCATGCTCTCCATACCTCTTTGTTCGTGATGCGGATTTCAGGCATGAAAAATCCGCAGTGAGGGAGGTGTGCTGGAGAAGTATTGCCAGTGTCTAGATGCGAATTATCAGCAAACAGGAAAGCAAATACGTTCACTTTCTCTGTCGTTGTATAGGCCAAGGATCCATCTGGCTTCAGCAGAGCAGGCAGTGAGGGTTGATAGAAGTTTGATCGATCGCTTTGGCAAGAGACTAGAAAGCTCGACTGCCAGTTGGTCTAAGAGAGAACTTACATCCGGAAATTTTGCGACTTCGAGCATCAGCCCCAAATGGTATGCCGAATGTTTTCGGTTTTCACCATCGGATCCAGACATTTGCAAGCCGATATTAGTAAGGTGTACTTTGTATAAGGAGGAGTGCAACCGCTGTATAAACTTGTTCCTTTCCTTATACTTATAAATTAAAAAAAATAAAAGTATAGCCAACCAGCACGATGGAGCCACCTGAGACTTCAGAAGGACTTAAACCCTTTGGACTATAATTTGTGGTCTATGTGGGCTGGGCGAGGATAATTGTGTGAGTATATGTAGTCATGTGAATAGTATATATATATATAGGTATACACATATATATATCCTCGTTATACAACGAGTAAAACTAAATTATAAATTTTCAATAAATATATATTTTTATTGTGTTCATATAAACATCTTTATGTCAGTATGCCTTTTCAGAAAGATTTATCTATCTAATATTATATGTTACCACCAATTTAATAAAACAATAAAAAAAATATGTTGTTTGTTTCCATAGAAGTAAGCAGTTTCAACACCGTGCTGTTCCATAGAATTAGGTCATAATGCAACTTATTTAAATTTCTTGGGCTTAGCACAATATGTCAAAATCTTCCACACATTTCTCACTGGAAATTTTGTTTTGTCCTATATCATCTTTATGGTCAATGTGTTATAAAAGAAGTTGGTCTTTCCTATATAGTTTTTGTTTCACAAATAATTGTGTAATAAGTAACAGATATAAAATTTACATAAAAAAATATATTAATAAAGTAGGCAATGTAAATATTCTTGTAAATGCCGCATTTCATGTGTGTATGTGTGTGTGATGTTTTGACGTACACAAGTGACTTCTGATATTAATTCAAAGTGGAGAAAATTTAAGAAAACAAAAATAGATGGCGTATTTTAAAGACATCCTCAATAACAGGGCTATAAAATACAAAAAAGATATTCTTTGAAATCAAATTGGCAGTTCCGGAAATGAGCACGTTGAAATAAAAATAAACAAAATCTATTTAGCTTTATAGTATAACCGTAGACAGGAACAGAAACAGACAGACCGAAATTATTCTTTAATTTAAAAAGTATTTTTGTATTTTATTTTATTTTCGTAATATATACGCCAAATTGAATATAGACTTGACAAACATTAAATATAAGCGCAATACTTTGTTATATTAATAAAGATATTTTCTATAGTCTACATAATCTCAATATGTTTCTGAAATTATACTAGTTGTTGCCTGCGACTGTATTGTATCTGAATTGTATCTGAAAGGTACAATGTAGCCTTTGTATTAAAGAAACCAAATTGCTACTTTATATAAAGGATATAACGAAACATAGGTGTAATTTCAATAATAACATAATCGTTCCACATTAAACTAAATAATAAAACAAAGCCTAAGCTCTTTTTGATATTGTTCATGATGGTAGGATAGGTGGTATGGAAGTGGAACTGTTTGTTCAAAAATATAACATTAGTTTATCGTTCATTACACAGTGCTGTGTAATGGACGATAAACTAATGTTATATTTTACCCCAGCGCCAATAAACAACCAGTAGGTTGTCAAGTAGTGAATTAAGCTCTGATAGCAGCGGTAGAAGACGCAGTCCTATATCTCCATCTTCACCTGCAGTGTTCCGCCCGATTTTTCAGTACTGCACTTCGGTATAATGCAGAAACATTGTTATAGTCCCCCGCTATTTTCGCGCTCTAGCCTACTTGGATTAACTTGCTGCTTTTGATTCTGAGGTTGGTGCACGCATGACTTTCCATTCTTTCCCATTACTTTAGTGAGTCACTTTTTGACGTTTTAACTTCTAACTCAGAAGCGTTTTCAGATGCAACAGATACATAAGTTAGTTACTCTTCGTTTTTTGGACAGTTGTTCAAAATAAATAACAAGTTACCCAATACAATTAAATAATCATTTAAACAATAAGGTTCATTTTCGTTATGATAAGATGAATCAAATATTGACATCAAAAATTTATTACAGTTATGATAAATATTTAAAGGATTCAAATAAGTTAATAATATATGCTTTTAAAATCTTTTAATTACATATTTAATAGTGCAACTTATTTATGGATATTTAATATTAAAATTGTTATAAACATGTGAGTAGAAAATATATTTCTTAGAGACATAAATTTGATTGTCGACAAGGATTGATTTAGTTAAATGATCTATAATATATTAGGAGTAATACAGCGGCATATGCGGTTTGTAAAATTAAAAAATTAAGTGATATCATAGTATTATGTTCAGAGGCATTTCTGTTCTAAGGGTCAGAAACAGGTCCACTTTTATTTTGCAAAAGAAAGCGGTTCGAGCTTTATATACAGGAGTCATCCAGAATGTCTTATGACTATTTTTTATGAGGAAAAAAATCAAACGAAATGTTTGATTTTTTTTTAATTTGTTTTGATTGATTGATCCAAAAAGCGACTTGCGTTAAATAAACTAGTATTTAGTTATAATCATAAAACAATATTTCCTTTATCAAAACTTAAAGGAATAATTTATGAACAATGGAATTTGTTTTGATAATAATTTTTCAGGAGTAGTTTTACGACCTACCAAATAAAAAAAAACTTAAACGATGCTTGGTCATATTATTGTGCGCTTTAAATTCAATACTTAATATTATATCTAGGGTTATGTGTACAATAGGGAGTCTCTTTTTTGATCCTCTGGACAAAAAGGTGATGACTGAGGGATTATGTGGGACCCGGCAGCATAGAGAGGAGACACCCTCCACTCCCACTACGACTGGGGAAGGAAACGGTGGGCATACTTCCGCTTCCTTCTTACCAGTTGTAAATTCATTAAAAATAGATATTATTTTTATTTCAACCATACCTAGTTTTACAATGGTAGATAAAATAAATGCTTAACCAAATACTTATTTCATAGACATATATACATTTACACATTTAAAATTATATAGGTATATAATTTACAGAAATACACAAATTAAATTATTATAATATAAAAATAATAATTAAAAAAAGGCACTGAATACATACATATTCACTCTGTTTACTGACTTTTATCAATATATGTGTTTAGTTTTTGCTGTACAGTTTCGTATAGATCTCTAAATATATATTATATAAAATTATTAATCTATATATAGTGTTTAGTTTCTTAAATTTCAATGTATCACTTATAAGGTAATTTGTAAAGTTGCATTCTATGTGATATTTGCTTTAGGATGAATTTAGATACAGCAAATGATCAAAGGCTGACTTAGTAAACTAAGATAGGAATCAAGTTATTTGCAAACCGCGAAGTGTTCAAAGTAATAAAAACTTATGTTATTCCTTGGTATGAAATAAATAGCACTCGTGCAATAGCGTGAGCCAAGCAAGCAACTGGCGAGTTAGCTATTTATGATAATTAAATATTTAGTAGAGTATTTTAAAATTGTATGATAGTCATTTTTATCTATTGTGTATTTTAGAATTGATTATAGTCCACTACTCTTTTGAATTGATCCTTTTTTTCCCCGCAGAAGATCCTAAGAACAGTATATCTATGTTTTATTATTCTACATGTAATTTATGTTTTAAGATTAATAAAAAGGTTTATGTATCTAAGATTCCGAGCAGTTAGTATCTCAGACAATGGTGATTGTAATCAAATTATTTCTAGTAAAAAGCCTATACAAAAAAAGAATATTTTAACAAATAATTTTGACATACGTATAATTTTTTCAGTTAGTTGCTCGAAGTACATAAATTAATTATAACTCTTATTCTTTAGATTTCAAGTTTGTAGCAAGGGTATATTCTAACGGAATAAATTATGTTTTAGATAGAAATAGCTGTTACGTTAAGCAGCCAATATCTATTTATGATGTACTTACTCACTTTAAAAGCTTGTCAACATTTTCGAGACAACATTATAGAGTATAGGATTGACTGCAGTTAACATGTAACTGTTTTTGGCGATTAAATATTTGAATACCCGCCATAGCTAAAATAAAATTTAAACATTTACTTTTTGAAGTACGGAAGACGGAAGTAACGCTCAGTAGTCTATATTCCATGTAGATTGTTTCCGCTATTCAAAGAAAGTAATTTGCTCTGAACAATAACTAAAGTTACTGTTCTGAGGTAATTTGCATTGGCCGTGAGTATATGTCATTGTCATATACTCGATGCTTCTTGAGTTGTACGCAAAATGTTGGCGAAGTCATAAATTAAGATTATTTCTTTTTAATAAGCTAACCTTACCGTTAATTTCTTTCTTAATTATTTTATTTGTGAGTGAAATTATTAATTCTTCTAGTCTTTCAATTATTTAAGAATAATTATTAAAAATAATTGTTTTTGATAGGTCAAAAGCCTCTTTCAGGAGCTGAAAGATCAAAGTTATGGTACCAGAGAAAGAAACTTAAATAAATGAATTCATTACATCCTAACTAACAATCTGGTGAATCTCAAGACAGCGAATCTATTATACAAAATAATGATTTATGTAATACTGCAAATACTGCAGCGACAAGTATATTTTTTTAATATTAATTTACTTTTTATTATCAGTTGAAATCATTTAAGAATAATTTCATTTTACCTTCTGTTATTTTAGGTGGAGAGTCTTCGGTTCCAAATTTACATGAAGTGACAAGATTACATCAAACGCAGAATTTAGATACTGCTATAAATTTACCAGCATCACTTGTTGCCGAAACAAGGACTGATCCTTCACATGAAATCTCAAATCATCCTTATCGAGAGTTTTTTGCATAAAAAATTGCATTAAAAGACCCGAGAAATGTATAAAAACCAATTTCAACAAGATAATGAAGTTTATGATAATACGCCAATTAGGCGAACCTACAACGTCGTCGTCACTACAACAAACTTTATATAAATTAAAGAACAAGTAATATCTACAGCAAATCTAGGTTGTCATTCAGTTGAACAAGAAGCATATGTACGTCAGCAATTTCATAAAATGTCAGTTATTGATACAGGAGGAAGTCCTTATGAAATCATATTAGTTCCTACCAAATTTTACATTATTACAACAAATATTGATGTATCTGATCTTAAAATGAGGATCAAATTTTTATTGATAATTTTTACTGTGTTACCCAACATACGGCCCAACTCAACTGCTGGCGGTGTAGCTGTATTTAATGTTAATTTTCATTCTGAATCTCAATCGTTATTTGTTTTTTTGAAAGAAATATTGAATCTAAGGATCAATACTAATCCATTTCAATCAAGAACGCGTTTCGGCACAACAATAGATTCTGTTTTTTCAAGAAAATTTGAAAATTTGGAGAGTAAAATCTATGTTTCAAATTTTAGTTATAATAAACCTATTATTTCATACATAAAATATAAAAAAAATATGTGTGTGTGTATTAGTGTACACATGTAAGAAGTGAAACTTCTTTATGACATAATTTTTTGAAAAATGATTCACTAATTACAACTTTACAGGAATTTAATTAAGCTAAATTAGATAAAGTTTAAGCAAAAATAAAGATGGCGCGTAACAGAAAAACGTTACAATTTTTTGACATTGCTATAAAATTTCTCCCATCCGTCGATAAAAAAGTTTCACTTCAAATATGGCGCGTAACGGAAAAATGTGACTTAGAAATAAAGATGGCGCGTAACAGAAAAACGTCATAATTTTCATTAATATTAATTAATTAAAACGTAAGAAGTGAATCGACTGTTTCTGACGTATAATAATCTCATAGAAGAAACACATAAGTACCATAAAAACAGTCAAATGTACACAATCCACTTTAAAAATAATAACTTTAGGCTTTTTAACATGTTGGATGGTCACTATATCACAAATAAAATTTTCTTCATCATGGTTTCTGCTGTTTCGAGTTGTTGTTCGTTCTAGGTATAGCAAAACAGACCTTGAAAAGAAGAGGACCCCAATGTTCCATTTCTCAGCCAAAACTCGTATTTTCTTTCATTCTTACTTCTTCTATTTCAGACAATCAATGTATTTTAAAAATATAATAAATTTTATTTCATAATTTCTTCTTCATGTTATAATCTTGAATTTATTTATTAGTTTCAATAGCAAGTCCATAAAATCGTATTGTCCAGTATGTAATTACAATTCATTATTTAATTAAAAACTCTAATCCGATAATTTTATTTTTGGTTAATGTAAATTGTGTTTTGTAATCTACATACTTGTCATTTTGATTATTTAGTATTTCCATAGCAACATGGTGTAAAAGAGATGAAGCTATACGAAAAAAGCTGGCGCGTAACTGAAAAATGTGACGCGTAACGAAAAAATGCTACACAATTTTTTTTTCCAACCCCGATAAAGAAGTTTCACTTCAAAAATAATGATACCTTACAAATTATTATTTCTAATGAATAATATAATATATTTTTTTGTAAAGTATAAAGACAATAAATATAATTTAATTTTTAATTTAATATTTATTTTAAGTTGAAGTTTAATCATTACAGCGATATGTACGTCAAAGAAGTTTTACTTTAATCGCGCGTAAAGGTTACACACACACTTATATTTTTATTAAATATAACGAAACTTATATGAGGGTTCAAGTCTGTTATTATTTTAAGGTTTTACTTTGTCATTATTATCTCTCTAAATCTTATTTATTTTTAAGATGGTAGAAAAAAAGTGCTTTCCTGCCATTTTTCAATCATTATTTTGGCACTAAAGCTAATAAATGGGTTAATAAATGAGAATATTTTTCGTAACGCTTATACATTTTTTTAAATTTCATTTTAAGTTTTTAAATTCTTTTCACATCTGCAAAGTATTTTAATTTAGATAAGGGTGGGTTGGCAGGCGAGGAGATAAGAATATTGCTTTTCAAAGAAAAATTAATCAGGATAATATATTACAAAAATTAAGCACTATAAATCCGACAACGTTCCACCTAACACGTAGCACTTATTAGCGATGTCGTCTTAAGTCTTAGCGGTTTGTTTTACGTCAGAGTAAACCCCCCAGGGAGACAGGATGCCATGATGCCATGCCGTATCAGGTTACGGTATGGCATTAAATAAGACTCTTAAGAATACTAAAACAAAGCTTATTTTTATTTACAGGTAAATAACTGATACAAAATATGGCTGATTGAAGGAAGAAATATCAACAGCACAGTGTTGATTACGTAAAATGTGGTTTCGTTTCATAAATGGGAGACGTAATTGCCCATATGCCTTTTATACAAGAAAATTTTGAGCGATGATTCTATAAAACCATCGAAGCTCTAAGATCATCTAAGAAAGTATCATCCTGATAAAATAGGTAAATATTTGAAATATTATCAAACATTAAAAGAAAAATTTACGTCTAAATGTAACGATGAATATCTCATTACTTACTTACTATTAGAAATAACGAAGAAACGATAATTTTAATCGCTGTTAAGAGGTTTTTAAAACTTCATCCCAAATCTCCTTTGGACATATTCAGAAAAAACCTTTGAGGCACAGCACAGTACAAATACTTGTTGATGAAAAGCTCTGATATTAAAAGTTTCTTGTGTAGCTAATGCAAACAAATCAATTTTTCCATTTAGCTGTACTACTCAACTTTACCTGGTAAGAAAGCATTATTATTGGCATATGTTCGATTTGATTTGAACGAAGAAATTCATGAAGAGTCACAATTTTAAAGTAATTATACCGGAGTTATTTGCAATTCACCGTGTCATCCGCCGATAACACCTAGTAGCGAAAAATGATAGATTGCACCAATCGCTTCAATTTCACTTTAATGAACAATCAACAAGATAAGAAGTAATGAATTGAACACACGTTCATTTGCACAATTGTGCATTAAAAATAACGATGACTTCCAATACATACTGAAGTACCCTGGTTGTCGAAAGGTGCATATTTAAATCACTTTTTGAATAAATTTTAAAGTTTCGTTAAGTAGAGATCTGATAAATTTAAAAGTGGACACCACGTATTTGATACTTGTTTTTCAACAAATTTCATTAAATTAATTGGTATTACGGAGGGACGACTCAAAATTTGATGAAAACAAAAGATATAGTTTCTGTTTTTTTTTTTTGTAAATTTTAATTTATAATTCAAAATATTAGAATTTTCCCAGTTTTAAAACTTGTCACAGATATAATGCGTTGATGAGGGTATTTAATATTTAATTGACCTGCATGATGACTTCACAATGACAATTGAAAATATTCTGAAAATACCATCATAAATACATAAATATTCAATGATGAAACCGTATGATGAAACAGAAGTGGAGAATGTTATATTAAAAGAAGAGCTACTCGAGCTTAGTATTAATGAGGAACTGAAGATGTAATTTAAAAGAGGGTATCAAACATTTTGGTTTCAGACAGAAGTACCCAAAAATATCCACTGAACTGGAATATGGAAAATTGCGAAAAAGCTTTTTCCTCGTTATTTATTTATTTATTATAAGGCATAACTACAGAGTTAAAACTAAAAAGTAAAATTGTATAGTATTAACCAAGAGACACGATAAGTTTGAACCCTGATAACAACTACGCACAGCATGCAATTAAAAACAGTAATAATTATGTGCTAGAGGTGCACAGTTGACTTATACATAAGCCGGTGCGAAATCAAAAACAAAAACACTTAAGACTAAATAAAAAATATAAATGAACTGAATTATAAAACAATGATAATACAACTAATATACCTACTATAAAAAAATAAAGATATTGAACATATCGAATAATGTTGATATATTCTTCAATAAGGATTAGATTTATTTATATCTGTCGCAAAAAGTTTTACTGTCTTTACAAATTTATAACAAAAAAGGAGCAGGTTAAATGACACCGAACGGGGAGATTTACGGTTATTCCTGGCAAAACTGGAGCTCATTTTTTTATAATTTGCTGACAGTTTATAAAGCTCATCTCTGCCATTAAAAATATGATTACTATGTGATTCTAATTTTAGAGTAGAAGTTACATTACGTCATTAATGTTATTTTTTTATAATACTACGATAAATTTAAGTGTAATAATTACATATTTGAATAAAAACAACACAAGAATATAACTAATAACTAGGTAAATAGGACTAAATTAAAATTAAATCTTTTACTTAAATATACGAAAATGAAAAGACATAATAACGAGATTTCGAGCCAATCCCTAGCGGGAGAATAAATAATTAAAACGTTCAGGATTTCCTTTATTTTAATAATTGGGAAAGATGTTTTTGTTTGTTACTTTTTTGTTTTTTTTTTATAGAAAGCTTGGTTCGTCGAAATGGTTCTTACCTATGTTTGGTCGAAATAGAAGTAGTCGTTTTCAATATATGGAGCTATTATTTGTACTGGTGGAAGGTTTTTATACAATATTATTAATAAAAACCTAAACAAGTGAAACTAGTATATTCGTAGGTTTATTGAGTACAACATAGAAATTAATTGAAAAAACTAAAAAGCAAAAAAATATGTATTTAAGATACAAAAATACGTCTAAAAAGGATAAATAATACCTATTATTAAGTATTTATTGAAGTTGTTGCGTCGGGGAACCGCTAAATAAAGTAACAAAATGAAATGTCCGCGGTCGATCGCAGCCCCGCCTGTTTCCGGTGCGGTGGTGAGGGTCATACCCGAGCCACTTGCACCGGAACGTTGCGGTGCGCGGTTTGTGCGAACCGAGGCCTTTCAGCAACCCACCTATTAGAGAGCCGAGTGTGCAAGGCTCCGCGAGTTCGAGGTTTAGCACCTGGTGCGTAACCCTCGAGCGCGTAGCCCAGCACGGAGCCGCCTGTGGCTATGGCAACATAGTCAAAGTCATAGGGCAGCCGTTGGTTTTTTAGTGCCTTAAAAATGGCAGCGTTTCCTATGCTGCCGGGTGCCGCACATATCGCCCGGCCATCGCCTTCCTGGCCTGGGTGACCATACGGAAACGCATTTTTCCAACGATAAAAAAAGGCAAATAATGAATTAACAATATCAAATCATATAGTCTAAGTCCTCACGCATCAGCTCCGAAAATTTTGTAAAATAGAGATCAACGTACGCACAACGATCGCCCAAAACAACGACTTCAATAATTACATAACAATATTATTTTTTCCTTTTAAGACGTATCTTTTATCGGAGTTTTTTTATTTCGTTTACTGTGAATTTTAAGAAAATATAAAGAAAATATTATTTAGTTTCGTTTTTAGCTAAAATATCCTTAGTGTTGCCATGAAAGACGGTTGTTCCTTACAAGGCTAGTGAAAAATTTGACGGTTGGTCTTGCAAGGGTACAAAGTTTTTACTAAGTTCTTATTAAAAACTTTACAAATATTGGAAATATGAACGAACGAATTTTAAATACGTCCCTCGAAACTTGAAACAATGTTTTATATTTATTCTATGTAACCTTATTATTTTTTAGTAAAGATTACAATATGTTAAGCAATTAATGTTTCATTTAAATAAAAGAGCTTTTTATGTACTTTTAGTAAAAGTTAATATTTTAATTATTGCAATTCTAGTTTTCAATTAAAAAACTTATTTATTTGGCCTTATATGGAGCCCTGTCCCTAGCAAAGCCGTTTAGAAGAGTTTAACAAAAGTTAAGTTTAATAAATAGTTATAATATCTAGAATTAAAAAAATGTGATACACAATAAAAGAAAGTGTTAATTATTAATTTGTTTCTTTCATTTATGCAGCAATTGAACTTAGAAAATCTGTTTATTTGTTACAGTGGACATCCACGATCCTCCCACTTATATTTTTTTCATGGTGTTTTTTTTTATTTTACTTACGTTGTAATTTTCCTTATAGCTGAGTCCTGGAATTAGTATCATTATACGAAGTACCGTGCACGGCGACCAGCAAATGAAAAATGATGCAGCAACTGCAGCTAAAATTCAAATGTGGTTAAAAGTGGTTTTATAGAGTAAGATATTCATTAAATACGGACATTTGATCACTAGCTGCACGTATTAAAAAAAAAAGTATTTAAATTTTAAGGTACGAAAACAGGCCAGGTAAAAAACTTACATTTTGGAAATATATCATTTTGTTAGAAAATGTATTCAACTTATCTAACATTTACGGCTTTGTTTCTATTATGATTACTGCTCGTCGGATTCGCTATAGAACGTGGCTTTGTCGATTTTAACTTATAAATATAAATATATACAAAAATATATTATGAAAAATAAACCGATACGGCCAGGGATTCGAACCCTCGACTACTGGGAAATCGTCTCGTCGCTCTACCAACTGAGCTACCGTATCGCTGTCCGCCTCGGTGAATTAAGCATTCTATATGTGATCGTCTTTATCGGGACGGTGATGACATCTTTGAGGTTTCTTTCGATAATCCTAACCAATGTTTCTAACTTTGCAGTATAGATAAACATTGAACGGTAGCTCAGTTGTTAGAGCGACGGGACGGCTATACATGTTTATAGATATTTTCAAACAGTACAAATATAACTATCATTGGGATAACAAAAAATACCAACAGCTCATTTGCCACTAAATGCATTTAATATTTTTTCAACACAGCAAAGACACAATACACTTTCTTTTTTCTTTCCATAAAGTATATAAAATACACACTTGGAAACCAAAAAAAAGACAAGGAACTAACCAGTTGAATGTTAATATTTTAAGAATACGGGACGTTAAAGAAAGTCTTTGCCTCAACAAGTGTTCAGAAAAAACGAGATAACTCTTTATTGTAAATGCAAGTATGGTGAGGACATTGCAGTTGCTCAAAAATCCCAAAGAAGAAAATTAATCACCACCCTTCCTTTCCAATAGGATAACAATCTGGTACCCAGATAATGTACAATTCAGCAGGAACAAAGAAACTTATCATAAGATCTGTGATAGCAAGATTAAGAAGATAAAAATTTTTGTTGAAGTCCTCGTAGTTTTGTTACTTGCAATGACAGTAAAAGTACAAACATTGCCTATCAAATTAATCACCATAGAAGTACCGAAGAACAAAATTAGAATTCTTTTAATTACGAGTACGTCACTTTCTTCATAAGAACTCTTGTCGTCATATAATCATAGTCCGATTCAATATGAATTGTATATAACATTGTTTTCGTAAGTTTCATTAAATGATAACATGTTTAAAAGTTTATATAAATATAGAATGAAAAATAAACCGACACGGGACTACTGGGAAATCGTCTCGTCGCTCGTTTCCTAGTAGTCGCGGGTTCGAATCCCTGCCGGTGTCGGTTTATTTTTCATTCTATATTTATATAAATTTAAATAATCTTAACATGGCCATACATTTTTATAGATATTTTCAAACATTATGTTTAAAAGTGTTTTAATGTTACATCTTCAACAAAAAGTACCGCGCCAGAGAGCAACTGTATATGAACAATGTGCAGAATCTTTGGAAAACAATATAAAATCTACAGGTGTTCATATTTTAAATGTTTACTTAAATCTAATAACTGTAAATGTTTTCTAAGGCGTATAAAAAAAAGTGTTATTTTTTTTATAATGAGCTGATGTTGTTGTTGTGGCTTTAATAAAATTATAAAGCATCACTGAATCAGGAGCGGTGTTATTGTAGTTGCAATATAATGATATCACCACATATTAATTATTATGTTTTCACACCTTTTTATGTGATACGCAATTCCGGTGTATCAAAAATAAAACTTCATGTATGTTTTCTTTATAAATAACTAATCGGTTAACCTTGTATCCGCTAATTTTATAGTCGTTAGATGAATTGTTTTTATATCAACATAGTTACTGGGGAAACAAGTGTTGGATATCAGACCTAAACATAAATTAATATAAGATGTCATGTCACCAAGCCATGTGAAATTAAGTAAGAACTTCAGGAAATAAAAAGATATTAAAACTGAATTTACATAAAAGTCTTATTTAAAAGTGAGAATATAGCCTTATTTATTTTTATTTTTTAGAACACCTTGTAGATCAAAGTAATTGAGAATAGTCAAACAAGCGATCCAATTGCTAGCAATCATAGTGGAGCGACAGTCACCCCTAATTGAAATTGAAGTTTATCGTGCCTTCTTGCATAGCTATGGTATGTTATATACATTTGTGGACATTTACGGTAACGGCACGAATAGGAAAAATTGGGTAATAAAATAATAACAACCTATTTGACTAACAATCTACGTAGCTCTTTTAAAATAATTATTACAATAACAATCAATAAATTAAAATCAAATTAGACTATTTTACAATATACATATATACTTAAATATTTCAACAAAATTCGATTACAGTCTCGTTTCTATGTAAATCTCTATAAAACACTGAACTTATATTAATTACCTATTCCATTTATAGTATAGGCTAAGATTTGGAATTTAGTCCTGACTAAAATTCTCCTCAGCAACCTCGTGACCCCATTCCATGTGAGAGCCGTCTCCCGTCCTCCTTACTCTCTTCTCGATGACTTCGGATGACACTGTTTTGAGATCGTAAGCCCATCCAATTTTCGACATGGTGTCTATAAACAATTTTGATAAGTTCAAAGAATAATTTCCCAATTCAGCTGTTTTGTAGTCCCATGGGAAAGTGTGGTGGTAGTTGTGGAAACCTTCACCAAGTACCACTAAAGACACCGGTTTGGTTTCTACGGGGTTGATATTCTTGTCGTAGGGTTTGTCACCCCATTTATGTGCAGCCGAGTTAACCAGCCATGTAACATTTAGAACGTACACATATCGGAAAATAGCACACACAAAGTAGGCGTTCCATAAAGTTTCGCCCCACAGTGTTGGTATATAAGTCGGCAGTATAAAGCAAGCCAAAGGCATCAGGATAAGATAGTAACTGAAATAAAATAACGTTTTAAACATAAGGAATATTTTTTTTAATTTGAATTTTTCGACCTATGGCTTTAATAATAATAATAATAATTAACTTATTATGACATTAGAACGTGACTATACTATTGAATTCCGAATCAATAAATAAGTAATAGAATATGCAATTTTTCATCTGGTTTTTGCTAGATCTTTTTCTATTGGAAGCTTGCAATTAGAGGCCAACGTTTTCTAAGTACAATAGGTGCTTACTAAAATTAAAATAACTATAGCTATATTAGAGATGTATTTATGTTTGTGCTTATAGTAATATATGAACTCACTTTTTCTGGAAGCGCAGTACAGGATCAGCCTTAAGGTCACTCATGTCAATTGTGTGGCCCTTCGCTCTGATTTCTGGATGCTTTCGCACTAAGAGCCAGCCTACATGAGAGAAGAAAAACCCTCTGGTCGCATTGTGAGGGTCGGCATCCGTCTCTGAGTACTTGTGATGCATTCTATGATCACGAGCCCAGTCCATTACAGAATCCTGGTAAAAAGACATTTAAAAATTTAAGTTTAAAAAACACGCTGGAATGTCTTTTGCAACGTGATGTTAATGTCACATATAGCTCTTTTATTATTTTTCCAATAATCTGGGAAAAATCCCCAATATTCCCAATTCCCCAATATTTGGTCAGATAATATTTTATTATATATATATATAGCTGTTGCCTACGACTTCGTCCGCGTGATTATGAAGATATGCATTGCTATTAAGTTCTTTAATGCAAATTATTTTAAAACTCCGGTCACCCGCAATGCTTATCACACTATGGAACTTTTTAAAACTACCATTAAATAAAAGACACTGTTAAGAGGATCTTTGATCTCGAAAATAATGCCAGGATCTTCAAGGAAAGAAGTATCAAAGTCCGATCCGATCGAAATTCGATAAATAAACCTACTTTTGTTTATTCTAGATCATTATAATGTATCTTGACCATGATTACATTTATTAAACTCTTTTAGTATTTTTTTCAAACGTGGCAACATCAAACACCTTTCGTTAAGACCTTTCGTTAACTAAAAGGATTGTTTTCATGTCAATTGATAATTTCTTAAATAAGAACTTTTTAATTAAATAAATAGTTACAAAATTGCAACGTGCAAATAGGTTTAAAATAAAAAAATATAAAAACTGATAATTTTATTTATATTCGAGCGTGTTGCTCGCGGACAACCGAAAATGGATATTGTCGTTTAATAGTTATTTTTATACTCCAACAACCTGCATTAGAGCAGTGTGGTGGAGTAAGTTCCAGGCTTCTCCAAATTATGGGGAGAGCCCGTGCGACGCAGTGGGAAATAAAAAGGATTGTAGCCAGTTATTTTTATAAAACCTCTCTATAAATAAAATTTTTAGTAATATTTCCAAACTGCAGTATAAATAACCTGTCAGACGAACTTACTCTGGAACAGGCCACATATGACTGACCGTTAGAGAAACAATCATTTCTTAAATCTACGCTAGCTACTTCTAATGTTTCTCCCTGCGCCTTATGGCATAACACAATTTAACTGGAAATTGGAGGCGCTTAAATTAAATTTGGTAATCTGATGGTATAAATGGAATCCGCGGTATGAAAACAATTTCTCCTTGATTCCCACCACTAAAAATGCATGCTTCGATTATATGTTTATGTAGTCTTTATTTGTAGTCTAGTTCCATTAACCAGTTAAGGTGGATTAAGATTCAGCAGATTTTTTGTTAATTGATCACATTGAGGTATGTTAACCCGGCGTGAATGAGGTGGGGTATCTCATACCCGCGAAGTTTTAAAACGCAAATTGTTTAATGTTATTGTTGCTATGCAAGTCCCACCGTTGCAGTAGCTGGAGGTAAGGGTGTGTTGGGTGAGGTTCGGTATAAAGTTTAGTTATTCACCAATTGCGAATTGAGATATACGATTGCAAACTTCGCCAGGGTATGACATACCCCACCTCGTAGTTGGTGTCACATATTTGGGTTGACAGTAAGTTTATAATTAATTCTTATTTTTAGTATTTTGTGATTTATTTTAAGATTTATCAATATGTATTATGAAAAAATGAAGAAGGTTGACAATCCAGCTGCAATAAGGAATATTATGGATAATTTAGTCGACAATATTAGTGACCATTATGTGCCTTCCGAGAACTTTACTATTGATGAAATGTAACTATCGTTTCATGTATAAATTCTTAATAAACCGACTCAAATTTCAAGTTCGTTATGCGAAAAAGTTTTACATTCTAAAATACGCAGGGAAATAACCACCTGAGTTATATGGTATACTCAATATGGCTACTATAAACTATCATAATCTACAGAAAAATCACTTATGGGGCAAAAAACGCATTATGCACCGTGATTATATTCGTAATTTCAAGAAGCTACTGCAGGAAAGAGAGGACAGTGAAGAGGAAATTAAAAAAATTGTAAATAAAAATACTGATCTTAAAGGTAAGCTCGCTGAACTACATACCAATTATTTGGATATTGTGGCTCAGCGAGATCACTTAAAAAATATAGTGACTGCATTTGACCAGTGCAGCGATGAGCATGAGAGAGCACTAGATCGCATTTCAGAGCTTGAGTCTGATTTGAGGCAGGCTAGGAAATCTATTTCAAACCTGGAAACCTCCAAATTAAATGTAGAAAGCCAGCATACCCATAGCTTATATGAGGAGCTGGTTGAATGCAACTCACAACCTACTCAATCAAATTTAATTGATGTTAATTCAACTGTAATTGATTTAACTAAAGATGAGTCCAGTATTGTGCACCCCATATACTTTTCAAGTCATAACAAATTAAAAAAGTATATAAAGGTTAACAAATTAATAAAAAAATGTAATAAACTCATTAACAACAAGTTTTCTGCAAAGAAAATAAATGATTTTGAAAATGGAACGCACCAAGTTAATTAAAAAAGTTAGTATTTATAATAAGAAAATGATTGAGAGTAGGTCAATGTATGAGCGAGACACCCAAAACTTACAGGATGAAATTTCTCAATTAACTTGTTCATTGCAATCTATGAGTAAAAAATATGAACCTCCTAGAATGAAATTAAGGAACATATTCAAGCTACCAGTAATTTAGTTGATTTATGTAGTTATAACTTAGAGCGGTTTGAATCTTTAACTAATAATTATGTTAATTGTAACTGTTTAACTGAAAAATTAAATGTTGTTTCAAAACTAAACTCTGAGGTGTTGGGTGATTCGGCTATACATATTGAAAATAATAATAAAAATGTAAATATTATGGAAAAAAATAAAAAAATTAATAAGTCCTCTACTGTATCTGTCAAACATAATTACTTTGTTTTTTCTGACCAATTAGGTCAAGGTTTTGGATCTCTTTTAAGTAGTAAATTAAATAATGTTTATAATATTAGTTATTAATTTATATAATAGCCAGTTACCAGCATAATCTAGACAAAATAATTAATTTTAACTTGACTGAAAACAGTACTATTGTACTATTACATGGAGATGGTTTGTCTGTCAAGAAAATTGAAATTATTAAAAATATAGAAAAATTATTAAAATTACATAATAGGAATAATTGTAAATTTGTAATTTGTACATTTCCTTATTCATCATCTTATTCGGACATACAAAACAAGTATATATATAATTTAAATTTGTCATTGTATAATTTGACATACCGTCATAGTGACGCATTCTTTTACTTTGATGTAAATAAATTTATTTATAATAGGTTTAGGATGACAAAAGGTACAATGTATCTGCCTGTATATTATAAAAAACAGATTGCTACTTTAGTAGCATTTAATTTCAAAAACTTCGTTATAAGAGATATAACGAAAAATGATTGTAATTTAAATAGTGTAGTACTGACAAAACATAATCGTTCCACTTTAAACTAAATTTTAAGACAAAGCCTAAGCTGTTTACTATTGTCCATCAAAATATACAAGGCTTAGGTGGCAAGGAATCGGAAGTGGAACTGTTTGTTCAAAAATATAACATTAGTTTATTATGCATTACAGAGCACTGGTTGTTAAAGAATAACAATATTATAAATGTACAAAATTATAAATTGTCAAGTTCGTTCTGTAGAGAGAAAGCTATTCGCGGTGGCTCACTTATCTTAGCTCGTAACGATGTAGTGTTTAAGTCTCGATCAGACATAGTGGCGCTCTCTGTTGAGCGAATTATTGAACTATCCTGCATTGAGCTCAATGAACATATTATTTTATGCGTGTACCGACCTCCCTCTGGTGATTTTGATGTATTTGAAAACAAAATGGAGGATATTTTAACTAAACTTTGTCATAAAAACAAGTCCGTGATTGTGTGCGGTGACTTTAATGTAGATATATTACAAGTAACTTCGTCTAGTGTACGTTTATTAAATTTGTTTAAATCTTTTAACTTATTGAACGTATTTTTTGAACCCACTAGCATTACTAGTGTTTCCTCGACTTGTATTGATAATGTGTTCTGTCGCTGTAACATTTATGAAGAGACGATAATGACAAATTTAAGTTCAGACCACTGTGGTCAAAAATTTTCTATATTAATCAATCGTGAAAATGAAAAGCCCCAAAGATTTACTTGCAGACCGATAACAAAAAACCGAACTAATACTTTTAAGAATATTGTTGCGCAAAAACTGCATAAAGTAGACATGAGCGATGGCAATCCCAATAATTTATATACTTAATAAATTTTTCGATTTTTTGTTACAAGAATTCAATAATATTTTTAAACCAAAAACTATAACTAAATACCTAAAACTTAAATTTAGTGATTGGGCTACCCCGGGAATATACAAAAGTAGAGAAAAATTATATGATTTGTATGGTGAGAGGCAATGGAATCATGATCCCGTGTTCTTTAATAAAGTTAGAAATTTCTCTAAAATATTTAAAAACGTTTGCGTACATGCCAAGTCGATTTATATTAGAAATAAAATTTTAAACTCTGCTGATAAGATAAAAGCAACGTGGGATGTTATATCTAGTGTTTCTGGGAAAACTAGGGCTATCCATGGACCTATTAAGCTAAAAATTGATAATATTGAAATAAATACAGATTCAAATGTTGCGGCTACTTTTGAGACTTTTTTTAAAGAAATTCCTGTAACAGTCACACGGAATTTAAATTCTTTACCATTTGATGCAATCGCGGAATTGACGAATAACGTAAGAGTCAGTGACAAATGTTTTGTTTTTAAACCTGTTTCATCAAATGAAATTGTTAAAACGTTTAGAAACCTAAATATGAAAAAAACAGGGGATCTCTGGGGTATGTCAGTTAAATTACTTACCACTGTTATAAATGACATTGCTCCCCAGTTATCCTTAATTTTTAACAAATGTATTGAAACCGGTACATTCCCAGATTTAATGAAAAATAGTAAAGTAGTTCCTTTGTTTAAAAGCGGCGATAGACTTGAACCGGGAAATTATAGGCCAATATCTGTTTCGCCTACCTTAAGTAAAATCTTCGAAAAAATTATTCTCAACCAAATGACAGAATTCGTTTACAGCAATAAAATCATGCATAGTAAACAATTTGGTTTCACCAAAGGCAAGTCAACAACTGATGCGGGTGCCACGCTTCTTTAGCACATTTACGACGCATGGGAGAAGTCACAGAATGCAATCGGGGTATTTTGTGATTTATCTAAAGCCTTTGATTGCGTAAACCATCAAACATTACTATGCAAACTTAACCACTATGGTGTGCGTAGTGCTGCGCTTGATCTTATTGCCTCTTACCTAAATCAAAGAGTTCAGACGGTTGATGTAAATAATTGTAAATCGGCTGGTTCTTACCTAAAGATGGGTGTTCCACAAGGATCTATTCTTGGCCCCTTTTTATTTTTACTATATATTAATGATTTGCCCTTTTATGTAAAAGGACTATGTGACATTGTACTTTTTGCTGATGATACCTCGCTTATTTTCAATGTTGATCTTAATAAAGCTAATTATGACAAAGTAAACAGTGCTCTGTCACGCATTCTTCATTGGTTCGAAATTAATAATTTGGTCTTAAATACTAAAAAAACTAAATGCATGAAATTTACACTTCCTAATGTCAAAAGTCAAAATTGTAGTCTACGCCTTAACAATGAAGTGTTAGAACTGACTGACTCAACAATTTTCTTAGGTATAACTTTAGATAAAAAGCTCCAGTGGAACCCCCATCTCTCAACTCTCGCTGGCAAACTCAGCTCTGCCGTCTTTGCAATTAAAAAAGTAAGACAATTAACAGATGTTAATACGGCTCGACTCGTTTATTTTAGTTATTTTCATAGTATTTTGTCTTACGGTATTTTATTATGGGGCAGTGCTGCCGAAATGAATTCTATATTTGTTTTACAAAAAAGAGCTATACGGGCTATTTGTAATCTAAGAGTTAGAGACTCCCTAAGAGATGTTTTTAAAGAAATCGGTATACTTACGGTTGCTTCTCAATACATTTTTAATAATATATTATATATACGTCAAAATTTAAATACTTATACTAAAAACAGCGACAGACATACGATAAATACAAGAAATAAAAATAAACTCGTAACGCCTAAATTTCGACTTCAAAAAGTTAACAAATCCTTCATGGGCTTCAGTGTACGCATATATAATAAGGTTCCACAAGATATTTTGGATCTTCCTTTTCATAGTTTTAAATATAAAATTAAAAGTATATTATTAAATAAATCTTATTATAAAATTCAAGAATTTTTGGATGATCGAAATGTATGGAACTTGGGTCATTGACTCATTTGCAGGGTTGATGTTATAATGTATAAGTCAAACATTGTTTAATTTCATTTAAAAAGAGCAACTGTTGAGTTTCTGGCCAGCTCTTCTCAGCAGAACAGCATTCCGAGCTGGTGGTAGTTTACTCACAGACTGACTATACTGACCAATTTAATGTAATTGACGATTCAAAAGTGCGTGTAAATGCCTACTTGAATAAAGATATTTTGAATTTGAATTTGAATTTGAATTTAGGTCTGAAGTCTGAACCTAATAAAAGATAGTTTTTGCAACATTCAAAGGAAGTTCGTCCTCCAGCGGAAATACGAAAGAGAATTGCCCATCACCTGTGGGGACCTTTGTCTGCAGTTCCCAAAAAATGTTTAGCAAATATGTTAGATAGTTAGATAGGCTGTCCACAAAATAGAAATAAAAATATAAAACATTGCAGTTCTAAATGTATAAAGCCAATATGTATGGAACACGCGATTTTTGTGTGCGGATATTGTGCTGATTTTTAGGTGTAACTTTAGCGATATGTTACATGATCTCATAAGATTGTTCAGTTCTTCTTTGAGTTAGAATTATTAGAAAATAGTCTTATTATGTTGATTTAACTAAGAAGTTAGAATTTTGCTAGATTTTTATGCAAAAAGTTAATTAACCACCAAAACTTGTATTTTTTTCATAGAATATTTATTAACATAGTTATTTTAATAATTATTCAAACTGTTTATACTTAAACCTCTTTTCTTTTTTGTAATCTTGTTTGTTTAAAATTGTGTTTTGATTTTTTTATTACATGTAATGCAAATTAAACGTTTGTATAAACAAAAAATAACATTAAAGTTTTGGGTATCTCATACGCACCTTATAGCTGGTGTAACAATTACTCACCTCATTCACGCCGGGTTAATCGTCTCCACGGCAGAATATGATGGTATATTGCAGAGCATCATAAGCCCGGTGTGTTTCACGGACACGCACCAATCTATTATCTCTCCCGTGAAGAATAATATCTCTATTTTCAAATTCTTGACCGACTAAGACTATTGCAACTTATACTTATACATTATATATATAAATATATATAATAATGTAAATGTAAACAAATAAAAGAGATAAAACTTGACTTTCATAACGACCTAATTGGTTATGGACAAAACAAACAAGTCATGTCTGACCCGATTCACTCTCGAACATTGTAAATCATACGTGGTGTCTTAATCTCATGACTTGTTTAATCTTTCTCCGCACCAGGCATTAAATATACAACTTCAACTTCACTTTTAACCCCTTTTTACAGTGACTGAGGTTTTTTTTTAATATTATTTAAAACTAAAAGTTCCTAACCTAAGTAAACTTAGGGATTACATTTTTTAGTCTGAAGTCTGAACAATCATTTATCCTATCCATCGATGCCATACGATGCCAATACGTCTTATTACTTATTTTAAGAACTTTAAATAAAGAGAACAATGACTAATAACACAAGAACCAATTTTATTTACATAGAAATAACTTTAATTTGTGGGTGAGATAATTCAGATTCATTACTTAAGAACCACCTAAAGATTTACCTTCAAACAAACAATATTGATACGTGGCTGATAATTCTAATTAACCACGAAGAAAACCGTGACATTTACCAATAACGTGAACCAGTAAAAGATAATACACAACACAACAATATTATATCATTCACAATTAATTATATCATTCATAATATTAGGGGTACATAAAATTATAGGGGTTAGATCAATGTGTGTAATTGGTCCTGATATTATTATTATTATTCTTTTGCAAATTAGTACAAATAGAACAATTTTAAAACAAAAAAAATAGAACATATAAATAATAGGTAGTATATAATAAATATTAAATCTTCATTATCTATTACTTTTTAGTTTTAAAGTCGGTTTTTTTTATATAATTAATACTCGTACAAACAAATCTTAACAAATAGTTATCTTATAAATTAATATTTTAAACCATTAATAACAGAAAAACATATGTCTATATAGATTTATATATTATTTTGTTTCCTTATCAGAAGTAAACTCTCAAGTGTTAATACTATTATGTACGTACCTGAAAGGCAATTGTGTTGAATATTGTGAGTAAAATCCGAAGTGGAAGTTTGGCTTTATAGGATTTGTGTGCCCAAAGTCTGTGCGCGCCCGCTGTGATGCCAAGCCCAGAACACAGGTAAAGTACTACAGCTGCAAGAAAAATAAAATTTAAACTACATATAATTATATATTTTTTATTTTTTTTAAAGCAAAAACTGTTGTACATAGACAAAGAATGTTCAGAAAATAGTATTTGGATTACTAAAATCGATTTCTTGTATACCTTTTTCTCATATATCCCAGAGATGTAATAAAACAAAGTATTGAAATTATTTAGTTAAAGAATGTTCAATGAATCAATTACGTAGTTTTTGGTTATTAACATTGTGCATGGTTGACAAGGGCCATAACTTTGTCAAATAACCAGAATGTGACTGTATAAACACTTGTCTAGGATGATTAACTAGTTTAATCGGAATATTTTATATGAATCATGTTATAATCAGTATCAAAATAATTTAGAGAATCCAATATACCATTTAGCTTAACTAAACGTTATTACATATCGATTCTCATTTAGATAATTAAAGTTGCGACTTAATAATTATTATAAAATAATATTAATATATATTCTATACATAAAAATATATTTTGTTTGCAAAGTTTTTATTGAGTTTTTAAGAAGAGAATTCTATTAATTCCTTAAAAAATACATATACTACAATTATAAAATAATTTATGTTATTTTAGCAAATACTGCAGATGAAAAGAATTCTACGTTAACTCTCCTTCAATCCTTCATAATTCAAAGATAACAATAAATCCAAATTTACCAAACATTTTCGTAGCCCACATCGCTTTTGTTAAAAATAGGTAAGCGCCGTAAACACCTCCTATATGTAAAAATGCGAACAGTATAACATTTCTCCAGACTATTTGCAGTTTTCTCTTCCCAGCAGAAGGCGGGACATTCGGTGAGTCAGCATCCTTGTTTACATCCGACTCGTTTAGTACCCAGGAATTCGTCTGCTGACCCTGGGGAGGCATAATTGCCTGGAAAAAATGAAATCTCTCTTAAAAGTCTTAAAAAAAGCCATGGGGTAAAATGCTAAATTATGATTTCTTAAATATAGGTAAACTAATTTTAATGTTACATTTTTATTAGTTTATCTGTTTCAATGTCATAACACCAATATATATATATACATATATATATATATATATATATATAGATATATATATATATTTAGTTACTTCTATTTGCTATGTCATGTCGGTTGTCCTACAGAGATATATATATATATATATATATATATATATATATATATATATATATATTTAGTTACTTCTATTTGCTATGTCATGTCGGTTGTCCTACAGAGAGTGCTTTAGAGCAAAAAAATAAAGATTTGGTTTTAAAATAGTTGATATAGTATCAGAATTTCTTGATAACACACTAATTGTTTGTATTTTTCAATTTAGAATAAATTATTTCCTGTCCTAAGTAATTACTGTCTCGATTGGTTCGATTTGTATGGAATAATAATAACTTATAACTTATGTGACATTTCCCCTTTTTTAATAAAAATCAAAGCTTGCTCTAATGCAATCGAACTCGCAAGAAACTCCCAGTTTTAACTATTTCGTGAAATTTTTCTGAGGTTTGGTTACGTTTTAGGGTGTTATCATTCAATCCTTATTCAAGATATTTTATAAAAATATACAAAAAACGCGTGGTGGTGTAGATGAATCATACTTTGCGACGCTCCTACACCAAATTATTTATTTTATGAAAAAAATTATAAATATATAAACTGTAGGATTTTTTTTCTATTTAATTTTTTTCTGTTTAATTTTGTACACAAATATTTTTTTCATAAAATGCATCGAAAAGGAGATATTCCGAAAAAAACTGTTTTTTATGGCCATTTTTTATACCAAGTTACGAGTTGTTAGAGTCGAAATTCAAAAAGAGCATACCGAAATCTATATCCGAAACTATATATATATACAATATTGGATTAATACTACTTTGCTATTTTCATTTCTTATGTTATATGTTAACATAGTAACATTTTTTTTTTATTATTAGCAAACATAGTCCTTTAATAATTGTGCGCTTTGTATATAAAAACGTACATCTGGTGTGTCTATAATTTATCGTAAATACTTTTTGACCGTAAGTTTTAAACTTTATTTTTTTAATATACTACTTATATGTAATGTTTGAAAATATCTATGAACATGTATAGCCATGTTAAGCTTATTTAAATTTATATAAATATAGATTCAAACATTAATTTCGGTAGTGGCATCTTTTCAATTTTTGCGGATAGTAAAAGTGGTTTAGAGCATTTGGCTCATCCTCTGGATATAGCAGAGGTCTACCGATAGCCTACAAAATTATTAGCAGTTTACATGAAGTCCAGATTAGAAATATAAATGTGAAGATGCAGTGGATTCCATCGCATATAGGTCTTATTGGTAACGAGAAGGCTGACTGTCTTGCAAAGCTAGCTATAAATGAAGATTCAGAACTACATATTTTACCTATTTTTACAGAAAGACTGACCGAATTTAAAATTAATTGTTACACAAAGTTAAGAGAGTATTTCGACGAAAGAAGTAGGGAAAAAGGTATATGGTACAAAAAATATTCAAAGTCAGCCTCCTCATTTACCTCGGTTTATAAAAGCAAATAAAGATGAAAAAAGCAGGATCTCCCGACTGTGACACATGCAGCTTCTTGGACGATGTACAACACATATTACAGTGTGTTGTATATTGTGTGTGTACATATTACAGAGTGTTTTAAATACAAGGCGGAAAGAGAATCATTGATTAGACAGTTTGACATTAATAAATATGATGTGAGTGTATTTTTATCCCTTTTAAGAGAGCCGTTATCTGATGCAGCAAAATTATTAATAAATATGGTCGTAAATCATCAATAATTATCTTTTCGTTTCTTTGATTTAGTAAGAGTCAGGGTATGATGCGGCTGACATATCTATGCAGACAAAAGCCCCAAAAAAAAGGATAAAAAAAAAATCTTTTCAATGTTTGTCTATACTGCAAAGTTAGAAACAGTGATTAGAATTTTGGAGGATATTCGATTTTTTTTGTAGGTTACGAGATTTTTCGGGTTTGATGTATCGGTGGAGTACGATGATAATGCATTATACAAATACTATTTGAATGTTTAAACTTAAATATAGAACATACCCTTTAAAATCGTGTAACTGTAGCTTGATTTTATAAGTGCAATTTTAAAAAATACTATATGCTTTAAAAAAAAAAGAGTAGGTATGAAATATACAACAACGCGGGCAGGACACGAATGAGCAACTTCTAGAAATCTGACTCGCAAAGAATCTAACATTATCGTCTTTATCGGTGTCGAAATATCCATTATAAATTTCTTTAAAAAAGAACAATAATTTTAATGACCAAATACGTTGATGAAAAATTTAAGACCTTAAAATAAACTTGAATTTAACTTTACAGAAATTTCGAAATCTCTCAATCTTTTCTAATTTTAGATATATACATATCAGTTTTAATTATTTGGCTGTTCATTATGTTTATTATTACTAATGGGATATAAATATAATATTTAGTTTTATATTTCGGAAAATTACGGGTTTCAACCGTGGAATTTTCTTTTTGAGCGGCATTTTTGTTTATTTTTGTACTCCTATATTGGTTGCTAAACTTAGTATATTAATATAATTATTTATAATTATTTATTCAATTATAATTAATTAATTTTATAAACGGTAACTTCAAATTCCACTTCCGCACGATAAACAGAACATTATTCATTACAATCGCGAGGGACATATTATTTGTTGATCTTTGACCGCGTGATCCGAGTATATGGCGACTGAGGGATGAAGAGATCGTCTTATTATATAAACAATGATATCGTTAATACATATGGTTATTATTTATATTTCTAATATATATACATGTATCTATTTAGGATACGATCGCATAAGCATTTCATAATTTTTCATTATCGAGATTATATATATATATATTTCGTAGGCCATGAAAATTCCAGATATTTTTAATTTGTAACAGTTTGTTGTTAAGTGACAAGGGAATTTATACAGTTCCTAGACTTTTCTCCATGGACTTGGTTCTTAAGACCCGTGGAGCTGGAGACTGACGTTTAATGTATGCAATGTATAACTACTTGAAAAAAAAAACTTTTTCATTGAATTAGTTGTATTTTGGTTTTGGAATATTAAATAAAAAACTTCATATATAAAAAATATGCAATATCACTTTGGACATAATTATTATTATTATATCTTATTATTTGAATTAAAAATAAAATCAAATAAAATGTGAATATTTATAAAAATATTTTGCTTGATTCACTTCTTAACAACGTTTGATTTAACTTAAATGTTTTGTAAAAAAATGTTTTGTTGTTATTATTTTTAATTTACATGTTTGATACTAGTATTTGAAAATATATACTATGGATAAGGAGTAATGGCAATTTATTAATTTAACATTTTAGTTTTAATAAAAAAAAATATAGAACAATTTTAGTTCAGTTAAAAATATATAAAGTTAATAAATAAATAAAGTTTATATTACTTCACTTACCTTTTATTTATGGAACTGTAAGGTAACTTATTTTCACGAAGGAGGTTTATTAAGTTAGCACTTAGTGGATTGCGATCAGATTTAGACGTCTCGAAAGACTGCAAAGTATATTAATATTTACAACGGTTATATATCAGTCATTTGGTTTGTTTGATGTTATTATTGCACGTATTCTTCAGGGTTAAATTGTGTTGTCTTTATTAATAACACAATATACGATAACACATTATTATTTCTAAAAAATATTTTGTCGAAATTTATAGACGACTTCACAATGACTCTTGCGACGTGGCTCTGACGCTCTGTAATTTTTTTAACATCTTACTATTATAGTTAATTACCAAATCGCGACTGCGAAGTACAAATAGAAAATTAACTAGAATAATATTTGAACTTCTAGATGTCGCAAACTAGTTTTATTTTATTTTGCATAATTTAATAAGTTACTTTATTGGTTATACAATTTAAGTTTCTGACACTTATTTTTGTAGAAGAATATTTCTTGTTATAGGATAATATAGCAACATTAAAGTAGTGGATAAAGGTGTGTAATATAGTAACATTAAGGTAGTGGATAAAGTGAAGGATCATAATTTTGCATCGACATGTATTTTAATCTTAATTGATGTCTATTTCTTGTTTTGTTTCACACTGTATTTATATTTTTGTTATCGTTCTAACACCAAATGTGGCGTTGCTTTTAATAAGACTGATAACGATAATTTTAAATCTAACACATAAAGCTCTTCTTCTTGTTTTGTGAAACATATTAGGGATTCGTTTTTTAAAAAAAAAAATAATTTTACAGAATACTTATACTTAAAAAAACTTATATGGTACGGTAAATTAAAATATGGTAAAAAATCTATACATGAAATACATTTGATACCCTTCGTAAAGTTAACCAATTCCATTTATTTTTCTAGTAATGTTTCTATTGAGTTTCTGCTTTTGCGCCGTTAGCACTGAGAATACTCTATTTGTCGTATCATCGCTTTTTGAGAGTAGTTCCTTTGATACCTCGCCAAACATATGAGGGACTATGGTAGCTCGAAGTTCGCAACGTTTAACATGTCGTGAGCTACCTTAATTAATTACACAGTGCTTTACCTTAACTAATCTAAAATCCAAAGTGTCTATTAGCATAGCGATAGAGAGGTTTACCAACTTGCTAACAATTCTGCAAATATTGCCTTATTGCTATTACTTCAGGGTGTTGGCGTACCGACAATGCATTATGCAAATACTATAATTTGAATGTTTAAACCTAAATTTAGAAGCTACCCTTTAAAACCGTGCAACTTGATTTCATAAGTGCAATGTATTTCAAATAAAAACCTTGAATTAAATTCAAGTATATAACGTAGGTATTATTTTTGTGGTTGTTTCAACACCAATCTATCCTATAGAAGATTTATTTGTTTTTTTAAGCAATAAATTAAACAAAACAATTTTCCCACTAGAAAACAATATTCATCCTAAGAAAATAATATTATTCTTAATTAACATTATATTAACTTTTTATTATAGATATGTAAATTCCGAAAACTAAAATGAAAATTAAACGAAACCAAAATAAATAAAATGGTAATATTAAATCACAAGTTGTAGTACGAAATAAAAAAAAACGTAAGTCATGCGTTATTCTTAAGTAATACTGGAAGTGGTACAGGTGTACTGCTTCCATTATTATTTACTATACAATTTTACTAACACGCAAAGTTAATTTTATGTATTTTACAAGTATATATATTTTTTAAACTTAACTAAAGTTTTTTCATTTAGTTTGTTAATAATTTCGATTTAAACAGTTTTGTAACTAGATGTCAATAAACAATAATTACTCTTATCGAGATATTCACGTCACTTAATACAAAAAAAATAAAAGAAACTGCATAGCAATTAGGAAACTATTCAATTTAGTGTATTATAAAATATAAAATGTTAGTTTATGGCAGATCATATAAAAAAGTCTTATTACTATCTCTTAATTAAAAAAGTCTAATTACAATGAAGATAGTGTAGGTAATAAATACTTGCCATGTACTTTAGGCAAGTATTGCGATTTTTCACATGAAAAACAAGCAACAAAATTATGCAAAAAATTATAAGACAAGTGCCTGCTAGTTTAAAGTCCATGAAGTGACATTTAGTGTACACGAATTGATAAATTGGACATCACGCCACCATATTGTAACCATAAATTGTGTAATAGCCTATATCCGCATTTCAAGTAACCGCAGCAGTACTGAAGTCGGAAAGTAATAAATATGGGTATTAAAGATAGAAATAGCATCTTTACAAATGATAATAATTATTTTTCATATTAATTTGAAGGTAGATTGATTTCTTCAAAAACAATAACGTTCAACATAATATTGAAACTCAGTACTTTATTTTAATAATGTACACTTTGATGGTTTGTCAAGGAATGAGTAGTTATAATAAATAAATGATAATTGAACGAATGACATGGTCGCCATGACTTTCGTTTAAATAAATCGACACGTTCGTTAATTCAATTTCATTCCTTTAGTCATTAACTATTATTATATATAACCTTATTTATATTATCTCACATGTCTAACAAAATAAAATAATAATCCATGCTAAAACTGTTATCGTGATCAATATTACAGTTATTTTTATAACACCAAGTATTAGTTGCCAAGCTTAATTTATTACTAGTACAATACCTACTATTAGACGAAATCCTTTTGTTAAGAAGGTATGTGAGATTTTGATAAAATAAGTAGCGGAAAGTCTCCTAGTGGCGGACATCTAAGGTTTTGTATAATTAAAATAAATAATATTTTAAAGAATCTTTATTTCTATATGTTTCATAGTAGATAAAAACACAACCACCACTGAATATAATTAACCCTTAACTTGGCAGACTTTTATTATTTTAATTTCAAAATAATATTCATAGCACTTAACCCCAATGACCCAAGGTGTCAAGAAAAAAGCAATAAAATAAAATAATCAGTAATAGTTTAAAAAAATACATGTATCTTGTGAGATACATTGCCAAGAGCATCGATAAATATACTCCGCCAACAATGTATCTCTCTACAGATGCATTCCCAAATTATCTATTTGATTATAAAACAATTTAAATGGAAATAAATATTAACTACGTTAATGATAATCAGTAGTTTGTACTATATATTTAATGACAAAAATAGAACTGCAAAGAAAGAAAACAAAATCAAGTTAAATTTGGAAATTCACATTATGGAATTTGAAAAAACAGTTCCTATCCGGCAATAAAAAGGCCTCATAGCACATTTGATGCGCGTAACAGTAGTCTGGCCTTTGATACATAGTGTACATCGTCCCTTGGACCCAAATGTAGGGAAATGATTGTGTCTATCATATTTCACATTTGCAGTTGGCCTTACGCTATATGGTTAGTCTTATCGTTCTTTCGAAAGCGCTGTCGCCGCGCCGGCCAGTGAGGTAACTCCGAAACCAGCCTAACCTTGGTGGGGTATGTTACGATTGCGTAACAAACTCAGAAGAATATCAAAATCAACAGTGTTTAATGCTTTGCTGTAACCGTACTATGACCGTGACGGAATCCAGATTGTAAGGGACTGAGCAGTTAATGCTTGTTAATGAACGTGTCAATTGCTCATACACAATTTTTTCCAGGATTTTGAAAAGAAAGGGCAAAATGGAGTTAGGACGGAAATCACCAATATACAAGGTTTGGATTTTTTTTGGTATAGTAATACCTTAAGCATACTTCTAAGCGTCAGGAAATTCACTAGTGGTAATGGAATGGTTTAAAATGTGACTTAATACAGAAGAGATAATATCTAGGATACCGCTTACACTGTCAGCACCAACGGCATTCAAAGTAAGTGATAGTAAGCCCTTCGTACATTCAGTGATAGCACAAAAAAAAAATAATAAAATCTGGAGTTGGCAGAGATGAAATATAATTAAGTATGCGATCTTTATCAGCATTGTCCATTAAAATTGAAGAAGCAAAGTGTTTATTAAGAAATTCAATGTCGAGATTGACAGCGGTCTGCCAACTCCAAGCGATTCGAGAAATTTTCATGTATTGCCATTTTCGATTGACTTGTGAATGTGACGTCGGTGGGCATCTCTACACGATGTATTGTAACGATTTCAAGCTTTATGATATTTAATAAGGTTAGTCTTAGAGTCCTTTAATTTAAATGTATGCTTCACTCGACTTTTTTTTTTTTCTCCATTAAAATATTTAATTCGTCAGTTAACCAAGGTGCAGGAAGGTGTTTTATTTTGATTGGACGCAAAGAAGCGAGTCTGTCGTATAGTTGAGTCAACAAATGATTGAATACCTCAACTTTGGTATCAATAGAGTCAGCATTAGTGACGGCAGACCAATCCAACCCACGCCCATCCTCACAAAGCCGACTATATTATCAATTCTTCCAAAACTACGTTGCAGAAGTATACTATATTTGGAAGACGGATGTTATAAGAAAGATAAATTACATCATGATAGGAAAACGCATCAACGGAGTACTGACCGTGCTTTCAAATACCGGACGATTATATGTTCCACACACCACACACCACGGGTTGGGCATTCCGGAATAGCCTACGCTGATTATATATATAGTCTTCGTCACAGTCTTCTAAGCAAATATTGCAAATTGCTAATTTAAACCTAGATCTTATTTTTTTTTATCATTCATGTTCTTTTCTTATTTATTTAGGATGACTTAGTATCCGGGACTAAGGGCCAGACAATTTCTTACATTAAATAGTTCCTACCAAAGTGGAGTCAAAACTCGAATAATATTTTTTCACTTTAGGGCTAACAACCAAATTCTACTTTTATTTTTGAATAACATTTAAATATAAATGTGTCAGAATTATTAAAATTTTTATGTGACGAAGTTATTTTTCGGTAAAAACAGCCAATATCCACTGCCGCCGTGACGTATTACTAGCAAGTCGCGGCGCGTCATCCTATTCGTGTGTATTCCCCGGGACCTTTTTAAGTGTCATTTGAATGTAATAGGTTCATACTTTCTTAAATTTTGTGGGTATCCGACGGTAGGTGCCATCAGACGTTAAGGGCTTTTCCTTTATTCATCATAGGGTTAGTTTACATATCAGTTTATAGATATTATACGTTGTGCTAGTTAGGTTTTTTTTATTTTATGCTAGCAAATCTGACAGACGCCGTCTTTTCTTGACTATAAAGGTATAATTTACGAAATAACCTACTTGTTTTTTAAAGTATTTATTATTATAACGCTCTATGATGTACTACATTCTTACTTATAGGTTAGGTTAGGGTACTTACGTTTTTTTTTTGGGGGGCCGTCGCCGGGAACCTCCTCGTGTGCCCGTCTGTTTCCCTTGTTGCTCGGATTCGTCCGGTGGCATCGGAAGCGGTACGGGCCGGTGCTCCCTGGGCAACAACGGTTAATGTGATCCTTCGGGTTTGCATTAGCCGTTGGCTAATACTCGGCGCGGTGGGGGTCGGCCATGGGGGTTTGTGCCCGGTTCATGGCTGGCTGGCGGGCAGGCTGCCTTTCGGGGTGGTCTGTCTGCGGGGGGGCTCGGGCCTCTTTCCATCGTTTGATCACGTTGGAAAGTTGGCCTGGGCGTTGAGGGTGGGAGGGCGCAGGCCCTCTTTGCCGGGGTCGGCTGCGGAATTACTCCTGGTACTTCTCTGATAGCAGAGTGGACTGTGGAGTGGTTCCGCGGCTGTGTGGGGGGGTCCGCGATTAGGGTCTGGACCTCTTTCCACCAAGCACTTTAGAGAGGGTGCTTGGTGGGGAGACGGTCCGAGACGTTGCCTGGATTAATCGTTGCCGAGCGCGACGCCACGGTTGCGCTTGGTGATGGTTGGTCTGGGCGTGGTGGGTTCCCGACTTATGCCTTTTTCTTGCTGGTCTCGGCTGATCACCGTGGCCGGCGGTAAAGGCCTGTCGGGTTCGACGTTGGGCCCCCTACGTGAGCGGACTCACGTTCGACTCCAGTGTGTTGCAGTGAGGCTGTCTGCGCATCACTGGGTCTTATGGGAGTGTGCTCTTCCAGGGGGTCTGACCGGTGGTCTCCTCTCGGGGAGATAACCGGCGGCGGAGCTGGACACGGTCAATGGTCGAGTCGGTCTGTCCAACTGGCTCGATTCTGAGACTGAGTCCAGCTAGAAGGGGGTCTCGGCCCCCTTCAGAGGCAGCAGGCTTGGGTGGGGGGAAGGGGATCCCTCCACGATCTATCAAGATCAAAAAAGATCAAAAAGGGATGGGTGCTCCTCGTTGCGGGGTGCCCTCTCCGTGGATCACGTCGGGGCATCGCGGTGAGTGCGAAAGCGATCCCGTGGTGTCCCATTATGACGGCGGCGGCAACCGTCAGGTTTAGTGAGTAGGAGTCTCACATAACCACCTCCATCATCCCCTTGAGGATGAGGAGGATGAGGATGAGGATTCCTGACGTTACAAAAAAAAAAAAAAAAAAAAAAAAAAAAAAAAGGGTACTTACGTTTGGTGTTATAATATGAATTATAGGGATTGATGGTACAAACAGTTAGCAACTGCCCTTACTATTTATTTATCGTGATATCAAAAGCTAACCACACTGTAATTGTAAAAGTTGGCAGTCGTTTGGCCTGTCAGAGTTAAAGAGAATCCTTAAAAAGAAAAGTTTGCTTACCTTTTCAATTCAATTTAAAATTTGTGGCTTTATGACGTTGTTCATAATTGAATTCACCGCAAGTCGGCTGCAGTTACAAAGATACTCGAGTGCAATAAAATTACAAATATTAAATATATTTTAAATCCTTTATGAAATTCTATTTAAAAAAAGACAATCTTTTTTTTATTTAAATCCTTTATGAAATTTTATTAAAAAATACATACTTTTTAATATGACATCAAAGGTTAATGTGAATATAGTTTATATGGCTGCTAAAAAAAATACGGTAACAAATTCATTTTAATTGAGATATTTTCGCTTAATTAACAAGTCCAGTTGTTGGAGATTAATTTAGAAAACCATAAATTTTACTGAAGTAAATATTTATAATAAGAAGTGTTATCCCCTTTAGCCCGAATAACAGCTGTGTTCCATCACGTATTTCATAAAATTTTGTGACTTAACATTCCATTCCTCTTTTAGCATATTTTGTAACTCCTGAAGGATGGCTGGAGCAATATTTCGGCCTCATATTTTTATTTTTAACTTGTTCCATAAGTGCTCAATTGGATTAAGGTCTGGCCTGCAAGCTGACTACTCCATCGCGAGGATATCCACCTCTTACAAGTATTGTCGTACTATGGCGGCGATATCTGATCTTGCATTGTCAAGCATAAAAACAGAGTTTTGCTCAACAAAACACCTAAATGGTACTTTGCTAGTTTTGGAACCTTGGAGATTAATCCTTTGCTGGGCGCCGTATGCCACACCTTCTGTAATGCAACACTGGGAATATCTCTCTGTGGATCCTTTATAGACCTTTCCTCGTCCATCATCACAAAGACGCATCCTGAACTCATCTGAGTCAACTGTCCACTGTTCTTGCTCTGGCAAATCGAAGACGAACCTGGCGCTGAGTTGCCGTCAGTTTAGGACTATTGACGGGGCTATGCGCAGTCTAGCCACCTTCAGAAAAAAATGTTCTGACTGTCCACTTATATCCAGTTATTATATCTCTCGAAGATGATATGCAAGTTCAATAGCATTTAGACAACGATATTGCAATGCCATCTTAGCGAAAAATCGGTGGTCGCGCTGCTTTGTAGATCTGGCTCAACTAGATCCCCGTCACGTTCATAGCGTTTTTTTATTTTTTTTTAAAGAAAACTTTCTCGATTAGATCGGTTTTTGATTTAATACAGTGGCAAAAAATTATGGGGAGTGAAGTTTATAAAGACGATGAATCAACAGCTATTTTCGCACTACCCATATCGAGGAATTGTTTGTAAAAATCTTCTCCAAATTGGTTTTTCTGCAATTCGACTCTCATGTTAGTATTTAATTTGAGATTTTTATCATAGTAAAAGAATTCGGAGTTGATCGTGGTATTACTGAATAAAATTATCGGAACGATCAATTGCCAAAATTAATGATATTATAAAAAGGTTTCTCAGTTCTAAAAAAAATCCGTCAACTTAAATGAGAATATCAAATATCGGCATACTTTCGTTGGCCATTTAAAAGGAAATCATTTCATAGGATGGTTTTTTTTAATACCTCAAAATCTTATTCGAATCATATCTTAAGGGTCCTTAATGCTGAAAAAATGCGTTAAATTTTTTAAATTTCAAATAAAATAATACATCTTCACCCATGTGATCTTTATATTGATTCGGTTTAATTTGAATCCACGTTTTCCGTTGTGCATCCGTTTAACTCATGTAAATTATTCTAAAATACATATCTTTCATCACAAAAACAAAGTATAAAAAAAAAATATGTCTGTTAAATACAACATTGAAAAGTTTTCAATAATCATATAAATTGAACATAAAAATAAAATTCAAAATAAATAATGTTAAAAGAAATTTAATGGAAAAGTTTCAAAGAAAGTAGTGAGTGTATCACGTGGAAAGATACCTTAAATTATCATGAGAGCAAAGATTAACATTTATCATCATTGGCTGAAGGTGAACAGATAAAATACTTAGCAAACCCTATCCAATGTTTATATCGATTATATAAAGATGATTTAATACTTCAATTTATAGATTGAACTTAATTTATGAAGATGAGATGCACTGGTCTAGCAAAATTGTAGCAATAACCAATCGAACTTGGTAGTTTTTGTTAAGATAACTCTGTCTATCTATGCAGTTTTATTATGGGGTAAAGGTTCGGTTTCTAGTAGATCTCTTGACAGCGATGACGTACACATATCCTAATTTATATGTGAATAATCCCTTGCTAGGTGTTGTGCATTAAAAAAAATCCCAATCTAGAAAAATGTTACCTTTCCAAAGAGTTTTTTTCCAAATAAATAGCACTTTTAATATATATTAACATTCGATTTTATATTTATTTTTAATTGGAATATGATTAATAAATCATCAAACACAGTAATTAGAAAAGCGTAATTCTATTACGTAGAATGAATTTAATATTTTACACATTCAAATAAAATAAAAAAACGGCTACTATTTTACGGATATCTTTTTCTTCTCAGATACTAAATATTTATACAATTACAATAACAAACATAACATTCTTTAACAACGACTAATAAATAATAATAAAAAATCAAAATGAAATACTACGAACTTAACTTTCACAATATTTTCTTAAATTCATCACTTAGGAATTTTAATTGAACTTTTTATTGCGATCAATATCTGAATATGTATAATCGAAATAGTTTCTAGTATATTTTGAAACGTTGAACAATTTATGATAAATTATGGCGAACCATATTACCGATAACATCTGTATATTATAGAAATTGACCTATCTAGAAAATATCAGCGCCAGAGATAATTACGTTTGTAAAGACGTCACAAGCAAATTGCAAAAGAAAACAACCAACTACAAACAATTAAAATATTTTGTCGCATACATTTTGTACTCACTGCATATATAGGTTTTATCGATTCTCTTTCCTACTATTCTCCTTATTCTTTCATAACTTTCAAGGGTGGTAATGCAGATACGAACTCCGATAATAACATTAGCAATGGCTAGTATTATCAACAATATCAAAAATTAA
This sequence comes from Napeogenes sylphis, assembly GCA_959347405.1. Lineage (NCBI taxonomy): Eukaryota > Metazoa > Arthropoda > Insecta > Lepidoptera > Nymphalidae > Napeogenes > Napeogenes sylphis. Next base: position 23,813,223 of record OY365782.1, read on the forward strand.
TGTACGTGACCCAGCTCACATAGTCTACCAACGACATATTTATTAATCACACGTAATAAGTATCACGATAACAATCAGTACTTATTGACGATTTTGCTAAGAAAAACACATTACATAAAACTAAATTGTCTCCTAATTAAAAATTTCTTACACCATTACCGATTATTTATCACGATATACATAGAGTATCACTCAATTTTTATATAAAATTTGCCTGAATGGCCTTGCCAGAGCTACTCTCCTGATGCTATACACATACAGTCAATCTAGCCAGGGTTACTCTCTGGAGGTTAATACACATTCAGTCAACCTAGCCAGGGCTACTCTCTGGCATGTGGTGTGTTTTATGTTGTTTACTAATTTTCTTTTTATCTTACTACGTTATTGTGATGGATTGGTCTATTTATCTATGTATTTAATGTATACCATTTAAGGGTTCTTACTGTAGGTAAGTACTATGACCTGGGAAACAGATTGATAAGGTACTATACTTAGTTATTATAAATTATATAGTTTTACATATATAACAGGTTGACAGTATTACAGATACGACATTGATAAGATAGTATTAATACTACTGGTAAGTATGATTTACTCTAGGTAAAGGTAAGTAAGATTAGGTTAAGAAGTAACGTAAAGGTATTTTTTTTCTTAGTCTAAGATTTTTCTGTATCTAGCAGCAGAAGTATATACACTGACATATTGCATGCAGGTGTTTTTATCACAAGGTACAACAGAGTGATAAGTATGTTGAATTCCTTGGTATCCAAGACACTGCACGAGCGTCACAAAAACTTATTTTAAAAAAGCCTGTTCATAATTCCTCTTTTTATAAACGACAAACGTTCTTTCACTATTCATGCCACCAAGGTATGGAATGCGCTTCCTTTATATAATATACGATTGTCAAAATCTTTCGCAGTATTTAAAAAATCAGTTAAAGAATGTTACTTATCTAAAATTAACTAGTTCATTTTTTTCTCTTTTGATATTGTAGTTCTTTTTATGTATTCTTGTATTTACTAGTGTATTTTTCTTATATCTATACTAATCGTATAAAGCTGAAGAGTTTGTTTGTTTGTTTGAACGCGCTAATCTTAGGAAGTACTTGACCGAATTGAAAAATTGTTTTTGTGTTGAATAGTTCATTTATTGAGGAAGGCTATAAGCTATACATCATCTCTCTGTGATTAATAGGAGTCGAGCAACAATGAAAAATGCTGCAAAAACGGGAAAATATTTCTTTTTTGAGAGCTCACCTCCCGTGCGCTAAGTAAACGGTAAAAGTGACGCAAAAATCATGTATTATGAAATTGTTTTCCTTCAAAAGTTCTAAAAAGAAGTCCGCGACGGCATATACCTAGCGCTTAAGGTTGACTCAATATAACCTTTTATATGGTTATGAAATTAGTTCTAAAATAATATAACATTTTTGAAGGTGATTTAAATAATCATGATATTATTTCTTATCCAAATAAATTATATAATATTGCAGGCACTTAATTATGAACAAAATTGCTTTTGACACCATTTGATTTCAACCCATATTGGTTAGGAGGATATTAAGAATAATAAGAATATTAAGGAGTTATTATAGTTTTAAAATAATACACAATGGTTAAATACCATAGACACATTGATAGGCGGAGTGTGTTGAAAGGGGAGAGCCGACAATGTCGAAAGCTGCGAGGTGTCATGCCGCGCGGCTTAGACCGTAGACGCGTGGTTGGCTCCCTACCGAACGGTTGTGGTCAGCGAACAAATTTTTGAATGCGTTTTTTGCGTATATTCATCGTAAATTACTCATTAACATTTATTAAATAAAACATTCTATTTTCGTTTCTTATTTCCTATGTTGTATGGTATTTTTTGTTGATTATTGTTTTGTTTATTATTCTAAAATTTGTTTATTTTAATCTTTATATTTAGGTACATAAATTGATTTTGTACGATTTTTCTATTAGGTTTTGTTTTCCTTATTTTTTCAACGTTTGTTCATATAATTCGAGATAGTTACTTATCTGAGCAAATAGTTTGATTTGTCGTATTTTTTATTTCTGATTTTTGTTTGTAACGTTTTTAAAGTATATCGTATACACGTAATTATCAAAACACATAATTTCATTGTATAGTTTTTTTTATATTGCGTACTGCTTTATTATTATTTAACGTTTTTTTTATGTAGTAGGTAGGTACATAAGTATCAAATTCAAACGGTTTTTTTTAGTTTAAGATAGTTACTAATCATAGTGAATAATTTTATTTGTCATGTTTTTCAATTGGGTTAATAACCTACTCCTGGGTCGCAAGTCCCAGGTACTGCTTGCACTCCTCTCTTTGCAACGCGATGGGCCCGGCACCCGCATGGTGAATCCATGGATTGCTAAGAAGCTTCGTCTTGTCGTCTAATAAAAATCTTATTATAGGACCACTGAGATATTTTTTAAACACATAGTTAAATTGCTTTGTATTTTTTTTTATATATTTTGCATCGACGCTTTACAAAAATATCTTTATTATCATAATTCGTACATACAAAGTTTTAAATTTACTATCGAAAACAGACCAATGATTGATTTGAAACTCATTATCCACGCTAATTTAAAGGCGTCTGACGATCATCGAGGTAGGTATAATGTGCCAATAGTAGACGAAGTAGCTGTTCTTTTAATAGATGAGGATGAAGGACCCCGGGATATTGTATTGAATGCGAGAGATCGCCAACTTTAACGAGTTTGTGAGCTTCATAGATCTTATGATCCACTTCAATATTCCTTACTATTCCCGTATTGAAATGACGGGTACTGTATAAATATTCCTCAACAGAATAGTAGTGTTAGACTTAAAACTGTATCGTGTATGTAGTTTTATGCCTTTAGACTCATGGTGAGAATAGACGATTTCAAGAGCATACATTATTTCAAGGAATTATTCAACCAATACTGTGTTGATATGGCGGCAAAAATTATATCTGAAAGGCTTGAATTCATTAAAAAGAACCGAAAAAAATTAGGGCTGAAGAATACATACATTTAAGAGATGTCGCAACTAATGATGGCAACATGTTATATTGCCATCGTTATTTACAGGTTCTCCAAGATACATGAACGAGAAAAGTCAAGATGCCATGACCTATGTCAGAACATTTGGTAGGCGAGATCTGTTCATCACATTTATCTGTAAACCCAAATGGCCAGAAATAATAAATGAGTTGTTACCCAATCAAAAGTCTTACGATAGGCATGATTTGGTGTCTAGGGTATTTCACTTAAAATTTAAAAATGATACATTTGTTGACAAAAAACATATCTTTGGACCAACTCAGTCATTTGTATATAGCGTAGAGTGGCAAAAAAAAAGCTTACCTCATGCCCACATTTTATTATAGCTGGCAAACAAAATACAACCGGATACAATAGATAAAATAATATTGGCTGAAATACTTGACGAACAACAAGTTCCAATGCTTCATAATATTGTCATAAAAAACATGATTTATTGTCCTTGTGGATTTCATAATTCTAAATCACCATGTATGAAAGACAACAAATGTTCTAAAAAATACCCTTGACAATTTTTATTTGAAACACAAACCGGTGATGGCAGCTACCCAACTTACAGACACAGATCTCCAGGTAATGGTGAAAACACAGGAATTGTTCGCATCAAAGGGACAGACATAAGCGTGGATAATAGACAGGTTGTTTCTTATAATACAGCTCTTTTACGTAGTTTCAATGCCCACATAAACGTAGAAAGTTGTCAATCGGTCAAAGCTGTAAATATATCCATAAATGCTCTGATCAAACTACATTTTCTTTGCAAAATATTAAAGATGAAATTGAAAAATATTTAAATGGTCGCTTTATTAGTTCTTCGGTAGCTCTTGGGAGAATTTTTCAATTTCCCATTCATGAACGTTATCCAGCTGTAATTCATTTGGCTGTTCATTTAGAGAACGGACAAAGAATTTATTTTAATAATCAAAATCTTCAAGATCGTGTCAACAATCCTCCTTCGATAACATTTACCGCATTTTTCTATCTGTGCCAAAGAGATGAATTTGCATAATCTCTTTTATATAGAGAAATACCTCAATATTTCACACGGGAAAGACATATATTTTTTAGGCGAAAGCGTGGGTAGAATGTTAAAAGATTCCCAGGTGTCAAAAAAGAGACAGCTTTAGGCCGTGTGTACAATGTCTATCCGACTCAAACTGAATGTTTTTATTTGAGGATTTTACTCCAATATGTTAGAGGTCCTACATCATTTGATGATCTTAGGACCGTTAATGGTAATATTTCCCTGATGTATCACGCCGCTTGCACCAGATTAGGTTTACTGGAAGGAGATCAACATTGAGGAAAAAACTCTATCAGATGTGTGTGTGTGTTCTTTCAGTAAAAATGGGCCTTTAGGAAAAGTTTTGCAAGACGTTATTTTAATAATATGGGTTGAATGTATAGAGCCCATGTACAGGCTTTAGATAGATCTCTTAAAGATATTAAAAGCTCTAAGAAAATCTTAGGATCATCAAGATCACTGTCATGTTTGCTGGTGATTTTCGAGAAACTTAACCCGTGATCGTTAGGGGAACTAGAGCTGACATTGTGAAGGCTGACATTGCTTAAAAACTTTACCGTAATGGAAGTACGTTCATACTCTTAAACTATCTACTAATATACTCTCATATTTGGGTTGAGGCAGTACAATTTTTCCATCAAACTTAATTTTAATAGGACACGGCAAAGTACCTCATTCTGAAACCACATTTCATATTGATCACGATTTAGGAGAAAAAGTTACCATTTTTAAGTTATATCGAAGAGCGAATCTTCAAAATCTACCAAGATGTAGTTCAGATAGAAAAAAAAGACTATCAATGGATTTATCACAGGGCAATATTGGCGGCAAGAAATAGTAGTGTGGTCGAAATTAATCACATTATTATTAGTAAACTTCCAGGAGAAAGCGTAACCTACACTTATATTGATAATTTTATGGATCAAGAAGATGCGGTGCATTATCCACAAGAATTTCTTAGTTCTCTAAATCCGAGTGGCCTTCCTCCGCATTGCTTAAAATTAAAAACTGGTACTCCAATTATTTTGCTCAGAAACCTTAAACCACCAAATTTGTGTAACGGAACTAGACTCCAACTTAAATTTCTTCGTAATAATGTAATAGATGCTATAGTTTTAACTGGTCTAGTAGTTGGTCAAACGGTGCTCATACCTCGCATTCCAATGATTCCCAATGATTTACCTTTTAATTTTAAAAGAATTCAGTTTCCCATTAAGGTTTCGTTTACTGTTACAATTAATAAATCACAGGGACAAACATTTAAGCACGTAGGAATAGATTTGCGTCAAGATTGTTTCTCACATGGACTATATGTTGCGTCATCAAGGTCAGGTTGTGGAAAAAACCAATACATTCTTCTACCTCCAAACGAAAACACAACAAAGAATATCGTTTATACAAAGGTACTTTAAAATAAGTTGTTTAGCCACGCGGACGAAATCGCGGGCGTCCGCTAGTATTTTATATAATGATTTATATGTATTAGTAAGTAGTAGTAGTAGTAAGTAGTAGTAGTAGTAAGTAGTAGGAAGTAGTAGTAAGTATGTTTATTATAACCACACCACCTACTAGTATTTCATATTGTTATTTTTTTTATTTTCCTAAGCCTAAGGCCGCCTTGAAGAAATCGCTGTCATAAGTCCACCTTTTGTACTTAACAATGTATTTTCTTTATATGTATTACTTTTTTTTTCTCATGTATTATGTTGTGCAATAAAGAGTATAAATAAAAATAAATGCCAAGAAAAGGTATGGTGACGGTAGTTTGATCCAGGTAAGGTACTCTCTGGAGGTCTGTACAACGTACATCTAATCAAGCAACACTACCATATTAAAAAAATAATTAAATATACAATTACTTTACGTAAATAATTAAACGGCCATGTCCATCTCTGTACAAACGCACTGTAGTCGACGGGAACAAATTGTTATGGAGTGGAGGAGTGCCCAGGTGACAGAGTCAGCTTATTAATGATGATAGTCCAGGAGTGCCCAGGTGACAGGTCCAGGATATTAATGATGATAGACCAGTATTACTCAGGCGATAAGGTCAGGGTATTAACGGTGATAGCCCAGGAGTGCCCAGGGGACAGGGTATAAAAAAAAGGTCGACAGTATAAAAATGTAGTAGTCGGAGAGAGAATACATCCGTGGTTAGTCTCTTTCTAATCATAATCTAGGACTGAATGAATGAGAATGTGGTTCTGACAGCGACCAGTGAATTATGATTTAACTATTTTTTTTTATTTTAGTTACATAAATTAATTTATTACTTATATATTTTTTTACTTTTAAATTATAATGAAACAAAAAAAATAGTCAATTGTAATATTATTAAACCCAAGGACTCGTTTTAAACAGGATGGCCACGCTATTAGCAGCAACTGTGATTTCATGTCTATTGTTTATTTAAAGTAGTTTAGTTCAGTGTTGCCAACTAAAAATATGTTTAAGTGTGCAACACTACAATATTTTAAAAGAACAGTTACAGAATTGCACAAGGTAGTCGGTGCTCAGCTGTCGAGCAGAAAGTATTGAATATTTCTTTGTCAAATACGAGTATTATTAATAAAAGTTACTCTTAAAAATATATTGATGTAAACAATAATAATGAAGTCATTATGTATGTTGATAAAAATTATTATTATGTTTAGTAAAACACAATAATTAATGTGTATAATAGCCTCAGAAGTATCTGATGTTACTATATATCTGAGTATGTACAATAGCCTCAGAAGTATCTGAGGCTATCCTAATACTGTTTGGATCATCTTTTTTTGATAAGGGTCTAAAAGCATTCTAAAAACACTTTGAAAAAGTACATTGAATATAAATATAATAGATTGTCAAATAAAAAAAAAAGAATAAAAGCATTGATAATGATATACTATACGTACCAACAGCAATTGATTTGATACAACATAAGCACTTAGAAACTATCAACTGTCAACTATACGCAGAATATAATTACTTAAAACACTTCGTTGCTATTTTATATTGTAATAATGAGAAATAAATTTCTACAGATTAAGATATACTTAGAGAACTGAAATTAATTAAATTAGGATTATTAAAATGCCAATGAAGACATGTCTTTCTATGTTTTGTATAATATGTTTCACCGAAGATGATTCGATATACAATTGGTGTTTTTTACATTTATGATTATATACATCACGTATACACATTTTTATGTACGTGTACAAAAATCAAAAACAACAATAATATAACAATATGAGAAGATAGAAGAGCTTGCGACAGAAATTCACCAGGATTGGCATGTTCTTTAGACTTTTTTTTGTAAATAAATCATAAATTTAAAATTACATAAATACATTACAATATATTTTATTACTAGGTAAACCCGACAAAAAATGTAAGCAGCTTAGAAGCCAGCCATACCCATGGTGCTTAATCTTCTAATATTAAGCCGAAGAATATTTACAATATTATTTTAGCCCGTACTAATCTACAATTTGTTGACTTACTTGTTGTAGATTTGTATACATTGCTCCATAAAAGATTTGCTCTCTTTTTTAAATCCAGTAACATGTAATGCAAGCTTGTGCGAGTTCCCCGTGTTTATATTATGTATATTACTATGCTTAATAAAATTATCAATAATCTTGCGTACACACTTGAGATTTTCAAAAATATACTGGCCGGCAAACCTTTTTTGATAGCCCTCTCTTGTAACATAAAAATGGTAATGATATTATATTATGACAATAGCTATAATAAACTAACTTGGCAGTGGTCGCATCAGTGAGGAATCTTATTTGTTTTACAGCATCTGCGACAAACTATTGGTACTTAAAAATATGAGATGGTTTAGAGTTAACAATATAAAGGGTGAACCCCTTTATATTGTTAACTCTAAACCATCGCACAATTCTAGAGAGAACTTTGATTACATCGTCATACATTAACTGGTACCTTTAAATAGAAGTATCTTTAGCAAACAATAATATCGCATAATATTTGTCTAAAAATGTAGGGAGATCATTTATATAAACAGGAAAGAGAAGTATGCCTAAAATTAAACCTTGATGGACCATATTAATCGGGAGCCCCTGCCAATCTCCTTCCACTCACCTAAACCCTCCGAATTCTATTAGACAAGTAAGAAATCAAGAGTTTGAGATCAAAGTTCTTAATATACATAATGGTGATACCATACCATAGTGCTACCACGATTTCTTGACCAATGTTTCATACTGAACACAATCTAATGCCTAAAATAATTCACAGAATACTCCAAGAGCATCCGTGACTCTTCCCAGGTCTCAAATATATGCTTTATAAGAAAGACGCTGGCGTCAGTAGTAGAGTGACCTCTTGTAAAACCGAACTGTTTGTTGTTACTGAAACTTTAGTGAAATAGTCTAGTAACTGATTAAGCATGATTTTCTCGAATATTTTACTAAGTGGCAATAATACTGATATTGGTCTACAATTGGAGGGTTCTGAAGCATAACTTAATTTTAAAAGTAGTATCACTTCGCTAGGTTTCGTAAGGTTAGCAAACACCCCACAATACAATACAATCATTAATAACGGTCTCTAAGTAAGGCGCAACGAGGTCCACTATTAAGTCAATCAGATATCCTGCATAAGTCAGATGTATTATTTATATGTAAGGTCCTAAAACAACTTATTATGTCATTGGATACAATTTTTAAAATATAAATTAACGTTACTTTTTGTAGTAATGACTCAGCAACTACAACAGAATAAATTGAGGGAGAAGTATTAGAAGCTGGATTTATTTTTAACCATTTTCAATAGCAGAGGCTTAGACTTAAAACTTCCTTATCTAATTCTATGAGTTGTAAATTGATAAAATTATAGTCAAAAAAGTTTGGGGGCGACGAGAAAAATGGAAATGTAAGTGCGTAATTAAATTTGAAACTTGTATTATAGACTACGCGAAGGGCTGGAATATAAAGTTAGTTTTGAAATAAAGTATAATTATTTTGATTATTAAGTTCATATATATTTCAATCGATAATTGCTTCTAAGTATTGTTGCGTCTTCATACATGAAAAGGGTGGGGTTCAAAGTATTATCCCTGTAAAAAAATCATGAGTTAACATCTGTTTCTAATTACTATATTTATCTTAAAATTAAAAGCCCTGTTATATTTATTTAGTATATAAGATGCAGTTTTGATAAATGCATATTTAACATTTTCAAGGAATTAATTGAGTCTATTATTTCTTAGGTACTTTTTCTTTTTGTTAATTTTACTATTGAAATAGTATTTTATTTTCTTACTTACTTACTCACTTTATTTGTTACTACTATAAGTATTTATTATTATTTTATCTTTTTGAAAATAATGTCAATATAATAGTATTAAAGTGTTGACACTGTAAATACTCATACAATATGATGAATAATTAAGTTATAATTTAAAAATACAAAATGTGAAAAATACAAGTACATTTTTTTTATTTAATTAGTTAAACTATAGTCTAGGTCGTTATGTATCATTGCGATAGAAACTTTTATAAATTTTTCATAATAAGTTTGTTAATTATGGTTATTAAAATATTGCTTGATGCATTTTCTGTGCTATTTTAACATTATTTATTTTCTTTCTACTCGTTTTCTCCGTTTTTACGAAAAGATACGTAAAAAATAATAATTATAGCTAGTTTTGTCGTTAAAATTTAAAGCAGTCTAGTGTTTATATTTGGTTTTATTTATATTTTACAAAATCATATCAAAATACCTCTTACCGTTAATGATAGTCATAATATGATAATTTAGTACAAAACTGTAATCGTTTTAAACAGCTGTGAGTTCCTTAGGTACGGAAAGTTTCTTCTATATAAAAAAATATATTTAAAAATCCCATTTTGAAATGTGACAGCGACACTACTTAGTGTGAATAACAAGATAATTACTTTATTGTTTAATTTACTTCTAATCATTTTACAAAGTATGTCGTCATTCAGAACAAGAGTCCTGTATCAGGTGTCCAAACTAATAAGCGCCGAAATGAATTTACTAACAAAGGTAATTTAAATAAAGTATACATTTAGTAATATAATATATGATAACAGTAATATCTGTAATAGCTCTATAAGTGTATCATTATTTTTGTAAATGTTATTTTAAGAATCACAAAAATGTATTAAAAAATATATTTTCAGCGGTTCCGGAACCAGCAACCTGCCCGTATCACATTCAGTTTTTACGAAAAAAATAACCAAAAACTGAATTGTTCGGAAATCATTATAAAACACTTTCAAAATGCAGGCTTATGGTTCGGTGATAAACGCCCTCAGTTACATTGGTTTACAAAAATATGTATTTTCTGTTTTTTTATTACAAATTTAATACAACTTATAGGTTTGGTTAGGGCAAATGCTGAGCCAAGTAGTCTCGTCGCCTGCATTAGTATTCTTACATATTGTTGGGTGGGTTTCTTAAAACTATGTTCACATCTCGTCAACCATCGTCTTTGGACCTCTTTGATAACTCAATGTTCTTCATTGGAAAATTATAATTTCAATAACATCGACTCGAAATACGAATACGACTCGGATGATGGAGAAAACAATGATTTGTCCGGTCTCAAAGAATCATACAAAAAGGAATTTCGTAGCATTTCAACTTATCTGTCCAGAGTTTATTTTATTTCTCTCATTGTATTTATGATTTCACCGTTTATTGAATATGAGATTTTTGTATACAAGGGGAGCGTAGATCTGGAATACCCTCACATCTTACCAGGGGTAGCCACCCCGCTTGATTCCAACATTTTTTGCTACCCGGCCATAATTATAGTGGAAGCTATTGCTGCTTCATATTGCGTTAGGGTTCATAAGGCTTTTGATTTAACTGTAATTGGTTTAATGATATTTATAAGAGGTCAGTTTTTACTGGTGCTAAACCTCAGCGAGCGCATTGGAGGAAAAGGAAACAAATGTGAATTATACAAAAAGAGAGATGATCGCGCTCATTACAGGATCAAAAACTGTCACCATATACATATTTCTTTATTAAAGTAAGTAAGCAATTTATTTTTTTAATAAATATCTTTAAAATATTATTGTATAAAAATAATCATATAATAATTATTATAACTACTTCGTCATCTACTTCCCAACTAAACCCAAACCGTTGGGTCCTGCGAAATATTGCAAAAAATTATTGCAAAAATGTTAGGACTGCTAGCTTGCTTCACTTTTATCCGTTCTGATTTCCTGATTTCCAAGATCTAGTTAACGTAATAAAAGCCAAAATATCGGGTCTATCCCACTTATCTCACGGGTCAATTAAAATGGATATATTGATACAACTGGTACCCTGGGACAGATGACGTGCATATATTACTTCATGTTATCGTCATATCAAACGTGTCTCAAATATTGTCTGTGGGATAAACTTCATTAAATAATTTTCAAAATCAACACTAACCAGGGATGTAAATAATGAATCTCGCACCTTTTTTATTATTTTTGATAACCAACTGCAGTCAACGTAAACTAATTTTCATAGGTCCTTATTTAAAAGAATTTCAGATATTTTTAAAAATATTTCCTTATTAAATTGTCATTTAGAATGTTTTTCAACTATTATCATAAGAATACTACAGCATACTACCCATTAATAAACTTTACTGTGTGGCAGTAGACTATGTCAAATCCAGAACAACAGTGAGAAAAAAATGGGATTAGGAAATTAGTAAAATTAATTACAAATTATAATGTTGATAGTAAAATGTTAAGTTATTCATGTTCCTTAATAAATGAAGGTTATCTTTTAGTTTAATGTTAATGTCATGTTTATATTTATTTTAGGTTGGTCAATAATTTGGTCAATTTAGTACAAAATATTTTGGGAATATATTTCTTCGTGGTAACTTTAACACTGTGCTCTGTGGCTGTCCAGTTACAATTGGTAAGAGACATAAATAAAAATAGACAAGTTTTTTTTTATATTTTATAGTTTCTGAAAATGTAGCGTTTACCATCGTTAGCTCTATCTCCATTATATAATCATATTAACAAAAATATACATTGATTTTTGAGGTATGTGTATGTTATTTATTCATCTTTTGTGCACCTCGTAAAATTCATTATATTTTTGTTTATTATTTATTATTATTATTTTATTTATTTATTATTATTATCATTAAAATGTTGTTATCATTACACATTCTCAACCTTAAGGACAGAAAACGCTTTTCAGCGGTAAGGCCGCCTTTTGTCACCATGTTTTATTTTATTTTTGTTTTGTTATCATTATTTTAAATTTTCTGTTTATTGGTATGCAGTAAAGAATATTTATTATTATTATATTTGAACAATTATTTTTACAACTTAAAATCCAACTTAAAGTTTTAAACCGTTTAATTGAGTTTAAGTAGTTTTATTGACAACACCCCTTCTGAAACACACAATCAAGAAATGAAAAAAATAGACAAAGACGAAAAATAAGTCTTCCTTTTACTGCTATAAAAAAGAAATGGTACAATACAAGTAAACAATAATCAATAAAACCAGCAAATGATATCCGATAAAGTTCACTACAATATGCACATTCCGTCGGTCCATTCATGATATTCTACAAAACTACCTTTGCTCTAGGAGAGGTTTGTTTTGCGATGGGTACCCCACAACTTCACCGATGTAAAAAAGCAAGCGCAAGGGAGTAGCGCCATGACGTATTTGAAAAAATCAAAGGATTTCTCGCCGTGTTTCTGATATGTGACTAATCTTGGCCTTGTCAACATGATGACGAAATAAAGTCAATCGCCAATTTGCTTTAAATTTTCGCCAATCAACTTTTTCAAAATTAAGCAAAGTATACGGCAGAAAAACGATTGAGTCATTCTGAAAGGTATAGCAAGATGTCTCACATCAAATAAGGTATTTAGCATTAATTGAGAAACCAAAGCGGCATCAAAGCAGAGTCATACATTTCAAATGCTTGCCATAAGATGAACTCACTACATTAGAGACGGTTAAAGAATGTGCTTAGATAATTAACAAGATTTATAATAAAAAACATGACTTATTTTTTCCCTAACACATTGATATTTTAGAAAATGTTCAGTGTTCTAGAATTGATGGGCTCAGAAATAAAGTAACAGAGTACCATACATACTCGTATATCAAGTAGATTCGTCGAGAAGGTGATTGTTGATTATAGTAAAAATCAGTTTTTTGTGAATTCACGTGAAAATGAGAGTAGTTTCCGAAGTAAACTGATCCAATACATTCACCGAGGCAAATATCTATGCTCATGTTAGATTTCTATAAAATGCTCCCAGTTTTTACGTTATACGGTATATGAAGCCCAAATCAAGTTTTAATTTACCCGTGAACATATGAAAATTTTCTGGAGTAAAAAGTATCCTTTGGGTTGAACGGGTCAATGACCAAAAATCCTAAAAAACTTCATCAAAAACTATCTAGTAGATTTTGCGTGATATGCAAATAAACAATCAGACACCAAACATATTTTTAAACTAGTTCCTATTTTTGTATTGTTTACTGCACTCGTAGCAAATTATATAATATACAGGTGTATACCTGTATATTATATAATTCTTAGATTCTTTACAATCAAAACAAAATTAGATATTCCTGTCAGAAAATAATGTATTTAACAGTTGAGTAATACAACTATACCAACTGTAGGCGCTAAGTATTAATAAACATATTATGTTCATTAAAACGTAGAGCTTTTTAAAACCCCGACCGAAAAATAAGCTGTTATAAGTTTGACCTATGTATCTGTGTATTTGTCTGTGGCATCGTAGCAGCTAAGCGAATAGACGGATTTGGTTGTGTTTTTTTTTAATCGGAAGCCTGGTTCGTCGAAATAGTTCTTAGCTATGTTTAATCGAAATAAAAGCAGTTGCCTCTCAGATATTGAACTTATATTGGTGCTCGTGAACTGTTCTTATGCAATATTGATAGTAAAAATCTAACCAAGTGAATATTAGGGTATTCGTAGGTTCACAAAATGCGATATAAATATCAGTTACATAACTTTGAAAAATAGAAACAAAAATAAGTACTCCCGATACAACAAAAAAACCCTAAAAATGATAAAAATAATACTGTTATGTATTTATTGAGTCCTTGCGTCGGTAGACCACTAAGAAGAAATCCAATTGAAAGTAAGATACCATGACAAATAACAAAATAACAATACCAAATCGTATAGTCTAATCTTTATTCATTAGGTCCGGAGACTGTTAATAGTTTCCATTAGGTTTGCCACCCGTATAATAAAGTGTTATTATTTAAGGTAATTGTACTCTATACTTTATGAGAACAATAAAGTACATGAAAATACTTTATTTTGCATGATACAGAAATAAATATACTTCTTATAATTTTTAAATATTTTCAATCACGCTTTACACTTTCTTCTCTCTTACACTTGTTACAGGTGATATTCTTGTTACCCCAACACAGCAATTGAAAACGATGTCCATAATATACTTAAAAATCACTAGAAATTTACAAAAAAGTGCTTCTTACTTTTTTTTTAATTTGGAACCTTTTTCTTGAAAACATATTTTTATGTGGTTAAGAGTATAAATTTTGCTGGCGCTACATCTTCATCCTTTTATTCTTCATCTCATGTTAAGTTAAACAACGTTTCGAAGCGCACAGCAAATTCAGCGAGACTTAAGTCCTTTAGTTTGTCTGGGCGTAATATAAATCGGTCAAAAATATTGTTGTAAACTGATGTATTATCACTGTCAAATCGTAGCAATTGAAAGCTTTAACTTGGCTTACAATATGGTTAATAAAGACATTTAAGCGGTAAGTGACACAACCTATATGCGCATTCCGGAACACTTACAAGGCGTTAAGATAGAATGGCCATTGAGACTGCAAATAACTGTTTCCATACAGGGCAACCTTGTCTCTTAGCCTTCGCAATGATTTCTCGTACAACTTCTCCTATTTCATGGGGTTCGCATAAACTTGCGTATTTAGCCACATACTTCGCAACTGCTGTTACGTTACCGCACGGTTGTACATCAATGTTGTCTGATCTCTGACCAACTACAATCAAGAGTATGATTGTAGTTGGTCACCATACTTTCGTCTGCAGTTCGTTACAAGCAACAAAATTCCCCATTGTTAGATAATACTTCATAAGGGCCTAAGCAAACTCTAGTCTCATATAAGGGCCTCGGGAAACCTAAACGACAATTACTATTGTTGTTATTGAACTTTTTGTAACTGGTGGCCGTGTATTTGTGCATTTGAACATCTCCAATTTATTTCTGCAATACAAGGTCATTAGGCATTAAGGAGCATTAAACAATCTTTTCGATAACTTCGGAGTGTCCTCAGGAGTCCAAAAATCTAGGATATTGTTACACCATATCAACATATGAAGGTGTGAACTTCCACTACTTTGAAATTCGATTCTATACGAAAACTGGACCACCTAAGCAGTCTGGATCGAGTTTAAGGAATCTCATGAGAATGTTCACGCGAACCGTAAATTGTCGAGAGACAACCACTGGATTTTTGTACCAACTGTATACGCTCAGGAAAGGTCAGGCTCTCTGCTTCATTTACAACGCTGACCCTCTAATATTTTTCATTACATGTTTGATGTTTCATGGTTCTGTCCTTGACGCATCCTGCATGATACAGATATACTAGACTTTGATCGATAATATTCAACTACGGAAAGAGCAAAAAACAAATAGTCGTTTCGATGGAAACGTTTGTTGAGACTCATTATTCTACTTTGAAAACAGTCCAAAGGAGGAATTTAAATATCTCCTATTTCACCAAAGCCATTTTTACCATCAGTAAAAACACAATACCACACCAGCTCTTCCGTTCATGGTTCTCGGTCCACATTTAATGGTGGCGCTGTTTTTCTTGTAATGTCAGCTAATCTCATCTCGTTATTGGTTATAGTTGGATTCAAATTCATTTTAGATATTTTGAATTTGAATTTGAATTTCAATAATTGTGACATTTGATTGAATTTTTGAGATTGGTCGACATATTAGTTGAGAGGTGCTATCATTTTCCAGTATAGGAATTGTATATGTTAACTTTGTGAACGACAACTTTCTGAAAAATTTTTTCATGCTCTCAAATTGTCTCTGTGCATTCTATCTTATTCCTGAACTGAATTTCCTTGAAATATGTGTTGAGGAGTATCTTTATTTTGTGATATAATTATTCTGTATGTAGGACTTTCTGATTGATTTTTTCTCGACTGCTCTTTATTCTCCGACGTTACTCTGCAAATTTATGCGTGATTCTCTGGTGTTATAACCATAGCACTTAATGAGTACACATTAAGAAAAATATTGTCTAGTGCCGTCACTTTCGTCATGAATATTAAATGTAGAATGCCATATAATTCATCGTAGTATGCCATCATGTAATTCGTCATGTAATTCGTCGTGTAATATCATGTAATTCGTCGTGTAATATCATGTAATTCGTCGTAGTATACCATATAATTCATCTACATTTTGAAAATTCTTGCAACAGGCTACACCTTGTCTTGAAGATATAGCTCCCTTAGGCCCACACGCATGTGAATTAAACAACCCATATCTATAAGAATCCGGTCAACGTTACAATATACAGCCACAGTCATAGAATTTGCAGTAAGCAGTCCGCAACAATTTTTTCTGAAAAACAATGCCAGAGCATTTTTTAGGTTTGGGACGCCTTCAGTACTTTGATCCTTGTCTAAATGACCATTAAAAGTAGTGTCAGAAATTGAGATATTAATTTTCTTCCTGTAATGTAATATTTAAAGTGCAAGATCACTTGCGGCAAGATATTCAGGGGTAACTTCTCCGCTTGCGGGGTTCTGTCTTAAAACATTGGACTCACGGTAGAGTTCGTCTCCTAGGATTACTCTATAGTCAATGTCACTCTTTGATCATTGATTTGGGGGTTTTGTACAAAACGCTGAACATGCTGCAGCCGCTACAGCAGTGCATTGTTTATCCCCAAATTGCAAATCAAATGTTAAATCGGCTTGATAAAATGATTTGTGAAGTATGGAAATATTTTCATTTATATTCACATAGTTATTTTGAAGAGTACATTGTAATTCTATAGACTCACTACTACCTGTAGTCTCTTTAGAAATTCGCACAATGTCAAATATGTCAATAACTTTGTCGAAGTGGGGTCTTATATCTCTATAGTGTCTATTTTGTGTCATTAACCAGGTTAGAACTTGATACAATTTGTTCATATCTACAATAAACTCTTGGGAGCGTTGCATATTCTAAAGTTTTACCACAATCAGAACTAGTCCTATTTGGTTTGGCCTAAGGGGCAGTTGTTCAGCGATTACAACAATGTCTTTTGCGAATAAAGTAACTTGTCCCTTGCACCAATCTTGAGAGAAACAGTTTTGTAGCTTCATTATTTTAAGACACAATTAATTATTTAACGGCACAATACAGCATACAAATCGTTCTTCAAGTTTCTCCAAATTAGCTAGCTCCTGAGGTACAGTCGCGACTGTCATTTTGTTGTTAAGATGCTAGCAGAATTTTTCGTTTCCTAATATTATTTTTACAGTTATCATTTTACCCAGAGAAACCAATTCTTTGGGTCATAACGCACAGTGCATAGCAGTATGTACATTACAACGTTGTGGGGGATACAGAGCTTTATAACAAATAGCACATGGTACGTCTGCGAAAAGGTTAATACCATGTTCAAAAGAATTAATTAATGATACCTCCCTGCGATTGCGACCAGGTTGTTGCAAGGTATCGCTCTGGATTCGGCAGATTCAATGGATAAACGCTCGTGTGGCATGTGTAGGGAACGGTTACGTTAGGCCTCGGTCTCGTTAGATGAACGTTCGCGAGTCAAACTAAGTCGCTGAGCATGACTTTCTGGACTTTCATTAAACCTTGATGAGTGCGTGTTTGCTCTCTTTCGAGAAAGTCTATACGCTCGTTGCTCATCACTCTCATTTGAAAAGTTTTTAGAATTTCTTACTTTATTGTTTATTAAACGTTCTTACTTTATTGTTTATTAAAAGAAGGAAGACCTTCTCGTTGCTACTTTCTGCCAAAAAGTGCCTTGTACATTATACATATATATGAGGTGGATATAGTTTTAAGTCGATTTTTATTTAAAAAAAAAAACTTTATTCAAAAAACGTTTAAAATATTTTGGAATTGTTTGAAATATTCAAGACAGTAATTTTTTTTTATTATTTATGAAAATAGCCTAGGAGGGCTGGAATAAATGGTCTTATATAAATATAGAATGAAAAATAAACCTATATAATAAATGGTTTTGTTTTAATAACACAACTAGTTATTTATAGTTCGTAATATAGATTTAAAGATCAGTACTGAATTTGATAATATTGTTAACATTATTGAAAATTTAAATATTCAAAATTTAATGCAAATATGGTAGATTTTTTAAAGAAGTTGCTCTATTAAACTAACTTTTTAACAAATCATACTGAAGCGTTTCGCAGAACTGTCAACTGTTTAAAAAAAGCAGCAAGTATTAATTAAGGGTGATAATATATTTTAATTACTAGAAATTTATTTCATATTTATTGTCTATTTCTGCACGGTAGCATTTACAGAAAGGTTTTTTTCTATAATGAATAGCAAAATAGCGAGACGAAGGAAACTTCTCTCTCTCTCGTCGTCTCTTCTATCATCATAGGCATCTCTGAATACAATAAAAATAAATTACTAATTTACTTCAGTTTAAATAAAGATTGTGTTATATATTTGTTACTAAAGTAGGAAAAAATAAGCATTCAGACGAAAAATTTGTTAATCAAAACATTATTATTATTACTCAATTCTTACAAAAATTGCACATTCATAGATTCGTATATAAATTCATATTACTCTAGCGGAAACATTATAACAAAATTTTTGTCGTCAAATTAATATAGAAATAGAATATCTACAATATAAAAATCAATATTTAACCTTACAAAAATCCTTTGTAATTTACGAGCAGGTTTTTTGACTTTCTGTAACTATGTTTTTTTTAAACTATTTTGATATTTCTTGGATAATATACATTTACAATCAATTTAGAGTGTATTGTAAAAGTTTTTAACGCAGTATTATTTTTATGTTAAGTTTGCTTTTTAATTATTAGTACTAGAGACAAATGAATCCACTATATTCATTGATATACTTGGAGTTTTCAAACATGATTCTTAACTGTTTTTAACTATGTTTTTTTAAAGTATACACATATTTCTTATATAATATAGTTTTGGGGTAGATTTTTTCAAACTACAATAAAATACAGTCAATTTAGAGTTTTTAGAGCAGTATTATGTAGATTTCTGGTGAAGAACCATATTAAACGCGTCCACGCGTTTGGCTGGTACATTGCCACAGACAGACACACAGATACACAGATACAGATGTCCAACTTATAACACCCCTCTCTTTAGTCGGGGGTGAAAAATACAGAATCTCTAAAAAGGATGAGATTTTGTCCCTAAAAACAGTTTTACTTTAATTCATTACAATATTGTTTTTTTCGAAATCTTATATTTTGGAATTAGCAAAAATAGAACTAACAACTAAGCTAGGTAATATTAAATTGTTTGCCTATGTGAAACTTTTCTAAAGAAAAGTCGGAATCTAATTTATTTATAAGAAATTATAAATTGCTACATCATTTTCCCGTTCCGTTTGTGGATATTGAAAAAAAAAACCTTAGAACATGAAAATACGTAATCTATTTTATACTTGTTAAGCTTTTCACATTTAAAAAAGACGTCTAAGTGCATTTCAATTGCATTTTTATTTAAAAATGACCTTCTTTTTTATATTATGTTGCAAGTTGTATTCACTAAATGACATTTGCATTAAATACAAATATTGACACACGTGCACATAATATCATAAACACGTAATAATATAAGAGATCTGTGAAACTAAAAGACAAAGCACACAACAAAATTATCACCAAACCGATAACTCACCCACAATGTGTTGTTTAATTAGTTCGTTTTAAATTTACTAAAGACAGCAAATAATTCTTGCATACGGATTAGTTTTGTAGCAAGAGTAAATAAAAAATATCTATACTAAGTTTAATTTTTAAAGGTAATTCACAATTTAATTCATAAAATAAGAACAATTATTTTTCTGATGGACCCGTGAACTATGGGAAACCGTCTTGTCGTATTTTGATACTATACTTTTGAAATTTAAATGAAATTATGTTTTTTAGAAATTTAACTACATCTCGATTTAAAACGAGATAGTTTTGAGTGCGTCATAACATTAAATACATGTTTAAATGCTGTATCTGCGGAATAGAAGACACATTTTTTATTTCGTGAGACTATTTAAAATCAGCTTTCATTATTTTTTACCCGAGGTTTGTATTAAATAATGAGGAAAATAAATTCGAATTAGTAATACTTGAATCTTGATTTTTATAAGTTACATCATTTAAAAACTTTGAAATGAATAAACTAATATTACTTAACAACACGAAGATATACATAGACATATCTTTCCAAGTTTGGAAGAAAATATTCCAAACAGATCAGTATTGTCTCAGAAATAGTAGCTGCGCACGTTTCGGGGTCTTCAGATGTGAAGCAAAGTTTCCTCTACGGGTACTAAGAATCCATCCCAGTCTGCTGACTTATACTGCTACATGACACATGGCCGCCGGCTAGTATCGTATAGTATAGGTCAAGGGGGATCTGAGTGAACACATGGTGCTGGTGTCCGGATGAGACAGTTGTCTAACGAACCCTGTAGTTTTTTTTTTTTTTTTTTAAATCGTCTAGGGCAATGCTTGACTACATTCCACCTGATGGTAAGTGGAATGTAGTCTTAGGTGGTAAGGCGCATTACCCTAGCAACCTATTCACTCTTCTCTTGAATGTGACCACATTGTATTCGGTCGGAAATACCGACGCAGGCAAGCTGTTCCAATCCTTTGCTGTACGCAGTAAAAATGAGGAAGCAAAGCGCTGCGTTCGGACAGGTGGAATGTCCACAACAAAAGGATGGATTCCTGCCGTGCGTCGGAAAGTCCGATGATGGAAGGGGGCCGGGGGAATTAGATCGTGTAATTCCTGCGCACACTCACCAAAATGTATCCTATAGAATACTGAGAGGCTAGAAATTCTACGCCTGTGTTCAAGGCTTTGGAGGTCGGCTTCGACCAATTCGGGATCGCCTATAAGACTCTTTGCTCGCCTCTCAATTGAGTCCAGAACCGCAAGATGAGACTTTGCGGCACCAGCAAATATG
Source organism: Napeogenes sylphis (assembly GCA_959347405.1). Classification (NCBI taxonomy): domain Eukaryota; kingdom Metazoa; phylum Arthropoda; class Insecta; order Lepidoptera; family Nymphalidae; genus Napeogenes; species Napeogenes sylphis. The sequence goes on from OY365782.1 coordinate 23,834,572, forward strand.
TGACCACAGTACTCTACACACGACCGGATCTGTACTTTATATAAAACAAGAAGCTGTCCCGGTGTAAAGCACTGCCGAACCTTCGTAAGAACGGCAAGCTTTGCTGGTGCTGCTCTTGCTCTGGACTCAATGAACCGACCAAAGTTGAGGTTCGAGGAAATCTCTAAGCCTAACAACTGAAGCCGGTCACTGTATTCCAAGGATACATTCTGGAAAGTAGGAGCCAATGTGAAAGGGCTCCTTTTGGCGGTGAAAAGACACGTCTGCGTTTTGGTGGCGTTGAACTTGACAAGATTGGCATTGCTCCATGCGGAGACTGCCTGAAGTTTGTCATTCTAACGAACCCTGTGGTTTTTTTTTTTTTAAATAGTCTAGGGCAATGCTTGACTACATTCCACCTGATGGTAAGTGGAATGTAGTCTTAGGTGGTAAGGCGCATTACCCTAGCAACCTATTCACTCTTCTCTTGAATGTGACCACATTGTATTCGGTCGGAAATACCGACGCAGGCAAGCTGTTCCAATCCTTTGCTGTACGCAGTAAAAATGAGGAAGCAAAGCGCTGCGTTCGGACAGGTGGAATGTCCACAACAAAAGGATGGATTCCTGCCGTGCGTCGACTGTACTCTTTCAGACTGTACTTGATCTCGACTAGCCCGAGTACTCGGCAGATATCTTTCTACAACTGTGCTGCCGTCTCCATACCATAGATACTGGGCTTCAACAGATCATTAATGTGCAGCAGAAAAAGAGTTGCAGAAAGAACGGACCCGGACGGATCAGACCAGGAGATATACCGTACGCTGAAAGCCTGCTTATAAGGCTCGCATGCCAGACCCTGTCAAATGCTCTCGCGACGTCCAGAGAGACGGCGACCGCTTCTCTGTTCTTCTCGATGGCCTCGCCTAAAATGTGAGTAGCATACACTAGGAGTTCCCCAGCAGACCTATTATGGCGAAACCCGTACTGTCGGTCACTGAGGAGATCGTTACCTTCTAGGTATGCTAGTAGGCGCGAGTTCAATACACGCTCCATAATCTTGCAGAGTATGGAGGTGATTGAAATCGGTCTGTAATTGACAGGGTTGGCACGGCTGCCTTTTTTGGGCACGGGTTGCACATTAACAAGCTTCCAGGATTTCGGCACTATTCCAGTCATGAAAGAGAGCCGATACAGACGTGTCAGTACAGGAGACAACTCAGCTGCGCATGCCTTGAGCAGAATGGCTGGTATACCATCAGGACCACTGGCTTTGTTCACATCTAAACGACACAATGTTCTCCATACCTCTTTGTTAGTGATGCGGATTTCAGGCATCGAAAAACCGCAGTGAGGAAGATGTGCTGGAGAAGCATTGCCAGTGTCTAGATGCGAATTATCAGCAAACAGAGAAGCAAATACATTCGCTTTCTCTGTTGCTGTGTGGGCCAGGGATCCATCCGGCTTCAGCAGAGCAGGCAGTGAGGGTTGGCAGAAATTCGACTCGATCGCTTTCGCAAGAGACCAGAAAGCTCGACTGCCAGTTGGTCTGACAGAAAGCTTTTCGCCATTCTTAGCGATTCGATCGAGACGAGCCCTCCGCAATGCCTTTTTGTAGGACTTGGCAGCTTGGTTAAAGGCTCTTTTCTTCGAACTTACATCCGGAGTTTTGCGGCTTCGAGCATCAGCCCAAATGAGATATGCCGAATGTTTTTGGTCTTGAGCATGACCATATTCGGCATTAAACAATGGGCGAGCTTTACCACCGACGGGTACGTCAGCAAAAGGAATAAAATACTCCATTGCCTAATGCACCACATCGGTTATAGCATCCGCGCAACTCGACGGATCCAAAGAAGAGAAGCAGACCTGCCGCCAAGGATAAGACGCAAAAAAGTGCCGCATCTCATGATCGCATGATCAGTTGTCAGCAGAAGGTCCAGGCAATTGGCTGTATGGCCTACCACATCTGGTACCCTTGTCGCTTGCTTCACCAGCTGAAAGGGTCCAAGAACAACGCAAAGTTCCGCGCTTCTCTTCCAGCATGGTCGGTTTTCTGGTACGGGAACAGCCAGTCCTGATGACAGGCATTAAAATCCCGCAGAAAGACGAGGTGCGCTGAAGGGGGAACTGATGCAGAGCCATATCAGAAGCCTCACCGAGATACTCGAATAATCTAGTTGTCTCCTGGTCACCGCTGTGCGAACGGTACACACAGGAATACAGGATTTTTTCGTTTTCTCTGTCTACTAAAACCCATAAAGAAGAAAAAGTGGGGTCTTCAAGGTGACGGACGCCCGATCCCCCCCAGGGATCGCCATCGGGCCTCCTCTTCTGGTCGCCAACCAGCACGATGGAGCCACCCTGGGATTTTTCGCAGCTGGCGGGGCAGCCTTTCTTGAGTGGCTAACCCACTAATTGGGCCCCCAACTACCTGTGGGTGGCCAGCGGAAAGCCGTCGCTTCGGATCCCGCTACCCTCCTCGACTAGACACCCGACCAAACAAATACCAAATCGACGTCAACCGGTTCGCCAACGTACTGCAGCTGTTCAGACCCATTTCCCATAAACGGCTTCATCGAGCAACGTGCCGGAACACGACTAGGTCGCTTTGTGGCACGACTTTGCCCGATGGGTGGTAACTTTGCCGGCGACCCGATGTTATGGTCTACCACCAAGAGTCCATTGAAACGGAATATCCATCCGGACATTGAGTATTCTCCTTGGAGAATTTATAAGTTTTAATTAACCAAATGCCTGAACAAATTCTTGAGCATACTACCCCGCGTAATCAGTGGATCGAGAATTAAGCTACTAAATGTGGTGGGCGTTAGGAGATCCATAAAATCACCAATTTTGCAAAAGGGAGAAGAACTTCGTCCGTCGTCAATTGCAGGTGTTCAAAAAGTCGTTTCGTTTCCCTGTCACCGCTGTGAGATCATGCCTCACCGATATAGGAGATCACAATCACCGATATAGGCACGCGCGAATCCATGTGCATCTACGGTGGCGACAGGTTCCTGTCCTCAAAATAATGAAGACTGCGGATATCCCCTCGAACGAACATGCATACACCGGCACGAATCGAGAGCTTATATTCGTTTATTATATACTGTTAGTCATGTTTATTTATAATAATTTAAATGGTATGATCATATAAAAAAAAAAAAATGGTAAATACATTGGAATTTACATGTTTTAGTTCATAAGTTTCAACAGTAGCGCCACCTACATAATTAATTATGGAATATTATTTAGTATTTACTGTTAAATGTTTTAAGAATTAGAAGCATAGAATATTTTTACATAATGTTTAATCTTTTATTAATTATTAGAACTTATTATAAGGTATAAATAATATCATCTGTAAGTTGGTTATGAAATTGTAAATTACCCTCGCCTAAATATTATAGTGTTAAAATATTATAAAACGAGTTGTAAGGGCTGCTCTCGCCCATTCTATTACAAATGGTTGTATATTAAACATTGAAGTGCAAGTACTGTGTATTACTGAAACAAGTCTTAACAATACATTTTTGTGGGAGGGTTTGGAGATTGGGCGTCGTTGCTTGACAGTCACTTTTCCGAAATACAGTTCTACCAAATCACATCTTCACGCCCGTCCTTTCTGTAAGAGTAGCACAATTCCGATGTGCTTTATATTAGTTAAAAAAAAACATTGTAAAAGTTAATTTTGTGCCTATTCTCTTTAGTGATATGAAAAATCTTAAAAAAGGACAAGACAAAATTACAAAGTATTTCTTTTGTGAAAAAGTTATGAAGACTTTGAACAAAGTATATTAAGTGACCGTCTTGAACCGTGCACATTTACACTTTATTATTTTATTATATATCAAATATTTAAAAATGTACCCTGAATTGCCCGAAAAGACTGCATCGGACGTTAAAGTGTGAACTACCGAATTTCGGTAAAGTAATCTATTTAAATATCAATGATAAAAAAAATGTGAAACGAGAAAATAAAATACAAATAAATATAGTTTAAAAAAACAAAAAAACCCGCTATAAAAATGAATCGAAGTAAAAGTAAATAATAATTCGTAATATGAGAATAATGGGCAAAATATAATAAAATTATTGCGGAAAAAGAGTGGGGCCCTGTGGGCCATATATAAAATAGAGTATAAAATAGAGTAAATTTAATTTAAATTCATTTTTGAAAATATTCAATCACTACAACGACTTTAAGAATGCCACAAAAGTAATAGCACGAAGCGCCCAACGCTTTTATCCGCAATAATTTTAAAATAATAATTTTAAAATAGTAATTTTAAAATAATAATTTTTAAATAATAATTTTTAGAATGACATTTTAAACAACAATTTGAAACATATAATATATATCATTTTATTAAATAATTAAAAAAATACTAATTATAATAAAGTGTGTTAAAAAATTGCGGTTAGGTTGCTATTCGTAAATATTGAATCATGGCACAAAAAAGAGACTCCGAGAATAGGATATGCTGGTTCATATATTCTATCCCATTCTCCCGCATGTGCAAAGCGCACGCTACGGATATAATATGTTTGTCTCTTTTTACTTGAAATTCGCTTATCCTGAGGATGCTGGCGAGGATTACGGGACGAATTGATTAAATTATTGCATTGTCATCGGTCCTTGATAAGTATGCCAAAATGCAAATTAATCCGACATTTCAAAGTAGGTCAAAATCACGTTCAAAGATTCCGATACATATACACACACACACGCACACACACACACATTAAAATGTATGTCTTTTATTTTCTTATATTCACGAGTAAACAATTTTTTTAAAGATTATTATTATAAAACATGTTTTTTTTGTATACATTTTAAGTCAAAAGCGAGTTTTTGTCTGAAGAAGTCGTGGCTCTATTTTTAACACGCTTTTATTTCCTTATAAACTCATACGAACATTGTAAATATTGTCTGGATGTCCATGCTTTTATTTTACTTCTTCTTTGATTTTAACATAAATAAAATCTATTCATATTCTAACAAGGCTAACCTTGAATTGCAAAGTTCCGGGTTCACCTAAAGTCGTATAATCAATGCGAAGATAATAAAGTGTTTTTTTGTAGGAAGGAAGATTTTTGTATGTATATTATGTGTATCCTTCCATCCATCCTAATCCAATTTCACAATGAATTCAATCATAATATATTATATGTTTTTAATTAATTGTATATGATAATGTGTTTCAGGGCAACGTCGGTCTGACACAGTTGATACCTCTCCTGCAACACATATTTGCGACACTCACGCAACTATTCCTTTTCTGTTATTATGGGAATGCCATGTTATATCAGGTGTGGTACAGATTGACCTTACGTATCTCATAAATTTATTATCTCCTCGCATGTATTAGCAATGACATAATTAGTCTTTAAATTTATTCTTTATACTAAGTCATTTTTTTTCATTAAACTATGTAAGTTTTCTTGCTAAGACAATGTAAGTATTCTTTTTGGATTGAAAATATCTATATAAATAAGAATCAATTGACGTATGTTTGATAATTAATCATAACCTTATAAACTTATAAAGGCTCGACAGATGCGCTTTTTTTTTACTTCTCGTAATTTTCAGAACAAAAGTTGATATGGGTCATTTTTTAATTTCACAGAGTCGAAATTGAGTGCGGTAGAATGTTAAAAATATCAACTCTAACTTTTGACTTTTTAATTTTTGTTATGAAATAGAACAATTTAATCAAAAACAGTATGACATGATCATAAATCAGTACCCTTCGGCGCAGCTCGTCTTTCTGGGGGACTTTAATGTCTGTCATCAGGACTGGCTGTTCCCGTATCAGAAGACCGATCATGCTGGAAGAGGAGCGTGGAACTTTGCGTTGTCCTTGGACCTCTTTCAGCTGGTGAGGCAAGCGACAAGGGTAACAGATATAGTAGACCATACAGCCCTTTGCCTGGACCTTCTACTGACAACTGATCCGAACAGTACCACTACACGATAGAGGTCACCTCCCCCTTGGAAACCTCCGATCACTGTCTGGTAAAATCTGTATTTACATATTCCCCACCAGCTCAATACAAGACAGCAGATTGGGATGAGATGCGGCACTTTTTTGCGTCTCATCCTTGGCGGCAGGTCTGCTTCTCTTCTTTGGATCCGTCGATTTTCGCGGATGCTATAACCGATGTGGTGCATCAGGCAATGGAGTATTTTATTCCTTTTGCTAACGTACCCATCGGTGGCAAAGCTGGCCGATGGTTTAATGCCAAATGTCGTCATGCTCAAGACCGAAAACATTCGGCAAACCTCATTTGGGCTGATGCTCGAAGCCACACAACGCCGGATATAAGTACAAAGAACAGAGCCTTTAACCAAGCTGCCAAGTACCCTAAAAAGGCATTGCGGAAGGCTCGTCTAGATCGAATCGCTAAGAATGGCGAAAAGCTCTATCAGATCAACTGGCAGTCGAACTTTCTAGTCTCTTGCCAAAGCGATTGAGTCTGCCTGACTTCTGCCAACCCTCACTGTCTGCTCTGCTGAAGTCTGATGGATCCCTGGCCCGCAAAGCAACAGAGAAAGCGAATGTATTTGCTTCTCTGTTTGCTGAGAACTCGCATCTAGACACTGCCAAGATTCTCCAGCACATCTTCCTAACTGCGGTATTTCGATGCCTGAAATTCGCATCACGAACAAAGAGGTATGGAAAACATTGTGTCGTTTAGATGTGAATAAAGCCAGTGGTCCTGATGGTATACCAGCCATTCTGCACAAGACATGCGCAGGTGAGTTGTCTCCTATATTGATACGTCTGTATCGCCTTTTTTTCAAGACTGGAATACTGCCGGAATCCTGGAAGCTTGCCAACGTGCATCCCGTGCCCAAAAAGGGCAGCCGTGCCGATCCTGCCAATTATAGGCCCATTTCAATCACCTCCATACACTTCAAGATTATGGAGCGTGAATTGAACTAGCGCCTACTAGCATAACTAGAAGGTAACGACCTCCTCAGTGACCGACAGTACGGGTTTCGCCGAAATAGGTCCGCTGGGGACCTGCGCTACACACATTTTAGGCAAAGCCATCGAGTATATTGCCTGGTCTGACTGGCTGGATAACGGAGTTTCTGAGCCAGAGATCTCTCCGAGTAGTTATCGACGGCTTTTCTTCGGAACCCTTTACAATAAATGCCGGAGTGCCTCAGGGGTCCGTTCTTTCTGCAACTCTTTTTCTGTTCCACATTAACGATCTGCTGAAGCCCCGTATCTATGAGTATCCAGACGACAGCACAGTTGTAGAAAGATATCTGCCAAGTACTAGGGCTAGTAGAGATGAAGTACAATCTGAAAGAGAATCCATGGTGCAACGTTTGAATGATAAACTTCAGGCAGTCTCGGCATGGCCCTTTACCCTCGCTCCTACTTTCCAGAATGTATCCTTGGAATACAGTGACCGGCTTCAGTTGTAAGGCTTACAGATCTCCTTGAACCTCAACTTGAGGTTGAGTCCAGAGCAAGAGCAGCTGCAGGAAAGCTTGCCGTTCTTGCGAAGGTGCGACAGTACTTTACACCGGGACAGCTTCTTGTATTATACAAAGCACAGATCCGGTCGTGTGTAGAGTACTGTGGTCACATATTTGCTGGTGCCGCAAAGACTCATCTTGCGAAGCGGTATGCTTCGTCTTTTTTAGTGCGTACAGCGAAGGACTGGAACAATTTGCCTGCGTCGGTATTTCCGGCCAAATATAATGTGGGTGTCTTCAAGAGAAGAGTGAATAGGTTGCTAGGTTAATGCGCGTTACCACCTAAGACTACATTTCACTTACCACCAGGTGGAATGTAGTCAAGCATTAACCTAGTTTTGTATTAAAAAAAAACTCCGTACTATTATATATAACTCGTCACGTTTTTTGCCTTCCCTCAAATGTTTACTTCAAATTTGAATATTTAACTAAATATTCTGTGAATATTTCAAACGTCTACTTTTTGTTGTTGTTGTTGTTAATATCAAACAAAAAATCACGTTTGTTGTAGGGAATACCTACACAAGGTTTCTTTTTAATCTGGAATTTTGAATTGAGACACAATTTTCTTGTTAGATTTTATTTATGTAAATATTTTTCTTCTCGATCAAATAAAATCTCGTAATAATATTTTATTTGCCTGATGGAATTTCTCTGGAAAGAGAAATTAATAATAACCTAAAGAACTTTTATTAAATATTTTCTTTACTGGAATATTTTAACATCACTGCTCTCTTGTGAGAAGAAACTATCGTCAAAAAAAGCTATTACAGACACTAAGCACCATCAAAAAAAATTTATTACTAAGTAAATTATCATAATTTGTTCAAATATTTCTATCCGATTTCAAAGCATATTTTATGAACATTCTAAGTATTTTGTTTATGATAATATCTTATTCATGTTAGGTTGATATAGAAAAAAAGGAAATTATGTGAGCTTTATTATAACGAAATGCTACTAGCGACGTACATATGCTAAGAAAAACGATTCTGTTACAGGATATGTATACTACCCCTGGATATGTTACTTTCAAACAAAGCAAAAAAAAAGAGATATAATACTTTATTTCAGTAGAGACCGTTTAATAAGGAGATGTTTTTTTTCTAATTGACTATTACTAAAAAGAAAAATGATTACAATGACCCATATAAAAATACAATATGAAATATTTACCCGGAAAGTCTTGAAGAAACATGGTGTACTTGTTAAAAAAATCAAGGCTAATATATAAGACATGTAACATTAGCAGTTAATTGATCAAGTACCTCCAACGGTTCCTAAGTTTTCGATCGTATAGTTCAGGATGCACACAAAATTCACTAACATTATCATGAGGTCTCACAGTGCGGTGATAGACATCTGACTTTACATTGTACATGAGTGGGTCTCTCGGTCAGATGGTTGGAGACTGCCACCTGGCCACTTTAATTATACGCGAGTTAAATTCTAATACCATTTATATATTATGGTATGTAACAAAAATAATGAAAGCATATATATACATATATATATATATCTGTTTTCATTATATAACACAAAAAATATATAATTTAACAAGATAAATATAATAAATTTAATAAATATAACATATTTTTAAAAATAATAATAAAATACTTACAACGGTACCGCTACTATGAATTTTCATGACCTACATTTGGTGGGATGTTTGCACTTTCCGCGCGAATACAGACTGGTAGAGCAAAATATTTGCATGATATTTAAAGCCGTGAAGTAAGTGAGTAAGTGCGAAGGAAATAAATTAGGAAAAGGAATAAAATAGAAATATGGGGGTGATTAAATTTAAATTTGAACAGCAAATTATAACCATTTTCGATTTCATTCCTTTTTTTAACATCAAACTGTAATTGCATGATTCGAAAGGGGTCCCTGGATTAGAACTAAAGTTTTAAGTAAAACCGTACCGAAAAGAAGACGTTAATAACCAATCACGCTACTATTAGTTCTTAATATTTTTAACTTTGCAGGATAGATAAACATCGTTAAGCTACCACTACCGAAATTAATGTTTGTAAATATCTGTAAATATATATAGCCATGTTAAGATAATTTATTTTTTTATAAATATGGAATGAAAAATAAACCGATACGTGCAGGGATTCGAACCCGCGACCTTTGAGAAACCATCTCGTTGCTCTACCAATTGAGCTTCCGTATTGCCGACCGTCTCGGTGAATTAAGACAAGAAGACTCTTTACCCACCAAAACTATTGTAGACAGTACTGAAAAGAAGTTTTAGAGAGCAAAAATTTAGAATAAATGTAGCTGGCACGCCGATGCGCATACGCAAGATTCGCTGACGACATAAAAGAAGACATCACTAAAATGATAGAAGACAAAGTGGTAAAAACTAAGATATTAGAATTAAATTAAGTCTTAATAGGAAAAGACTACAATGATGACAAATGAAAAGAAAACCAGATTACAGATAAGAAATATCATTGATAAATATGTCTATCTCGGACAACTCATAATCCAAAAAGAATAATTACAAAAAGGTAGAGAAGATATTGGAGCCTCACAGAGATTATAAAAGAAAAACAACTATATATAATCATCCATAGTAAATTATTTAACTCCTGAACTCGAAAAATGACAAAACAAAAGTTCAGACAGACTGAAAAACTATATGAAATACTCAAATGGAGACAAAATGACGAGTAGGAGACCAATAGAGTAAGAACGTGACAATGTGGTATCCCAGAGAGGATCAAATGAAAAGAGGCAGAGTTATCTAACAGAAAAGGTGACGATGATATTAGAGAAGTAGAAGTAGTAATGTGGAACAGAGTGGATCAAGAAAGAATAGAATAGAAATAGTTTGAGTAGGCCTTTGCCGATTGGCAAACAGATCTATAGAAAAAAAAGAAAACAAGTAGCAGCAGCATACTAGAATACTTTTTATATTTGTTTTGGAATCTATGCTATTGCACATCTTAGACTAAACTTGCACATCTTAGAATAAATTTATATATATGACTCCGGCAGTAGAGCAGCGTAGTGTTTTGACCAACACTTTATACATGGTTATTTTTTTCAGAGTTCAATCAATCAGGGCGAAGGGCCCTTCGGCGCCGCAATCTGGTGCTTAGGTACGAATGTACGTCGGGAGATCGCAATTTTAGGCATCGGTATGTCACAGTCATGTCCGGTTCTCGCCGGTCCTTTCAATACCCTCGATTTGCCATCTTTTATACAGGTGCTTATTTTTTTTATCTATTAGTATGCTGGTTATATACCTGTTATTTAATAAATCCTTTGGTATGATAAAATTATATTTTCTACTGATATTAAATATGATATATCATTTTTAATTAGCTTACAAAAAAATCACATTAAAAAGGTAATTTAATAATTGTAAGCTTAAAATTAAAACATAAATTATACTTCCAGGTGGTTCGTGCTGCTTACAGCATCTACGCAGTTTTAAGTCACTCTCCAAAATTATATGATAGTACTGAATAACATTTCACGTTTTTCTTGTTACAATTAAAGATATATAACACTTCGAACAGCTCAGCAATCAATTTTCTTTTTCCAGCAAGACTTTTAATCATTTTTGGAATTAGTAAAAGTCGTAAATTGCATTTTAGTAAAAAAAAAAAACTACAGCATTTAGAAAGCCAATTTATTTAAAACAAATTTCGACTTGATACCTCCGGTGATACAAAGTACCAGGTACAAGTCCTGCAGCCCTTATCATGTTTATATATTTTTTATTCTAGATACGATATATAAGAAATTAATATAATCTCTTTAAGCTTGGATAAATTTAATTTTATGCGATTTTTTACCATTTTTGTGATTGTATATTTTTATTAATTGTTCGTTTTTATGTATGTATTCACTTTATTTCTTTTATATTGTCAGATTCACTGGATTTTTAAGTATTATTACACCCTATTAGTAAGTTGATTAAATATGCATAGAAAAATAAATAAATCGCACTCGACATGTTTTATTACTCATAAAATATTTAAAAATATATTAAAACTACAGTGTTTACTTTTCTCTAACACTTCATAAGGATAACGTCACATTTTTATCGAGTAAAGTAAAATGTTATAATTTTGACTTGAAAACGGGGTTTACTGCAAGGGACATAAACTACTTAAGTCAGACGATGTCACTGGCAGCAACAAGTTTTAAATATAAATGTAATGTATATAGTTTTTAAGCGGAATTAATATAATTATTTAATTTAATTTACGACATGCATTATTCATTAAAATAAAAACCAAGTACATTAAAAATGCATATTCAATATATGTATATTTTTGTATACTGCACTTGCATTAATGCCTTGGTAGTTATAATTAAAATTTACTTATGGATAAGTCTAGGTTAGCTCAGAGGTACCAATCTCTATATATTAATAATCGTGTATCTGTATTGGGTACGTGTCTACCCTTGGCTACACAAGGTGTCCAAACTGTATCCTATGATTCGCTCAACGACAAATCAAGAATCTGTGGTTAGCTTATTTTTAATACATGGTTAGCTCAAAGGTAGCAAGCACTCTCCAGATATTTATCATCTATAGAACTGGTGTTCACGTGTCGACTCATTATTCCACAATACTTCCCAATAGTATCCTGTGGTTTTTTGTTAAGGATAGATCTAGGATCCGTGGTTAGTTCAAGGGTAATACATAGTTACCTCAGAGTTATAGCTTTCTCTTATTATTGGTCTCCAAATATTATACTCGAAGATTATTGCCAATTACTCGAAGGTAGTAGCGTCGTTTTACTTGTTTGCTACAATTAAAATTTTTCGGTTGTACCAGATGAGTAAGCGAGTCTATATCAATGGTTTTACTGTAAATATTATAAGGGCCACGTCCAATTATATTGTTTCACAGATTTTATTTCTCACTCTTCACTTTTATATCCTTGTATTTAATCCTTCCTTGGTACTATACAGCAGCGTCTGTCCCGAATATCGTCCTAACCGCAGTTTATATACCCTTCTTTATTAACTCCCTCTTCACATAAATAATATTCATAGTCAAATCATCTACTTTAAACGTACAAAAATAACAACTACTCGTAAATGAACAATTGTAAGTATCGGTAAACACGGTATTAAATACTGGATTTAATTATGAAGTCTTAATGGTTCCCACTTTTCTAGCTTATTCAAGTATTTACTAGTCAAGCAAATGTCCCTCCTCACATAAATAATAATCTTAGTCAAATAAACTACTTTAAGCATACGAAAATAACCATTACTTTACATAACAATTCTAAATATTACTATTTAAGTTAATAAAACAACGATTTAAATAATTACACCTTATTGGTTCTTCTTATTACAGTTAAATTAGTAATTCATTAATTTATATGGATCAATACAGGGACCATTGAAACGAATCAAAACATTACGGATTATTATAAAATAGTCGTTTAACAATAATATAACCTTACAATATTTTATTTATTATTTATATATTCATTGAGATTACAATTATTAAACCGGTGGTTCGAAACGAATATAAAATACAATATCTTTTCCCCCGACTAGGTCGAATAGCACACATCAAATACGCGAAATAGTAGACAATAAATATGGTTCATTATTCATTTGATTGAGCTATGCTAATTTTCTTTACGATTACCATAATAAGTTATAACTTTCAAAGTTTTATAAGTACCTAATACCGTTATCGAATTTACCTAGACAAAATATTTTTTCATTATGTTTTATTCTTTTCGAGATTTCCGACTGCTAATTTTATAAAACTCTCACATAAAAACTAAATTATTCAAAAAAACTCCTTTAAGCATCAACAAATAAAATTTACTTGACAAAACAATTCTAAATATCAATACATAAGTTATTAAAAAAAAATATTGAAATAATTAGAGCTAATTGGTTTTTAATATTTAAGTTAAATCAATAATTCTTTAATTTATGTGAATAAATCTATCGGCCATAAAAATAATGATATGTTAAAACCATAGCAAATTATTATTAAATAATCATTTGCATATTCAAATCAACTGCTTTAAACATACAAAAATATTAACTACTTGTAAATGAACAATTGTAAGTACCACGCCTCACAGAGCACATACTGATAGGGGCCACTGTGAGGGCCAAGAAGCATAGGACAGAAGCGCTCTTCCTCGATGTAGCTAAGGCGTTCGACAGGGTCTGGCACAATGACTTAAAAACTTTAAGATTGTTGGGGATTATCTAACACCAGGAACCCCCTTTGAAAAATATAAAATCCCATGTCTGTGACCGCACTGTAAGACCTCAAGATACTGTTAGTGCGTTTTGTGTGAATCCGGAACTGTACGCCCGGAAGCTTAGAAACCGTTGCATTGAAGGTAGATGACTAATTCTCGTCTAATATAATAATAATCTCGTCTTACCGTGAACACGATTGCTACAAAGCATTTTAAACGTTGAGAAAAAATAAACATTATTGTTGTTGTTGTTGTTGTTAAATTCTTTATTGTACACAATAACACAATGTAAATTACAATATATATAAAATACAAAAATAAAAAACAATTATTAAAGTATACAAAGGCGGACTTATCCCTTGAAGAGATCTCTTTCAGTCAACCCTTGAATTCTTATAAAAAAATAACAAATAACATGTAACATGGTAGAAAACTAAAAATTTTAAATTAAAAATAATAACAATAATAAATGTGTATAAAAATATACATAACAATAATAAAAAAGTACTAAAAACTAAAAACTTATAAATAAGTAATAAAGAAAAAAACTAATCAATTACTACCGATCACACTCATAAAACTTGCGGAGGTTGTGCTTAAATGACTTTAACGAAGGAGATTTTCGGATGTCAGGCGGCAGATTATTCCAAAGTTTTACTGCAAGAGCAGTAAATGACTTGGCATAGCAGTCTGAATTACAGGTTGGAAACGTAAGTCTCAAATTATCAGTAGATCTCAGGCCACTTCCACTAATGCCGGCTTGGTACTTAAAACGCTCTTTTAAGTATGTAGGTGTCATAGGGTTAAATAAAACATTGTAAAGCAGAGCCAGTGTGTGCAAGTGTCTTCGTAATTTGATCAGGGGTAAATTTAATTTCTTACGTGATTCCGTAATATGATCATATTTACGTAAATTAAAAACAAATCTTATTGCCACATTTTGGAGACGTTCGAGCTTACACACTAACTCTTCTGATGAGTCAAGAAACACCACATCACAATAATCTATCAAAGTCAAAATAAGTGACTTGGAGAGCATAGCCTTAGTTTTTACTGGGAGAAAATTTTGGAGTCGTTTAAGCGAATGAAAGGAGGAAAATACCTTACGACTGACATTAGTAATATGAGGTGCCTAGGAAAGCGTTTGATCTAAAGTGATGCCTAAATTACGAACAGTAGAGGAAAGAGGAATAGAAGTACCATCAAGTAAGATGGCAGGCAGTTCTGTTCGCTGTTGGACAGATACAAAATACTTACTACCTACAATTATTGCCTGTGATTTCAGGGGATTTATTAAAAGGCCAAAGTATTTTGCCCACTTTGCAATAGAAACAAGATCACCGTTTATCTTATGAATAGCATCAGCAAGGTTTGTGATGGAGGCCGCAGTATAAATTTGAAAATCATCAGCATATAAGTGGTAAGAACAAGTAAGAGAGGAAGTAATGTTATTAATGAAAAAAGAGAATAAAAGTGGAGAGAGAACCCCGCCCTGGGGTACACCCGCTGTGACTGTACAAGGTTTAGACAGAGTATTGTTGTCTTTAAATTATTGGAGACGGCCTAAAAGATATGACCGAAACCAAGAAATAGCAACTGGTGACATGTTAATTTGACTGAGACAACCTATGAGAATGTCGAAATCAATACAGTTAAAGGCATTACTGAAATCGAGAAGTACTAGAACTGTAAATTTTTTATTGTTTATGTTGAAACGAATATCGTCAGTGATCTTAATAAGAGCTGTCGTGGTACTGTGTCCAGGTCGAAACCCTGACTGAAATTGACTAATTAAGTCGTAACGAAGTAAAAAATGGTTAGAAAAAGCACGATGAACAATATGCTCTAGTATTTTAGAGAGAAAGGAGAATAGAGATAGGACGAAAGTCGGTAAAGTTTGTCGGATTTTTTTTTTTGGAAGAGCTATAATTTGAGCAACTTTCCACTCAGTAGGGAAAACACCATAAAGTGAAGAAAAATTAAGTATATGAGCTAGAAAAGGAGAAATAAGGTGTTTTATAGGCAAAATCATATCTAACCCAATACCATCGTTTCCTATCGATTTAGATTTAATGCTTTGGATAATCTTCGAAACTTCAGACGCCATTACATCCTCAAACTCAAACACCGGTATGTTATGTCGTATATTTTGTAAGTATGCTAATGTCTGCTCTTTATGAAAAGAAGTGAGAATAGTTGGGCAAGAAGTAAAATGAGTAATGAGTGCATCCGGATCAAAAGCAGTTTGAAACTAGCTTTCACGTTTGCCTAATCCAAGAGTTTTCAGGAAGCTCCATAACTTATCGGGTGGTGAATCCTGAATCCTAGAGTGGATATGTTGTCTCTTAGCAGCACGCCATAACTTACAGCATTTAGTTTTTAAAGCCTTATAGACTTCATGGTTAATATCTGAGCGTTCCCGTTATATTTCAAAAATGCCTTATTACGAGTTGCCATTAATTTTTTTATGGCTGGCGTTAACCATGGAGCAGGGTAATGCTTTGCTCTTACCGTTCGTAAAGGAGCGTGTTTATTATATAAGGCAAGAATAATATCGTTCATTAAATTAACCTTAGTATCCATGTCAGACGCAGAGATGACCGATTCCCAATCTGCATTACAAAAATCTTCTTTAAGAGAATCATAGTTAATGTCACTGTAATTACGTGTTAGAATAAATTTATGTTTACGTTTTGGTGACCTTACATTATAGGATGTGAAAATTAAGTCATGTCTAGAAAACTAACATGCTATGAATTGCCCGTGTGACACAACGAAATTCGGAAAAGCAACGATAATTAAATCAAGAAGAGAAGGAAGGCCGTTATGGGGAAAGTGGATAGCTAATAGGGGCAAGAAAAATAGATCCAAAGACTTTAAAAGAGATAGTAGCTGTTGGGAACGATTATTGTTTTTAATAAGGCAAGTATTAAAGTCTCCCATTATTATTATAGGCTCATATAAAGGGCGAAAATTTGATAAGGCTGCCTCTAGACATTCAAAATAATTGATATTTAAGTTAGGACTGTAAAAAACCCCAAGTAGCACCTTAGTATGATGGAGAATTACCTCAATGAAAAGGTACTCAGCACAATAAACAGCAGAGGCAGGCTCTAGCATAATACTGAATGGAATTTTATCTCGCAGGTAAATTGCAACTCCCCCGCCACTGCCACTTTCCCTGTATTTGACTTCATGAACTTCTTATCATTACGAATTAGCCGATAACCACTTAATGAAAATAGCGCCGAGGGCAGAGAAGACTTAAGATAAGATTCTGAGACCAAAATAGCCTGGATATTTTTGTTCAAAAAATTTGTTTGCATGTCTATGATATGAGAAGGTATGCTTTGAGCATTAATATGCACGACGTTAAAATTTAAACGAAAGGCCACAAAAGTGTTATGCAGTCTTTCAGTTAGAGACGAAATATCGTTAGAATCACCTTCGGTAGTCAATAAGCTTTCAGGTGACGGACATGGTGAGAAAATTTAACCATCAGAGCTATTGCTTGAAGCTTCTGACATTTTTATAACTATAATTTAAAATACACTACAAACACAATAAAAATAAAAGCACAAAGTTACTGATTAATCAAAACAATTTTAAAAATTTAAACAGTGTAAATTTGTAATTAACAAAAACTGAATTCAAAACTATTATTTCACAACTGACCAGCTGTTAGATTTGGTTAAAGACTTAAACATACATTTCCATAATACAATATAAGAAAACGTTAAATTAATATTGCACAGAATACACTACAATACTTATGGTATTTAATAATTTTACAGTCTAAACAGATGAGTTTAAAAATAAAAAATTTAAATGACACTAAGTTAGAGATAGTTGAGCCTTGTAAAATTCATAATTTATGTTTGAGAGATAGTTAAAAACTGTAAACATATATACACATGTAAAAAAAAATATAATATGACTAACAGATTGCAACAGATTCACAAACTGACAATAACTGTCATTTGTCATTTGTCACTCAAACAAATGTCACAAAATTTATTAATTTACAAGACACAAGTAATTGTTTGCCGGTATCTAAAAATGTGTTAAATAGTATATCACACACCTACAGAAAGTATATTATAATATTAAATGCAATACTAGAACTAAAATGGCGACTACGTGACAACAATTGACGAACACTTATGGTTTCATTACTTATTTCTGGCTAAAACTCGACCCGACCGTAACTTTTTAACAAGCGACTTGTTTTCAGGAGCAGTATTTCTAGTACCCTTCGTGCTTTCATGAGATGGAGATGACTTCGGTGTGAATGCGCGAAGTTTTAATGCATGTATGGGCGACCTTTGACAAGTTGTGGGCCAAACTTTAGTGTGCAAATACTAATAATTTTTATTCACAGGCCGCGTTTAAAAGTAGTTCATTTTAAAGTAGTGTTGTCAAGTAGTGTTCATAATTTTTTGCACTATTGCAAATATCTATATATCAGATATGAAATAATACGACAATATTATTATAATATCAATTTATTAAAATAACAAAATGAAATGAAAAAAATGGGTACAACATTATAATTAAATCGTTAAATTTGGAATTGTTACAAACTACGAAAGTTAAATAGCAACACCGAAATCAATGAGACACTTGAGCTTGAATTTGGGAAACTAATCCATCGTTGTTTGGATTAATTCCACTGATACAAAGACGTTAAGAATTTTCCAAATTATCGTCAGTCAGCCTTGTACGATGTTTTGATTTATTAACTTTCATCATTGAAAAGAACTGTTCGCATTTATAAGTACTGCCAAACGCACAAATCAATCTTCTTGCGAATTTTCTAAGTTGCGGAAAATGGTCTTCTTAGAGATATTTTTTGTAGAAATCGCACAACTTCACGTCTTCAAATTTAGATTTTAGGAGTGAGTTTTCTTGAATCTCGATCAACTCCATTTGCAAGTGTATTGGAGCATTTTGTACATTACTTTTTGTTGAAGTAGCAAACAAATTGAAACAGTCATCCATGTTTTTTAAATCGCTAAATCTGTTCGAAAATTGCTACGACAGTACCTTGAGTTCTTCAGCATATTGAGCATGATCAATATTCTCATACGCGTAGAGCGTGGGGAAATGGTAACTGTTACCAGACAGCATCTGTGCCTCCCACAAGCGGATTTTATTCTGAAACGCTTTCAAATGGCTGTACAAATCATTAATTAACTGTCCTTGTTTTTGAAGTTTCAAATTTAAATCATTTACTCACATATAATCACATATCCATTTTGGGTCACTCAATTCAGATAGTGGTTTATCTTTTATTTGCATAGTCTTTTATCTCATTTATAAGCTCGTAAAACCGTTTCAGCATTTTCCCTTTGCTTAGCCATCTGACTTCACAATAATATGGTACGTCGTCATATTCGGCTGATATTTCATCCAAAAACGCCTTGAACTGACGATGATTAAGACCTCGGGATCGAATAAAATTGATGGTTTTTACTACCACATTCATAACATTCTGGAGTCGAATGGACTTAGAACACAAGTTCTGTTGGTGGATAATGCAATGAAGGACTATCAAATCATATTTTTGCACATTTAGTTCAGTTGCTTTTTCATTCAAAATTCCGATGAAACCTTTACGTAAGCCGACCATAGAAGGTGCACCATCTGTGCATACTCCAACTAATTTTGACCATGGCAAGCCAAAACTTGTGAATACCTTTTGAACTTCATTAAAAATGTTCTCTCCTGTAGTGGTACCTTTTAGCGGCTGTACAGCAAGCAATTCCTCAGTAACAGTGAACTCTTTATCAACACCTCGAATAAATATAGCGAGTTGAGCTATGTCCGACAAATCGATGCTCTCGTCTAATGCTATGGAAAATAATTCAAAACCAGCCATACGGTCAGTTAATGTTGTTTTGATATCATTTCTATACGTCGGATAACAGTTCATCTTGACAAACTAATTTTTTCAAATTAATTTTTCTTTTCAGGACACAAAACACTGCAAACTTCTAACATACACTCCTTGATAAATTCTTCTTCGGCAAATGGTTTTAATGACTTTGCCAATTTTGAACTAACTATAAAACTAGCTTTCACAACATTATCAAGTTGTGTTCTTTGTTTATCAAACATTTGCTGCTGCTTTCCCAAAATTTGCAGTAAGCTTCTGTATTTAGTCTTTTCTTATTTGTCCTGTCAGTGAGTGCAGCGTATAATGCTTAGTTGAGTAATGCCTCTTTATATTGAATTCTTTCATCACTGAAATGGATTCATTACACAGCAAACAAATAGGCTTATCATTGTGCAAGATAAAAAAGGATTCTTCAGTCCATTTTTCTTTCTTTCCACCAGACATTATTTTCGTATACAAAATATAATTAGTAGGCACTCAAGATGCACACAAAGTCACAAAGCAAATTGACGGCACTAGCAGTTCGCTAGGATATCGCTTGTCGAAGTTATCACCTCAGTAGCTCAAATGGAACTGAACTTAAGTTCGGGCCATCCACCTGCTTATATAGACAAAATGAAGGAATGATCTAGAATCGTCTAGTGTAGAACAGTTGAGAAGAAATAATCTTTTGTTGCGCCGCCAGTGAGGCGGCAAACATCAAAGGCTGTTATGTTTGCCGCCTCACTCTTTGATGATCGCCGCCACTCGGCTTGCTCGCTTACTTGATTCCGTGAGTATGAGTAAGTAGTGTAATATATATATTTTTTAATTAGGTTCTACAAAATGTCTTGCGGGCCGGATCAAATCATACAGCGGGCCGGATCCGGCCCGCGGGCCGGTTGTTGCTCACATATGCTTTAGAATTTAATGTTTATTGTTTGTGGTATGCTTTAACAAACAAGTGAATAGTATTACTTTTTATGTATTACATACCTATGTAAATAAATAAATAATATAATTTAACAAGTATTGTGTTCAAAAGTCTAAAAAAAATAAAGCGGATTGTTCAAAGAATTAAAATTTCCTCCGGTTAACATATAATATAAAAAAAAATAAAATAAAAATCTAAGATATTGCACATAATAGAGCTAGGTGTACTAAATGTTTTATACATATTAACTACTACAAAGACATAATAAAAAAGCGAGTATTTTTCGACTTATATAAACAATCACTAGAATACCTCTAAAACGTGAAAACAGTTACAGCGAAATATATCGTACAAATCAAATAACGATTTACGTATCTCTTATTATTTCAATAACTCAAATATAATAAATTCTCTCTTGAATATTCCGTGCTCTAGGCCCATCGCTCCTACGCTTATACGCTTATTCGTATTTCAAATACACACACGAGCCTTCTACGTAATTTTACTTTGCTTCTAGTCAATGCACAAAATATTAAGCAGTATTCATTCAAACGTTGTTGGCTCAGATGATATATATGTATCAATGTTATTTTTATCCGTTAACTATATTATAAAACCTGTTAGGTACATTTATTAGAATAAATTATTCCATAACTTCTGGTACTTTTCCAAAATGTTGGCAGAAAGCTCCTGTCAGAACTATACCAAAAAAATATCATTTTTATTTTATCATTAAGCGGCATACGTACCTACGTCCTATAAGTATTTTGTCCGGTTTTTCTAAGGTTATATTTTAATAAAATTAATAAAATAAAATAAGACTTGTACAATTAAGCAAAATAATTATTGTGTAATATGTAGGGTTGCCAACCATACTTTATAATAAATTATTATACTTTATTTTTGGTAATTATACTTTCTACTTTTGCATGCAAATAAAGTATGTGAAAATACTTTATTTCCAGGCTTTACTGCGATACATAGAACAAAATACTCATTATGGGTTTTATAGGTATGTATTTAACTATTTTCCATATGAATTAGAAAAGATGAACAAAACGATTTATAATTAACTAGCTGTGCATGCGACTTCGTACGTGTAGATTTCGATTTTGATAAAACGTACCCTTTGTACTTACCAATGTTTTTTAAATCTATAAATCATCTAACTGCTAAGCAGCAATGGTACGACAATAAGAGATTATTAACTTTTTTATTTGTTAACTGATTGTTAAAAAAAACAAAATGTAAAGTGAATCCCTTGACAATATATTCCCGAAAACTGCATCCAAATTGATTAGCGTGAATGTTTTTTTTTTTAATTTTATACAGAAATGAAAATTCTGTACATGTAATAAATCTGTAGGGCAGTAGTCTTTGTACATTGAAAATAACAGAATTCATTTTCAGCATTTTTAAAATCTTTGTCTGTTTGTCTTTTAGTTGTGCACACAACACCAGAAAAAATATTTTCTAAAATTCATATAGGGGGCCTTTACCTAAGCAAGAGAACCCAAAACAATGGTTTTTCAGTTTGTCTGTATGTCTGTATGTATGTGCATGCTAATCTCAGAAACGGCTTAACCAATTTGATTGCAGTTTTCAGAAATATATTATCAGAGTCTACATTTAACATTTAGTGTTTGTTTTATCTAAATCGGTTAAGAAAAAAAAAGTTATGTCAATTTATGGCAATCACGTAATAAGTACCATTAAAATCTTATTCTATACATGTAATAAATCTGTAGAAAGGTAGTCTTTGTACATTGAAAATATTTAAAAAAATATACCAGGATATGAAGCTATAGCTGCTTGAATGCCACAGACGGACACACTGATACACAGATCGACAGGTCAAACTTATAACACCCCTTTTTTTGAGTCGGGAGTTAAAAATGGTTTGGTTTTAGCGAACATAACTGGCTTTCCATACTTCCTAGCATGTCTTTGAAAAATTAAATTGAATTTGAACATTTTGAAATGGTAATAAATTTAATTAGATACGAATTGTTTATTTATTTACATTTTAATGTTGATTGTCAAACAAACTTTGAAACATTTAAAAATAGTAATAAATTTGAGCTTGTGGTAAAACCACATAAAAATACGTTTTTAAGGCAATAAAAGAATAAAATTTTAAAAATACTTTTTTTTTTCATTCAAATACTTTATTTTTTCCTATTCAAACCATTTTATACTTTATTTTCGTCAAAAAAAGTTGGCAACCCTAGTAGTATGTCAAAATATGTCAAATTGACATCAATGGAATCGATTAAAATTATAATTATGTTGGTTTACGGGACCAGGCGCTTTAATAGTTTGTGTCCTATTTTAATTAATGCGTTCAATACATAAAATTCACATATTAAAATTAATGAAGCAGAGTTATAGAGACAGATCGAACAAGATACTTTTAAAGGAATACCTCATACCTCAAGGTAGGGTTTTGGGCTGTTTTCTGTTCATGGTTTCTATAAACAATCATAAAAAATCTATAAAATAAATTAAAAATTATATTAAATAAGAAATAAATTCTAAAAATAGAAAAATAAATAACTTCTAAAAAATCAAATTGTATCGGTACCCAAATATTTTAATACTAAATCGTACTACTATCGCCCTCTCTTGGTCAGGGTAAGTACTAAAATTTTCTGTGCACACTAAAACTCAACTTATGAGCTTCTATGGGCGTCTGTATTCTTTGATAGTATATATATATATATATATATATATATATATATAGTATATATAAAAAGAAGAGGCAAAAGAAGCACATTTTTGCTAGGTTTCACAGCAAAAAGAATTATATAAAAATGGACAGATCTACAATTGTTGCGGTGTTTAGTCAGCCGACATCTAGCAAGAATTACAATCAAAATGTTTCTAGATTTTAAATACAGATAGCGCTAAAATTTGAAGAAATCTTCGTAATTCGTGTCTCCCCTGATTAAAAGACAAAAACAACCACCACATCTTAAAAATG
Organism: Napeogenes sylphis; assembly: GCA_959347405.1. NCBI lineage: Eukaryota > Metazoa > Arthropoda > Insecta > Lepidoptera > Nymphalidae > Napeogenes > Napeogenes sylphis. The sequence goes on from OY365782.1 coordinate 23,858,061, forward strand.
TGGCTGCTGCCATCTTGTGACGACCATTAATACTTTCTAATTCTTTATTCTAACGCCACAACAATGTCGAAGGGGATAATGTATTGTTTAATAGTCTGTTTCTATCACTATATACGTTTTTTTATCGTTTATTATATCGTTTTTGTTCGTGTATTAAATTATTTTAAAAATAATTCTATCAGATAAATCATAGGTTCAGACTACTTCTCACTTTCCTACAGATGTCGCTGTTTTAATTTCGTCCGTAAGACAGATCATCAGAATCTTCAGCCAAAATTAACCAGTTAACTTAGACTTCGCTACTCTACAACAGATGTCGCTGTGCTATCTCGTTTTAGTATAGGTTTATGTTGATAAAATGAGATAAATTTCTATCTAAATATCTGTCAGTTTTTGTTTACAAATTTGAATTTATGAATTTCCAGATCCTAATTTAAATAAAGAATATTCATACTGACTAACTTTCGCAATAGAGTAAGTGGGACCCGTTATCTAGTACTGGGTTTTTGTTAATTAAAGCGCCACCTATACTTCAAATCCAAAATCATTACGAATATAGTTATGGCTTTTACTCGGTAGATGTCGTTTAGTAGAAAAAAACTAAATTCCTCAACTCTCAAGTATCTAGATTTTTCTATTTTAACTATGAAACTTATAGCAAATGCTTGAGTCGAGCTTCTTTTGCTTCTCCTCTTTTGTGTGTGTGTGTGTGAGTGTGTATAAGGCGAAAATGTATAATGTATAAGATTGTTTTTGTGTTGTTTATAATTAAATATTTTTAACCCCCAACTAAAAAGAGGGGTGTTATAAGTTTGACCTGTCGATCTGTGTATATGTGTATCTGTGTATCTGTCTGTCGTAAATTTCCGGCCAAACGCGTGGACGGATTTGAATGCGGTTTTTTGAATCGAAAGCTATGCTCGTCGAGATGGTTCTTATCCATGTTTGATTGAAAAAAAATAGTCGTCTCCAAGATATTGACGTTTTATTCGTACGGGGGAGAGGTTCTTATGCAATAATTAGCTGTTTGCGGCCAAACACGTAGACGGATTTGAATGCGGTCTTTTTTAATCGTAAGCTATGTTCGTCGAGATGGTCCTTATTTATGTTTGATTGAAATAAAATTAGTCGTCTTCAAGATATTGACGTTTTATTCGTGCGGGGGAGAGGTTTTTATGCAATAATTAGCTGTTCCCAGCTGTTTCGCCCGCTATATAGGAAAAAAGCCTTGTTATAAAGGCGAAAAGTTTTTACACTTACTTAATGAGGTAAAGTAAAAGTTAAAGGTAAAGTATAAAGCTTATGATCGTAGTCATAAAGAATCACGGGCAAAAGCTAGTGATCATATAAATCCCTTCATCATAGTGTTATAAGTGATTGTAAATCATTTTAACTCTAAATGTTTATATTTATTAATATTCGTATATATGAAACCTACCTATCTACCTACCCATATGAAAAAGTCTTGAATCATGTTACTTAATACATTTATAATTTATTACATTGTCGAAATTTTCACGTGGATCCTTATTTTATTAAATACTATATATAGATATAGATAGAGAAGGTTATATATATATATTTCTGGTATTAAATATAACCTTTGTACATCATAATGTAGGATTCTAATGCTAAAAACTTTTTTAAATCGGTCCCCTAGGCTCCGAGCCTATTCAATTCAAATAAACAAACAAATCTTTCATCTTTATAATATTAGGATAGATTAATAGAAATACTTAAATAGTTGAAAATTTTGTGATGTTTAAATAAATGAAATGTTTTCTGGTAAATCTAATAAAGGCTCGAGCAAGAATCCTTAGGCTCCAATATTGCGGCTGTATTTATAGTTCTATTAACAGTTATTCACATTAAACATAGTTTTACTATAACTTCACATTGTAATGAAATAAATAATTAATGTGGTCGAATCAATTGTAGAACAAACATGTTAATTAACTTTGGCTCTTATAAAAAACTATGTTTCTATATAGGGTGCCGACATATATAATAAAAATATATGTAATAAAAAAATATACATTTATGAATAAATAATATTTAGATAAATGCTATTATTCAATATTTAATTTATCAACAATTTAACTTATACCAAATAAATACACAATAAATTATTACACAATAAAGGTCGATGTTACAATATTTTTTTTTGTTTAAAAACAAATTTAAAGAGTGAATAAAACGAAATTCAAATAATACTACAATTATATTAAAAACTTATAAGTTTTAAATTGAAATCATTACAGACGTGTGAAAATATATTGTTTATTACATCAATAATAGATACTGGCCATTAATGAGCAAGTATTCTAAATATAAGTTATTTAAGTCCTGTTCCGCAGCCAGGCGGCCACAGTGTCCATGTGTGTGTGCGTCCAGTGTATGTTGTTCCGGACGGTCTCGAGCGCCCGCACGCGGGCCAGCTCGCCCGCGCCAGCATCTGGGTACTGAGCGAAGAATGACTCCATCTGGAATTTTTGGTATTTATCTTTATGTGTGTGTTTTAAAGGCAAATCGAGTCTGGATGTATGTATAGTTTTCTCTTCCTTCTGTATGTGGGGAAGAGGGGAGAGAGCGGGGGGAGGGGAGGCATAAGTCTTTTAAGAGCCAATAAACTGTCTTAATGGAAACTCTGAAGAGTGTCAATAATTAAGGCAGAGGCCGATGACTAGTTGTCTGACTAAAGACTGAGCTGAAGATTGCTCGTTAAACAATATCACCTCTTTAAGTTTATCTTCAGTCTTAAAGCTTCCAGTTACACCGGGTATGAGACTGCCTAGGTATCGACTGTTTAGAGTAAACCTATCCACAAGTTTTGTCCAATTGGCTCTGACGTCATCCCACACTAAGGCGGTGCCGGACGGGTTAGAGCTTATAAGTTCGAGTACGGTCAAATAGTCCTGGCTTCGAATGTTATTTTCGTCCCATGCTAGGGTCAGATACCTGAAAATAAACGATTTAAGACAAAATAAATAACAAATTAGCATTCATTGTTCCACGGTGCCATCCAGCGTAAATAAACAATCATAATCATACTGTGTAAAAACGAACTAAATACTTGCATAGATAAATCTACACATAGTATATATGTGTGTTATTCATATATAACACACTTTGCTTACTATATTGACATATAGTAAGCAAGGTGTGTTATTATTTAAACATTGTATCTTTATATATATATATTTCTTGTGTGCGTGTGTATGTCACTGAACTCCTCCTAAACGACTGGACTGATTTTTATGAAATTCTTTGTGTGTGTTCAAGGGGACTTGAGAATTGTTTAGATTCACAAAATGGTCCACTGGAAAATGGTTTTTTGATTAATTTTTAATGTGTAAGTAGGTGGTGATTTTATGACGAACTGCGTTATCATGTCAAATATTAAATAATATTATATTTTAATTATAGTCTGCCCTGACAGTTGGCGTGGCGATAGAAATAAGAAAAATATTTTAGTACTAGCGGCCCTATACATGCTTCGCTGCGTAACAAGTGAAATTTAAAAAAATATATTGAAACAAATTCATTTATTCAAACAAAAAATCTTTATTTACATATTCATATGGTAAACATTGGTCGAATTATGATAAATGTACATTGTGATAACTTTTTAATATATTTTTTTTTAAAGTATGATTTTTTTTAATTAAAGACGCGTGTACAAGAGACAACGTCTGTCGGGTCCGCTAGTATTTAATAAATAATTATGAAATTTATAGTCACCTTTGTAATATTCCTACATCTCTGGGTGCAGACAGAGCACTGCGTAGTTTTGACTGCTCTTGTGCGTCTTCCTCTTTTAAGTAAACTTGCCATAATTTGTCCCAATCCTCTTGTGTTGCTAATTTCATGCCTTTGAAATATGTTTGAAACATTTAATGCTAGTAAATAGTAAAAAACAAAAACAATTATCATGTTACCTATATATTTTAAAACCAAACCTAACTTTATACGCTATCTATGTCTGTATATATATATGTCTATGTCTAACTATTTAACCAAATTTATTTATAGGAACCTACAAATGCCACCTTTGAAATAAATTCCAGAATAGAGATGATGATAGTTCTAGTAATACCAATATCTTGTAAGTAGATTACATAGAGATTTCGTTGTTAAAAACCTCTCTATCGCTTACAAATTAACTATAAACCTATTCCTGCTCAGTTCGTTATATTTGTTTATATCAAGCTTGTGATCTTTGGGGATTTCCCTCAGCGATAAGTAAGCTCTACAAGTATTATTCGTTTTAAATATCTAGATTACAGGAATATGTCTGATCTTGATGACGAAATACCAATTTACTTAAGAGTTTTGTATTCCTTTACATCACGAGAGTCCAATCATGAGTCACAAAATTAATATTATTATTATTATTATCTTATCGAATAACTGATTTTGTTATTTCTATTTCCTGAATTTTCCTACTTAATCATAACTCTAATATATTTGTTTGAACACCTATTATAAAATGTCTCGAGTTCTGAGGGAAATCTTTTGGTTACAAAGTTACAGACAGTTGTCATTCTACAATCGTGATATTTTTCGGCAATGTGTCTATGTGCCAAGTGTACAACAATTTGATTAAATACATACCATGATGATAAACAAAATCTCTAAGGTCGGGTTCTATCTTTGTCTCGCTCGAGTTCAGCCACGAGAGGAACAAACTACGGACTTTCGTTACAGCTTCCGGTAACTGGTAATTTGAAGAGAGTGATAGCACTCTCGCTCGTAATAAACTAAAATAGAATTATAAATACATATACATATTTATCAATATTATTAAATATTTAATTGTATCTATCTTTTTGTTTTTATGGGCACAATATTAGTTAGTATAGAAAGTAATTCATGTTTTTCATTTAAAAAAAAACCATATCCGTTTAGTTATTTATTTTGTCTACATATCTTTCTGAGCTCTAAGGCATCTAGAATGATAATTACCCTTCAATAACAGTCAAATTAGTTCGTTCCCATGTTTGCTTCTCATACAGAGGTTTTACCAACTTTTGTACGTATTTCTAAAAAAAAATGTCATATTAAAAAGCATGCAAAACAAAAACCTTAACACTTAAAACAACAACAATAATATTATTTTAATTTAACGGAACATAATATCTAAAAGGCTGTTCAATAAATTGAATTATTAGATCGAAATTACAACAAATATTTCGATTTATTTGTAATTCAAACCTCCAAATGATCGTGAGCCACAGTATTCAACAGTTTCCCAGATAGTGCTGCGAAGATGGAGGTACATGTCTCCCAAGGCACGTAGTCTGTCTCCACTTCCATGTAAGTAGACAGACTGAGCGCGGTGTCGTAGGAGATTATCTGAGCCTCGGCCAGAGCGAACGCGTCGTCGAGCAAACTAGAGCGGTCTGATATTGATAACTAAAAACAATTGGGACATACATAGTATAGATTTCTGGACATCTAAAGAGGGTCGTAGCACAAATGTTGTTGAGATGGATGTAGAGAGGCGGCATGCAAGAGATGGCCAAATAATTATATAGTCTAATTTATGGTTAGTTCTGCAAAAAAAGGGAAATTTATGCGAATAACTTCCTCTTTATAAGATGTTATTATTTGTCAAAAATCTGTAAATTTCGAATTTATGTTTTTTGACAAGATTATAAAAAAAATACCTGTTGAGATTTATTTTTCAGTTGTTGTATTAGATTCAGCCACATGCCATCCTCGTAATTAACTCGGTAGTAACCAACTTGATTATTATTTATTTTGAGCCAATCCTCTCCTTCCTCTAGGGTCAATTCGACTACAGACAGAAGGAGTATATTTTAATAAAATATATAACTTAATACATATAATATATGCTGTAATTACTTGTGTCAATATTATCCGGGAACCAAGTAATATCTTTCTTGTGTCCCTTGTTAGTTGTATACGAAATCGGCACAAACCAGCGATAGCTTAAAAAAATACAATATTTAAAAGAAATATTTATAAAATCCAAGAAATATAAATTATAAAAAAAAATTGTCAATTACTTGTTTATTTAACTTACTTATATTTTGAGGGTTCATTGACTTTAGCGTCTTTATCAATTAGGAATCTTTTTTGAGAGACGATATATGTATTTGGTTTGTTACCCGTCTTCACACTTATTAGAGGGTAGCCCATCTGTCTCGTCCACGTGTCCATGATATATCTATGAGTTACAAATCCTGTTATTAAGTTAAACCACATCTTGTATTCTTATTTCTAAGCGGCCCATATACGTATACTCACGTAAGACTTAAATTTGGGTTATCCTTCTTAAAATATGGTTCCATTGATGAAAGCAAGTCCTGTGTGATCGTGTTGCCATATTCATACTTCTTTAAATAATCTGACACCCCGCGCCGGAAATTCTCCTCACCAATAAACCCTTCTAACATTCTTAAAACTGAAGCACCCTGTATAGTTAAATAAAGTATTTAGTAGTTACTAAATCAATACTACAAAAAACTATACTTAAACTGGGTAGACAAATTCTAATGTTTATTTTTAAGTAAATAAAAGAAATAAAAGTGACTTAGATAAAAAAACTGTCTTTATATGAAATATGTACAATAAAATATTCAGGTCTTTAAACAAGGATACTTTTTCCTCAAAATAAAAAATTATAGCCGTGCATAAAAAGGGCTGAAAGTCAAAAATGCGAAATAATTGTTAAAAATCTGAACTTTTTGAACACAATTATGGAAAACAAAACTTCGAAAAATATATCCCGTGTCACGGCGCAATGAGGCTCGGGTTCGATTCCCGGCGGAGACAGGCATTTATGTGATGAGCATAGATGTCTGTGTTTCTGGGTTTGGTCGTTTATTAAGTATATTCTCAGTATTTATATGTGTATTTCTATGTATTTGTATCATTGTCTAACACCTTTAACACAAGCAAATAGTTTGCTTACTTAGGGGTTAGATCAATGTGTGTAATTTGTCCTGATATATTATATATTTCTTCCTAATATTTATCTTTTCATATAAATATTCTAAATTCTGAATGTACAGAAAAAAAAATATTAATGTATTATATAAATGCATAAGCTGACATATTTACCTTATTATATGAGATGGAATCAAATATGGCGGTTATTTCATCTGGCGTTTCCACTGTTTGTACGATCGGGTGACTTGACAATTTGGAATCAATTACTAACACTGAATGCAGAGTCCTTGTTAAGAACTGGTCAAGCTGTAACATAAAATACAATAGGTAAACTTTTCTACAGAGGTTTTTTAAAGAGAATTTTATTTTTTTTGCTTAAATAATAGAAAGAAAAATAGGCCTGATTAACATGTTTAAGTGGCTAAGCCGATTTCAATTGGTCGAGTGGTGAGTATGAGGCATAATATATATATTTACATAAAAACCAGGTATATGTTCAGTACTATGAACTTATTGAACGGCCCGCAAACTGTTAATGAATGAAAATATATAATACCATGGTCCAGGAAGGTTCAATAGCATTTAAAGCCTTGACTTGCATGTATGAAGCGAAACCTTCGTTCAACCAGACCTCATCCCACCACTTCATAGTTACTGAAAATAACACATGTGAAATTCAATGTATCAATCAATGTAATGTGATATCAAAGCAGCAGCAAATCCTAGCAGGTGGAACATATCAAAGAATAGCTAAATATACAGAGAAAAGTCAAAAATTTCATTATGGGGTTGTAAACTAATGACATATAGAAGAGTAGATGTATATTAAACATTAAACTGATCACCAATTTTAAAGTATTATATTTATTAAAACTAATGATCAAACCATAACCTACCTAAATTACCAAACCACATATGTGCCAATTCGTGAGCAACAGTATTGGCAACACTGAGTTTATTTCTAGATGATGCTGTATCGTCGTCAATCAGAAAGGATGTCTCTCTATAAGTAATTAAACCCCAATGCTCGGTTGCCCCAGACACATAGTCAGGAATAGCTATCATATCTGAAATGTTTTATAGATTTATTCAAACGCGATTTAGGCAATAACTATAGAATACATTTCTATCATAAATAGGTAAATTTTAGGAAAAAAATATTTTATGTAAAAAAAAATAATTTTATAAAAATTTAGGAAAATAATATTTTATATATTAAAAATATTGAAAACATGTCATAATAACAACACGATTTCATGGCATGTAAATTTCTCACACTTAGTCTTCTGTTTTGATATGGAATGGTTATGGAACTAAAACCATGTAGGTATAATCACTTTTAAGATACTATAATACTATTATTATTATTACTAACAGACATACATTAATGAGCTAGACCAATATGTTTGTTTTTATCACACTGTTACCGCCCTGTTGGTCGATTGGTTAGCGCAGACGCCCTAACGACAGCGACTCAATGGGGCTCGGGTTCGATTCCCGATGGGGACAGGCATTTGGTTGGTTTGGTTGTTTATTAAATATATTTTCAGTATTTATAATGTGTATTACTATGTATTGGTATTGTTGTCTAACACCCTTAAATAATTTGCTTACTTAGGGTTTAGATCAATATGTGTAATTTGTCTAGTGTTATTATTATTATTATTATCACAATTTATTTGATGAAGAATTCTGATGATGTTTAAAAAACAATATAAAGACAAGCATTCATACTGGTATTAAAATATATATATAAAATATATTAATAATTAGGTGTTATATACAAATACCAGATAAATGGGTGCATATTTTATTGTAATAATGACAATATATTTAATTATACTTACCCAATTTAGGTAATGGAAATGGAACTTCATAATATTTAATGTAAAATTCTGTGGCACGTTTTCCAATATCTTGAGCAAAATCTATTTTATGAGTTTGATCCTTTTGTGCAAACGATCTCAATTTGAAATTATTTCCAATCCCATTTGCCATGATGTCAACTTCTTTATTATCAAAGTTACAAACAACAAAACAAGCTAGATATGTGGACATTGGTACACTTGTAGCAAAAGTTACAGCTTCTAAGTTGGATGATTCATTTAATGATCTTGATATTTCCTACAAAATATGAACATATGTATGAACATGTCACAAAACCAGTTATATTATCTTCCATTCTACTTCTTTAATAATCATCAATTATAGTATCTTACATTCATATTAGACAGTGCCACATAGTCCTTTGGCCTAACCAAGGTGATATCATAGGTAGCTTTAAATTCTGGCTCATCAAAACATGGAAATGCTTGACGGGCATAAGTGGGCTGGAACTTGCTGGCAACCATTGTACTGAAAGAACATATTAATTGTGCTACAAATGCAGTATTTAAAGAGCATGGAGACTTAACCATTTTATACAACCTATTACCTCTTTTGTTTAAGATGGGAAAGGTAAAATCCGACAATATTTCTAGTTAGACTGCCATTAAAATTTATATTTATTTTATAACTCCCTGGAGTAAGGTTGTTATCAAATTGAATCAACAGTTGTTCTAGAGATTTCACTTCTAAAAATTTTGCAACAGAAATCTCTTCAATGTCTTTACTAACTTTTACGTCATTTATTTCTAAAAACTTCGTATGTAAAGCAAAATTTTTTTTTTTATCCTTTATAATAACATTGATACTGACTTCTCCTTCAAAGATTCCAGATTCAAGATTTGGGTTTAACAAAAGTTTATAGTGTACTGGTCGAACTAGTGGACAAAGTCTTTCAGAAAGCTTAATTTTATATGAGTTGTCCATGATGTACACAGAATTAAATGATATCAATCGACACGCTTTAAGAGATAAACAATTTTTATTGGCACATTTGAAGAGTAAAAATATTTTAAGGAACATATAATTAATCAAAAATATTTTCAGAGTGAAGGAAATATAGTTTTCAGTCGAAAAACCGGCAGTCACCAATTTTGTAAAAAGCACATTACGAATACAAATTTATCACACTAATAACTGTTTACTATTTACTGTTCAGTCATATCACATATGATTATATCTTTAACCTATTACCTGACAAATGTCAATCACTATTGTTTATTTTTTGTTATCAAAACTAAAGGCCGTGTTCCGAAATACAAACCAGTATACTGGCCAGTGCTGATGACGTCAAAAATCTGGTGAATCGTTCCAAAATATGATGGCCAGCACTGAATACTTTGACAGCATAAATTAACACTACTGACAGAGTATTACAAATTTATTTTTTATCTGTGACTACATATTTATTTTTAATGTGTCTATTTTAGATAGTTATACACTTTATTACATAAAATAATAAAGTTCCAAGAGAATGGAGTTACAAAGCAATTACAACAAAAAGTGTTGTTAATCAGATATTTAATTCTAAACAAGTACAAAAATTATTTAGTAAGATTATGATTATAATTAATTAATAGTAAATGGTGAGATGAAAGAAATAAAATATCTTTAAACCTAAAAAGAATGAAAATGAAAAAAATAATTTATAAAACTTACAAATAGAAAGTATATATATTTTTCAAATATTAGAATGACGAAAATTAAGTTGTCCTTTATCTCTAATGTATTTTTTAAAAGTGGCAACTCTAATTACTGTTTGAATATTATTCTGCATTTGCCTATATTGCCACAGATTACTATAAAGTTACCTCACCAGGGCCCTTATTCTGTATGATACACGAGATTTCTTACGAATAACGCGTGACGTCACAACGCGCTGTCAACCTAAACGCGATACCTAAACGCGGCTAGATGTGAAATTAAAAATTGTATACAATAACGTATTCGCTATGACCAGTTACGCACCGCGTTACGATAAAATCGTGGAATCGTGTTCACTATGCCAATGTCAAATATTAAAACACGTTGTCATGTGTTATGGGCTTGTTTTCATAAGTCAAAATTAACGTGCTTTGAGCTTGCGCTTTTATAATAACGTCAGTACGTTTTGGTACTTTTCTATTAAAATCAATTTATTAATTATTCAATTTAACAAAGTATTATTAAAATTAAGAAATAAAGTACATTATTTATAATAATTATAAACTATATTCTTTATAAATGTTGTTGTTCTAATAAATGCGACTACTACCAAAGCTCTGTCATTGTTTCGTCGTTATTTTATATTTATGTTCTATGTTATAGGGATAATTTAAAATACCTCTTAAAGAGAGATTTTATTTATTATGAAATTAAAACATAATTGTAAACACAATCAATAACACAAAACACTCAAAACTTGTAACTTTAAAAAATGTTTCTCAAATTCTTGTCTATGACGTATAAATGGTCTTCTAGTTTTCTTCAACACCGACTTTGTAATGCAACAATTATTACACTAAATAATATAAAAATCTCAATGTAAATTCTATCTGAAACTTTGTTCTCTATTATTTATATATTTATTTTAGGATATTTGTCTGAGAAAGTAATGTGGTAGACATTACAATGACATAACATTGATATTTGATGACAATACAAGTATTTATGTCAATTTATATACATCATAACGCGTTCTAAACTTTAACGCGCCACGATATGGAGTTGACAAATTGTATTTTGCACGCCACACGGTGAGTTATCTATGTGCAGTTTTTGATTTCACATTACGGGTACGTCAATGAATCTAACATCGGTTTTTATTCGAAGGTACCGGTTTTAAAAAGATTTTAATTATTTGATTTTACCTTAAATTTATTTTCAAGCTACCGTAAATCTTATTTTATAATGTTATTAGAATTTTTGTAGGTTTGAAACCAAAAAAATAATCTTAAAATCTTTCTAAATTACCGATTAGTTTTAGAACGAAAATAGGAAAAAAATTTAAGTAACAAGTTTTGAGTGTTTTGTCTTGTTTATTGTATTTTTAATTGCAATTTATAATTAGGTAATAAATAAACTCTTTTTTCAATGGCATTTTAAATGATCGTTTTAATACATTACATAACGATAAAGCTACAAAAGAACCATCATACATGTTTTGGTAATGCTCGTATTTATTAAATTAAAAATAATTGTAAAGAATGTAAATTATAATTATAATAAAGAATATCAGTTATTTTTTAACTTTATAATACTTTTTAAAATTAAATACCGATATATTTATTTTTTTTAGAAACGTGCCAACACTTACCACGTTTTTTTTTTTGTAAACGCGCCATTTCACAACATGTTATTTTGACATTTAAAAACAAGCCCATAACGCACGACAACATGTTTTTAGATTTGACAATGGCATAGACAATACGATCCCATGAAGATTTCACGAATTTATCGTAACGCGGTACGTAACGCGACTATTTGCTTATAGAGAATAAGGGCCCAGTACAATATCGCCGACACCAGTGCAATATGGCGTCGGTGTTATGACGTCATTAGCCCTGGCCAGTATGCTGGTTTGTATTTCGCAACATGGCCTAAAATAGCAAATGTCATAAGTGACATCAACACGATGGGACGTCAAAAATGTAAAATGCCAATTGTTCAAGAAAACAGCTTTGGATTCTCTTAAAACATTTTTTTTTTAATAAATATTTATTTTCTAGCTTACAACACCAATTGTTTCAATACAATATAGGTTTGCATAGGTTCATTTTATTAGATTCTATATAGTGTTTATATAAGTACATACTTACTCTCCGCTTCGCATGGTGCTTGAATAAAAACCTACAATTCCATTATCTAGTTTTCCAGTAAAAAATATTCTGAGAGAATATTTGGCATTCGCTATGACTTCTTCCTGTAAATTAACTTGAAGGATTTCTGCAACGGTTACTATATTTGACGAACTAACTTTTAAACTTTTATTATAATTGTCTTTTATTTCAATAGTATTTATATTCAAATCTTTTGTGTGTAATATAATTGTACTGGTTGGTTTTGAAATATAAAGTGAAATTGTTACAATGCCTTCGAATGTTTTTTGCGAAATATTTGGTACCAATTGTAATTCATAGTTGGTCGGTCTTATATAATCTGGAAGCCTATATTGGATATTCTAAAAGTAAAAATACACAAAAACTGATAAAGTTGATAATCTCATGTGACACAAAGTGATAAATATGTTTTTGTAGAATACTCACCAATTCAGGAGTAATGTGCATTAATCTTCTAAGGTTTTTATTTTTTACAGACAGGACTACAGTAGACACAAAGAAGCACAACGTCGCTATACCAAAAAATATCAACAGTTTATGGGTTCTCATCCATTTTACAATTTGGGGATTCATCTGAAAAGTAATTAAGAACAAAACAGTGAAATGTTATTTCTAATAGCTAAATGAACAGTTAGATAATACCTATTGAAGTAGAAATTTGAATATATTTTGCAGAAAAAAACATTAAGACTACCAGATCGCGTAATTTTATGAGTGTACTTTTTTTTATTTAGGCTATTACTTGTATGTCAAAAGTTTCGGAAGGTCCTAGTTTGATAATATGCTTAGATGAATCAGGGCTTCTATAAAAATAACACTCCCCATCTTAAAAAAAAACCTACGAGGGTTTCAAGCGTGCTGTGGCCTGAGGAAAATCACTAAACCAACTCAGCCAGGTATTTTTTATTTTGATTGATTACTTTTTCAACAACGTCAAACAAATTGAGTAGGCTATTAGGTAATTGATAAAATACAATACCTTCCTAGTCTATACCATCGTTTATATAATCCACTCCACAAAATGATTTTTTAAAAATATATTTTTAAACATATACATAATTTAAATAAGGACTAACTTAAGGTTTTTAAGACATTGCATATTAGGTATGTAAGAAATTAATTAATAATATATCTTACAAACCATTTTTGTAATGCTTTCATATATTACAACCAACTGAATAATTTTGATATTGTATACCTATGTATTATGTAATCTTGAATGTAAACCTAAACCTTGGTCTAAAATTTTGTAAAATATACAAAATAATAGTATCGTATATTATAGTACTATACTAGTAGTATATACAAAAATAGTAATAATATAATAGTAGCGCCCCTTCAACAAAATAATAGTATCCATTCTATGTTTGAACACATTCGTGATATATCTTATAGACAGTGTAGCTTTCTGCTCGCGTTTTTACCCGCATGTGAATCCTAATCTGGTAAGGTATCATGAAACTTTATGACCTGGTAATAAAGTTTCAGGATTAATCAGAATGTAATCATTGACTTACTGATCTAAAAGTGCATGTAAATGCCAACTTGAATAAAGATATTTTAAATTTAATTTGTGTGTGGAAAAAAGAATTTTGCCAAATTTAGATTGCCTTTTACCTGTTTGATATGGATATTGTTAGCACAAAAAACAAACATAGGTTGGAAGTTCATAACAAAATATAGTGTAATGATATTTGTAAACAGCTTAATGTAGGTACTTAGCTTAGCTTAGCTTAATGTAGGGCTTAGGTAGGTAGGTAGGTAGGTAGGTAGGTAGGTAGACAGGTAGGTAGGTAGGTTTGGAGCTTTAACGAAATACCAAATGTATAAGTTTGCTTGTGGTTGCGGACACTCAATATGACTAATAGTTATTTTTCGCTTTTTTGGATTTTTGATTTTTGTAGTCGGATTGAAACTGATTAACTCAATGCAATACCTAAAATAATAATAATAATAATAATAATAATAATAATATCAGGACAAATTACACACATTGATCTAACCCCTAAGTAAGCAAATTATTTGCTTGTGTTAAGGATGTTAGACAACGATGCAAATACATAGAAATACACATATAAATACTGAGAATATATTTAATAAACGACCAAACCCAGAAACACAGACATCTATGCTCATCACATAAATGCCTTTCTCCGCCGGGAATCGAACCCGAGCCCCATTGCGCCGTGACACGTTAGGCGTCTGCGCTAACCACTCGACCAACGGGGCGGTAATTAATAAAGATACGATTTTTAATAGTGATCGTATTTCGCTCACCCCTTACAAAATCAAGATACGACGAATAACATTTATTATAGCGGTGCTGACTGCCTCTTTGATCGAGTGGTCGCAAACTCGAAAACCGTGCAAGAGGTCTCGATTCAATAATCGAATGGGCAAATGTATTAAGTATTGGGGTTTTCGTTTTCGATAGTTTTCAAATTCATAACATAACTATATTTTCATTTAATATGTGCACCTCTACCTACCCATGAAGGAATTTGAGATCGCTATCTTATTTACGTTATGCATGTACTTTTTTATTATGGTTATTGTAGTATACTACCTAGTCTTGCCATAAATATTATAACAAAGAAAAAATAATTAATTGCAAATAACATTCATTAGGTACTTTTACAGATGTTAGTTTAATACACAAGAATAAAACAATTAAAATTATAAAAGCTTATTCGAAGTGGTGTCCATGGGCTGCAATAGAGTCCGTTAAACTTTGAGGCCAGACATCAATAGAAGCACGCACTTTCTCCATGGGGAAAATCTGCCAATCGTATGTATTGATTTAGGAACTCCAAATTATCATGGCGTTAAGAACAAGCTGAACTCTCTAAATCTGACCATAAATCATAATCCAGCTGATTAAGATCGGGACTAGACGACAGCCAGTCTTCAGCTCCGATGAACTCCGAGACGTTCGCTTCCAACCAAGCTTTATGATCCGGCGTCGAGTCTTGCTGGAAGGACCGTAGGTACTTGGTTATTGAACATGGTGTTATTAGGGACTTGACTACCATCTCAAAAATGGTATTTTTATAAATTTGTGCCGATGTTTTCAAACCATCACTGAAATCAGATAATGTCCACGTTACACTCTGTCGACTAAATCGGAAGCTTCCTTAGAACTTTGAGCATAAATACGGCCATTTTGTTCGTTAAAATGTTGCTCAACAGTAAAAATTTTCGCATCCGCAAATAACATTTTTCTGTGACCACCCTTTGCGCACCGCTTCAGTAGTTGTTTCGATTTTATCACCTTATTCATCTTTAATTTATCAGTTAAGAAATGGCCAGTGCGACTCTTATAGGCTGCAAGTCCTAAATCATCTCTTAAAATACGCGACATGGTTCTAGGTGCTATCTTCATTTCCAGAGATATAATCTTTTGCTTTCGGACATGATTTCCTCGAATTCTTTCTCTTACTGCTTTGACCACTTTTTTCGTACTACAATACGTGGCCGACTAGATCTTTCTCTGTCGCAAACAGATTAAGTCTCATTGTACCTATTAATAGCCCGGTAAACAAACATTTGACTAATACCAAGTGTATAGAGAGACTTAAAAATTGCATTTGGCTCCATCATGTAATGTGTTTGTGTAATGCAATCACAGCGATTCTGTTCTCTTTATCACAACACTCCATTTTAATATCGCAAAATATTGTACAATGTATTGGCGCCAACTAAGCAAACACAATGAACAATCATATAAAAATTACAGATTCCAAATTCAAATGTAATATTTTTTTTAATTTTTAATTGTAACAGTATTTATGGCCAGACTAAGTATAATGTACGTTACAGAAATTAGAGGGGAAGCTGACACGTGACCCCGTCTAAAAGTTGTCATACAAAGTAGAACCCACCTTTTTACTTCGTAAGAAAGTAGGCGCAGGTAGATAGGTAGTAAAAAATCCATTGAAGAAATAAAAGTTTCATTTTTTGCCATTTTTCTTCCCATAGGGTAGGATTTTTTAAAAATCCTATTTTAGTGCTCCTCTACATTTAACAACATGAAAAAGTTCAGCTTCTTGCGTTTAGTAGTTTCGGCCGGCATTGTCTGTCAGTAAATCAGTAACTCGATAACGGACAGGTTTTATAGATACCATTTTAATAATAACGGTTTTTTATCTTTCAGTTACCAGGAGAAGAAAAGAAAAGATGTAAGAAATATAGATATTAATAGTATCGATAGGGGCTTATAGCTCAAGTTTTGTAGTAACTTGGAGTATTAATTACGATACAGAGTAGAATACGTTACGTTTTTCTTCTAGTAGTTTTTATCCGAGTTAGTTTTATCTGTATTGTAATTATAGCCAAAACCAATTGGGTAATTTACCATTAAAAAAATCGGAACAAAAAGAATTACAAAATAAATAATCCTAATTTTTGACCCAGACATTTTGCTCTCACTACATCCAATATTATCATATTCTATCTAGTAATTCTATATAGTTAATAATTTAAAAAGGCCAAAATCTTTTTTATATTTTCCCGTAAATATGTATCTATATTTTTCTCTAAAATTAAAAGGATATTATACGGTGAGCAAAACAATAATCTTTAAGTACACTTCAAAATTCGTTCAGTACCTAGATTTTAGGTGGCACGCCAACGAGCTAACAGACAAATATTATAAAAACTTTTGTCTGTGTTACGCAATTGTTTTCTTAAAAAATATATAATGTCTAGGTTTTACGTGATTACTAATTTAGTAGGTATATCGTATATGTATAAATTATTTTCCGTTTTTAAGAAATGAAAAACGTTAGGAACACAAGATATGTACTTGCAAAATAATTAACCTACGTTGTTTAATATTAATTATCGGAACTATTATTGTAAACAAATAAATACTCACTTTACGTCACACTGTTTACGCACACAAGAACTTAATAATTTTAAAACATATAAAGTAGTGTTATTCACAGCTGAGAAATAAAAACAAAAAAAGAAACTCAATACAACATCAAGTGACGTTACATCGGTTTCATTTTCTCTTTCAAACTGGATTGTTGTAGTCGATCGTTGATATTACGAAGCGAAATTGTGTGTCATTATCTCTTTACATAAATCTGGTTACTTCACTGGTTACTCCAAAAGTTATTGACTTTAAATAATTGATTTTACATTAAAGAAAAAAAAATGCAATAATTCCATCACTTACAAATAAATATTATATTTAAATAGATTCGATGCGTTAATAGTTTGGTACAAAAGAGAGTATATTATCCATTACCTATCCAATTTCATACTAATATGTACAGTGCTTTCGGTGTGATTGAATAATTATTAATTATAAAGTTAGTAGGACAAATTTAATTTTTGTTTTTAAATAGACCAAGTAATAATAACTCTTTGGTAATCAAATAGAATTCGTAGAATTAAAAATAAATATACAGGGTTATTTGTAAGTAATTGGTCACGGATTGCATTCATTCTCTCTATTTTTTAAAATAAATAGTTTAAAAAATTTCAGTTTTCCCATACAAAATTTATTTGTTGCCTCTGAACTGGTATTAACTATGGGCACTGCTGGGATGTTGCCCGGACGTTGACCTTTTAATTGCTTCTTGCAAAATACAGAGGGAGCAAAAAACTTTTTTGTTTCGTTTTTTTTTTGTGTTGTTTATCAAGATTTGTAAAAAGTGGTAAAGCAAATGTTGTTGGGAATGATGTAGAGAGGCTGCCTGCGTGAGGTGGCTTATTGCTTGTGCTAACTATTTGGCCGATAAATCGGTTCTTTAACCAAAGTCATAGTCGGCGCATCTCTAGTTTCGCTTCGGAAAGACGCGTTTTTGTCTAGTCTAGTTTAGTCTAGTGAGAACTAGTTTTAAGTGATATTCAATTTTGAACATTAGTTCATTGTAGTTTTTAACCCAAGACTAAAAAGAGGGGTGTTATAAGTTTGACCTGTCGATCTATGTATCTGTGTATCTGTGTGTCTGTCTGTGGCAATCTAGCGGTCAAACGCGTGGACGGATTTTAATGCGGTTTTTTTTAATCGAAAGCTGTGTTTGTCGTGATGGTTCTTAGCTATGTTTGGTTGAAATAGAAACAGTCGTATCCAAGATATTGACGTTTTATCGGTGAAAGGTTCTTATGCAATAATTAGCTGTTCCCAGCAGCTTTTAAAAAAAAACCCTGTTATCATCATCATAGTCATAAAGAGTCACGGGCAGCATAGTTTTATTAGTGATTCTAAATCATTTTAACTCTAAATGTTTATATTTATTAATATTCGTATATACCTATATGAAAACGTCTTCAATCATGTTACTTAATACATTTATAATTTATTACATTGTCGAAATTTTCTCGCGGATCCTTATTTTTTCTTGTATTAAATATAACCTATGTTCATTAGAGGGATAATGTAGGAGTTTAAAAGTAAAAGGTTTTATTTAATCGGTCCAGTAGTTTCGAAGCCTATTCAATTCAAATAAACAAACAATCAAATATTTCCTCTTTATAATATTAGTGATGATGATGATGATGATGAAGATTATAAAATATAGCCTATGCTCATTAGGGTTAATGTAGGATTCTAATGCAAAAAGATTTTTTTAAATCGGTCCAGTAGTTTCTGAGCCTATTCAATTCAAACAAACAAACAAATCTTTCCTCTTTATAATATTAGGATAGGTAAATAGAAATACTTAAACAACTGAAAATTTGTGTATCTGTAGGTTCATTTAGTACAATTATGAAACCAGTGACATAACTTTAAAAAGCAGAAAAAAATAAAAAGTTTTAAAAAATCCTGTTACAAACAGAACAGACAGAACAGAACTCTAAAAAGAATAAAAATAATATTATTATGTACTTATTAAGTCGTCGGAGAACCGCTTAGTAAAGGAAGCAGGAATTAAAACGCAAGTAAGTTACCAAGGCAAATAAAGAAATTACGATATTATTGAATCATAGCGTCTAAGTCCTCTATGATTTTTATTCTTTTTAGAGATCGGTTTGTATCGGGGGTTTTTTAAATTTTGATATTATTCTTTTTAACAAAGGCATTTAGCAACTAGGAAAACACCTTCTATCTAAAATCTGGTTTTGATTCTAACATAAATATGATAAATAAACAAAATAAAATAATTGATTAAGTTACAATTTTTAAAGTAAGACAACAAACTGTAAATGTTAGTATGGACGGTTAAATTGTCATTCCAATCACGTCCGGGTTGAGTTCAAGAATATCTATGGTATTCTTTGAAGAGATATGTTTTGACATATGTTTCGAAGAAGTAATAGACCAACATCTTAAATACCGTAAAATAGATGTAACTATTCCAAATAAGGAGGACATGGAAATGAACTTCGTTTTACCCTCTATTCCTTCACCTCAGGCTCAAATCAAAAATAATCTTTCAACACTTATTTTAAATTGTTTAAAGTATTTTTAAAGTATTTAAATAAAATACAATAAATAAAGATTCCCTTGCAACTTGCGAGTTTGAAATTATGCGTCTTAAATTTCTGTTACATTTGATTGCGTTGACATAGAAGTTTGATGCTGCTATTGGGGTATTATAGACCTGAGTATTGGATATGAATTTCTATTTATTACCTCTACGCGTCCATGAGGAAAAGGATAGAAGTTCAACATTATCAAAAGATATTTCTAGTATATGGTGTTACAAAAATTTTACGGTTTTCGCATTTAATCTAGTTTTCCTTAATAGCACAGATTAAGGAATAACACGATGCTACGTACTAAATTTCAAGATTCCCAGTTCACGGGAAGACCCTGTACATCTTGATTCCTTTGCAAGTTTCGAAAACTTGATTAGCGTTGGTGTAGATTTTGATGTTTTTTGGTTCCAAGGGACAGTAGACCTGAATATTTCATATAAATTTCAGCGTGCTAGCTCTACGTGGTCCTGAAAAAAAGGTTCTTGACAGAGGGACGGACGGACAACAAAGTAATCCTATAGTATTCCGTTTCTTCCTTTACGGGGTATTGAAACCTAAAAATAATATTTAATAAACATTCTTCAACTCCATACTATTTTATTACCTATATGAAGATATAAATAAAATTTGTTTTTAATAGAATTAGGTGATAGAATCCGCTTATACAAATATATGAAATGTTGTTGGAACTTTAAAAATAGTGTAATAATATTTTTGTTCGTCTACTGTAATAGCTCATCTGAATAATTTAGCCAGATTTTACAAGTAGGTAAATGTAAGCATGCTACGGCTAGCACAATGGCAACTACAATAGCTTATACATATATTTCTGACTGGTAAATAACAAAATTTTGATTAATATCGTTTCAGTAATAAAATACAGGTCACGATGTTACATAAAATCAATCAATCAATCCCATACTTTTTCTAACTTGCTTGTTCTATATTATACTAGACTTATTTCATTTATCTTGTGTGCCCGCATGATATAGGTGGGTACCTACTTATGATTATTGAGATAAAATTTATATCTCAGAGGTTAAGATAAATTCAAGGTGCCATATAAGTAGAAGTAGATCTAGTATTGGTTGATAATAAGGATGAAGTGTTTTTATTATCACGAGATAACATTTATGACAGAATAATTTCAATAGGTATATATATACTGATTTAAAATTATATTCGATGACATAAAGAACAGTAATATTGATTATTAGTGCTTATAAATTAGCCGTAATTACTAAAAGTATCTAGGTACTATTAATAAAATGAATTTTAATTAAAAATATTACTGGAAAGTTTATTAAGATTAAAATAATTTTATTTATAGACAATCAATTTATCAATAATATTAAGTAGCAGGAATATAAGTATTTTTTAAGGAAATAAAATGTACATACCTATTAACGCATCCAATCCATTTAAAAAAATAATTATTTGTAAATGATCCAAGTATTGTATTTATTTTTTTAATCGAAAATTAATTATATATTTAAAAAGTCAGTATATTTTGAAGTAACCGGATTTAACAATGAAGAAACCGGGTTTATGTAAAGAGATAATGTAACACAATTTTGCTACGTACCTAATATCAACAGACGAACGATTTTGTCAAACGAAATTTGGTAGACTTAGGTACTTACATATACCTACACACAGATAACTTTTGTATAGTTCAAATGTTACCTCTGACCACGAAAATAAATAAAACACAGACGTGAAGATAAGTAAAACTGAAACTATCTTTATTTTTTTTATTTTTAAGCGTCATTAAGAAATAGAGTCGACTAATAATAGCTGACTAGTCACCGATTATAGCCCGATTAGACGGCTTTACCTTTACTAGTCGGCTACTAATCGGCACATTCATGGTTAAAACTGTTCGGATCGAGGTTAAAGTTGATCGTAGGCTAATCTAATTAGTCGTGTGCGGTCATTTAATTCGCGTCAATAAGGAAGGCGACTACTCCTACCTACATGGCCGGCAACACTCTTGTAAATCCTCGGATGTTGCAAGAGTTTATGGGCGGCGGTGATCACAAGTCATCTGTGACCCGCCAGCTCGTTTGCCCTCCTCTTCCATAAAAAAAAAATCGCGCTTTGTCTGCACGTTGATTCCTTTCATACCCGTTTTGTTTTTATTCTGTTAAGCTGCTATAGATTAATTGTAATGCAATTACCATGGCAAACTTATATGACAGAACACAATAGAAAAACTAGTTTCATGTAATAAAAAAAAAACAGTTTTACGACATCGCCAACTTCTAGTAGCACAAACAGAACAACAAAACTGAAAATTAATATTATACATACTTTTTAAAATTAATAGTTTCAAAAATTAAGTTTTCCATTACAAAATGCATTTGTTGCTTCTGAACTGGCATTAACTCTGAGCGTAGGTATGGTGTCCGGTCGTTGACCTTTTAAGTGCTTCTTACAAAATACAGAGTCATAAGTAAAAGAAGGAGCTACAATTTTTTTGTTTCGTTTTTTTATGTTGTTTATCAAGTTTTTTTATGTTGTTTGTAAAAAGTCGTAGAAGAATGTTGTTGGAATTGATGTAGAGAGGCGGCCTGCTAGAAGTGGCCAATTAATTATAAATAATATATATATATATATATATATATATATATACATATATATATATATATATATATGTATAAAAATCATGTAAACTTATGTACTTACCTTTGGTATAATATTTGGTACTTGATTCTTTTTATATACCTATATGTAAATTTTTATTGTATTAATTACAGCTACAGGTAAAGTCACTATTGTTTAAGATTTTTTTTGTGATTGTTGATATTCAAAACTTAGTGATATGGCAAAGGTACCGGCGTATACGCTCCGGTGGATACCATGATGGTTGATAACAAAGTAGAGATTAGTAGAAGTGTGTAGTAATTAAAATAGTAATAGGTTAGTTACGTACCTACCTATACTGTACTTGAATCTTGCATTTCTAAATGCTGATTTTAAGCATTGAAATACCGCAGTGAGGAAGATGTGCTGGAGAAGTATTGCCAGTGTCTAGATGTGAATTATCAGCAAACAGAGAAGCAAATACATTCGCTTTCTCTGATACTGTATGGGTCAGGAACCCATCTATCTGGCTTCAGCAGAGCAGGCTGTGAGGGTTGGCAGAAATTCGACTGGATCGCTTCGGCAAGAGATTAGAAAGCGTCAGGTTGGCAGTCGACCAGTTGGTCTGACACAGAGCTTTTCTTAGCGATTCAATCGAAACGAGTCTTCTGCAATGACTTTTTGTAGGACTTGGCAGCTTGGTTAAAGGCTCTCTCCTTCGAAATTACATCCGAAGCTTTGTCACTTCGAACGTCAGCCCAAATGAGGTATGCGGAATTTTTTCGGTTTTCAGCATGACCACGTTCGGCATTAAACCATGAGGAAGCTTTGCCACCGATGGATACGTCAGCAATAGGTATAAAATACTCCATTGCCAACTACCATTGCCTTCTACCAAATAACGTATGATAATGATAATTATAATTTTGTGTAAATTAATCTAATATATCTTTGTGTGAGGAATATTAAAAATCCCGGTGGGTACAATATTGCTGTTGCTATTAAAATTTCATTAGGCGCTTTTAAATTTAATTTTCATTAAATAAAAATATTTTATTGTTCTGTAAAGAACTGCACGTAGCAACGTCACTATATTTGTACTTTTATTTTTACGTAAATTACTGAAAATTATTTAAATTGTGAAATAATAATTACTATTTTGTTTGTGTTGTAGGCTATTCATAGACTATTTTAGATCAAGGTCGTTGTTGAGAAAGTTATTAACCATTTAGCTTGAAAATATCCATGACATAGTTATGTTATTGCAGTATTTACAAGTGTTTGTTTGTATATTGACATAATAAACTCGGCGTCAAAAAAATCGCACCTCTATGTTTTTTTCAGTAAATCGCTCCTAGAATCTAGCACATAAGTACTACGTATGAAAAAAATATATCATTCTAAAGTGCACTTCAATACCTTTATATTAATTACCTGTATCATTAAAAAAACAATTACCATTTCTAACCAGGGACCAATCAAAAGAATATTTAAAAAAATGCTCACTTAAGGAGCACTACCTGTGCTACCTTATAAGGGTATAAAAGCTCATGTAAAGGTAAAAAATGGGTCAGTCGCTACTCAGACTTCAGAGTGAACACACCGGAACAACATACGCAAGAGAACAGTACCTGAAGATGGATACAACCCCTGATGAAGCCGCTCAAATCATTGCGCTATTGCAATCAGGACTGCGACAGGTTGACGTTGCTCGACAGTTGAACCTTAGCCGATTCTCAGTTCGACGAATATACCAACGGTTCCTTGAGACTGGTGGCTATACTCGAAGACGTGGATCCGGAAGAAAACGCTGCACGTCAGAAAGAGACGACCGCTTCGTTGTTTCCACATCCTTGCGGCACCGCTTCAGCAATGCTGTTGAGTTGCAACAAGAGCTCCGATCAGCTTGCAGAACGTCTGTGAGTGTTTCTACGATTAGAAGAAGACTGAAAGAAAAGGAATTGAGAGCTCACAGACCTGCTAGGGGCCCAAAATTGACCATGCAGCATCGAAGAGAGCGGTTACGATTTGCCCAGGAGCATGTCAACTGGACGAGTGAACAGTGGAAAGCCGTTCTCTTCACCGATGAGACACGAGTATGTCTTTTCTGCAACGACAGACGCAGATGAGTATACCGAAGACGAGGAGAGCGATTTGCCCAGGCTTACATAGAGGAATCCGTCGAATACCGAGGTGGTTCCTGTATGTTCTGGGGTGGCATATCCGTCGAAGGGAAAACGGAGCTTGTGTGCGTCTCTCGGACTGGTGGTGGTCGCGGGCAAGGGTCGCTGAATGCTCGGCGGTACATAACAGAGATCTTACAAGACCATGTGGTTCCGTATGCTGGTTTTGTTGGCGATGGGTTCATGTTAATGCATGATAACGCCCGTTGCCACACTGCGTTTGCTGTGCGGGACTATTTGGAAGGGGTTGAGATCCCTGTTATGCAGTGGCCAGCACGAAGTCCAGACCTGAACCCGATCGAGCATCTCTGGGACGATGTAAAGAGGCACGTACGAGCACGAGATCCTGCTCCCACCACTCTACAAGAGCTCCAGGATGCCGTGAAAGACGAATGGGACAACATACCCCAAGCAAGAGTGGTGACCCTCGTGAGCTCCATGAAGGATCGGCTGGAAGCTACCATCACAGCAAGGGGTGGAAACACTAGATTTTAAGGCCTTATTTATAATTTTCTATGATGTTATTAATTTTATTGTTTGTCACTTTGTCATGTTTTAAGTTTTTTGTTATTAAAGAATTAAAATGCATACACATGTTTTTTATTTTCTAATAGGCAATTGAATTACCTTTCCAATGATATCCTACAATCATATCCTTACAATTCACAAAGTTTGAGTAAAATTATTTTGAAGTTGCTTTTTTAAAAGGTGCGATTTTTGTGACGCCGAGTGTATATAAATATACATAATATATATTTGTTATATTTTTTATTAATGCATTATTAGATGAAACATGATGTAGAAGAATAAATAACGATTATAAGATAATGTCTAATGTGAAGCCAAAAGTATATATTTACTTTTAAAAGTATATAGGTTATATACTTGTCCAATTAATACTTATACGACGTCTAAAATTATTTAATCTATTTAAAAGATAAAAGAACCATTTTAAATAAGGAGTTTAAAGATACGTTATCCCTCCACAACGCCAAAAGCCCATCAACACTGGGTCTCCGATAAATCCAGCGGTTTGTCGTTGGAAGCGTCGGTTAAATGGTAGAAGCTGTTACTGGTGCGATCCTGACCTGTGCTAGGAACAGTGCCAAAAGTGTAGTCGGAACGGCGCTGTATATAATTCGAGCCTTTAGTTCAGTGTAAAATACTGCCTCAGTTTGTTGATCCCTCCCAGATTCTTCGAGGCCAACTTGGCCTTGCTTTCCAGGTGACCGCGAAACTTACGATCTCGTGATATTTATTGGTCCAGTACTCCGATTCCAGGTGAGGCATTGAGGAGAGTATAATCGATGAGCGGAGATATGACAAATGGGGTTTTATTAATGGTAAACGAGCAAACTTGTCTTCTTTTGGGGATTAAACTGAAGAAAGTTAGGTTACCTCACACTGAAATCTTTTCTAATAAATTTTCAACAGAAGACACAATTTTTTCGGCAGTCGTTATCTTTTTCCGAAAAATTATGCCGGCTAGAATATATAGCTTCCATGACATGTTGCCGACATGAAACTGTAAGAGTTCAACATCGTCCCTTATGAACACAGATACTCTGGCATGAGATAAAAAGTGATGTATAATTGTATACCCGATAAGTACGATGTGTCGCTTGTTTAAGATATCTGCGTCATAGTGTTGTACATTAGTGCTGCAGTCAGAAGACCACATCTTGATTCTATTACATATTGGTTCCTTAGTCGCTCCTTACGACACCTGCAAGCTAGAGTGGTTATTATTTTAACATAACTGAAACACCCTTAAAAATGTTTGTATGGATTGATTTTATGTTTCTTAATTATAAATGTAACATGGAATTTAGAAATGCAAGATTCAAGTACAGTATAGGTAGGTACGTAACTAACCTATTACTATTTTAATTACTACACACTTCTACTAATCTCTACTTTGTTATCAACCATCATGGTATCCACATCATGGTATATGTATATATATATATATATATATATATATATATATATATATGTATAAAAATCATGTAAACTTATGTACTTACCTTTGGTATAATATTTGGTACTTGATTCTTTTTATATACCTATATGTAAATTTTTATTGTATTAATTACAGCTACAGGTAAATTCACTATTGTTTAAGATTTTTTTTGTGATTGTTGATATTCAAAACTTAGTGATATGGCAAAGGTACCGGCGTATACGCTCCGGTGGATACCATGATGGTTGATAACAAAGTAGAGATTAGTAGAAGTGTGTAGTAATTAAAATAGTAATAGGTTAGTTACGTACCTACCTATACTGTACTTGAATCTTGCATTTCTAAATTCCATGTTACATTTATAATTAAGAAACATAAAATCAATCCATACAAACATTTTTAAGGGTGTTTCAGTTATGTTAAAATAATAACCACTCTAGCTTGCAGGTGTCGTAAGGAGCGACTAAGGAACCAATATGTAATAGAATCAAGATGTGGTCTTCTGACTGCAGCACTAATGTACAACACTATGACGCAGATATCTTAAACAAGCGACACATCGTACTTATCGGGTATACAATTATACATCACTTTTTATCTCATGCCAGAGTATCTGTGTTCATAAGGGACGATGTTGAACTCTTACAGTTTCATGTCGGCAACATGTCATGGAAGCTATATATTCTAGCCGGCATAATTTTTCGGAAAAAGATAACGACTGCCGAAAAAATTGTGTCTTCTGTTGAAAATTTATTAGAAAAGATTTCAGTGTGAGGTAACCTAACTTTCTTCAGTTTAATCCCCAAAAGAAGACAAGTTTGCTCGTTTACCATTAATAAAACCCCATTTGTCATATCTCCGCTCATCGATTATACTCTCCTCAATGCCTCACCTGGAATCGGAGTACTGGACCTATAAATATCACGAGATCGTAAGTTTCGCGGTCACCTGGAAAGCAAGGCCAAGTTGGCCTCGAAGAATCTGGGAGGGATCAACAAACTGAGGCAGTATTTTACACTGAACTAAAGGCTCGAATTATATACAGCGCCGTTCCGACTACACTTTTGGCACTGTTCCTAGCACAGGTCAGGATCGCACCAGTAACAGCTTCTACCATTTAACCGACGCTTCCAACGACAAACCGCTGGATTTATCGGAGACCCAGTGTTGATGGGCTTTTGGCGTTGTGGAGGGATAACGTATCTTTAAACTCCTTATTTAAAATGGTTCTTTTATCTTTTAAATAGATTAAATAATTTTAGACGTCGTATAAGTATTAATTGGACAAGTATATAACCTATATACTTTTAAAAGTAAATATATACTTTTGGCTTCACATTAGACATTATCTTATAATCGTTATTTATTCTTCTACATCATGTTTCATCTAATAATGCATTAATAAAAAATATAACAAATATATATTATGTATATTTATATACACTCGGCGTCACAAAAATCGCACCTTTTAAAAAAGCAACTTCAAAATAATTTTACTCAAACTTTGTGAATTGTAAGGATATGATTGTAGGATATCATTGGAAAGGTAATTCAATTGCCTATTAGAAAATAAAAAACATGTGTATGCATTTTAATTCTTTAATAACAAAAAACTTAAAACATGACAAAGTGACAAACAATAAAATTAATAACATCATAGAAAATTATAAATAAGGCCTTAAAATCTAGTGTTTCCACCCCTTGCTGTGATGGTAGCTTCCAGCCGATCCTTCATGGAGCTCACGAGGGTCACCACTCTTGCTTGGGGTATGTTGTCCCATTCGTCTTTCACGGCATCCTGGAGCTCTTGTAGAGTGGTGGGAGCAGGATCTCGTGCTCGTACGTGCCTCTTTACATCGTCCCAGAGATGCTCGATCGGGTTCAGGTCTGGACTTCGTGCTGGCCACTGCATAACAGGGATCTCAACCCCTTCCAAATAGTCCCGCACAGCAAACGCAGTGTGGCAACGGGCGTTATCATGCATTAACATGAACCCATCGCCAACAAAACCAGCATACGGAACCACATGGTCTTGTAAGATCTCTGTTATGTACCGCCGAGCATTCAGCGACCCTTGCCCGCGACCACCACCAGTCCGAGAGACGCACACAAGCTCCGTTTTCCCTTCGACGGATATGCCACCCCAGAACATACAGGAACCACCTCGGTATTCGACGGATTCCTCTATGTAAGCCTGGGCAAATCGCTCTCCTCGTCTTCGGTATACTCATCTGCGTCTGTCGTTGCAGAAAAGACATACTCGTGTCTCATCGGTGAAGAGAACGGCTTTCCACTGTTCACTCGTCCAGTTGACATGCTCCTGGGCAAATCGTAACCGCTCTCTTCGATGCTGCATGGTCAATTTTGGGCCCCTAGCAGGTCTGTGAGCTCTCAATTCCTTTTCTTTCAGTCTTCTTCTAATCGTAGAAACACTCACAGACGTTCTGCAAGCTGATCGGAGCTCTTGTTGCAACTCAACAGCATTGCTGAAGCGGTGCCGCAAGGATGTGGAAACAACGAAGCGGTCGTCTCTTTCTGACGTGCAGCGTTTTCTTCCGGATCCACGTCTTCGAGTATAGCCACCAGTCTCAAGGAACCGTTGGTATATTCGTCGAACTGAGAATCGGCTAAGGTTCAACTGTCGAGCAACGTCAACCTGTCGCAGTCCTGATTGCAATAGCGCAATGATTTGAGCGGCTTCATCAGGGGTTGTATCCATCTTCAGGTACTGTTCTCTTGCGTATGTTGTTCCGGTGTGTTCACTCTGAAGTCTGAGTAGCGACTGACCCATTTTTTACCTTTACATGAGCTTTTATACCCTTATAAGGTAGCACAGGTAGTGCTCCTTAAGTGAGCATTTTTTTAAATATTCTTTTGATTGGTCCCTGGTTAGAAATGGTAATTGTTTTTTTAATGATACAGGTAATTAATATAAAGGTATTGAAGTGCACTTTAGAATGATATATTTTTTTCATACGTAGTACTTATGTGCTAGATTCTAGGAGCGATTTACTGAAAAAAACATAGAGGTGCGATTTTTTTGACGCCGAGTTTATTATGTCAATATACAAACAAACACTTGTAAATACTGCAATAACATAACTATGTCATGGATATTTTCAAGCTAAATGGTTAATAACTTTCTCAACAACGACCTTGATCTAAAATAGTCTATGAATAGCCTACAACACAAACAAAATAGTAATTATTATTTCACAATTTAAATAATTTTCAGTAATTTACGTAAAAATAAAAGTACAAATATAGTGACGTTGCTACGTGCAGTTCTTTACAGAACAATAAAATATTTTTATTTAATGAAAATTAAATTTAAAAGCGCCTAATGAAATTTTAATAGCAACAGCAATATTGTACCCACCGGGATTTTTAATATTCCTCACACAAAGATATATTAGATTAATTTACACAAAATTATAATTATCATTATCATACGTTATTTGGTAGAAGGCAATGGTAGTTGGCAATGGAGTATTTTATACCTATTGCTGACGTATCCATCGGTGGCAAAGCTTCCTCATGGTTTAATGCCGAACGTGGTCATGCTGAAAACCGAAAAAATTCCGCATACCTCATTTGGGCTGACGTTCGAAGTGACAAAGCTTCGGATGTAATTTCGAAGGAGAGAGCCTTTAACCAAGCTGCCAAGTCCTACAAAAAGTCATTGCAGAAGACTCGTTTCGATTGAATCGCTAAGAAAAGCTCTGTGTCAGACCAACTGGTCGACTGCCAACCTGACGCTTTCTAATCTCTTGCCGAAGCGATCCAGTCGAATTTCTGCCAACCCTCACAGCCTGCTCTGCTGAAGCCAGATAGATGGGTTCCTGACCCATACAGTATCAGAGAAAGCGAATGTATTTGCTTCTCTGTTTGCTGATAATTCACATCTAGACACTGGCAATACTTCTCCAGCACATCTTCCTCACTGCGGTATTTCAATGCTTAAAATCAGCATCACGAACAAAAAGATACAGAAAAGTTTGCGTGGTCGGGATGTGAATAAAGCCAGTAGGTCCGATGGTATATTAGCCATTTAGCTCAGGTCCCGTACGGCCTAATTGTGTCTTATACTGATACGTTGTTATAACCTCTTTTTTAAGACGGGAATAAGCCAATTTCCGATTTAAGCCGAAATCTTGAAAACTTGCTAACTTGCTGCCTGTGCCCTAAAAAAGTCAACTGGGGATCTTCTAGTATTCTTTATGTGTAGTTCTAAACTACACATATGTTAGGCGAGACTATGGAAAAAAAAACGGAGAAGTTGCTAAACTAAGTTGGTTGATTCTAATCTCCACACCCTCAAACACAGGCGTAGAATTGCCAGTCGCTCAATATTCTATAGAATCCCTTTCAAGATGTAATTCCCCCTTCCATGATCGGACATTCTGATACACAGCAAGTCTCCATACTCACGTAGTTTACATCCCACCTGTCCAAACAAAGTGTTTTGCCTGTTCTTTTTTATTTTTAATTAGCACTGCAAAGGACTGAAACAGCTTACCAGCGTCGGTGTTTCCATCCGAATAAGATTTGGATGTTTTCAAAAGTGGAGTGGTGGTGTAAAATACTTCTTCTCAGATAATGCAATTTACCATCTTCAGCTATATTCCCACTTATTATATATCAGATACAAAAAAGTTAATTAGGTATGTACCATGATGTTATATTAAAAATAAAAATATGTGTGTGTGTATTAGTGTACACATGTAAGAAGTGAAACTTCTTTATGACATAATTTTTTGAAAAATGATTCACTAATTACAACTTTACAGGAATGGCTAATTAAGCTAAATTAGATAAAGTTTAAGCAAAAATAAAAATGGCGCGTAACAGAAAAACGTTACAATTTTTTGACATTACTATAAAATTTCTCCCATCCGCCGATAAAAAAGTTTCACTTCAAATGTGGCGCGTAACAGAAAAACCTCATAATATTTTGACATTGCTATAAAATTTTATCCCATATATCGATAAAGAAACTTCACTTCAAAAAGATGGCGCGTAACGGAAAAATGTGACGCGTAACGAAAAAATGTTACACAAAATTTTTTCCAACCCCGATAAAGAAGTTTCACTTCAAAAAACATTTTTCTTATTTTAATAAATTTAAAAATATTTTGACATAAAAAAATGAATAATATCCTTGACATGTATACAATACACAATTACAAATTAATTACAATTACAATAATATTTGGAGTTGTCACACAATAAATAATAAAAAAAGAATCAAATAATAATTATACACGAATTCATCCAAAACTGTTTAACGTATAATATTAGGTCCTTACCTCAGAACAGTAACTAAAGCAGAGCATTTTTCATACTGTGAAAACATAATGATGAAAGAAACAAATATAACGTTGTCAGAACATAGAGATTGTATATTAATTCTGTGTCAGAACAGCAAAATAAATGTCGATTGGTCACCATTTGGTCATTTACTCAGAATAATAATTAAAGCATAGAAGGAGCTTCATATTTTTAAAGCGTAAACTGCTGTAGAGAATAGTTTTTTTCTATTGATGTGACATTGTGTAAACTTATCCGCGATATTGATAGTGATCCTTCTCTTGATGGTAGTACCTATTTTTTTTAAAAGGCTGGTTAGGTGCTTCTCAGCACTTTCTAGAACGAGATACATCTAAAAGTGCTATCACCTCAAGGATTTTGCCGCGTGCGATAGCGTTTAGCTGTATTTCGTTCTAGAAAATGACTTAGGTAGTATTTAAAAATAATATACGACAAATTTAAATAAATATAGATTGAAAAATAAGCCGATACGGTCAGGGATTCGAACCCGTGACTACTGGGACACCGTCCCGTCTCTCTACCAACTGAGCTACCGTACCGCTGTCCGTCTCGGTGAATTAAGCATTCTATATGTGATCGTCTTTATCGGGACGGTGGTGACATCTATTAGGATTCTTTCGAAAATCCTAACCAATGTTTCTAACTTTGCAGTATAGATAAACATTGAAAAGATGCCACTACCGAAATTAATGTTTGAAAATATCTATGAACATGTATAGCCATTTTAAGCTTATTTATACCTTATAATAAGTTCTAATAATTAATAAAAGATTAAACATTATGCTATGCTTCTAATTCTTAAAACATTAAACAGTAAATACTAAATAACATTCTATTATTAATTGCGTAGGTGGCGATACTGTTGAAACTTATGAACTAAAACATGTAAATTCCAAGTGCTATGACCGGGGCAAACTGCCAGGGATTTAAAAGGCGATTTTCGTTAAAAAATAGACTAAGCTGTTCAAATACTTATTTCTCAAGTATTTTTAAAAGGAAGGGTAAAATGGAGATAGAACCGAAATCACAGGCCTTTTTAGGTATAGGAATAATTTGGGCTTGTTTCCAAATATCGGGAAATTTACTAGTTGTAAATGAATGGTTTGGGAGATATAACATCTAGGATGGATACGATCATATTCCGGCTAACGCTATCAGCACCAACAGCATGTTACAGTACTCATATTTATTACTGTTGTATTTTAGTGGTTTCTAATGTAGGTATTTGTTATGAAAGTAAGTGATTATGTTTTATTTACGTTTTGTCTAGTCTGTAAGTATTTGGAATGAATTGTTTAGGTACTTGTCATCAATGATTCGTATTGAGCCTTTGTTCGTATTACGTTTAATAATTATTTTTCTCATGATGACTGTGTGACTGGTCAATAATATATTCACCACTTTTAAGAGATCGTTAAAAAAAGTAAATTAAATTGCGGAGGGTCGTATTAAGTTTACTTTGGCTCGTATTAATTTTTTAGAAAACATTTTTGTTTGTACTGTTTGGTTCTTCCTCAATAATTAAAAATAATAAAGAAATAAATAAAGTACTTTTTTATTAGCCCAGGTTAAAACATTTTGGTAACAGTATTTCTATAAAACATTATTCAAAATAGTAAAATAAAATCAATTACAATTACACAGACGACCAGTAAGTTTAGCATGTCTAATGCTTCTAAAATATATCCTTAAATTATTGGATCTGGTCGATGATTATGAAGAAACCTGCATATTTAAAATGAAATTCTCTGACAATTGACTATGAAAATTTTATAACGTAATTGGAACGAAAATCAAGCATCTGTAAAAGTATAAAGTATTTTTAGAAAGAAGTCAACATGCTAGCTGAGTAACAATAAAAATATAATAATATTTCAATGTGATGCAAAAATCTAAACAAAACTTTAATTGTAATATAAATAACAATCCGGTTTATTATCTAATTCATTTCCTACAAGAAAAAACGCTAATAAAAAAAAATTATCACCGTAAGTAGTCATAGAAATCTGTGTTCATCCAAGTGATAATTATTTCTTTTCTCCAGTTACTACTTCCGTGTCGTATCACATTTCTAGCACTAAGTAAGTATGTATACTTCACTTGATCTATATTACCGGAGTCATTATCTTAGAACTAGTTTCATTACACTTAACTAGCGGCGCGGTTCTGTCTGCGTTATCCGATATAAATAAATACTTCAATAGCAGTCTTTAATAACAATAATTATTATCATATCTCGGGAGATTTAGAAAACACCTTAGTAGGTGTTATTCGTTTTTCCTAAATCGCTCCTCAAAGATTTCTTATGAATTATTTATTAATTTGGTTAAAACTGTATAATCAATTCCACAGTTCAGTGATTATTTCTAGGTCTTAGACACACACACAGATGGACTTAATCTAATATCTACTATGTATTGATTACTCTAGATATATATCTTTGGATGTTTCTAGAAGATAAACTAAAAATAAAACAATATTTTGAATCAATTATTAAATAAAGACCCGTATTCCTCATTACCGTTGCCATGGTAACCGTAATGGATGTTCGCTATGTCTTCATCCTGTCTTCCTTTGAAAGAGTTGCTATTTCTGAAAGCATTTATAATAATAAGAACCAGCGCCAGCTTTCCGATCATCAATGATTTGAATAGCATAAACTTCAGAAGCCCCAGAAATAATGGGACTATGGTGGACTGGATGACGAACGGCAAAATAAACATCGGCATAAATTTTTGCATTAACTTCTTGTTTTTGGCTCGACCTGAAAAAGATATAATTATCGGTAGTTTTCCTTCTTAGAAATATTTATGATTGTATTAACACATGAAAAAATTTCAATTACCTACATACTTCTTATTTATAACGTCTTAGTTTTTGATGGTTTTTATTTCATTTTGTTTTTTTTTTTCAAACTATATTTGTAATTTTATTATATTATTATTGTATAAAAAATACAAAAAAATATATAAAAATATAAAACCGTATCCAGACACTGTCAGTATTAATATAAATGACTCGTGATTAATGGACTTCGTAATATTATCACGCGCTTACAATAAATTAACGGTATTTTCACTTCGGACTCTTACCGAGAAAGTAAGAATGTCTAGTTACTCACTTATAGTAACTGGTAATTTAGTATAAACCTAATACCTAAATAGGTAAATAGTAAATTACCAGTTTTCAAAATTGTTCTAGGATGTCCATGTTTCAAATGATTTGATTCTATAATTAGAAAGAGAAAAAGAAGAAGAAAGCAAAACTTATCATTGGCCTTATTAGACAATAAAGTAGAAAAAAAGGAAATTACATTAGACCAAGAAAAGACCGACTAGGCACTGCTGTAGTATTGCTTTTCACAGCAAAATATTTAAGCTCAAAAATGTTTTTTGGCCGTTCCTGTAGTAGTATATAGTAGTAGATATCAAAAGCAAGTTGCAACAATATAAACCTACAATAATAAAATATTTTACACATTCAGATAAGAAGCCGTAACAGATATTTATGTTATTTTGTGTGAGAGTGTAGGATGTACGAGATAGGTAAAAAAAAGATAATTCAGCATGGTTGCGATGTGTATATATCATGCACGTGTTTGGTGACAATCCGTCAATGATCCGTTTGGAAATGCAATTTGCTCCCGCTAGCTCAATACACGTAGTTAGGTACGTAAGAAACTAGATGTACACGTCAAAAGTTTTTGTATATTCAATAATATTGGTTTTATAGATGTTTTAAATGAACATCTGTATTTTATTGTAATATGCCTTTTATAGATGTTAAATAGATAACTAGCTTTACATGAATGAAAAAGATGTCCGAATTATTTTTAATTTTTTTTATTAAAACTAACTTGAATGCAGCCAGTAATACCTAATGGTAATCATGAATCACGAAAATATAAATTCAATATTAGTGTTTCTCACTATCAAAGTCAGTATTTTTTTCAGACAGGCATACATTGTAACGTTGGAATTTTGTCTCGTACATAAAATATGTAATCATGATTTTCTCACAACTTCGCTCTCATTTACGCACCAGTGAATGACTTAAAAGAAATTATAACCAACTATCATGCATCAACTATTTTATCTTATAATTACTTAAATATCACTTATTTTATGAAACGATTTCATTGATTTTAAGATATATATATCTTTGTTCATTAAAAAAATTGTAGATAAAATTAGCCGGTTTAAAAATTTATTTAATCGTTCCAATAACGCTTTGGTATTGGCATTTTGACGAATGAACGAAATCTGTCAATGGTCAATATTGTTCTATCAGCAATATGAACTCAAATAACATCACAACCTTATAACTTCTTAATACATGGAAGATTTTATATATAGATATTGTATAATTAAATATATTGAGTCTGTGGATATCGTAAGTAAAAACTATTAATTATAAAAGAGTAATAACCAATAACCAAATTCTATCTGAAATAGGGTTTCGAATAATGTCACGTTTTGAGAGGTCAATGTATTCACAATAAGTACATCCTGAATACGAAACGACTTTTCATATAAGGTAGGTGTGGATAGTAGACCTAGATAACTGTAGATTTATTTGATAGTTTCAATCGGTGTATCACAAGCTTTATTGTTGTAGTTGAACTAATGACCGATTGAATATAATGCTTGAAAGACTAAACTTAACTAGATTGCTTTCCTCAGAATTATGTGTATTTCACTGTTCACTACATGCAGATGGCTTGATTAAAGTACCTATTATTATGGAAGAAACAAGGATACAAGATATTACATTACAAAGTACAGAAAACTTAAAGTTTAGAAAGATAAAATCCTAACAGGAACATTGTAGCACTTCCTCTAGCTGGATTAGTTTCGGTTGCCAAGCAAACGTTTAATTGCATACTTCACATACTATTTTTTCTAGTGGCAATACATTTGTTTTACTTATGTGTCACCAAATGTAATAATTTTCCAGATCGATCAGATAGAAATATTTCAATATATTTAGTATTATAATAATTTCTATGTGCTTAAAGACTTACTTGTTGTTTTTGGTAATTGGCAAGAAAACTGAAAGAATTTAATAAAAAAGATTATCTGGTGGCGATAAAGATGTAATAGATTTTTTCAGTAGTGAATAAGCAGTTGGTTATGAAGATTGTACATTAAAATTAAGAATCCTTGAAAATGAGAGAATTGTTTTGTTGAAATTTAAACATAGGAATATAATTAACATTTTGGAACGTGTGTTCAATTGAATGCAAATAACAACTACAGACATACCCTTGATTTCCCCAAAGTCTAAACAATCCAAAAAGCACTTTGGATAATCCTAATAAACTAGTAATATGACTACTAACAAACAACAATTAATTGAAGTTTGCGCTTAAAGATCGAGCACAAAACATTGTTCTATTATTTTCGAAGTAAGCAGTTTTTAATAAATATTGTTTTTCAAATTGTAGCGAGGTTTACGTAGTAACCCACTTATGTACTGTAGATTTTGCTGTTATATGTACGTCTAAATAGGCATTTTTTTTAACTCAATATTTTTTTACATAGTTTTTTATACAAGAGAATAAATAGTTTCGCATACCTGTTTCTTCATTTTTATTCATATTAATTTCAAGAGACATTATTGTTTTTGTATCATTTTCCGGTATTTGCACGGATACACCATCATAAAGTTCTATATTCCGGTCTTCTTTTTTGATGTTGATAGATGAACTCTGTACTGAGTTCAATGTTGCACCGATAAACAAAACAAGGAACAATAAACGCGTGGTTAGTGCTTCCATTATGAAGCTCGCTACGATAGTGCAGACAGCTCGCTCCCCTCTCGGTCGGAATCCTGATTGAGATCATCGCTCGCTTAAATTCTCAACGTCTTGCTACAATACTTAAACATTTTATATATTTTTTATTTTTTTCATTTGATAACCTAATTAACAACAATTTTTTTATGTATGTAGTTTTGCAGTCGCCCGTTTTTTAAATATATTATAATATTGGGGATTTTCCGTTATGAACCTTTTCTCTGGAGCCGTGATATTTGAGTGTTGTTTTATATTTGATAGGTATTAAGTAACGTACATTTAGAAATTGGAAAACATTAAGGGTGCAAGTAAATAATGTATATTTAGATACACAATTAATAAAACAATAAGTATTTCAAAAACAGTTATATAATTTGTGATTGGTTGTCTTACCTCAAATGATCCTATCTACCGTTCTTAATATAGGGAAGATAAATAATATTAAGTCTTAAAACAGTAAACAGTAATGGTAGGTCATTTTATAAGGCGGTCGTCTAGAAAACAGGTTAGAAATCTAGGGAATGCAACTGAAGAGATAAGTATCATTTCAATACACGGTGACTGTATTTTAGATTTTCATCGTATGAAATAAGTTTATTTATAATATAAAAAAATCAAGTGCAAATCATAACATGACATGACAAACTTTTATTGTCTTAATTACTAAGGTATCAGATGACTAAGAATAATATTGAATATATTTTGTTAATAATCTACATTTGACTAATATTTAATGTATTGATATTCAATGTATTGTATTGAGAGTATGAGGTCACTAAAACTTTATATGCACGCAGTTGTGACAACCTAGGTAGAGTATCCACTATCAAGTCATGATATTAAATACATTTTGAAATTATTTATACA
Source organism: Napeogenes sylphis (assembly GCA_959347405.1). NCBI lineage: Eukaryota > Metazoa > Arthropoda > Insecta > Lepidoptera > Nymphalidae > Napeogenes > Napeogenes sylphis. Next base: position 23,896,842 of record OY365782.1, read on the forward strand.
ATGTCATTTGTTACTAAGAATACTATATAGTGCTATTAATATACAAAGTGACGTCATATTTCCTGCTACTTGTAAACAAATTAAAAAGGGCTTGCAGTATAGAGACGCTCGACCCAAGTAGTAGAGTAGGTACATACAATTTATGCTGCAATAAATGTTATGTTCTTAATGTATAAAAACCAAATGCTTTATAGGTTAAATTAGAAATTTGATGTTTATATAAGTAAAAATGTTTTATATTATTGCAAACTTAATTATGAAAAATTAAATAAGGAAAGAAGTCAAAAATATAATATAAATTATCAGAGCGTGATGGGATGTACAAGTTACAGTTGCTTTACATCCATGCCATGTGCTTGATATAATTTTCTGTTAACAAAAAAAATAAGGACATAACAAATTTAAAGAAAAACGGATTATACAAAGCTTAAACTCCTAATTTTATCCTTCTAAAAACTTCATTGTTACAACCCTACGAAATCAATCCCAATAATGTGCAACTGTATTATATTCAAATAATTTAGGTATTGTAATGATTGTTGTTTTATTACTTAAACAGTCAGTAAGAGTCAGTTTTAGCTCTTAAACAGTCTGAATATATCATTTTTATAATGAACATACATACATATATGATGATGACATACTATGATTTGAGATTATAACAAATACTATACTGTTTAAAGAATAAGTACGTATTGTGGTACTGTACCACAACACGTACTTATTCTTTAGTTTAGCTTTTATTAAACACGGTTAGCTTTTATTAATCATAAAATAAAAAAATATATAAAATTAAAACATTTTATTACTTAAACCTAAATAAATAATATTAACACTAATCTTTCGTCGTCTATCTTTCACAAATACCAATCGCGACAGACAGACGAAGACGACTTTATATCTTTGTAATAGTTTTTAAAGACAAAGTTAAAAGTCTAATAAATGCAAATAATCGTATAAGATTTCGTTTCGAATGAAGGCTTTGAAACTTAACGGATTTCGCTACGACAGTTAATCGGATATAGTAACGTCGTTATCAGACCTAGCCCAGGGTGAGATCAGAGGTCCATTTGAAGGCCAAGGAGCGGAAACACCTGGTGCAGGCAGGAACTCAGCGCGAGGGTGGAAGACCAAAGGCGCTGGAGCAGGTACCGCACTAGCGAACAATCTTGATACAGCCTAAAACCAGCGAATTGAATAAAAACAGATTTAGATATTAATGATATTACATATTAAATATTACTATGTGATACTTTTATTAAAATTACCTGGCTTACAGCCACTATGAGGAGAACGACGCCAATTGCAAGATTCTTTACTGATATAACCGCTAGTGACATTAAAAGAGTAGATATAACACCCAATGTGAACATTACTGGCAGAAAAATAAACGAGAGTCGCTTTAAAGCATTGTGTCCAAACGTACGACCGACCTCAGTATCTGAAAATGTTGGAAATAATTAGATGGTTAATAATCTTTTAGAATCATAAATCATATTGACGTTAATGTACCAAAGATATATTTGATTAATCATAAATCACTTAAGAATCTTTAAAGTATTCATGTAAATTGTGACTGAACACGAACTATTTGAGTCACGCGATATTACATAAATCTCTTTAAATATATAAAAATAATAATACACTGACGTAAAGAATTACTTTAAGAAGGCTTATGAGTGGTATAGTCACATAACGAATATCATATATATGACTAGGAAAGTTTTAAACATGGTAAACGTAAGAAGACAGCAACAGAAAACTACACCGAAGGAGTGCATGAAAAAAAATATGGTAAAAGGCAATTTTCCATTAGGATGACTTATAATATCTACTATTAGAAATTGACATATTTGCCTAGAAGAAATTGACAAATTTAAGTCGACAAATATTGAGAAAAGAGCAGGCATATGGGGATAAAATGTATCTTGTGCTATTTTGTGCTAATTTCCAAGTACATCTGAATTGAAAGAAATATAACTCGAGTTTCATTGTCAGTCGTTTAAGTAAATTACATATAATATGAACAGTATTAAAATTTCTTTTTGAATTAAAATGTTCTTTATATTATTGAAAATTATTTGATTTTAAGATATATAAAACTAAATCATCATGAAATATATTATAATATTGGGAAAATATTTGTGGGTATGGTATAACTTTTAAAATCAATAAACTATGTTTATATATCAAAATACCTTTAAATAGAAAATCCATAGGTTCTTTAAGCGAATCATCACAATGCACCACCGTTATCATGAAGATGGCCACATAGGCTAAGGATAGCACTCCAAACATTCTGCACATGATAGCTTCAGTCAAACTCCCAAAAAAAATTGATGATTGCGAACCGCCTGCCTGAATTTAACTGATGCCTTTATGATCGATTGGAAAGATATAAAGTGTCCTAAGGAAGACAATGGTCGGCAACACCAAACAAAAGAAAGTGGAGGACACCGTGATCGTGTCATTGAAATGTCGACCCAGATATCGTCGGTCATTTAAGGACTGATATCGATTCATTAACGGGCGCATTTCCCCCCGGACAATACCGACTTCCTCAGATCCTTATCGATTTAGTGAAAGTAATCTACTATATGCGTTGTATGTTTGTGTAATTAGACATCCTCTTGAAGATGTCGATTAAAATACCTTTTTTATGGATTTAAGTCTCATATATTTTTGACTACATTTTTAAATATAGTCTCTCGTTTCAAATGCTTTGAAGCAATCGTGTTAATGAACGAGATATTTCATGGAAAATTATGATTAGGTACCATATCCATTAAATAATATGTTAATATACTTTTTGATAAAAATATGACCACTATATTCTCGTAACACTTATTCATCTTCCATATAGTGGACAAAGCTTCTAATAATATATAATTCAATGTACTTGGGACAAATGTTGGGAATTTCTAGAATGTTCTAATTGTCCAACATTTCATACTTTTAATTAACACGTAGAAATGATTAGGGAAATTATGTTTAGTGTGCGTGTATAATTAACTATGTATTAAGAATCGTAGCACGTAAGACGGGTGAAACTTCGGGCGACGACACGTCGGTCGTTGCTTGGCCGTGATCGCCGGACAGCGGTCTATGTTAATGAAGTGCATTTGGCAATTTGGTGCTTTTCATGTTTAATTCAGACACTTTCCCAAAAATGTATCTACTTCCTCTAAGTTTCATCATGATAAGTGTTCCAAAGAACAAACAAACAAAATTTATAAAAATAATATTTTGTATGATAAACAACAAAACACAATTCCAAAAATATTTAATTCACAGATTACGGTTTTATTATGTCCTATAAAAAATATTGCTATTAATTGTTTTTTTAACTAACCTAAGACGGGTGATTGTCTACTACATATTTATTACAAGGTGATTGTCTACTACATATTTATTACAATAAAATCACGATAATTGATCTACAATAAACTTTTTATTATGTTAACAGTTTTAAGGAAACGTAAGTCAGTAGTAAGTAGAAAGGAAAACCAGGCGTCCCTTCTATTACCGCTATCAGTATGACTCTAGTTGCGACCGCTACTTAGTCAGTCAGGTAGCAGCGATGCGCGCATGCGTCGCCGTTCTCATTTTCGCATCATGTACATGTTTTATTTACGCGAACTCGCGTACGGATCACGAAATCGAATCAAATTTCGACATCCCAAATAAAAAGATACTCCGTAACCTTATTACATGTGTTAAATATCTTGGCTTGTCCAAATGTGTAAGCGCATATGGTGATTGGAGAGCGGAAAAGGCTTTGAAAACCGACACCCAACAGACATCTGAATACGGGCAAACGTTTCCATGGCAACGTTATAATAACTTATCTGATGAAGAAATATACTCACAGTTAAGTGAGAGAACTAATAAACTTCTTCAACATCGCTCCCTAAACTTTTCTTTGAATCAAGACTTCAGTTTTCAACTGACAACAACTAGTGATGACTCCGTCAAAATCGACTTAGTGAAAAGTAATTATACCATTAATTATTTATTATCGGAAATTTACTTGTATAATATTTGAATTAATGAATGCTTCATAATGTAAAAATGTATCTTCTAGACTTTAATTTTTTGATAAAATTAGTATTTATTTAATAAAACAACACAAAATATACTCCAAATATTCTAAATTAGTATCCCTATTAGTAAAGTAGTATCCCTTGATAAAATAGCTTCTGCGCTAAGCACGAATAAGCTAAAGACGTTGAAAAGTTTATAAATTTTCATCATTGACTGTTTTATAAATTGCAGTTTGTATCGCTTGTATTAAATAACATTTTTGTCGTAACTTTATAAATATAATAAAATAAATATTTTGAAGAATTTAGTAGGTAAGTTCTCTTTGTTGAGGTCAGGGGCCTTACCATCAACTTTTAGTAAGCGATTCTGTTCCGATGCAGTTCAGTTTAGGTTCAAAAACTGAACCGCTTTTTTTCGTACCATCACCTATTACCTACTAGCTGGGTCGGAAATTAATCGCTAAGAATGAACAAAATTGTCACTGGTCCGCTTTTATTTCAAGTTGACAGCTCGCAGCAAATTAACGTTTACATCGCACTTTGAGAGCGGTTGTTATGATTATGAATAAGTTTTAATAATGTTAGCTGAAGGTCAATAGGAAATATAACAAATATTTATAATGGCGTGTGTGATGTTTCAAAGGATTGATTTCTATTTTAAATGTTATAAATATTATTAGCATATTATGTTAAACATATTATAGGTTAATTTGATATTGTTGTTAATATTTATTTTTCCTCATATAAATCAGAAAAAGATTGAAAATAATGATGAAAAGGAAGTATTAATTAATCGTTTCTAATATGAACCTTAAACTAAAGAGATTTAGAAATAGTGTCAGCTTTATATACATTAAGTATAACAATAGATAACCATTGCACTATTTTTATTATTGGAATAACCACAAATCGAATTTAAAAAGTTAGTTGCAGCGAGTATAAAATCCCATTAGTATACTAAGTAACCCATTAGTATATTAGTATACCTCATTAATTGAAAAAAATACAGGTATGTATTAAAAACAAAGCTACAATTGTAAAATGGTCACAAAAAATTGTGAAACATTTTTTTCATAGTCATTCATAGTCACAGCTCCGAAAAAAGATCTTCGATGGTTTATAATTTTATAGTTTATACTTATTTAAAACAATTTATAGTTTATATTCATACTGATCTTTAAAACTAATATTATAATTATCTCTAACACTAATAAATAAGGATGAACATCAAGTATCTACAGTAAATAATTCGTAACAATTTGTTTAGGCTACGATAATAGCAACTTTTATTGAATCGCTAGTTTTGATAGTTAAGCGGTTCAGTTTAGGTCGAAAAGATAGCTCATGGTACGAATTGAATGAACGAATTAACGTTAGCGGTTTATTTTGGGACTTGATAAAGTCGCGACCTAAACTGGTCGCCTTATCAGCCTCATGGTACGAAATATCAAAACGTTTCAGTGTAGGTCGTAAATTGGATCGCAATAAGAGTACATGGTAGGCCCGCTGGTCGTCTTATTAGCCTCATGGTACGAAATATCAAAACGATTCAATGTAGGTCGTAAATTGGATCGCAATAAGAGTTCATGGTAGGCCCGCAGGTAGATAAAAAAAAAGTGTTTCAAGTTCTATGAGAAGTTTTCACACTCTATATTATTTATTTATTTCTTATTCAGGGTGTAACCATTATATTGTATTAAATTATTATATACAAAATTTCATCAAAATGTATCCACTTTTTTTTTGATAGTAATTATAACATAAATCTTATATATACGTTAGCTGATATAAAATAATAATTCAATATCTTATCAACGTCGGTCCTTACAAATTCCTTTAGAAAGGTAAATAAATTAGTGAGGAATAAATAAATTATAGTGAGATTATGATGACGTATTAGACAACCAGATTCAATGTTGTTTTTGTTGTGATAGCACATGCTCGCTAGTTGTAGGTACATTGGGAAAATTTATTAGTTTAATATTTGAAATTATATAAATATACAATGAAAAATATACCGATACGGGTACAGACTCGAACCCGCGACCTCTGGGAAACTGTCCCGTCGCTGTACTATTCCAACCAATGTTTTTAACTTTGCATTTTAGATAAACATTGACAAATATACTGCAAAGTCAGAAACATTGGTTAGGATTTAAGAAAGAAGCCTAATAAAGATAAAGGTCCTGATAAAGACGATCACATACAGGATCACCGAGGTGAACAGCGATACGGTAGCTCAATTGGTAGAGCGACGGGACGGTTTCCCAGAGGTTGCGGGTTCGAGTCCCTATCCGTATCGGATTACTTTTCATTCTACATTTATATAAATTAAGATAAGCTTTACATTACATTACATGGCTTTACATGTTTATAAATATATTCAAACATTAGTTTAATATTATTTGATTGATATTGATATTACAGTTTTAATATAAGTTAAAATGCCATCTTAGTGAAGCTACATTAATTAAGGAAGTATTTGGAATATTATGTTTCGTTAAATTATTTAATGTCTTAGGATCACGTTAAGCATTTTTTTAGTTTTAGTTTTCAAAATACATCAACATATTTTCTTTTGATTGTTATCCTATTTTATTTATTAATATTTTTAAAACCTGTTCTGATATATTGAAGCTAGTTTGGAGTTTATTTATCAATCTGCTGTTATCAGATGTAAATATTCAATTTTTAATATTTTTTTGTATCTGATAACTAATTTCTCGGAAAAGGTTATAATCTATTTTAATATTACGGACATTATAATCGGTCTTAGAAAATACCTTCAAAAATAGCTAATATGCGGATAAAGCTGTTCATTGTCCGGGTGAAATGTGTAATTACAAAACTGTAACGTTACGTATTGTAACATTACCACGCAATAGTATAGTATAGAATAATAATAAAAATAGATACTTTTATATACTTTTAATTTTCATTTCAGATGACGATGTAGCCACTGGCAGAAGCACAATGAAGAAACTAACAAAACAATTTTATGCTGTAATGCCGTTTTTATTGTTACCTGGACTTATAATATCAGCTATCTTGCCTTTCTTCTTGCCAACTTTAAAGATGATGACTATAGCCACCGGTATGCTAAACAAAATGGCTTTAACTGGGGCCGTCTTCACGCTCCTTAGAAATAATGCCTTTAATGAAAAATACGACAAAAAAGTCATATACATAAACAATGGATACGCGAATGAGAAATACCAACAGCTTACTAACTCACCACCTGAAGTACTTATTGACACGAGTTTTGCAAACAAATTAAATGACTATGTCACAGATGATCTCAAAGATTTCCGTCTAGTAGGAGGCAAACCAATAGATGTAGATTATCAAGTAACTCCAAACTGGTTGAAAGACGCAAATGAAGGATTTGGTAAGGTACGTAACGTGCAAATATTAGGGGGAAATTTTCTGAATCCCTGGCGGAAACAAGACGGTCGGAATGATGAACTAAGCGACAGAAATGAATAAATGTTTTTTTACAATGCTGAGCCTTATTAATTAATTGCCTTCCGTCTAAATTATTTATTACCTTAAATATTGTTATAACTTTAATTAACACTTTTTCAATGTTTCCGGTTCGTTTTCGCTTTCTAATTGTGGTTCAATGTATTTAACTTTTTTTACCTGTGGTTACTAATATAGGAACAAGTTAGGTTTGATTTTAATTTTATTATTTCCTTACATTGACAGTGAAATTATTACTTTTATTAAAATGTAATATGCATGTTACGAAGGTCTAGAATAATTACTTATGCGTGGTGTAATTTATTTTACAAATATATTTTTATTAAGTAGGTTTATGTACCCATTTTCTTATAAGCTATATTAATACACATTTTTTTCATTGTGTATTTATTGAATTATTTTATTTTAGAATGTATGCAGTAAAGTTTTTCAGAGCAACGTTTCGAATCCGTTTTTTTTCTATATTTATTTAAATCATTGGCCTATTTTAGAATAATAAATATAAAAATATATATATATATATATATATATATGTATATACAAATAAAATAATGTAGAGTTATTAAAACTATTAACATAGTAGCTGTCAGCAGATGATATGATAGTAAGCTTTCTTACTTAACATTTGTATCAATCCAAATTTTAAGCTTATTGTAATTTTAGTCCAAACTATTCTCTTATGATTTTCCGTAAAGTAAGATATTTTTCCGCAATCTAAAATGTTGACTTTGACAATATGCCACCATAAAAAATGTAATAAAAATAATAATTCTTCCATTTTTTTGTAGTAACTGTACCTGTTTTTTAGATTACTTTAGAATGTTAGTTTCTTTCGACGCATATTTAATGTGTGGTATTAATCTTACATTCATTGTTAACATCATAAAAGTATTCTCTAAACCTTAACTGATCGTCATGGCCGAGCGTTGATGTGTCGTTGGAGTGAGCTTTTATATTTACAAATTGATATATAAAAGGAGTTATTATAGTAACGCTCACTAATAAGTGTAGCTTTAGTATATAATTTCGACGAACCATTTGTAAATGAATAATAAATAAGTAAATTTAGATACTATCTTTATATTAAAAGCTTTCACTTATTCTCTAGGATGATTTATGAAATAAATTTTATATAAAATTTATTTATATTCAACAGAAAATAAAACAGCAATCACTGACTTGTATTTATTTAAAACGGACACTTATTGTCTAGTCTTATCTAAATATTTTCCTAAATTCACCAAAAAAAAAATAAATTAAACTTATGGTAAGCATTTGACTACATGATAAAATTATTTTATTTTATAGTCATCCCCTTATTATAATATTAAATGTTATCTATTATCACATACAATAATAATAATAATAATATTTACAATAAATTAAATTGAAGTCTATTGTTCCCTGAAATGAAGAAGAATATAATAAAAATATTTATACAAATAATAATTTGTTAAGATAAAAAGAAATGACAAGAGATAAACTTGATCTTTGTCAAAGTTAATTCTATAGAATATCCGTTCATTTACAAACTATGAAAACTATTAATGAGCCCATAATTAGTTTATTGTTGACTACTTTGAAACAAATATAAGTTTTAAGAAACATTAACAATTGAATAGATAACGTTGTCAGAGCTTGAGATGGTTTGTTCACTCGAGAACTTTGGTTTTTTAACCACGTATGTAAGTATAATAGATGATTTATCAGTCAAAGAGAGAACAATATTGAATTCAAGGCAAATAACAACTAATTAAAACATTATGTTAATTTATGAGCTATTTCTGCGAGCCTTTTCTCTTCTTCGGTCATGTCTTCGTCATCCCAACCCCACACTGGGTTTTCGGGATGGTGGTGATCATCTTCATTCAAGTCCTCTTTCTTGCTTGTAGGATGTGTACCATCTCCTGTTCGTGAAACTCTTTTGCGTATCAGTTCAATGGACACGGTCTTAAGATCATACGCTAAACCTGTGATTAAGATAAACCAAGGTAAGATTACTAATAATAATAATAATAATAATAATAATAATAATAATATCGGGACAAATTACACACATTGATCTAACCCCTAAGTAAGCAAATTATTTGCTTGTGTTAAGGGTGTTAGACAACGATACTAATACATAGAAATACATATATAAATACTGAGAATATATTTAATAAACGACCAAACCCAGAAACACAGACATCTATGCTCATCACATAAATGCCTGTGCTCTGCCGGGAATCGAACCCGAGCCCCGTTGCGCCGTGACACGTTAGGCGTCTGCGCTAACCACTCGACCAACGGGAATTAATATAAACTTTTAATTCATATTTTATTAATTTAACCGCCATGTTGGTCGAATGGTTAAAGCAGAAGCCTAACGAATAGCGGCGCAAAGGAGGTCGGGTTCAATTCCCGATGTGATGAGCATAGATGTTTTTATTTCTGATTTTGGTCGATTAATAAATATATGCGTAGTATTTATAATGTTTCTATGTATTTGTAACGTTATCTAACACCGTTACATAAGCAAATAATTTGCTTACTTAGGGGTTAGATCAATCAGTGTAATTTCCTGTGATATTATTAATATTATTACATTGAACCAACCTTTACTTAGACATTTTGAATGACTGTAATTCCATAACAAGACACTCACATGAGTTCGGGCGCGTATACAGGATTAAGTGTAGGGGAGGGGGCGATTTCCGTACAAGTGGAGGCAATTTTTATGTGAATAAATATTTAATTCATTCCGTATTCTAAAAATCTAAGTATATACTAAAATGGAACCGTTAACTGTGTCAAATACTAATACTTAATACTTTAATACCGAATAAAGTTTTTATATATCCATACTAATATTATAAATGCGAAAGTCTGTCTGTCTGTTACGCTTTCACGGCTAAACCACTGGCCCGATTTGGTTAGTATTCGGAATAGAAATAGTTGAAGACCCAGGGTAAAGCATAGGCTACTATAAAAAAAAGGTGATGGATATTTGTCAGAAATATCTTAACTACTCTACAGATTCCGATAAATTTTCTCAGAAAGATTGATGAGGCAAGGTCAATCATAGGATATCATTTTTTTCTTAAAACCTAATCAGTAAAAACATATAATTAATATTTTATGAAAAATATTAATTTACTGACTGTAATTAATTTTGATATAAATATAGATAGTTGATAACCCAGGGTCAAACACAGTTTACTTTTTTATATAAGATATATAATCTAAATTGAATCATTTTAAAATATATCAAAATGCATGTTTGGCTCTGATCGGTTTATATTATCTACTTTATATTATCAGTAATATTAGAAAAGTTAGTTTGTCCGTAACGTTTTTGAAAGTGAACTACGTCTAGTATGCGAATATTCATGTTCGCACATTCGCAATATTCGCACACAGGATGCTAGGGGTACATAAAGTACAAGTAAGTGTAAATACATTCCATCCGATATAATAAGGCTGTTTTTTACCAATACAGCGCGGGAAGCCACTGAGAAACAGCTAGTAAAAATATATAATGATCAAAACTAAGTGTACTTAGTCAAACTAGCCATTTTACGCCTACTACAAAGATCCGCGCATACATAAGTTGGACTTCCAATTGGCTTATCGGCTATAAGCCGAGACGATATAACAATATTAAGTAATTTTTGACTGGTTTATTTAACTTACCATATTTAGCGGCAAAGTCAATTAGGGCTGTCGACAAGTTCGTGCTGTAGTTGCCAAGTTCCGCGGCCTTGTAATCCCACGGGAAGACGTGATGGTAGTTATGCCAGCCCTCACCAAAAGCGCATATCGCTACAGTCTTATTATCTGTGGCGCCTATATACCTGCGAAGTTTTAAATATATATAAATAGATTGCTATGATAAATTTATAAGGCACTATAACTTTATTTAAAAAAACATATATTCATTAAAATGTACATGTTTTTTAAATAACCTAAGGTTATTAGAATATATAAGACATTATTAAGGGCCGATTTTTAATTTAATTTATTTTTTTTTTAATTTGAAAATTTTTTTTAATAACTTTCATAATATAGTAGATAAAAACAAAATCACTTTGAAAATTTACATAACAGGTATAATAATAAAAATATGATAATATTCTAATTAGACCGTTATACTAAAAAAAATGTGATATATAAGTATTATAAAAATGTTAAATATTTAGTATAAATCAACTAAGACAGCGTACGATCTCAACTTTCACCTTAAAACATAAATTTTCAAGGTTACATGCATAAATAAACTATCGCTGATTATAATTATAAGAGAAATCGTACCCCCAATATCATAGATGTGGAATAAATTTACGATTTGAGGATATAGACTAAATAAGAATAATAAATATTTATTTATTTCAATCACTTTAAGTTCGTTTTTAATTCGTTCATTTGTAAACTAGATTAGGGGTCTTGCTTACTTGTCATATGGTCTATTGCCCCAAATATGCGCCGCAGAGTTCACCAGCCAAGTAAAATGCAATGAGATGGTGTATCGCAGCATTGAAGCCACGTACCATGAAGCCCAGGGATTTTCGTTCCACAAGGCTACTGGTATCCACGCGGGGACGATGAAGCAGAGTAATGGCATCAATATTAGATATGTTCTAGAATTAAAAGTATATTTTTAGTCACACATCACACTCCAGCAGGATGTTTACGTTTGTACTATTTATAATGTAATGTAAGTCAAAAAGTTAACTAAAAAAACAACAGATTTAAAAGATAGTAAGGGTAAAAATCAAATTTCAAATAATCTTGAGGCTAACCAACCATGCTAAGCACATATCGTTATCGTACCAATTAAAAAAACACATCAAACTAAACACAATTTAATTTTGGAAGCTTACTTTTTTTGAAACATTACGATAGGGTCTTTTTCCAAGTCTGACATGTCGACAGAGCAACCTTTTTCGAGGACCTCTTTGTGTTTGCGGACCATTAGCCAGCCCATATGGGAGAAGAAGAATCCACGTCTTGCATTGTGAGGATCCGCATCCGTCTCCGTGAATTTGTGATGTACTCTGTAGATAACAATATATTTATTATAATTGCGTCAGAAAACTGAATTATGAAAAATACTATTTTAGTAGATATTTTATATTATTATTAGGTACCTGTGGTCGCGAACCCATTCATAAATATGGTTCTGGAACGCCATGGTCTGCATGAGGGCAAGGTAGAGTCTTAGCGGCCACCGAGCTTTGTATGCTCTATGTGCCCAGAGGCGATGTGCGCCGGCAGTCACGCCCATGGCTGACATCGCCGAAAATAGGATAGCTGTAAATTTATTTCATTATTAGTTTTTCGAAACTTTCTGATACGCCGATTCAATATTTGTTTGACAGTCCCGTCAAAATTGAAACAGAGATCACAACAACAAAATCTAACTTTGTATATAAAATAAACATTTTTTATTGCCTTACTTTTGAAACGAAAATTCTAATAGTGAACACCCTGGAAGAAGTATCAGAATTTGTATTTAGATCTTGAGGTATTATACACATACACGTACACGTACACATATACATATACAGACTTTAAAAAAATGTATACATTTAAACTTATCTAGATAAAAATAAAATAAAATCTGCAAAGTATCCTAGTCTATGACTCTTTTGTCATTATAGCGTACAGCGTAAAGGTTTAGTTCTTTTGTTGAAATTTAATTAAGACTTAATCTAAAAACTCGTCATGTCAAGTTTCTTTGATATTTTTTAACATTCTATACATTTTATTTATTTATTTTTATTTATATCTTTTCGGCTTAGAATCATAATCAGTGATCACCTGTGTACGTCAACATGGAAGTGTCAGGTTTGCCTATTTCGATTCCACATTTATCTTAATAAGCCCTTTCCATCTTAATGTTAAACGAATGAGGGTTCCAAATGCGTCCTGGTCTGAGAAGAACCACACAACAAACTCAGCCGGATATATTTTTTTGTAATTGTGATCACTGTTTCACAATAACAAAAATCTTAAAAGCAATCTTGGAACAACTAGAACCGTAGCAATCAATCGGAAATGAAGCCTAATGATTTCAGGTAACGAAAATGAAATAAAAACTGTAAAAAAAATAATTCTTCGGCCTGCCACACAACCAGTCACCGCAAGCAGGCCAGAAATATAACGGCACGAGGCCAGAAAAAAAGCGCTAAGCTCCAAAATAAGAATGCATATGTTAATCAAACAGAAACAATATTTAGATAATTAAAATAGATTTCATAAAATGAAAAGGCCTGTGATAATTAAGAACAGTGTAGCTTTCTTATGTTGGAATAATTATAGCGATCGGTGCAATCGTTTCAGAGTTTATCGTTTACAGACAAACCATATTTGCCTTTTTTTAATATTAATATTTATTGAAGGCACAAGCAAAGAAGTAAAAATAATTTTTAATAAAACTTACATAGTACTTACCAAATATGATTGTCATTATCTCGGTTCTTCCTGTTATTATTAGGTAAAATCCATAGAAAGTAGCTATGTGCAGGTAAACAAAAGCTAAGACATTCCTCCATACTATTTGCCACCTGAAATATTAAAAAAAATACATTGGGGGGTTTGACCATTGTCAACAGATAGAAATTCATAAAAAAAAATATATAAAATTATTGCTTGCCTTGGGAGCAACTAGAAAAATGTATTTTTTTAGATATAAAATCCATCATCGAGAAACAACGGCGGAAACGATAAACAATTTTTAAAACCTCCTCTTACAGCAGAAATGAATAATAAAGGACTTCCCCTAAGGTAGAGCCCTCAGGTAGGTATTAATTATGTGATTTTGGAATATGAATAATTAATGCCAACTTAAAAGTACCGGTGATATTTTGAACAAGACCGCGTTGTGAACTTCCAGAATATTTGGTCGTTTTAAAAATTAACAATACTCACTCATAGTCTCTCCTCTTGATAGGTGGAGAAGCGCTTAGTGCATCGCTCTCATTGTTTTTAGCGTGTGTCGAGTTGGATAGGATTGCCGTTGCAGTCATCTTGAACCCTCTGTTTATTCTGCAAAATTAAATTAGAAAATTAATTATTTTAAATTATAACAAAACCGGTGTTTTTTTTGGTCTGTTTTTCCGATACCATTATGCAAACACATCATTGAGTAAAAATATTACCTACATTAATTGAAAAGAAGTGATAGCTTAGATATTATACTAAAAATATTTAAAAAAACTAGTCAAGTGGGAATCGGACTTGGGCATGAATTTTAGTTTAATTATTTATTTTAAAAGTGAATATATAACTACGAGTACATATTTTGTAATTATTTTAAGCGTCAACCTGTTACCGTTATAAAAATTATTCCTAATATAGTTTACTCCTTGGGCATGAATATTAGTTTAATTATTTATTTTTAAAGTGAATATAGAACTACGAGTATATATTTTGTAATTATTTCAAGCGCCAACCTGTTACCGTTATTAAAATTACTCCTAATATAGTTTACTCCTTAACAATGAAGTGTTAGAATTGACTGACTCAACAATTTTCTTATGTATAACTTTAAATAAAAAGCTCCAATGGAACCCCCATCTCTCAACACTCGCTGACAAACAAAGCTCAGCCGCCTTTGCAATTAAAAAAATAAGACAATTAACAGATGTTAATACGGCTCGACTCATTTCTTTTAGTTGTTTTCATAGTATTATGTCTTACGGTATTTTATTATGGGGCAGTGCTGCCGAAATTAATTCTATATTTATTTTACAAAAAAGAGCTATACGGGCTATTTGTTATTTAAGAGCTAGACACTTCCTAAGAGATGTTTTTAAAGAAATCGGTACACTTACGGTCGCTTCTCAATACGTTTTTAATAACATACTATATATGTATGTCAAAATTTAAATACTTACATTAAAAACAGCGACAGACATACGATCAATACAAGAAATAAAAATAGGCTCGTAACCCCTAAATTTAGACTTCGAAAAGTTAAGAAATCCTTCATGGGCTTGAGTATACGCATATATAATAAAGTTCCACAAGATATCTTAGAGCTTTCTTTTCTTGGTTTTAAATCTAAAATTAAAGGTATATTATTAAATAAATTTTACTATAACATTCAAGAATTTTTGGTTGATCGAAATGTTCCACACTTGGGTCATTGACTCATTTGCAGGGTTGATGTTTAGAATGTATAAGTCAAATATTGTCAATTTAATGTAATTGACGATTGAAAAGTGCGTGTAAATGCCTACTTGAATAAAATTATTTTGAATTTGAATTTGAAATGTACGTTTGTTGTATGGGAGCCCCCCTCGAATATTTGTTTTATTTTATTTTTAGTTTTTCTTATAGCGCCACAGAAATACATCATCTGTGAATATGTCTAGCTATCACGCTTCATAAGATACAGTCTGAAGACAGACGGACAGCTAACTTTTGATAAAAGGTTCCGTTTTTCACTTCTGGATATGGAACCCTAAAAACTTTTATTTTATCTTAAAGTTACTAAAGAATAGCCTATACCTAATAGCTTTGAAAGCCTAATTAAGGGCTCAGGGTGAGTAGGCGAGATTAAAAAAATGGGCCTCACTACAGCCACAAGAAATTACATAAAATATTAAAGTTTAGAAGACTCCTATAAATAATGATTTTTTCTAAAATTCGGATAAAATCTTGTATACGAATCTTCTTTTCGCCCCGCACTGAATCTATGACATCTAGATAGATGTTATATCTAGATGGATAGATATCTATAGTGAACTCTGAAACTGTGACAAGTTTTAAGCCTCCGAGATCACCAAGATCAAGTAAACAGCATAACAGCATAATCTGATTTTTCTATCGAACTAACGTATTCCTTAACAATATAAAACTGAATTCTAGTGAGGTTCAGTTCAGTTTTCATGAACCTCAAACACACAGGCAAAATGTTATCAAAATCCGTCCAGCTTAATAGGGATTCAGTACAGACACAAGTACTAACTAAGGTAGAGAATGGTATTATACAGTGAGCTTGAAATTCGAAAATTATAATGAATAATCAACCCACTTATGAATCAAGCCTTTAAAAATACATTGACTTTGGCCTAGTGCACTTTCTGTGATGCTTTCTTGTTCCAGTTATTATACAGTAACTGTTTGTACTCAATGCTCCAAATTATGGCAGTGTATTTATATTTATATTTGTAATGACGAAGCAAAATGAATTTTATTGCACGCCAGTTAAGAGTTTTATTTAAAAATACCAATAAACATAATCAAGTAGAAAGTTTGGGGTCTTTTAATAGGTGTTTTTGTTGTTTCATTTATTTGTTGGTCAACTTTATAACATGTTAAATTTTTAGAAATAAAAATAAAAATAAATAAATAAAATGTACACCTCTTAATATATAATAGTGTCAGTAATTCCTAATATGCTTTTCATAAATGTGTATCATTTTTCGAATATTTGATATTAGAAACATTGTCTAAAATTTTTAATTTAATAATTAGGGTTCTTTTAGTGACAAGTAAAAATAATCCGTGAAAAGTCAGTATTACGTTTTTCCTTTTGCAATGAATGTTGTTTATAAATATAAATATAATAATAATTTAATTAGTGTTACTTTCCTTACTTACCAAGAGTAGGAAATACCGATAAGTATGTTTTTAAGTTACCTTATTGAGAGAAAGTTGATTGCCCAATTTTAGGTTGTATTAAGGTTTCTTTATCTTAGATTCATATTGTACGTAAAGTTCTGTTAAATATTACAAGATTAATATAAAATAAGTGTATAAAAAGTAAAAAAATATATAAAATAAATAATTTATTTTTAACTCGTAGACACCCAGGCGTTTAATATAATATGAACAGGTTTATGTTTTAGTTATTTCTTATTTATTTGTTAGATTCTTTTTTTATTATTTTTTTTATTTAGGTCCACGTTTTAGTTATTTTTATATTTATTTATAACCTCTGAGATATTGTACTAAGTCACGAAATATGCCCTGAGTAAAATATGATTCAAAACTAGTATGTACATACAATACCTATGTATTGTCTACCTACTATACCTAGTATACCTAGTACCTATCTATATAGGTATGACGATGTGTGTGTTTAGTATCAGACAATGTGAGGTGCAATGACTGACTATTCTCTCAGTCATTGCACCTTACATCGTCTGCTATAGACGTAACGTAACGTAAGGTTATACTATGTATGTGTCGATAGGAAGCCCTTATCATGATTATAAAGCTGAACTTTTGTTTGTTTATTTTAACGCCTTTATATATGGAACTACAAGGTAGATTTAAAAATCTTGGATTTGATAGTTCAATTTTATAAATTACCTACCGACCTATATAAATACAAACATATTCCGATAAATATTTAAAAAGGTAATCTAAAGGAAAATATATAGAATCCAGTCGCTGTTTTAAATTATTTAGGCAAATGCAATTATGTTTTCTTAGATAAATAGATATATGAAAGCCTTTAGAACATACACAGAGAAACAGACATGCAATACTTTCACTAGAGAGCTGCTGACTCTCAGCAAAACTTTGCAATGCCGTCATGGCCGTCGTTTTGCTATTGTAATAATAAAATAAAAAAAGAATAATTACATTATCTCACATCATCATTAAAATATATTTTATTTCTATTCCGTATAAAATGCATTTTTTTTTTGTACGTTGATTACTAAGTCTACCTGTTAAAACTAAAATATTTACATTATCTAATTGGAAATACAAATAAAGTCTACAAGTGGATTTTTGCAAAAAAAAGAACATATTTTTCAAATATTTCTTTTTGTGAATATATTTCGACATAAAGTAAAATATACTTATTTACTTTTTAAATAGTAAAGTAATAATACAAAATAGATTAAACAAAAAAATATCGCCTATAATTCTGTGAAGACAACTGCAATTAGTTAAATTGGTGTCAATGGAACTTGACTTTCGACTGAGCATTGTTCAAATATTCCCGTCACCTTCACTAAACAAACAGTATGGTCGAAAACTGTACACACGCATACTTTTACTTCCTTTGAAAGAAAAGTAAAATAACGAAACCTGTTCTACGCTTGACCTCGACTGAGTAACGTCAGTCATCAGTCGGACAGCACTTTCTCCGGCGGCTACACAGCATCTAGAGATACGCCGGGAAGTGGCAACAAAGCTTCATAACCGTTATCTTTTAATAAAAATTAAAACCAATCTTTCAACAACGTTTACAAAATTCTTTTAGATTTTTCACGTCACTTTAAATTAATGTATTTTTATTACTTATCATCGTTTATAGTACACATTTTTAGTAAAAATAACATTATTCTGAAAATATTTTTTTTATTATGAAACCTATAGAATTTCGCATTTCTTGTGACTGTGAAAATAAAAAGCCGCTCTAAATTACCGCAAGCGAATGTGGATCGATTTCTTCTGCTTGAATTCAATTCCAGCTTCTACCTGAAACCACGCGCAATTCATATCGCTTTTTATTATGTAGGTAACTCAATGATTATTATACAATTATTTATAGATTAATTTATTGTTTCCTCAATAATATGATTTCTTCTCGTGCAAGAAATTTTATGACGATAATAAACCAAAGCTGTTATATAATTAATTGTTATTTGAAGAGAAAACTATCATTAAGTTCACATTTATTTATAGATTAAGTACATTATTTAAAAATAATCTCAGAGTTAATTATGTTTTCTATACATTTATATATTTAGAAATCTGACCATTACTTATTTTTTCTCCATTATTTTCACACTACAATTTGCTAAGTTATCAACTTAACATTATATTTCTTAATTGCAGAAAGCTTCTAAAATTACTAATTAATGAAACAATTGAGACTTGTCTATTAAATTCTCGAACAAGTTTTTATCTAACACTTGCCTTTGAACGTCGCTTCAAGTATTTTTAAACGTCTTGTGGAAGTATTACGAGTATAATAATTTAATTATATCTTTATTTGGAGAGTCGTCTGAAATATAAATTAAATTTCGAATCATGAGAATATTACGATATATGCTGAAATATGCTGCAAGTTTGTATATGAATAGAAAACTTTACGATCTCTCCTAAACAATGAGCACTATAGAAGTTTGAATATTGTAAATGTTTATAGACTAGAAATATCCATTCATGTTTATAAAGTGCGTAGTATAAATAGTTGATGCATTCCTTATCTCATAAAGATAACTCTTATAATGAATCTTTCGTTACAAAATAATATAGAGTTTGTTTATTTCGGTCGTAATCAGATTATATATATTTTAAAGTTTTATTTGGTTTTCTTTTTACTTTACTAACTGTTTTCGATATATATATGACTCAATGAATATGTAATTCTTACAAGATTTTATTGAAAGTCATCTACGTAGGTAGGTACGTGACAGAATCATGAATATACCTCATGAATATACCTACAGCATATTCATGAGGAAAATTGAGAGAATAATAACATATCGATATACTAAGAGAAATAATCTGTTTTATTTATAGATATACATAGAACTCTTGAACTATGCAGATACAAATAACGTAAAAAAATAAAAGATTATACTATATTACAAGTATACAAAACAATTTTGTAAAAATATAAAATAATGTATAATGTATTTTTGTTTCTATAAGGTAAAGAGTATAATTATAGTATAACTTAATATTATAGATTTATATAGATTGAATATGAATTAAGAAAGTTATAGAAAAATATAACGTGGAATGAATTTGAGTGTAATGAAAACATTTATTGAAACATAAATAATTGATTTAATAGTTGTATAAATTTTAAAATAATCCATCGTCACAATAGTTGTCCTAATAGTAATGTTGTGACGATTATCGTTTAATACTCGATTTTGTTTCCGAAGTGTTTTACGGCTTGTCCTAGAAAATCTGTCATAAAACGTATTCTACAACACAAAGAGGTCGCCAGCAACGTTCGTTTAGCAACGTTGCGATTTAAATTAATACAAGCAACTTTTTCACTGTTCAAATATTTTATTTCGTAAGGTATTAAATTCTCAAATGCAGTTTAAATAGTCAAAGAAAAACTACTACATTATAAATTGACTCTGTTTACATTGTTAAATTTCATTTAAAAAGAGCAACTGTTAAGTTTCTGGCCAGCTCTTTTCAGCAGAACAGGATTCCGAGCTGGTGGTAGCTTACTCACAGACTAACTATACTGACCAATTTAATGTAATTGACGATTCAAAAGTGCGTGTAAATGCCTACTTGAATAAAGATATTTTGAATTTGAACTAGTTTTTGAATATTTACCAAAAATAATTACTCTGTTTAATTTTACGTGCATAGTAATAAAAAAAATACATAAGGGCTCTAGTTTTATAATCTAATTAGTATAGTAGTCTAATAGCTTAAACGAAAAAACGAATGGATATTTAGGATATAAAACGTGTTTGAAATTGTATATAAATATAATTAGTGATGTTAGGCCTTTTTTTATTTAAATTTATTTAAAATTTATGTAATGTAGAACGACAAATTCATTGACACGGCTAATATACGAAAGTTGATGATGCCGTCATACCAGAGATCACAGGAAAGAGTCCTGCCAAATATGATAAACTTTTCATTATAACGATAAGCTCATCATCCACACAAATTTATAATAACTTTCACAAAAATAATTTATCACAAACTCTTTTTTTTATTTGTGCACCTTGCAATTTTTTTTAATTTCATACGTATGCAATGTATGAAACGTATAAAAGTAAGTACATTAAAGTACATTTCTAAGCGCAATCAGTATAATTCGATCAATATATATGTTTTTTATTATATCGTTTATATTGTGAGTTAGTTATTTTGCATTGTAAGTAAACATTATTACATATAAATAAAAATTTATGTAAATGTCTAGGTAAGCAATCAGAAGACAAACCTCAAGTACGACCCTGTAACGGTTACACTTTTTTAAATGCTTTTGTGCCTCAGACACTAGCAGACAACTGTACTACTATAAAAAACGTCTTGATATTTGAATATAAAAAAAATAATTATAATATTTATTCGTTATTACAATAATTCTTTATTAAATTAAATAAAATAGCCATTAATACAAATTCATCATTTATTTAGTTTAGTTTCTCAAATCAAAAGCGTCATGGTGAAGTTTTAAGACCGCGAATGCCTAACAACTCATGTCCAATAAGATTCGGCGATTAAATTCTTTATCGATTAATTTATTTATCGATTAATAAATAATCTACTCGTATAGATATATAGAAACATGATTGAGTCTTGTACTGTGAGCGCTACCAATATACAACATTATATCAAAAAACAGATTATCAAGATAAGATAAGATTTAAATACATTGTAGGTATACAGACAAGGAGAGAGAGTGAGATCGTGCACAAATGATATTCTTATATTCCGATAAGATTTAGCGGGAGAAAAGATTGAATGAATAGACAGTTATAGAATTTCCGTGAAATAATAAAAGATATTCCGCAGGCAAGAGCTATCTGACAGCTAAAAATCGTGTCTTGTAATACAATAATATTAATTATGATTTCTGCCACATGTAGGTGAACTCTGTATTGTAATCATTACCCTTGAAACGCATTTCTAAAATAACTTATCACGAACAAATTTCAGGTTTCGAAGAAGCGCGAATAATTATTTTAAACATGCGAGAAGTCAGCATGATATTACGTCTAGCATTATTAGTCATATATAAATAAATAAAAAAATAAATAAATAAATTTTTTTTTCGCTCTATTTATTCCGAACAATCATATGACACGTTATATTAATTACAGTTTAACAATTACATCATTAAGTAAAGTGGTTATTATTATTAATCTCAAAGATAAATGCTTTGCGTCTTTTATGCACCGTTTTTATTGCCACTTGTTATATATTTTTGTATGTATTTAAAAACCATGTTTTAATTTTTTTAGCATCCTATGACGAAAAGTTATTACAAAATGAAAGAACTCATTACTACAATATCGTGACGTGTTCACTTTAATACATATAGTAATTTTCGTAATATTTATTCAAGCATAAATAGACTTGGAACATGTTTGCCAATTTTTCGCAAATGCGTGATTTTACGTGTCCCGACGTATTTTTTCAATGTAAATATATGTTACTAAAATCAGCATATCATTTTTTATACAATGTTTATTTTATATAATAAATTTATAAAACTCGTTGTTCTTTTGACATTCAAAATTTTCATACACAAAAATGCAACAAAATATTTTTTTATTACTGCTATGAGTTATAATAGTTAATGTGATATATTGAAGTTAGTTAAATAGAAATTCAAATATATTGTGGGTGTACAGACAAGGAGAGAGAGAGAGATCGTGCACAAGTGATATTCTTGTATTAAATGTTTGCAAGAAGTATCTAGACATCTTGTTTAAATTTACACAGTTTAGTGTTTATGAGTTTGTCGCTTATATCTCTGAAACACTTGTTTATTTTCCGTTTTAGAAGAAAATTTAATATTGAAAACCATCGCTTAACTTCAGGTACTTACCAAAATTGTAAGTAGGTAGGTACGCCACATACGATACCAGTTCGACAATCACTTTAATTTAAATATACTTTAAATTCACTGTTTTATTTAAATTACTTTCACCAATCAATTAAAACCACCGCAATGAATGTCGGTAGTTTATATCTTCACGAGTTTACATCGCTCGTCAAATGGCAAGCGCGTTGTGGCAAAATAACTTATAGAGGACACACGCTGAATGAGGGTAACAGTCGAAAAAAAATATTGCCATTCATTAGAGTTTTAGATTAGTGCTTACAAGAGCTCGGGTCAAGTATATAGAGCTATGAATAGTTAAACTCATCTGCATTACTGATGTGTTAATAATTAAACTGACTAAAGGTTATTTTTTTGCAAGTTTCACATTTATTTTGTAAATAAATTATTAAATGTAAGTAAACAAATATTTAAAAATTGATGCAATTTATAGAATTAAGAACTGATTATTTGACATGTAATAAAATGTAAAGATGGTATTCATGTACTAATACAAAAATATGTATTTTCAAAAGAAAAAAGTCTAGATAATAATATAACATGTTTTGAGAATTTTTTTTTGTCTGTTATTCTGTTTGTCTATCTAGTTTAATTTTAGTACACAGTTAAGGAATTATTTAAAACTTTATTGTCCCAAAATCGTTATCAATATATATGTAATTACTTTACCATATCTTATATAAATAAATATCTCATAAAATTTTACTCATACACGTCAAAAAATTATAAAAAATACAGTACAAATTATATAGTATGTAAACAGAATTCTTAAAGTAAACTAGTTCGTCATCGTGTCGTAATATAATAATAATAATATAAAATTAATGGTTTAAGTGTTTTCTTATGTTTTTTAATTGCAAGGATGGATGTGGTTGTAATATTCAACTATATTTACTTTTAAACAAATAAAATATTGTTTAATCCAGAAGTTTCCGTTATTTTCTTTAAAAAAATAACTGTGATAAGAACATCACAATATCTACAGGAGCGTTTCTTTGAAATTAAGTTAAAAAAGTTTATTATCTGGGTCCACCATAAGATTTTTTTCTATCCAAAAATATTGTGGAAAGGGATAGACCATTGTGTTAATTATTTCATTTATTGTTTTATTATATATGTAAATGTTTCAGTACTTATATCTAAGTATCAATTATTTATTAATTAGTTGCCACAAAGTAATGAGGAGTTGTGAAATTAATGTATTAGTTTAGCAAGTCTCAAAGACTGTTTGTCGTGGTGTACAAACTGTTCGTGCAGTGCTTAACGTCGCTAGTACTTTTGTGGTTTGGTAGGTCTTCATTGATAGCCAGGTTGTCTGGCCTTCAATTCTAAGTATTGCAGTTTTAGCCTTAGACAAAATGTGATCATTGTTGTGCATATTTAGGAGATTACTGGAAGGCACTACGGTGAAAATATTTTTTTTTTTACTTATCTCTTATGATTTTGTTTTAGTACAATGTAGGTCGCTAGGAACTAGTTTTTTTCACATTTTTTTTTCCAAAACCTTGTGAAAGTTATTCAATTTATTGACATTTAGTATTTGTTACTTGGTTTTGAATTATCATTTACATTTATAAATATATGCAAATATCTTTGTATGAGTAAGACGTGACATTCACTTCAATTTTTTAAAACAAATTATATTCTAATGTTTAATATTCAACAAAAAATATTTTAAAACATACTCATAGTAAAAAGTTTTTAGTCCAATCTAAGAATATATGTACTTGATATTAATAGAACTATACCTACCGAAGAATTCTAATTGAAGTGAAAGCACAAGAAGCCTTAAACTGCTTTTGTGGTAATGATGTTTTTATGGTGTGTTAATGGTTTAACCTGTAGCTTATAGAGTACCCTACGAAGACTGCTCTCCTTCCCTTTTCTGTGTTTTCTTCTAAAACCCTATTTTTTCTTAAGGGCGAAGATACATCTGCTGCTTTCAATATTTCGCAGATGGTCATAAGTACGGGAATCATATGCCATAACGTGGACTGTCTTATCGTTCGCCTACTACATATACATTCCTTACCTACAGATAAAATACTTTTTTTACTCTTAATCTTTGAATAGTCTTTTTTTAACCGACAAACGTTTTGAAACAATTACAACTAATACTTTATACCAATAGCATTGTCTTTTTTAAAACAATTAGGTTACCATACATTCTATCAACATTACAAATACTCTTCCTCAGTGCTCGCCCACATTAAATAAAAGAGATAATTGCTTATAAATTCATCCTCTTAGCACCAGTATTTTTAACTGTGTGTAACTTAATTAATATACATAACTTAGTTATATTTTTATATATACATGACGTTTAATATTTATATATATATATATATATATCTTTTGTAACTTTCAATGCAATCACCAACAGACCAATATAGAGTATATAATAAAAATCTCTTAAATAATGAACACACAGCAGGCAATGGAAATCTATCGTTATTGGTACGGCCTTGCATGCAGTTGTTACAGTAATTATATAACATAATTGTTTCTTCATTTTTACTTCTCATACGCATATTGAAGATTGATTAAAATAAATAGATGCAAAAACAAATGGGTACAAACAATAAATAATATCATCATTTCAGTAGTAAAAACAAAGAAAGAGGAATTGATTGAGGAAAGCTATCATATATGT
The DNA here is from genome assembly GCA_959347405.1 of Napeogenes sylphis. Classification (NCBI taxonomy): domain Eukaryota; kingdom Metazoa; phylum Arthropoda; class Insecta; order Lepidoptera; family Nymphalidae; genus Napeogenes; species Napeogenes sylphis. The sequence goes on from OY365782.1 coordinate 23,922,535, forward strand.
CTGCCTTTCTCCTTAAAAACAACATTAACATAAATTAATAATTATAAAATAATTTACCAGAATTCTTTAAGTACCAAAATAAATTTCAAATTCAAATATAGTATAGTACCTAAAATGAATATTTTTTCTTTTGTAATAAATTGAACTGTTCTTACTTATTTATAACAAATGAAGGCATTGTAAGATACGTAAATAAATGTAAAATTAAAAATTAAAATATTGTACATCAATATATATTTTGTTGTTATGTTAATGAAACGTTCATATTTTTAAATTAACGTTCGTAGGTATTTAAAATTAAAGTAAAGAGACTCACCGTGAATACCGAACACACTCAAACACATAACATATCACTATAAAAATATCCGCAATACGTACGCTCTTTGCTCGTGCGCATAAGATCGAGCTTTGCGCTCGCGCAGCCATTGCCTCTTACTTATAGTTTTAGATGAGCGTAACACTTTCCCCACCATTATCTCTTTATTTAATTTTCTCTTAAAATTTTTGTAATATATTTCGGTACAAAATGTGTATTGAGATATGATAGTTTTAATGAGGAGATTGAAATATTTCATTTATGAAAGTTATGTTTTGTAGGTTTTATGTATTTTGTTAGCATGCAGGAGTTCTTCAATAATTATATGTGTGATGTAGCCAAAATATTTACATTTGTGGTAAAAACTGAATTAAATAGTATTAAATTATATTTTAAATAAGTCTTAAGAATATTAAAATAAAATAAATTATAGAATGTGTTAAACATTTTTATTATTCATTCAGTCTGAAGTCTGTTTTATTATCGTTAGACAAAAAATATGAATTATAAGTTAAGTTTTGTTAGAATTGAAACTCAATTTTTTGTTCAGTGAATTAATATTATTTTGTATTATTTTAATAATTCTCAAGAAAAATAAAATATAATTATATTTGACATGTCAAACTTCAATTTTGTTACAGCCCTTTAAGCTGGCACATATGGATTAACTCATTGTTTCCATAGCAAGTTCAGCCATCTACTCCAATGATTTTTTTAAAGTCAGTAAGTTTTTCAGCTACGACACAGGTTGAGCCAATCTAATATTTAGTAAGTTTGAGCCTTTTCACTAGGTGTAAAGTTTTGATGAAAAATCCATAGTACGTACAATTTAACTAAGGATAAGTATGTTGTGACCGGGAAATTCTACAATATGTTCGAAGTTAGTCTCTTAATACTCGGACGATGTCATCAGTTCTTTTACATAAAAAAATTACTTTGAGACTCCTTGAAGATACTTCTCATCAAAGATAATTAGCATAGGATGATAACAATGTTGTACTTTTATGATTAATTACTTGCGCAGCTTTTTTAGTGCCGTTAACTTATATTTTGTCATTTTTTTCATCATTAAAGAAGATATTTCGGAGCCCTACACTTGCCTATTGGGATATTTTGCTTTGTTCGATCCACTCTCTTTAACTGTAAAGATTTTTTGAGGACATGTCCTAAATAGCGACGATAAAAACCGAACTTCAGGTTTTTTTTTTATTATACGCGAGTTGTAGCAAGAATTTAAGACACTCGCTACAAGATTGTCTATTTCCTCATGCTATTTCCAAATTGTCAGGCCTTACGAGGTATAAAAACAAATACTCATCTTATATGTTTTTATATCTTAATTGGTCTTCGACAGAAATGTATAGCTGTTGATAAAGTAAAGTTGTAGTTGCAGCTACCAAAATAAACCTCCAAAAACAATTATATTTTAGTACCTACTATTAATCTAACTGTAGGCAACATCCATGATTAAATTGAATTATTGATTTCAATATTTGGTTATAGAAACATTTAATTCCATTTTCAGCACTTAATGATGATGTCCGCAATATGTACAATGCTTTTAATAAAAATAACATTATTTTAACTATTCGTGCTGTGCACCGGAGACTGAGGGGTGGATAAGAATTTAAACCTAAAAGTCCTGCTAATCAAATACTTTTTAGGCAAAAAATATGCATAACATTAAGAACAATACAATCAAGTACAAAATATTATACTAAATCTAAGTAAATTTACGTGATGTTGAATAAATATTATTAACTATTTAATTTTGTTTTTTGGAATTATGTAGATGCAAGATGCTTGATATGTCGTAATATAGTTTAGTTAAGTAAAGTTTGTTTTTTAAATAGGGTTAGATTACTCTTGTCAAACATTAAACATTTTATTTAGAGTTAAACCATGTAGATTAACCGGCAACTCGATGGGTACTATTTTTAATATTTAAAATTTTACCTTATTACATTATTTACTTTTGGCAAACATTAATTTAATGTAAAAATGAGTAACCATAAATTAAAACAAAAAATATATAAAAAATAAAATAAGCTCTAGAAATAAACGCTGCTTCTTAGCATTCCATGGATTCACCTTGCGGGTGCCGGTCCCATCGTTTTGCATGGAGGGTAGTGCAAATAATGCCTGGGACTTGCGACCCAGGTGTAGGTTTAAGGGGCTTCTTTATGTTGCGCTAACACGTTTGCCTCCACTATCCACATTTCTTTCCCTACCTAACCAAATTCGGAAAGAACCTACTAATGCCGCCTTTGAAATACGTTCTAGAAATGAACCGATGCCTGTTCTAGAAAGGCCAAGGTTTTGAAGTAAGTTAAAGAGAGATTTTACTGTTATATCTCTCGCTCCCACTTCTACTGCGTGTAAGCTAACTATAAATTTATTCCTAGACAGTTCATTGGTCAGTTCGTAATACTTATTAAGCTTAAATGTGTGATCCCTGGAGATGTTTGTTTCCCAGGGCAAAATGAGTTCCACAAGTATCACGCGCCTTAGATGTTTAGAATACAGGAATAAATAAGTCCGGCCTGGATGACGAAACACCAACATCCCCAGGGTAAATCTCAAAAAAATCACGTACACAAAAAATCTTTTATTTTAAGTTATAAAAAATAATTGTCTTAATAAAAAAAATATAAACATTTTAGTAGAACTACATAGTATATACAACACCAGCCTTAGTTTTGTAAAAAACTTTTGAGAAACGACTTTTATATTAGTTTTATATAGCGAGTTGGCCGTTTTTAGTAAAATTTAGGATTAAAGAATTAAAATCTGTTGTATTTGTCTATTTTAAAAATCTTGTTAAGGTACACCCATATTAGAAATATCACGGACTCTTCACTATTTTACAATTATACTTCGCGATATTAATAATAATATTCTTAAATTTGATAAACTTTTACACAAAATTGTCAGTTTTAACAAACACATTTTTCGTGTGTTGAATTGTTTTAGTATTTCATTTCGTTGGCTTGACTATGAAATAATAATCAAGATTTAATAAGATAATGGTACTGCGGTCTAAATGTAAAATTTCTAGTAACCCAAATATTTTAAGCTAACGAAAACAAAATATCAATCTGTTCGTAAGCATATCTATATTTTTCATCTTTCAGTCTTTACGTTTAGTAGCTATTTCATAAGTCTCTCTGCCACTTCATTTATTTAGTATATTTCAAGTGTAGATGTAGTAAAATATTAGAATTCAATGTTATTATTTAAATGTATAAGAAGCTGTAGACCATGCAGTCATTATTAAATACGTAACATTGTGTATAAATGTAAACAATGGATAATTATTCAGGCTTCAATAATAACAATCATGAAAAATTTATAAACATTTCAATAAAGGCTACAATACCGACGATAAAATAAGGATTTTGTCAATTAAAATTTTACTAACAAACTTATCATAATTTTCAAATAATATAGTAGTAGTATTTTACTTTTATAAGAAACAATCATATCATAATTTCTTAATACTTACTAATCATGTCACAAAATATAACTTGTCAATATTAATAATACAATTTAATAATAGACAAACTCTATATGATACAGACTTGAGTTGAGTTCCGTGTTATACGTCCTCTATTAAGGTCATATATTTCGACAATGAATAACATACATCAACTAACTACTTCTTAGTGGGGTTGGTATAGATAAAAAAAAATATGTCAATCTCGATATTTCCGATAGTTTCCAGCTATATCACTGCGGATTCCGCTTTCGAGATTATGAAATGTTCTTACAGAATAGCACTACAGTTCAGAATACTTTTTTTATTATTATTTTAACTATCTTTAGATTTCAACATCTATATTATCATAAAAGATAAGTCAATAAATTTTAGATTTGTTTACTTTATATAATATATCACACATGTGTATACATGTGTACCTACTCGCGTGTGAAAAAATAATCGATTTTTGATTGTTTTCTACTATAAAAATCGATAAATATGTAAAAATTTTAAACAATCGATTAATAATCGATTTTTTAATGGAGTTCATTGATTCAATAAGTGAGGAGATGTGTAGTGAAAAATATGTCAGCGCAAGTAAAGTTATTCCTGTTATAAAATGCCTGAATCAGTTTTTGGTTAAAACAGGTACATCACATGATTTGGCACTTCGATTAATAAGTTAATTATTAAATGAATTTAAAAAAAAATTTGAGCACATACAAAAAGTTCATTTATTTACTACTGCGACATTTTTGGATCCCCGTTTTAAAAAAATGCACATTGATGACGGAGCAGCTATGGCAAAAACTATAATCTACATTAAACGATCCATTGAATAAAATCTGAGCATTGTCTACCGTCAACAAGTTCTACCCCTGACGATGTCGATAATGATGAAATTTGGGAAACCCACAACAAATTGTTTGTGGAGACTACGACGATTAGTCACAGTCAGACATCCGAATTAAACTTGTACGTAGCTGCCCCTCTAATAGAATTAAAAGAAGACGCCTTAGAATTTTGGAGAACCTATGAAGGGAGGTTATCCCAATATGAAGCAGCTGACGTGTAATCTTTTAGTACCGGCTTCTTCGGCTCCAGCAGAGAGATTGTTCTCGAAGGCTGGCGCCACATTAACTAGAGCCAGGAGCCGAATATTATCGAAACGCTTACCTAAGCTCCTATTCCTAAATTCTTTGCCTGAAGATTTATTTTTTTTGATTAATTTATTTTATTATTAATAAAACAGTGATTATTTGAATACTTTGGCGTTTATTTTAAATTTAAATAAAACAATCGATTAATTAATAATCGAGTTTTTTATGTAGAATGTCATATCCCTAAAGCCTACTAGAATCTTTAGCGCATCACCTGTATAGAAAATATATTTCCAAATATTATTTCAATTTCTAGTTTGCTATCAAGTTTTTTAAAAACTTCTAACCCAAATATTATTTGTAAGTATTTATTAAATACTTTTACTCAGTATTTAAGAATTAATTGATCTTTGATACTGATGCCTTACTCGTAGTATTTATCAAATGGGCAGAGAGGGTTAAAGAAAATAATAAAATTATGTCAACCGCATTCGGAAAAGTAATTTTACACTAGCAAAAAGTAAAAATTTCCTTACCGATATTCCAGTTATCACTACTAAATCTCTAAACGACATTATAGATCTATATTATATTAATTAAAATTTTAACAAAGTTCATTTCCAAGACATAATAAAAGTTGTTAAATTAATTAGTGCTAATAAGACAAGTGATCTATAGGTAATAATCCGTTAACACACATAGACATATAATAGAGAATGTTGCACCAGGCTAAGCATATTCGGGACGCGAACGCCGGGAACCTACCTCCTTGTGGTGCTCCCTGGGCAACAACGGTTACAGAGAACCTTCGGGTTCTCCCGTTGGCTAATACTCGGCGCGGTGGGGGTCGGTCATGGGGGTTTGTGCCCGGTCCATGGCTGGCTGGCGGGCAGGCTGCCTTTCGGGGTGGTCTGTCTGCGAGGTGGGCTCGGGCCTTTTGGCCTGGGCACTGAGGGTGGGAGGGCGCAGGCCCTCTCTACCGGGGTCAGCTGCGGGGTCGCTCCTTGTACTTCTCTGTGCGCAGAGTGGACTGTGGGGTGGTCCCGTGGTTGTGTGGGGGGTACGCGACGGTCTCTTCCTTGCTGAGAGGGAGGCCGTTTGCGCTGATAGGGTGGTGGCCCGGAATAGTCATCGTCAGGTACAAGTCCGGGCGAGGTGGTTGCGGAGCTCTTCCTCGGGAGGGCTCCGTTGGCGAGGTGGTGGGACGGTCGAGGTCGCATCTTCGCCGTCGTCTGCAGGCGGCAGTTTAAATTGCGGAGCAGATTTGCGTACCTCTTCCGGCCCCGTACGTCGGGGTGGCCTTCTTAGAAGGGTCGCCTGCGGCGTACACCAGCCGCTGGTGGAGGCTTTGGGTTCGGACCACGACCGTTTTCGGACGAGGTCCGGCCCCGGGAGGGTGAGTCGGATCGGGACACCTTCTTCGCCGAAGCGTCAGCTTGCTGGCGTCTCGGCGGGGAGGGAGTCTTGATTTGGCTCGGTTGGCTTGGGTGGAGGGCAGGGGAGCCCTTCTCGATTCAACAAGCCAGCCACCGGAGTGGGGCGCGCTCAAGTCAACCGGGCGCGTCACTCCATGGGGGTGGTGGTCGCTCACGCGGCCTGCCGTCGGAGCAACGCGGATGTGTGCGCAAGCGTTCCCGTGGCGCTCCATTATGACGGTGAGGTGTTAACCGTCAGGTTTAGTGAGTAAGAGTCTCACATAACCGCTTCCATCTTCCCCTGGATGGAGGTGTGTATCAATGAGGATTCCAGACGTTAAAAAAAAAAGGCTAAGCATATTCAATAACTGTTTTGATTGTGTTATCTTTCTAAACTAATGAAACAAACTAAGATACTACCATTAATTTAATCTGTCAGCATCAACATTTTTAATATCCTATTATATAAAAAACAGTTCCGTTTTACTCCTGGAGCTCAACAAAAGATATTAGTGTTAATGCTGAATATTTTTGAAGCCTAAACAGAATCACGAGATAATCGCAGTATTTTGCATTTTTTGTGTTATGGCAATACTTTTCGACTATCTACAATTTTCTAGTTAGAGTTAAAATTCTAACTAGAAAATTACAACATTTCAAAATTAGAAAAAATGTTTTAATGAAAAAAATCAGAAATTAGACGTGAATAAGAAGCGTTACCCTAGCTCATTTGTCTAATTGGGCGTTAGGGGATAAACATGGGATAATATTGATGTAGTACAATGGTTTAAATTAAATAATATTAATGACTTCATGTAAAAAAACAGTTTTTTTTATTTTGTATAAACCACAAAATTAGCACCAATAACAAAAATAAAATGAAAATATGCTTACTAAAATAGGTGTATCCTGCGGGGTGATCACAATAAAGAAATACCCGGCTGAGTTTGTTGCGTATTTCTTCTCGAACTAGGACTTATTCGATAGGTATAGTATCTCATCACATTTCTATTTGACGTACACAAATGATTACTGAAATTGGAGTCGAGGTGGAAAAGATTTAAATAAATATTTTAATATAATATTCCATGGTCATAATCTAAAAAGTTAACAAATTTATTATTACAATTCTAAATTTTATTTTAATGTTGTCTGCATTAATTAGTTTTTCGATAAGATCTCTAAACATGTTATATTATTTTAAAGATATACAAACACTATTTATACGTCACTAGCCTCTGCCAACAACTCCGTCTTCCTGCTAGCGCTTCTTTTAAATTTAAAGCAACCTTTTTAATTTTCTTGCAATAACGTTCCAAAACATTTTGTGTGTTTTAAGTGCACTAAAAAGATACTTTTATGTTGAATTCGTTAAGCTTCCACCACACCCAATTTCTTACAATACAAACAAATAAACAAAAAAAATATTCATAGGACTTTGCGTTGCTACTTTTTATATTAACCTCTATTTCTTCGCTACAAATTTTATCGTAAATGTTGATAAGACGACGATCATTCAGTACCTATATTTAATTTGTACCTAAAAGTGATTATAAGACATTTTTAATATTGGCTTATGACTTTTGTAAAATAAAAAATAAATGGAGACAGATTTTGTTGAAGAATAACCATTTTAGATGACATCAAAATATTTTTCGTTATTTTAGAAGCTAGTTATAAAAATAACCTATCTGGTCTGATATTGTTCAATCTGATATTTGACAAAGTGATTCATGATAAAATTAAATGACTGAGATCTAAATTGTGAAGCATTACAGAAAGACTTGAAGTTCACACAAGAGAATCATTGACTTAATGACGGTCAAAATTAGAGAGTAGACTCAATATGATATTGATGCCGCTGATAAGACCAATGCAACCTCTTTATATCATTTAAAATGATAACAACATAAGTAACATATATTTATTATATATTTATTTATAAATTATTTAAAATAAATTTATAAACTATTTTCCCAGGAATTTGTTTCGTTTGTAAAGTTTTTGTTGCGTTTTACAGTCGTTGAGCTTGGTTTAACGGTCTTAATTACATCTTTCATTATATATAATTCGAGTGTCACGATGTTTGTTCGGATGGACTCCTAAACTACTTAACCGATTTTAATCAAATTTGCACACTATGAGTAGTTTGGTCCAACTTGAAAGATACAGAGAGGATAACTTACATCTCAACTTTAAGTCGCAATATTATTTAATTCCAAATTATTTGTTTACAATAATCTGTTAAATCCAAACAAGTCTAACAAATGGCGTTGTATATGTTGACTGGATTGAGTTCGTGTTCAACTGATGGCGTAATGTTAAAAGTACAAACAAATAATAATTCATATACAATTTAACATCATAACCGCCACGGAATGCTGAGACTAAATTGTAAGTTAATTTTTAACCCCCGACTAAAAAAGGGGTGTTATAAGTTTGACCTGTCGATCTGTGTATCTGTGTATCTGTGGCAAATTTGCGGCCAAACGCTGGGACGGAGTTGAATGCGGTTTTTTTTTAATCAAAAGCTATGGTTGTCGAGATGGTTCTTATCCATGTTTGGTCGAAATAGAAATAGTCGTCTCCAAGATATTGATGTTTATTTGTGCGGGGAGTTTACACTTACTCAAGTAAAGTTATTAGGGATAGACCGTTGCGTCCGGGGGAACCGTTTAATGAAGAGTTAACAAGGCAAATAAAGAAATTACGATATTAAATCGTATAGTGTAAGTCCTTTATGATTAACTTCGTAAAAAAGACTCCATCGTCAACATACGTACAACGGTCCCCCGACGCAACGACTTTAATAAGTACATAATAATATTATTTTTAATCTTTTTAGAGGTATTTTTGTAACGGGGGTTTTTTTAATTTATAATTTATTTTTTAGTGTTAGTATAGCCGGTCACGTGTTAACCAAAAATATTGTGCATCGATTAGTGCATAATTAAATTAAAATTTTTAATAATTAAAAATAATAAATATTATTGTTATACAATTCAAAAGTATCTGCCCTACCTACCTCATTTATAAATTTGTAATGTACTCATTTGTTACTATCTTGAACAAACAGAATAATACAATTTAAAATTTATTATTTTGCTTAATATGTAGGATAATTTTGATTAATCATGTTCAATGACTTTCCTCTTCAAATCCCAGTCCAGTGGATTTTTACAACAGCTTTAACGTTTTTGTCTTTTTTAGTTAATAATAATTTCAGTGTTTCAACCGCCCCGTTGATCGAGTGGTGGAGCGCAGACGTCTAACGTATAGCGGCGAAGTGGGTCTTGGGTTCGATTCCCGACGGCGATAGGCATGTATGTGATGAGCATAGAGATCTGTATTGCTGGGTTTCGTCGTTTATGTATGTGTAGCCAAAAAAAAGAAATACTCGAACTGAATACATTCGGCACCAAAACTGAATAATTCGGCCGAATAATGGCGAAAAAGATGCCGAATAGACGGAATACCGAATACTTACCGGATATTCGGCGCACCTCTAATGATTATTATATTATTGTAATGGTAGTAAAAAATCAGTCACATTTTTTTTTTTACAAATTGCATCTATGTAAAGAGACATGGCGGTCCACATCACTATTTTTCTAATATCTTATTCCTTAAATAGTCTTACAATGTATAGTCCAGTCATTTGGTCGAAAAAGGTGGTTACCTGGAAAGTTTATCGGGAGTTTTGAAAATTGGTTATTTTATAGAGTTCAGTATGCTCTTTTTGAATTTCAATTTTGCCACCTTGTATCTCCGCCGCTCGCGCCGCCATATTGAAAAAATGGCGGCTAAATCCAGTTTTTTCGGAACTACTCCTTTCCAATGCATTTTTCGAAAAAAAAAAATAATAATAATATTTATGTACAAAATCAAACTAAAAAAAAATCCTACAATTTATGTATTTTTATTTTTTTTTTTCATAAAATCAATAGTTTTTGGCGTACGAGCGTCACAATGTATCTTCATCTACTCCAAGTGTTTTTGGTATATTTTTATAAAATATTCTACTATTGCCACCGGCATTGAAGAAGCTTTGTGGATCTTTGTGCTGGGTCCCTTTCTATCGACTATGGAGACTATAGACATTGTATAGGCTCCATAATCTCGACGTTCAATGTAACATCTGTCGGTTGAAGTTACGATAAGTATTTAGATTAGGCGGAGTCGTGTACGCGTAGGCATAAGTGAGACCACACAACATACAGACACACACCATCTATAACGGTATAGACGACGGTCCGGACAACGGTCCCAACTGAGTAAGTGCTCCGTTGTTCCGGCGTTCTGCCGTCGGAGGACGCTAGTGTCCAAATTTCCTTAGCTTCCCTCCTGACTAACGACGCCCCGAGCCGAGGTCCGTGTCTTAATCTGAGATGCTCTCGGGACGTCGCTCCCCATGGGGGCCCATCTGGCCCCCCTTTTAAGGATGGGTCTCCTGACCCACTCACTCCCCCGGTGACGCTGTAATAGACAGACAAAAAAAAAATATGCTGTTGCATAGACAGACAAAAAAAAAAAAAATAGGCGGAGTCATAAGTATACGTTTATCGTCGTACAGTGTTGTTTGTGTTCTTAGAGCCATGGTTTCTACTACAGATAATTGGTTTACTTGTGACAATTCATTATTAATAAGCTAATGAAAACTACCAAATGACTGGGCTAATATTGTTTTATCAAAAACTTTAGCAACCACAGCAACGCTTGGCCGGGTCTGCTAGTTATATATAAAATATAAATAAAAACTTGGCTCGTATAAATATACTCTTATTTTCCTTCTACATACTTAAAATGTAATAACTGTTATCCTTATTATTATAATGGGTATGTAGAAATATATTAATGTAGAATACATGTATATTTAATATAAAATGTTTTTAATTCTCTGACTATGTTCGAAGTATTGTGAGTACGTGTATTTTTCACGTTTATTAATATTCTATGTATATGTTAGAAACGAATTATAAAGATTCTAAAGTAACAAATTAAATATACTTAGTCTGGCCATAAATAGTGTTACAATTAAAAAAATATATTACATTTGAATTTGGAATCTGTCATTTTTATACGATTGTTACAATTGTACAATATTTTGCAATATTTAAATGGAGTGGGGTGATAAAGAGAACAGAATCGCTGTGAATGCATTACACAAAGTAGGTATGGAGCCAAATGCAATTTTTAAAACTCTCCGTACACTTGGTATTAGTTAAATGTTTGGGAAGGGGGCCCAAAACGGACACCAGAACTTTCAGTGACAGAAAAATGTACATTAATACATAAATGAAAAATACTTTTAATGTTATTAAATGCCAAATGTATTCTAGTTTCATACCCAATATATTTTTTTTTTGTATGTGTCAAGAATATTAAACTACGATCCAAAATATGGAACCCTATCGAATGCTCGCTTTGCCCGGAGGCTGGCCTAAAGCGATCAGGAGCATAAGGGCAAAGCGAGCATTCATTTAATTATCTAATTTACAGATAAGAAAAAATATATTTATAAAAACATCAGTAGGTTAGTAATAAATGATAATGAATCTTTATTGCACAATAACATCATCAGGAATATAATTTTAATATTACCTAATATGAATATTATAACTATTAAAGGTAGGTACGTAAATTTTATGTAAAATCAACATTCTTATAATTACTCAGTCGTCATTAATAATATTGCAGTCCTATTTTCATAAATTTTGCAATCAAAGAAATTTATCACACTTAAATTTTTTATTTGATATAACAAGTGATAATTAGAAAACACCTCACAATTAGATTTTTCTCGTTGTACACAAAAAATCTAGAGTTAAATCTCTTGGCAAAATCATAAAAGTGACCCAATTCTCCAGAATTTGGGCACTTTTATGCACATAAATGCACATCCTGTATGAGCCCATATTTCACAATCATTATATTGGTTCCAATCCCCTTATTTAGAGGAATAATAAATTAGCATAATTTCAAAGAATACTTATTAAAATAGACAAAACCCTAATTCAACTCTAGATCTTTCGATCTGTTCTCCTTACATCATCATACATCATTACTTGGCATATGCTACAAAGCTTATATGAAAGTTATCATTTTTCAATAATAATATTTATTGCACAAAGTATCACTCCCTGTCCTTCTCTTAAACCCCTCCTTAAGTACAGACTTAACAATGTCACTTGGAACGCCTGCAGACACAGTTGATAGTTATTTAACAGGATTTGAACCTGTGACATATAATAATATTATTACAGAGTTACAGTAGATTTCAGCAGGCACTGTTAAATTCTGCAGATATTTGCTTTCCAGTAAAGCATAACAGTCAAAAATGTTTGTCTCCTCCCTGGTGGAACTTTAAATGTACATCTTCTATTAAGAAAAGGAATGAGTCTGAGTTTCATTATAATAAGAATAAGACAACGGAATTTTTTAATTTTTAATTCTTTTTTACCTATATATTTACTTAATAATATATTTACTTAAACCAATTTTGATTGAAAATAAAGTTTGATTTCCAGTGAAAAATATTTTATATTACCTACCATAAAATAAGTCAACATAATAACATATACATAGTCTTGTCATAAATATAGTAAAAAAAAATATTAATAAAATAAAAATATAAATTGTATAAAAACCTTTCGCCAGCACCAATAAAATTTTGGGGACGACTGCTTCTATTTCGGCCAAACATAGCTAAGAACCATCTTGACAAACCAAGCTTTCGATTAAAAAAACCGCATTCGAATCCGTTTACGTATTTGGCCGCTACGTATCCACAGACAGACACACAGATACACAAATCTACAGGTCAAACTTATAATACCCCTCTTTCTGGGTCGGGGGTTAAAAATAATGATGTGGACCGCTATGTTTTTTTTTACATAGATGCAATTTGTAAAGAACATGGCGACCTCTATGATTGATTTTCTACTACCATTACCTAAGCCTTGATACAGTAATATAATAATTATTAGTGATGCGCCGAATATTTGGTAAGTATTCGGTATTGGATGTATTTGTCATCTTTTTCGTAATTCGTATTCGGCCGAACTATTCGGTTTTGATGCCGAATATATTCGGTTCGAGTATTTCTATTTTTTTGGCTACACTACACTATACTATACGACACTATACCGCTATACGTTAGGCGTCTGGGCTCCACTACTTGACCAACAGGGTGGTTGCAACAATGAAATTATTATTTACCAGAGAAGACGAAAACGTTAAAGCCGGTCTAAAAATTCACTGTATTGGGATTTGAAAGAGGTCTTTGAACACTGTTGATCAAAATTATCGTACAGTTGAGGTATTTAATTTTAAATTTAAATATTATTATTTTATTTAAGATGGTAACAAATAAGTACACTACAAATTTATAAATAAGGTATGTAGGGCAGATAGTTTTAGAGCTTTTAAAATAATATTTGTTATTTTAAATTATTAATAATTTAATTTTGCACTAATCGGTGCGGTTGACCCGTCTCACATAACGAAGAACGATTCAACGAAGAAGCAGGTGTAATTTGACTGTATTATGTTCATTATAATATGAGTTTATATATACTTCAGTCTAAGTAAGCGTGGCGATCTATATTAACAATAAAAATTAACTCGTAGTTTATTCTCAGCATCGCGTGTTGGTTATGATGTTAAATTGTATATGAAACATTTGTACTTTTAACATTACGCCAGTGTTCAACAACACTAACTCAATCCAGTCAACAGATACAACGCCATCTGTTAAACTTGTTTGGATTTACAGGTAATTGTAAAGAAATAATTTGCAATAAAATAGTATTGATTAAGACTAAAAATTAAGATGTAAGTTATCCTATGTTTCAAGTTGGATCCAACTGCATACGGTGTGCAAATTTGATTAAAATCGGTTAAGTAGTTTAGGAGTCCATCGCGGACAAACAACGTGACACGTAATTTATATATATTAAGGTATATATATATATATATATATATATATATATAATATCAATTAAACAAAGCCAAAATAAATCATAACATCATCTTTAAGTATGGTGACAATTGAAATCACCTAGTATAACCGACTGGAAAATTTGTGGGGGAAAAGAGAAGAAAATTCAGCTTCGAGATTGAAATTAGGATGAGGTATATAGATGGAAACAAAGTTGTACCTAGGATTTTTGAAGCAACAATATTAATATTCTGTGAATGCTGGGGAACTGTAACTTGAGCATAAATAAGTGTTTTTTTAATTATTAATGAGCAACCACCATGCCCATCACGTCAGTCATCCCGGAGGCAGGCGTAACCAGAAACACTCAAATTAGTTTCCAAGTCCAACCATATTTCCGATATTAAGGAGATGGAAATAGAATATTTATTAAAAAGTGTTATTATTTAATTCTTTTTAATTTTAACACTCCTGCTGTTCCATTGAAGTATATGGGTTATTTTGAAGATTTAAAAGTTTTGTCAGTTTGTTATTTTTTTCTACTATGTTGTTTGGTATGTTATTATTTGGTTTTAAGATACAATTGTTCAAAAGATTTATTAATATTTCTATTAAATGTAAATCACTTATTTTTTTGGATTATTTCAAACAGAGCCACAGGAGGAGGTACTACCAAGAGTATTTATTATAAAGTTATAAATTTGTTTATCATATCCTTTGGTTGGTATGGGTCTTCAGAGGCAGCAGGCTTGGGTGGGGGAAAGGGGATCCCTACACAATCTATTAAGCCTGCGAAAAAGGGATGGGTGCTCCTCGTTGCGGGGTGTCCTCTCCGTGGATCACGTCGGGGCATCGCGGTGAGTGCGAAAGCGATCCCGTGGTGTCCCATTATGACGCGACGGCAACCGTCAGGTTTGGTTGGTATGGATCTTTGGTTGGTTGGTTATCTTTTAGAGATAAATAAACACCTTTGTAGACTTTCATAGTGATCTTTGAAAGATACACATTTCCATAGTACAATAATGTGCTATATATCTTAAAGCTAAGCTATCTTTTGCGATTTAAATCCACAAAAATTTGTTTGTTGTAATATCACAGTACAAATCTCTGAATTGTCCTGCTTTTATGTATTTTTTTTATATCATCTATATATATTCTGCTTCGGTTTTATTTATTTCTTTGAGTATCAAGTATTTTACATATTGGTTTTTTCTGTATACTCAGTTTTATCATCAATTTGGATTGAAAGTATTTTAATTTTTCTTTTATTTTATTTTTAGTCGATTAGGAGTGCACAGCGAGCAAAATCAATTGCTTCAAAACTACGTAATAAAATAAAAAAAAAAACATAATTGTTTTATAATGATTACAATACGAAATTAAATAAATGTATCGAATTAAATTATCCTCTCGATGAAATAATAAGTTGTTACTATATTGTTCCACAACCGTAAGGGCAAGGTTTCACGCAAGTTTTTATTCATGACGTCCATTTAGCACTAAATAGATCATATGTATTTAAGCATTGTAGTCTTCATATGTCAGGAACAAACAGTACTTTAAAGTAAACCAAAGATACTCCGGAAAATTCCTTTTACGGATAATCGTAAAACATAGGTATATATATCATTTTATTTGTTTTTAAGATACCATTTTTCCTAAAGTGTTACTTTTATAGCAAGACGTATTTTCAAATTTAAGAAACATTATCTAAACAACGTAACAATATTGTGATAGATAATAAATAAAGAATATTTTTTTCATGAAACAAAATTCTGAAGTTGTGTTTTTAATAGTTACACAAATTGTTTTCGTATATATTTTTTATGGGCTTGTTCTTTAGTAAGAAAGAACTTGATGTGTGATGATGAATGATGATAACGTAAGTCAGCTCAGTTTGTGAAAGCTTAGTTAAAACCTATTGTGGTCTATAGAGACTATAGCGGGTACTACTTACCATATTTATGTTGTGTATGTGTTATATATAACATTTTAAAATAAAACTTCACCTAATTATGGATTTAATAAAAGAGTCGTTTTCAACTATGAATGATTTATTCAGCAAGAGTTTTGGTATTAATAAATGTTGGAGAAGAAATGAATGAATGAAGAAATGAATAATACATTTCCGGTACCAATGAAAAACTACACCAATAGTGAACCTGAATGAACTTAACACGATCACGCTTATTCCAGGTTCAAAATCACTTATCACAGTGAAGCACGATAGGTCGATCGGTGAGAACACTCGAAGGAGATTGATCGGTGCGATGCGATGAGATAACTATTTTTATTATACATCATGTATTTATTTTTTTAATATTAAAAAATATAATTTAATAATTATTATTTTTTATAAAATATAATTGTATTTCGCATTCGGCGTAGGTTTTGTTTGTCTATTGACAAAACTTTAATTTTTGTTTTATTAGAAATAATTTAGTTATATTGTCATTAGTGTTCACAACGTAATTTGTAATTGTTATATAGGGTTATTTGTAATTAATTGGTCACCTCTTGCAGGCAGCCTCTCTACATTCAATCCCAACAACATCCTCTACAGGCAATCCCAACAACATTTGTTCTACGACTTGTTGGGGTTGATGTAGAGAAGCTGCCTGCAAGAGGTGGCCAACTAATTAAAAATAACCCTGTCCGACTCCAGCACCACTTGCTTAGTTTCATTGTACTTCTTGGCTCATTATCAGATTGGTCTAAAATTAAAGCTGGCGTACCACGAGGTAGCGTGTTATTTGCTCTTTTATTTTCAACTAGCTGTGCCTGCGACTTCGTATGCATAGATTTCAATTTCGATAAAACGTACCCGTTCAAAGTTTGATCAAACTCCGACATGTAGTTTTTGCGTGTAGGAGTATTTCTTGTCTATTTTTATCTATTTTTTTATTTTTAATCACAGATATTACTAAGTAGGTAATCCAATTACGTATTACCAAATACGTACCATCACTACGTACTATCAATATGTACTATCAATACGCACTATCAATATGTACTATCAATATGTACCATCAATATGTACCATCAATATGTAAGTACTATCAATATGTACTTATCAATTATAATATAGTTTTGGGCTAAATTCTGTTATGGACTTTATGAAACGTGAAGTCCTTAACAAATTAATGCAGGAAGCCAGATGCTTACAGATTTTTTAATAATTTAAGCTGCAGTTCCTTGTATTGCTCTTTCAATTACTTTACGATTTTGCTCACTATTACATATTTTTAACTATTTGCTTTAAATTTTCATTAGGCGGTGTATATTTTAATATCGTTAGTTTTTATTGAACTTAAAGTAAAGTCGTTAAGAATGTAAACTTGTGGTCATAAAATATTCACTGTCAATTCAATATTCATGGTGGTCATAATAATATATTAATATGAAAAGGGATTCACATAAAAAAATATCTAGTGTGTTGTTAAGGTTTCAATTAAAGAAGAAAAAAAAATGTGGAACTACAATTTTAATAGAAAAATATTTTAAACAGTCAACAGATCGGCAGCTTTAGGAGTTATTGTATTTGTAAGTGATCGCAAAATTGTACCATTTTAAAAGCATTTTCAGTAAACGTGGATGAAACATAATAAACACGCGCAAAGCAACCCAAAACAATAGGGGACGCATAACTATTGCAATATGAAGAAAGGTAGAGATCTACACATATAATAAAACTGTGATTGATCGACTGCTGTAAATGGAAGATAAAAAAACTGAACATAATGGGGGGGCTTTATAAAAGCAAGAAAACCCAAAACAATAGTTTTTCATTATGTTTGTTTGTTTTGTTTTTTTTTTTAATTTATTTTATTTTTATCCACGGACACGTCGCCCGTGCACTTTTTGCATTTAGTTTGTATTTGGCAGATCAATTGTTGTATTTTAAGATAACATACTCAAAAAGGAGTTTATTACTACAGGTATCTTAAAAAACTATATTAGTAAGGTAGGTCCTTTGCACAGCAATTACATGTACATATATAAATATAATATATACATGATTATTATTATTATTTTTTTATTTTTTATTATTATACAATGTTATATATGAAGTATAGTATAAGTACTTGATATATAATAAAAAAAAATATTATTAAAGTTAGTATGCATAAATTTCTTATATTTTCTCATTAACGCCTTCCTACGAAAACACTATTGTGGTAACCTACTGTTATTTTTATTTTTTTCACTTATCACGAGCAAGGTTTCCACGATACCAAAGTTTCTGTCTTTTATAGCCATCTTGGTATTATATTCTATGATGTTGTAAGCGAAATGAGCCGAAAGTGAGTCCTTGTGCCTCGTGTATGGTTAAGATACGCTACCCTTCGCCTGATCCATAACCCTCGTTAGAAGGCTATCTTCTCTTCCTCGGTGTGTACTAAGTAGGGGTATTGGGTTGGGATCTGGGTATTTCCGATCCTGTGTAATTGAGCATTGTTAAGGACTGCACTAGTTTCCTGCTGGAGTAGATGCCGGAGTAGATCTCTTCTAAGGCATACGCGACATCTAATGGATTCCGATGTGTGCACAGTAATTCTTGGCTGATGGACGTTATCAGGGTGGGATGACAGTACCTCATCTCGAATACATTATCTCTATCGATGTAAGGTAACTGGTTCACGTTACCGACAAGGAGAATTTCGCCAGCGCCGGACAACCATTGCTATGGATCCGAAATGGTTAATAAGAGCCTCTTCTACCACAAAACGGTGATAGATTTCTGACTTATTGAATCCATTTACTAATACAAAGGCCATCATGCGCACTCGATTTTTAGATTCGTCGCCTATACGCTGAGAGATCTTCTCTCTTAGATCTTTAGCTGCCTCAGCTGTGGTTGTAACGATGACGTCTTTCTCCGCGTCGAAGTGCGATATTGTCCACGTGGTTTTGCAACATCCTGGAACTTCGTTGATCCAGTTTAGTATTGGCACGATCCAGGTTTCGAAGTTTGTTAGTGTGCTAGCTTTGTCTAGGATCATATTCTCTAGCATAATCTTGGTGCATTGGGCCATGACAACAATTGGGTCGTTAGATAGCGTCGTATATTTGGCTTTGCCTGTTCGCTTCGTCTCTGCTCTATCCAACATAACAAAACCACTGGTCGCATTGTATGCTGCCATATGCTCTCCCGCCATTGTCCGTGAATGATCTTTGGTTGTTGTATATGGCTGCACCTGCCTCCTCGAGTTTTAGCTCCAAGAACTTCCGATTTCCTGAAAAATTTCTTCAAGAGTTATTGATTTAGTCTGTTTAATCGCTTTTAAAACTTGAAACTCAAGGAAACCATTTATGAAGTGATTCAGTGATCCCTCCGCCAGACGAAGACAAGGCGAACTGACTATTCCCATCTTTGCCTTTGTTTTTTCTTGAAGTTTTATAAAACTGTTTTTTCTTGAAGTTTTACAAAGGCAAAGATGAAAAATAAAACCAGCTCTGAATCTATAGATTCAGAGCTGGTTTTATTTTTCATCTTTATGAGGTTCATTACCGCCGCTGCCTTGGAGCTGGTGGGCTTTGGTGTACGACGTGAACTAGGGCGTTGGAGATTTTGCTCCTGGTCATCGTACACCACTTTCTTACCTGGTGAGGTTCTTGATGCTTTTACCATGGATCCTACGGCGGTTGTGATTGCCTTCATGAAGGATTTTGATGTGAGGCTTGGTTTTGACGTGGAGGCTTCTGCTTGTTGTTGTGCTTTTGCCTTCTCCTGTAGTCGTTCCGAACCACTCTTTGATGCTGGTTTTGTAACTCCCCCGTTGCCCAGGGGGTTGGTTGGTCCCAAAACATGATGTAGTCTGAGGTATTAAAGGTTTTCCCCTCGGTCTTCATATACAACTATCTCGTAGTGTATGAAGGCTTTTAAAATACCAATCCTTTGTAATACTTCAGCCTTCTCATACACCAGTACCATAGCATCAACACTGATTGTTCGGGGAGTGATGTTTTCCCCTCCTAACGGCTCTCCGAATTTCGACAGTAGACAGCTAGCCTGAGCGTAAGGTGGCTCCACGTCTTTCCGCTCGATTATTACGATAGTTTTATTTACTTTTCGTAACAACCAGCATTCGATGCCTGCCACCTTTGCTACGTGCAACGCTTCGTTACGGTTACTTTTGTTACGGGCAACGCTTATGTTTGTTTGTTTGTATGTATGTTTGTAACAGTTTCTAGAATGTGTGCACGTAATTCTAGAAACTGTTTAACCGATTTTGCATGCAATTATCAGAAATATATTGTAACAGTCTTCACTTAACATTTAGTGTTTTTTTCATTTAAATCGGTTTGTAAATAAAGAAGTTAATAATCTCATATTTTTGTACCACTGCAGTAAAAAAAAAACAAATAAAAATAGTGGTGTATTCAAATTAAAATAGTGGTGTAATGTTATTATTTCCTGAAGGAAGATCCTCAGGGAATAATAGTATCCTTTCCAGTAAAAAAATGAAATCGGACATTGTGCTTTGTAAAAAAAATCTGCGATTAATAATAAAAAGAAATATAAAAATATACTAGAAATACTCCTACACGCAAAAACTGCTTCACAAAGTTTGAAAAAACTTTTAATTTTTATAGTTTATACATGGGTACGCACAAAGGGTACGTTTTATCGAAATCGAAATCTAAAAAAGTCAGAGGCAGATCTAATATTTAATAAAAAAAGTGATACCATGTGTGCAATGTTTGTAATTTGAACGTTGTTATTGTTTTGTATGTGTGTATTACATACACACATCTAAGTAAGAAAACATCAGGAATATATTGCAGACATTTATGAGATTTTATAAAAATCTGTTCCCCCCGTGCTAAAGTTCCTTTTGCTATTAGGTTAGTGACTAAGAATTACGAGATGTCAACCTGAATATTTTTAAACTTTTTAAGTAAATATACATATTAATTAATAATAACTATGTACTCTTTGCAATTGGTTGATTATCTTAGGAGGGATAAGGTTATAACAATTTCAAATCACAAATAATAAGAAAACTTAATAACAGGCGTTAAACAAAAAGCTAATAAACCATAAGCAAATAAGCGTGATTTTCTTATCTCAGTATTTACTTAAGATAGCATCTAGATAGTATTAACAGATTAAAATGTATTATGTTATAATAAATTCTTCTCTCATTCTTAGGAACACAATATGATAAGCAACTTAAAACCTGGTTTCATACCCCGTATACCTTCGATGTATCATTGCTGTAGTAAAGTGTACCGAAAGTGATAAGTGTCGTACCGATCTAATAACACCACTGGAGAAAGATAAATAAAAAGACAAACATACAGTGGTATATAGGTATATACTATAGTTTGCATTGTAATACGTGCGTAGGCTGTCGCCGCGCCTCGCCGCCGCCTGGGTGACGCATCGACTGTCCTTAAAATTATGATCTGAAGACAGATCGCGATATTTTAAAATTAGGTCAATTTATCTCAGATCATGATTACAGAATTGGTTCTAATTAGTAATAAATATTATTAAATACTAAGTAACTACTATAATTAATTCAGATCTTCCTTAAACAGCCTGGCAAAATATAATATTTTATTATTTAAATAAATCTTAAATGAGGATGAAAACTAAAAACAAAATAAAAAAACATTAATAAAGAAAACAAATAATGTTTAATGTTTTAAACACGTTTTATAAAATAGATTCAATGATACATTACATTTAGTGATCATAGAAATGTATTTGATCTTAAGCAATATCTCCGGACGTACACCCACTATGCAATAGTCCGAAGACTAGTTAACTGTCGTAGGTATACACAATGTTTGAATGGCCTCGACCCCATCCCATCACACAACGCAACGATTTCAGACTTCCACCATAACAGTTTACCATAGAACGTCGCGCGCGCCGCCGGTATCGCTCGGTGGATTTTCCGTCTCCAACTATATTGTCACCATGACTAATTTACCCCGTATTTTTCCGTGAAGGTTATATAGATTTCACTGTTGCTTAGTTTAAAAAAGTAGTCTTGTAGTCGGTCGTGCTTGCTTGGCACAGTTAAACACGTGCGTAAAGAATTTTGTGTATGTCAAGGTACTGCTACTAATTTCAGTTCTGTTACTTTAATTTACTCTGCTATGATATAAAAGTATATCGATGGACTTTACGGTTATAATAAATTTATAAATCTAACAATCTTAAAAAAAATAAAAGTAAATCTGGAAACGGCCTTGGTATTAGAAGTGATATCATCCGAGTTAGTGAGTACATATGTAATTATATCATTCTCTGTAAAGAGATATTACGTAATCTGAAACTTAAAGATAAATTAAAAATATGGATAATTTATAAAAAAAATAATAATATTGTCTTGCCAATATTACATAAAAATGCATATGTATATTTCAAACGAACGGAATTTGAAATATGTAACACTGACCTAAAATAATACAGGATAAAGAAAGTTGTAACAAAAAAAAAATATGTATAAAGTAAAGCAACGGTATCAGTAAAGGTCGCCCTATTTCTATTTCGTAAATAAAATGCCACAGTATCAAGAAACTTAAATATCGATCAATGGCTTGAGGAAACTATTACTACCAGTATTTGTACTGTTATCAAAATAATCATAATAGCAAAATACTCACATACCAGTTTAATGATATACACATATGCATGTGTGCAGGTGTTTATCGCAGTCGTATAGTCTATCGTCTTATTATTACTATTTTTAATCACAATCATAAGGGGAAAAAAACAATATAGTAGCGGCTAATTAAAAAAAATACAAACCATAGAGATATTTAGAGACCATGTTTTACTAATTATATATATGTTTACTTATTATAGATCTTTACCGTACTGTAAAGTACTTAAACTAAAATCTTTAAAAATACTTATAATATAGAATTTGACAATATATGTCATTACAATCTAAATTAGGCACAAAAACAGACATCATCAAATAATTTCATTTCATTTTCAGTATTAACTAAAACGATAGTATTTAATTTATCTGTCCCTTGAACCAACACTTAACCACGGATAAATTTATGAATCATGTAAACAGAGATTACGTGTAAGCTGTACGACGAATTGATAAGGGCATCAGTATTAATGTCGTATAAATATTTCCTTACTTCTTAATATTGTATCAGGTTTCAAACTAATATAACCGTATTCTCTAGCTCAAATACTAGTCAAAGCTCTTACAAGCTCTTGATGTACACAATTTTTCAAAAGTGTATTTTAAATAAATAATATTTATTTGCTTTGATCGTTATGTTGATAATGTATGCATGTTCGTGTCAATACGTTATTAACTCTACTGATACCTATCTGATTAAAGCTCACTGACTCTATTAATTAAAGTTTTTTTGCAATCGTTGATTCCTGGAAGAGGTTTGTGAATTGTGAGGTAAATAATTACTTAGTTCTATATTTTAAAAATTATATCTTCAACGGCGTTATTATTACTATAGTTGGAGGGATTTTATTGTTACGTAATTATTTATATTGCGGAAACACATTGATTTTCTATTTTCACAATCGGCCAAATCGACCTTTACTGACCGTACCTTTAAAATACCGTCAAACTACGCTTAAGTAATATTTCATATTTTAAAACGTTATGCTATCGTTATTTATCTTTCTTTGCTTAATTATTATAATTACAAACTTTATATGAAATATTTGCTTTACTTCCAAAAACTCTTAGTTAATCTCATTTATTAAACAATAAACTCTTTCTGACGTGAACAGATTTATAATATGTAGTAACTATGATAAACATTATTAAATTGTTTAGTTATTTTAAGAAACTAAGCAAAGGGTGTAGTACCATATTTAATAATAAAATAATTTTGAAGTTGCCGGTAGATATCATGATTTATATAATATATATATTTAATTATAATATGTATATATATGTATATTGCCATGGCAAAATAATGCCTAATAACCGTGTATCTATGTACATGTCGCAACTTTATAAAGATTGATAAATCTTGTTGTAATAATACATATTTCATTTATTAGGATGACTCCAGCGCTACAGAACGTAGAAATACTTGAAGACTCTCAATTAAACATGAAACCGAAAACCAATTACAGTCTCGATAGTGAGTGTGAAAATAATAATATACTGAGTGATAAAACTGACAATGATTTTAACATAATAAAGTATGAAGCCATACAATTTAAGGCAAATATAAGGTGGCCCGATTTAATGGTACAGTTGTCGCTACACGCAGTTACGATTTACGGCCTCTGTCTTATTTTATGTAACCAAGTGAAACTCTATACTGTATTATTTGGTGAGTATCATTTTTCTAACTTTTTTTTTGTAGAATGTTTCTAACTTTGCAGTATAGATAAACATTGAAAAGATGCCACTACCGAAATTAATGTTTGAAAATATCTATCAATATGTATAGCTTATTTAAATTTATATAAATATAGAATGAAAAATAAACCGTTTATTTTTCATTTATATATATTATATTTTTTATTTATATATATTTATATTTATTTGGTATAAGTAATATAGTATATATGTGTGTCTGTGTACCTATATGTATGTACGTGTATGTATTATATATACTATTTATTTATTTTTTTATTTGTAATTTATGTATTTGGAAGTATTTTAAGTAAACAGTTTATTACAAGCTTTAAGCGTTAGTATCATTTTACTATTTATTTCTCCTCAATCGCACAATCCCGTATTCTCCTCTACTTAAGTTCTTTCACCTGAAGATTGTCTGTGAGAGATTGCTCTTCGCAATAAGACCGCCTTTGCATAATTTTTTAATGTTAGAACTCCGCTGCATGTTGTATTTTTTTTTAAATTTTATTTTGTGTGTGTAATAAAGTCCTAAACTATCTATCTATCGATCCGGGCAGGAATTCGAACCCGCAACTACTAGGAAACTGTCCCATCGCTCTACCAACCGTATCGCTGTCCGCCTCGATGAATTAAGCATTTTATATGTGATCGTCTTTATCGGGACGGTGGTGACATATATTAGGTTTCTTTCGAAAATCCTAACGAATGTTTATAACTTTGCAGTATAGATATATTGAAAAGATGCCACTACCGAAATTAATGTTTAAAAATATCTATAAACATGTATAGCCATGTAAAGTTCCCAGTAGTCGCGGGTTCGAATCCCTGCCCGTATCGGTTTATTTTTCATTCTATATCTATATCCAATTAAACAAGATGTCAAATTATATACTTTTATAGATTAAGATATATTATATAAATAAATATTTATCTTAAGTTATGTACATAAAATATATATCAAAAGTTGAATTAATTGAATTGATAGGTGATATCAAAACATGTTTCCCAAACTGCAAGTAAAATAGGTCACCTAGTTCACTTTAAACATGGAAACTTATTTTTTTTTTATTAACCATATATCTATAACATTATTTCTTCGTGTATTTAATCCAATTACTGGCGTTGAATGTAGTATATGTCATCCATTAATTATTAACTATATATTTGGCCGTGGTAGAGCTGGTAGAGTTGTTTAGCAATACTACAATAACAGACCCTAAAGAAAAGTTAATATATCTAATACTTATAAAGTATAATTGCATGTTTTATTATTATTTATTTCAATGGCTATATGATATTTGTTTTTGTAATTATTATTTTTTTATTTATTTTTGACACAATCCATGAAATGGTTATATTATTAAAAACATATATATACATCTATATTAAGATTATAGCTCAAAATCTTATTGATCAGAGCCCTCTAAATGTCTTTCATAATATCCCCTTATATCTTCTCAGCTCCGGGGCAGATAACTTACCGAGCTGCTAGTAAATTTGACAATACAAAAAGTATTTCATACAAATAACAACAATGTTAGGCACTTAAGATTAAACTTCATGATAGATTCACTTCATTTAAAATTCATTTCATTCATTAGCATTCATGGTATTGTTGAAAAACCAGTGTACTTTTGTTATTTTATTGTAACATTAAAAGCCACTATTCTCAACGATTCTTGGATATCAACAAATCTTAATAAGCGGAAACACATTCTTGTCTAAAATTTAACTTTAGACAAAGATTAACCAAGAAATAAAATTTAATCTCTCCACAAATGTGGTATATTAATATCATTTTGCAATACCCATATGTTAACAAAATTATGGTTAAGAGACTTTTAACAGCTAACGAGCAGCAGAAGTTATGATTATTAAAGTAACATTTATCATTGGCTGGAACTCGATTTGTACTGTTCTTTGAGAACTATACGAAACCAATTTTTACCTTACTAAATATAAATAAGATCTTCGAATACCTGTTCTGTGGTCATATGAAGAGTAAGGCAAAATCAGGAATAATCAATAGGGAGAGGCTATATTTCAGATCGGACCAGAGACTGGATCGATATAAAGTACAGGTCCCGGCACAAATGTTGTAGGCCTCATTTTAGGACAGGGGTCGGTAACTTGTTTAAACTTAAGAGCCATAAGTTATAAAAATAATATTGATACGGTATTTATTCATACATATATAATTGCTGAGTGAAACTGAAAAAAAACAATAGTTTATAATGTGCAGGTGGCCTGTGGATAAATAATCTATCTAGATAAAAGTGCTGGCCACCTGCACGCTGATAAGCAAGTAAGTTTCGATGAATTGAACAATCATTGACGTCAACATGTGAATCAGTTATCACAATAAAAAAATACCTGGCTGAGTTTGCCGTGTAGTTCTTCTCAGACCAGGACGTGCTTAGAACCCTCGTGCCTGTAATTATAAATCTTAACCGTTCATTTCACTGTTTTAAGACCGCGCTACCTTCGAAACCTCTGAACAGATATTCATGATTTTCACCAGGGAGTTACAACTTTTATTAGAGATGGTTCCTAAAAAAACAAAACTTAAAAATGTCAACTAAAAAAAAAGTTCTAGCAAAAATAAAATTGTCTATGGGAGTTTCCATGTTAAATCGTCACGCGCTTGCATCAGTATTTAAGTTTAAAGTAGTATTTAAAATAGGGCTTAATTAGATAAGTATGCTATCAAAATAGGTCTACTTTTATGTGAAAGTACAATAGGAAACTTTTATATGCCGTACACAAGCGATTTATGGCGTTTCCACTTAAAAGGACATAAATTTATAAATAAAAATCTAATCTTGAAACAACGACCGATTAAATGAACCTTTGTGAGATGTACAAGTAGAGTGTATTAAACTGACAGTAAAATATCAACTGAGGTATTATCCTTAACGTTACTAGTAGTATATTTACTATTTAGATTAAACTAGCAGAATTACAAAACAATAATTATTTAATATTTGTAGGGAAAATGAAATGAAATCTATATATGATAAAAGGCAACCAATATCTATTCATATCCTTATTACTTATTAATTTTGTTTTTATTGGCAAGATTATTTCTTG
The DNA here is from genome assembly GCA_959347405.1 of Napeogenes sylphis. Classification (NCBI taxonomy): domain Eukaryota; kingdom Metazoa; phylum Arthropoda; class Insecta; order Lepidoptera; family Nymphalidae; genus Napeogenes; species Napeogenes sylphis. The sequence continues at coordinate 23,950,201 of OY365782.1, forward strand.
TTGTCATCGTTTAAAAAGATATCTTACATATTGTTAAGAAATGTAAATGTAATTAAGAGTGGTAGTTTATTTGGTTTTGCTCGTGGAACTAGCGCAACTTCAAAAGTTATCTAGTTTTATCTTGTTAGAGCTACAGCTTATTTTTAATAATCCTTTGCGCTGTTGACACGTTAGGCTGGGACTCAGACTGGTGAACGATTTCAAAGAAAAGAAGACAACGATGACAAGTTCCAACAACAAATCTATTAGTTCTCTTTTAAATTACTCATTAACTTACAAAATAACGTTTTACTCTATGAACTTTTTAGTCATAGTGATGTGAAAACAAACCAAAAAAATACCACTAAGTCAGATGTTACTGTTTATGTGCTTGTATATATATCATTTATATCAGCGTCACAGTCATAATAACTCTACCTAATGGCATTTACCCTAAGAACAAGTAAATTACAAATTTCAAGGATCTATAAAATAAAATATACATTTAACTTATTAAAGGTCATAATAGTAACAGTAGCTGTTACTAAATTTAACATATATACGACCTTTATAGAAGATAGTAGTAAACTATTGATTGATATAACTGTTCTTATAAGTCCCATAGGGAAGTAGTATTTAATAAATATTTAACTTTTTTTAACCATTTATATTATAGAGATGATTAAAGTAATATAACTACTATTAACGATTGTAAAAAAAAAATAAAAATATATCGGTGTTAAATATATTTACCTCGTTGAACTTACGTAACACCCAATAAAATAATTATATAATATACAATATGCTCTTCAGCTTCCGACGCTAGATCTTACGGACTTTGAAGATTGAATTGACAGTTAACGCTCCTTTCAAGAGTATGGAAGCTAACTATTCCGGTGAATACCATTGGGATAAAATATTGCCTACTAAAGCAAAGTGCATGATTGTGTTGTACACGAACGTTTTCAAAAATAGCTTGACAACTACTGGACCTATTTTAAAAAACCTAGTTACCCAGAAGACTCGTCAAGACTTTAATTTGATACCAAACTCAACCCTGTACCATTTTATTATGAGCTAGGGGTCGCTCGCGACTTCGTCCGCGTGGTTTTTAGTGTTGCCGCCGAGTTCCATACAAAATTGATATTTAAAACCCTTAAGGGTGGAATTTAAAAATCTTTTCTTAGTACACCACTACGTAGAAAAACAAATGTATCCTCCAATTTTACTATCTCTACGACCTGCGGTTTAGACTGTATGCTATAACTAAGTCAGTCAGAACCTATTAGATTATATTAAATTTGCAGAATTTTTCATTGCTGCTTAACTTCTATTAGTCACAGCGAGATGATATATACCCTATAGCCTTCCTCAATAAACGGACTATTCAACACAAAAAGAATTTTTCAATTCGGGGCAGTAGTCCCAGAGATTAGTGCGTTCAAACAAACAAACTCTTCAGCTTTATAATATTAGTATAGATCTCGAATTACATATATATATATATCTGTGAAATCCAAAAGAATAAAATTGAATATTTTCATATATTGGCTTACTTGCCATTTCTTGAACGTGTTTAATTACTGTTAAAATGGTGAATATATGAACAATAAATTAAAAATTAAAAAAACTCCCGATACAAAACTGCTGGAGACTCGGAGAATCGGGAGACTGCTGTACGTACGTTGACGATGGTGTCTATTTTACGGAGTTAATCATTGAGGACTCAGATTTTGTTAACTTACTTACATTTTAATTAATTCCTTTATTAAAAGGTTAAATTTTTATTTTTTTTTCTGTTTTTTAAAGTTATGTTACTGGTTTCTTAATTGTACTAAATAAACCTATAGACACACAAATTTTCAGTTATTTAAGTATTTCTATTAATCTATCCTAATATTATAAAGAGGAAAGATTTGTTTGTTTGTTTGAATTGAATAGGCTCCGAAACTACTGGGCCGATTTCAAAAATCTTTTAGCATTAGAATCTTACATTATACCTGATGAACATAGGCCATATTTTATATTCATCATCATCATCATCATCAGTAATAATATAAAGAGGAAGGATTTGATCGTTTGTTTGTTTGACAATTCAAACAAATTCAATATTCCTATTCAATAATAGGCTCCGAAACTACTGGAGAGATTTAATAAAATATTTTACCTTTATAATCCTACATTATTCCTTTGATGAACATAGGTTATATTTAATACGAGAAAATATAAAGATCCGCGTGAAAATTTCGACAATGTAATAAATTATAAATGTACTAAGTAACATGATTGAAGACTTTTTCATATAGGTTCGTATATACGAATATTAATAAATATATTTTTTTAGAGTTAAAATGATTTACAATTACTATTAACACTATGATGAAGGGATGTTTATTATCACTAGCTGTTGCCCGTTAATCTTTATGATTACGATCATATGCCATATAAATATATTTTTTACAATCTACGTGGACGCAGTCACGGGCAACAGCTATCACTAATAAAGTACTTTACCTGAGTATATAAGTGTAAAACCTTTTGGCGAACATAACAAGGCTTTTTTTCCTATACAGCGCGGGCGAACAGGGAATTATTGCATAAGAACCTTTCACCAATAAAACGTCAATATCTTTGAGACGACTGTTTTTATTTCGACCAATCATAGCTAAGAACCATCTCGACAAACAGCTTTCGATTAAAAAAAACCGCATTCAAATCCGTCGTCGCGTTTGGCCGCTACATTCAGACACACACAGATACACAGGTCGAACTTATAACACCCCTTTTTTTAGTCGGGGGTTAATAAATTTAAAATGTTCAACAATAAAATCAATAGACATACACACATTTTTGCTAAGACTAACGCTCTTAGTCCTATGGTTTTAGAAGCCCAACCGTTATTTGAAAAATTATTGTGCCTTAAAACTTGTAGATGTTTGTAACCAACACTCCCGCGTAATACTTAATAAAAGTTGTAAATCTCAAAAGCCACAAGCAAATCAAAAAATGTCACTACATAGACATTGCAATAGTCGTTAAATAGCTCTGTCATAATCTTTCAGTGGCCTTCGTTTGGTTATAAAAATAATTCTTTATATTGTTTAACGATTATTCTTAGATGTCAATGAATTAAAAAAAACGTGTAGTAAAATTTAATAGGAAACAATAAGACAATGAAGACATATATTTTGTAGGTTCATAATTCATTCATTATATTTCTTATAGCTCATAATAATTTCTGTAAAACTCTTTTTTATCTGTTTTCAATTACTTTAGTCTGGAAGTTTTTAACAAACTAAGATGTGCCGAAGATGTTCAATAAATTCGGTAAGTTCTTGCTTATTTGCAAATAAATGAGAACGCTATAAAGATCGAAATTAAATAATAATAAGTGTAAAACATTTGTTTATAATAATTTTAAGATAAAAGACGCTAATGCGTGACATTTATTTAACAATATATTATGATTACATAAGATCAAATAAGTAAAACATAAGAAATAACATAAAGTTTACATACACGTCAATTAATTAGGAACTGTAATTATAGTTCTGGTCAAAAAATATTTATTTAATATTATGAAAGAAGTATTTGAAAAATAAAATTAATAGTATTCCACTCATAAAAAATAGCACTCCACTTAACAAGTATTCCACTTATAACAAATAGCATCAAAATACTCCTCTTCTCTTTGGTTCTAAAGAAGGGAAATATTTTTTCACAAATTAAATAAAGTATTTTACCTTCTCCGGTAAAAATAGAGATCCATTAATTTTTCTATATGCAGCTTCTTAGATCTATGAAGTTTGTAATTTTTCTTATAATAGCACTGTTCAACAGTGAATTTGATTTAATTTGATACTATTCAACCGTGATATTCGGGTGTCTTTCCCTGTTCCCTGTTTGTTACTGTTACTAAACGCCAGAGAGCTGAAAACGGAAATCTTCATTACATGGGGTTTTAGCGATTTCTAGATTTAAGTGCTTTTACTAGTTACTATACATATATTATTACATGTACAGGGTTATTTGTAATTAATTGGCTATCTTTGATTTTTTAAAATTAATAATTTATTAAATTAACTCATTAACTCTGAGCGTAGGTATGGCACCCGGGGCGTTGACCTTTTAAGTACTTTTTACAAAATACAGAGTAATAAGTAAAAGAGGGAGCAAACATATTTTTGTTTCCTTTTCAAGATTTGTGAAAAGTCGTGGAACAAATATTGTTTGGATTGATGTAGAGAGCCTGTGTGCAAGAGGTGGCCAACTTATTTGAAATAACCCTGTATATATAATATATATAGTAAGTAGTATAAAATTATACTTAGAAATTATAACACTATCCAAATTAGACAAGTAGTTTCGTTTTATATATTTTTTGTTAAAAGTTAAATCTAAACTAATTTCAGATTAACAATATTTATTTGGCTGATTGTTTTATTTGTATTTTATGACTCGTTAACGGTACGTTAGCGATATGTTAAAAGGAACACACAATTATTCATGGCGTTCCTTGCTGGTTCTTCTTCGTTCTTTCTTGGAATCGAGCAACTGTCGTTTCTTTGACGTCAGACATTCTTGTCATTCTGAGGTCTCATAAATGCAAAGTATAACTATCGGCACGACTTTTAAGTTATTACATTTTTTTATTTATTTTAAATAGTAGGTCTATTTAAAATAAATAAAAAAAGTATATTTGTTACAAAAGTATTGTGTGCGTGATAGTAAAGATGCGCTGTTATCCTGTCCAAATTTGTAAAATATTTTGCCATTAGTAAAATATTTTGTACCCTGTAAGTGCAACCAAAAGCCATCACATAATAAAGAAGAAATAAAAAGAATTCAAATCACATCATTTTAAATATAAGGTACAAGTCACGATGTATATTTAAAAATGTTAAGAAAGTCTAACATTTTCTTATTATAACTTATATTCAATGTGTATAATTTTATTTTTGTTTCAGCATTTGCGACCATATATACATCGGGCTTCGGTATAACAGCGGGTGTGCACAGACTTTGGTCGCACAGAGCTTACAGAGCCCGTCTTCCATTGAGGATTTTACTTGCCATCCTCTTTACTATCACTGGCCAAGTGAGTTATATATTATGTATACAGTAGAAACTCGATAAGTTTAAATCACAAAATATTTTAACTTATCAAGGGTTCATGTTAGAGAGATAGCAGAGGGCGGAGGGAAGATGTCCTGAGTTAATGCTTAGTTTTTTTTTACTATAAGAAAAATTTTATTATACTATAATATAAAAATTGAGATTACTTTAAGGTTTAGTCTACAAAAAAAAACTGACATTTTCTTTCGTTTTAAAGGGTTTTACAGTTTCCATATTGATTCTATTTTGAATAGTAGATAGAGAGGAGAACACATCATCTTTTATGTTACTCCATTGCTAGATAAATGATGTTAAAGTCATAATAGCATTTGATTGAGGCACTCGTACATGGAATAGATTTAAACCACTTAAACCTACATTTTCTCCAAATTCTTGTTTTTTATGTTCAAAATAAAAAATCTCGTAATTTAACGCTTGCATGTGTTCACCTATTGCTTATTACAAATCACTGTAAATGTAAAGTAAAAACAACTAAGTAAAATACATTTCAGTAAGATTTCTTTGGATGGGACAATACATATCATTGTAGTTTAGCGTACACTGGTACTGATAATGGAATAAAGTTATAATATCTAAACAAATATTCAATTATGCGCTATACGCCATGTTTCTATTTAAAATATAAATATTTATAATATATATTACCATTATTATTCTTGTATGTTTTTTATGAATACCGACGTTTGTAAAATAGTGGTTAGGTATAATAAAAACAGTAGTGATCACAGTTATGGACAGTGGTTAGTTAACAATATATTATAAAGTATTTATGTAATTAGGTTTTTGATATGTCTTTAAAAAATATATATATAATCCTGCTTAGTTTATTTTTTAAGCAAAAATGTTATAAAACTTCTAAATGTTAAATATTTTGGTATTTTTAAAATTTAGATGTTTTATAACATTTTTGCTTTGTAATTACTACAGGAGTGAGATTATTTAGGTACATTTAATTTATAAGTTTTAAGGTTTTATAAAATAATTCTGATCTTATTAATCTGTTTTCTGAATATTTTGTAAAATGTTGATACCTTTGAAACTAAAATTAAGAAAAAAAAATAGCTAAGTAAAATTATGTATACATACCCTTCTTTTGTTTTAACACTCGTTCAAATTACTGTCATGAATAACGAAAAAAGGTACCAACATTTTACAAAATATTCAGAAAACAGATTAATAAGATCAGAATTATTTTATAAAACCTTAAAACTTATAAATTAAATGTACCTAAATAATCGCACTCCTGTAGTAATTACAAAGCAAAAATGTTATAAAACATCTAAATGTTAAATATTTTGGTATTTTAAACATTTTTCTTCATTTAAAATTTTGTTTCATAACATAAACAATATTACTAATATATTTGCTTCATTAATTATTGGTTACTTTTGTACTATTATCTCATCTCAGATATACATAGTTTATTAAACATTTGTTATACTTAATCTTGATCCTATAAGGATAAGAAAATATATTCAAACATTGAGAACAAAATTTAAACTACCATGTATTAGAGTCAAGTGATGAGTTAACCCTTTGTCATATATTGTACGTCATCGGCTTCAATTTAAATGAATTCATATTGAGCTCAAACTCAAATTATCTTTAAACATTAACATCATATATTATAGCTATACTAAACATTACTAAGTAGTTCAGATGGTAATATTTTTTTTTCCTTGTTGTGATTATCTAATATATATTATATTAGTATTTTTATTTTTCCTAATTTTATAATGTTTAAATACGGACTTGTACGTATATAGTGCAGTACAAACCATTATTTTTAAAAAGTATTAATCAACATGTGAGCCACGTTGCGCAACAATTCTAAATATCTAAAACATTACGCCAACCATCAACATGTGCAAGAATCTAATCTTTTGGAGTTGGAGCGAGCGATTCAGTCAAATTTAAACATATTATAAGTTTTAAAGTATTTTTTTTATTCCCAATAGCTTTATAAAACCTCTGTTAGTAGTAGGATATTTCTAAAAAGAATATCTAAGGAGTAAACTCGGCGGATACTCTTTTAATTTATTTTTAATTTTACAATTCATGGTATTTGCTGTTAAGTCACAGTCATAATTGATATACGAGAACAAAATAGCATTAAAGTAAAGCATGTGTTTAAAAGATTTTAAATTTAAGCATTGAAAATGTACAGTTGTATATAGATAATAATGCTAATAAACTTTGAAACGGTTATAGGTAACTTGTATAGTGAAGCAATATGTGCAGAATTGTTAACAAGTTGATTATTGCTAGGACTCCGTATCGTCTACGTAGTATTATTTTTGTATTGCAATATATGTAATGTACCATAATTACTTATTGTACATCACATATATTTTCATTATAATTGTTAAACATCTAAGGTTTGTGACATTTGCCTTCCCTGATAATACGACTCCTCCAAGATAATATTTAAAATCTTATTTTTTTTTTCAGCGCGATATTTACACATGGGCCCTGGATCACAGAGTGCATCACAAGTATTCGGAAACAGTAGCCGACCCCCACGACATCCGTCGAGGTTTTTGGTTCGCACACGTAGGCTGGCTGGTGCTGACTCCTCACCCTGCAGTTGAAAACAGAAGAATTTTATTAAGGAAGACATCACTGGATTTAATTGCTGATCCTGTAGTAAGATGGCAAAAAACGTATGTATTGAAATCGTTTATAGTCTTTTTCATATAGTTACGTGTAAGATTAATTTAGATACAAATTCTCGACGTTGATAGAATATTTTTTAAAAGTATTAAGTCTTCATATTAAGAGTTATTCTTTTACATACTCCCATAATTGATTATTTTTTGTTTCAGGTTCTTCATTCCTTTATTTTTTCTTCTTAATATAGTTCTGCCAATCAGTATACCTATGTATTTTTGGCAAGAGAGCCTGATCAACAGCTTTGTGGTGAGCTTTGTTATGAGGTTCACAATCACTTTGAACATAGCTTTTAGCGTTAATAGCTTCGCCCACATGTGGGGTAACAAACCATACGATAGGTAAGCAAATATATTTTAAACATTAGAAAAAGCGGAGGACTTTTTTTAAAATATCAAACATTTTTTTTTTTTAACTATATTTGTTAAGTCTTTAGCTCGCGGATAACAACATAATACTAATTTTATTAAATTCTAGTTATTAACAATACTTAAAACAGTTTCTATCCAATCTCAGTGTCGTGAACATATCGATCTTAAACATGTTTTTACGATGCTGTTACAGGCACACCTGTTGTTGACTATCAGAAATTATAATGAGCCAACAATAATCTAACCCTAAAACCGCACACCTGTTGTTAACTATCACAAATTTTAATCAGCCAACAATAACCTAACCTTAACGCTACGAGACAGCGAACTCACCAACAGAGCTATTATTTCGTAACATTTAAGTAAACCTTATAATCTACCCCCAAAATTAAAAATGATTTATATTTAAAGGTTTAAGATTATTATGATAATATCAAATAATGTGACACTAAAATTGGATTGTTTTTTTTTTGTCATATAAAAAGATATGTATAAATATTTGTAGGTTCATACAATCCGTAGAGAATAAAATAGTCAGTTTGGCAGCTTTGGGAGAGGGATGGCACAATTACCACCACGTGTTTCCATGGGATTACCGGACTTCTGAACTCGGAAGATTAAACTTATCTACAAAGTTTATAGATATTTTCGCTAAAATTGGATGGGCGTATGACCGTAAGTTACTTCAATGACTGTCAAATAACTTAACTCAAGAGAACGTATAAACCGTCAAAATGTATAAACCGCAAGTCAAACATAAAAGTTTCCGGCTCCACTTCATTTTAGTACAGCTTTGACACTATCACAGATTGTCCGACTCATACTTCGTCAGATTTTATAAAATGTTTTAATTAAATGTTGGCCTGTGATAAGCATGTAATACGAAAAAATGTTATATGTGTGTAAGCAAAAATAAATCGCCCAGTTTCGACTAAAAATTTCGGAGTTTCGAGCAGTAAAAATTATGATGTCTAGCCGAAACTGCAGTTATAAATGTTTTACTAGAACCGGTTTAAAATGTTTTTTATTTAGATTTTTTATATTCAATTACATATACTTTTTAAATAAATTAAGAATGAAAAATGAACCCATACGGACAGGGATTCGGACCCGCGACCTCTGGGAAACCGTTCTGTAGCTTTACCAAATGAGTTACGGTTTTTTAAAGTTCGTGGGTTGAAGCGGCCGTTTTGGTTTATTTTACATTGTATATTTATTTAAAATATAAATAAGCTTAACATGACTATACAAGTTTATAAATATTTCCAAGCAAAATTATCTTAATATAAAATATTTAATAACTATTGTTCAAACTTAATACAATCGTTGAAAAATGTTTCAGTTAAAGTAGCGACATCTGCTATGATCACAAGTCGAGCGAAGCGTAGCGGAGACGGAAGCTGCGGAGAGTTTGAAGAGCCACATCCATGCGACAACGAGAAATGTGAATAATGTTGTGAACTAAATATATTTTACTTTTTAATATTTTGAACATTGAACAATAAACATTTAATTAATTTTATTTATCACATTATGTTTATACAATGTGTCATTTTTTAACTACAGCAGTTTAGTAAGAGTCGTAATTGTGATACCAAAATAAACAATCCTCTTGTAGCATTAATTATAATGTGAAAACAATTATACTTTTATTGGTATATTACAGTATATATCTCATCAGAAAGGACCAATATTCATAAAACAATGATACTGCACAATATTATATAATTTAGTAATTTGCTTAACAGAGAATAAAGAACCTCATATTTTTTTTTCATATTTACTTCTACAATGTAACATTATAATAAAAATTCTTACTGTCTTTAAATAAATCATGAATATTAAAATTCCTTACCTTAAATACGAGTATATTTAAAAGTATATAGGATTTTACTGAATTATCGATTACTGGTCGCTCAGACTATTTTTTTTTTATTATCTTAGAATGGTCATAATGTTTTAATATTATTTTTGTTAAAGATAAGTGATACATTTAGAAATCATAATAATTTTGAATTATGATTTCGAAATAGTCTGTTCCAACGGCCATCGGTCCTGCGACATACAAGACAGGCCCACTGCCACTTCAACTTGCTGATCCGGCGAACTATTTCTGTAACTTTATTTCTCTCACAAATTCTCTCATTTCTTATCCCATCCCTGAGCGGGACCCTGAGCATAACACGATCCATTTCCAGTTGAGTGAATTTTAACTTGTGAATCAATTCCGCAGTTAGTGTTCATATCTTGGCTGCGTATGTCATTACGGGTAGGACACCTTACTCAAACCTTTCGTTTTTAAGCATTGCAGTATTGTTGATGAAAAGACCTGGCGTAACTTGCCGAATGCCGACCAGCCCAAATGAGTCCTCCTATTAGCTTCCTTATCAAAATTGTGCCGGCCGAGTTGATTTCTCGTATTACATAAAATACGAGTTTCTCAATTATTTTTTAGTTCTGTATAGAAATATTTTATATTCTATAAAATTACCTACATACTTCGTAGTGAAATTGTTAAAAATAGTAATTTTCATAAAACGAAAAAATATGTTTAAAAATGTATTAAGAATTAATGTAATGAAGAAATGTGTAGATTAATAGACAATATATATTTTTTTCTGTATTTTATGTATAATAATATAAATACACAATACAAACAAGAAGAAACAATAGGGGTGACGAACGCAAGGACGATAGGCGCGATATTATAAAGTTATAATTCCGCCAGATTCAACGTGTAGTACAACTTAGCTTTAGTTATTTAAGGTATACGTAAAATAGCTATCTTGGCTACATTACGTGCGGTATTTGAAGAAACCGGAAGCTTCAACAGCTTTCCCCTTCCTTTCCTAGCTTCCTAAATTTCTCTCCTTTATACTTGTAAACAAACACCTTTGCTCAAATGTTCATGGACAATGGCACTACTTACCAACAGTTGGACACTTAAATGTCACATCTCGTTTTAAAGTTTCTTTTATATTTAGGTACTTCGTTAGAGAAGAACGATAAGCATGCGAAGGATCCTGACTACTCTATAAATTATCATAATTTTTATATTTAGCAAAGCATTTTTAATAAATAAATCTATATCTTTTTAAAGATTTTTGTGAAAGCCATTCTAATATTAAAGACACCTATATTACATAATAAGCAACCATTACACCAATACAATTTAGAATCTTTTCAATATTTTTATTGTATTGTAATTGAAATCCAAATTACTTCTCTTTTGCGTATTTTCTTTTCGTATGTATTTTTATTAATCGTTCAACTATTTCATAATATTTTTAACGAACACTTGAAAAATAAATTTTATATTGAATATGTTCACATTGATTTGGGGTACGGTGTCAAAAATGCATATATTTTTATCATAATTCCATGAACACGTGGACCAAATATTTTGAAAAAGAATAAACCATAAACGCAATAAAATATTTAATGTTAGTGATAAGTAATTAAAAATATTTAACAAAAACTCATATAACACAATTATATGGCTTTGTGGCCAGCGTTCTGCTTAAAAATTTGTAAAAGATTACATTAATAGTAAATTTATATCCGGGGACTAAGATTATATATTAGCCCCGGATATAAATTACTAACAATAATCAAGCAGACAGTTAGTTGACAGTATTATTAAATAATAACTTTATATTTTTCTCTCTGTCAAGAAAATTTTACGTTAAGTTTTAAATATTTAATAAGATTATATTTAGATACATTATGTATTTATAAATAACTAGCTGTTGCCCGCGGCTCCACCCGCGTGTAAGTCGCTTTTCGCGTAATCTGTGGAAACTACAATTATCCAGACCTATAGACTTATAGTTAATTCTATAGTATCCTATTCCCGTAGAAATTTTATATATATAGGCATTACATTGCTACGATATCAAACTGAAAATAATAACATACATCCACATCACACACACACGACATTATTCAGATATACGTATTAAAGCATATGGATTCGAAATATTATGTTTTTGAGACATATTCGATTTAAGAATTTCTTTGTAGAATTTCAAACTGCTATACCAAATGCGAAAACATAATCCAAGCGAGTTGTAAAAAAAGTCAACGCGATCTACTGAGATTTTATGTGACTAAATTTAAAATGCTAATATTCAATTTGTTAAATTATTTTACAATTCAGATAAAACAAAGTAGAAATTCTAGCTTTATCTTAATTAGATACGTTCATGTAAACCGCATTCAATTCTGTTTAAAAGTTTGGCAACAGTGCTTGAAGTAAATTTTAAATTAACCATAACTTCTTTTAGCCTTAACTGATTTTAACGAAACAAAGTTTTACGCTCCAGATTATACATAATCCACTTGTAAAAACCGCGTTCATATCCGTTAAGTAGTTTCGACGTTATAACGTACCCGACAGTCAGACAGAGAGACAAAAATTCCAAGATTTATTTTTTAGTTTCTGTTACTCATTTTGAATTGATGTACAAACACTCGATTTTTACTGTCTTATTATATATTTGAGATTAATAGTTAAAACAATACATATGATTAACTACGATATTGATTATGCATAATTGCATTGGCATTTAATGAATAAACTTTAGAAGAATAAACAAAAAAAAACAACAGAACAATAGCATACAGCATAGAAAATAATTTATAATGAGCCTAGCTATAGCCTATGTCACTCGGGAATAGTGTAGCTTGCCAACAGTGAAAGAATTTTTGAAATCGGTCCAGTAGTTTCGGAGCCTATTCATTTCAAACAAACAAACAAAAAATCAAACCTTTCCTCTTTATAATATTAGTATAGATATAGAAAATCAAATGCTGTTTAGAGCAATGTTGTTCATAATTGAATATCTGTGACATTTAAATAATTTATTTGGATAAGGAATAATATCGTGATTATTAAAATACCTTCGAAAGTGTATATTATTTCAGAACTAATTTCATAACCATCGAAAACGTTATAGTGAGTCAACCTTAAAAGCTAGATATATCTTGTCGCGGACTTCTTTTTTAAACTTTTAAAGAGGAACAATTTTATAGAACATCATTTTTGCGTAACTTTCACCGTTTTCGCAGCGCACGCAGTTTTTTGTTTATTTTTTTACACCTTGCGTTAGAATATTCAAGTTTTAGTAATCATCCCAAATTTTTTGAAAATGAAACATAGCCTATGTCACTCGGGAATAGTGTAGCTTGCCAACGGTGAAAGAATTTTTGAAATCGGTCCAGTAGTTTTCGAGCCTATTCATTTCAAACAAACAAAAAAATAATCAAACCTTTCCTCTTTATAATATTAGTATAGATAGAAGTATAGATATCTTTCTTTATATAAATATTTCTTGTGTGCGTGTGTATGTCACTGAACTCCTCCTAAACGACTGGACCGTTTTTTATGAAATTCTTTGTGTGTGTTCAAGGGGACTTGAGAATTGTTTAGATTCACTATTTGGTCCACTGGAAAATGGTTTTTGGATTAATTTTTAATGTGTAAGTAGGTGGTGATTTTGGAATGTTTCACATTGGTTCCGACGGACTGCGTTACCATGGCAATGTCAAATATTAAATAATATTATATTTTAAATATAGTCTGCCCTGACAGTTGGCGTTGCGATAGAAATAAGAAAAATATTTTAGTACTAGCGGCCCGATACGTGTTTCGTTATAAAAAGTGAAATTAAAAAAAAAATATTGGAACAAATTCATTTATTCAAACAAAAAATCTTTATTTACATATTCATACGATATCGATTGGTCGGTACATGTAATGACGTTAGACATTGTAAACTTTTTAAAAAATATTTTTTTGAGAGTTTGATTTTTTAAATTAAAGACGCGTGTACAGGACATTATTTTTTTTTTTTGTATGTCTATACTGTTAGCCCCGTTTGTCTATTACAGCGGCACCGGGGGAGTGGGTGGATCAGGAGACCCACCCTTAACAAGGGGGGGCCAGATGGGCCCCTATGGGGAACGACGTCCAGAGGGCGTCTCAGGTTGAGACACGGACCTCGGCTCGGGGCGTCGTTAGTCAGGAGGGAAGCTAAGGAAATTTGGACACTAGCGTCCTCCGACGGCAGAACGCCGGAGCAACGGAGCACTTACTCAGTTGGGACCACGTCTATACCGGTATAGACAGTGTGTGTCTGTATGTTGTGTGGTGTCACTTATGCCTACTCGTACACGTTATAACCTACTGTGAACGCGTCTTCGGGGTCAACGAGTACCGACTTGGGTCTTCTTTTTCTGACTAAAGTAGTCTTACGTGGTCTATACTCTGCGGCGTCAGCCACCAGTGGGTTCGGGTGTCGCCCCTTGAAGTACTGAGCGATGGTCGGAAGGTCTAAGTCTCTATGGAGATCGATGTTGGTGTACAGGACAACGTCTGTCGGGTCCGCTAGTACATAAATATATTATTAACTTATATCAAGTAGTTTTCATCAAATCTATTAATACATTATTGTTTATTACTTTACAGCAAGTAGTAGTTACTTATTAAAATTATCTTTTTTTTGCAATCGAGAAATTGTTATTTCTAAGAGACACCAAAACTATTGCTAGAGCTCTTATATCTTACTTAGAGTTCTTATTATTGGCTTTTTAAAATACCAACATTAAATTTCATTTCATTAATTAGTAAAGAAATTTTCATAACTTTGTACAATTTATATAAAGAAATAAAAGTTTAATTAAATACTAGGGGTATTTAAAACAAGCGTAAAATCTAAAATATATTATGTAAGTATACATAGTATTAAATAATAAGGATCTTATGAACTTCTAAAATGAAAGATTATCTCTTGATAATGCCTGGATCAATGTGGATTTTTTTTGTTGTTTTCGAAATTGTTAACTTTGGACGTTAGAAACATTATAATAATAATAATAATAATAATAATATTGGGACAAATTACACACATTGATCTAACCCCTAAGTAAGCAAATTATTTGCTTGTGTTAAGGGTGTTAGACAACGATACTAATACATAGAAATACACATATAAATACTGAGAATATACTTAATAAACGACCAAACCCAGAAACACAGACATCTATGCTCATCACATAAATGCCTGTGCTCTGCCGGGAATCGAACCCGATCCCCGTTGCGCCGTGACACGTTAGGCGTCTGCGCTAACCACTCGACCAACGGGGCGGTTATTATGGAATTATGGAATTATGGAAGAACCATTAACAAAATGTTGAGGGTATATATGTTTATGAGGCGGGGTTCAACTCGATAGCTCAGTTCGCAAAACGATAGGTACGGAATCTCAGAGGTAACAAGTGAGACTCGTTAGAATTTTTCATTATACAGGGTCATTGTTAATTAATGGGCCATTTTTTGCTGCCTCTCTACATCAATCCCAACAATTGTTGTTTTTAAAATTAATAGTTTTTAAATTTTAAGTTTTCCCATATAAAATATTTTTTTTACTTCTGTACTGGCAATAACTCTGAGCGTAGATATGGCGCCTGGACATTGATATTTTGGGTACTTCTTACAAAATACAGAGGAATAAGTTACAGAAAGATTAAAAAAAATGTAAGTTTTTTTGTGTTATTTTTCAAGATTTGTAAAAAGTCCTAAAACAAATTTGTTGTTCGGATTGTTGTAGAGAGGTTGCCTGGAAGAGGTGGTGCATATATTACAATTAACCATGTATATCTAAAGACAGTTTTTTTTCAATTTTGGATAATGTTGTTGACAACCAAAACAATATGAAAATTATTATTAAATAAACAGAAATATAAGCTCAGGTTTTTTAAGCAATGGATAATTTGATATCGAAAGAGAGAACGAGCAATTTATTTTTCGACCGGCAGAAAGAAAAAGTTCTCTTTAGGATTATGTAGCGTCTTGGGTTAATAATATTGCTTTTCTGAGCTAAGCTAAATCAATCAAGAATAAGTCGTTTGAAGATTGTAAATGATACTGTTGAAAGATTTGTTCAATTAATGTAAAATTTTAATAGACTTTTTACAGCTGAAGAAAAGCTAAATTAAGCTTGTCATATTGCGACGAGATGTTGATTTTCACTATGGAAAATGTAATTAGTATTTTGAAGAGCGTTCATGTTAAAGAAGTTAGTCTCAGTGAGTCATCAATTTCTGCAAAAATACATACTTTCACCAAACACCTAGATGCAAGTTAACAAATTCTTTATAAAATACCAACTTCACGGTTTTATATAGTTTACTCTACACACCTTTCCAATACACAATCTAACTTGCATAGATCATATATTCATCCAATTTGAAAACAGGTATAATGGTGGCTATTAATAAAGCCTGCATTTTGTTTTATTCTTTTTCTTATCCTGTTCATATCACGTCTTAATTCTTCCATATTCTCTCTCCACAATGGAAAGCTGCCCTACTCTTATGTCGGACCCTCGGGATTGCAGCCTCACACGCCTTTAACACCCCTTTCGTGTATTCCCGTACTACCCGTTCCAACCCGTCTGTGTTTTCTGTTTCTTGAATGTTTGCAAAGTAATTTTCTGTCGTGATTTCGTTAAAGATTTCTCTAAATTTGGTCCAGTCAGCTTTTTGGTGTTGAATTTCCGCGGTGTGGTGTTTATAACTTTCAGAGTTTTCTTCAGCCCTATTGTGTAGAAGAGCGTTTTATGGTTCGAACTGGTTATATCGGTTTATACTCTCCATTCTATGATCCCGGGTATTAGGTACCCTACTAGCATATGATTTCCCGTTTCGGAACACTTCAAACGTGAAGTTCTTCATATTTTCAACGTGGGACGTTGAAAATATGTACGTCCTGATTGTGGAGGTAGTTCGCGAGTTCTCGGTGGTTCTCACCCCCCAGAACTTAAAATGCAGTATCTAAAATAAAGGAGTATATAGTTATAGAGGAATACCTGGACAGTAAAGCAATTTATAAAGAAAAAGCTAGGAAGGCCCAAACCAGGAGATGGATAGAGTTCTGCATAAACCAGGAGCGCGAGTCTATGTAGGACTCCATTTACCGGGGGCTTAAAGCCACTTGTCAGAGACGGGAGAGCCTTGTAGTTTAAGGAATAACCTGAACGACTTTCACCCTGATGGAACTAGAAACAGCTACAAACTCTTTCAGTCTCAAGAAAACCCCAGATGCAGATGTTCTCAGTGCAGACATACGCAAAGAGGCCATTTGCACCTCAAAACCAAGGCTTAATCAGCAAGAATCTAGAGTACGACGATCTACAAATAAACATAGGAGGGGATCACATCCAGCTGATGCCAAAAATAAAAATCTTGGAAATCGCCATCGATTCAAAGATGTCTTTTAAAAAGCACGTTTTGCAGATGTCAAAAAAGGCCATCAAACTTTATCCTAATCCTAAACACATAGTACGGGCGGCGAAGGCAAAATGGGGTCTCAACACGAAGAGGGTGAGGACCATCTACGGGAGTCTGGGCCGGCGAAACCAATAAAATCTAAATTGCAAAGCAGATCAGGGAACAGGCGTCCCTGTACGAAATCAAAAGAGAAATACCACTGGAGCAAGTAAAAGACGAGTATTGCCTATAACAACGAGTAAGTTTCCTGAAGCTGGACTTACCTGCCCATAGAATAAAAGTGGAGTACAGTTGCCTGGATACAATCGACGTGGATATTGAAGAACAGTACGATATGACAGAAATAAACATTTATACCAATAAAAGCAAGATTAGTAGAAAAGTGGGAGCGGGGCTTCCAATCTGAGCCAAGGGAACTGAGATCAGCTTCAGGAAGATACGCTTGGCAGACCACTGTTCTGTCTTTCAGGCAGAACTCCTGGCACTAGTAGTGACCATCGAGGCCTCAAAGACCTGGAAATGGACGAAGGTGGCGATCTTAAGTAGTTCAAGATCGTCACTGGACGCCTTAAACAGTGAGCCCTTCACCCACTCACTAGCCAACGAAATTGTTAAAAATATAAAAGAGATTCGGCATGAAGGGAAGGAGGTATTTTTTTTTGGATCAAGGTACATGTGGTCGGTGTGTGGTGGTCGGGAACGAAAGAGCGGACCTGCTGGAAAAGAAGGCGGCACTCAAGACGAAACAGAGGACGTATTATTATAACTTCAAAATTTCGTACACCAAGAGAACACTGATAAAAGAGACCGTTGAAAAGTCTAGTGCCAACACCGTGAAATTGAATTGAGTGAAATTGCCGGAGTAACAAAGTAATTTATGCTGGACGTGAAAACAGCTTATAAGATAGCCAGAAACTTTAAAATCAACACCGTTACTTTCCAAATCTTGACGGGCCACGGAGGGTTCTCTGGCTATCTTCATAGGTTTAAATTAAATTGAGGTAGAAACTCAAGGACAGCCCGGTATGCATATGCGACCTAGAAAAAGACGAGAACATTATTTACCTACTGAAAGAAAAGAAAACCTAAAAGGCTATATAATTCTCAAAAGAGATACACTTCAAATGATCTTATAAATAATAATCCCAAGTCTTCTATATTACTTCAAATTGAGAAAAATAATTGAAATCTTTTCAAAAACCTTCGCATTAACGAACTGATACAGTATCTTTTTAAATTCTTCTGCACTTTGATAAATATCTTTCAATTGTCTTTTAATAAAAAAATACTTATTGTAATTTTATTGTGCACCGCACATAATATAAAACAAAACAAAACTGTTATTAAATCATTTGTATCCTTAAGGGCATTTATAATTAAATTAAAAAGTGTTTTTGCAACCAAAGTGGTCAGTGCTGCAAGAAAACTTTGAAAATTCCCACATTTGTTAAGTTTAAACTATAACTTCTTATCATCGTGGCTCGCATTACTTCGCTTCGGGTACACTCTATCAAAAGATGTTGTATGTCTTCTACAGTACAACACTTAGAACAGTTTCGTGTATCCGATCTTTTCATTAGATATTTAAAATTATTAAGTGGCATATGCCCGGAACGAAGTCTGTGAGCCACAACTATCAATTCCCTACAAAACTTAACATTGTTAAACCAAGTTATATAAATTGGTTCATTGTGTATAGTCTTGTACCAAAGTCCTTTAAGGTTTGCAATCTTATTAAAGTCTATCTTCCATTTATTACAGATATCAAATTTATATTTAAGTAAAATTTCGGTGTAGTCTAGAAATACAAATATATCATTTCCGAATGATATAGCATTCCTGGCTATAGTATCGACCTCCTCGTTGCAACCTACCCCACTATGTGCTGGGATCCACTGCAATCTCATAAGTAATCCCCTGCCAGAAAGATGTAGGATTTTTTTAATAATGTCATATGCTATCGAAACACCTCTTTTAAAAAACTGCATCGAGCTATATGTAGCTAGGCACTCTTGCAGTCCGTTAGAATAACGAACTTGTTAATTCCTACATTATCAGCATAAGAAATGGACTCTGAGATTGCTAATAAGTCCGTTAACATAATAGTAATATCAGATGTTATTTTAATCATTTCCTTAAATTTATTCTTTGAATCGTAAAATGCAACTCCGAGTCCATTCTTGGTTTTAGAACGGTCTGTGTATATTTTATGCCATTAATTGTATTTAGTGTGCAACATGTTTAATGTGTTATACTTTTAGCTTTCATTAATGGTATTATTCTTTGAATCTATTATGTCATCAACATTAGACAAGACGAAGCTTCTTAGCAATCCATGGATTCACCGTGCGGGTGCCGGGCCCATCGCGTTGCAAGGAGAGGAGTGCAAGCAGTGCCTGGGACTTGCGACCCAGGAGTAGATTTAAGGGGCCCCTTTATTGTGCGCAAAAACGCTCACCTTCACCCTCCACACTCCTCTCCCTACCTAACCAAATTTGGAAAGAACCTACTAATGCCGCCTTTGAAATACGTTCTAGAAATGAACCGATGCTTGTTCTAGAAAGGCCAAGGTCTTTAAGGCTATAGAGAGATTTTGTTGTTAAACCTCTCGCTCCCACTTCTACCGCGTACAAACTAACTATAAATTTATTCCTGATCAGTTCGTTGGTCAGTTTGTAATACTTATTGAGCTTGAATGTGTGATCCCTTGGGATGTTTGTTTCCCAAGGAACAGTAAGCTCCACAAGTATCACGCGCCTCAGATGTTTCGAATACAGGAATAAGTCCGGTCTGGATGACGAAACACCAACATCCCCAGGGATTTTGTAATGCTTTTCATACGTGTCCATCATGAGAATCCAATCAGGAGCCGCGCCTAATATTGAATAAGGCTTCGCTTTTGATTTTTTGGAGGAGCCTTCTTTTACAAATTCTATAGATCGTTTGGTGGTTGTTATACCCTTCCGCGCTCTTGCTACTGAAAGACTAACCGCTTCCCGTATAATTTCTAATACCTTGTCGTGGCGACGCGAGTATTGACCTTTATCTAGAAGTACCCTACACCCTACTAATAGGTGTTTCGTGGTTCCTATTGCCTCCCCACAGATGTTGCAAGACTTTTCGGTGGCTTTGCCCCATCTTACTAAATTACTTTGATCTGGGAGAGTCATTTGGAATGCATTAAGATAGAATTTTAATAATGCTGGGGACCAATCATAAATTAAGGTGCGCCACTTCAAAGCTAGTGGAATACAAAAATCTCCTATGGTCACCCATTCGTTTTGAATTTCTAGGCTCATCACGTGGAGTCGGTAATTATCGTTTTCGTCTTGTCGAATAAAAGATTTTGTTATGTCTATGTCTTGAACTTTCCTACTTGATCCTAGCCCTACTTTATTTGTTTGAACACCTATCATAATTTTTTTATGGAATTGAAGTCGTGACTCGAGCTCTGAGGCAACTTTGTCTTTTGGGAGAGAAGTTACAGTATCATCTTTAGATTTTCCGATGATATGTCTTTTGGTAACTCTTAGATGTTTGTAGAGCTCCGATGGTATCTTTAATTTTAATCCAAAATTGTTTCGGTCTCTAAATAAGGTTGAAGAGTCCGCTGAGTGCGCTAACCCGAGCCATAACTTCAATGTCTTTATGACGCTTGCATCTACCTTTGACAAAAGGGTTTTATTTATATCATACACGAGGAAAAGGCCAATTTAGACGTGATGTTAAATAATTATCGTAAATCCAACCTTTTTTGACGTTACTTATTGGTTGGTTGTCTACCTTTTTGAGATCGTTTAAAAGGCTATCGACTATTACATCCAACGATGTAGTACGGCTTTGGTAATCGATTTTTTTACCTAAAAATTTAAACGGAGCCGCTTCCGTAACCGTACTAACGCACTGACCGCCTATTATAAGACCCGGATCGTAAGAGGTATATTTGGCATTCCGTCTACCCAGACACAGACTGAAACATTTACTTGGTTTTGTCCTCAATCCGCCGGTCCACGTACAGAAATCCTCAACTACATTTAAAAGTACCTGACATTGTTTCGGATTACGTGTCAGTATCGCGAGATCATCTGCAAAAGCTAGTATGGATTCTGTGTATTTGTTGTTGAACTTAAACCGATAGCCCCGCTTTTTTTCATTTCTAATTAATTTGTCTATTAAAATATTAATAACTATATTAAATATAATAGGAGAAATACAACAGCCCTGAAATAAACCAACGTTATAATTAAGTGGTTTTGAATGGTTTTCATTAAAAATTATAGAGAATTTTAATTTTGAATAATATGATGCAATAATGTCACGAACTACCGTAGGAAAGTTATACCATTTAAGCGCGAACATCATTAGTTCATGTCGTACCGACCCATAGGCGTTTTCTAAGTCTATCCAACAAACCGTAATTTGTCTCTCGCTAGTTCTAACATCTTTAAGGCTTTGCGATATTAACGTATTATGTTCCAGGCATCCAGAAATTCCGGGCAAAAACCCTTTCTGGTGATTAGGCCTGAAATATCTATTGTTAATCATGAATTGCGTCATTGTAGTTTGTAAAAAAGAGAAAAATATTTTGGAAATTGTATTTGTTAGGGCTATCGGTCTAGTATCCTTGGGATTATTGACATTGTCGTTTTTCGGAATGAGGACAAAAAGGGCTTTTCCGAATGATACCGGTATTTGCTTTCTTGACCAGATTTTACCGAATATATTTAAAAGATGTTTATGGAGCGACGGACATTTTTTGTAAACTATATAAGGGATACCATCCGGACCTGGTGCTGACTTAGATGGTTTCACTTTAATTATTTTATTGATTTCCTCCAAAGTTGGTGGGTTGGCTTGAAAGTCTTCAGTAGGAGTCTCAGGTTTGTGTTCGTTTGGATCCCCATATAGTCTTTGGTTTTCTGGCACTTCGTATATGCTTTTATAATGATCAAAAATTTGCTCGTTGGTCATATCAATGTTTAATGTGTTATGTATTTGTTATACAAATGTATTTTTCTTCTTTTAAATTATTGTAGATTGTAACTAGTAATGGTTTCTTTTTATTATTCCAGTATTGCTATTGACATAAATTAGATAGTTCTTCCAATAACTGAATAGTAATATTTTTAAACTGAGACTTTGCTTTGGGATAATATTTTGTAACTAAATATTGTCGACGTAAATAGAGAGGAACAATACTTAATTTTAATTCTAATAAATCGTCCAATAATTCTTAGTGAGCAATTCTGTACCCGGTCTAACTTCATTAAATGTGTTTTAGCTGCACTATCGAAAAAAAAACCACCGTAATCTAATAGACTTGGAACTAAAGCATTACGCATATATAATAAGGTTCCACAAGATATCTTAGATCTACCTTTTCTTGGTTTTAAATCTAAAATTAAAGGTATATTATTAAATAAATCTTACTATAACATTCAAGAGTTTTTGGTTGATCGAAATGTGTGGAACTTCGGTCATTGACTCATTTGCAGGGTTGATGTTATAATGTATAAGTCAAACATTCTTAAATTTCATTTAAAAAGAGCAACTGTTGAGTTTCTGGCCAGATCTTCTCTACAGAACAGCATTCCGAGCTGGTGGTAGCTTACTCGAAGTCTGACTATACTGACCAATTTAATGTAATTAACGATTCAAAAGTGCCTGTAAATGCCTACTTGAATAAAGATATTTTGATTTTTTTTTTGAATTTTTAAAGCTATGTATAATAATCATAAATATATAGGCTGTACCCCCCCATGTGGAACCAGCTAAAACGTTCAATAAATTAAAAGATTTCATCGCCTTCTCTTTAGTTTCGTCGAAATGATTATTCTTGCAATGACTTATCTATCCATATTCCTAAATATTTGAGACACTTTACTGATTCAATACTATTATCGTTAAGTTTGAGAGAAATGCAACCGTCTCTTTATTCTACTGAATACACAAAATGTTGTTTTAAAAGGTGATAGTTGTAATCCTATTACTTGTAAAGAGCTAACAAATTTCGTAAGAGCATTTTGTATATTAATATAACATACACTTAAATCTTTATTTTGCTTATAAATTACGCAATCATCGGCATACTTTTGCAGTAACTAGATTGTAAAGAAAAGGAGAAATAGGGTCTCCTTGAGCTAGACCCCTATGAGACCATCTAATCAAAAAACATTCTTTTTGCGTTTTCATCTTCCACTTTTAGGTATCTTTTATTTAAAAAAATCCATATATATACTCGCATATCTTTTTACCAATTTTTAATTTTTAATACTATAACTAATTTATCAATAAGGACATTATTGTCTAAAAAGCTAGCTCATGTGGAAACATTTTTAGATATCCCTATCTGTATATGTGACACAAGACGAGCAAGATACTTACAGACGATACAGTCTATACATGATTGTCCTCTTTTAAAACCGACATTTTATTACATTATTCCTTTCTACGCACCACTCTAGTCGTTTTCTTAGCATCAAATGAAATATTTTGCATACACAGGAAATGAATGAAATAGGTCTTAACTTTGAATTAATATTTTATTTCGGAATAAGTACAATTTTAACTTTACGCCACTGTTCAGGTATAGCAGTTTGACTGAATATTCGATTATATATTTATAGTAAATACAGTTCATGGAAAACTGTAAATTGTATATCATCGAGTAAGTAATACCATCATCACCCGGCGCAGTATCTTTTTTCTTTAAAACAGAAAGTAATTCCTGTTTCAATGTAAACTTTTTGGAAACCAGTAAGGGCGTGCGAGATTTCAAAAAGTCAGGAGCCAAAGTACATAAGAGTTTTTCTTTTCTTTCACGTGTAGTCTGACAATTGGTTATTTTAACATTTTTAACCCAGCACATTTTCCGCCCCATGGTTGATGGATTAATAGATTCATTTATACTACTGGAAATCTTTCCAACCTTTACTTACAGCGCGTCTTGTTAACTGTTGAAGATCTGCTATTTTTGCCGTTAATTCATCAAAATTCTTTGGTATAGGATTGCATCTAAATTTTTTGAAAGCTAACTGTCGTTGAGCTACAGCGCGTGATAAACATGGTTCCCAATAGGACTTGAGTTAAAAATTCTGTGTAGGATTGGCACAGATTTTTTTCGATGGAATACTTTTACTTGCGGCATTGTTAATTTCATTAATAAAATCATCATACATACTTTGAACATTGCAAAAAGATTTAGAAGGTTGATCAAAACTAATCTTTAACATATTTTGATATTTCTGCCAATCAGCTACTTTAAAATGTCGATGTTTCACAAAAGTGACATCGCTCCTATATCTTAAACTATATATAATGAAAATATGGTCACTACCCAAATTTTCACTAGTAGTTTTCCATTTAAAATATAAAGCAATATCCGTAGAACCAAAGCCGACATCAGGTGACGTCGCTTGTAAAGCATTATTTACTAATCTCATTCTCGTATGACTACCATCGATTAACGATATAAAGTTACTATCGGTTACTGCATCGTATATTTGAGATCCTCAAGAATGACTTTTACAGGACCAAGTTGTATAATGTCCATTAAAAACTCCCGCCAATATTAATTTACTTGAAAATTTCGTAAATATTTCATCCCAATCGCACTTTGAAGTTTGAATTGATGATGGACAATATATTGACGAAACAAAATTTAAATACTCAAAATAATTTAACTGTAATGATTTCAATTCCTGTATTACTTACGACCACTGGAATGCATTCACTTTTAATAGACTTATGTACAACTATAGCGACAGATCAGAGATTCAGATCTATCGTTTCTATAAACATTATAATCTTTAAATTTTAGTCTTTTATCTTGGTTTAACCACGTTTGACTTAAAATGCAAATATTTTTAATATTTAACAACAATTCTAATTCTTTCTTTTTTGGTAACCCACTTTGTGCATTACACTGTACTAAATTAATCAAGAAATCTTTAGAGTTTATTTCAACCATTAAAAACACTTTTAAAAATTTTAATTAACGTTTTCCGTTGCATACAAGCGATGTTATCAATTCAAATAATAGCTTAACCACAGAAACGATTTTAGGATCTACAGACTTATCACTCAACAAAATATTCTTAAATTTATACATAATTGCTTGTAAACTAAAACCTTCTGTTTCTTATTTCTTACATTGATTAATTCCTTCAACCGTATTCTCTATTCTCTTTTTACATATCACATTACCATTTTTTACTTTGTCTAATGTTTTGGGTCTGCTTTCCTTTTTTTTTTGTTTTCTTAAACTTTTGTCTTTAGCTTCAGTATCTCTTCAGCTTTATCGGATTCTTGTATCGCGTGCCTGATTTCAAATTATAGAACCATATAACATTTTATGTTAACAATGACAATTAACAAGTTAGGGGGTGCTGCAAGCCTTCCATCAACTCTTATTGCGATTCCAATCACGACCTACATTGAATCGTTTTGATATTTCGTACCATGAGACTGATAAGACGATCAGTTTAGGTCGTGACTTTGACAAGTCACAAAATGAACCGCTAACGTTAATTCGTGCATTTCATTCATACCATGAACTGTCTTTGCGACCTAAACTCAACCGCTTAATTATCAAAACTAGCGATTCAATAAAAGTCTCTATTATCGTAGCCTAAACAAAATTGTATTTATTAGTGTATTATTTATTAGTGTTAAAGATAAGTATAATATTAGTTTTAAAGATAAGTATGAGTATAAACATTAAATTGTCTTAAATAAGAATAAACTATAAGATTGTATACCGGTGAAGTTCTCTTTCCGGAGCTGTGACTATGAATATGAAGAAAATGTTTCACAAAGACGGAACAGCATTTAGTGACTATTTTACAATTGAAACTTTGTTTTTAATACATAACTTTTTTTTTTTAATTAATGAGCTACCTTCATTAGTATACTGATGGGATCTTCTACTACCTGCAATTAACTTTTTAATTTTAATTTGTGGTTATTCCAATAATAAAAATAATGTATGCAATGATTATCTATTGTTATCTTTATTGTATATAAAACTAACACTATTTCTAAATCTATTTAATTTAAGATTCATATTAGAATAAATACTTCCTTATCATCATCCTTTTTAATCTTTTTCGGCTTTATATTAAAATATAAATATTGTACAATTGTGTAAATTTTTAACAATATCAAGTTACTATATAAAATGCTCAACATAATATGCTTTTAATATTAATAACATTTAAAATAGAAATCAATCCTTTGAAACATCACTCACGCCATTATAAATGTTTGTTATATTTCCTATTGACCTTCAATTGTAAAAAGTTATTCACAATCATAACAACCGGTCTTAAAGTGCGATGTAAACGTTAATTTGCTGCGAGCTGTCAACGAAACAAACAAAAGCGGACCAACGACAATTTCTTTAATTCCTAGCGATTCATTTTCGACCTAGCTTGTAATAGATGATGGTACGAAAACGAGCGATTCAGTTCTTGAACCTAAACTGATCTGCATCGGAACAGAATCGTTCACTAAAAGTTGATGGTAAGCTCCCTGATATTGTTGTAGACATTTTTTTTTCAGAGATTACCTGAGTGATAATACTCAATATGTTAAGCTGACGTTTATGTAAAAGTGACCACAATAAAAACGCAAGTTATCACTGTTGTTGATGCCAAGTGGAAAAGAAGTGAAAGAAGAATAGAAGTGAGAAAATTGTAAATATTGCTATTTTAGAGATTCTTTGCTGTGGTATCTAATATACTGAATATAATGGAGTTTCACAGCACATAATATATTCACAAATTGAACTGTATTCAAAAGCTGCAGTATCGAAATGTATTTTTCTGGTAGGTAATTATATGTTACTGTAACGATTAATTTCTATCTATTTAGTTGAAGGTTTGAATAGAAGTCCACTAACTACTTACTAACAAATAAATAAAAAAAATGTTTATCTTCTAAAGTCTTCTGGTTTACTTATCCTTTGATAGACTTAAAATTTAACTTAACTGGTCAATGAACTTTCATAATCATCACATTAAAAATGATTTGAAAGAAAGAAAAACTTTTCATACGCAGATTTCTCGGTGTAAACAAGTCGCGGACGGGCAGTGATCGTGGAACCTTAGCCGATGAAGGAAGCCACAAGCGGACTAACGGACTTTCTACTAAAGAAAACTTTGTTTAGTTTGTTTAGAATATCTATTGTTTGTGGATGATTGTGTTTGTTACATGTGTTCGTTGCTGATAATGTGGGGTATGATATAACTTGTAATTTATTTTATTACATCACATTATTTTATTTGGATTTCTTAAGTGAATTGCAGTGAAATTGTAAAATAACTATGACTTACTTAAACATTTTTTATGACAAGGACTAAACAATTTAATAAATATATTTTATTCTCAGTTGACACAAAAACTAATATTTAATTATTACCTTAGAAATAGGTAAAATACAGTTTTGAGCAATTGTATTAAAATAAAAGTATTTTTATGAATATAACAACGCTGACACAAACGTCTCGTGTTCCTGTCACTTTGATTGCAAAACATTCCTACGTGTCGGGATAGTAATTAAAATTCATCATAATCGGTACGCGAAAAATTCTTCTGGAAATATTGAATTTAATGTTTACTTTTTTTGTTCACGCTTTTCTTGTCCTTTTATTATTTTTTTTATTTATAATTACATCTTAAAAAATGCTTTATCCATCCAGTTTGCACTTAACATATCTTAAAATTTACAGAAACCTTTGCCGACTTTATATATAAGTCAAAAACGTAAAAAATGAATATTTATTTATTTTAAATCTTTATTGAGCCAAATAAAGGTACAAAAGTGGGACTTAATGCTAGGAGCATTCTCTACCAGGCAACCCGAGAATCCAGTAAAAGATAACATAAAGAAGCGATATACTAGTTTAAGTCACTTAACTAATTAAAACAAAATGATAAAAAAAACATTGGAATAAATATGTGAAACTAAGAACGTGCACAACAAATACAATGTGCTATTTAGTTTACAATGTTCTTTAAAAAGAAAATAAACTCAAACATATATAAACCAATAATATACATAAATAAATAAAGATATAGAAATAATAAATTATGATATATATAATATATACACATATACATACAAATAAACACACACATAAATATATAATATACATATGTACATAAATGTAATATATATAAATACACAAATATTATTTATAATAATAAGTACAATAGTATACACAATATATATATAAGTGTCTATCTAATAAAACATAACATACATATGTGATTCCTAATAACAATTCTGCAAATTTTCAGAAAGGAAATTAAATACTGATTTTTTAAAAGCTACCCTGTTGGGTGCGCGCCTTATGGATTCGGGTAGGCCGTTCCAGAGTTTAGTGTAGTGAACAGTGAAAGAACTGGAGATGAAACCGGTACGGTGTGAAGGAATTAATAGTTTGAGGTTAGAAGAGGAGCACAGATGGAAGTAGTGAGAATTACCCAGTAATTGAAATTTACATTTCAAGTACTGGGGTGAAAGTGGATCATTAAGATTAGAGAGTAATTGATATAGATATCTGGAAGATCTTCGCTCTCGTATAGAAAGCCAGTTTAACTTTGAGCTGTAAGGAGATATGTGATCATATTTACGAAGAGAGAAAATAATGCGAATGCAGCTGTTGAGAAGACGATCCAATTTATTTAGGTTGCTTACGGAAATGTTAGAGCAGCAGACATCAGCATAGTCATGAGAGGTAGGATTAAGGATTGCACTAACAGAATTTTTGTCCGAATAGGTAGAAAGTTTTGGTGACGATATAGTGCACGCAAGGAACCGGTTACTTTGCGACATATTTCACTGACATGGAAATCCCAACTTAAGTTGGTGTCAATGTGGAGGCCGAGATTTTTGACCGCAGAGGAAAAAGGAATATCAATGTTGTCATAAGACAGTGACATTAAATGGATTGATTCCAATTTAAGTAGCTGTCGCTGACTACCTACTATTATTGCCTGACATTTCTTAGGGTTTACGTTAATACCGTACTTTGTGCTCCAGTCGTGTATTCGTTTCAAGTCCTGGTTTAAAGACGCGATTGCAGTATTTACGTTGTCCGGCGTAACATGAGTATAAATTTGTAAGTCGTCTGCATACAGATGGTAAGGGGAGATTAAATCTATAGTAATGAAATTGATAAATAACGAAAATAGAAGAGGAGAAAGAATACCGCCTTGTTGGACACAAGCACTCAGGCCACACCATACCAAAACTAAAGAGAGACTAAAGAAAATGTGAAGGCTGAAAAGAGTAGCCTTGGCATGGAAGATATGGAAGATATAGTGAGATGCTTTGTATTAATATCGATTGAGGAGACAGTAGTAAAATGATGGTTTAATACGTTTGGGGAAAAATTGTTTAAATTTTGATTGTCTTAGTACTTATAAAACCAAAGTTGCTAAGAAACTTCCTTATTAGTGCCGACGAAGAATCAGAAACATTAGTGTGAATGTATTGTCGTTTAGCAAGTCTTACCATCTGGTTGCACCGATTTCTCAACTTTTTATAATGTATCCAGTTTCTCCTCGCAACGAAAATGCTTGAACTTACGGAAAGCACAATCCCGTTTTTTCATAGCAGCTTTGATCCGTTCCGCTATCCAGGGAGAAAGGGAATGACGCAGTTTGACAGCTCTCACTGGTGCATGCTTGTTATAAATGTTTAACACGTTTTTGTTAAAGTATTCCAGCATAATATCTAAATTTGTACTATTAAGAACATCAGACCAGTTAATAAGAACAGCATTTTCAGGGAAACTTTCTATGTTTAATTTAGAGAAACTCCGCAATACTGTAGGGCGAGGTTTGGGAGGCTTGAGAAAGTAAGAAATAAATAATAGGTCATGTCCAGAGAACATAGGAGCGGATATCTGACCGTGATGTACAACTTTTTCTTTACGGGATACAAGGATTAGATCAATCCAAGTGTCGGGAGAATGTATGTTAAGATGGATAGGATTTAGGGGTAGGATAGTTAGTGCCGAGTGAAGGATGGATTTGAGTTTACGGGAAGAAGGAGAATCATTGAGTAGGTTGGTGTTTAAGTCTCCCATGACTATGTGATGTACATACTCAGAAGTGAGACTTTCTAAAGTTGATATAAATTTATTCAGAACCTAATAAATTTCCTTATAAATGCAATGTATAATCGAAAAATAAGATTACTGTCTAATAACATCCTATTTATAATAATTGATGACATTCCGATCAACTATGGTATTTTTTAAGGGAATCTTTCAGTCTTTTATGGGTCTGTCCAGCCTTTATTCCACCTGTAAGTGTGTAAGTGATGGAAATAATGGATATAAATTAGCAACACAATCTGATATTACTCATCTTATCTACCTAAATGGATGACATTAAATTATTTCCAAATAAAAGATTTTATAACCTTACAAGCGGACCCGACAGACGTTGTCTTGTAAACGCGTCTTTAATTAAAAAAAAACAAACTTTAAAAAAAATATATTAATGAGTCACAATATCTAACGTCATTACATGTACATTTATCATAATTCAACAAATCGATACCGTATGAATATGTATATAAAGATTTTTTGTTTGAATAAATGAATTTGATGTTTCAATATATTTCATTAAATTTCACTTTTTACGTAGCGAAATTAGTAACGCAGATCGTAAACAAAAAACAACAAATAATGATAAAAAATTAAAAATAAATATACTTACTTCGATCCGTAATAAATTCGCAAAATGTATAGTTGTTTATGTACACTTCAAAGCTCTTTACAAACTCAGTACTCAGTACTTCTTGATTTAATATTTAATTCAGCACGTGGATGAAAATAACACAATAATAAAATATTTTTCTCAGTTCTATCGCAACGCAACTGTCAGGGCAGACTATAATTAAAATATAATATTATTTAATATTTGACATTGCCATAGTAACGCAGTCCGTCGGAACCAATGTGAAATATTCCAAAATCACCACCTACTTACACATTAAAAATTAATGAAATAACAATTTTCCAGTGAACCAAATGGTAAATCTAAACAATTCTCAAGTCCCCTTGAACACACACAAAGAATTTCATAAACATCGGTCCAGTCGCTTTCGCAGTCGCAGGAGGAGTTCAGTGACATACACACGCACACAAGAAATATATATATAAAGATTAAAATAAATTACACAACGAAATAATAATATAAACATGTCCTTAGACTTATATAAATGTAGAACTGTTAATATTTTAAAATTAAACGTAACGGTAAAATATTTTAATAAAGGATAATCTACTAAGTTACGAAAACTAAACAGTTGGCGCAAAAAAGATTTGCATAGTAGCCATTGCACAAGCCTACATTGACTTAGGAGCAAAAATAGAAAGATATTATATCGCACTACAAGATCAAGTATATTCTTAATACATGTAATATTAAAATTACCAGAAAATACTTTTATACAAATGCAGAAAATTACGATTTTAAATACTTGCTTAATTGTGCATTGATTTAAAAACAAGATTCTTTTACCAAAATTAATATTTAAAACAAACCAGAAAATACAACACACTTGGTTTATGAACGTGATTGTATCATATTACCGAGTATCATAAACACTTTGGGAAAAACAATTGTACGAACAGATTACAATAACAGTTTATCAGCATTCAATAATAATTATCATAAACACAGCAATATTGAGATCTCCTACTAAGCATAAGGACTCCCGTTTCAGAAGACCTCGCAAAATGAAAATAATAAAAGTAGCTGAACTTTTAGAAAAGTAATAATTGTATATTTATAATACATACCCCGTGTTTGTGTGTGTATTTGCTCCCGTTAAAATATGCAACATAGGTAAATACTATTTATTTTTCAATAATGATGCATTATATTTAGTCGATATTTAATAACCATTTACCAAGCATGTCTTTACAGTGCTATCTTTAAAAGTTGCAAATATTTTTAGATTGTATCTTCATGTTACTAATATTACTATATATGCATGTTAATATTGTCTTTATTTCATCTTCAGAGTACCTACTTCTTTAAATGTATCATTACGTAGAATGATATCGATGATTCTTTTTCTTTAGACAATACTCGTTAGATTACGACATTAAATTCTTCTTTTTTCCCCTTGAGCACTCCCTGAAAATATGATATCAGTATAATATTAAAGCCACATATTTTAAACAATCCATGTATTTTTGTCTTTGTGTTCTATCGGAACTGATTTCGTAGCCTTTAGAAACGTCTTCCACGTTGATGACGAAGGTTTAGATTTACAAGTAAAATCTTCCAAGATAGTAGGTGATTAGGTACACTTTTAGTAACGACAATGACGAATAAAATAATATTTACATTTTTGGTAAAATTTCAGGAAACTGTCAAAGAAACTATCTACCAGTACGCAAATGATAAAGTTCTTAAGGTAAATATAATTTATTTGAAAAGGTATTATACTTGTATGGTTTTCATTTCGAGTATAATCCCTAGTATCTAATATATATATATATATATATATATATATATATATATATATATATATATATATATATATATATATATATATTTAATAATCGTATTTAGAAGCTCTTTCCTATAAACCAGCACCATCTACATACATCATTCATGTTTAAATAGCTGTGCCTGTGGCTTCGTACGCGTAGTACGCGCGTTAAGTAGTTTTGGCGTACCTACAGAAGTATTTCTAGTTTATTTATGTATATTTTTTATGTTTAATCACTGGTATGTAGCGGTGGTATGAAATTTAAGAGATTATTAACTATTTACTTGTTAACCGATTGTTAAAAAAAACAAATTATTAAGTGAAGCCCATGACAACATAATCCCGAAAACTGCATCCAAATCGTTTCATACGTGTCTGAGATTAGCGTGCACAAACTTACAGACATACAGACAAAATAGACAAAATGAAAAACCATTGTTTTGGGTTCTCTTGTTCTTATAAAGGCCCTTCATCATGTTTTATTTTAATATTTTCCATGTACAGAAAACGATCAGGAACAATTTTATTATATGTATAGATATATGTAGTAGATATTGAAGTTGTCCGTGTAAGAACAAACACAAACCTTATTTACTTGCTAATGCAAATAAATAATTTTTGTGTTCCTTAATACAGTCTGTGGTATTTTATTAATAATATTTGAGTTTTATTTTAAATTCTTTGATAAAGGAGCATAAACTGCAACTTTTATTCTAATATATACTAAAACAATGGTTGAAGTTATTCTTTCATTAACTATACATATTGGCTATTATAACATAACATCTTTTTGTCACCCCAAATCAGGCCCTAATACTTATTAGATTTAATAGTTATAGCAGCAATTTAATATTTCATACATCAAGCTTAGCATACATCAAAATGTATGCCAACTCCAATTGTCTCCAATTTAATACAAAAACAGTGAAGTAAAAAAAATAGTCTTCAAATTATATGTTAGGGTGTCCCCTGAATTTCAAATTCGGGATTTTAAGCATACCTTCTCATAAAAATTTCATACTAATCAAATATTGACTAGAAAAAATATTAGCCCGTTGTACAAACGATAGCCCGTGCAGACTTGCGATCTAAACTTGTCCAAACAAGTCAACCACCGCGCTGTAGCCTATTACTACGACTATAATTTGTTGACTTTCATTCTAAAAATGAGAGATAATCCAAAATAACAGTAACTTTAAACTATCACTAACAAATATTTTGCCGAGACTAATATAACATCTTTGTTAATGTTTTATAAGACAGAATTGGACTAAGATTCTATAAAAGATGACTACTGCGAATTGGTTGAACTATGCGTAGTTTTTTTTTGTGGTAGCTTTGACAATGAAAAAACCTTTTTTATAAAACTTACTTTCAATAAATTCTAATATTTCTCTACTACTACTAATATTTCTTTCTTTATAAGATGATAAATTTTTAAAGGATTCTTTTTAAATTTTAAATAGGCATTTATGTTGTATGATTAGAAAGAGTAGATCCATGAAACCTCCAAGAAACTGTATGGATACTCTTTTAACATTTAAAATGTACTTTCGAAAATTATGCATATCGTTTGCCTAGAAGTGATTGCCTAGCAGAGTACAGCTATGTGAGATTCGCTGTTCCACAGGTCGTATCAGAATATCCACTAAAACTTTTTATTAGGTATATAAATAATGTTCGGACTTATGGAAATAAAAAGCCACAGCTTCCTGGCAAGGCAAGTTAGCGTGGGATGTCACGATCATTTTCGTATTAAACACGGAAGACCCAAAACATTTTTTGACTGAAGATCTCAAAAAGTAATTGATAGCTTAATAAAGTTAGCTTTAAAAACACATAAGTTATTATTTTTTTCTGTTGGAACATGATCAAATTTGTGTTAAACAAAAAAAAACTTAACAAAAAGATTGTATATGATTAAATCTATATTTCAACATCCGCATAAGGTTTTAACATTGATTCAACTTGAACTTTATGTTTCTTTCTATTGGTTGAATAAAAACCGGTAAATATTTAACTACGAACAAAAACTTTTAGAACTGCTCTTATGTAATCATTTATTTTTATTATTTTTGTATACAAAGTCACTTTAAAAGGTTATTGTTAATTAATAATGGTTGTAATTCATTTCTCTTAGGATGTGTTCTGTTGTCGAGCAATATTGGGTAAGTTCTACAGCAAACAAGATTCAGTCTCAATTGTAGTTTACCTCAATGTATGAAAAATAGAACATTTTGCAAACAACTTAAGTCGTCTGCATACACTGAAATATTTCAAATCAATTAGGATGTATGCAATAGGATTAAAAAATGACGTTTCATTGCATTTACTATAATTATTCTATTTCATTGTCAGTACGGGTAGTACGCATTGCTCAAAACTTTCGGTTTTAAGCATTTCAGAACCGCGACGAAAATTCCTGATAAAACTTGCCGAATGCCGAACAGCCCAACTGAAGCTCCTGAGCTCCTGTTAGCTTTTTTATCGAAGTTGGATAGGTTAAAAGGATAGGCCGAGTTAGATAGGTTGGCCTATCGACGTGAATCGGTCGTGGCATGACATGGTCGTTGAACATGACCTGGGTCTTGTCCAGATACATGCCAATCCCAAGCATTCCAATAAGCATTCCAATAAGCTCTTCCAGATAATTCTCTGTCATAACGGTAATATCGTTCGCATAACGAAGATGAGAAATATACTCTCCGTTGACGTTGACCAATCGTTTAATCCAGTCCAGGGTCTTAAAAAGATCGTCTGTTGCGTTTTTGAACGATATAGCGGATGTTACCTCCCCTTGCCTCACTCCGCGATTCAAATGGATGGGTACTGTCCCCTGGTCCTGGATCAGACCCAGGGTTTCATAAGAAAGTTTAGACGACTTTGTGCGCCTCATGAACGGGTAATGCTTGCTACCGAGTGTACACACCGTCTTCACCACGTTGTTGGTTATCTCGTCTACATCGCCAGTAGTTTCCAGCAACTCGAATCGATTTCAGCGCAGGTGGTGCAATTCGTTGGCGGCACCGCACAGCATAATTTACTTATTTCAATCTAATAAGTTGAATATTTCCATTAAAACGATGTATACATAAAATCAAAGCATATGTTTACTACTTAAAATAATTAAATATTCAGCCTTTATTAAAAATTACTAGTTTTGTCGTGACTCTTCCTACTCAGTATATAATATAGAAATAATGTAATTTTGAATACTTCTCCATAAATTAACAAATGAAAATGAAGTTATGGATGCATAACATTAAAAGAGAAGATCCGTTTTCATGTTTATTTATTGAGAAGTATTCAAATTTTTTATAGATTGTTTATATTAAGTATTATAGATTGTTATTATATTAAGTAAGAAAAATAAATTATTAAAAGAAAAAAGTTAATTTATATTATATACAAATTATTTTGTATATAAAACAAATAAAATTGAAACAAAGTCGTCAGTGGCTCTCAAAACAAATATTTATAACCAAAATAAATAAATGTCAAATATGTAATAATTTGAAAACCAATAAATGCATAGACAGAACCAATAGATGTATTTAATAATATAGATAAAATTATATTAGATTATTTCGAGGCCGTTACATGGTTTATTTCAAGCTAATCTAATCAATAAAAACAATTTATATATTAATCATTAATAATACATGGGTATATATAAAATGACTGACATCAATATCGTACAACCATTTTCTATAAAGTTGAAAAAATAAATACTCCTCAACCAAGTTGTTACCAGCAGGAACGGTTCGGCATTAAGAAAATTTGGTATAGGTACAACTTTTCTGACTCGAACCACATCTCTTTTAGTTGAATTAGAATGCCGTTTATAATGTGACGATTAGATTCCAGTTTTGTGAACTAAAAACTAAAACACAAATACTTTCTAGTCTTATATGTAGGTACAAGTATATCCAATAGATTTTAGAATTATGAAAGAATAACGCAAGCTATTATCATTTTGCAATTTTGTTAAATAATACTTATTTTATAACCATCAAGTCCTTATCATACTTATTATAAACAAGTACATTACTATAACCTGATTGGTAGTTTCGCGGTCCAACTTTTTGCACTTACAGCGGTACTGACTATAACTTAGCAAGAAATAAATTATCAACTATTGATGATGTCCAATAGTTAATAATAAAATTAAAGCCTTTATTTTTGAATGTCTTATTGATTGAGCGTGTGAAGACAATTGTTTCAAAACTAGGCGCAAAAACTTTTGTGAAATATTTAGGTTATCTGGGCGCTCAGCCTCTGGTGCACAGCTCGACTATTGCTAACTATAACCCTCCTTCCTTAATCTACTTCCGTTTAGTATCAAAAGAAAAAAAGATTTTTTAAATCTGATTGATAATTCCAACGTTCACCTTGCGTAGATAAAAATTCCTAGACTCAGTTTGGCGTAGACTTCAATAATCAATTGTGGCTTTAAATAAATAGAACAAATAACATTGTCAGCTATTTTAAATTATTTTTTTATTTTTGAAACTTATTTATTATCGTTTAATATTTTTTCCCCAGTCATTTTGAAGAATAAAAACTAAGTGGTATTTACAAGTTTTTTATTTGAATTAATTAATTTTCTTGGAGCAGTACAAAAACATTAGTGTTTATTCTTTTATAATAACTATACAAAAAATGTGTAGGTACTGTACTTGTACTTTAATTAACTCCTGGCATTACTACTTGGCCAAACTAATTATGATAACAAGTATTAAATAAACCCAAGTCAACTGTATAATACAGATGTTATCCCTATATTTGTTACATCATAAAACTATTACTATCGAAGATTAATTACGGTTCATACCTACACATAACAATTCAATAAAAAACTGACTTTTTTCGTAACTTTACGTGTTGATAATTATACTATGTAATTATTCTACAGTCAACTGTTGAACATGAACACTAGTTTAAATAGAAATAGCTTCTAACTATTTGTTACAAGATACTACTTTACAAAAAAATTAAATGGTGTTTTCTCATCCCGATCCCTCATCATGGATAGTAGTGTTATCTCATAGTATTTCCTTGTAATTTAAAAACTAAGAGATTATCATATTTAAAAATAATTTAATCCAACTGGTAGTTCTAGAGATTAGCAAAAAAAAACTAAGAGGTGTCAAGGGACACTCGGATGGAACGAAGTTCCTTTCGATTAATTATTGAAGGAATAGGGAATATGCATAAAATTTAAAATGATCTCAAATACTTATTTTTCGGATACTTATTATCATCTTATTATAATAAAAACATTTTTTTATTTACTAATCATTTAAGGCCATAAAATAATTTGTGAAAAGTGTAAATTTAGGGGAGCGAAATTCAAACTTCCAAAACGCGTCATTATTGGTCGAAAGGAAATGTGACGTTATTTGACAGGCCATTGAAATTATCGGCGTTGAAGTTCATACTGTGGTATTAGTGTTACTGAGAAAAATTATAATTTAAACCTATATTTAAGTGCTTAAATATTTTATTCAAAGATACAATTGTTTAAGTATTCCTAAAAACATTTTTTTCAATACTTAAACAACTGTAACCAAACAAATACCTACAAACACTTTTTCAAAAGCAGTTAGCATGCTACTACACATTACATTTTTAAAATGTTTCTTCCTCTGAATCATTTTCTACTTCACTTGACTCAGATAAATAACTTGGTGATAATCAGCCGGTATAGAAGATATAAGATGCTATAGAAGTATTATCAGCTGTGTTTTCATTAAACAATTTCCTTTTTAAAACAGATAGTTTTACTGGTAAAGTACCAATATTGTGTGTTGAATAAGGAAATGGTAACAATGCTACATTTTGTTTTCAGCAGGTATATTTACATTGACACCTTTACTTCCATACTTCGGTTTAATATTAATTTGCACAGCTTAGCCACTTGGTAATTTATCTTCAATATGCGAAAAGCAAGGCTCTGCCTTGTGATCACATTTAATATTGTCTTGGCTTATTAATAACACAAACATTTATATGAGAAGTACTAGGACTTACTTACTATATCACTTCTTTGTAAAGGTCACCAATTTTATTAAACACTACCTTAGGTAGCTAACTCTGAAAAGGCTTCATTAACCGATGTCAATCTTAGCCTTTTGACTATGCACATTCTCATTCTCTCAGCTGCTGTTTTTACCACAAAAATATATGAGGAACAACTCCTTTCTTCAAACTTAGATTACATTATTCTCCTTGTTGTTTCGTTATACATATTATATTCAATATTATTAGCTGTATCTTCCTTAACCTGAAATAAATAAACAACCTTAAAAATTTCGTAAAACAAAAAAAAGAATACGGTTTTTATAGAAAGTTATACTGAACTTTTATAAACTAGGTTAGGTTAATTTTAAACTCAAATTTTGTAATGTTCAATAGCTAATGCAACTTACTATAAATTTAAACTATTAAATTAAACTTATTATAAATAAAGCACACTTACGTTAAATTGATCTTCACAACAATATAAACACAGTTTAAGACATATATTATCTTTTTTAATTACCATAGACCATTCTTTTTGTATTTTCGCATCTCTTGGAATATAAAAAACACTTTTTCGGGTGTTTTTCTAATACTATTTTTGCACTCCGGTACTATACAATACTTGTAAGATGGTTTTTAAATATAGAATATTTTATTTTATCTATTTATATATTTTTATTTCTGGCACTATCACAAATAAAGCCTTAATCACATGTTAACGCCTGAGATTTTAAGAAAAAAGTACTGCTTTCGAATCCTCTCTGAATCTTTCCTAGATACTAATAGAAATCTTTTTTTTTTTTAATTTTTAGTTAGAGATAGATTTTTGAAAATAAATGCTGAGGCTTTCACGGCCGGAGTTAATGTTATTAAGATTTTCCGGGCTAAGAACGTCGGTCGGTCGAAACGTCAGGACCTACAAGATCCGTTAGACCACGGCATCTCAGCCCGGAAAATCTTAATAACAGATTTTTGAAAAGGTTATGATTTTAATGTCCGTCAAAAATATTTGTTAAAATTTCCAACTTCACGGATGATGTCTAACTGTATGAGTCATATTAAAAACTATTTATATTATGTATACTATTAATACCTCTGATACAAATAGCTTTGGACAATCATCAATTATTTAAGTATAAACATTATTGTTATACATTTAAAATGAGAAGAATAGTTTATGAATGAGTACATTTATTAAATTAACAACAACAATGAAACAAACAAGCCTGCATATCGTGTTATTAGTATTATAGAATTACAAATACTAATGTATTTATCTCTTTAATCATTCATACATTCATTCATTCATTACCAAAACTGGTTAGATATTTTTGAAAATAAATAAATGAAAATGAAAATGAAAATGATATATATTAAATGCATCAGATGCATCGGCTAAATTTAGATATGTAATGTTTTTTAAAACTATGTCACTAAACTCGATAATGTAATTAATGCTAATTATGACGAAAATAAATGACTTTAGGAACGAATGTAATCTTATAGCTAAATATTACTAAATACTTTTGAAACAAGTTCTAATAGTTGTGTATATTTAATCGACAGCAGTTCAAAGACCAACTTTTTGTAAGTACTTACCATAGCTATAATTAATTGTCCAGTAGGTAAAATGACAAATTAAGAATGAGTAGTAAACTAATGAAACTTAGAGTTTATATAAAGTTAGTTATTAATAAATTGAGACTTTAAATAAATGTATTTACTTTTTAAAGTTATAGTTTTCAAAGTAAACATCACTTTCTTAAAATAATATGTAAGGTCAACGTCGGATTGAATTTTATCACGGATTTTTTATTAGCATTTCACTATTAAAATTAAATACAGATAGTGTTTAGTTCTTCGTTAGTACTATACAACAGCATCACTTTCGAATGCTTTCTTAAACGCTTTTTATATACCCTTCTTTACAAAGTGAATAGGAGTCTTTACATAAATAATAATCATAGTCAATTCAACTACATACTATGAACATACAAAAATAACAACTACTTATAACACTTATTATTTAAGTTAAATTAATAATTATTTAGTTTATATTAATAAATATAAAAAATATAAAAAAATATATAAGAAATTATATATAAAAGGCAACAATTTTATCAAGAAATATAACCACGAAGTATAGACAACGTAGAAGTAGCTATGGAATCAAATTATTCTCATAACATGTTAACAGTTACAGATATAATTGTTTCATCTGTAGATACAGATAAAACGGAAGTATAATTACAGTTAAAACAACTAAAATTTTACAAATGCCCAGGTCCAGGTCTGAAAATTGGGACACCAATCTTACTACAATCTCTCACAACATTATTCAACCTTATATAACAAACTGAAACTGTGCCAAATCCATGGTGTAAATCAGATATTGTACTGGTACATAAAAAAACAACCTTCTTGATATTAAATTAAACAACAATAGACCAATAAGCTTGCTTATAAATGTTTATGAAGTTTTCCCATCAGTACTCCTTAAACGCAAAATAAAAAATATTGATAACGCACAACCCATAGCTCAGGCAGGAGATCTAAAACTAAAAAATATATAAACATGATAATATAATATATACAGTGTTATTTTTAATTAATTGACCCCCTCTTGTAGCCTCTCTACATCAATCCTAACAACATTAATTGTTCTACAACTTTTTAAAATTTGAGTTTTCTCATACAAAATTTATTTGTTACCTCTGAACTGACATTAACTCTGAGCGTAGGTACGACGACCGGAAGTTGACCTTTTAAGCACTTCTTACAAAATACAGAGTAATAAGTAAAAGAGGGAGAAAAAAATTGTTGAAAGATGTTGTTTATCAAGATTTTTAAAAAGTCGTAGAACAAATGTTGTAGAAATTGAGACAAAGAGGTGTGAATATATATATATAAATACATATTGAAAGAGAAGTCAGACAAGGTGAGCCCCTGTCAGCTAAACTATTTATACTGATTATTTTTGGGGATATACGAGTATGTAAGAAAAAATAACGAAGAAACAAATGAATAAACTGTAATGAAATCTCAGGGGTAATAATGCCCACTTGAGTGGTATAACCCCAAAATATTATTTTTGGTTCGATCTCAAATTTATAAACACACGGACATATTTCTCAATAACCGTTTACATGATGATTAAATTATATTAAAATATTTAAGTATATTAAACAGTAATACCAACAATAAATAAAAATTCAAATTCTGGATTTACCGTGAAAAAGCACAAAAGCAAAAACTAGTGTTAGTCATATTTATTTATAATAATTTAAATGGTAAATACATTGGAATTTACATGTTTTAGTTCATAAGTTTCAACAGTAGCGCCACCTACATAATTAATTATGGAATGTTATTTAATATTTACTGTTAAATGTTTTAAGAATTAGAAGCATAGAATATTTTAACATAATGTTTAATCTTTTATTAATTATTAGAACTTATTATAAGGTATAAATAATATCATCTGTAAGTTGGTTATGAAATTGTAAATTACCCTCGCCTAAATATTATAGTGTTAAAAATATTATAAAACGAGTTGTAAGGGCTGCTCTCGCCCATTCTATTACAAATGGTTGGATATTAAACATTGAAGTGCAAGTACTGTGTATTACTGAAACAAGTCTTAACAAGTCAGAAGTGTTCGACCGCTGTAATATTACGCGCCACGTGTCGATATACACCGTTCGCAAGATATCCTGTCCAAGAATGCTGATGAAGACGGAGTGCTGCCACTGCCGTTGAAAAGCCACAAAAATAAGAGACAACGTTAAAGTTACGTCTAAGAATGCTGATGAAGATGGAGTGCTGCCACTGCCGTTGAAAAGCCACGAAAATAAGAGACGACGTTAAAGTTACGTCTAAGAATGCTGATGAAGATGGAGTGCTGCCACTGCCGTTGAAAAGCCACGAAAATAAGAGACGATGTTAAAGTTACTATTTGGGCCTTCTCCGAGTGCTGCTGTAGTATCTTCGAGCGATAAGGAGTTTTAGATTTAAAATAATATTGCAAGTGCGTAAATTTTTTATTATTATTTTTTTTCTTAATACCCACGTTTTGCCATCTGCTTAACAGACTGATTATCTAGCTGGTTATACGGCAGCATGCTCAATATAGAATATTAATAACTTTGTAGCTTGAAGTTAATAGTACTACTATTAAATTCTATTTATCATATATATCATACCCACTATTAATCATATTCTGTTAAAGATCAATCATAAGCGAAATACAATAGGAGCCTGAATATTTATCAATAATTTACAGTGTTACTAATACAATATCTCTCCATACATGTTTACATCGCTTGGAGCCTTTGGTGAAGACATACGTCGGAGATTGCAAACTCTAAACTACTACTTGACTGCTAATCTGGAAGGGAATTCGTTGCTGGATTATGAACATCAACTACATATCAACATCACCTACAGCTACTGGAAGAAGAGGTCGACCAAGTACTTTCTTCCTGATCGTAAGTCCTGAGTGCAAGCAAGCAGCACTATACAACGATGGACCTGAATACAACAAGGTGACAGACAAAACTTTATTATAAGAAACTAGCCCTAGAAAA
The DNA here is from genome assembly GCA_959347405.1 of Napeogenes sylphis. Classification (NCBI taxonomy): domain Eukaryota; kingdom Metazoa; phylum Arthropoda; class Insecta; order Lepidoptera; family Nymphalidae; genus Napeogenes; species Napeogenes sylphis. The sequence goes on from OY365782.1 coordinate 23,993,781, forward strand.
GTTTTGCATAATAAAGTGACCATGTGATTTATAATATTATTGTTACTACGTATACCAACTTTCAAAGCTTTTAAGACCCAGTTGTAGGTTAGAGACGCGATTTTTTTTTTTTTTTTTTCTTTTCTTTTATTAAGTTACTAGCTGTAGGCCGCGGCTCCGCCCGCGTGTAGGTCGCTTTTCGCGTAATCTGTGGAAACTACAATTATCCAGACCTATAATAGACTTGTAGTTAATTCTATAGTATCCTATTCAAGTGGAAATTTTATCTATATAGGCATTACATTGCTACGATATCAAACTGAAAATAATAACATACATCTACATCACACACACACGACCAGGAGATTATTCAGATATACGTATTAAAGCATATGGATTCGAAATATTATGTTTTTGACAATATAAGTATAGATATAACTGACGCGGTAGTTGAGACTTTGAGACTTGCAATATAAAAGTAATGTTAGTATTTTAGATTACGATTTAGGCTTTAATGTCTTTATATATGACATAGAAGTGAACACTCTCAATGAAGGGGTAATATTCGGTTTACAAAATGTATGTAGGTTATTTAAAGAACGATTTCTTAAAAAAAAAAAGAGTATATTCAGTTGTAAATGATTAAAATATAAAACCCAATATTAAACAAAAAGTAAAGGAATAACGTTAGATATTTATATATATATTTTTTTTAAAGTAGCACTTAACACCATAAAACTATTTTCAAATCGTAATGATCCTTTTGTTTAAGATAGTAAATAGTAAGTAGTTCCTTATAGTATATGGATATATATTTACACAATATGAATAGATGAAGTATAATTTTAATGTAGACTTGTCTCCTTTCAGAGAAATTAAAATTCTAGAATATCTTATAGATAGACTTAAATAAATATGACTCGGTAAATATTACACTCCATAAATCTGGTAGGGTCAGATCTAAATGGCCTTGAGGACCGTATGGAAATATTTTGCCAATGCTTTGACGCTATAAGGGGTAGATTTAGATATGTTTACATTTATTAAATAGGTAAAGATTTGAATTCACGATATTATTTTATTACTTCTGCAACTATATTTTATTTTGTTTTGCTAAAACTACTCCATAGATCTTAAAATATTTATATTTAATTTTGAATTTGTAAGTTTAGCATCAGGTTTCGATAGACGTTCGTTTTTAAAACCAAGTTGGATACTTGGTTATCCACGAGGATAGGGTTATGCCATATCAAAGTGGAGAAATTAAATTTTATGGAACCCGATAATATCTGTTTTGAGAAGTTTCATTGGTTACTTTCATAAATCAAATTTGCTTTATAAAACCATTTTTTTTTTAGGTGGTTAAAAATAAAGTTTAAAAACGTTTAAAATCTGAACCGGTACTGTCTAAATATAATCCCGAACTAAACAGACTAATTCAATAATAACGCGTATGAATATGAAGCAATGATACTGGTATTTATTACTAAAACATATTTCTATTATCTTTTATTTGACCGTTCAAATTATTTACTGAGTGTTAAGTTCTCAGTAGTAGGTATCTGTACGAATTTATGATCTTAAATTTTGAATCGATTATTGAAAAGGTAAAACGCAATAGGTATTCCGAAATAAATTCGTTAGAATCGATAAATTATTTCAGAATGATGATAATATAGGTTTAACATTTAGATCGATTTTAAACTACACCAATAAACGCGTACATTTCGTATTAAATTGTACAAAAATAATGCAAGCAATTAGGTCTTCTAAATCCCTATTAAAAAAAAAACTTTAAATGATATGCGTGGCACTCGATTATTTAATTTCCGATAGTATGTTAAAGAAGAAAAGAAATAACTACGATGAATTATCTTACACGCGTTTTTGAACTGTCAAATCGAGGAATTATATAAATCCACAGTAAAAGTTTTACTAAACAAGAAATAATTGCATACCTAAACAATATACCATAATTGACAGTTCAGACAGTTCAAATTAGGTATTTCAAATTGATGAACTTTAAAAAAATATATAATTTTCTAGGTTATGACTTTTTATTACTTAAAAATAGAATTATTATAAAACATGCCTCCTAAATATTCTTATTAGCAATATGAAACATAAACACGTTAGACTTGAAGACTCTGGTAACTTGAACTCTAGACAAGACAAACATAAGAAAATTAGCAAGGAATATATATTGTCGTATCTTAGGGTATAAGAAGTAATATTATATATGGCACGGCCCCCTTAACCCCAAGCCCCAACCCTCTAAATTTCCAAGAATCGTATTATTTTCAGTATAACGTTTGTAAAATTTAATGCAGTTGAATTCTATTAAATAATTTATACTGTAGATAATAATAAAACAAAAAAAATAAAATACGTTTTGAATAATTGTATCATTCATTGTTTCGATTATTTAGTAAACTAGATGTAGGTATACAATGTACAAAATTACGATTTCAAACTCGGAATAAAATTAATAACACTTTTATAACAAGTGATTGAAAATTTAATGGACTTACGTTTTAATGCTTTATAAATAAATTAGTTAATCATTAGTTATTGATTAAGTGCAAATTAGAACAATTGGAAATAATAATATAAATAGTAAACTTCTAAGGAAATATGCTTGGTTTTATAAAGTTCTCCAATTGTATGAAAAGTATCGTTACATCTTCAAAATAAAAAAGAGGACTATAAAAATGTTCTATTCCCACTAATGATTATTTTTTTTTTTTTTTAGTTAAGAATATTTTCAATATTGATACGGACAGAGTAAATAAAGAATGTAAAAATGTAAAAAAAAAAAAAAAAAATATTTATTTATAAAATCTTTATTATACAAAGAAATTTATGCAATTGGCGGACTTAATGCTATAGTACTTGACACCTACTAATTATCTAGAAGTACCCTCGACCCCTAACAATATATTACAATTTCTTAAATAAAAAGAAATATTTATTTTATTTTAAAAACTTATTGCACATACAATTATTACAAAAAATTACAGTAGTAGGATGTTGATACAGTAAGAAATTTTTGTGCAAAGGCGGTCTTATCCCTTAAAAGCGATCTCTTACAGACAACCCTTGATGAGTAATGAATATTTGCAAGGTCATAGGATAGTGCACGCATACTACGAGAATAAGAATTTATACATAAGGACACAATAAAAATAAAAACTATCGTTTTTAATTATATAAGTAATTAAATAATGATTATATATAGATATACACATACGCACATACATATACATACATATATCCGTATATATAAATAAATAGAATAAAATAGATAACCTATATAATATATGGTATACATACTTATGATAAAAATATATATTGCGTAGATAAATAATATTGCTTCAAACGATTTTTCAAAATTGACAGTGATTTAGAAGTTTGAATTTCTAACGGTAGGTCATTCCAGAGTAATATAGAGAAATATATATAAATATTACAATTGTTGTGAATCTTGAATCGTGTTATGGTTAATAACTAAATGTAGCTTCCTTATTAACTACCTTTAAAGTATTTAAATTTTCTAAATTCGGGTGAATGAACATTTTCTTAAGATGTAAAATTTAAAACTGTTTCGATAAAATACGAAATCATTTAGAATTCATTTTTCTTTAAAAAAAAATATAAAGAAACTAACCAAATATTACAATACAAACGTAATACAAAGTAAAAACAACCTGCTACTTCCAACAAAACCCATGCATAGTATGAATTTCAAAGTCATATATCTCTGTAGTCTGATCATTAATATAGCCTAACAAAATGAGCTTGGTTTGCTTTTATTAGTTAAAGATTTATTTGCTTAGAATGAGTTTTAAAAAGTTAAAATAAAATATATGTTCATAACAATGATAATAATAAGTAAATTATTGAATAATGTGTACCAAGTTGGTGTGTTACGTGGTAAAAATAAATGTAAAGTACCATGTTGGTGTAAAAATGATAACGTAATAACATGTGTGTGTATTCCGTTGGTAGTAGTAAAAGTATAAGAAATACCATCTGTGTTGTTCCGTTGGTATATATAAAAAAAAAAAATAAGAATAAACTACCATCTGTGTGTGTTCCGTTGGTAGTAGTAAAAGTATAAGAAATACCATCTGTGTTGTTCCGTTGGTATATATAAAAAAAAAAAAAAATAATAAGAATAAACTACCATCTGTGTGTGTTCCGTTGGTAGTAGTAAAAGTATAAGAAATACCATCTGTGTTGTTCCGTTGGTATATATAAAAAAAAATAATAAGAATAAACTACCATCTGTGTGTGTTCCGTTGGTAGTAGTAAAAGTATAAGAAATACCATCTGTGTTGTTTCGTTGGTATATATAAAACTGTGTGTGTTCCGTTGGTAGTAGTAAAAGTATAAGAAATACCATCTGTGTGTGTTCCGTTGGTAATAGTAAAATTGAGATATATCCCATGTTGATGATGTGTGTCCATGGGCACCAGATCATAACGGCATGTCCGTTGATCTGGCTTTTTGTAAGCAGCCTGGTTTGTCCGGTGCAAAGAGAACAAGTATTTATGATAAAAACGATTATTATTATTATATATTATTATTATATTAACGAGTATTTATGATAAAAATTATAATTATATTACGAGGACGTAATAAGATGTCAAAACGGCCGATAGTAAAGTTATATGTTGTATAAATGTTATGTAATTTCGCACATTAAAAGTATAATTGGATGTTTTTTTTCTTGATGCATTGTATTTTTAATAATTTGTTTTTCTCTATAACATTGTAAGATCCTGAATTCAGATGACCATTTGGTCTACTGGTTTCCAGAATGTTTATTAAATTAGAAATTAGTCATTTAATATATGATGGTTGGTAATTAAAGAAATTAATGATACAATTACGAGGTCGTAAGATTACAAATCAGGAAAGGCCGAGTGTTAGTCATATTTATTTATAATAATTTAAATGGTAAATACATTGGAATTTACATGTTTTAGTTCATAAGTTTCAACAGTAGCGCCACCTACATAATTAATTATGGAATATTATTTAATATTTACTGTTAAATGTTTTAAGAATTAGAAGCATAGAATATTTTAACATAATGTTTAATCTTTTATTAATTATTAGAACTTATTATAAGGTATAAATAATATCATCTGTAAGTTGGTTATGAAATTGTAAATTACCCTCGCCTAAATATTATAGTGTTAAAAATATTATAAAACGAGTTGTAAGGGCTGCTCTCGCCCATTCTATTACAAATGGTTGGATATTAAACATTGAAGTGCAAGTACTGTGTATTACTGAAACAAGTCTTAACACTAGATATGCAAAACTGAAAACAAAGATCTCTCTTGTTTACATATATTTAAATTACGTTAAGTTACTGTATCGCTACAACATCGAAGAATTTAGCATTTCCTAGTGTATATACTATACATTTTAATTTATATCTGGTTTTTTTGAAACTTTCAAGACTTCAATTCGTTTTATATTATTTGTTAAACAAATGAAAAATATTAAGAAATCAAGGCAGTTGTGAAAGTGTAAGAAAGAAGGTTGAACCGTAAATGTCTCATTTACAAGTTTTTCGTAGCTAAATCATTGTACAAAAATAAACGCTGCATATTTAACTATCTCCAAATCTATTAGATTTGACGTAACCTTTGTTACATGCATTGTATTTAAATGAACTATTGTTTTTTTATATATTTGTACACTTGTAACCCTTGGGGTCACTTAAACTGTTTTTTTTTTATTTTTTTTAATATTACATTATAATTTTTAAATTTACCACTGCAATTGTAACAATTGTAATCATAGCATCGACGGTCCATTATTTTGATTATCTAGTAGCCAGAATATATTTTTGTTTTACACATAGCATCAACTTAACAAAAGTTTAGTTATAGTAGTACTTATCACTAATTTAATTCTTAAACTATAACTGGGAGAGTAGAAACGAAGTTGCGTTCATTATTTCAACTACACTTAATAACTTTGTCTATAGCGGCTACAATTGTGAACGATAGAATTATCTCCCTAAAACTCGACTGCAGGTCATTGTCACTAAATATTGTGCAGGTTTATGCACTCATTGCTAAATCTTCCGAAGAGGACATTGAAGACTATCATAGTCTTGGAGGCAACAATATGTTAAAACGTGAGTTTCTTTCTTTCCTTTCGATCCGGGGTGATTGAAAGGCGAAGGTGGGCGACACTAAAGAGGACGAGCACAAACTTTATTTGGTGAGGAGATATATAATCAACATCAATCGAGCGTTAGTCCCGGTCGCAACCAGAACCGTTATTCTGGTGTCCGGGGTCCGATTACCTTTTTCTCCTCCATTTTTCCCCGTCTTTGGCGTCCTTGCAAGTCAGACATCAACCCAGCACCTCTTAGGTGTCCCCCTCCTACCGGGGCCTGGCAGAGACAGCATGGCTGGACATTTGTTACCCACGTACGATGTGGACGCTTGGGACTTTTTAAAGAGGGCTTTCTTCTCCCTAGTCTTCTTCTAGACTGTGTCAATCCACCATCATATTTGCGCCCGCCCTTGGACGTGCCGAGTACTGCCTTTGCCATCTCAAGAATTGCTGCCTGGATCCTGTCCTAATAGTCCTAGACCGGTTCGCTCTCAGCACCGTCGCACTTATCACCAATAGCTGAGGTAAAACTTTGGGACGTGGCTTTATCCAGTAAACATCACTTGTACTGGCAGCGCTTAAAGGGCTTGTCCTTGGGCTTCACACAGAAGTCCATGACAAGAATCCGATATTGTGCAGTGAGACACCCTCCTGGTATGACCTTACAGTTGACCACATTTCTGATTTTGAACCTCCTAGTAAGTAGGAAATCAATTTGGGTAGCGTGCCTCCCGCTCCTATACGTGATACGGTGTTCCGATTTCTTATGGAAATACGTATTCACAATGGCAAGGTCGGCAGCCGCATATAATATAATTCTGTTATTAAAAATAATTTTTTTTAATAACAGAATTATATTTTATTTTAATTTTTTTATTTATTGTGGAAACCAAACAGCATTTACAATAATAAATAAAAAATATTATGAATAATACATAGACAAGCCAATTAAGTTTTCACAATATATTTAATACATGCATAATAAGCTGGTAATAGTAGGATTATAACAATAAGTATTTTTAGTTAAAGTTAATCTTTACTATGAGTGTTGTGTTTACTTAAAATCTAAGAAAAAAAATATAAATATTCATAATTTTCACAATACAATGAACCTGCCAATATTATATTCATTGTTTGTTTGCTTTTATTAGAGATACAAAACGATTTATATTATATCTATAGTGATCAATGTGGCTATATTTATGATTATATAAATCACAAGCTCGAATTAAAAACCTATTCTTTGCATTATTGGTGCCAACTACTGGCACATGCATTATCTTATTACTTCGTTTATTGATTCTCGGACAGTGTAGTGAAATTTTGCTTAATAAGTAGGGAGAATCAACCAAACCATTAATGATTTTGTATAAAATAAATTTGATCTTTGTGTTCCCGCCTTTGTTTTAACGAAGTCAAAGTAATGGAAGCTTATTCAGTTTCAAATCTTTTTTTAACAAATTTACAAAACTTTCGTTGTATACTTTCTAACATATTAATATAAACATCATAGCATGGGTTCCAGGCAGTAGAAGCATATTCTAAATGGGATCTAACAAGAGAATTAAAAAGCAAAGTGTTTTAGGATTCTTAAAATCCTTTGTTTGACGCAAAATGAAACCTAACATTTTATAAGCCTTACCTCGTAATTTAGTTACATGGGAATTAAATAATAGTTTATTGTCCAGTTGGATTCCCAGGTCTCTCACCTCGAACACCCTTTGCAAATTATTGTCAAGTAGATGGTATTTATGGTGGAGTTCCTTTATTTTTCGTGAAAATGTGATAATTGAACATTTATTTATATTTAGTGTTAATCGATTACTCTTGCAATAAAGACTTAAGCAATCTAAATCATCTTGGAGTTTGATGCAGTCTGTTTCAGATTTTATTATTTTGAATATGTTTGTATCATCTGCATATAAAAGAAATTTTGAATTATGTATATATCTTCCAAAATCATTGATAAAAATATTAAATAATAATGGGCCAAGGTGAGAGCCCTGGGGAACTCCAGATGTGACAGGCTTAAAAGACGTAGTAAACCCCTTAACTGCAACCGCTTGGGACCGATCACGTAAATATGAGATTAGCCACCTTAAAAGGTCACCATGTAATCCGATTGCCTTAATTTTTTTTACCAATATTTCATGTGAAATTTTATCGAATAGCTTTGGAATAGTCGGTATACACAGCGTCAACTTGGAATCCTTTATCCATGGCGTCTAAAACAAATTCAAGCAATTCACAAATATTTGTTTCTGTAGAATGACTCTTTATGAAACCATGTTGAGAAAAAGACGATAGTGGTTTTATCGCAGGGAATATTTGTCGTATATAATCTTTTCGAAAAGTTTAGTAATTAGAGATAATTTAGAAATACCACGATAATTACGAATATTATGTTTGTCACCACTTTTATGATTTGGAACTATGATGGATCGTTTCCAAATTTTAGGTAAGTTCCCTGAATTAAGGGATTTCTGAAATAGAATCGTTAGAGGAGTAGCTAGGTTCTTGAAACATTTCTTCAAAAATATAGGGTGTAAGCCATCGAGACCACTGCCCTTTGTTGTGTTTATAGCTTGTAGAGATTTTTCAACGATTTCCAAAGTTATATCAATATGTCCGATAACGGTCTCCGGGGAATCCTCAATGTCAATATTATTTATAGTCTCGGAACTTTTTTCAAAAACTGATTCAAAAAACCTATTAAATAGTTGAGCTATTCGATGTCCCTCATGTGCATTTTCGTCATCTAGAAATAAACTATCTGGAATGGTATTAGAGTGATATTTAGAATGAATAAAAGACCAAAAACTTTTGGAGCTTAAATTTGAGATATTTGCTTCTGTACGTGAAATAAATGACATATAACAAGATGCCTCTAGTTTTTTAAACTCCTGTCTTAAGTCTGCAAACCAATTGTAGTAACTCAATCTGCCATAAATTTTCCATTTTTTATGAATTTTATTTTTTTTATTTATTAGCCTAGTTAATGGACGTGAGCATCATTTAGGAAATCTGGAGTTGTTAATAACAAACTTAGAAGATACGTATTTGTTGATTTTTAAGTTAATTATTTAATAAAAATGACTAACAGCATTTTCAATGCTTTTATCTCCTATTTCGTCTGGCCAGTCCATTTTGGATAGTTCGCTATTAATTACTGACTAATCAGCTGTATAATAATGACGAATAAGACGAGGGGCCGGTCGTAGGCTAGGTAAATTTAAATCAAACTCAACTTTAATATTAAGAGCTGGATGATGACTATCCTCTGGTACTGCTAATGGTTCAGCACGAGATACTGTACATTGAGAACTACTACATATAACTAGGTCCAAATGTCTAGCATTGCCGTTACTAACAGAATTAAATTGCATCCATCCCGTAAAACACAGAAAGGAAAAAAGTTGAGAAGTTAGAGGATCTACGAAGTAATTTAGAATAACATAATTAAAACCATTTGAACTTGACTGCCATTCGGTATTCTTTGTGTTAAAATCACCTAACACTAAATATGAATCATTAGGATACTCAATATTTAAATCCGACAAGTATTCATAAAATCGTAATTGCGATGCTGCTTGATGTAAATTTTGTGGGAAATAACAACAAAATAGTCTTAAGTTTTTTAGAACAAGCATGCTGCATAGTGATATATTGATTTGAGTTACTTCAGCATCAGGAAATATAGGCAACTCGCAGGCATTAAGTAAGTTAGTAGTAAGAGAACGTTGTACAGCTATTAAAGTGCCATCTCCCATCCTCTTACCCAATCGTTCATAGTCACGATCAGTTCTATAAACGTTATATCTCGAATCAAACAATTCTTCATCCTTAATTCCAGGTAAAAGCCAGGTTTGGGTTAAACAAATAATGTGATAATCATTTTGTAAAAGATTTCTTATAAATTGTGTAGTTTTAGTTCGTAGCCCACAAACGTTCTGATAAAAAATAGTTATGAGCATTTTTCAAAATTGTTAATTATTTTACATATGTCTAAATAATAAAAAAGTTGATCACGGCTAAACATTATATTGAAATATAAAGTATACATACACACATTATCATTTAACAGACAGTTTGAAAAGTTAAGGCTCAATATATATAAATTTGTAAAATGACTTCTGTTAATCTTTGTTCGAGTTAAAAGTAAATCCCAAAATATAAAAATAATATGACCATATACCATTGTTTTCGAGTCTACATTATATGACAATTCGAGTATTACTTGAAGGAACAAAAATATATCATAATACAAAATAGTAACTGCAAAAGAGTGATACATATATATACAAATACAAGTAAACTCAAGGTAAAAAAGAATCCTAGTTCTGTAAAAACAATGATCACAATAGATAAAAGTCATCACTTTCATGTTATAAGAATCTCCAATAAGTTGAATAACTTTGAATAAAACATAAACAAAAATTAAACCTATGTAAATCATATAATAAAAGTAGCAGTGTACGAGTAATTTAACCGATAACACTAATGAGTAGGCAGTGGTTACAAACCTTTTTCAGTAAGCAATATAAACTACACTTTTATAAATATTAACTAGCACTGGATTAAATAATTAGTTTATTTTGATATTAACATCATAAATGTTACTTTTTTTCTTTTATCTTTAGTTTTGTCTTGTGTAGAAGTATTTTATTGTAACTAGAAAGATGATCATGAGCATAAATACGGTTATCACTTCCATGAAATCCTATGTCAGACGCCTTTAAATGCTTAAGACGACGCAGAGCAGATAGGAAGTCATCTTTTTTATATCTTGCTAGTAATCTGACAATTATAGGCTTAGGAAATAAACCATCAACATCATTTTTAAAAGCAACACGGGTAACAAAATCAATATCTTTAGATGGATCCAACCACTCATATCGGATAAGTTTTACGTTTTAAGTCTTTTCTTTGTGGAATACCGTTTATTTGTATCTTTGACCTTCGCACCCATTGCTCATTTTTATTACAATTATCTATAATGTGGGTAATTTTCGTTTTCAGATCTTCATTTTCTATTTTTAAATCAGACATTTTAAATTCGACATTTGCCACACGTCTATCTAAATCTTCGAGTTTGGAAAAGAAAATATTTTTCAGTTCCAAAATATCATTTTTTATGGTATATATATCATCTTTTATTGACTTTACGGTTGACATTTGTGATTGTAACTCTGCAATTTGAGAAGATATCTTCGAAAGCAAAGAGTTTAGTGAGGGATCCGAAGGTTGGGAAATCATGGCGAGATATGATGTTGCGAGGGTAGGCGAAGACTTCTTATAGAGCTGCGGCCCCTTGTGTAATTCCCGTATGTCAGTTTCAGATGTATAATCATTATCTTCATCTAAAGTGCCCCTAAAAGGGGAGTCTTGACTTCTTGAAACATTTGTAGGACATGAAGGGCAATGCCAATTATTACCTTTTAGTTTGTTGAATTATGCTAGTGATATATTTAAACATTTCATATGAAAACGCTTGTTTAAAACATCCGTCACATTTAAATGTTTAACACTTGAATAATATTCAGAAAATAATACTGTTTATAATGTACACAGTACAACACGTCCGTACCGCACCAGCGCAGAAGTTGTGTGTTATATGGATATTCTCCCCTTCTGTGTTGCGTTATACTCAAAACCACCATGAACACGCCCAAACTCCTCACCACCCCCACCCACATGACCGTCAGATCACCACCCAAAACAATTCTCTGCGACAACGGGATACCACGAAGCACTCCCCCTAATTAGTTCCGGAATGTCATCTTTTCGACACTTATCAGATAAATAAAAATCCCACCCATAAGCACCCGGACGACCATCAGTCGGTCGCTACAGCGTTTCATCTCCAAAATTTCATCTTGTAGTCCCTCGGAGAGCACCACAGCTATCCCGTTCTTTCCACTAGGTGCACCTGTAAAAATCAGCTTGTAGCCATCCCCAATAAGCCGCGATCTGCTGTCTTTTCTTAAAGTCTCCTGCAGGAACATCACGGCCACCCTCCTCCTGAAGAATACTTCGGCTAACTCTCTCGCGCGACCGGTCAGTGTACCAATGTTCCAACTAGCACATCGGATTTTTCGGGAGGGGCGTAACGTCGTTAGCCGTGTCCGCCCTGGACACGGTAGGCCCTTGCCCATTTGCCTCCGAAGACGGACAAATCCTCTGCGCGCTGTTTTGCGGCAACGCCTTATCTATAGCAACATTATTCATTTGACACTCCTCTGGCCTTATTCTGTTTGACCGGGAACCAACACAGTTGAGATATATATATTTATGATTGAGAGAAAATTTGAGAGAATATTTCCGAACAACACATTCAATTTTATTATTGACTTCCTCAATACAAAATATTTAAATGTTATAAATATAAAGCCAGAGTCCGAGGAAATGCCACATATTAATATACACACCCAGTCACCACCATTATAAATACACTACATAACAACAACCTGAGATATTATAACAAATAATGTATAGAAAAGTAGAAAGTAACCATTTAAGGTAATAACTAAACGAAAATAGAACATTTAACTCATGCGAGAAATGAAATATGTGGGATTATTGTAATTGTATTCAAATGTAATATACTAAATGGTGAATAAGGTATATCGCTTTCAATTACAGATATTGTTTTTATTATGTGAAAAGTAATATTCTCATTACATTTCGATATCGTAATCGATATGTTAGCTTTATTAAACTACTTCAGAAAAAAATATAACTACAATTAGTTATATTTTTTTTACTGTCCAATGACAGTAGGTACTTGTTACTATAGGTTTATACATTTCTATGTAAATTAATTAGTGGCACAATTTTAATTTCGTTTATTCATTTAAATTTCATTTATTCATCACTATAATCACGAACCTTGCTGCTTACTTCTTTCAAAAACGAATTACTTTACAACTTCTCTGAATGAAATGGAAAATATATGCAATATTCTATATATAGTTAATCAATAACGTTAACTTAATATTTTAAAATATTTTAATATTTTATACAAATTTAAATAAGCCTAACATGGCTATACATGTTTATAGATATTTTCAAACTTTATTTTAAAATATTCATAAGTTTTTTTAGTTATTTATTAACTGAACATTGTTTTGTGTTATTATTATGTACATATACATAAAAATAATACGACGGAAGAATTGAAAAATATGATAATTTTATATTCACAGAGAGGATAAAAATGTTAATAAAAGAAAAACGTTTAAGAACTACACTAATAATACGTATAATAACTATACTTTTTTTCATCAACATCCAGTATTTACAAGTTTAGGTAAACCTTATGTAAGGCTGTAAATCATCTCAATAAAACAAAGTGATCTGAATCAATCGTGTCTCTCTGATACACAATTTTTAATGGAATACTAAAAATGGGCACATTCCTAATATATTTCTTTAGCGAAAATAAAAATAATTGATCTTATACTTTTCGCACAATTTTATATCGCACGGTATAAATATAATTATACTTAATATGTTGTTACAGGTACTGGTGAAATCTCAGAATAAAATCTTATTGAATCTGAAAATAGAATGGAGTCAACGGAAGAGCAAAGAATTATCAATATAAAAACATTTTAAGTGTTTAAGCTATATACCATTCACTATGACATCCAATAGCATTATTTCAAATTCCACAACCAACATCAATACATCTGATGTAGTCGATCCAACAGAAATATTTGGACCTCAACGAGATTCTTTGTATATTGTGTTGCCAATTACAATAGTTTACTGTGTTATATTCATAAGTGGACTCTTCGGAAATATAATTACGTGTATTGTTATTATACGAAACAAGAACATGCATACAGCAACTAACTTTTACTTATTCAGTTTAGCTATATCTGATCTCCTCTTACTAGTCAGTGGGATGCCACAAGAAATGTATTCAATTTGGGTAAAGTGGCCGTATATATTTGGAAACGTATTCTGCGTTCTACGTGGCCTGGCCGCAGAAACATCGACCAATGCTAGTGTATTGACGATAACTTTGTTTACAATAGAAAGATACTTGGCAATATGTCATCCTTTTGTGTCCCATCAAATGTCTAAATTGTCACGAGCAATAAAACACGTTTTGTTATTGTGGATAGTGTCCCTAGGTTTGGCTTTGCCTCAAGCACTTCAATTTGGCATTAAAGTTCATAGAGGCGTTACTATGTGTTTACAAACTAGAGTTATAATAAAACATTCTTTTGAGATATCCACATTCTTCTTCTTCTTTGTCCCAATGATACTAATAACTGTATTTTATTCCCTTATTGGATTGAGACTATACAGATCGAATATAGGTAAAGATAATTTGGAAGATAATGAGTTAAAAAGAAACATCATACCAACTCTATCAGTTCACAGCAAGAAAAGCACACAATCTACGAAGAGGGTTATTAAAATGCTGAGTAAGTGATCATTACAAAATAAAATAACAATAACGACGACGCAACAATCATAAATTGAGTTATTGATCATTATAGATTAGATAAAGAATCTAATAATAATTTCCCAAATAATTATAATTTCAGTTGCTGTAGTGGTCGCTTTTTTCATATGCTGGGCACCGTTCCACGCTCAAAGACTAGTCGCAATCTACGGCACGTCCAATAATCATCTAGCGAAATCACCGATCTTACTGTCAGTTTATTTGTTTATGACCTATACATCTGGAGTGTTCTACTATATGTCCACATGCATCAACCCCATTTTCTACCACATCATGTCTAACAAGTTTAGGGACGCTTTCAAGGTAAAACTTATGTACTACATTTGTTTTCTACTATTATTTTTTGTATTTGTTTTTAATGAATAGGAAGGTTTATCGAAAAAAATACATTAAGAGAACCGCATGACTTCAATTAAAGTAAAAAGTTTTTGATACAATTACTTAGCTTACAGCATTTCGTATATTTTCTTTTAAATCTGTATATCAGTTTATCTGGAAGGACTTATCAAGGAAAAACTGTTACACCAATCGTAATAATACTATGTTTTACTTAAGTTACATTTGAAAATGATTTTGTCTTTAATTCATGAACAGCAGAAAAGTCTAATCATATTTCTGTTATAGTATAGTTATAGTATTTTTTGTTCAAGTACACTTTGACGAGAAATCACAAAAACTTTGGGTTATGATAATTACAATATGGTTAACATTAAAAAAACAAGCAGAAGGAAATATTTTTGATATTTGTTGTATTTATGTAAGTTACTTATCATATAATATCATCAAATGTTTTCAGTCAGTATATGTGATGTTTGTATTAAACTATTTTCCAGAGGTCGCGGGTCAATTCCCTAGCGCTAAAAATAAACCGATATTTTTAATTGTATATAATTGTTTTTGGACATCTATATTACGAGAACTAGACAAGTAATACATATAAATAAACTTTGATTACTTTCGTTAATATATAAAAAGATAATACCTATGATCAGAATCCAGACCGAATCAAAAATTATAATAATATTTTTTTTTTTAAAGAATTACCGCATCACTAATAAAAAATACATATTTTAAAAATATGGGTGTCCCTGTGAAATAAAAAAAATGCTTCATATTTTGCTTAGAAGATTACTTTTATTTATAAAATATTATGTATATATATAACATATATGTAGAAAGTCATAAGAGTAATTTACTTGTCTTTAATTCCTTTCAGAATACAATGTCGCAGTGGTGCTGTCAGAACACAAATCAGCCTGTCGCTCAGCGGTGTTCCTACACCACCGTGCCAATCTCTAGAAATCGTGGTTCATCAGCAAACTCTTGTAAACCTCTGAAACTTACGTAATTATCTGTGACGTAATAGACAGAATAGGTTACCAACCCAGTAGGGCAACCTAAAAAAACCTACAGCATATTTACAAATTAAAGCGACGATGCAAATATTCATCTACTATTAAATATCTTAAAGGAGAACTTCCATCTAGGGTCTACCTAAACTGCCTAATTACTAACCTTAAAAATGGAATGTAAACTTCCCTTAATTTTAATGCGTATTTCTAGGATGTATTTAGTTTTTATTTCATTGAATCCGGACAATTACAATTTCCAAGATATAAGAGCTATTTAATTTAATATCCGGTCCGCATGTATGATAGTTTTCATTGCGGACTTTTTCTCCTATTTACGGGAAAACACAAAACATCGTCTTGGGTTATAATTATAATATAATTTTCGAAGGGAAACAGTGAGTAAGACATAACCCTAGTCACTGGCAGTACCTATAAAGTAAAATTAAAGCAAAGTATTTGAATAAGAATATCAATTACAGGCAATTCCTTTAAGAAAGAAATAAACGGATTGAATGTGTCATCAACTAGAGATGAAAAATTTTTTGAACAATGCAAGACAACATCCGCTGTATCCACGGACCAGGAGAACAATCGTCGGAGCTACACCCACCAACATATAACTCTCAAAGATTTACCCGTGAATTGAATTATATTATAATTAAACACGGTACTTCATTTCAGTTAAATGAATCAACAATAGTCACGATTAGAGAGCTTTTAAAAGTTTTATTAAAATCATGTGATGTTGAATTAAATACTTGTAAAATGTTATCCAAAACTGACTTTAGCCCAAGTGTAATATAAAGTAACTTACTATAAAAACTATGATAATTTAAGAGAATATACTTAATATAAATAGATTTGAAATTAATTAGTAATTAATTCCTTAATTAAAGTAACAATTATTTCTTAAGATCAAGTGCCCTCTTACGTTATTTAATGGTAGAGAAACAAATAATATATAGTTTATTTCAATTCGTTTTGTGAGCATTATGTTTAGAGATGTATGTAATGTATCCTAGAATTTAAAAAACGAAATAACCAAAATAATGACTGTTTTTAACAGGGTTTAGATACTGGGATTGAATTTAAGTCTTGTGGTTTGTGTTATATTAGGTAGGAGAAAAAGTTTCTACGCATTATACTTGAAAATCAAACTCAAGACATTATTTTTCAAAGTTCATTTACATTTACTTATAGTATATATGCGTAATTTAGTTCGATAACTTTTTTCCATCTTGTAGGTAGAACATAGCTCCATAACAGTAGAAATTTTGTTAAACCTGGTTTTGCCACCATCTGTGAAGCCTGACCGACCTTTGACCGAGACGTTTTTTGCACGTTCCTCTCGTATATGATCCATTCTTTATAACCAGTTACAAATCTCCTCAAAACAGGGTCGGTTTCATTACATCTCACTTACGAACCGCAAATGAGTGCACGGTTCATTAGGTTCCTTTCAGTGAGCTCGCATGGAACCCGAATAGCGAGCTTTTTGTGTACCCAGATTTTTTCAAATGGGTCAAAACAGTTTTTTGGTCATCTCCAGTTCTTCATCTACGTCGGAACTACTGACATGCCGATCTTGATACACTTTTTCAAAACTTGCGTCCATTTTATATGGAACAGGGCTACCAGAGCGAGGTCCATCTTTGACATCAAAAATTTGACATCGGAATGAAAACGCTTGAAACAACTTTGTGCTAGTCTTATTAACACTGCATGAGGTCCATAAACGTCACAACTATTCTTTTGCGCGGATTGCGTCGCATTTTTTTCTTTTTTGTAATACAACTTTAAAGTGTATCGAATTTCTTCATTAGATTCACTCGTTTAAGAGAAAGAAAATGACGGGAAACAAGATTTACCTAATTGTTTCCTTTTCTTTAAATGTAACCACCAATCACCGCCCCGTTGGTCGAGTGGTTAGCGTAGACGCCTAACGTATAGCGACACAATGGGGCTCGGGTTCGATCCCCGACAGGGACAGGCATATATGTGATGAACATAGATGTCTGTATTTCTGGGTTTGGTCGTTTATTAAATATATTTTCAGTATTTATATGTGTATTTCTATGTATTCGTATCGTTGTCTAACACTCTTAACACAAGCAAATAATTTGTTTACTTAGGGGTTAGATCAATTTGTGTAATTTGTCCTGTGATATTATTATTATTATTATAACCGTTTCGATGTCATTAAAACCAGCGAGTTACAGATAGTACAGACAGATAATTTTTTATTACAAGTTCATAGATACTATATGCGAAAAGACTTTTCCGCGACCTATTTTTTATATATGGTAATGTTATACTAAAAAAAAATGCTATTAAAACAGTTTTGAATTATTTTAGATAGTATAATTCTGTTTTTAAATTGATAATCTAATTTACGTAAGGTAATGGCATGTCCGTGTTTTTAAAATTTTTATAATAAATGTACAAGAAGTATTCAGTTTTTGTTCCTTCATAGCCATTCATAATACAACGTTACATATTAACTTTTGCGTGTTGTGTTTTGATACATATTGCTGATTGTATCAGATAATTCTAGATAGAGTAGACTAAGATAATTCTAGATATGCCAAGTCATGTTTGTATGAATAAATAAAAAAATATATTTTAGTTATGTTTTTGTAAATGCTGTATAAAATATTAAAATTAAAAAAATAAGATATGTATATATTAATAAACGTGTATTAATAAAAAATGTTTTACTGCAGGTAGTTTCTTTGAAATCGCCTAATTGCCAAATAAAAAAAATGGCAATATTTCATAATTGGTGTCATAATCTAAATAATCAAATCAAATATTCAATAATCAAATGGTCAACAATCAAATCAAATAAAACTATTTTTTAAATCAAAAATCAAATCAAATAAAACTATATTTTAGGTGTCTCTCTAAACACCTCCATCTCGTTTTACCGTGATCACGATTGCTGCAAAGCATTCGATACGTCTGGTTACATTTAAAATGTAAATTTTAAATTTAATTCATTATACGCGAGTTAAATCCATAAAAAATACCTTTATTTCAATGTGT
Source organism: Napeogenes sylphis (assembly GCA_959347405.1). Lineage (NCBI taxonomy): Eukaryota > Metazoa > Arthropoda > Insecta > Lepidoptera > Nymphalidae > Napeogenes > Napeogenes sylphis. The sequence goes on from OY365782.1 coordinate 24,012,780, forward strand.
AGTACTCGTGAGAGCCTTAAAAAACACTAAATACCAAATCAAATAATGACAAAAGAAGTGAGATCTAAATGGGTGTCATTGAATTTGGCATTTTTTTTGTCATTGAAACCAAGGGATATGTTATAAAATTCAACTTGGTTCTCATTTAACATTTATACAGGGTTATTTGTAATTAATTGGCCACCTCTTGCAGGCAGCCTCTCTACATCAATCCATGCAATATTAAATATATGTAATATTAAATATATTTTGTTCTACGACTTTTTAAATGAATAGTTTTAAAAAAATATTTTTTCCATACAAAATTTATTTGTTGCCTCTGAACTGTTATTAACTCTGAACTTAGATAGGGCGTCTGGGCGTTGACTTTTTAAAGAACGTCTTATAAAATACAGAGTAATAAGAAAAAGTGAGAGCAATTTTTTTTGTTTCGTTATTGTAGTGTTGTTTATTAAGATTTGTAAAAAAACATAGAACAAATATTTTTGGGATTGATTTAAAGAGGCTGCGTGCAAGAAGTGGCCAAGTAATTACAAATAACCCTGTATATATAGCACTAGCTTTTTCCAGCGGCTTCGCACGCCTTAAATTCGTAGTAAAACGATTTCCATTTCCCTCTTTTTTGTATTGGCTTCTATATCACTTATTATCGGTGATATAATCATAATTACGACATCGGCAGACATCGCTCACTGTCAAAATCTATTAAAAGTTTTTAATAAGGATACAATATTATATACTGTAATTATTTTATACCTCTCTTGTTTTTACTTAAACGTCCATTTAAATACTTTTTAAACAGAGTACTTAATAACCATTCTAACCATATATCACACTTATAGATTTTCATTGAACATAGTCAAAATATGACCATGTAAACTTGATGAATTCTGAGCTACACAATCGACGTTATATTTTAAATCTGTAATATCTTGGAAAATACTTATTTAAATTACATTCTGTAATGGGGTGTATTGTTTAATATTAAACTTAAAATGTATCTAAGGTACTTAATTAGATGAGGATTAATGCTGTATTGTTTAAAATCGCTTCGGAAAAAAGCCATTATTTCTCGTAAAAAGTAAAGGATAAAAATTGGCTATTGTGGGTAGAACTTTTTAAGCTATACAATACTTAGTACATTATTTTGATCTATCTCGTAGAGTTCAGCCAGCGCTTGCAATGTAATGCAAAACAATGTGTTTATTTACAACTTCGCATTAAAAATCTTGAAATTATCAGTGGTTCTCTAATATATTAACCATATTATACATATAAACCTTCCTCTTGCATAATTCTATCTATTAAAAAAATTGCATTAAAGTCAGTTGTGTAGTTTTAAAGATCTAAGCATACATACAGACATAGGGACAGACGCGGAAAGTGACTTTGCTTTATACTATATAATGATAAACAATTTAAAATCTGGCCTTTACATCATATTTGTTTGTTAATATTTGATAAAAAATATTTTAATAATCTAAAACCTAGGTCTAACATAACCAACAATTACATTGACAATAACTTAAAACACTTTGTAAAATCTAGATACCTGTCAAGTTCAAGCTAACAGAACTGGCAAACCGAACCGTGTATTACACGAACCATTTGGAGATAATTTTGACTCCCTCGTAACCTAAAAAGTATTTGCAGTTCGCAGACTAGACTCCCAGTGGCATGACATCATCAATTTCGTCATAGGGTTCGATACGTACCGCCTCGTTCAGCTGCCATTTCCCATCCCATTCATTTTTTTTTCTTTTTTTTAAATGAAAAAGCACAAGAAAAGGAGCAAGTATGTACAACGGTTGCACTCCCTCTCATTAAAAGTGCACCTCACTAACATCAGAGGCGACGTACGACGGCCGGAACTAACATCAGAGGCTTGAACTCAAATTCAAATTCAAATTCAAAATATCTTTATTCAAGTAGGCATTTACACGCACTTTTGAATCGTCAATTAAATTAAATTAAATTTAATTGAATTGAATCGAATCGAATCGAATCGAATCGAATCGAATCGAATCAAATCAAATCAAATCAAATCAAATCAAATCTAATCAAATCAAATTACATCAAATCAAATCAAATCAAACCAAATTAAATTGGTCAGTATAGTCAGTCTGCGAGTAAGCTACCACCAGCTCGGAATGCTGTTCTACTGAGAAGAGCTGGCCAGAAACTCAGCAGCTGCCTTTTTTTAAATGAAATTTAACCATGTTTGACTTATACATTATAACATCAACCCTGCAAATCAGTCAATGACCCAAGTTCCACACATTTCGATCAACCAAAAACTCTTGAAAGTTATAGTAAGATAATATATGCTTTTAATTTTAGTTAATACTTAGTTATACTTTTAATAATAATATAGTTTTAATTTTAGATTCCGTTCAATTCAATTCAATTCAATTAAATTAAATTAAATTGAATTGAATTGAATCGAATTGAATCGAATCGAATCGAATCTAATCAAATCAAATCAAATCAAATCTAATCAAATCAAATTACATCAAATCAAATCAAATCAAACCAAATTAAATTGGTCAGTATAGTCAGTCTGCGAGTAAGCTACCACCAGCTCGGAATGCTGTTCTACTGAGAAGAGCTGGCCAGAAACTCAACAGCTGCCTTTTTTTAAATGAAATTTAACCATGTTTGACTTATACATTATAACATCAACCCTGCAAATCAGTCAATGACCCAAGTTCCACACATTTCGATCAACCAAAAACTCTTGAAAGTTATAGTAAGATAATATATGCTTTTAATTTTAGTTAATACTTAGTTATACTTTTAATAATAATATAGTTTTAATTTTAGATTTAAAACCAAGAAAAGGAAGATCTAAGATACCTTGTGGAACTTTATTATATATGCGTATACTCAAGCCCATAAAGGATTTCTTAACTTTATGAAGTCGAAATTTAGGCGTTACGAGCCTATTTTTATTTCTTGTATTGATCGTATGTCTGTCACTGTTTTTATTATAGTCATTTAAATTTTGGCGTATATATAGTAAGTTATTAAAAATGTATTGAGAAGTGACCGTAAGAATACCGATTTCTTTAAGATATCTCTTAGGGAGTCTCTAGCTTTTAAGTTACAAATAGCCCGTATAGCTCGTTTTTGTAAAATAAATATAGAATTAATTTCGACAGCGCTGCCCCATAGTAAGATACCGTAAGACAATATACTGTGAAAATAACTAAAATAAACGAGTCGAGCCGTATTAACGTCTGTCAATTGTCTTACTTTTTTTATTGCAAAGACGGCTGAGCTAAGTTTGCTTGCGAGTGTCGAGAGATGGGTGTTCCACTGGAGCTTTTTATCTAAAGCTATACCTAAGAAAGTTGTCGAGTCGATCAGTTCTAACACTTCATTGTTAAGGAATAAACTACAATCTTGACTTTTTACATTTGGAAATGAAAATTCTATGCATTTAGTATTCTTAGTATTTAATACCAAATTATTAATTTCAAACCAATGAAGAAAACGTGACAGAGCACAGATAACTTTGTCAAAATTAGCTTTATTATGATCAACTTTAAAAATAAGTGAGGTATCATCAGCAAAAAGTACAATGTCACATAGTCCTTTTACGTAATAGGGCAAATCATTAATATAGAGTAAAAATAGGAAAGGGCCTAGAATAGATCCTTGTGGAACACCCATTTTTAGGTGCGATCCAACCGATTTACAATTATTTACATCAACCGTCTGAACTCTTTGATTCAAGTAAGAGGCAATAAGATTAAGCGCAGCACTACGCACACCATAGTGATTAAGTTTGCAAAGTAATGTTTGATGGTTTGATATATCCAATATATTACCTGTCCACCGCCACCTGGAGACAGACCAGCCGAGTTATATAGGGCAGAGATAGGTACATATATATTTCTAATATACTACAAATTAATAAAGAAAATAAGAAATCTTAAGTAAATACTTTATATTTATATAAATACAATATATAATATTTGACATTGTATTGAAGTAGCCTAACGAAGTTTGCTGATTTAAAAATATTCATTCTAAGTATAATAAAACTTTTAGCAGATATTGTGTTACTAAGTTATTGTGTTATAATAGGTATATATATCTATTTATATATTCTGTTAAGCAATAATAAAACATTGAATAAAAATGGATATACTTTTTTTTTTCGTGAGTATTTACTTTTACTTTTTTTTTAATCAATATTACTTTATTTATTTAAATAGTTTAAAGGATGTTTTAGTGTGCATTTTTTGTTAATAATATTTTGCAATCTATGAAATAAGATTATTTGATTTTGATAAAGTTTAAAACATATTTAGTTATTTCTATTGTTATTTGATCTATTAAAGAGCTTTGACTAATAGGCATAATGCATACATTTAATCGGTTTATTTCCATGCATACACAGACAGAGAATTTTTTTTCTTTTGTAGTTTTATTAACCAATTTTATTTATGCAGCGATCAAGAGGAAAATATCAAGTAAAGATAAGGATAATTCCAATTGCAGTAAAGCCTAAATTAAATCTATTGAATTAGATCCATCGCGCATCACACAATTTTATTCTGATCATACACAATACAAAACTAATAAAAAGTTGACTCACTTTTAAATCAGCAAGAAGAATTCGAATCTGAGTCTGTAAATTATTATAATATTTTTAACGAGGTAGGTTCTGAATCTCAAGCACTTGCATCTACATTTATTCTGGAAGATGGAAATAATTGTCATAACAACGATATAAGGCGGTTTATTGGATGATCTTTGTGTGTGATTGTGTTAATACTGAAAAGCGAACGGAAATGATAAAACGACGCTGGGCGCTAGATGTGGGATGCTGAGATACTGGATTAAGAAAGTTATGATTTTGCTGATGATGCTACAGATTTGAAACGCAAATTTAATCACTACTGGTTAGAAATGTACAGCCTTCGCGTTTAATCAAGGAGATTGAAAGGTGCGTTTTGTTTGTTTTGTGTTTTATTTCCTCCGAAAGTTGTACGTGGTGTACAGTGATCTTAAATTGATTGACCATTTACTAAGTATAAAGATATACATATTTATTGTAAAGCACATGTATATAGTCAATAGCACAAAGAATCGTGTGTCTGCCCACTCTTTTGGCAACCTAAAAACAAATGTATAAGTTGCTACGTAAACAGGTCACAAAAAAAATATCGAAGTTAATAGAAATGCATTACAACCTATAGTCGATACAAGAATATTTTATGGAACACATGACTTGCCATTGAGAGGAAAAGAAAAACACGACGGCTTTTTTCAAGATTTACTTAAACTAAAAATTAAGTCTGGTGATGTAAATTAGCAAAAACACTTAGAAAAAGGGCAAAAGAATGCTCAATATACGTCCAAAAAATACAAAATGAGATTTAAACATATGGTGGTGGTGTCATAATAAAAATTCGATCGATGACGTTAAAGTCGCAAGTGCCTTCAGCATTTTTACTGATGAATCAGTTGAAATATCAGGTAAGAAACAACTATCAATGGGTCTTCGATATTATGATAAAAAAGAGACAAAAGTGTTAAGGAAGAATTTATAGGTTTTGTAGAATTGGAGAAAATGGAGAAAATGGATTCTCAAACGATAGCTGCACATATTAACGGATTTATCAATACGTTAAATATTGATGCAAATATTGTGTGGAACAGGGTTACGATGTGCTACGATGGCTGAAAAAGATGGCGGTGTCCAAAAAACTTTGAGAGAGCGCCGGCCACAGATTAAACCTTGTAGTAAACGACCTAAATATTGTTTCTGAGATCCTCAATTGTATTGGAACTGTCAAAGATACGATACATTTTTTTAGGGAATCGGTTTTACGTCATAAATATGCACCAAAAATTACATTACTGTGTGAAACCAGATGGTCTCAAACACTTTGCAATCTAAAACGCTGGACTTAATAAGGTGTGCAGAACATATAGAAATCATAACCACTACAGTAACAGAACACAGGCGTTCTGCGCAAGAAAGAAGTGAAGCTATAATAAAATCAGCAACCTTAAGCTACGTTTACCTAGAATAGCGAGCCGTAAAAAACATAGGACAAATCCACCAGCTGCTTCCCTAAGCGAGTATTTTCGCGAATATTTTCGCCGCTCATTATATGTACCCTATTTAGATTCGTTGTTATCGCCATTAGAGGCAAGATTCGGAAAAGACCAATCACCAGCTTTTGCGCTATCATTATTACACCTTGCTCAAATAATTAAAATGACACCTCTCAAATTACAAAAATGTATGGAGGAAGTTTCAACAATGTTATGAATTAGAAGGAATCATAGCTGAATTCAATTTAACAGAACTAAACCTAAACACTGAAGTGTACATTGTCACGGCGTAGTACAATAATATTTTTCAATTACATTACATATTATTGTATGATACATATATACGAGTAATAACAATAATAACATAAAAATATTAAAATTATAAAGTCTATATATATATATATATATACAATTTATTTGTTTATTGTTTTTTGCTTATTTTATATTTTTTAGTAAATTATATATATATATATATATATTATTTACTAAAAAATATAAAATAAGCAAAAAACAATAAATTCCAACTATTAAAATTGTTTAATTTACACATTATCCCCCACTATATCGACAAACGTATGCGTGTGAAGTCAAACTTTGCCAATGGAGTTTGATGAGTCAATGAGTAAGAAAAACAGTAATAAAAAGCTAGATAACCTACTCAAAGTCGGCACTCAAAGATCATATCGACAATCACCATTCACACCTGCAGAGCTTCATAAACCTAACACTTGTTTACTAATTTATAGGAGTTGATGCTTACTAATTATTAATAAATACCCTCTCCTGGCAGGAGATCGTCCTCGAGCTCTATCTTTTAATTCTGAAGTTTTATCTTTAAAACTACCAATGAAGCTTCCAAAAGTGTCGTCTCCAAATGAGACTTAAAGCTACGTAGTAAATTCTTCTGGACTTCTGTGTACTGGGTGTGCTGGGTCGTAATTCATCACCGACACGAAGGACTTTGAGACTCGGCAGCGCTAGCTACGACCAGCAGTGCCAGCTCCGATCAGCAGCTCCAGCTCCGATCAGCAGCGCCAGCTCCGACCAGCAATTACTTCAACAGCCAGCAGCAACTTCAACAGCCAGCAACAACTTCAACAGCCAGCAGCAACTTCAACAGCCAGCAGCAACTTCAACAGCCAGCAGCAACTTCAACAGCCAGCAGCAACTTCAACAGCCAGCAGCAACTTCAGCAGCAGTTCTCAGTTTCCTTTTTTATAAACCTTCTGCTCGGCCCAGGTTGAAGAGAGAGAGGTGCTTGTAAGATGGTTCCTGAAAAAAATAGGATTCAACCAACCCGTTTATCATCATTATCGTCCGGTTTGATTCGCCCATCCTGATTATCACTTTGAAAACTCTTCTAAACAAAAGGCATAAATTAGAAACACGTTCTAAGGTATAAATTTGAGATATCAATTTAAATGTTTTTCAATTAAAAAAAATTGAGACATATCGTCGCTTTCGGCGCAAGCGTCCTTAAGCGACGATTTTAAAATTATAACAAAGAGAGAAGTCTTTAGTGTTTAAAGAGATGTAATGTAATTAATTGTAGATGTTATACGATTGGTAAGAGTCCGGACTCTTACCACTCGATACATTGTGCTGTTAAATAAAACGAATAACACTCATTACCGTAGTGCTTTCCACGATGCATTTTGCTACAAAAATACAACACTATTAAAGGTGTTATAGATTCGCAAACAAAGGTGTTGAGACTCCGTAAGCCACCAGTTCCGTCAGCCAATAGTTCCGTCAGCCAGCAGCGTAGGGTGACGAACGCCATAGTATTGCGACGAACGCTAAAGTACGCCGACGAACGCCAAGCATTTTTGCCCGAGTGTCAAAGCATACGATATCTCTCCACTTTAGGCGACACACGTCAAAGTACGGTGACGAACGCCAAGCATATTTGCCTGAGTGTCAAAGCACACAATATGCACACAAATGAGTCTCCCGACATTTACTATCGTCAGTCTAAAAGTCATATTGTTAAAAATACATCTCCCACACAAGCTTTTCTCATTCGGATTTCACAACTTTTCCCTTGCTCGATTCGATCGATCAAAATATCCAACTCTCTCGTTTGCTTCATTTGAACAGTCTTTCTAAAAGATTCACTCGATAAGAATATATCCACGTAAAATGCGATAAGAGCCCCACAGCATACCGAGATCCAATTTACTTGTTAACTAAATACTTAGTTCTGTAGCTCGGCCTAACCTGACATTTACTTGCGAGCATACCTCCTGACACTAGATCTCAATGTTGGTGATATTGGCATCGAAGTTGGAAATGTAATAAACTTTATTTGATCTTACCAGTACATTTGTAAATCGTATCGCAGAAATGATACGGTCGACCACCGATACGGTTGAGGTAGTCCACTGAATCACTGAAGTAAGGACACCACCACCACCACCGGAATCATCAGCTCTGCATATCTTTGAAGTGCGTCCCAGGCTCGACGTCGGCGATGGACACAAATACCATAAACTCGGGTAGTATCACCGCCACAAGTACAAGTACCTCACGGTACCGAGTATAGTGTTAGCTCTCAAACTCTGCAAGACATCATCTTCGCCTCCAGCATCCCATGTACTGGAGCCTAAGAATCCCACAGGACACACCCGACGTGACGTACGCGATGCGGCGAAACGGCAAGCCCAAACCACTACAAGAGCAGACTCGATCAAGGAGTCCCTGTCAAGGCCCATCATAGGCCGTTCTCCCGCAAGGGTTCAATCAGACCATTGACTCAGTCTTGAAAGGCCCGCGCATCCAAGACTCTGGTCTCGACGCTCGGCAGCCGTTCTAGAATTCATTTGATTTACATAACAGTTAGAATATTAAAAGAATGGTTGTTTTTGCTGCTACGCTTATCACGTTGAAAGCTAACTGCAAGTTCATGAACGACTCACTACTACTTCATTTAGTACCAAAATGGTTAAAACAAATTAATAAATAAAAGGGTAGTTTTCAAACCGTCAAGGCAGAGCGACTGGGACTATCCCACATCTGATTTTAGGATTAATGTAGAAATTTAATTAAAAAAATAATAAGAATTCAAAGTAATTGTCAAATTCACGTATTTTACGCCATTTACCGCCCCGTTGGTTAGCGCAGACGCCTAACGTGTCACGGCGCAATGAGGCTCGGGTTTGATACCCGTCAGAGATAGGCATTTATGTGATGAGCATAGATGTCAGTGTTTCTGGGTTTGGTCATTTATTAAATATATTCTCAGTATTTATATTTATATATAATAAAAACATTAATAAAAAACTAGATAAGCTACCCAAAGTAGGCACTCAAAGATCACATCGACAATCACTATTTACCCCTGCAGAGCTTCAGCTCTCAAACGACTATGACACGATAATTCATAAACCTAACTCTTGTTTACTAAGATATAGGAGTTGATGCCTATTAATTATTCAGAAATACTCTCGACTCCTAACAGTACAATATTTTGCGATATTCAAAAGGAGTGGGGTGATACAGAAAATAGAATCGCTGTGATTCCATTACACAAAGTAGGTATAGAGCAAAATGCAATTTTTAAAACTCTCCATACACTTGGTATTAGTCAAATGTTTGCGTACCGGGCTATTAATAGGTACAATGAGACTTCCTTCGTTTTGTGACATAGAAAGATCTGGTCGTCCACGTAGTGTTCGTACGAAAAAGGTGGTCAAAGCAGTAAAGTAAAGAATTCGAAGAAATCCTGTCCGAAAGCAAAAGATTTTATCTCGAGAAATAAATGAAGATATCTCCTAGAACCATGTCGCGTATTTTAAGAGATGACTTAGGCCTTGCAGCCTATAAGAGACGCACTGGTCATTTCTTAACTGATAAATTAAAGATGAATATGGTGAAAAAATCAAAACAAATAGGAGAATGTACAGGTACATAATGATCCCCCTAAGGAAAAAACTTGTAATAGTGAAAATATCAAACATTGCGTAAACTTTTGATATTTATAAATAAGCTGGTATATATTCCTACCGATTACTGAACATAGAAGTAAGTAAAATATTGATAATATTTTTCTATTTCGTATTTTGTAAAGGTTTAGTAAAGGATCATTTTGGACACCAGGGTGATAAATATTTTGCCTATTATATTTAGTTGACGATGACGGTTGATATATTTGAACAAAGAAAGAGGTGAAATGATCCAGGATCATATTGCTTTTCATATAGAAGGATCATTATGCCCCAAAACACACAACAAGTAACGTCACACAATTGGCAGAACTTTGTTTAAAGATAGCACTAAATACTGGCACAAACAGTTTTACCACCAAAAATAGACAAAAATATAGACTTTACTATTTTACGCAGTGACTTTGACTATTTTACGCAGTGACTTTGACTATTTTACGCAGTGACTTTGACTATTTTACGCAGTGACTTTGAACTTTTTTTTTCAAATACTTCTAATGCTATGACACTTTTTCGCTTGACTGCTTATACAGTCCCACGGCTACGAAATTCACATGAAGTGGACAAGATGCCGCTATTTTGTCGATAAAAAAATCAGGAATCATTTTGCCCCGAGGGATCATTATGTATCACCTTGCTCTAATGAAGTGGTACGCAAAGGGAGGTCACAGAAAAATTTTGTTTACGGATGAGATTTTGTTTACGATTGAGCAATATTTTAACAAACCAAAATAACTGGATCTATGCTCAAGGCTCTAAGGAAGCTTCCCAATTAGTCGACAGACTGCAACGTGAGCATTACCCGACTTTAGTGATGGTTTGGTGGGGTGGTAGCTATGAAGAAGTGACTGAGCCATATTTTTGTGAAAAAGATATCAAAACATCGGCACAAGTGTATCAAGATACCATTCTTGAGAAGGTAGTTAAGCCCCTTAATAACACCATGTTCAATAACCAAGTATGGTCCTTCCAGCAAGACTCAGCCCCGGATCATAAAACTCGGTCCACGCAGTCTTGGTTGCAAGGGAACATCTCGGACTTCATCAGAGCTGCCGACTGGCCGTCGTCTAGTCCCGATCTTAATCCGCTGGATTATGATTTATGGTCAGTTTTAGATAGTACATCTTGCTCTAAACGTAATGATAATTTGAAATGAAAAAACTATGCATACGATTGGCAGTGAAGAATTTTCCCGTGGAAAGAGCACATGCTTCTATTGATAACTGGCCTCAACGTCTAAACGACTGTATTGCAGCCAATGGCCACCACTTCTAATAAGCTTTTTATATTTTTAATTGTTTTAATTTGTGTATTAAACTAACACACTGTAAAAGTAGTAAATGCTATTTTGCAGATTTTTTTTTTGTTACAATATTTATGGCAAGACTAGGTATACATAATATAATGAAATTTTATCGAGGCAAAAGATATTCATTAATAAAATAAACCAAGTTTATATTTCAATAAAGGGACACTCTGCTTAAAATAAGTATCTCTAACATAAATTTGGTAGTATTTCAAAACTAAATCACGATTTACATGCGATATCGTTCGATGTTGGCTTATTTTCTAAGACAATACATATTTTCTATTCATTCCAGAAAATCGCATATATTCACGGAAAAATTGGTCTATGATAACAAAAAAGGAAAACATAAGGAATAAGTTATTTTTTTAAGATATCTTATAATTTGAGCAGAAGAGGAGGGGTCTAGGGCACTGTTTAAGATGATGGTACTGGTAAGAGCTTGTATTTTATCAAAAAATGCTTTTTAAATCTAAAAAAATCTAAATTAAAACAGTAAAAAAAATAACTGTTGCTTATCGCAAAAAAAAAAGAATAAATATTTAATTAATAAAATCAACTCAGTCACGTAAGTTCTGATGTTGAAGATGTAAGTAAGGCATGCGGTCTTACAGTCTTACTTTAGGCGTTCTTGGTGCTGGTTCCCTGTTCGTAACACGCCGCCGGTAAGCTACCTTATTGCAACTGTTAAGGCGTTTGTCCTTATTGTTTTAAATGTAGATTAATCGATTTGATGATTCGCCAATGATTGTCGATAATCGGGATTAAATAATCGACCGAACACGGACGACGCGGAGTAATAAAAAGCAAGAAAACCTTCTTTCGTAACTCAAACTTTTCTATATTTTTTATTAGGTAGGTAACCACATTTTATGATATTAAGAAAAAAGTTTGAAAATGATGCGTTCAAATTAAAACTAGTAAAACTAAACCTAACAGGACTTAAGGTCAATATAAAACTTAAGTACACTATTTATCAAAGCGAACGTGACTTTACATACTCTGAATAATTAATATTAACTATAAGCATGGCATTTATTCTGCCAGTCATTATTGAAGTGCACAGCAGCGTAACGGCACATCACATAATTCAAAGGTAAAGCTATATTACTACATATTTATTAGTTAAATAAAATTTTGTAAGTACTAATATATAGACATATATATTAAGTATTTTGACAATTATTGTAATTAGAATAACTAAGAGGCATATGGTATTAAAATGTATACGAACGCTAGATATAGAAATAGGGATAGGATTGATTAAACGTGAGCACTTAAAGCTGTATGTAATTATTTTAAAATTTTAAAGTCAATTAATCTTAACCTGAGTTAATTTTTAGTTCCAAATGAAATTCAGAAGCCTATTATATCCTTGCCGTCGAAATCTCGTATTTCGAATTATAAAAGTAAGTTTAAACTCTAGTTAGAATGACAATCTGACTAACAAAACGTAAAAAAATAAAAATGCTATGCATTAAAAAAAAATAACATTAAAATAAATTGTGTCACATTTTAAGAAATTTGATATTATTGTATGACCATATATCAATAAATGAATCAGCATTTTAGAATTATGTTGTAATTGTAAATGTGATTTAAATTATTAACACAATTAACTATGCTTTTCTGCAATCTCGTGTTACATATTCGCATTAATTTATAAATTTATTCATATTAAAGAGAAAACAACCGATTCATCGTTAGAGTAGGTAAAGGGTATGTTTATATATATATATATATATATATATAGTTTGAAATTTCGCATAGGGGTTTGCTTTAGGGCTGAATTTGACAATCATCCAATTCAATGTCGGATCATTATTAATTTTGGATCATTATTAATTGGTTAAGAAATGTCGGATCATTATTAATTTTGGATCATTATTAATTGGTTAAGAAATGTGAATGTAATATGTGAAATTCCACCAAAATGTTATTTTAATATGAGGCTAATAACCAGATGGCCCACCTGGTTATCGAAGCCCTAAGACCTCGGCAAATTGATAGTTACAGATGCGTTGCCACCATTGAGAATTAAGGAAAGAAAGAAAAAGGATAATGGTGAGGGGTTGTGCTTCCGACTCCAAATCTGACTGCACGAAATGTATCCATAACAGCTAATTTAGGTCAATTTACCGTGATAGGCTGGCTTTAGCGTAAAGGGTTCGACCGAGCTGTAACCAATTCGATTAAATATTAACAGTATTTATAGTATCTGAGAAAATATTTTTTTCATATGAGCATTAGCTGTAGCCGTCAGAGAGTTGGTATAAAAATATAATATAAGTGAAACATTTTTTTTTTTTTTATGATAGTTGTATTCATTGTTTACATTTTCAACTCTACATTTATAGCTTTAATTAAATGTGTACCACGTGAGTATTTAATATAAAATACTGAAAATATAATATTTAAGTTCAATTATAGTACAATGTACACAAATTAAAAAAAGCAATAAGGACTCAAAACATTATAGTTAAAGTTTAAGTTTTATAAAATATTGGACATTCCCAGCGGCTTCGCCCGAGCTATATAGGAAAAAAAGTCTTGTTATGTAGCCCAAAAGGTTTTTACATTTACTTACACAGGTAAAGTACTTTATAAGGGATAGCTGTTACCCGTGACTGCGTCCACGTAGACTGTAAAAAATATATTTATATGGCTTATGATCATAGCCATAAAGAGTCACGGGCAACAGCTAGTGATCATATAAATCTCTTCATCATAGTGTTATTAGTGATTGTATATCATTTTAACTCTAAATGTTTATATTTATTAATATTCGTATATATATGACAAAGTCTGGAGTCATCTTACTTAATTCATTTAAATAATTTATAATTTTCACGCCGATCCTTATTTTTTCTCTTATTAATTACAGACTATGTATTAAATATATCCTATCAGGGATAACGTAGAATTCTAAGGGTAAAAGATTTTTTTATATCGATCCAGTATTTTCAGAACCTATTCAATTCAAACAAACAAACAATCAAATCTTACCTCTTTGTAATACTAGTGATGATGATAATTAAATATAGCCTATGTTCCACAGAAATAATGTAGGATTCTAATGGTAAAAGATTTGTTTAAATCGTTCTAGTAGTTTCGGAGCCTATTCAATTCAAACAAACAATCAAATCTTTCGTTTTTATTATTTTAGTATAGGTCAGTCACCAACCAAAATTATGTACCTCTATCTTCAATCTCTTAAAAAATATATTTACCTTTAGTTATTTAGGATCATTCTATAAATCATCCTTTATAAATATTATTTTAAATATTTATACGTGTCAATGTACTTAATAAAATAGTATTTTTTATTTTTCTAGTATTGTCTTAGATGTGCACTTAAAAGAAGAACCAAATCGATTTTAACATTTTCGATGACTAGTTTATATTATTTCGTCAATTATTCCTATTTTAACAATAAAATGATTTATATATTTCCTGTTTTCCATTACAATGTAATAAATACGGTTCATTGTATTAATTTAAAAGGGTAAAATGTTAATAAAACAATTGTATGTAAATAAGTAAATTTTAAATAGTTATACTAAAAAATTATAATTTACTATCCCATTGGCCATTGTAATAATAAGTTAACTTATCTTATTTTATGTTGTTTTATTTTAATTTGTTTTCTATTATCTTCATATATTAAAAGTTTTCGAAGTTGCTAAATATTGATATAATATTAACATTCACTAATTCGAACACATTATACATGAATTAAGTTTTATTTAGCTGCAAGATTTTTTTTTATATATTTTTTTTATTAACAGCATGTACATGTAAGTATCCCTGTATAATAATCATTCTCTCAATAATTCTATTCTATATAGCCGTTATGGCTGTGTTAATAGGACAACCAATTAAGGCCGATTTATTTTGTATTTATATTTTAAATTAAGTTTCAGAGGTGAAGTAATTAATAGATCGGTTTTTTTAATTCCTAATATCACTTATATATAAATTCAAAAATCAGTTTAAAATCTACTCTAAGTCCTTGGCACTAATTAAGATATTAATATATTTACAATATAAGAATAATTTTAATGTCATAAAGAACATACATAAAGGTAATAACATCACTTACATTATACATAACTTTGATATATTGTTTTAAATATTAAATACTATCAGATATACTTTCTATATTGATAAAGTTTCGTAATTTGCGGAGTCGCCGTCCAAAATATCAAGAGCACGGTAAACGCCTTTTAAACAAGATGCAATGCAATTTGTAACTGTGTAACGAGCACATACCTTGATTGCCACACCGCGTGATTTTTACCGTCGCGATGAAAAAAATGTATTATCAAGCCAGTTGTTCATTACGTCAACAAGAGTTCAGACGCGATTCACACCATTGTTTCTTTTACGAACTAAATAACTAATAAATATATTTATACCGTGAGAACACGAACAACATTCAAGGTATTTAATCTTTTTATACATGTTACAATATATAGGTTTTAAAGAGGAGAGACGAGTTATTCTAACTTCACCTTTGACCCTTCAAATATAACTCTTTTAAGCGTACGGATGTTTTGATACTCGTACATTATGCATTTTTCATTTACCAGATTCGACGATGGAAGAGATGTCGCCACAAGTGGATTTGTCAACCCTGAGCAAATCCAGAGACGCTAACTGGCCAGCAGTCCTCTTTTATATTCACGTCCATCTGCTCTCCTTATATGGAATATGGCTTCTAATCTTCGAAGCAAAGTTCCTGACAATTATTTTTTGTAAGTTAAATACTTCTATACCTAATATAAAAAGTTTTAAATTATTCTCACTGAGGTAGTGTGTGATTATTGATTAATGTGTGTTTTTGTGAGTTGTTATTTTAACATAAATTTTGATACAATCTTATACATCCTGTTTATTATATTCTTGTATAATATACTATATTTGGATTCGTGGTCAAAAATACATTACTGTTCTTATAAATAATCGAGTCAATAGTAATAACTAGGTAGTCGTAAAATAAATTAGTATTGAGCCTAAGTTCGTATATTATTGATACGAATCACACATATATCTATTTTATAAATTGATAATTATAATAACAACTACTATAGGTCCAGCCCTGGTCAAAATACGAGTTTATAATGCTTCTTACTTTTGATGCTTTACCACAGAAATTATTTGTTTGATTAGTTTTTTTCTTTCTACTGTGTTTATTTTTTGTTATGTTATTAACGTACCCGACCGCTTGCATGTTAATAAAAACTCTTTTTCGCCTAAGGATAACTGGGAGAGATCTCTTAAAGAGATAAGTTAAGCCTTTGTACACTTTTTTTTTACAATGTAAAAATTTCTGTATTGTATTTTTTTGGTACATAAATAAATAAATAAAATAATTTTGCATAATAGTTTAGTACAATGATATCTACTTAATAAATTTGATAACATGTAATAATGATAACGGTAGTTTTCACTGTTTAGTAATTAATGTAATATAATCTAACGTATTACAGTTTACTTAATATGTTGTTTTCAGTGATTTTATTGGTATCAATAGCCATATTAGGAGTGACCGTGGGCGCGCACAGACTCTGGGCTCACTCTACTTATCAGGCCAGTACAGGACTGCGAATAACTTTGATGCTCTTACAGACACTGGCTGGACAAGTAAGTAGACATGTACCTACTGTACAAGAACTAGATACAAATGTATGGTCTAGCTCTAACATTGAATACTACAAGCCTTCATACAATGCATTATATTCCCGATAACGGCGTGATATTGTAAGGTTGTAGAATGATCTGACATAGCTTATACCTTATAGCTTATAACATAGCTTATAGCTTATACCATTTTAAATATCGGGGAAAAAATTACAGACATTCTTAATAGTTCAAGAAATTTAAACAAACAACATTCAAGCAAACAACAAAATAATATCGTTAACCTTATATCACACGTCAAAGTAGTATAAAATAAATAATCAATACTTTAATAACTCATATATATTCAATGGTGTTTACATTGGCGTTTTGACGAGTTCTTCCTACGTAAAACTTACCGCCATCAAAAGGAATATTCTCTACTTTCGAGATGTGTAGGTTGCTTTTGTCTTTAGGTAACCATAACATTGAGCCTACCTTGCAGTACACATGGAAGATAGTCTAAATGTTCGAGTTAACCCTATATGACCCCTATGGTAAGTAAACAGGTAAGATCCCTGCTTCTAATGTGGGATTGTGACTTTCTCCAATTACTAGACCGGATTACATGATACGGTTCGTGGCACTTGCATTCGGATTTTGATTCCTTTCGGGGATAATTTAGTTTTTGATTCAGTTATATCGCGGCACACGTAGAGCTCTATTTATTAAAGTAAGAGGCAACGCTGCCGCCGTCCGGTGTACGTAATCTGTCTAAACACCTTAGTTATTAAGCAGTATTCAATCGTTCGTTTCTCCATCACGTTTTTGAATGGTAAACTACAAAAGGATTTTTTTTTTAATATAGTATCCTGTATGCCACAGATTCTTTAGGTATCATACGAGGTATCAGGGAGAGTTTAACACTTCTGACAATGGGCTTATATCAATATTACTGAATTTATACTTAGATAAGTTGACAACTGGTGATTTTTTCACATGTGTCTCGTTTCACACAAAGATTGACGTTTGACAAAGATGTCAATTCTACCGTCGCGTCGATTAATAGTTTCAACTCAGTTGAGTGTGTTAACTATACTTAGAGTTCTCGCCCAAAATGCTTGTTAACGAAAAACGATACACAACGTTAAAACGATAATCCTTTATCATTTTATGAGTAAACTTTCACTTGTTTTGAAAAATAATTTTTATAATAGTTGGAGATGCAACCAATAGATTTCACTCGTTTTTTTTCTCACATTTCTTTATCAGCTAACTTTACTACATAAAGCAAACATCACTTAAGTTTAATTCGTTTCATTCATAACATTCATAACTTTATGGAACTTGTTTGTTTTATTTTTCAACCCTGCGACCTACTGGTTAACAATTACGTATTTATTTATACTTTCGTGGTCCATGTACAAAAGTGTCCAGTAGATTACGTTCTTGCAAAAAAAAAATTAAGATCAATTGTGTCAATAATTTAAAACAACTGCTATGTAATAATATATAGTGTATAGTGTATAGCTTCGTGTTTATAACTATAAGATAAAAAGTAACAGCATCTTGCTAAAAGACTTTCATGATTTCGTAAAAATAAGGTTAACACTTAGTTGAAGATTAAAAATTTAGTAACTGGAGAGTAAACGAGAAGAATCAGTATTTTTTTTCAAATGAGATAGCAAATTGTTTAAGAGTAAAATAGTACAAATTCTCACAATTTTTACACTTAAATAAACATCTAACTCATTTGTACGCATCTAACTCGCGTATAATTAAGTTTATATTTTACATTATTTATTTAAATTTAACCTGACCTTCAACCCGAGGTATTCATAATAGAATTCTCTTACTGCAAAGTGTAATGACAGTCGCTCTATTGTTTAAAACACTCACTACACTATATTGACACTGCTTACAAATACACTAAACTGTTTACTATCACTGTTACACTTTATTTTACTAGTACTATTACACAACTTAGTCTCTCAATCACACACTACCTTCTCGATGATGGGAAACGATTTATATATTCACTACTCTTAATCAAATCAGTATCCAATATTACAATTATTTACTTAGACAATTAAACTTTTATACAAACATTACAATAGTTTTAGTCTAACCAATAACTGATATCTTTATTTTTTTATCAAAAGCTACCCTCCAATCATATAAAAGTGAACATTCATATGGAAAGAAAACCGATACAGACAATTAATATCTTTTTTTTTGAATATTAAATTATTATGTTATTCATTTATGTTTTTAAACTTATTTACAGATAGACCGTATGATTATAATAACAAGTTTATGTAAATGAGTAAAATGTATTAAAGGAACTCCATAATAGTAAAAAGCTTGAGATCGGATAATACTTAATTAAATAATATAAAACTTACAAAACTAATTTATTTCATAAGCTATATTGAAGTTTTAAAATAACTGTTATATGTTCATTTCAGGGTCCCATTTATGACTGGGTTCAACACCACAGGTTACATCATGCCTACTTTAAAACAGACTCTGATCCTCACAATTCAACAAAGGGCTTTCTATACGCACATTTCTTAACACGCCTGCAAAGCCTCAGTCCCCACACGGAAGCTTTGAAAAATTCAATTGACATGTCAGATCTCGATAAAGATGAAGTCGTTATGTTCCAAAAAAGGTGATATTTTACGCTGAATGCAGAAGAAATATGTTAATTTAAAAATTTTTAACGTTTTAAACTAATTAATAATCATATCTGTTAAAGTTCTATAGTCTTTAAAGAACCCATTTCAACAATATTCAAGTATCAATCTTTGAAATTTGTAGAACTTTAAACAATGGTATCAGCAGTATCACTTACTTTAAAAGTAGACAGAAGCCTCCTAGTCCTGTGATAAAAAAATATTCTAACAGCTTTGTTATTTAATAAAGAATTTAAAATATTTACTTTATGTATTCCCAACGTTTTGACTCGGTTTTACGAGAAGTGGTTACTTAATTATTAACAAATTATGCCGTAAGTTAACTTATGATTTAATTAATTACAGATTTTATTGGGTCTTGTATGGAATCTTTTTTGTATTAATACCATTGAATGCTCCTCTTGAATATTGGGAGGAATCGATTTTGTGCACCGCATTTGTAATTGGTGGTCTTCGCTACGGTCTAATATTACACACTTCTTGGTTATGTGAAAGCGGTGTATGTGTTTGGGGTTTACAAGAAGGGGAAAAGTAAGTACATAAAATATTGATCAAATATTGTATATATGCCATAATTCTGAAAGGTTTTTTTATATTTTACTTTTAATATGTATATCCGGTCAATTTGGATTTGGAAAAGTACATAAGCCAATCGTTGTCTTGATAAAAAATAATATTTCCGTGAAAAAAGTCCCTCACCAATTTAAAAGAAGACGCTGCAACTATCTGACACTGTAGTTATTGATTGCCTAAATTTGATCTCTGCTTCTTATATCCGATTAACGAAAGCGAAGCGTGTGACCAAAACTAGCAATGTATAAATACATTTTTTTTTTTTTTTTTTTTTTTGTCGTTGGAAAAATGCGTTACGCATCATCCCTGCGGCCAGGAAGGTGATGACCGAGGAGGTATGTGGGACTACCCGGCAGAATTGAAGACGCTGCCATTTTTAAGGCTACCCACTAAAAAACCAAGGGTTGACCTCATCGCCTTAGTGGGGCGCCACGGGATCGCTTTCGCACTCACCGTGACGCCCCGACGGAACGCCCTGCGAGGGGCCCCGATCAACTTAGGGACACCCTCACCTCGTAGGCCTATAACGGGCGGGAGAGGTCACCCCCCCTCTCCCGTCCAGGCACTACAGCTGGGGAAGGAGACTGCGGGCGTAATCCCGCCTCCTTCGACCCAGCCTACCCCTACGGAGCGGTTCAGAGGAGGCTGCCTCTCTGTCCAGCTCCGCGGCCTCCTTCGCGGTAATCACTTGCTCGCAGAAGGAGGCCATAGCGACCCAGGACCTCTCGCTGTCGAGCATCGCGGAAACAACGCTCGGCAGCGAGAGGTCGCTGCCAACCACGGGCTCGTCACAGTGGTGGCAGGAGGGGGCCGCCTCGCTGCGCGCGATCTTGTACAGGTACTCACCGAAGCACCCATGCCCCGTGATCACCTGCACAAGACGGAAGGTTAGAGTCCCGTGCCGCCGGCCGATCCAACGATCGAGATGGGGGGAAATAGCCCCCACCGTCGCAAGACCGGCCGACGGGGACTCTAAGTCCTTACTCCACTGTCGGATCAGGGCTCGGTGAGCTAGAGCCCTGATCCGATCCGCCTCGAGCCTAACCCGCCCGACCCTGGAATGTATAAATACCTACGAAAAGGAATTGATTTACATAATTTGTTGTTTGTTGTAGATATCCACCTGATTCCAACACTGTGTTTATATTGAACAGGAGTTACTGGCCAGAATACCACTACATATATCCTCAGGATTATAAATCAGGAGAATTCGGAACTTATGGTAAGTACCTTCTTTGGATCAGATTGTGAATTACCTTACGTCCTGAATCGATCTATAATATTACAAGTAAGTTCTAGTCTTAGACAGCATATACAGTGGCGATCTTTTAAAACTACGTTATCGTTCATATACAATTATCCAAAAATTTATAGGTATTTTCTCGTAACTTTACAGTGGGTATAATATGCTCAAAAGTAATTTGAAATGTATATCCAAAACTCTAGCAATACAAAAAAATAATTCTCAAATGTTTAGGATGAAACTTCAAAATCAACAAAAACTGTTATGTACATTGACTCTGTTACATTAAAAATAAAATGCCCTTTCGTGGACACTTACTTACCAAGGTAAGTCGATAAGAAAACAATGGCACAAAATTTATTTATTACGAATGCTGCCGGGCATAGAACAGGTATACGACGTTTTCCAATCTTATTTTGAAAAAAGAAGGTCCGGAATGTCCCTAATCTAAAAATCATCGACTCTTCACATTTCTTTTAACAGCATCACGTTCAAAATCAGAACAAAACTGTAATTATTTTTACAAATTTATTATTGTATGTAATAGAGATAAGACGAAGCTTCTTAGCAATCCATGGATTCACCGTGCGGGTGCCGGGCCCATCGCGTTGCAAGGAGAGGAGTGCAAGCAATGCCTGGGACTTGCGACCCAGGAGTAGGTTTAAGGGACCCCTTTATTATGCGCAAAAACGCTCACCTTCACCCTCCACACTCCTCTCCCTACCTAACCAAATTTGGAAAGAACCTACTAATGCCGCCTTTGAAGTACGTTCTAGAAATGAACCGATGCTTGTTCTAGAAAGGCCAAGATCTTTAAGTAGGCTATAGAGAGATTTTGCTGTTATACCTCTCGCTCCCACTTCTACCGCGTACAAACTAACTATAAATTTATTCCTGATCAGTTCGTTGGTTAGTTCGTAATACTTATTGGGCTTGAATGTGTGATCCCTTGGGATGTTTGTTTCCCAAGGAACAGTAAGCTCCACAAGTATCACGCGTCTCAGATGTTTCGAATACAGGAATAAGTCCGGTCTGGATGACGAAACACCAACATCCCCAGGGATTTTGTAATGCTTTTCATACGTGTCCATCATGAGAATCCAATCAGGAGCCGCGCCTAATATTGAATAAGGCTTCGCTTTTTATTTTTTGGAGGAGCCTTCTTTTACGAATTCTATAGATCGTTTGGTGGCTGTTATACCCTTCCGCGCTCTTGCTACTGAAAGACTAACCGCTTCCCGTATAATTTCTAATACCTTGTCGTGGCGACGCGAGTATTGACCTTTATCTAGAAGTACCCTACACCCTACTAATAGGTGTTTCGAGGTTCCTATTGCCTCCCCACAGATGTTGCAAGACTTTTCGGTGGCTTTGCCCCATTTTACTAAATTACTTTGATCTGGGAGAGTCATTTGGAATGCATTAAGATAGAATTTTAATAATGCTGGGGACCAATCATAAATTAAGGTGAGCCACTTCAAAGCTAGTGGAATACAAAAATCTCCTATGGTCACCCATTCGTTTTGAATTTTGAGGCTCATCGCGTGGAGTCGGTAATTATCGTTTTCGTCTTGTCGAATAAAAGATTTTGTTATGTCTATGTCTTGAACTTTCCTACTTGATCCTAGCCCTACTTTACTTGTTTGAGCACCTATCATAAATTTTTTATGGAATTGAAGTCGTGACTCGAGCTCTGAGGCAACTTTGTCTTTTGGGAGAGAAGTTACAGTATCATCTTTAGATTTTCCGATGATATGTCTTTTGGTAACTCTTAGATGTTTGTAGAGCTCCGATGGTTTCTTTAATTTTAATCCAAAGTTGTTTCGGTCTCTAAATAAGGTTGAAGAGTCCGCTGAGTGCGCTAACCCAGCCATAACTTCAATGTCTTTATGACGCTTGCATCTAACTTTGACAAAAGGGTTTTATTAATATCATAAACGAGGAAAGGCCAATTTAGACGTGATGTTAAAAAATTATCGTAAATCCAAGCATTTTTGACGTTACTTATTGGTTGGTTGTCTACCTTTTTGAGATCATTTAAAAAGGTAGACAACCAACCGATCATCCATCGATCCACCGACCAAGATAGATGGGGTACGGCCTTGGTAATCGATTTTTTTACCTAAAAATTTAAACGGAGCCGCTTCCGTAACCGTACTAACGCACTGACCGCCTATTATAAGACCCGGATCGTAAGAGGTATATTTGGCATTCCGTCTACCCAGACACAGACTAAAACATTTACTTGGTTTTGTCCTCAATCCGCCGGTCCACGTACAGAAATCCTCAACTACATTTAAAAGTACCTGACATTGTTTCAGATTACGTGTCAGTATCGCGAGATCATCTGCAAAAGCTAGTATGGATTCTGTGTATTTGTTGTTGAACTTAAACCGATAGCCCCACTTTTTTTCATTTCTAATTAATTTGTCTATTAAAATATTAATAACTATATTAAATATAATAGGAGAAATACAACAGCCCTGAAATAAACCAACGATATAATTAAGTGGTTTTGAATGGTTTTCATAAAAAATTATAGAGAATTTTAATTTTGAATAATATGATGCAATAATGTCGCGAACTACCATAGGAAAGTTATACCATTTAAGCGCGAACATCATTAGTTCATGTCGTACCGACCCAAAGGCGTTTTCTAAGTCTATCCAACAAACCGTAATTTGTCTCTCGCTAGTTCTAGCATCTTTAAGGCTTTCCGATATTAACGTATTATGTTCCAGGCATCCAGAAATTCCAGGCAAAAACCCTTTCTGGTGATTAGGCCTGAAATATCTATTGTTAATCATGAATTGCGTCATTTTAGTTTGTAAAAAAAAAAAAAATATTTTGGAAATTGTATTTGTTAGGGCTATCGGTCTAGTATCCTTGGGATTATTGACATTATCGTTTTTCGGAATGAGGACAAAAAGGGCTTTTCCGAATGATACCGGTATTTGCTTTCTTGACCAGATTTTACCGAATATATTTAAAAGATGTTTATGGAGCGACGGACATTTTTTGTAAACTATATAAGGGATACCATCCGGACCTGGTGCTGACTTAGATGGTTTCATTTAATATAATATATGGTTTCATATAATTTACATAATACTATGTATTTTTATTTGCTCATATATTTATTTTTTAGCCTGTTATCCTAAATTATATTTATTTATTATTTTTTATTTCATAATAATAAACAAAATAACATATTTTTTTCAGGATCTGGATGTTCAACGGCATTTATAAGAGTATTCGCAGCATTAGGATTAGCACATTCCCTGCGCACTTTAGAATCAAGCTCGTTACAACTTGCTCTGGCGGAGGCTGTAAAAACAAAGCGACCCTTATCTGATTGCCTTGAAGGAGCCGTCAGCAAACATATTTTACCTGAAGATCATTTCTTACAGGATAAATAATAAAGCAAAGTTTTATGTGTAATATTTTTTTTTATTTTTCTGTGCATTCAACCATTGCTTTATAACTAATAGTGTATATTCAAACTAATAATTGTTTCGATGTGCTAATTAAAAAGGTTATTTAATCGCTCTTGCAAAATTCTGCTATACTCTTCACGCTTTTTCCAGCAATATTCCATAATACCTGCAAGATTTTAAACGTGTTGTAGTTTACTGAATAATAATTAAAGATAAAAATGTTATATATATCTAAAACATTGGTTAAAAATTTCGAAAAATTTACAGTAGTCCAACGTGATGTGTCTGTTCATAACATTATTAAGCAAATCACAACTTAAGTAGACGGTCGAGCAAATTTTTTGTCCTTAATGTTTAATATATAATATGTCTTGTTACTGGAAGAATTCATACTATATAAATATTATGTTCAGAAATACCGAGATAAATAATAAAAATTATACTGGTAAGGAAGAACCCTATTCGAATAGCTTTTCGAGAACCAATAAACAAGGTAATTCTGACAGAGCCAAGAAAGAACCTGGTACCACCAAATAAGCGTTGAAACTTTGAATATTATAATGCTTTTGTATAACTGTTAAAAAATCTAGCTTTTCAACATAACGTAAAATGTAGGATGATTACAATGACAGCTGATACTGATCTAATTATCTCTTCATGCCGATTGTTGATTATATAATTTTAGATATAATGTTAGCTACAATTAATCGTAATCTTAAATATGTTTTTATATATGTATGATATATTGACAATCAATACCTATTATAATGAGTGTCACTACTTGTATCAGCAATGATACGGAATTATTACGGAATAAATGATAATGATACACTTCAGAAGCTGTGTTTTACAAACTACGCT
Source organism: Napeogenes sylphis (assembly GCA_959347405.1). Classification (NCBI taxonomy): domain Eukaryota; kingdom Metazoa; phylum Arthropoda; class Insecta; order Lepidoptera; family Nymphalidae; genus Napeogenes; species Napeogenes sylphis. The sequence goes on from OY365782.1 coordinate 24,038,540, forward strand.
GGATCATGAATATAACAAATTCTCTGAAGAAGGCGTTTTAAAAAGCTATAAAAATTGCTCATAGGCAAAATAAATATAAATTCAGAGTAAATTTTCTAAGAATCCCATAGTCTTTCGGCATAATAGCAGGACAAAAAGTAATAAAGAGATTAGTCAGACAGTCAGAAACGTATTTCACGTCAGAGGCTCCTCTGACGTGAAATACGTGAAATACGTGAAATACGTGAATTTGGGGTCTATAAAATATAATATTAAGATAACCAATTGCCCAAGTTATTAAGCATGGCTTATTTTATTCGTGAGAAAAAAAATGTACTTAAATATTTCGAAATGCTGAGTGATACATACACACGTGCAGCTTAAAATAAATACTCAGTTTGTTAACCTAAAGTACCTACAATCTTGAATTTCCAGGCATAAACATAAAGTTTTAAGAACATATAAGAAATATCTGTATATAAATATATTTTTTTAAGACAGTGGCAGGTCATCACTAATATTTCTATGCTCGAAGTCTTGTATGATATACTGTTAAGAAGACATCTAGAATAAGGTTCCACTAATAGGGACCTCAAGCCATTTAGCGAAAACATAGAACTGCTTGAAAGTGTTTAAAAGAACAATTCATTTGATGACATTAGGTACATGGCGTGTACACCTTGTTTCCTATTTTATTAACTAAGGTATCCTAATTTTTTTGCACTAAGAATGGTTGTATGCAAAGAACTACGAGCTCGTCAGAAGTTTTCAGTAACTGTCTATTTAGTTAAAGAGCTACGTCCGTCAAAATAGTATGATAACAGGATGCTTAGCATTAGTCTGTGTACCAAACAGCTGTTTAGTATAGAAAAAAAAAATCTGAAAAATATTAAATCTGTGGATTCCAATCTCCATCATACACCGCCGTGTTAAAAATTATGAACGCTTATAATTTATTAAGGTAATAAGTCATCGCCATCGTTGAATTTGCGAAAATCCTTTACATAGGTACATAAAGTTACATCTACAGAAACAACATTTTTCGATACTGCATTAAATATTATAATGTTTCGCATTATATAATATATACCCAATACAACAGATCCAAGAAGTCCAGCAATAATGACGCAAAGAGCTGTTTTTACATCAGCGGCGCGAGCGGAGGCGAAACCTGAGGGAGGAACACACTGCGGCATACCCGGCACCAGCGCAGCCTCCAAGCGGGCTAGAACTCCACTACTACGCATCTGCAAGAGACTATTCAAACAAACTTAGCATTGTTTAGACACACGAAAACTAGTTGAGTCTGCGCAAATGACTATCCTCCAAGAGTAATTAACAACAACGAAAAAACATAGGGAAGAAACACTTTATAAAAATGGGATGAGTTAGGAAATATGTATGGTTTCGTAAATCTAAGCATCGTTTGGTATTTAAATTATATATAATTATACTCTTGGTTGAAATTAAAATATATATCCATTAGTCGGCTACAGGTACAATATAAATAACATTATAGTTTATAACTGGACGGAATCAATGACGGATTAGTTTAAAAAAATATATATATATGGAATATTGAAGAGAGACGGAGTAAGGTACATTTGTTCTTCGTTCTTTGAAACGTACATTTATTCTTTCTTTCTGTTTAAAAGATTAAATTTAAAGATGTAAATAATACCTGACAAGAATAGGTCTAGCGTATGGTGAGTGCCTTGGTAACGGGAACGCGAGTTGCGCGCGTGTAGAGTGCACGGGAAGTTCTCGTAGAGCACATCTCCCCCGGGCTTGGCTCAAAGATCTGCAAAAAATATTTATATAACTAATGAACAATTATCCTCTAAGTTTCCAACCTTATTTACATTTAGAGACAATAGGCACACATACTCTAACTAGATTCTATCATTTTAGAAATTGAACAAAGACGTGATTAAATTGTTCAGATACCGGCAGGTAAGAAAAAGGTTTTTTTTGTAACTATGGGAATGTACAGAATAGGAAGTTAGCAATTAACTTATGAGAGTCAAACTATATAATAAATTAACAATTAACTTATAATTAATCTGACAGCCTTCTTATTTAAATTAGTGTAACTGATTCTACATACAATCGATTATCAAATATTAACAAATACCTTAGAGTAGAGCGTGCTACACGTTGGCCAGCAAAGAATGCGTAATCCTGTATCGCAGCTCGCACTAATCCTTCCTCCGCTGAGGATACTAGATTCTCTGCCTCCGAATACCCGCGAATATAAAATGCATTGAGTTGCGCGTCTTTTGTTAACTTCGAATAGATTGTTGTTACCAAGGGATATCATGTATTAATTTGAATATGTAAAAAAGTTCTTTTGTCATCAAAACAACGCAAATCTTTTAAAGGTTGAAACTTAATAATAATTATAAAAGAAGCATTGAAGCAAAAATCTTATACAAAAACAAATAAGCTGATTAATCAAACATACTTACCATTAAGTACATTTGGTCAGCGCTATTTTTAACATAGCCGATCTTTAGGCTAGAAGATTGCAGCACATCTGCCACAGAGCCAACGCTGGCGACCCTTATTGATAGCACAGACGTTATAAAAGCTGCATATGAGTTATAAGTCACCAATGCAAATAGCAAGCACACTATTAGCAGAATACTTGCTGATAAATTAGGGGGAGTCCATGACCCTCCTGTACAGATAAAACAATTCACGATATATTTTCTAAGAGCATTTTTTTATATAATACACATATTTATATAAAAAAGAAATGCTCCATAGCCATAATATATTTGGCACGGAATTTATAATTTATCTTTCTTTAATTATTTAATATAAACCTTGTTGACAAAGAATTCCTGTAGACCAAATCAATGCTTCAGTACAACTTATTGCCCGCGATTCTCTAAATTCAGCTGTAGTTCTATCAATGAGAACTATAACTAGTGCTGCGGCGAAAACAACAGAAAACACACAGGAAATAAGACTTGGACTGAATGGAGCCAGAAATATATCCCGGACGGCAGATGTTTCCTGATGCCGAATATAAATGTTACACCTGAAAACTTTCAACTTTAGATTTATCTAAACACACGAATACGAGCTAGCTGATTTCAAAAACAATAATCATTGAATATATTATTAAGGGCCCACACGCTACATGTTTAAATATATAGTTTTTCTTACTAACATAGTTTTTGAAATTGGAAAAATGAAGTCCATATTTTGATGATGGGATGTAAGAGCCGTGACTGGTTCCAACGCAATGTCCACTGAATGATCCATCAACGCTCCGAGAAGGCCGGTCCATGCACCTTCATACGTACGGAACCCCAATTTGGCGTAGTATTTCGTCAGAGATCTAAAGATTTTTTTTTTTGTATTTACCATAGTTAAAGCATAAAAAGTTATTTTTTTTAATTTATGGCAATCCAGAAATTAATTGTAAAAAAATATCTCTTAATCATTGAAAAGCAATCCTTTTATTAGTAAAAAATAATATATTTGGAACATTGAATAATTTAATAAGAGAAAGAAGGTTACGTGGCATTTAACTGTAGAGATAAAAACTGAAGAACATCGTCCAGTAGTTCCGGCGCTGATGGACCATCAACATCTAAAAGAGAGGCCGCTTCAGCAGAGTAATTGCATCTACCCACAGTGAATCTTTCGCCCATAAAATTCCGAGCCTCTACTGGGATGGGTGATTGTACTAAAGCCATAGATTGTTCTAGGCTCCATGCACCTAAAATAACAAATCAAATTTTAACCTACATAATATTTTTAAGTGATGTCAAATTAATAAATACTAATAAATTATTTAAATGTCTCTCACCCAAGTAAGTGATGAATAAAGTTGAATTAAATCTCATTTTAAAATACTGTACGACATGAACATTAAGCGTACGTACATTAATATGACTTGTGATCATTTTAATTGCTTTGTTTATTGAAAACTGACTGATATTTATAGGGTGAAAATTTGTTGACAAATTAAAATTTACACCCGATTGATAGAGTGCTAGTAGTTTTCCGTCTCTCTTAAATTTACGATTCCGTGTTAGATTGACGAGTCTTGCTGATGTTTTATAATAATGGGCCTCTTGTTTAGTTTTACTACTATTATAAATAGCATTTCCTTTTGTGTGAAAATTAATTGTTTTATATCCTCTGCCAAAAGTATTGTGTTTATTCTTCATTTTGATTAATTTCTTATTATTGTAAAGAAAGTTATCATTACAAATCCCGTGAGTTTCAGTAGTTTTTCTGCGTATATCCGGAAAAGTTACTACCATGTTCTGGTCAAAGCGAACAGCAGTTTTATTTAACATGTCATTTATAGCTTTAAAATCGTAAACAGACTTAGTGATTATCAGCCAATCATAGGATGCCGTGTTCATTTCTCTGTTAGTTAACTGAAAAAAAATAAGAAGACACCTACAATTCAAGAGATGTACATTAAACTAGTCAAAATAAGCCCGTGCAAATATAATTAACACAGTTTTATTTTACACATTAAATATTGTTTCAATCCAACTGAGAACTAGTCTGCCTGAAATATGAAATTTGTGAAATAATCAAATCGTCAATTTTAAATGAAACGAGTCAAAATAATTAAAATAAATATGAGGTGATCCATTTAAAAGTGTTCTACTCTTGCATTTCTTAAAAAATAATACAAATAATATGAGCAATGTAAAAAGTCTTTAAAATTTATGTATCATACTTCTCCGATTACAGTCGAACTTATAATTTCATTTCGATTGAGAACAGGGTTCAAAATAATAATACCGAGAAATGTATTCAGTCGGGGTCTTTCATTAACATTTAATGCAGAAGCAATTCCATTTAATCCCAAACATTTAACCAAGCGTATAATTTCCCATCGGCAATCTGAAATATAAATGTAAATATTATTGTAAACAAGGACAAATTATAATATATTTAATACATATGTAAGGTATTAGGAATAACATTACACTATTGAATACATGATTTAATAGTCTGTTGAAATTTGGTAACAAAAACATGCAATAAAACTTTTAAGAAGATATACTTGGAATCGGTGAGGTGTATATGAAAGACTGCTGCCACCCCCGCCAGACTGCGTGCTCAACTACGTAACTCAACGACGAGTATGACAAATTGCATTTTGCGCTAGTGTGACGCCCAAATAAGATTACACAGGACATCAAATAAAAAAACAACATAATTTAAATAATTCCTAAACCTACAAGATACAGTTTGACACTGCCTTACAAATAAATGATTTCTCTTTTATACCTGTGTCTAATATATCAATTTGTTCATTTGTTTGTAATTTCTATTCGAGTAGATTGATTTTGTATTATTAATACATCGAATGTCAGTTTGTTATTGTCTTCATGTATAACAATAAAGCATGAATATATATAATCAATTACAATGAAGGCTTGAATGATTCAAGCTCTGTGACAGTGATATATATGCCATAATATAATTTTAATATATATATATAATAATGCATAATAATACATTCATAAAATATGCTAAAGTAATAATAATAGTGTCTTTCATTTTTCGACAACGGTTATATGAAAAATTCTCTAAATGTATGGACTTGTCTCGAACAGTGGCAATTCAAAATAAAAGTCATTTTCTGTTCATGTTTAGAGGCCATTTATAAATTGTTTCCGTTTTGGACACTGATACAAAACATGGCACCATTACATTCCTATTCTCCATGGCACTTCGTGCACTATAAATATTATTGATCATTGCCAGTATTTACAAGGTAAATTTGAATTATTAATTTTATTAATGGATTACATCTTTTTTCCCTGTATATTCTTAAACTTTTCGTTTATCCCACCATCGTGGTTCTCACGCAAGTTATTTCACAATCTCTCCAATAAACTCTGGAATTTCGTACCTAGATATATTAGACCTTCTTTAGGCATTTTTTTTTAAACAATTTGTTCCAAAATATCGTTATGAGCGTATTGAAGATCAACAATATATGTAAACAAACATGTAAATCGTATTTATTTATGTTTATTATAAACATATTTTTTGTAATAAGTAGGTACCTACAAAGTACATAAATCCTGAATATTAGCCAGATATTCTATGTCATTAAATATATATTATTTCGTAGCTGTTGCTTTAAAAAATATTAGGTAGCATAAAATACATAGTAAAAAAATATATTATGTATATCACAAATATATAATAAGACAGTAAAAATCAAGTGTTTGTACATTAAATATTTTTCAAAAAAAATGATGGGGGGCGATTAAAGACGAGTAACAGAAACCAGAAAATATGTTTATAATAAACACAAATAAATCGTATTTATTTATATTTATTATAAATATATATTACTTCGTAGCTGTTGATTTAATAAATATCAGTTAGCATAATATACATAGTTAAAAAATATATTATGTATATATCAAATATATAATAAGACAGTAAAAATCGATTGTCTGTACATTAAATATTTTTCCAAAAAACTGATAGGGGCCGATTAAAGACGAGTAACAGAAACCAGAAAAACATTTTTTGGAATTTTTGTCTATATTATGTCTGGTACGGTATAACATTGAAAATACTCAACGAATTTGAACGCGATTACAATAGGTGGATTATAGTATAAAATCTGGAGCGTTGTCAAAATTTTGTTTCGTCATAATCGGTTAAGGTAAAAAGAAGTTATAGTCAAGTCATCTGTAGACATGTTTACCCATGTTAAGCTTACTTAAATTTATATAAATATAAAATGAAATTTAAACTTAAATAAATTGAAATAAAAATGAGTGGAAATAATACTAAGTAAATACTTCAAGCACTCTTTCAAAACTTTTAAACAGAATTGAACGCAGTTTAAAACGTATTTAATTTAGATAAAGCTAGATAAAATGTGAATAGTGAATTTTAATAAAATAACATTTTAAATTTAGTTATATAATAACATTTTAAATTTAGTTACATAAAAATTAAAAAAACCCCCGATACAAAAAGACCTTTAAAAAGAGTAAAAATAATATTTTTATGTACTTATTGAACTCGTTGCGTCGGGGGACCGTTGTACCTACGTATGTTGATAGTGTATATATTACGAAGTTAATTATTGAGGACTTAGACTATACGATTCGATATCATAATTTCTGTATTTGCCTTGTTAACTTACTTGCATTTTAATTTCTTCCTTTATTAAACGGTCCCCCGACGCAACGAGTTCATTCATTGTTTAAGTAGGAAAGATTTGTTTGTTTCTTTGAATTGAATATTATAGGCTCCGAAACTACGGGACCGATTTTTAAAAGAATTTTTTAGCATTAGAATCCTATATTATGATGTACATAGGTTATATTTATTAAGAGAAATATATATTATATTTAATAAAACAAGGATCCACGTGAATGTTTCGACAATGTAATAAATTATAAATGTATTAAGTAAAATGATTCAAAACTTTTTCATATGGGTAGGTAGGTAGGTTTCATATATACGAATATTAATAAATATAAACATTTAGAGTTAAAATTTGTTACAATCACTAATAACACTATGATGAAGGGATTTTTATTATCACTAGCTGTTGCCCGTGATTCTTTATGACTACGATCATAAGCCATATAAATATATTTTTACAGTCTTCGTGGACGCAGTCACGGGCAACAGCTTTCCCTAATAAAGTACTTTACCTCAGTACGTAAGTGTTAAAACCTTTTGGCCTTCATCCTTTTGGCGACACCGCTAGGAACAGCTAATTATTGCATAAGAACCTCTTCCCCGCACGATTAAAATGTCAATATCTTGAAGACGACTATTACTATTTCAATCAAACATGGATAACCATCTCGACGAGCATAGCTTTCGATTAAAAAAAACCGCATTCAAATCCTTTTACGCGTTTGGCCGGAAATTTGCCACAGACAGATACACAGATACACATATACACAGATACACAGATACGCAGATACACAGATACGCAGATACACAGATCGACAGGTCAAACTTATAACACCCCTCTTTTTAGTCGGGGGTTAAAAATGTCAATAGAAGGCGCTGACTTTTTTAAGAACTCGCGATGTTTATGTTTTCGCATATGGTATAGCAGTTTGAAATTTTTTCATAGAAATTCTTTAATTGAACATTACTCAAAACATAATATTTGTAAAAAATATTTCGTATTCATATGCTTTATTACGTATATCTGATTAATGTCCTGACTGTTGGTGTGTGTGATGAGTATGTATGTTGTTATTTTCAGTTTGATATCGTAGCAATGTAATGCGTATACATATATATGTATGTATAAAATTACGCGAAAAGCGACCTACACGCGGGCGGAGCTGCGGGCAACAACTATATTTAGTTTTATAGTTTAATTGTTTTTTTTTATGTTGAGTTGTCGTAAATGTTTTGTAACATTAAGAACGCTTACTTATGTAATTTTGTTGAGAGTAGATATTAAATAAATATATACATGACACATTTACCACAAGTGTACCGACAGTACTTTAATGTTCACACGTTCATATAAAAATAAATATATCTAATTGATTTCAGATTTCGATAAAACAAAGACTAAATTCTAGTGAACTAAGTTCTATAGATAAGCACTTTTATTCAGATCGATATTTTTTTTTGTGATGTATGTAGGTACAGACAGGCAGATAAACAAGCAAAAGTAAAAATACGTGGTTAAAAACTAGGCCAATTCAAAAAAATATATATCGTTTATATAGATACATAAATAAACACCAATTTTACCTACGTTGATCATACATATAGGTACAACAATATATAAGTTTTTTCAATAATTAGGATAAGATATATAATGAATATTTCCATGAATGTCGACAAGGTCGAACAAATTACAGAAATAAAGAATTGCAATCTTAAGGAGTTGTGGAAGTTTCTCGTTAACATATGAACGTGATGAATATTAATATGGAGCCAAAAGATGTCTGAAAGGTTAACACGTAGAGTAGCACAAACGTGTACGCGAAAAGCTGCAACTTTGATTAAAACACATATTCACGTTAGACAACGAAACGATACGTGCGTACATGGTTCAATAATTTATAGTATAATAGTGATAGTGAAATACCTCTAGAGTGACGTTCAAAATACCCAGGTACATTTTTTATAATACTGCCCGCATATAGATTATATTAACTCAACCGCAGTGCTTCCTATCGGGTTCTGGTTGTGTTTTTCATGTTTAGTACATATTTTGTCAATATAATTTCCAATAAGCATTTCCAAAATTTCTAAAAGTATTTTTTGCTAAAAACTTTTCAACTAAAAAAATATTCGAATTCCAGAGAAAGGTAGAGAAATAAGTATTTAATAGGGAATAATAGTACATAATAATAATACATAACTAATATATAATAATACATAACTAATAAAAATCAATAGAAACCTTTAATTATAAAACAAACATGTCTGTTACCTTAACGGCTTTACAAACATAACTAGACCAAATGACATTTAGTTTGTATAAAGGTGGGTATCAACGCTTGTCTATGAATAGATAGCTCTAGAAGTTAAATTCTAATGTAAGCCAAAATATTTATAATACGTTTATCTAGTAATATAAAAATATTTTCATTGGATAAGTATGTACATAACTTACTTATATTTTTAAATAAATATAGAATCAAAAATAAATCGATACGGACACAGATACCTACCCGCAACCTCTAGGAAACCGTCTCATCGCTCTACCAATTAAGCTACAGTAGCGTTCTTACTTTGATAAAATTAACATTAATTAAGTCATATTTATCGGGACATTTATTAGGTTATCGAAAACCCTAACCAATATTTATAACTTGCAATATCTATTAATAATGAAAAGTTGCCAAAACTGTTGTAATGTATAGTCATATTTAATTTATTGCAATTTCAAATAACTAGAATGAAATAAATAATACAGTATCTCTTCCCCTCCGGGTGAATTGCGTTGATTAATTTGTCATTCTAAATTTATTTAAATGTAAAATGGAGAAGTAAGAACGACTTTACAGACTGAAATAACACAGAGCGGGTAAAGCTCCCACTTTTTCTACCGCCACTGGATGTGTTTAGCTCCATAAATCTACTGATGGGGTAATTGCAGCTTATAAAAATATTTTTTTTTTATAAACTGCTGTTATCCTTGCGTATTGAGCATATATATTTTTCACTTTTCCATACGTTATAAATAATGAGTAGGTGTTTTTCTAGTATTTTAATCATAGAAATAATATTTAACTCGCGACATTTAAATTGCTGATTCATGTTGTTGTAACTCTTCTTTGAAGGGATATTCACACAAAGTATTCTAAGAGAAGTGTTTTCAAATAGTCTAATTTCTAAGAATTAGGTACTTCCTTGAGTGATGTTAATAAACTTTTTTTGATAATTAAATTCATCATTTCCTTTATTTTATTATTTAAACTTTAATTTAAAAGAAACCATTTAAAGATTGATTTTGTCTATATTTATAAAAGGTATATTTACAATTAAAATATCTATTACGAAAATTGGTGTTGGTTATATATACATTTGTTTTCAGAATATGGCTACCAAAATTATTACCAATTTTATCCCCAGAAGTAAAGAATATTTAGAATGTAATTTGGACGAAAAAGAGCTAACCAATCATAAAGACGAAATAGATGTGACTAAGACAGAACATGAGACTTACGAATCTGCATTAGCAAAGAATAAATTTATAATATTCGCACATGTTAGAAAATGGGAAAGAGGGCTAGGATTTGTTACACCAATCCGATGGACAAACGCCATTCTAATATCTATATTCCATGTCATAGCGGTAATATCCTTCGTCTTTACTTTTTCCTCTGGACTGAGACCTATGTGGAAGACTGTACTCTTCGGTAAGTTTAATCAGTATGTACCTTTACTTCAATATCATTTCGTAGTTCGTAATATTTCTTTGTTACTGATAATCAAAGCTGGGCACCGTTAATCAAATAATTAACTTCGTTAATCGCTAATCCGTTACTAAAAACATTAACTTTGTTATACGTTAAAGCGTTACATTTCGAAAGATTTAACGCAAGTTAACGTTAATCGTTAATCCGTTAACACATGACGAAAATTGCATTTTTTATCATGATATCATCGTCATGATAATGATATAATACTTATAAGAACTGTTGGTTTGCGTTCTGAAAATTAACAGATTAATAACAAAACACAAGGTGTATTATTCAAGTGTGTAATTTAGACATCTTGCATAATATGAATATTGCCCTTCATAAACATTAATTTGTTGAAGTTCTCATCTGAAAGCGAGGCTCGTTTCGGCGTTAAAATATCTTTGCCCGTGGAAAAAAGACGTTCAACTGCAGCGCTTGAGGGAATAGCACTATTATATTTGACAAACAGATTTATAAAAATCTGTTCTCCAAGGAATGCTGCATCGTTGAAAGCGTCGATTGATCTCATGTCAAGCCATATTTTGACGAGATTTTGAGCTTTACTTTTTAAAGATCTGTGACACTTAGGTTTTTCTTTACACTGAGTGACAGAATTAAAAAAGTCTTCTTTCTCATCATCGTCGTTGTTACTCGCGTTGCTGCTTCCGCCATCTAAACTGTCTCTGCCCTTTGAATTTGCCGCAGCTTCTTGTCGTAACGCCTCTTCTACTTTTTTTTCCATGCATTTTTTTACTGCATCCACCCGACTACTGTCATACGTTTCCAACCATATTAATCGGAACTTTGGATGAAAAGCCGCGGCAAGTTGGCACTGTTCGTCGTTCAGAAGTGGTCCAAATCTTTTCTCTATGCCATTTAATAAGGCATTAGCTAAAGCTGTGCAATTCACTAGGCCCTTAGACTTTATATTTTTTAATTTAAAGACAGTTGCTGCAATTGTCGGTAGCAGTGACCCGAGGTATGCTTGAGCTTCTCCTTGAATACGATCAAGGGCATTAGCGACAGGTGCCATAACCTATAAATAAGTATTCAAAATATTAACACGATATGAAGTAAACAGATTTTAATTAAAAATAAAATATGTAATGAAATAATTATTTTGTGTTTTTGTTTATTTATATCATTATTTTATTTCATTGAATTAATTAAAATTTGATTATAGACATAAAAATAATTTACCTTAGCATACTCCTTCATTACACTCACATCTTGGTCATTGAAGGTCGGAATTTTTAGCTGAGACATAAGCCTGTGAAGAGAAGACCTTTTTTTTTCTAATATTTCATTGAGAACGACAATAGAATCATACATAGAGTTCCATCTCGTTGTATTTGGAAGGACGAGTCGTCTGCCTAATTCCTCGTGAATACTATCTGCTGCTACCGTACTCCGTGATTGCTGATTCCAGAGCGAACGGGCTTTGGCTATGGCACTTCTGTAGGGAGTTTTAAATACAGTTACAACTATATAATTTTAAATACAGTTACAACAGAACTGGCAAAGTATTGAAGTTTTCTAATATGTCTTCAACGTTTTCATGGCGCTGGTTACGATCAGGCGTATTAAGTATGCATTCTACTGGAATAAATTCCACATCTTCTTCTGAATTTGAATTTAAAAAACTGGCAATATCATCATCAGATTCTGATTCTAAACCACATGATGGCAGATCTAGGAGTATGTCGGTCTCTGTGCCAAATTGCACAAATGCCTTAACAAAGTTACTGCCATTATCCGTAGTAGTCCTGACAAAAAAAACATAAGTAAGTATTATCAAAAAATATATTGTACATCAATCTAGGCACCTACAAAGTTTTTTTTTATATACGAAAATAAACAAAAATAGACTTCAAAAGGCAAAAAAAAAGCAAATGAAGTTACCTACTTGTATTACTAATTTATATTAGGTTAGATTTGGAAGTACGCGCCTAGAAAGGCTCATACCGTTCGTAATATAGATTGTTTTTACTTGGCGCCAACTTCAAAACCATAAAAGAATTAATTATTATAACTAAGTAAAACTTAACTAACCTTGTAATTTTTTTATCTATGTGAAATTCATAGTGAATATCGATCATTGTCTGCGCCAGGACGTCGTATGTATGAGAACCTTTTAGTCGAACCAATACTGCTTGCATTCTGCCTCTTGTAACTGGATCTAACCAGTGCACTGTCATGCCCAAGTAACTTTTGTTATGAGCGGACCAACAGTCAGCTGTAGTTGCCACCCAATCAATTTTTCCAAGTAAACTGAAACAAACATTATAAAAAACATTCATACACTATGTAAAAAACAGTCACATATGTTCACAAAAAAAAAAGTACTTTTTTTTGTGGCAGTCATGTAAAATCCTTTACTTTACTTACTTGAAAAAAAAATCATATTGAAACGCCAGTGAGACGCGGTGAGCACTTACTTGACGACAAAATTTTATAAACGTCAAAAACGCCGCGCCGGCGTTCAGCCGCTGCCATTTCAATGTGAAATTGAGCATAGGTCTGTTATACAAAATACCTACTTAGGTACTTAGTACTTACCTAATCAACTGTAGCTTCAATCTAATATATTCATCACTAATACGTCTGCCCAAAGTTCTTCTTGAAATTGAAGTTTTGCTGGGGTTTAATGTTTTAATTAACGTTTCAAATGCCTTGCTCTCAACAACATGTAAAGGAATCATGTTTGAAACAAAAAATAATACAATACATTGGTCCACTCTGGCTTGAGGTACACCACTGCCAGTAGCTGCAATACCGAAAGATTCGCCAATGCTCAATTGTGGTTTCTGTCGTATTTTTTTAGCCGGACTACTGCTCTCGGTACCACCGCTATCATAATTATTATCGGAATGTGAGATGCTCCTCTTTGGCTTACCCCGCTTAGACCCTGCCTTGACCGTCTCTTCAAATTGTAGGTATAGGGACTCATGCAGTCTTTTCATTTGTTGTTTAAGATTATTGAGACTCGATTTATGAGCTTTTATTTTTATTTGTTTAGGTAAGCATCGTTTACACTCGAAAATTATTTGTTCTCCCGATCTGCTTACAAAATTAACATAGTCACTCAAATGTGGCCACGGATTTTCGTCCGTAGTGGCACTGGTATCCAATTCCATAATACACTGCACAGATTGAAACTATAACAACAAATCCAAAAAAAACGTAGTGTTATAATAAATTCAACAAAAAACACACAAATCACTCGTCACTCTAAGCGTCGGCGCTAAGTAATGAAAAACATTTAATTAAATAAAATTTCCCGCACCGCACTTGTCAGTCGGCCCAAACCTGTCCGAACATGTTTTTCTCGGCAGCGCGGCCGGTAAGATGCTAGGTAAATTGTAGGTACTGGCTTAACGATTAACGGACTTAGAGTAATTTAACGGAAGTTAAAGAGTCCGTTAACATTTTTTAAAGTTAACTTAAAAGTTAATCCGTTAGTAAAAATGTTAACTTCGTTAATTAACGATTAACGGATTAACGAGTTAATGCCCAGCTATGCTGATAATGTAGTTTTCAGAGTTATATAAATGGTTTTAAAATGATTCTTTGGTACTTAACAATATTTTATTAAAAAAAAACAATTAATCAAATATTTATCCTATTCGCTAATTAAAAGTGCATAATGGTTTTATATTTTTAAAACAACGTTTGAAGTGTGATAACAGGGTTTGTATCCGGTTGGATCGGGGGTTTCGGTGTCACAGCTGGAGCGCACAGATACTGGACGCATCGTGCGTTCAAAGCCAAGTTACCTCTACAAATTATTCTCATGATTGCATATTCTGTAGCTGGTCAGGTATGTATTATTTATTAATATTATTCTTATCCCAATGGATAGGTAAACGAAGTATGTAGTTATTCTTAAACTCATCTAACTAGGGAGCTATTTAAACAATAGTTACTAATATACTAGTTTAATGAAAAATTAAGAGCAAATATTTTTTAATTTTTCAGAACAGTATACCAAGCTGGGTACGAGATCACAGAGTACATCACAAAATGTCAGAGACTTCAGCGGATCCGCACGATGCGAACAGAGGTTTCTTTTTCTCACACGTCGGCTGGTTGATGATGAAGAAACATCGAGATGTCATTAAGGAAGGAAAGAAGATTAACATGAGCGACATTCTTGAAGACCCGCTCGTGAGGTTTCACACCAAGTGAGCATTCACATTATAATCTTCCCGGAAACTTTATAAATAAAAAGTATTGAATCTAAAATATACTTAATTTCAGATATTTTATAATATTCAAAACCTTGTTCTGCTTTGTAATACCGATCTTGATTCCTGTTTATCTCTGGAACGAAAGCTGGTTTATATCGTTAACAACAGTGTTAGTGCGCTATATGAGTAACCTAAACTGTACTTGGGCCGTCAACAGTTTTGCTCATATTTGGGGACACAAGCCTTATGACATGTAAGTATATAGGAAGACGGGATACATTAATGATAAAAAAATATTTTTTACTAAAACTTTTTTACTTTTTAAATTGTCAACAAAATGGTAAATTCTTACAGTAATATTGCTCCTGTGGAAAATTGGAAAGTATCGGTCATAGCCCTGGGCGAGGGCTGGCACAACTACCATCACTCGTTTCCCTGGGACTACAAAGCAGCTGAACTTGCTTACTTCATAAACTTGACTACGTTTTTAATTGACATGTTTTCTCTTATCGGTTGGGCTT
This sequence comes from Napeogenes sylphis, assembly GCA_959347405.1. Taxonomy (NCBI): domain Eukaryota; kingdom Metazoa; phylum Arthropoda; class Insecta; order Lepidoptera; family Nymphalidae; genus Napeogenes; species Napeogenes sylphis. The sequence continues at coordinate 24,054,143 of OY365782.1, forward strand.
ACGATTTGAAGACGGCATCACCGTCTTTAGTAAAAGCAGTTATTAAAAGACGAGGTCAAAATAGGACCTAAGAAAATGTTACTAGTTTTGTATTATTTTATGTTTTATGTTATATTTAATTTCTTAATGTTAACCTACATTTTTTCGTCTACGACTATATAAATAACAATTTTATTTTAACATTAATTGTTTTCGGGGACCTCGGTTATTCCGTCTCCCGAATCACATTAGGTAAAGGTCTCATAACTTATACGTAATATAAATATATAAATATCCATAAAAAAATTACTGTACTCCGAAACAATTTTTGGGGTTTTTCTGAAAAATCATAAAATATGCCGGATTGTATGGTAACCTACTTTTTGACTAAGGAGAATAAGCTACACCAAATTTAAAAAAGTCGTCCACTACTTTTGTTGTATTCTAAGCGCAAATGAGTTTTTGGTTTTCTAGTAAGAATGAAAGAAATTTCTAAATTTCATCATAATTCGTCATATAACAAACAGACAAATAGATGAAGTTTGTATACATCATTTTAAGTTTGTCATGATACTTCGTAATAAATAATAATAACAAGTAACACGATTTGTTCAACAACAATGATTTATTCAAAATAAATTAAACATACAGATCTTGTCCCGTTTGTTATTTATTAGATGTATAGAAGATAATCATTAAATTAAGAATGTATTTATATCACAGAACAACTGTATTAGTAACTGTAAAGGTGTTATACTTTTTATGTATGATGTTGTTATCTGATCGTATTATCTAGATAGTTGGATATTATAATATTCAATTGTTAAAATTGTTTATAACGAATATATATAGAAAAGAAACTACATTATATTCTATAGGTATTTAATGCCAAGAACACTAAATATAAGCTAATACAGATGCTACAAACTATTACTAAGACAAAAGCTATATTAGATCAAGCATTATTCTAAAATGTACTTTGATACAAATCAGTGATAATGCTGTTATGACTAGTATGTAAGAACTTGATTAATAATTTAAGTTGTAATTTAAGCATAAGCATATATTAATAAAATTAAATGTTTTTGTTACATGATATTGTCTCTACAACTAAAATTATATAATATTCCTCTCTGAAAATTTTTATTATAAATATATTCAAAAAAAATATTTCATACAGCTTTTATTTAATACATAAGCCATACTCTAGAGGTTTAAATATATCCTTATCACAGCAACACTAACAAACAGTAAACATTTTTCATTACTTATGAAAAATATTATATATATTAATGAATTGAACATGGAGTAGCAGAGAAATATAGCATGTATTCAACAACAGTGTTTGTAACTACAGATGCGAGAAGTTTGCAGCTAAAAAAAGTGTTAATTACTTCTTGACCTGAGAGTCAATCAAATGGCAACTAAAAGTTACTTAGTAATAATAGACGGGTTCCAATACATATTAATTTATAATATATGTTTTAGACTTTAAATGATTTAGATGAAGGCAAAACAAAATCACATAAATCAGAAGTAATTTGAGCTTGGTCTTCAGTATGTTTCCCAGTCAACAAGCAGTATATATTAAATATGATAAATAGATGAGTATGTATTAATACTGTAACAATTTTCTGTTTTTTAAATTTTTAATATTCAGTCTTCAATAATTGAAAAATCTGCTTTTAAAGTATCCTTTACATCATTCCTTTTCAATTCTATGATCTTAGCCTCCTTGATGGGTCTTGTACTTTCATCTTTGGATGGCTTGCGTTTTAAGCTTATCACTTTATTTGAATAGTTCATGTCATTATGATCACTTGTGGAAACTTTACGTTTCTTTTTAGTTATTATTGTATCAAAATCAGAGGAGTCCTCATCAAAACCAGTGTAAAAAGGAACTGAACGTCCACTTCGTGTGGACCTCATTGGTAGGGTTCTTGTAGATTCCATTATTTGTATTGGCGGAGGCCAAACAGCTAAATTCATTGATTGCCGAGCCTGTCTGTAACTATTTATTGACATCAATTTTATATATACTGACAGAGTCCGTGCTTTTTCAGCTGGAGCTGTAAAATTCGGCAAAAGACTCCAAGGCATTCTCCTGTCACTTACATTCAAATACCGTCTTTTCATAGTAACTTTTGGAGCTGTTTCTGGATGGACTCCAGAAATCTAAAATAAAAAGATTTAGTTATATTAAACAAAAAAAAATACATTTTAATTTATAAAATAAATTGAAGTATTTTATTATTATAACAATCTTCTACCTCCTGTTTCAATTCAGAACTACCAACTTGCTCTTCTTTTGGAGCTGTTGCCTTTGAGTAAGTAAGAACCTTAAGCAAATCTACCATTTCACCTTTGCTTAGATCTTCTTCATCTAGTCCAAATTCTGTAAAATTATCATTAATTATAGATTGAACTAAAAACGTATATAATATGACAAATTGCATTTAATCTCACCAGTTAATTGATTTTTTAGACTTCTAATATCTCGATCATCGCTATCATCAGACGATAACACCGACTCCATAATAACTACTATTAATTTAAAATGTATCGTTTATTTTTGTTTATTATTGTTGTAATAATTCTTATTTACATTTTTAACGAATAATAAATCCAATGTCACCAAATTATGTTACAGCCATCTGTATGATTGCAGCGATATTTTTGAAAGAATATAATAGGCCTTAATAAGAATGTAGTTGGTAATGATAATAATCATCAATAGATTATTGTTAAATTAAGCACAAAATAATCACTCTGTTTACCTGACGTTAGTGACATAAGACATTTGTATTTTATCTAGGCATACGCAAAAAGTATCGATACCTAGAGGTCCTCAATACTTTTCATTAGATTGTAGAGTCCAAGTACTTTTGGAAAACTTTTTATACTTTTGTTCCAATACTTATTCGGCATTAATACTTTTGATGCTTTACTTGGTATTGTGTAAGCACAGAGTACTATAAACGTGTTGGTATCGATACTTTTTAAAATTTTACATTTTTATTACATTATAGGTGGGGACGCTCGATGAACATCTATGTTCGATGATCATAGATGTTAAAATCAAAAACATCGATGTTGATGCAAAAAAATATCGTAACGCCGATGTTAGCGGTGTCTTCAATGTTAATGCACGGCTCAACCAATAATAGTAATATTACAGGACAAATTACACACATTGATCTTACCTTCAACTAAGCAAATTATTTGCTTGCGTTAAAGGTGTTAGACAACGATACAGATACATAGAAATACACATTTAATGCTGCGAACACATGTAATAAACGACCAAACCCAGAAATACAGACATTCCTTAAAAGGTTCATTATAAAAAAAAAGATTCAATATTTTTCCTTCAGTTAGTCGATAAAAAATATTGGAATATGTAATAATTTGTTCTGTTTCTAATAAAGTTGTAAAGATTTCACTGTATTTTATTTCTTGGTCAATTATTAATTAAAAAATGTTCAGTTTTCGATAAATATCAAACATCGATGTTTGAAATCGATTATAACACCGATGTCAACATCGATGTTTTTCTATTATCGTCATCCCTAATTACAGGTATGTTTAAGTTTGACAGTTGACTTCTATTTTTTTAACAACACTTGCAGGCAGATTCTTATCTTTATAGCGCCAATATAATGTTACCAGTGGTGATAAAAAATATGATTATCGATTGTAGTAAATATTTATAACAAATACACGTATTAGTGTGTAGATAGTTGTATGTATAATTTTTATTGTTACTTGACGTCACTTAGCTATAGGTACCTATGGGAAGAAATCGCCGGCACGCGATAAGGACATCTGTTATACTTCATATGCATTCTACATGTGTATGTAATTGAATTTTGTAGTTTGTAATAAAAATTATATATAGAGATAAGCGCAACCGAATATAGCAAAGAGGAGAAACAAAAGAAGCTCGACTTAAGCACTTGCTATAAGTTACACAGTCAAAATAGAAGTTAGAAATTTAAAAATTGGAAAGATCTTGACACTTGAAAGTTAATACAAAATTTAGTTTTTTTTTTTATACCGACATCTATTGAGTAATAGCAGTAATTATGATCGCAGTGATTTTGGATTCAAAGTGTAGGTGGAACTTTCATCTGTAAAAATCATTGTACAAGTTGTCTTCCTCTTTGGTCTACCGTCTATGGTAAATACTAAATGGTGATAAGTTTTGTATCAATACGTACTTGTGGTGTTGTGTATTTTTTAATGTTTAGTGTTCTTATTTATAATCTTTACATTTATAATACCAATAAAAACAAATATGATTTATGTAAGTGAAGAAATGCCGTTTGTAATTTACAATATATCGTCAGTGTGCTAACGCAAAATCATATAAAGATGGAAGAAGAGCTCCGATGTTTTATATGTAAAGAATTCTATAGAGAACCGGTATTATTGCCTTGTGGGCATGCACTGTGCCGTTTATGCGCTGTAGGTTTACAAGCTCATGTTCATGAAGCTGACAATGCATCTGCCGCTACCAACGACTTCCAGGAGGCTGATAAAGCATCTGTTTCCAGCGAGACAGATAGTGGTGTTGTTTGCGGATCAAGGCCTAATAGTTACGCGGGTACTCCTGCGGCTGCAACATATACCGCAACTTTTAGTATAACATGTCCTTTCTGTAACAAACAAGTATTCTTAGACGACAATGGGGCTGAAGCACTTCCTCCGTTTCGGGTTATGCGAACTATTGTGGAGCGTTTTGGTGGCACCAGTGTAGCTCCACCGGCTGAAGAAGCGTGTCAAATGTGTGAGGGTGAAAAGCGAGCAGCAGTAGTACGTTGTGAACAGTGTTCAGTGCGGTACTGCGCAGCTTGCAGGGACGCTTGGCACCCTATAAGGGGTCCCCTCGCTCAGCATGAATTAAGAGCGTTAGGAACCACTTGTACTGACCATGGATGTACACCAGTACTATATTGCAATACTTGTCTATTACCTATTTGTCAACGTTGCCATGCTGAAAGACATGCATCTCATGAAACTCAACAGTTATCAATTGCAGCCAGATCACATAAGGTTAGGAAGATAGGGTTATTTACTATTTTTGTAATGTCATAAATTTTATAAAAAATACTTAGAACAAACAATATAAAAGTTTCTATTGACTGAAGAATAAATATTGTTAAAATTTCAGACTGAATTATCACAAACACTACATCAACTATCAGAAGAAGCCAAGGCGATGACTGAATATATACAACTTGTTAAAAGCTCTGGAGACAAAATAAATGTATGAATCATAATTAAAATAAATAAGAATACATGTAAAGGTCCTATTCATATAATTATCTTATTAGTATATTTGAAAGTTGGAAGTTTTTATTCCACATTTATTAACTTAACATAATAATTTAACCTAATAATTAATTGAATAACATCAGTATTCAGTGATAACCCTTTTTATTAAAAAGGAAAAAATTTTGACTGCCTCATATTATAATTTTCAAGTGTGTTTTAAAAATTTTAGAATTAACAAATATTAATTATATTATTATAAGGAATCATGTGAAGAATTAGAAAACCAAATAGATGCAGCTTGTTCAGAAATAACACGGGCCATAGAGAGGCGGAGAGATGAGTTAATTAGAGCAGCTCGCAACAGTCGGTCACAATCTGTGGCCAGTATGCGGGTTCTGACATCACAAGCTGCACAGAAACTTAGAGAAGCTACTGCTTTGTTACACTTCTCAATAGAAGCTTTAAAGGAATCTGACCATGCAGCATTTTTGCAGGTAATAATATTGAAAATACTGGCTGGCCTCCCTATATAGTAAACCAACCGACTGCTCCAGATGCCAAATCATAGTGTCACAATGGTCAAATATATCAAAAACTATAATGTATGTACCTAATAGATATATAAAAGGATTAAAGGCATGAAAGTGGGGGGTTTTAACCCCCAACTCAAAAAAGGGGTGTTATAAGTTTGACCTGTCAATCTGTGTATCTATCTGTGGCCATGTAGCAGCCAAACGCGTGAACGGATTTGATAGCGGTTTTTTTTAAAATCAAAAGCCTGGTTTGTTGAGATGGTTCTTAGCTATGTTTGGTCGAAATAGAAACAGATGTCTCCAAGATATTGAGGTTTTATTGGTACAGGGGAGAGGTTCTTATGCAATATTGATAGAAATACTTAAGCAAGTGAAAATTTGTCTGTGAGTTCATTTAGTACAATAATGAAACCAGTAACATGAACTGCACTAATTATTGAAATACATAAAATAATTATCTTATATGCTTAGTATTTCTTTTAAATAATAGTATACAAGTAATTTTCAAGTTTGAATTACCAATAATCTAACTGATAAGAAAAGTAGAACACTTTTTATATAATATATATGATATCATTATGCTGAGTAATCATTTTAATCATAATTTATACACAATTCTTATCAGTTTGAGCAATATTTATATAGGATTCAATTGTTTCAGCATGTCCAATATAGGTAATTAAAACAGATTTTCAATAGGTGATTCTATAATAAAAATTGTAAGACGTGGTTAATATATAGTTTGACCTTGTTGCCCAAGCCTACAAACACTAATTGATTGGTTAATAAATTTAGTAACTAATCATATTGAATTATCAACATCAGTCTTTCAGCCACAAATTATTTTTTATTTTTATTGTTTTATTATTTAAAACATTTACAAGAATTTTATATAACATGTTTTAAAATTTAGTATTATATTTATGTGCAACAAATATTCACACTCTGATAAAAAACATGTAATAAACCCATACGTTTTAATAGTAATTAATGTGGGTTAATTAATTGTGTCCTTAATTCTTAAAGATTCCAACTTGTGATACATTTTTTCCTAATATTTTTGACATGTATAACCTTGATTATGAAATATATAACATTCCGTCCTCGTGAATGACCGGGTCAGTCGCCCGTAAGGACATTAACACGCTGGCACGAAACCGCATACACATCGACAGGTGGGTAAGATCCTGTCCGTCCGCGCAAACGACACGGCGTCCGGTCTCCGTTCCTCCTTGGAGGCCCCGCCGGAGCCCCCCGCACTCACCCTGGACACGGAGCCCGTCCTGCGCACCGTCAACACTATGAACTTCGTCGAATGTATACGTAAGTATCATTTTTTACAGATGAAAATATTCCAATATTTTTTACCATCACATCCTATCCAAAGCAAAGGTCGGTACATTTTATTTTACATAATTCTGTATATTAATAATAGTTAAGGTTTACGTGATAATATTATCGTTTTATCTTCACGGAATGCAGCTCCGGAGAAGGAAATGAAAACGTCAGGTACTTAATATTGAGCGTTCGTTACGGTGTATACCGCCGTGTCCCGTACTAACACAGGAGTGTTCCTCAGCGCCGGGCGCACCCTCGCTGGCGGTGGAGGCGTGCGTGGCGCGCGGCTGCTCGTGCACGCTGGCGTGGCGCGCACCGGCCGCGCCCAGCGCCGTGCGTGGGTACGTGCTGGAGCTCGACGACGGACTGGGCGGGCCCTTCAGGGTGAGGATCGCCACGTGTACGGGCCGAGTCCGAACGATCATCGTACCGTTGTTTGCTCCGAACTGCCTGGGGTCTCTTGAGTTTTATTCTCGCGAAAAAAACTTATTTTCATTTAAGACGAAGCTTTTTTGCAAACGTGAGATAAAAATAGAAATAATAAAAAAGATGTTTTAATATGTATAAAAATATACAAAATGAAATACTCTCAGTGACTAGCTTTTTTTCGTCCCAGGAAGTATATTGCGGTCGAGAGACAGTTTGCACTATAGACGGATTGCATTACGCGTCTCTCTACAGTGCGCGAGTAAAAGCCTTCAACGGAGCGGGAGAGGGACCCTACAGCGAAGTCATCGGCTTACAGACATCTTCCGGTATTACGAGATTATTAATTAATATCTTATTTTGAAAAAAATGTATGTTAACGATATTATGATATTAGCTTTTTTATCATAATTTTTTAATTATGACGACACGGGTCATTAACGATCGCAGACAAGCGAATCAATAAAACCTCTCGCATCGCAAGCTGCGTCGATTTCAAAGAAGTTAAATAAAAATAAAGCTATAAAACAAACGGTGGTGGTGGTTCCAGTGGCGTGGTTCACGTGGGACGCGCGATGCGGCGGCGCGGGCGGGCTGGTGCTAGGCGCGGACGGGCTCAGCGCGCGCGCCGCCGGCTGGCAGCCGCGCGTGGCGCTCGCCGACCAGCCGCTGGCGCGCGGTCTACACTACTGGCGCCTGCGCATCGACCACTACGACGGAGACGCCGACCCCGCCTTCGGCATCGCGCGCGCCGACGTCGCCAGGGATAAGATGCTCGGTGCGCCAAATTTCGATTGTCATTTTTGTCTAACGTCTTTCGTATTCGAATGAGACGCCGCCCCCGCAGGCAGCGACGCGCTGGGCTGGGCGATGTACATCGACGGCGGGCGGTCGTGGTTCGTGCACGGCGGCGCGCACGGCGGGCGCGCGGGCGGCGGCGTGGCGCGCGGCCGCTGCGTGGGCGTGCTGCTCGACCTCGGCCGCGGCACGCTGCGGTTCACCGTCGACGACCGCCCTCAGGTACGAAATTTGAAAATCACTCGTAGACGATCGGCCCGGACCGACGTGAATGAAATAAAAATATTTTAAAATATTAGACGCTTAGACTTCAATCGAACGTTAAGTAGAACCGAGTAAGCGATGCGCCATCCGGACCGATTTAATGAGCTCGACGTGCGCAGGGCGACGTCGCGTTCACCGGCCTGCGAGGCGCTTTCTACCCGGCGGTATCTTTAAACCGCGGCGTGGGCGTGACGCTACAGCCCGGCCTGCCGCCGCCGCCCGATCTGCTGGACCTGGCCGCACTCGCAATACAGTAGACCGCCCTACCGACCGCCCAATGCCGCATCGGATAAACTAAAACTAACCTTCAAATGCGAATGATAACTAACCAACTAACCGTCATTCATCATGATCATTATTCGTTCATCATTTTAAATGGAGATAATAAAGTGTTCTGGCCCAATAGTACGATTATTACAGTTACTAATGACTTATAGGAGTTATTCCTCTTTCTGTTTTTGTGAACAAAAATCATAGCTTGGACTGTTATCCTGTGTATCCGAGTGGCTGGTGCGAATGCCAAATTCTGCCAATATTCACGATTTCTGCCATGCAGTATACGGCAAAGTTAAGCCGTCTAAGTATTGTCATTGTCCTTTTTTTATGTCTTAATTTGCATATCATCCAAATGAGTAGTATTTTGCCGTTAGTTACTTACCGTTTGGTACCACAAAACGCAATTACTTGCTTAAAATATGCCAGAAATAATTTAAAACCTCTAAAAGGCTTTTGCGACTTATAAGTTATTATATAGAAGAAGTGATAAAATAAATAGTGTGTTTAACGCCTAATTTTCAAATAATAATGTAGGATTAATAATATTGTTATTTAATATATTTAAAAAAAACTAGCCTAATTATCAAAGCACAAAAAAAATTGATGAATATTGTGTCAATATAATATTTTTGTTATTTATTTCTCATGAGCTGGCAGATTTATATAAACAAAAAGTCACAATTTTATAACTATTTATTTAAAAATATAAAGTACTTAAATCCAAAAAGCAAATATCAAACAAACAGTGAATATTACTTTGCTCTAAGATCAAAATCATGAATCATTTCCCGGATTGTACGGATGGAAAAGAATTTACTCATTAATACTCCAAATGAAAAAATCAGACAAAATAAATAGGTATAAATATAAAAAAAACCTAGAAAAAAAAATAACCAATAATAGAAAAAAATATAGGTTTAATTTGATATATAAATAGTAAATGTACGTTATGAGTGTATTAATGTACCAAAATAATACTTTTTTATACCTGGCTGCAAAGAGGGACAGTCACAAAGGCAACTATGGTTTTTCCATTTTATGTACAAAATACTAATGAGTACATTTTTTCCGAAGATTAATGAAAAATTAATTAAAAATACTAGCGGTCACATTCTGAAGGCAATGTATATTCTCCTAACCATAAATATACCCAAAAATTTGGTTTTTACTACACACAAGATAGGTACGCTAATGCTACAGCCGGATTTTAAACTAGCAGTATTTCAGCGTCCAGTTTTTCCGTGAACGTGGGAGATTTGTGTATAGAATTATATCATTTATTATTATATTGCAATCTTATTTCTGTTTTGTTTTAAATTATTCAATTGAGACGGTTATAATAGTGGAACTAGTTTATATTATTGGATTGGATATTATTTTATATGACAAACAAATCAAATTGCTTCCATGCAACGCAACTATTGGTTTACAACATTCACCAAAGAAAATCAAATCAACAAAGAAAGATTACTTTATTTGACCTTGGGAAGTAAAATCTAGTCAAATGTATTTTGACTATTTAAAATAGAATTCTGTTGTCATTAACATTTACTACTTCATATAGCTGCATTATTATTATTTATACATTTAAAGCATGAGATTGGTACCTAATTCATATAATATAATTATATATATTCATATAATCGTAATTCATCAATTGTTATAAAGAATCATAATTAAAATAAACAATAATTATTACGACTTATAAAGAATTGTAAATATTGACAAATAGTGTAATCAAAAGCCATAATAATATATCATTATTGCATAAGTATCAAAATGTAAGGTTTATTCTAAAGTATGATGTACTTACTTAACAATTAATGTTATAGTTGTTTGTCCTGAAAAAGTGCCATATCCCCCAAGCATTGTTGTTATAAAATATAAATGATCCACAACGTCAAAAGGTTTATTTTTTTAGCTATGTTATTGAATTGAATAAAGACTAAAATAATATATTGCAATTAAAGATAATTTGATACCAAAGTTCTAAAAAAGGTCGTAAGGTGTGGCACTTTAACTTATATGTATTTTAAATTCTGTTCTGACGCACTATTTCTGTATTCCGTCGTTAGCCGTAATATGTAATTCATTAAATTAAATTGTTGTTTCTAGACCGTATTCATGTTTAATATTATGGTATGGTAGATAGAGTATTCAAATAATTAAGATATAAGTTTCTAATTGTAGCAATTAAATTTATATTATTATTTAAATACTCAATTCCAACATACTGCAGAACTGCATTATATATAATCTTGTCATAAAATTCTTTTATGAAATATCAACAAACAGTAATTATTCTCGTCACATAGTTATTTCCTTTATATATTTTTATTATTTTATATTGTAACTGACAGCGACTATCACTATAATTAAAGAGTAATCGCTTTTAAATACTAAAATAATGTGGTATCTCTTCCTGTCGGGACCTGATAGATAACTAAAATATTCCACTGCCTACCTGATAAACGAATTAACTAGGATATTTTTATTTAGTTTTTATAACAAATCATATAATGTCTTGTATCGTTGTATGTATGTCCAATCGTTTTTTACTACATATTTCATTGTTAATTTTTGAATGGTTACCCAAATTTTACAACATTCAAGATGTAGCCAATGAACCGCATTGAATAAATAGTTCTGGGTTTCTAATTATTTTAATTGCATGTAAAGGTAATATGTTAATTATGTTTTACTATTTTCATAATTATTCTAAACTTTCCAAAATATAACCCTTATATTGTAAATGCCAGTTTTTACTTACTAAATAAAATGTTATGAAAATCAGTAAATTGGTTTTATATATAAACTATTATTTTTAACATTCTCTATAAACTATTACATAATTTAACAATAGCCTGTGAAATGAAGGGATGTAAAAAAGCTTTTTTAATATGTATTTTGATTTCGTATTGACAAAAAATAGCAGCTGTATACATATTTTATTTTATAATGTAAAACAATTTTTATAACCTGCACTGGTTAGGTATAGCTATACATACTTACTTTGTATATGTACAGAAACAATATTTAGAAAGTCACAGGTATTCAGATAATATCATTCTGTAATCACTATACTGATTCAAAAAAAAATCTATATTAAATGTACAAAAATATTATATTAAGATTGTGTTGTGCTTATGACTATGTACTTAATGATTTTATGAATGTGACTGAACTGCTTATAATAAATATTCTTTTTTTTTATATTAATGACCAATGTTTTTTTTATTTTGTATCATATCTGCATTATTTTAATTATTATGGACCGTTATAAAAATTTCTACTATTTCTCATATTTACCTACCACAATTATTAGCGACAATAACGGGTAAAAAGTACTTATGAACTGTTAATAAAGTGAGTCATGGGACGGTTTCCAAATTCTTCCAATGGCTACATACAAGTTGTTCGTTTTGAGAAGTTGTATTCTCGCTTCCGTGGGTTCCCTTCCCTTCCCTTACCCTTAGAAACTTTTTCGAAAAAATGATTTCACATATGAAACGCTGGCGAGTTATAATTTATTTTGACATGTCAAGTACTTAACAAGTAAAATATATTAGTTTGAAATTATAATTTCCCGGTGTTTTTAAGCTATTGCATAGCTTCTATCGCGGGCCTTGAGTGTGGGGAGTGGAGACCGAATCCACAAAATTTCGTAACGAAAATAACCTACCACCCCACTCCGACCGGCACAGCGGTGATACTTTTTAGTTTAGCCATCTATCGATGAATAGCAGAACTTTTAATGACTTCAAATATCAAGCTTGTCTCTTTAGTTCAGCAACTCGCCTCTAGGTGGCATTGATTGTATTGACGTTTTGAAGCTATTGCATAGCTTCTATCGCGGGCCTTGAGCGTAGAGACCGAATCCACAAAATTTCGTAATGAAAATAACCTACCACCCCCACTCCAACCGGCACAGCGGTGATACTTTTTAGTTTTGCCATCTATCGATGAATAGCAGGACTTTTTTAAATATCGCGCTTGTCTCTTTAGTTCAGTAACTCGCCTCTAGGTGGCATTGGTTGTATCGGCATTACTGCGTATGCGTAATCCTGCGTAATTTTTTTTTTATCTGTCTACTCATACTGTTAGCCCTGTTGGCTATTACAGCGTCACCGGGGGATATAATACTTGTAAAAATATACTTTTTTCATCAAGGCTTTTAATTTTAATGACTTGCTGTTATCGTGTTACAAAAGACCCTAAGTACAAGTTGCTCTTTATTCCACAGAAATAAGGTTGAAAATATTTTAGCTAATATTTATGATATTACAAACCACTGATAACTTCTCATTTTTAACCCCCGACTAAAAAGAAGGGTGTTATAAGTTTGACCTGTCGATCTGTGTCAAATTTCCGGCCAAACGCGTGGACGGATTTGAATGCGGTTTCTTTTAATCGAAACCTATGCTCGTCGAGATAGTTTTTATCCATGTTTGATTGAAATAGTAATAGTCGTCTCCAAGATATTGACGTTTTATCCTCGCGGAGGAGAGGTTCTTATGCAATAATTAGCTGTTTGCGGCCAAACGCGTGGACGGATTTGAATGCGGTTTCTTTTAATCGAAACCTATGCTCGTCGAGATAGTTTTTATCCATGTTTGATTGAAATAGTAATAGTCGTCTCCAAGATATTGACGTTTTATCCTCGCGGGGGAGAGGTTCTTATGCAATAATTAGCTGTTTGCGGCCAAACGCGTGGACGGATTTGAATGCGGTTTCTTTTAATCGAAACCTATGCTCGTCGAGATAGTTTTTATCCATGTTTGATTGAAATAGTAATAGTCGTCTCCAAGATATTGACGTTTTATCCTCGCGGGGGAGAGGTTCTTATGCAATAATTAGCTGTTTGCGGCCAAACGCGTGGACGGATTTGAATGCGGTTTTGTTTATTCGAAAGCTATGCTCGTCGAGATGTTTCTTATCCATGTTTGATTGAAATAAAAATAGTCGTCTTCAAGATATTGACGTTTTATTCGTGCGGGGAAGAGGTTTTTATGCAATAATTAGCTGTTCCTAGCGGTGTCGCCAAAAGGATGAAGGCCATAAGGTTTTAACACTTACGTACTGAGGTAAAATACTTTATTAGAAATACTTTATTTATTCACGGAGACTGTAAAAATATATTTATATGGCTTATGATCGTATAGTCATAAAGAATCACGGGCAACAGCTAGTGATAATAAAAATCCCTTCATCATAGTGTTACTAGTGATTGAAAATCATTTTAATTCTTAATGTTTATATTTATTAATATTCGTATATATGAAACCTACCTACCTACCCATATGAAAAAGTCTTGAATCATGTTACTTAATACATTTATAATTTATTACATTGTCGAAACTTTCACGTGGATCCTTATTTTATTAAATATAATATATATTTCTCTTAATAAATATAACCTTTGTACATCATAATATAGGATTCTAATGCTAAAAGATTTTTTAAAAATCGGTCCCGTAGTATCGGAGCCTATTCAATTCAAAGAAACAAACAAATCTTTCCTACTTAAACAATTGAAATTTTTTTTTTAGGTTCATTTAGTACAATTCAGAAATTAGTAACATAAGTTTAAAAAGCAGAAAAAAAAATTAAATTTAAAATTTAAAAAACCCCCGACACAAAAAGACCTCTAAAAAGAGTAAAAATAATATTTTTATGTACTTATATTATATGACGGCTCATATCTCCGGGCTCCACCATGGACCCCAAATCCGCGGCAGAACCCGAAGATCTGTCCAAGTCGCAGTTTTTTGTTTGGGTCCACGGAATTGCGCCTGAATTATGCCTGCGCTACTCTGTCTTGTTAGGCACCGAGTTTCCGCCCTCGACCTCGCGCGCCGCGATCGCGACCGAGAGCACCTCCGACATGGAGGTCGAGGCCGCCACTCCTACGGAGCAGACGGCCTCGGATTCCGAGTCGGGGAGTTCGTCCCCTTCCTCGGACGCTGACGAGGACGACGGTTTCACGACCGTGCAGACCAAATCGGCCAAGAGGAAGGCGACGAAAGCGCTCTCCTCGAACGTCCCGCGAAAACGGGCCTCAAAACCCGCTAGTAGCGAACCCGCGTCGCCCGACCGTTCTTCGGGCCCGGGCCCGACTCGCGAACGCGCGCCGATTGCGCCCGAAGCGCCCGCGTCCGCGTCGCCGTCGTCCGCGCCTTCAGCGCCCGCGGAGGCACCTTCAGCGCCTGCGCCTTCAGCGCCTGCGCCTTCAGCGCCACGGAAGTCCCCCGCGCCGCCGCCGCTTTACATAAGGGACAAGTCTAAGTGGGACACTTTGTCCGCACTTATGACGGAGCACAAGCTCCATTTCACGTCCGCCCGAAATACCGCCGACGGTATCCGCGTTCAAACCGCGTCTTCGTCGGACCACCGTGGTCTGACTCGTCTCCTCCGCGAACGTGGTTACGGATACCACACCTACGCGCTAGAGGATAAACGCCGCTTAACGGTGGTCATCCAAGGGCTCCCCGTGGAGCTCACTACTGAGCGGATTTTCGAGGACCTTAAGTCCCAATCGTTCCCCGTCATCTCGGTGCACCGAATGTACCGAGCGAGCACTAGGGTCCCGTTCGATCTCGTTCTCGTCCATCTCGAGCCCGGAAGGAAAGCAAATTTTTAACGTCAAGGCAGTCTGCCAACTCTCCGGCCTTAGGGTCGAATCTCCACGCGGTCGCGGTTTTCCTGGTCAGTGTCATCGCTGCCAGCTCTATGGGCATTCCCAACGTTTTTGTCACGCGCGTCCAAGGTGCGTCAAGTGCCTGGACGACCACGCGACAGCCGACTGCTCACGGAAGGGACCGGCCCCTGAGGATCCTCCCAGCTGCGTCCTGTGCGGACAGAAGGGCCATCCCGCGAATTATCGCGGGTGCCCCAAAGCGCCACGCAGGACACAGCCGGCAAGGCATCCTCCTCGGTTCGCCCAGCCTCCATGGGATCCTCTAGCCCCTAGGAGGCCCGCGGCCCCTCAGGCACCCGCGAACGCGGTCGTGAACGCTTGGGTGAAGCCTCCGAGGATTATCCGACAGCCCGTCCCCCAGTCGTTGCCGCCGCCGCCGGTTCGAAACTCCACCGACGGAGTTGCGAGTTCGCTCGCGTGCGTCACGAGCCTCTTCGGTGTAATAGACATCGAAGAGCTCCTAGTCTTTTCGAATGAAATGAGGGATTCCGCGCGGAACCCTCCCGCGAGGATGGAAGTGCTCCTCAAGCACGCCGTACTAATCAAATCGATAAACGAACACACGATGTCAACATGATGACATCGCGTGGAAGGGTAAAACCTCGCTCTCTGACTGTCGCTACATTCAACGCGAACGGGATACTTAAGCAGATAGATCTAGTGCGCGACTTCGTGGTCACGTACCAGATAGACGTCCTGTTAGTACAAGAGAACTTTCTGAAGCCGTGTAATCGTGATCCGCGCATCGCGATCTCGTTAGGAACGATAGGGCAACCGCGAAGGGGGGAACCATCATCTACTATAGAAGGTCTCTTCATTGCACTCCGCTCGATCCGCCCCAACTAGTTAACGTAGAAGCGTCATGATGTCAGGTGGGTATGACCGGCCATCAGTCGATCATACTAGCATCCGTCTATCTTTCTCCCAATAAAGCCTTAGTTGAGAGGCTTTATTGGGAGATTTTTGAGTCGTTGAGTCGACTCAAGGGAGTCGACTCCAATCCGCAGTCGACTCCCTTGAGAGTTGGCTGCGGAAATGGCGGATCGAGGTAAACCCTGAGAAGAGCGTTTCGGTGCTCTTCGAACGGGGCCCCCCAAGGATCCTCCCGCGAATCAAACTCTTTGATAAACCGATACCTTGGAAAGACGAGGCAAAATACCTAGGAGTAACGTTAGATAGAAAGTTAGTTTTCACTGCGCATATTAGGACCGTTCGTAGCAGAGCGGCTTACATATTAGGTCGTTTATATCCGCTGTTAGGCAAGCGGAATAAAATGTCCCTTCGCAATAAGGTGACACTTTACAAAGCTTGCATACGTTCCGTCATGTCCTATGCGAGTCCCCTTCAGGTGATTCAGAACAGGTTTACACGGATTGCAACCGGGGCGCCGTGGTTCGTACGCAACATCGATCTCCATAGAGACTTAGACCTTCCGACCATCGCTCAGTACTTCAAGGGGCTTTCTCAAAAGTACTTTGAACGTGCTGAACAAAACCCGAACCCACTGGTGGCTGACGCCGCTGAGTATAGACCACGTAAGACTACTTTAGTCAGAAAAAAAAAAAAAACAAAGTCGGTACTCGTTGACCCCGACGACGCGTTCACATTAGGTAATAACGTGTACGCGTAGGCATAAGTGACACCACACAACATACAGACACACACCGTCTATACCGGTATAGACGAGGTCCCAACTGAGTAAGTGCTCCGTTGCTCCGGCGTTCTGCCGTCGGAGGACGCTAGTGTCCAAATGTCCTTAGCTTCCCTCCTGACTAACGACGCCCCGAGCCGAGGTCCGTGTCTCAATCTGAGACGCCCTCGGGACGTCGTTCCCCATGGGGGCCCATCCGGCCCCCCCTTTTTAAGGGTGGGTCTCCTGACCCACCCGCTCCCCCGGTGACGCTGTAATAGCCAACAGGGCTAACAGCATAGACAGACAAAAAAATAAATAAAAAAAAAAAAATCTACAAGCCTTTTCATTCTGTTTTAGTGTTACAAAACACCCTAAATATAGGTCCTTAACAAACGTAATAGAACTTTATTTGTGAGATTTAAGGTTGAAAATATTTTTAGTTAATGATAATATTAATTATAATTACATAAATTGATAAAAACTGCTATGCAATAGCTTTACTACGGCAGTCCCCGAGTGCCGCACGTTTTTTGTTTTTTTAATAATTAAAACCAACGGGACACTGGCAAATCAAAGTTTAACTACCGTGTTTCATAGAAAATCGATAATCGTATGAAACACTTTAGTAGCAAGAGTTTTTACGACTTCTAGATCAACTTGAAACCTAAATCGTTTTTAATGTAATAATTGACGATTCAAAAGTGTGTAAATGCCTACTGGAGTAAAGATATGTATTTTAAATTTGAATCTAGTAAAATGATTGGCGTGGTGTTTACTAAGTCAACAATAATACTTTTATATGAACATGTTGGCCAGGGTAACACTGCAAGATGCCAGTAATATCAAGACATGGGGGTTTGTTTCAATTAATTAAACAATATAAGAAGACTTGTAACTCAAATGCGAATCGCTAAAATAATAAATGCATTATCATAATGATTGTGAAAATCTATTCTAAAATTCTAACGAATGTTTTTGGATTCTTTTTTCTTGCATACTTTCATGTTACGATGTGTTGTATGTTCATGTCTCTCATATGTAGTCCAGACGGATTTTCGGTTTCGAATCTTACTACTAGTCAAGGAAATTCTAAGTATAAAATAAGCTTTGGTACAAAGTTGCTTTGCACTAATGTTGGCTCTTTAAACGACGCATGTTTTACATTTCGAGGAACGATACAAGGGGTTAAACTTAAAATAAATGCACTGTAATTAAAACCAGGTTAATTGGGTTATATATTTTGGAATAATGACAAAATACTTTTGTGTGAAGAGTTTTATTTTTGGCCCATTTGTCAACAAGAATATATTTTGTTAATCGGAAGAAAAACAAATAATACATACTATAAATAAAGAGATCTGATCATTTAAATAGTTTTCTTTTTGTAGAACTATCTTTTTGGTCTTTTTTTAAATAAGTGGTACATTATATTGTTTTTACTATAACAAAAATAATACAATGTTGTGGAATTCTATTGCCAATTATACGACTAACACATTTAATTTTATACTTAAGAATCCTCAACTATTAACATGAATAAAAAATTGGTCATAATGATGTTAAAAATATATATGTTGAAAAAAAAAAATATTGATGAGTTAAACAAAAATCGATCTATGTTCATGTCCTATGTATACTAAAAGCATGATTTTGTGAGACTTATAATTTTACAAAAATATCTATGATATGCCTTTGCCTGGCTATGAATATGGTCAGCAAAATCATGGCAAGAATTTTTGTACACAGAGAACAAAGTCTAATTTTGTACTAATCGATATATCACGATAAAGTTAGACTTGGAACAAAAGTAGTCGTCTTAATAATGATTACACTATTAGTAAAAGACTTTAATACTAATCGGAAGACAAAAGTAACATACAAAATATGTCATTCCATATCCCAATTACTCACCAGGCAGGTGTTTGATGAAATATATCACAGATACAAAGATATTCGAATCGTCTTTACATAACATGTTTGTAATTCGAAAAACCAATTACTTTAGAAAACGGCAAAATGAGATTTAACTTTTCCATTAAAATAAAGGCGACAAATAAAAAATAAATACATATATGTATTTTTTAGCAATAGCACGGTTGAAATAAATATCAAAACTTAATACTGAATATTAAAGTTGAAACCAATTTATAATTTAGGTTATGGTATGACTGACCATTTAATGTTAACTCTTCACGTGACATCCCAAATATCTAATCCCCAGAGAGCGCAAAGACTTTACTTTTAATTGAACACAAATACTCTCTTTATGTATCACCCCTTAAGCAAAGGAATGCTCACACTGCAAGCCAAAACAGAGTGAAGACATTCCCTTACCTCGTTAATTTAGTCACAGTTCTAGATATTTCCCCTGATACTGGTTTGAATGCCAATTGTGAAATTCCTTTTTATAACATTCAAGGGGCTGGATGATGATTTAATATAGAACTTGAGCTTGATCACATTAACAACAGAAATAATTCAAATTATTCATTACAACTTGTGTAACATTTCAGATGGAATATTCATCCACATCTCGACTGTGACTTTAAATCGCTTCAATGAAATTATAAATACTGATAAATCAGTTCAATTCAAGTCTGAATATATCCCACAATATAGGTTATTAGAAAATATTTTTAACATTTATCTGGTTTGTTTTAGCCAAAACCATATAGGATTCAGACTTGAATAATATTGCCTTAACCTGATTTTAAACATGAATGGCTTGTATTACATGACATTGTTTCAAGCGGTCAGAAACAACATCGCTTATGCGGAATTTTAAACGACATTTAGATCTTCAAATATTCTTGATATGAGCTAGTCTTTATACCTACCCATATACTGATTAATATAAGTATTGATTGAATGAGTTTAAAAAAAATATCTGTGCTAGCTCAAACATACAACATATGGGTAGGCCGAAGTTGCATAATTCAGTTGAAAGTCTACCACAATTTATTCTAAGATCACTGACAAATTTAGATAGACTCTCACAAGTAGATACTCAGATAAATATTTTACTTTTTAACAATCATAGGAGACCACACACAGAATCCAATATGGACAAGGAGCGCAAGGTGCCTTCGTAAGTCCTGATGCCCGATGTTTATATACAGTTAAAAAAATCAACCTTCCTCAGGTTCAAGTCTTATCACGATAAACTATATACACGCACATTTTGTTACAATAAATTCATTACACTTTTTACAAATAAGTTTTTAGTTTTTGCAGTTTAATCCTAATTTCTTTCACCAGTCAGCCGGTCCGGACGGGCGTGCGAGAGCGATAATGCACGGCGTTACTTATCGGCAGAGTCGTCGTCGTCAGGACGCGACACGTATAGCGCGGGGTCGATGACCTTGGGTATTGGCTTAATCTCCGTACCCAGCTCCTGCTCAATGCGGTGCAGTGCGAAACGGTCCTCATAAGTGATGAGGTTGATGGCTATGCCGAGATGACCGAAGCGGCCGGAGCGCCCGATGCGATGCAAGTAGGTCTCGGCCATGCGCGGGAAGTCGAAGTTAATGACAACGTTAACGGCCTGCACGTCGATGCCTCTCGTGAACAGGTCGGAGCACACGAGGTTGCGGCACAGCCCCGCGCGGAAGTCGTGGAACACGCGGTTGCGGTGCGCCTGCGCCATGCGCGCGTGTATGTAGTAGCAGCAGTAGCCTAGCTCAGTTATTTTCTTCGCCAGCAGCTCCACACGCTGGGTCGAATTGCAGAATATGATGGACTGGTTGATTTGTAACTGAAACGGCGGTTACAATTTTATTATGGATGAGTGCAAATATATATTACTACTCTATCGGCCGTGTAGATGATCTTCAAAGGAGTACACAAAGTTTGGGGTCTTGTAACTTTGAGTGGATTATGAGAAACCACTCCAACTGACCATATCCAAACGGGTTATCATATGCTACAGATAATTTAAGAGATATTGTATTACTTTTTAATGTTACATGACATTAATAATATTTGTTATTTTTAACATTATTTATGCTTTATAGGTAAACAAAATATACCTAGTAAGGTAGTAAGTAGTACCCTGATAAATTAATTTAAATTGTAGCAAAAAATATAATAATAATAATCACCTTAGAAAAGAGTGTATTTAAACAATGCACTTTCTGTCTTTCCTGTACAAATGCATAGTATTGAGTGACTCCTTTCAATGTTAATTCTTCCATGAGATTAATCTCATATGGTTCTCTCAAATGTTTCTCCATAAACTTTTTAACATTTAGTGGAAAGGTGGCCGAAAATAGCAAGATTTGACGTTCTTTCGGTAGCCTAGAACAAAACATATTTATATGAAACATACAATGTGTTTTTTATAGATTTACAATAATTAAAAAAGATTCTCAAAATTTATAACTTCAATATTGATACAAATATTCTAATAAATACAAGAAAATACTCCAAAGTAAAAAGTATTAATAATTAATCAGAGACATCAAAGACTGTTTTACATTGATATTAGAAATAAATATGTAAAAACTAAAGATAAAACATTTATTTTATGTGAAGTTGATAAAAGAAGAATATTAAGTAAAGAGAAGGTACATACCGTGAGATAACAGTATCCAACATGCCCTTAAAGTCTTGAGAAAGAAGTTTGTCGGCCTCATCCAGCACCAGCATCCGACACTGGTCCATCTTGGCTACTTGTTTATCCATGAGATCAATCATACGTCCTGGTGTAGCTATAATTACTTGGACTTGAAAGAAAAAACATATTAATTCAAGCACTGAATAACTCAACTCAATGATGATGACAAAAAAAATTAAAATGAAGAATTGCAAAATTACCATTTTGATAAATGCGCATTATATCATCCCTAAGGTTAGTTCCGCCTGTGGTGACCATTACACGTATGTCGGTGTGTTTTGCCAGCTCAATGCAAATTTGTGATGTTTGTAAAGCTAGTTCTCTTGTTGGTACCACTATTAGTGCTTGTATGGCATCTTTTTTTGAATCAACCTTCAAAGCAGATATGAATTAATTTAACAAGAAAAAAAATACATGTTTTGTTTTAATTTAATGTTTGATCAGAACTTTTTTTCTCACTTACAAACAAGTGAAGGGGAATCCAAATTTTATCATCATTGAATTACAACAAAAAAAAGTTGTCTTTGAGATAACCATCTCAATATATAAAGAGCAACATAAAAATATATAACAAACATTGATATACATATAACATTAAAAACAATAATAAGAATTTTAAATTTAAGTACAATTGACTAACTAATGTAATAAGTTTTTAAATAAACAAATCTAATAAGAAGATATCTTTTTACACAGTTGGAACATACCTGCTCTAACACTGGAATACAATAAGCGCCTGTCTTGCCAGTTCCATTTTTTGCCCTCGCCAAAACATCTTTACCACTAAGTGCAATGGGAATTGAAGCCTCTTGAATAGGGGATGGCTTCTCCCATCCCTTTTCAAATATTCCCATCAAAATTTCTCTTTTAAGACAAAATTCTTCAAACTCATTTCCTCTTGTGTCGGTCACATCCTGTATTTTCATAATAATTAAGTTAATTCAACAAAATATAATTACATTTAAGTGGGTATTTACAAAACTTACACTTGTTTTAATTCTTCTGTCTTTAGGGGGTAGTTTTAATTTTGCTTTCCACCCGATATCTTCTACAGTTTTATCGACTTCTCTGCAAATGTAACAAAAACGTATTCAAGAGAAAGTGTCAAACGTAATAAAAGGAACAAAGGAATAGTATGTTGATAATACTGACCCTTTCTGACTGCTCATGTTTCCGACATGATTACTTGAACTTATTCTATTTTCAGTCATCATTTTGCCAAATAAGCCCTCTAGGGGTGACTAAAATTAGAAACTTATCACAATTTTTTTATTTTAAGTCCAACACTAAACAAATTTCACGATAAGTCACTTTTAAAAACTCATATAATACTTCAGTTTTTCACGTTCACAACTTAGTCCGGAAATATCTGCAACAAAAGGATATTGGTTAGATGATAACTCCCAACGGCATATACCCTGCATTAAATTGAGACGCGTCAACAAGCTACCTATATGTATATCATTATATACGTCTGCGAAATAGTAAAAATTTACCATATATTTAACAAGATGTATACAGAACTACAATAATATTACATTAAGCTTATAAATATTCTTGATAAACTGAATAATAAAAACAAAAATAGGTGGTGGATGACCAAGATGAGTATAGATGAAATTTACAAACTGTATTTCTATATTTAATATGGCCGACCAAGTAAATCCACAAAAAATTGTATTGGGAGTTTTATAATCAAAAATTTTCACATTTGTACTAAAAATTATAACGAGAAAAGTTTAATTAAAGTAAATTTTAGAGAAGAAACATAAAATAAACAAATATCACCTTGATAAAACTTTATAAAAGACGGCGACACTCGATACTCGACGACGACATCACAAAGTAAGCAAATCTGTTGGAATAATGTTGACCACTACAAATTACAATTCTGTTATACTCCACTAAAAGTAAAGGCACTAATGTTTTGAAACATCAACGGAATCGAAAGCATTTTGAGGTATTTTAATTTATTATATACTTTCTACTTATTGACATCATTAAAAATACAAACAAATTAAATTGTATATTTAATGTCACACCCATATATATTATAATAGGTAAAACAGGTATTACTTATAAAAACTGCATGTACCTATATGATATTTTTAATGATGCATTTTGCAGTGATTAAAACATATTTTTATATATATCAATAAAAAATATAATTCAACATTTTTGCATTGAAGCTTTCAGGCCGTACGTTAATTAAAACCAGACTTGTAAACTTAGTTTTAGCCCTTTATTTTTAATCGCCTCTCGTCAAACCGCGAAATCCTTAGGTAAATTTGTATATTAATAAACATGAGTGCAACTGTATAAATATATTGTATTTTTATTGGTGAATAGGACTAATGATGTGAAATTTATTTTCAATTTGGTGGGTAAACTTTTTATTGTAGTAACATTATTTTATACAATAATATTGCCGCATCTAATAAATAGGTTACCATGCCTAAAATTATAGTAATTATTTTTCGTTAAGAAGACTTCTTTTTAACTAATAATAATAACATAATGTTTACGACTTAAATTATGTAAAAGCGAGACTTTGTATATTTAACATTACCTATTTTAATCTTTATGGAAATAACAGAATGTACTTAAGCCCTAATCTGTTGCTCTAACATAAAGATGATGAAATAAAAAATGCGAAATAAAAAATGCGTAGCAGACGATTGTTTTTTTTAATATGAAGAATTAATGGTAATTAGTATTTTGTATTTTCTAGTAATCTGTGATTACTATTTGAGAGACCTTTCGTCTAATGTGCACAGTGCACACTCAAGTAAAAAATAAAGTACTCCCTGTACCCCTAGTACAAGTTTTGACGTTACGAAAACTGTGACAGTTTACCAAATAGTAAAATCGAAACACATAATTATTAAACACTTTATGCATCAAAATATATTAAAATAATTATAAAATCTGTTAAAAATTGTATTATTTAAAATAATTTAAGAATGATCTTAAATAGCTAAAGATAAATGTATTTTTTAAACAAATTATCTTAAATATTTCAATGATCTTGTTTCCTAGAGCGTATAATAAATATATATTCCGATTTTACTATATGGTAAACTGTCATAGTTTTCGTAACGTCGAAACTCGTACTACCCCTAGTACGGCATTAATTGTCAACAGTACCCCTACCGTTGACTGTTAATCAGGGGGGGGACAGTTACCTATAACAAGGATTTCTCCCAAAATGAGCGGCATCTGTGCCCAAAATCTAGAAACATTACGATTTTAGTTTTTCCTATTTATCGACAGATGGCGGCTGACTAAACATCACAACAATTCTAGATCTTTCCATTTTTTCATTTCTATTTTCTATTGTGATTTGTCGAGTCGAGTTTCTTTTGCTTCTCCTCTTTACTATATTCGAGCTGGTGTATTACAATATAATGAAAAGACATAGTTTTTGTGTTGTTTATAAGTAAAAAAAGTGTCTACTGGAATACGTATAAGTTGTGCTTATTTGGATGTTCCGTGTTCGCCTAGAAGTAAGACGCAGAGTACTATAAGACGTAAGTGCATTATTTTTAACTCTACCTTACTTATACTTAGATCTAAATATTGCTAGTATAATACTATTTTCACGACATTACGACGAATTAACAAAATATTATAATTTGAATGAATTTAATATAAAAATGAAATTTTAAATATTGTTTTCAGGTGTTCCTACGCATCTTTTTAAAATCCTAGTTTCTTAAGCGAACAATGGCTTGGGTCTGTCTTGTTGGTGGATAACTGGATTAGACATCTGACTAAGAATATTAACTATATAAATTGCAGCACACATATATGTATTATAATAATTACTAAATAAAAGCTTGATAAAACATGATGTTTTTCATTTTAAATACTTATTTAAATGTCGTTTGTTTAGTATTTTTATTTTTTGTTTTCTTATTGCAAAAAGTTCTTTCTTTTAAATAAATGAAGAAAATAACAATATTTTCAAGTAAATTTATAGGATTTAGTGGATTAGTTCGGATTTAATTTACAGAGGTCGCTCCTTCAAAATTTCCGCATAAAAATCGTCGAAGAGGGCTCTCTATATCCTTATACTTATAATACTCTATGCTGTTAATGCCTGACTAGTGAATAGTGATGTAATATTCGATATTATATGTGAAGTAAAAAAATATTTTTTTAAATAGTATCACAGAATAAATATATTATGTATATCTAAAATTATATTATAATTACTAACTAAACTTAGACATCTTTTAATTTACTTCGTAGACATTTGTATATGAATTAAGAAAAATATTATGAACAATTGATTTATTCTGTAATCCGGCCGGCCGGCCTGTTAGTGCAAGTATGTAACAAATAATAAAAGAGGGAAGATACGAGATCCATACTTATCTTTTTATAAACACACGTTCAAAATCGTTTTAAGATAAGAAGTAAACTAGGAATCGAGAAAAAACTTCATATAATATATGTTATACCAAGTTTACGATCATTGTATAGATTAATTAATTAAAAAAAATATAATAAAATAAAAAAATATTTCAAAAATCGACCACGATATCTACATTTCATTGTCGAACTATCGATATATCATTCAAAAAAGTATTTGTAATAAATATCGGTATTTCCACGTAAAAATATCGATATTTCAATACTTAGATATTTTATCAACAGTCCTGTCTGTTAATTGTTAAATGAGTAATGACAAATGTCAATTCTCTAATTTATTTATCATGAATGAAGTTGGAATATTTAATTTTAACTTTTAATTTAATGTTTGCAAATAAATAGTAATTCTTAAAAGTGTTTAATCCAAATATTTTAATTTTTCACCATAAAACGCTTAATTAATAAGTAATACACCGTACCACTGACAATAAACAACAATGTAAGTAAAAAAAATATTAAAAAAAATATTAAAGCAAACGGGGCTACCTATATGTTTCTCTTTTATACATTATTTTATTTGTTTTATTATTTCACAATATTATTATGAATCCTTAATACTATGTTATACAGGACGACTTACTGGAAGTCACAAGATCGCAAGTTTTGTGATTTTTGCAAGTGTTGGCTTGCTGATAACAAAATTGTAAGGAATATCTTCTTCTTATTGTGCAGTTTCTAATACCCCATTTCTACATTAAAATAACTATTCTAATTTTTCAGTCCATTTCATTCCACGAAAATGGCAAGAGACACAAAGAAAGCCTTAAAAAACATTTATCAGAGCTCAGTAAGAGAAGTGCAAAAGAATTCAAACAGAATAAAAAGTTAGAAGATGATATTAAAAAAATGGAAAAAGCAGCTATGAGTGCTTATGTTAAGGATATTCAAAATAATGCTGACCTTACATCTCAAGTGAATTAATAACTATATTTAGATTTAATAATAGTATTAGTAAAAAGTAACTGAATTTATTAAAAATTGAATTATTATATATACATATTGATTAATATGGACTTATCTGTCATTCTGATGTTTGCATATTATATTATACTTAAACATTTTTTGTTTATATCTGCATTTAATTTTAAACCGAAATAGACTAACTTTGCTTTAATTTTTTGATATTAAAATATATTAGAACCTATATTTGCAATTAATCCACAGACAGTTGATTGAAGTCTTGTACCTTCTTTACATGTTATTATTATGTTTGTGCAATCTGCAGATGTCTGTTCTTTAATAACAATCATTTTTCATTAATATTTTCAGTGTATAAATGAAATGCTAGAGTTAAGTGGTAATAGCAGCAAAAACATTGTTACTCCATCTCCAAATACTGAAGATAAGCCTGTGTGGCAGGAAATGAAAAACAAAGAAGGAAAGACATATTTTTGGAACATTAAGACAAATGGTGAAAAACATTTACAAAATCTAAAATCTGATTACATGACTTACATATACAGGGCTATTTGTAATTAGTTGGCCACCTCTTGCAGGCTGCCTCTCTGCATCAATCCCATCAACATTTGTTCTATGACTTTTTAAAAATCTTAATAAACAACAAAAACTATGAAACAAAAAAATGTTTGCTGCCTCTTTTATTTATTACTCTGTATTTTTTAAGAACTCTGTTTTTTTTTAAGCCCGGGCGCCATACCTACGCTCAGAGTTAATGTCAGTTCAGAGGCAACAAATAAATTTTGTATGGAATTTTTTTTTTTAATTAATAATTTTAAAAAGTCATAGAACAACCTGTATAATTTTTCTTCTCACCTATCTTTTATATAGTAATAAATGAAATATTCATTAATAATATTTTCTTTATAGAAACCACATGGAATCCTCCCGATAATTTTATATCATTAGCAAACCAGGAGAAGAAGAAGCTTAAAGCAAATAAAATTAAGGAAAAACAAAAGTAAGTGCTTTTTATTAGTCACTAGCTAGCCGCCTCAGCTTCTCACAGATGCAATGTAGATACTAATATGGGGTAGTGAAGATATATTGATATTGAATTTATCCTATAGAATGTTTTTGTATACAATTTTTATGCTGTGGCTCCACTTTAATAAACTCTGGTATCTTCTAAGACATCCATTTTAATGAAATGCTGTTAAGTATGGATCTATATGAAATGTACTACATATGCATTGCATTTAATTAGATAAGAAATAATACCGTATTGTATAAAAATCTTGGTAAATAATACATTATTTTGTATATATTTTTTTACTTCGGATTATTTTTTAGAGATAAATATAAACTATTGTGTAACTTTCATGTTTTGAATGATATATATTCCCATAGTACATTAATTTGCTATATATCTTAAGGTTAACTCATCTTTTGTATTCTTTCCATCTTCTTGGATGATTACTCATATTTTACGATTTAATATTGTAATTTCGTTATTTGCTTAACTGACTTACAAGATTTTTTTTAAATATTTAGTGGACCCCCAACGCAATGACTTCAATAGGTACATAATAAATATTAATATTAAGATGCTTGATATTTATTTTTTAAATAAAATAAAATATAAAAACACTGTATGTTTGATATTTCAGAAAACAACACCATAAAGAAGTCTCCATAGAGTACAAAGCCAAGATTGCTCGGGAAAGTATGAAGAAATTTGAAGTGGAACCAATAAAGACTGAAGTATTTGGTCCTATGCCTTTTGGTAAACCATATGGATCTTGGAAACCTGTTGTCAAAAAGTAAGTTTTTGTTTGTGTGTGTTTTTATGACAGTTTAAATCACTTTCATTTGACAGGTGAAAACCTTCAAAAATTGAAAATAAGGGACGATAAGTTATGTCATGTCAAACAAATTCAATATTTTTAATTTCAAGTAAGCATATTTTGCACGAAACATCCGGATCTAGTTGTACGGTTCCAAAAAGAAGAACTGGAACTAAAGAATGTAACTCCATGATTAATCTCTTAGTTTATTTATCATATTCAATGTTTCATATTATAACTAACTAGATTTCAAGTAAAACGTCGTACCTAAAAGAAAACTATAATAACCAACCACACCGGAATTAGTTCTGCTCTTCCATTTGCAACGCCTTAAACAATTGAAACTTAAAATATTCAAACGAATAAAGATTTTATAACGCCCCATCCGCGAACTAATATGGCAAAAAAATCGAACTAAGATAACTGCTTGATAAAATGGTTCCACTGAAAATTTACATTATTATTTACATAGAAAAACGGTTTATCGCGGTTGCTATAACCACTTTGTTTTACAATAATTCATTGTATTAAATGTTCCAATATTTTTACCTCGCTGAACACACTGAGCTATAGCATTAAATACTTACAACTTTCAAAAAAAAAAACATAACCAACATTAATTAGAAAGTTTCATTAAAACCTTAAATAAAATTCATTCAAAAATACAATACATGTATACTTAAATCAAACATACATTTAGTAGTTTGACTCTAAGACTGACTTAGACTGGAAGTTCGTACAAGTCCCAACACGCTCCATTTCTTTCCATTTGTCCGTAACTACTTCGCCCAATTCAAGTTGCTGGCAACAGCTTAGTTCATAAAAAACAATGTTGGTGGAAAGTCGTTAAATTATGTTTAATATGTGTATGTTTTTAGGTATTAATTGTTCCCTCTCATTGTCATGTAGTATATTAATTTATATCAATATCAATTCATATAATAGGAAATAGTGTAGGTGAATCATCAAAAAATGAGATATCTGTAAAATATATTATTATTTAATTTAAAAAAAAAATGTTTTTTTTTATATTATACCAAAATATTTAATTTTATTTACAGAGAAGAAGTAAAGATTGACTTACAATTACCTAAAAACGAAAAAGAAAAAATTCTACCACCCGTGACCGCGGAGCCGGAAGAGAGAATAGAGTTTAAAGAAAGGAAAGTGGAATATTCAGGAGAGGGACCTGTTGAGTTCAAGAAACGAAAGTTTAACAACTCCAAACGCAACATACGACAGAAATTAGACGACGACTAATTTTTATTACAGTACAAATAAAACGTTATTTACAATCATTTTGTATTATCAACTGTTAGGGTTACATTATTGTTAAACGACTATTTTATAATAATTCGTAATGTTTTGATTCGTTTCAATATTTTGATGGTCCCTATACTGATCCATATAAATTAATGAATTACTAATTTAACGGTAATAAGAAGAACCAATAAGGTGTAATTATTTAAATCGTTAAATTAACTTAAATGGTAATATCTAGAATAGTTATGTCAAGTAATGGTTATTTTCGTATGCTTAAAGTAGTCTATTTGACTAAGATTATTATTTATGTGAGGAGGGACATTTGCTTGATTAGTAAATACTTGAATAAGCTAGAGAAGTGAGAACCATTAAGACTTCATAATTAAAACCAGTATTTAATACCGCTTTTACCGATACTTACAATTGTTCTTTTACGAGTAGTTGTTATTTTTCTACGTTTAAAGTAGATGATTTGACTATGATTATTGTTTATGTGAAGAGGGAGTTAATAAAGAAGGGTATATAAACTGCGGTTAGGACGATATTCGGGACAGACGCTGCTGTATAGTACCAAGGAAGGATTAAATACAAGGATATAAAAGTGAAGTGTGAATAGTAAAATCTGTGAAACAATACAATTGGACGTGGCCCTTATAATTCAGAAGTGGGATACCCAGAAAAAAACTGTCTTTTTCTGGCCCCGCGCCCATTATTGGGAATAATGTAAGTGTTACTGGCTTATTTAATATATTGCATTTTATAGGTATTTGTGTTTTATATGAAGTGAAATTTGCATAAAATTTTGTGAGGGTAGTAAATATACCAATATAAATTTTTTTGAGTATTTACAGGACGTTATTGTGCTATATCTCTTTACTTAAGCGGTGGGTGATGCGATATTGTTGGTTTTTCACTTCACTACCTCTTGAAATTGGTTATATCACTTATAGACGAATAAATAATTTTACGTTTTCAATGTGGTAGTTCTAACTTGCTGACCAGGATATACGAGTTCGATCGTCTATACTCTACGATATGGTTTATCCATCCCTCGCAATTAAATCATCGTTTGTGGTAAAGTTTATTTAGTGTTATGTGACGAACTGTAGATGTGACTTATCTTGGTGAGGGTAGACATGGTGCAAATAAATGTAAAACTTTTTTTTTCAGACGAGAATAGTTGCCTCTCAAATCCTTTGTAGTGGTATCATTATTTATAGCAAATTTGATCTGTTCCGTAAGTTCCTGGCTGACCAGTAGGTACCTAGTAAGGTAGGCGGATGACTAATAGAAAGGGTTTATATTGTTTATGATTTTGTTAAAACTTGATTTTACAATTGTTTTTGTTGATATTTTACGTTAAGTTTTCATTCGAATTATTGAATATAATGTTATTATTTGTGTTCGGTTGTTGGAGTGCTGTTATGCTGTTATAAAGCTAACGATTACTGATGATTGGTGGTTTCATTTATTGGGATCTGCCGTAAAATAGTATTGTAATATCCACCACTTATAGCTTAATTTATTGTAGTTAATTTACAGTTTACTAAGATATTGGTGAAAGCAAATGGCAGTACTAAATACAGCGTGCAATCCCGATGGCGATGAAATTTTGTTGGACTGGTGCAACTTTATCGATGTGCAGAAGAACGACTCATTTTGTTATTTATTATTATTTATATATATTTGGCAGAACCGAATGCAAAGGCTTTGAATATTAGTGGCAGAAAGATAAACGGCAGAAAGGATAATTATTCTCTTGGTAGAGCTTGATTTTAGAGTGTGATTGTTCCTGGAACGGACATCGGAAATATCGGTGGCCTACCGCGCTGCAGATGCCTGCAGTGAAGTTCCAGGCGTCGATGGCCGGGATACGCCCGTGGTGTGGGGACATATCTTATTTTGAGCTGAGGTATCTTAAGGGATCCTGGAAATGTAAGTTGTTCTTCCGTAATTTCTTTATCTTATGTTTTAAGATGACTTGTCCTATAATTTTTTTCTCTTAAAACGTTAATTAGTTCCACTGAATTTAACTTTTGAGTGCTAGGTGTAGTGGACCTCGGTATGAATTGTAGACTAGGTTTATTCGATTTATCTAGTTGTTTGTTACAATCGAAAAGTATAAATAAAACAAGGTGATTTACATAGAATTTAAAATTTCTGTAAACTATTTATTTGGGTACCTACATATTTAAAAAAAATATATTTAATGGGCTCATTCTATTTGTATAGTTTCGTTTTCTGTATATAAGATTTTATATTACTTAAGTAAATATTTCAAAATACCCACACAAAATGTTGTCGAGCAAGGTCGGGTTAGATCGTGCAAATTGTAATGTACTATGTAGACATGAAAAATTATCGTAATCATATAGTGACGTGAAATATATTAAATTGAAAGGTACGGCTATCTTATATACATACTAAGCGACGTTCAGATTAGTTGCGTTGTTATAATTTAATAAATGTTTTATAAAATTTGCAGTCGGAAATCTAGAAGTTACTAGAAAATTTTATCTAGGTACATTACCTGACAAACATTCGATAATCATGTTACTTTTAAATGTTGAAAACCATAACTTTCATGTTGACTTGTCTATTATTTGTCTTGTCATTCGTTACTCTTTGCTCTATTATTCTAGATCTATCTCGATAATAATCGTAATGAAAACTGAGACATGCAAATGCGAAATAAAGTGACAGTAGAACCATTAATATTGACTCGATAACTTAACAGGTACACCATGAATTGATTCATCATTGCCAACGAAAGAATACCCGCAACCTCGATTGACCTCATGAAAGAACTTGCATTGTGAAAGAACTTGAGAGGAACCCCGTATAATGCGAAGGAATAAAACTATTAGGATTAGAGGAAGAGCAAAGATGAAGGTCGTGAGTATTTCCTAGTAATTGAAACGTACATTTTAAATACTGATGAGACAGGATCGCTAAATATAGAGAGCAATTTACACAAATATCTAGATCTTCGCTCGCGAATAGGTAACTATTTAAGCTTTGAACGATATTTAGAGTTGGAGAGAGAGAGAGATGGAGAGAGAGAGATGTAGAGAGAGAGATGGAGAGAGAGAGATGGAGAGAGAGAGATGGAGAGAGAGAGATGGGGAGAGAGAGAGAGATGGAGAGAGAGAGAGATGGAGAGAGAGAGAGATGGAGAGAGAGAGATGGAGAGAGAGAGAGATGGAGAGAGAGAGAGAGAGATTAGAGTTAGAGTTAGAGTTAGAGTTAGAGAGTTAGAGAGTTAGAGTTAGAGTTAGAGTTAGAGATAGAGAGAGGGTTAAAGGAGACCCAAGGATAAGGGTTAAGGGAAACCCAAGGATAAGGGTCTAGATAACGTCCTGGATAACCAAAGGACTGACGGATCTGATTGAACTGAAACCGGAATCTTTTAGCTATAGTTGTATCAGTTGAGGGAAAGGACTGCTACGCAATATGAACACCTGGGATCTCAGGTGTTTATTATAGTCTAATCAGCCGAAAAGAAAGACTAATTCCAATTACGGACGAGAGTAAGCCTAGCACGCTATGTAGCCCAGGTAGCTATATGGATGGAATCCCAAACAGAAGCCTCGTCATCCGGTGTCAAAATTGAAAATGCAGAGAGAAAGGACCTACAGGCGGGGAAAAGACAACCCGTCCTAGAAACTTCAGATTTAAGTAACGTTTCTCAACCGCTTAAAAGAAAGGGGAAAAAAAAAGGAAACCAAGGTTTAGGTTATTACTAACTAATACGAGTAATTATCGATAGTTTTCGTTATTTACATTTTATAAGCAAAGGGACTTGCTTAGAGCAGGACGGCCGAGCTGTTAGGTTACATTATTGTTAAACGACTATTTTATAATAATTCGTAATGTTTTGATTCGTTTCAATATTTTGATGGTCCCTATATTGATCCATATAAATTAATGAATTACTAATTTAACGGTAATAAGAAGAACCAATAAGGTGTAATTATTTAAATCGTTAAATTAACTTAAATGGTAATATCTAGAATAGTTATGTCAAGTAATGGTTATTTTCGTATGCTTAAAGCAGAGGCGGCGTAGGGCGTGGGCGACGTGGGCCACAGCCCACGGCCTCGCGGTCCAAGGGGCCTCGCGCCATGGAGATTTATGTATTACTTAAACCTAAGCCATGAACGCGCCGAAAAAAGTGCTTGCGTCGCTATCACACGTGAGAAATCCCCGCTGTAATGCACGTCACCACTGGCCTAAAAAAGGGTATTCCCCTGAAATTGCGTTCCTATCGCTAGCGAAGAATTTCCGCTGCGCGGCGCCGCCCAAAACAAAATAGGGTATTCCCCGTTCGTCAAATAACAGCCCCGGTGTACGGGACACCGCAACTTTTTGACGATTTGTTTTCATGCTGTTGGTCGTCAAAGCAAAGCGTATAGTCTACTTGGGTTGACTTGTCGTGTATAAGTGATAATATCTTTTTTTTTATGTGACATTCTATTTAAGAAATTAAATCTGTGGTTTACTGTTTCAATACGCTGTTTTGTAACTATAACTACTTATAAAATAATAGATACGTAGTCTTGTACTAACTATTGATTTATTGTTTGTGATCTGAAGAAAAATAATTGTACCGGGATTAAGTGAAAGGTAAGAAATCATTTTATTTACACATAATACTTCTTTTTTTGACTTCAAATGTTTATTTTATTATCTGATCGAGGAATGTAGGTTTTATTTTCAATAAATTTAAATTAATATTTAAAACTTTATTTTTATAAGAAAAAAGCGTAAAGTGTACTAATTATCCAGTAGTATTACGTAGGTAACTAAACCCAGCAGACATAAAGTTACACGAGGCAGGGGAATTCTATATATCATGTGTCTGCCTTGTTTATGGACCACGAGAGCTAGTCTTATAAAGTATTATTGTTTTTGCCCACAGATTACTTATCATGTCAGGCTTAGGCCCTAAGAGAGATAGAGATGCTGGGAGGAAATGGGAATCCGGATCAGCAAAACGAAGAAGAAAAGCTGAAAGAGCAATATCAAACCAGGCGTTAAGTACAGGTATGATGAAGTTTCTTAATCCAACTGCATCTGGTACGACAGAACCATCTGAATCGACAGCGTCGACTTCTAAAAAATATTCAGCCACGATTGAGATTTCTATGAATTTGAGAAGTACTGATGGAGAACCACTAAATACTGATACCGAACGACAGTCTGAAATTGATACAAAATCAATATCTAACGAATCAGATTCCGACGATGAAATTCCTGTGTTTCCAGAGAGCAATATTCTAGATCACGAAAAAAAAATGAAAATTTGTTCTCCACCAACTAGCAGCGATGCGAGTGACGAAATTAAACAAGTATTTGATAATTTTGATCCAGGTATGTGGTCGTTGCCCATATCAGATGTTCAGCGTCATGATATAGTTCAGAACGGCCCCTCACAACAATTAAATATTGATGATGAAGATTATCCCAAAGACGACGACCGTAGGCACTTTTCAAATTTTCATTTCTCTAGAAAACTAAATAATGGTGAAATTCAACATCGTCGCTGGTTAGTTTATTCTAAGTCTCAAAATAAAGTATTCTGTTTTCCATGCAGACTTTTTGGCAATTCATAAACTCAGATGGTACAGGGAGGATGCTGTGACTGGAAACATTTAAGCAGTATTTTACAAAGACATGAGAATACCAAAGAACATATGGCATTTATGTTCCAATGGATAACATTAGAGAGAGGCATAAAACACGAGAAAACAATAGACAAAGAAAACGAAAGGCTTATTCGTGAATCTCAAAAACATTGGTACAATTTGTTTGAGAGGTTAATCGATATTATTAACTTCTTAGCCTCTCATAATCTTGCATTCAGAGGTCACAGAGAAACTATAAAGACAGACGGTGACTTCAGGAATAGTGGGAACTTTATTGATTTATTTAGATTGATATCAAAATTTGATCCTACTTTACGAGAACATATGAGACGTATTACTGACAAACAACTTGCGCATCATTATTTAAGTCACGACATACAAAATGAATTGATTACCCTGATGTCAAAAACGGTAACTGATGAAGTGATTCGCAAATTAAAAGAGGAAAAATATTATTCTTTTTTGCTTGACTGCACTAGAGATTGTAGTAAAGTAGAACAAATGTCTGTGATCTTAAGATTTTGTAATACATCAACGGGCACAATAGAAGAACATTTTATTGGATTTCTTGCTGTAAGTGAGACAACAGGAGAATATTTAAGTAATGCCATACTAGGTGAGCTAGAAAAGTATGGGTTAGATATTCAAAACTGCCGTGGCCAAGGATATGACAATGGCGCAAATATGGTAGGCATAAATAGTGGAGTCAAAACTCGAATATTAAATATAAATCCTAGGGCATTTTTCACGCCTTGCGGTTGTCATAGCTGGAATCTGCTGTTGGTAGACGCCGCTAATTCTTCGGTGTCAGCAAAAACATTTTTTGGTTTTATCCAAAAAATTTATTTGCTGTTTTCAGGTTCCAGCAAAAGCTGGGAATAGGTCAAAGATAAATTAAAACTTACCATGAAGCCTTTATCGGATACGAGATGGGAAAGCAGAATCGAGGCAGTTAAGTCCATACTATTTCAATTTGATGATGTTGTAGGATGCATAGAAAGTTTGAAAAATCAAACAGATCAATCAGACACTCTCAGTGATTGTGATTCAGTATTAAACGAAATGCTTAGTTTGGAATTTGTAATATCTTTACATGTATGGTATGAATTGTTATCGCGTGTTAATGTGATAAGCAAACTATGGCAATCTGTACAAGTCCATTTGAGCATTGCCCTTAAACATTTGCATACATTTTGTGACTGGATCAAAGAATATCGGCAAACTGGTTTTGAAAAATGCTTGTCTGATGCTCAACAATTTATTGACAGAAGCTGTTATGATCTGCCGAACGAATTTAAAAACAAAAGAGTAGTGAAAAAGAAAAGGGTGTTTGATTATGAGGGCGAGGATCAACCTATACAGTGTCCCAAAAGCCGGTATGAAGCAAATTTTTTTAACACTATGCTTGATTCAATTATTACCAATATGGATTTGAGATTTATGGCTTTAAATCAACATCATGAAAATTTCGGTTTTCTGTATGATATAAGTAAATTAAAAAATATTCCACACGAACAAATATTAAAAAATTGTCAAGATTTACACACAGTCCTACGAGTGCGTGAGAGCAGTGACTTTCAACCTTACGAATTATATGAAGAATTACAAATAATGATCCCTAATTTACCTAACTTTATAACAGACGTAAAACAGTTGCTTCAATACATTACACATAATAACTTAAAAGAAATATACCCAAACATTTACATCGTCATTAGAATATTATTAACAATACCAATTAGTACAGCCTCCGCTGAAAGGAGCTTCTCAAAATTAAAACTCATTAAGAATTATTTAAGGAGTACGATGTCACAGGAACGACTTTCTGCGGTCGCAATTTTGTCTATCGAGGTTGATATAGCATCCAAGCTAGATTACGAGCACGTAATTAAACAATTCAGCAGTGTAAAAAGTAGAAAATTTCTGTTCCTGTAATAATTAAATTAAATTGTTTTTTAACGTTGGTCTTAATATCTTAAATATTTTTAGGTTAGCCGATGAATTTTTTTTTTACCTAATTATATATAATCATATATGATAATACATAATTAGATAAAAACATTTTTCATCGGGTAGTTGTAAGTTTGACTATATTTTGCATGAATAAAAGTTTAATAATGAAATGACATGTTTTTTATTTTAACAAATCTGTCTTTATGCCCGAGGAGAGGGCCTCGCAAAATGTATCTTGCCCACATAAAATTATGATCTGGCGCCGCTACTGGCTTAAAGTAGTCTATTTGACTAAGATTATTATTTATGTGAGGAGGGACATTTGCTTGATTAGTAAATACTTGAATAAGCTAGAAAAGTGAGAACCATTAAGACTTCATAATTAAAACCAGTATTTAATACCGCTTTTACCGATACTTACAATTGTTCTTTTACGAGTAGTTGTTATTTTTCTACGTTTAAAGTAGATGATTTGACTATGATTATTGTTTATGTGAAGAGGGTGTTAATAAAGAAGGGTATATAAACTGCGGTTAGGACGATATTCGCTGACAGACGCTGCTGTATAGTACCAAGAAAGGATTAAATACAAGGATATAAAAGTGAAGTGTGAATAGTAAAATCTGTGAAACAATACAATTGGACGTGGCCCTTATACAACTACGTAAATAAAGAAATAAGTAAACAAACACTGTATTTACCTTATCTTAGGTTTTTAAGTTTCAAGAGATGGAGAATACAATGTGAGCATAAAAATATAGATATATATTCTTTGTTTTCAATATGTTTTACTGTTACCCTAATATATTTTTTAGATCTTCAAATTAGCTCATGTATACGTTAATAATAAATAAGTATCATTCTTGTCCGTAAAATAAGGTGAAACTGCGTTCTTCACTTCCACCTCATTTAAAAACTTCCTACAAAGTTCTCTTTGGGAGGTATAAAATAATAATATAAATATGATAATAATCAGAGCCAAGTCAGGACCAAGTGGGTGTTCCAAAATATTGAAGCCCTGCTCTTGTGAACTTGGGCGTTGTCGTGTAAAAACACCTTTGTTCAATGTTCCTCTTCTTTTTTTCTTTGACAGTTCTTTAAACCCCTTTGGGGGGCATAATATTCACTTGAAATCAACAACAATGATTACGAATCTTGTTCATTATGATTTATGTGTCTTTATTACGATCACTTTTACGAATGTAAATACCTAACTAGTAAGCAATTTACGAAATATGCTTAGGTATAGATTTTAAGAAATAAATTTATAGTTAGTTTGTACGCGGTAGAAGTTAAGTGAGGTAGAAGAACTTGAAGTGGGAGCGAGAGGTATAACAGCAAAATCTCTCTATAGCCTACTTAAGACCTTGGCCTTTCTAGAACAAGCATCGGTTCATTTCTAGAACGTACTTCAAAGGCGGCATTAGTAGGTTCTTTCCAAGTTTGGTTAGGTAGGGAGAGGAGTGTGGAGGGTGAAGGTGAGCGTTTTTGCGCATAATAAAGGGGCCCCTTAAACCTACTCCTGGGTCGCAAGTCCCAGGCACTGCTTACACTCCTCTCCTTGCTACGCGATGGGCCCGGCACCCGCACGGTGAATCCCCATAGATTCATTCGTGAATCGATAGACGAGACGAAGCTTCTTAGCATTCCATAATGCTAAGAAGCTTCGTCTCGTCTATCGATTTGTAAAGTTCTTCATAATCACCGAGAAGGGAGTTTAAAAGAAAACTTATATAAATGCCATTACTTATCTAATACAATAAATATGCTTGTCGAAACCTGTTCCTTTGAATACCACGTTTTTGTTTGAGTTGAGAAACTAGTCAACCAGGAGTTGGATGGATGAAAATTGTAGTGATAATTTCTTAAAATTATTTCATTCAACCTATAGGATTTTAATTTAAATGCAGTATAAAGTTAGAAATGTAAGTATTGTATGCGAATGTTATGTGACGATAGTCGATATATGACTTACCATTTAGGGAGCGAACCAGCTAGTTACGAATAAAAATATACAGATCTATAAACCATGAGTCCTACCTTTATGTATTGGCCATATGATATAATTAGTACCTGGGTACTAATGTCCGTTCATATAAACAATAGGTATATATAGTCTATTCGTCCTTGAAGATATTGCATACTTATTATTATGTATGTATAATGTACTATGTGACAATTGTGTATTAATTAATGCGCAGTACTTAGGTAGGTATTATCTGCTTAAGTGTATGCCTCATACGTGCAGTGTAGTTATTATTGTAGGTATTAGGAAAGGTTAGTGTAACTACGCACTCCAAATTGATTCATGGGCAGCATTTAAAGTTTAAAGGTCTTTAAGTAATACTTTTTAAGAAATTATTACTTATCTAAGATTAAAAGAATGGGAGGGTGTTTACTGAACTAGCAGTTCTAATTCCCGGGGAAAACTATTTCTATATTCCGACTGATGGCGTCGTTCATGGAGATTTCCAATATTAGATACATATTACGATGTGCCATGCCTGAGTATGAAAGAAATGTGAGACAATGTAAATCTCGAGTCTTACCTACCATCATGTAGATAACATACTGACATTATAACCAGATAGTCAACAACTGCAGAAAGTTGCTAAGCTTATTCGTCTAATGTTCCTATTCAATTTGGTGCGTGCATTTTAATTTTATTCTCATGTAGAAAATGATTAAAAGGATTATTAATACAAAGAAACATAATAAATTAAGTTGTTTTATTTTTTTCTCGATGGTAAAATCATCATTTTTATTTCTTGTTAATGTTCTGTGTTATAATATTAATATGTTAATTTAATGTATTACTTTTTGATTACATATCAAACTATGTACATTTTTAGGAGATCCAGGATCATTAATCGATCGGTGCACCTTTAGATTACTCAATTAAATCTGACGGGAAGATGTTATCAAAACAAACATCAATTCGGCGCATAACGCTCAATTCGTCTAAAAAATCCAGTAGCAGTAGCATATTCAGGTCAAAGTAGGATAGCCAATTTTTTTTGACGAAAAAAACGTGTTAAATTTTTGAGTAGGAAAAAAGTTTTTGTAAGAAAAAAAATATATTTATGTTTATATTGCCCTAAAAACATATTTTTGTGTGCTTTTGGCACTAACTAAATTTTTTTTACTATTTTTGAATATATTCTCGGTGTTTATAATGTGGATTTCTATGAATTTGTTTTCATTGTCTAACACCCTTAGCACAAGCAAATAATTTGCTTACTTAGAGTTAGATCAATGTGTATTTTGTCCTGCATAATTATTATTACTGTATTATTACCATTTTAAAATGTTAAAATTTAATCTGAAAGACATTTTAGGAAGTATGGAAAACCTGTTATGTTCGCTAAAATCAAACCATTTTGTCATATAATTTAAGCTCCTAACAACAAATAAAGGTAAAAAAACACTGAAACTTTACATTTTATAAAATATTCCGGGTGACACATTAACAATAACATGTGACACATTTCGTTCAGTAATTATAAATCGTCTCCATCATCTGTTATAACTTATGTGTTAAATAGTACTTGCAAATAAATCTCATAATGAGTTTTTGTTCTATGCATCGCAGTAAAGGTTGGAAATAAAGTATTTTCACATACTTTATTTGTATGCAAAAGTATAAAGTATAATTACCAAAATTAAAGTATAATACTTTATTATAAAGAATGATTGGCAACCCTAGGTCAAAGTATAAATAATAGGTACGTAATATAGACACATTTCCTAGGTTAGTTACCTAATGTGTTATTTATGTACTTATACGTGTTTCGAGCAACGCACGGCTTTAATTCGATATCCTTAAGAATTCTTCAATATCATATACTTACATACTACTTATAATATTTAATCATATTATACGTATAATATGAGTTATACAACAGTAATATAAATATAATTGAAGTAATACGTATTTAAAAATCTAAAATATGAATAAAATAATAAATTCTAAACTATTAAAATTGTTTCAGTTAAATGTAGTCTAGCTTGTCAATATAGTGATGCGATTTAATAGGTAGGTAGGTATATACAGGGTTATTTCTAATTAGTTGACCACCTCTTGCATTCAGCCTCTCTACATCAATCCTAACAACAATTGTTCTACAACTTTTTAAGATTTATAGTTTTTAAAATTTAAGTTTTTCTATACAAAATTTATTTGTTGCCTCTGAAGTCTGAACCGCCATTAACTCTAAGCGTAGGTACGGTGCCTGTGCGTTGACCTTTTAAGCACTTCTTACAAAATACAGAGTAATAAGTGAAACAGGGAGCAAAAATTTTTTTGTTTCGTGTTTATTGTGTTGTTTATCAAGATTTTTAAAAAGTCGTTGAACAAATGTTGATGGGTTAGATGCAGAGAGGCTGCCTGCAAGAAGTGGTCAACTAAATACAAATAACCCTGTATACCTGTCAGTTAGGAAAGGTAATTTATTATTAAGTATTATTATTTAATTTATGCAGAACGAGTATAAATTTACAAACAAACATTATTTATTTGTTTCTGTAGAACTTTTTCTAAAAATAGATTTATAGAAACCCTTATCACTTTGTAATTATCAACTTTTGTGCTTTGAAGCTCTTCCCGTTTTTATTAAAACGGGTACCTAAAATCAAATTAACAGAAGTTATTAAATCGTCTCATCTTAATCGTAGGATTTCTGTCCTGTGATTATTATTAATATTAATATTATAGTAACGACGTAACCTGTAAGTACATTAAATATTGTTTTTAAAAAGTATGTA
Source organism: Napeogenes sylphis (assembly GCA_959347405.1). Lineage (NCBI taxonomy): Eukaryota > Metazoa > Arthropoda > Insecta > Lepidoptera > Nymphalidae > Napeogenes > Napeogenes sylphis. The sequence continues at coordinate 24,096,788 of OY365782.1, forward strand.
TAACTTTCTTGTTCAGTATACATGACACCAGTCAAAATAAAAGAGGTAATTTTTGTTATTTGTTTGTTCTTGCAACACGCATACACTACTGAACGCAATTTGATAATATTTGGTAGAGTTTAGGTAGATATAGACAACTACTCCTGTTGACGTTTAGGATACTAATGGCTCGACGACATTATTTCACTTTCACGATAATTGAGAGTTCAGAGAGGGTCTTATTCTTTTAGATGCCTTATTTGGGTTTTAAGAATTATAAGAAGCCGAAGTAGTTTTCAATAATTAGTAGTGTACTTATTATAATTTGATATAAAGTATCGTCTCTACAAATAAAATAAAAATGTAGTATAGTAGCTTGTTTGGGGACTTACCCTCAAACAAGCTCCCCATAAAGTCGTTCATATCACAAACATACGAAATAAGACCAAAAATTTATTCATAATTACATAAACCTATGTTTATTCTATAACGTTTCTATCACTAATAGATTTCTCATTAAATCTCTATCACATAATATAGATTTTACAATGACCGTCTGATTTAATGACGTCTCCAATGTTTATATTTAATTTTATATGTATCTTATATGAAAATTATGATTAATACCATAACAGCCAACTATACCCGTTCTTAAGCAATGATCTTTAGATTTATATTAAATAGATATACGTAATAGGTACATGCATATATACAGTACTACTCATTGATATTCAAATCGTGTTAGATTTGGATTGAAATCTGTATTACGGATGTCTGTTTATGTCCCTACATATATAATACACATGTTGCATACCATGTTGCAGGTTTACAGAAACTTATACATTAAAAGAAACTACTGTTATCTTAAAGATATTTCAAATAAATGTTTTATTACACAATAAAACTCATTGAGTTGTACATACCTATTGTTATATTATTCCGGGTTTATTATGGAAATGACAATGATCTTAATGCGGCATTGTATATAACACTAATGTCTTATATCACTGAACGGAGGAGGCAATTAGTTTTTCCGATCACGAACTGAACATTGTTCATGGTACGTACCTATATATAAGAACCGAGAGGGTATGGAGCTGCATTCCAGCCCCAGCCTTTGATAAAGTTGCCTTCTAGACTCTAGCGCATCTAGAATTGGTGTTACTGTTTTGTTTTGCACAAATTATTAGTCGACATGTTCAAATTGGTGAGTTTATTATATACATTATAGACGTAGATAAGTAATATAAGATATTGAAAATTCCTACACTTATAAATTTTACTTCTACAATATTCTAAAATCCTTTTTTATTTAATTTTCATACCTTAAGTATTTCTGACTAATTTTATGTATATTATTCAATCGTAAAAGCCCATTTTTAAGTTTTTGAATAATTTTTAATTTCTATCTAGAGTATAATTTTTCAATTGCTGAAAGGTTGATGTGTTTTCAATTTTATACCATAAACATAAAGCATGATTCTTTTTTATTTCAAAATGCTTATTCTAAATTGTCTTCAAACTTTTTTATAATAATAATATAGAAATAGTTTGTGCTATCATGTATGTTAACAGATGTTGTTTGCTCTGGCCGCGGTACTTCTCGTAGCCTCGGCGCTGGCTAAACCGCAAGTGCTGTATGACTACGGGTACTACGCGCCCGCCTACGTCGCCTCCTACAGCTCTCCGCTCGCGTACTCCTACCCTTACGCCTACGCCTACTCCTACCCTGTAACATATATTTAGCTGCGGAACAAAGTTATTGTCTTTATGATATTTATTCGTAATTACCATGTATATGATTTTTATTCTTTTATTATTGATGTCATGGGTAAACTGCGCAAGAAATGTCTTTGTATAATTGTTGTCTAAATGTAAAAACGTGAAAATTTTAAAAGATTTTAATAAATATTTTTCGACTTACTTCAAACATTTATTTCTTTTAATAGACACTTATTTTTGGGTTAATGATACGATACGATATTCAAGTCAGAGACAGACAATTATTCCTTTGGGGCACAATTATTAAGTCTTTGAAAATGTCTATAAACATGTGTAAGCCAAGTTAAATTTATTAAATTTTTAAATAAATATGGAATTAAAAACTAATTGATAAGAGCAGAGATTTGAACTCGCGGCCTCTCAGAATAGGTCCGTAGCGAAACTAAGAGTTTCCTAAGAGCTCTGGGGTTCGAATCTTGCCCTTATTATATATTTATTTAAAAGTTAAATGTTAGATAGTGCTTAGTCTATGGTTATCATTTAATAACATCAATGATTATTGGAGTTTCTTGTCAGCTCGGCTATCTGTAGCATGGGTAACATAAAACTTTTATGTCAATAATAATTGATAGAGATAAAGACTTTTTTAATAACTATGAAACTTTAGACAGTCTCAAAATTTTAAAGAATCATACCTTGAACTTAGTAGAATATACATAAAATATATTTAAATTAAAAGTAATTAAACATAAAGATGTAATATAATTATATTGTTAGGTTTGTCAAGAAAAAAAGAAGAGACCAAAACTAGATGTTGATCTACTTTACCTAAATCCCTTCTTAAATTCTAAGTGGTCACCCAAACATTTAAACAATAATATTTTTTCAAATTTTTATTATGGGATTTGTAAGATATATTATATAGAAAATTAGTGATTATTAAACTTTCTTTGAAAATTTGAGATATTTTCACCTTGAAAATTTTTTTCGCGTTAAAACTCTACATGTTGACGTAGTAAATAAGATAACCTTCCCCGAAAATGTTATCAAACACGAGCCCTAATTTTTATTTTAAAAGATGCAAATTTCAATAACTATTGTTTTGAGGTCTTTGTCACGTACCTACTGAAAACGTAGCAACTGTTTTAGTAGTAACGTAGATTAACCAAATAAATATTAATAGAATCGAATCAAATATGAATCGAAGTCGAATTACCTAGATTTATGAATTATACTCACATCACTAGATAGTTTATGGGCTTATGAGATTGATATCATTACATACAAATACGAAAAATAAACAAAATTACAAAAGCCAAGTAAGTACAAACGCATCTCTGATAAGTATCGTTTGTATTGCGAAGTGATAAAATTATTTAATTATTTGATTGTTTGTGTACGGTATATGGGTCTGTGTGTTTTAGTTTGCATGTATGGTCATGTGTAAGTTTCACACCTAGCCCATGTGTGGTATTTTTGTAAATGAGGTAGATATCTGAGCTAGTGTACGTTAAGTTTAAGTGTAAAATGGAGGACTTGTCTGTTTCAGATAAGATATAGGAGCAAGTTGCTTGATATTTACGCCAAGACATATTTGTCTGAATCTCGATAGTTATATTTAGTATATTAGTTTAAGGAAAAGAGAAGAGGTATAGATTTTCATTAATGACAGCTTAAGATTAAATTTATATAAGTATAGAATGAAAAATAAACCGTTACGGGTAGGGATTCGAACCCGCGACTCTGTTGGTAGAGCGACGGGACGGTTTCCCAGTAGTCGCGGGTTCGAATCCCTGCCCGTATCGGTTTATTTTTCACTCTATATTTATATAAATTTAAATAAGCTTAACATGGCTATATATGTTTATAGATATTTTCAAAGCTTAAGATTAGGCAAAGGCTTATAATTATCAATTATTAATGTGGAGATATGATGAGAATACTTTCAGTTTCATTGTTGTTAAATTTTAAGAGCAAAACTGTAGCCTTTTTTTTGATAATATATCTGTTAGCAGTAGAACGTCTTCTTTCTTAATAATTTTAGTACAGAGTAGTATGTACATATTGTAAAAATTTAATTTTTTTTTAATTTAGAGCAGTAAATCTTATTTCAGGTGAGATATGCATCAGTTTTATACCAAAATATACTAAATATACTTACTTTGCTTCAGTGCGTGTGTTTGTTTCAATATGCCATACCATGTACCCATAGAAATTATTATTTTGTACTTTATGATCGAAATGTCCGTTTTAAGTAAATGCAAAATATAGTTACACCAAAGAAAGATTTTTTTCTAACATAATTCACATGTTGAAATAATAAATATTAATATATCTTACCAACTTAAACTCCAAATAAATAACCAGGGATATTAACTTAATTTTTATTTCCATTCAACGATCATCTGATGATGACATGGGGAGTTCTCGAACTGGGAGCTTCTATTGTATTCGCAGAATATTACTTTGTTAAAACATACGATTGAGTCAGACCCATCGATCAAGGCACGCGCATGGCATGCACTTGGCTGGACTCTACATTGATATGCAGAGTTCGAGCGAATTGACCGTTCTCATTGCATCAGGTTACTTTATTAACAATTTATAATAATATTAGCAAGGCCATTTGGCCCTTTTTCTCCTCCTAATAAATAAATACAACTGGAATCTTAATGCAGCGCCAACTACCGATTTTTGTTAAGCGTCTTGAATATCAGGCTCAAAAACACAAAAAAAAATCAAAATTGGTTCTGTCTTTTAAAGGTAGTTTCAATGGCATGTATATGTTATGTAATAATGTATGCTAAAAATCATATGACAAAGTTTTTTAACCGTCTGCTGTTACCGTTTTCTGCAGTCAGTATTTCTGAAATTGTGTTCCGTAAAGATTATACCTAAATGTAAAAATATGTCATAAAATGAAGTAGATATAATTATGTATATCTTATAGCTTACTATCACAATACGAAATACGTAATACGTAATATGCAAATAACCAGTTTTCTTTCCCTCTCGGCCGGTTCATAAAACAACATCGCCTAGTTCCAAGAGTGAAATACAATTTATAATCAGAATTAACTTCTTACTCAAAATAAAATATATTTTTTTAAACTAATAATCCTACGATGAAAATTAAACATTCTTTATTACATTAAGTATTATTTATTTTTAATGTAGGAATGTATTATTGATGATTTCGATAGTACGTTAGCTTATTGTAGTTAAAGTCTTTAGTAACATTCAGCATCCACTATTTTAAACATATGTACTTGTATTTCTGGATCCTACAAAAAACTTGATTCTATGTAGCGCTGAATAAACAACATCTAAAGACCCATTTTTGCATATTATATTTTAATTTAGTCCATAGGTAGGTACAGTGTTATCAGACTACAAATAACTTTTAGGTGAAAAGTGAAGCAGAGATAGTTACATTGAATTCTTTACAACTACGTACATTTTGGCTACTGATTAATAATAATTAGTTAAATTAAAATAACTTAAATATCTCTATAGGTACAATATTACATAGCGAAGAATAAAATCGATAAACTTATGACATATTTATGAATAACTATAATCATTTCATTATTGTTACATTAATGTCCAAAATGATCGTTACACATGACGTCACAGACATTTTCGGTCAAGGCGTATAAATTTGTGCTTTAATATTAAACGTCCACGAGTCACTGTTCATGTTCACATTCACGTATATAGTCTAAGCGACTTCCAAGTCAGAATCCTCAGAGTCATCGGTATATGGCCGAGGGGTGGGAGGCGCGGGAGAAGGTCGCGTTGGTAGTCGGGATGTGATCAGCGTGCGACCACACGCTCTCTCCTCCTGCAGCTTCCGAAGTCGCTCCTGCTCTTCACGCTTCTGTTTACGCCATTTTGCTCGACGATTTTTGAACCACACCTGTCAAAAGTATTTTTTATTTATTATTAATATTTTAGAATATAGGTACAGTACATTATTATGGTTATGAGATAAATGCTGCGAAAACTTCTTAAGAGGACGTTTGTTTCTTCAGAGAAACTCTAAACTCTACAAGTATTTTAAAATATGTACAGGAATATGTTCGGTCTGGATAACGAAATACAGACATCATTATTGATTTTGTATTGTTTTTCAAGCGTTTCCCCCACTCTCATAGAGGAAAAACTCTATGAAAATTTTCAAGTTTCTCATATAGTCACCAGCTAATTTTGCATTTTTAGGCTCAACAGTGAACTCGATAATTTTTGTTTTCATGTGACATGTTCCTTTGTCCTTTACTAAGAGAACTTAGTCCTAACCCTACTCTTATTTTATTTTTTAAAGTATTTATGTAAGTTTATCATTTGTTACTACATAATCTGTGATGTATCTTTTTCTAACATTCACCTGTTTATAGAGTTCTGGTTTCTTTAAATTCATCCTAAAACTGTTTCGGTCTCTTAATAAAGTTAAAAAATCCCTCGAACGAGTTAATCATAGCCATCAATGTCCTTACGTCATCCTTTGACGAAAGGGTTTTACTAATAAATAGAGGGGAGGTCTAAAAGTTCGTGGAATAAAAGGGTTGTAAATAATATAAAACAACAAAACTATTTTTCCTTTTCAATACATTTATTAGACCTATGAATTAATTTTTCTAAACCACAATAAAAATATGTTTTATCTTTTCCGTCGAAATGAACCGAAATTGTCGTCGAAAATTTCCTTCCCCTTAAGCTTTTTTTTAAATTGGGGGAATAAAAAAAAGTAATTTGGGGCCAGGTGGGTGAACTAGGGATTCCAACCCATGCGCAGAGCAGCCAATGCAATTCTGCTCTTGTGAACCGGCGCGTTGTCTTGCAAGAGCAACACACCCTTTGTCAATTTTTCTCGCCGCTTTTCCTTGATGGCATCCTTCAATTTTTCTAATATCGTTGCGTAGTATTCTTCGGTTATAGTCCTTCGCTTTTCTTTGTAATCAATCAAGATTATCCCCTCACAATCCTAAAAAACAATAGCCAGCATCTTTCCAGCCGACTCCGTCACCTTGACTTTCTTTGGTAGTGGTGTCCCCTTTTTATGCCATTGCATTGACTCTTTTATGGACTCAGGCTCAAAGTGATGAACCCATGTTTCATCGCCGGTAACAATTCGGTCCAAAATCTGTGCAGGTTTATCTCCACACAACTCCAAAAATGCTTTGACGCATCGACACGCTGCTCTTTCTGAAACGGCGTGAGCATTCTCGGTACCCATCTTGCACTGACTTTTATCATAACCAGGTGATCATGTAGGATTCGCAAAATGGTGGTATTTGATACTCCAACTATTGCAAATAATTGTTTTTTCTTCAAACGGGCATCCTTTAGTACAATTTTCTCCACTTTTTCGACGATGTCCGATGTAGTGGCCTCAACTAGCCTTTCTGAGCGGGGGTCGTCTTCAATTGACTCTCGACCATGTTTATAAAGACCATGCCACTTGTAAATCATTGATTTACTAGGGCACCGTTGCCTATAAACGACTCCCATTTCATTCAAAATGGTTTGAGCGTTTTTTCCTGGCTTGGTAAGGAATTTTATCATAGCGCTGTGTTCCATTTTCTCCTTAGTTTCAGTTTTCTTCCGGATTGACTTGTTCAGCAGGCGTCTGTTCGACGTAAACGAATGACGCAATTGGGTTGAGACTCAGTATATATATACTAATGATGCCCCTATCCCTACTCCATCCTCTCCATTCCACGAATTTTTGGACCCCCTAGCGTAGATTTCGTTAACGTTATACGTTAGGCCATTGTAGATGTGACATTAAAACATTTACACATATCCAAGCTGTTTTGATATCATTAATTAGTTCATTTTTCTTTCTCACTTTAGATCATTTAAAAAACTATCTAATCTAACTCCAGGACCACTGAAGTTATTAAATTAATTTTTCTATCAACTTTCAAGACACTGCCGTCGACCAGAAGAAAATCTTAAAAAAATAACTTTTGGAATAAAAAACAAAAGTTCTTCTGTGAATGGCATGGGCATTGTATTGGATACTTCTCAGTTAAATCATCAATCCCGTATCAGGGGATTAAATTACCATGTATTCGGAAAATGGTACCACAAAAAAAAAATAGATTATTAATTATTTTATTTTTGTTTATGATTCCAAAGTTTATAGTGATAAGATAATGTAGATTATGCTATATGTTATTATTGACCCGATTCACCCACGAAATTCGAATGGGAACGGATATATCTGATTAATCCGTTTTTACTTAAAAACTTGGAGAATTAAGGAAAGGTTACCGTTCTTAAAGATTATTCTGTACCTATATTATTACGTATTACTATTAAGTCAATAAAAGTTACCTATTTTACCTTTAAGTATAATTTTCTAATTATACACTCTTGGGTGCTGTAGGAAGATCAAAGAGCTTGCAAACAGTCTAAATTTCTTGTCCATCCCCTCTAATTGAGTAATAAATACGTGTAACCTGTTCAATGTATACAGAAATTAGTTTACCTCAAGAAAATTTAGCAAATGTATAAGAGTACAAATATTGTTACTCTTGCATAAATAAAAACGTAATCATATTAAGTAAACGCCTAAACTGATTAATAAATGATAAATGTAAGTACCTTATATTAATGTACTCCATAACTCTACTAAACGTGTCACAGTTAGATGCCAAATATCTTAATTTGAGCATTTTTTTCTCTTCTTAAATACTACATACCTATGTAATCGAGAATAATGAGCAGTTTTCATCATCGTTTATAATAAATGAATGTGTGCTATAGAAAAGTTACATATTACTATTACAAATAAGGAAAGATAAAAATTTTACGTAATTAAGCGAGTATATTTATTATAAATGGGCACTAACCGCGCGGATATAGGTATCACATCTTAATCGCCTGACATCTCGACCCAGGTTGCACAGACTGCGGTCAGAATCTGCCTCGCGAGGTAAATGTGATATCTATTTTCAGTGCGTTAAATCCCCTTTATATAATAATGATATATGTATTATAAAACGCGATAATTAAATGAAAATATAATAACTGAGGTTAAAAAAAAACATATACATACAAGACGGATTAACTTTACAACATATTTGGGAAATATTGTAAAAAAAAATCATTCAAGAACTTAAATGAAATCATCTGTGTAATCTGGCGTGTACATGTAAGATCCTTTTAACAATTTCAAATCGATCACAATTGTGTTGAGTCAATACATTAAAACGCGTCGTGTTATACGAACACAATTCGACCCAGATACATCGATGACCGCTACCGAACTAACACCAGTAAAAAAAGTATTTGTTGAGGTCTCAATGATGTTTCTTGGTACGTGTTCCACTCGACTTAACTGGTCTATTGAGTCCGAACGGTGGGTGGTCGCAGCTTACCGTCCCAATCCGGGACAGCGGCTTCCTTACACCACTTCATTCATAATGTATTCTGAACCATTGTAATTTTTGATGTTATGTTATTGAACGCTGTTCAATAATAACAAATTATAGAACTCAAATAAATTTCCTTTCTATATTTATGGTCCATGTTAAATATTCATGAAGCAATATTTCAGTTTAATGTGTTACAGATTATCAAATAATAATTTTCGATGCAGCAAAATGATAATAAACCAATATAAATTATATAGTAAAATATTGCAATGTGTTCAGTACATGACACAGGGCTCAAAACAGTATTTAATTATTTTTTTATGTTTGTGATTTTATTTGTTCGTTTGTTATAGCGTTATTCAGTTAGGCTGGACAGATCTTTATGAAAATTTATATTGTTATAGGACATTGCCCCGGTCAATGTATGGAATACTTTCTATTCCGTAAAAAAATAAAACGAAAAACTGAGTTTATTAGCGAATAGCCAATTGCTATAACTACCATGAACTAAAAATGTGTGAAGTGATGATATAGATAGTTATTGCTTATTATTTGTGCCAGGAGACAAAGAGCGCAGACAAGGTGACTGGCAACAGCTTGTATAAATAATTTAAATAACTCATAGCAATTGTTGTGTATTACATTCTGAACTAGTGACTAAATTATTTTATTAACATCTAAGTACAATCTAAATTTAGAAAATCTTTAATACTTATGTAGTAGTATCCCGAGAATTAAATGAAATATCAAATATAAATATAATGATTTTTTTGACAAATTCAATCATAATATCCAACGAGGCGGGATCCAAAACGTGCCGACATTTAATGGTGTTGGAGGCTTAAAATTAAATTGTTAACGATACCACCATTGTCGGAGTTAATTGCATTACAAGTGTCGGTCGGTAGTTACACAAAAGAGCTATTAACTTTCTGGAAATGAGCGAGGAGCTTTCGCACTTACCGCCCGTTCTCCTATTATTCGGAGCTCATGCGGCAAATATGGGCGCTGCCACCACCAGACAGTGGGGCGACTCCTTACTATACGAGTATCCCCACGCCCGCTCGCAACAAGATTAACTCACTCTCTTTTGTACTCCACTCTTTGTGTTATATCGTATAACTCGTTCATTGATTATTTTTATTGAATCCTAATTCATAACTTTGCTTTCGTTTTATATATTTAAATTTTCTTTCCTCGTCTAATCACCTAAGGGATAAGCTCTTGATAAGCCCATTGATGTGAGAATTTCAATCATATTAAAAATTTATACGAAAATACACCATTTTTTCATTAATTGTAGTGTCAATGTAACTAAGTCCTTATTAATTAGCTTCGAAAACTTCGTAAAATAGACATCATCTTCAACGGACGTACAATGGTCCCTCGACGCTTCGATAAGAACATAATTTAATCTTATTTTTATTCTTTTTACAGGTCTTTTTGTATCTGGGGTTTTTTAATTATTCTTTTCTGCTTTTTTAAGTTAGGTTACTGGTTTCTTTATTGTACTAAAAATGGACCGTTCCATCATAGGTACGAACACACTAATTTTCACTTGTTTAGGTATTTACTATCAATATTGATTAAGAACCTTCTACCAGCATTAATAAAAGCTCAATATCTGGAGACTACTGCTTTTATTTGGACCAAACATATCTAAGAATCACCTCCACGGCTTTCGATTTCGAGGCTTCCGATTGAAAAAAAAACGCAATCAAAACCGTACACTAGCTTGGCTGCTACGATGCCACAGACAGACACACAGATACAAAAGTTAAACTTATAACACCCCTCTTTTTGGGTCGGGACTTAATGAAACCGAACTTTTTTTAGTATAAAGCGATGTTATAAAATATACTTTGCATTATTTTTTCAAGTGGTGTGTACGGTATTCCTATCATTAGAGTCCACTAACCGTGCTGGTCCCCTTCTATTACTTAGATGTGTGTCTGGGAGTCCATATTTATCTAAATATTTTTATATATTAAGTATGTATACAAAGCGCATTGGCAGTCTATTGTTTTAAGCCATAACACAGGGAATTACCAAATTCTATTATACCCGCTGCAGCGCACCTAACATGCATACGTAATTTAAGCTCACAGTATACCAAAGACAAACAATGTTTTATTGAAAGGCTAAACTGCATAGTAAATGTGTATAAGTTTCGCCTTTGTTTCGGTTTAACTAGATTGTAACCTAAGTACTTAACTTGCCTAATAAGTTTTATTCCTAAATGTTAATTAATCGTAGTTTGGTACTAATAATGTAATAAACAAACATAACAAACAAACAAACTCAAAGCACTCACTTTAAATTTGTTTATATTTAATACGAACGTATAAAGTCTTATGTAAAAAATAACACATAAATAAAAAGTAATGAATAGAGTTTATGCCGACTGTCCGTCAATGTCCGAGCTCATCACTACTAGCCCAACTAGTTGGGTAAGGTGCGGTTTATTGAATGTACTGTTGGATTTATAATGAAAGGATATATACAACTATGTCATAAAATTAGCCCATAATCAACATATCACTCTAGTAGCGCAGGCTGTGGTATTTTGGATGCCTTGATAGATCAGCTTATAACATAATACTAGTTATCTGACAGCGGGTCTGCCTGTCAATATCAAATGACTATAATGATGACCATCAGATATTTTGTTTTTAATTATTGTAGAACTAAAAGACCTAATTATATGTGCGTATTACTTATAATATGAAGGAACTCTCTTAAAAAACGGTGTACCCATCTAAAGTTTCAGACTCTTAACACTTGTTCTTACAGAGATTTTGAGATCTCAATCCGCACCTATTTTTAAAATTATTTATTAAAGTGAGAAATTATAATAACCTGTTATAGTTATCATAAAGATTTATTTACAACAAATTTGAATTAAATCCAGGATCTAAATAACAGGGGTATTTGAAACTTCAATTGGTTACTTAGAATTTTAGGTTCACGTCAAAATCACGTTTGGTCAGTTGAATAAAAAAATTAATAAGATATTATAATACTTGGGCCAATCGACAGTAAATTAAAGAGATAATGGGCTAATAGGGTATCTATGTAAGTGTATAATGTGGTTGTGTATAGGTGGAGACAGCAGATGATACAGGGGAGTCGCTCGCCCCCGGCTATTGAGCACGCGTCGACGCCTGCAGCCCGCTTCATTAAATATATGCTGACACATATAAGTAGATGTGAAGAAACTAAAAAACAATAATGCTTCACCGATTTTTATAGCAATATATATAAATATATTGCCCTAGTTAGTTTCTAAACCTTAAGAGAATTCAAGTTATTCTGGTAGGTACTCTCATCGAATAAGAAATATCCTAGTAATAAACGCATATGGATTTAGATAACTAAATAAAAGTTCCGAAAACAAACATTAAGCACTCGAATCATGTTAATTGCAAATGTATCCTAACATCACCTCGTTACTATAAGTATCACTAAACATTAAATTGAGGGCTGAAGTAGCATGACGGAAAAGAACATCGTGTGAACCGCAGAGTGCGGGCCACAGCCGCGGCAACCCGAACTTATTGTAATAATGTTGTTAGAACAAACACAGCTCCCTCCGCCTTGTTTGAGATTACAATTACGGTTTTAGCGAACTGATTTATTAATGGATCGCTTGATTCGACTCTGATACTTTAATGTCGACTAATTTATATTATGTTATGTTTTAATTTTATTCAATATCTCTACATATATGTAAAAACAATTTAATTTAATGTTGTCAAATTAGATTCCTATTTCAATAATAATGACTGTGGCTAAATTTGTAAAATAATAAAAATATTTATTATTTATTTATTTATTTTATAGTTACCAAATAATCTTACACATGTTGAAAAAGTGTAAGCGCAAGCTAAGCTTCCTAAATTTACTACACAAATACAATAAAGGTGATTAATCACATATTTTACTATCAAATAGTTTTATGTCAACCTTGACAGTAACAAACATAATTAAATGAAAGTACGATGGAATATCATTACTTAACGCAAACAAGAAAGAAAAGCCGTTCAAAGCCGTTGAAAATATTTTTAATAAGCCACGTAAAGCTGTCACACCTGTCGTGTTCCGACTCCCCATTAGCTGTGAAATGCATTAGTCAATATTAAAGATGCCGTTCGCGACTATAATTCCACAAAGGGCACTTCAAATCACACCCATTCCTTTTCGGTTAATGTCAAAACATTACTCTTCTCGTCCGGAGGCTGAAAAAGTATCCCCCTGTATCTGTCACTTCGTATCAATTACCGCACGCAAACATCCATGCCTGTGTCCCTGTGACCATAACGGCCTATCTACGCACAATGCGCCAACCAAATCGAAATTCAATAGTCAAAAGAATGCTTTAATAGTACCTCAGATTCGCCGTTAACCCGAAAAGTATTTAGTCCTTAGTATTTTAAATGAAAACAAAACGTATTGGTACAGAGATAAGTACTATATTCGTTGAGCTCGTCCGCCCCCGGGGTGCCCCAGAGGGTCGTTCTGCAAACATCAAGTTCCCCTAAACGTTATACTTTGAAAACAATAATTTGTATTGCGTATCGAACTCGTCTATAAATAATAGAGTGATACTTCACCGGGAGTTGAGCCGAGGAGCAGAATATTGGTTAAATTAAACAATAAACATTCGTTTAATTGTTTTAAGATTAGGCTGAAAATAATAATTACATATTGGGGTAGACTAACTCTTCTATGACAACTTGGACTTTTTACACTGTTTCCTAGAATTATGTTATAACAACTGAGAAATTTTATGTTTCATCCTCAATTGCACCGCCATTTAACAAAGATCTAAGTTTCAATTATAGAAAACTTCTTCCTTCAAATACAGGCAGAACTAGTCACATTAATTATTTATTGGTAGAACCGATTCGATTTTATCGATCACTGATTCTTGAGGGTATTAAGAAGGGTCACTTTCTACGTGTGTAACTCACAAAATAAAATCAGTTTAATCTGAGCTCTAGATGAGATATTTAAATAATACATTCAATTAATTATATAGGTACATAAGTACTTAAATCACTTATAAAAAAGAGCACTACTGTGACCTAACTTGACTAGAAAAGATTCCGCAAATTAAAAAATAATCTAGTAATAAATCAAAAGCAAATGTATAATCTTATTAATTAAACGAAATCGTAACTGTGACGTACAAAATTACATTCTATTTTGTTATAGATGTATTTACCGTTTTACATAAAGTTTAAAATGTTATAAAGTCATTTTTATATAATTATATTACACTTTATGTAGGAAATAATATTTCGGATGCTATGTACAAAATAATATAAAGATTGAGTTATGCGTTTCGTTTGACAATCACAGAAGAGCAACAAGCGTAAAATTAAACAGAGCAGAACTCTTTGATCAACGTCGACGGATAGCTGCTCAGCTCATAAAAGCTATATTACTTTGAGTCGACACAGAAGCAAAAGACAAAATGGCGCTGCTTTATTACTTAGTAACACATTGGAAGCGTATCTCTTTTATTATAGCTACCTATTACGAGATAAGTCGTACCGAGGGAGGCTGCAGTGACTAGGAAGAGACGGTCGGTTCGCGCTGGGCGGAGCGACACGCCCTCTTTTTCATACGACTGTCTGGGGATGATGCTTTGTCATTTTGTCGAATGTGGCCGCATATTTTTCATTCTTTACCGTTTTACACTAGAAATCAGCAAGTTTACTTACCATACATAAAACTATAATATACATATTAGCCTAAAATAAAGTTTTGATGGACTAGCCAATTTGATCACATTTATGCAGCGGTGGATTTGAAATTTCAAATTTTAATTAAGTTTTAGGCTAGTCTTTCAGTTTTGAATTTAATTTATTTTCAAAACATCTGAACAAAACATAGATCGTTTTGTTCACAAAATGGAATATATGTGTTGTTTACAAATACAAATTTCACGGCGGCACAATCCTGCAGAATGTGTTCCAACTATTAATAATGTATATCTATGGGCAAGCTTCTGTAATATAAAGAACGGCAGGTTCTTGATTCAACGTTTCTGGAAATGTTAGTCTACAGAACAAACCCCGTGTACCGCCGGAAACTTCAGTTGAACTTCAGATTTAAAAGTGATCTTGAAAACGAATCCACAGCAAAGAAAGTAAAAAATAAAATTGTTTTGCAACTACACCAAAGCCTGCCGTCATAGAGCTGGCATCAGAATGCAAAATAATTTTAACTCACTTGAAACAAATTTAAAAGTGAAAAAGCTGGCGAAAAGGTACCACCTGTATTGTGGTAAGTGACGAACAACAAACACACAAAATCTTACTTAAACGTCACAATAACGAGATCATTTTCAATGTGTACCATATTTAATATAAGTTACTCGTGTGTGTAAAAAGTGTGTGTGATGTTGGTATAGTGTCGGTGTCATATATTACAGCTTCGTTGATTTGGTTAGAGGATTACGGTAGAGTTGTATTAACTGTTAAGCCGAAACTAGTCCACTTTGTTCAGACTCACTGCTACCTTAGTGCAACGCTGGGCTTCATACTCCAAGACATCTCATATTCATTGTAAGCATTTTGTTTTGTAGCATCATAGTCTTCACCAGAGGAATTAACTACCGTTTAGTATTATTATTAAACCTGTTTGCATAGCATAATGACGTATCGACTCCTACACTGTGGTAACGCTACTTTTTTATTTTACAAAGGAACGCGATCCATGCAATTTGTTTAAGTGTTTTTAGAGGCTTATGCATTCTGGGCATAGAACGGTCGCTGGTAGATTATTACGATTTTAAATTTAAAAGTCATTAAGGTTTTGCGTATAACTTAAAAAATACTTAAGACAAACAAGCTGAGTTTCTGTCTCTAGCTCTTCTAATTGGCAGATGTTAGTTCGACAATATTACTAACTAGGGGTCGCCCGCGACGTCCGCGCGGTTTTTAGTGTTTCCTCAGCGCACGCGAGAAAAGCTCTCAAAAAAAGAAATCTTTTCCCGTTTTTGCAGCATTTTTCATTCACTTCTATAAGTCACATCGAGATGACATATACCCTATAGCCTTCCTCAATAAACGGACTATTCAACACAAAAAGAATTTTTCAATTCGGGCCAGTAGTTCCAGAGATTAGTGCGTTCAAACAAACAAACTCTTCAGCTTTATAATATTAGTATAGAAGTATAGATATTATAAATGTGAAAGTTTGTATGTTTGTTCCCCAATCACGTAAAAATGGATGTAAGCTATCAATAATTGCTACGGTACGAAACAATAAATAATTTTTACCCAGGTATGTTCATATTTTTTTGGTTAAATCATTTAGAAAGCTTATAAAAACCAAGCACAATTCCATTCATTATAAATTAAAACAACTCGTATTGTTTGCTCAAAATGTAGTCAGACGTAAACAAACATTATCATTTCATTATAGGATAGTAATTAAATCACAAAACGAGAACAATCCTTAGATGTAACAAGACTGTGGGTACGGATCAACATTTCCAAGTTGGAATCGCTCGGCTCACTTCCTCAGACTTCCAAGATTAAGTATCTCTTTAATTATTAATTGTGTAAAGAGTTCAAGCCGCAGAAGAGTCACCCCTTCATTGTCTTTTCATTTGCATAGCGCCACTCATCATACTAAACAATGGAAAAATTTGTCGTCTATCTATTTACTAAGCCTTCAGGTTATAAATTTATTTTATATAATATTGGTTCAGCGGTCTACCCAATGTTGATGTCAGATTTACATTAAATAATTAATTGTATTATAAATAAGAAATGTTTGGCAGAAGTTGTTATTTTTGATCTATATAATAATTTTACAGAAATTATTTTATCACTTAATAATGAACATTTAATAAATTGTAATACTAAGAAAATCAAAATGAAGGATTACGATACGTCTTTCAGGTGTTTTACAGGGACATATATCATTTCCTTTAACTTTAATCAACTTCAAACTAACTGAAGCTAAAGGTCTTTAAAAACCAGAGTATCTCATATATTTATTGTTGTTATAACAACGAAATCCATAACTTCACGGTGCCCTGATAATTTAAATATATTTTAAACTTGATTCTGTGTAAGTTTCAATAACTTTTAAGGTAGGTAGGATAAACACGGCCTTAAAAAGGATTTATAAAAACTGAAATGCAATTGAAAAATTTAAAACTGTAATTAATAATCAAGAACCTTCATTTTTAGGGTTCCGTTCCTCGAAAAGAAAAAACGGAACCATTATAGGATCACTGTGTTGTCTATCCGTCCGTCTGTCAAAAACCTTTTTTATCAAGAACTCGTAAAAACTGAAATTTATATCAAATACTCAAATCTAGTGTCTCTTGGAGCTGTAAAAAAATCAAACTTCTAAGAGAACAAAATCAAAATATACATCTGTTTATGCCCGATATTTTAGCAATTTTTCAAAACTCGCAACGGAATCAAAACGTATATCCCGAGTTCCCGAACTCGGAATCTGGACTTTCGCTACGAAGTCTTATAGCCCAGGTAAAGGAAAAAAAATGGAAAAACCGTACATTTTTAGTTACACCATATAATAACCATATTTTTAATAATTTTTAAGTTACTACACCTTTCTTTGTGAACGCGTAGAGGTGTTAAATTGAAATTTATGTCTATATGTAATTTTATTTTATAATTGAAGAGTAGGTTTTGATAAATAAATGTAGTTAACAGTTGATGGTACAACTTAATTAATTAAATGATTAAAAAAAAATTAATAATTAAATGATTAAAAGTAGTGTACATATAAATCGTCTCCCAGCTAACAGAAGGCAGTGTGTGTGATCGAGAGACTAAGTTATGTAATAGAAGTGGTATAATAAAGTGTAACAGTGATAGGAAACAGTTTAAATAGTAAACAGTATAGTGTGTTTGTGAGTAGTGCCTATAAAGTGTTTAAAACAATAGAACGACTGTCATTGGTGATTCTTTTCGGTAAGAGAGTTCTTATATGTCATACTTTTAAGATATAACAAAATAAAACAAACTATGCTAATGCATTCAAAAAAAGAGCAATTTAAGCCGCATATTTTCAAACTTGAAACTACTCGCAAGGGAATCAAAACCTTATGGGTACCTACTTCCAGTCGACCGAGAATCTTGAAATTTGGCATAAAGCATATTTTTTATATATGGAAACTCTTCGAGCGCTAGACAGACTCACACTTGGCCGATCATTTTGAATATTAAAATGTATAAAAAATAGTTTATAAATCTATAAATAATAAACTTTAAAGAAGACAAATCAGGTAAATAATATTGTGTAGTAAAATAACGCGAGCTAATAGAATTAATTACGGACAATAAAATACAAAGCATTCGTTAGCGGAAACTCGATTCCACAGTGTTGTGAACAGCCTAAACAAAAGCATTTTAATAATGCAGTTTCCAATTGCTGCTGCGCAAATAGTGGGGTAAAAGCATTGCGGCCCATAAAAACACTTTTTACTCACAATAAACTGTATTTCATTTTAAATATATACTACCTACTATATTTAAAAAAAAAACTAAATATGTTTTATGAGAGTATATAAAGACTAGTAGGTATATATTTGAGTGAGGTACTAACATCGACTCGTCCTTAATTAAATTTGACAAGAGTTTCCATAATATCAAATTGTTTTTATTTTTTGCCAGCAATATTACTTTGCCTTAATTTATAATTATTTATAAATTATAAAACTTATATACTTATATAAATCTTCGAGTAAAGAATTTCTTATATCGATTAATGAAGTCTCAGGTAGAGAGTTAGGCAAATCGGTAAAATACTGGTAGGTATCCAACGAAAGCCTTATAAGTGACCCTCATTAGCGTCATTGTTGTACTTTTATCGTTTCCGGCACCCTCTGCTTGGGCTAATATAAATAAATCAAATTTAATTAACTCAGATTAATTTTCGCGGCGCCGTCATCTCCCGCCTCTGAGCTGCCCTTTTATTAACCCGCAGGCTGTTCGTCGAGTGCTACAACCGATTGTGGTGGTTTACTATGGTTTCCTTAATAAAAACTTTATACTTAGCTAAATTTCGGTGTCGTTCATTTCTTTTTTGTCGCGAAGCCGCTCAATGTCACTTAAATTACTTCTCTTATATTTTTATCCTAACTCCTGTATTTTTATAAATAAGTAATTTAGCCAGAGATTAAGTCGTTATCTAATATAGAGTTATGATTGAATAAAACTAAGACTTAGTTTTGAGCATTAATTCTCAAATCAATAGGTGTTAATAAATAATGTTATTTAAAGATGTATACAAGTACGTATCCGACTTCTTTATAATGTTTATAATGTATGTGTAATCTTTATTTATAATATATATATATATATATACTAGCGAACCCAGCCGCTTCGCTGGGCTAACCCTTACTTTACCTGGTGGCGAGTTACATCAATGGGCATAGCATATTCGTTTTCTTCGAGGAAACATACATGGTCATACCAACTTTTATGACAATCGGTTGAACGGGACGGAAGTCTATATTTGACAGCGCCGCCTGGTGGCGAGTTACATCAAAGGGCATACCATATAAACCTTCTCCGTGGAAAAATACATATACATACCAATTTTCATAATCATCGGTCCAATAGTTTCTGAGTTCATCGATTTCATATATACAAACATCCTTCTTTATATATATATAAGAAGATATATATATATATATATATATATATATATATATATATATATATATATATATACATTTCTGTATTTGTAATTAACGCCTGCTTATATTTATTTTTGTATATGTATATCTTGATATGTATATGGTATAAAGCTTACAAAACCTTTAAAAATCCGTATAATTAGTTATTTGCGCAATAAATATAAAAAGAAGGACAAGTAAACACAGGGCGTCTGTCTGGGTGGTTTGCTGGAGTGGTCAGTACACACTTGACCAACACCGGTAGCCTGCAAACATCTCTTACAGCCGATATCCCAAATGTAGAGTCGGACAGTTAAGCTGTACAAACATACTGTAAACCCATATTTAAGACCATGGGTAGGATGCTTAGAATGTTAAGAATAAATGTTTACGTCTCAGCTTTATAGAGATTACTAAAAGAACCTATTTAATATACACTTATTTTAATTGACAGCTTGTTAGCCGCTCAGTTATATATATTATTTTTATGTATTGAAATTATTAGTTAAGAACAAATTGTGCTTGGAAACATTGGATTTGGATTACGAAAAAAAGCACTTCGTATTTTATAGTCGTTTTTTTTTGTTGGCCACCCACGAAATGTTGGCACACAAAGTGTCGCGTCAGCTCTATTGACTGTAGATCCGTTTACCTCTTCTAAACTTTCCGCCTTGAAAACATAATCTCATAGATGTTAATGCAATACTACTATTTGACAAACAGGGCTTTTTTTTGGCTAAAATGATTTGCAACCTCTTTCCTTCTATTTTAAATACTTTGATAGGCCCCATATACTAATAAAAAAGAACGGCTTTTAATTCTAATAAACGAATTGAGTTGTAACATTTCAACCACTCTGATATACAAGTAATGTCGTATTAATATGAAACGTACTACAATAGTAACAGCTACCTATTAATCTTGCATTTGATATATCTTTTACAAAAAATTAAGAAAGGGTTAATAAAAAACTAGGCATGACTCTCATCTTCAAGATTGTTAGTTTACTGCACGGCATACTACCAAAGCTATGTTAAAGCACTAGTTGATTATAAAGATAAAAATACAAAAACAAAAAAATAAATTCCATACCTCAACTCTCTCCTCCTTTAGATCAACTCGTAACGCGAGCTGTTCTCTCAGTACGACATCAGGGTAGTGTGTCTTATCAAAGGTACTCTCCAATTGTTCTAGCTGCTCCTCAGTAAAGATAGTGCGATGTCGTCGCTTGCGCTTCGGCGGAGGGCCTGAGAGCCCAGCTAAAGCCGCCGCCGCGTAACCGCCGTACAGACCCGCATAGCTGCCAGCTTGGGAAACCGCACTGCCTACGCCTGTGACAAAAGTATATATCCATAATTAAACATTAAGAGGTAAAGTGCATCCTAATCAAATCTACTAAAAAATATATGATTAATACCATATTATGTTATTGATAGTTTTTCTATCAATATTTTATGTTTGATAATATCTATAAACATGTTACCATGTATAGAAATGTTAAGATTTTTTTAATAAATATAGAATAAAATCCAAATCTATGCGGGCAGGGATTCAAATCCGCGAACGTAGAGCGAACGTCGCTCTAAAAATTGAGATACCATATCACTACCCGTCTCGTTGAGTAAAGCATTTTATCTATGATCGCCTTTATCGGTACGGTTGTGACTTCCATTAGGCTTCCTTCGAAAATCTCTACCAGTATTTCTAACTTTTCAGTATAGATAAACATTGAAAAGATGCCACATATTATATATAGGTATCCATTAGTTCTAATATTATAGTTAATAGTTACACAATGTCTTATAGGTAGGTGTAGGTATATCTATACACCTACCTATCAGACATTGTATATTATTATATTATATTATTAACATCCTAAAAGTTTTTACAAAGATTTAATTGTCTAAGTTTTTTTTATTACAATAACAAATGTTCGTTCTTTCAGCCATGAACATTGTAATAATTTTAAAACTGTATTAATCATGCTAAACTGTTAAATAATTTCATTAAAATATACAAATACACACATAAGAAGTTTTGAATAAATGGTTTTTGTAAATTTTAATGTTGATTTAAAAATATGTATAAATAAACAAAGTACTGCTACCCACAACAACAACATATGAAGACGTCACAGTGTATTAGAATTAAGCTAACGTTATAACATTCGAACCGTGAAGAACCGGGGCTTAGGGCTCTGTAAGCGCTCCCTAGACGCGGACCTTCTGAACCATTCTAAATATTAACGTTGTAAAAGAAATTTGAATATTTTTGCATACTGAAGTATTACATTGTATTATTTCCGATAGAAATATAAAAGCTTTTACGGCCGGTAGCGTATTTCTAAAGCGGTATCGGTGGTTTTGCCCACTCCGTCTCCGTATTCGAACGCGCTCGTCTAAGCTGTATTGATTTTAAAATACCTATTCACATACTTCCAATATCGATCACAATAAGAAGATAGAAAAGGTTTATGAAGTTAAATGTAGGTCGGTTGATATTAATATATTTATTATCATAATCCAAATTATAAATAAACAACCAATAGAAAAGATTTTATGCTTGTTAAAAATTATTATTGTACGGCCTTAGAAATAATAAAGTCAAAGAATTATAATTTATCAAAACAAATGCAAAACCGATGATTTTTAATATAAATTAAAAGATATCTCTTAAAATAATAAGGATCTCAAAATAAGAGGTAAGATACATTATTTTGTCTAAAACTTCTAGACAAGAAAATATGAGTAGGTAAACATTGTGTTTCTATCCTAATTGAAAAAAATAAATAAATTAGAGTTGTCTTTACCATTCTATTATAATAGTATAACTTATCAGAAATAGTCATTCCACTTGTCAATATTAAATGGCTTCTTCGATGGTAAGGGGAGTTAAACACTTAAACATTACTTGCAGCAAATTTGAAAGGGGACAAGTGAGATAATATTATTTCGAAAATCACAATAGAGAACCTTTTCCCAACGGTACCTTTAAAAAAACAAGGTTAGATATATAACATATATGTAGGTACCTAAGTGATATTTCAATCCGAAACATTCTGTAATATTGTAGAAGTTCTAATAAATTAAACCATTTTCTTTCTGTTACAGAGCGATTTTGGAAAGGAGTTTCTATATATATAAAATTGCGATCAATTAATTTAATTAATAAGAAACATTATTGTTTCATTTTATTCATTCTTTTATCGCCGTAAACTTATCTAAGGGAAAACAACTTCGAAATACGATCCGGAAAACTTAGTACACATTTCTTACTTACTTGTTATTATTGCGGTGAAGATCTGCAATACCCTAAAGGTATTTTAAGATATTAAAATACTTTTTAAGAGGAAAAATAACTTAATTGAGATAAGCCCTGTCTTCGCCCCTCAAACCGCGAGGGATTGCCAGCGGCGTTACCGCTCTGCTTAGCCAAAGTAGTTGGATATTATAATTTGAAACTGTAAGGCTAATGCTAAAAACCAAAAGGCATTTGAGGTATTACAGTGAGCTTAAGCTTTCTTTAATAGTTAATTAAAAATAAACATTGAAAAAAAAGGAATTTTAATAGGCCAATATTTTTCCCCGGTAGCTATTTAGGAACTCATATTATTACCACTGTAAAACACATGTTCACTGGCCAACGCTAAATATTTTTGTAACAAACGTGGCCATTTCTGACAATTACAAAAATATAAAACAATTTTTTTGTTTTCTCTTTATTTTTAGGAGGATTTATTCTGTATACAATATGCCATCCTCATAGTAATACACTCGTATAATCACAAATATAAATTTATACTACCGTTACCGTTCTACCTTAATCATTAATTATAATAATAAGTGTGACGCCTGTATTCTTTTAATACCTTTAATAACTATCTTATACAATGCTCTCGCAACATCAGAAGTTGGAAAAGCTAGAATTTTACCAAAAACTCAAACCTCTCGTTTCGAATACATTCCATCATAAGATAATGAGCATCCTCCACTACGCCACATTTTAGACAATTTGGTAAACGTTGTTTTCTCATAAGATAAATAAAACTATTTAAGGGGATGTGTCCGGAACGAAGCCGAAAGGCTATAACGATATTATTCCTGTTCATATTGGCTCCATCTATTCAGGTAAACTTAGGAGGTTCTGATGGTATAGTCTTATACCAGATGCCCTTGTAAAGGGATCGTTCATTAAAGAATTCCTTCCATAGCTGTCTACATCGGGGTTTACTTAAATACAAAACGTCTTTATAAAAGTGTAAAAACTTAATCAAAATGCCGTCTACGCGAGTTTGTTTAGCTAAATTATCTGCAATCTATTGCAAAATCACATACTTATTTATGAGTTTCATCCGATAAATAGCCTCCATAACGTTATAAGCTACCGGTGCATCGGGCCAAATGCTGAAAGGCACTTTGAACCAGACAAAACTACAAAATGATTTAGATTAATGGACTTTATATAATTTAAAGCTTCTAAAATGTCAATCAATTCGACGTACATGATAGAAACGTTACAAGAAATGTTTAAATGAATACTTTCATTTGTTTGGGAATCAAATAATTTCGCACCCAGTATGGGTTTGGATCATTTTCTTTGGATCAATCTACAAAAAGTGGTGGTGTAACCACCCAGCATAGTTATTGTTCAAAAATAATTCACACAATCGTATTAATTCAAGTTCATTAAAACTTCGTTTACTTTTATCTATAAAATTAATATTGTATCGAATACATACAGACAAATCCACATTGCTTACCCAAGTGTCTAACATAAACATTTCTAATTTTTTACTTCTATAGTTTGGTATACAATCAAAATATTCAGATAAAGTAACCAGCAAAAGAATTCTTTTATGCTGCCAAGTGCCAATAAATATTATGTTGACATAAAACCTGTAATTCTTGTAGTAAATTAAGTATCTGATTATTTTCAAAAGATTTGCATTTTAACCAAAATTTTGTCAACCAAAAACTCTCTTCGAATAAATAAACGCGGTATACTTCACTTTGCGTTACATCGATCGGTGTTATTTTTATAAAACCACCGATAAGTCTCCTACATATATTTTGAACTTTATCTAGTTTTTCTAAATTTGATTTGAAACTATAGTCATATAGAAAACTTGCATAATCTAAGCCACTGCGTACCAACGAAATGTATAAACGTTTAATATGTAACGGATGAACTCCCCACCCAGGACCAGTTAACATTTTTAAAACATTAATAAATTTACTTGCTTTCTCACATATTTCTTTTATGTGTTTATTCCATCTAATTGAGTTATCAATTATAACCCCGAGATATTTTATACTTTCTACAACCTTTTTTATTTCTATTGATTCACTTTTGATACCTTTTAAAAATACATATTTTGGTTTTTTCTGTTGAAATATCAAGTCCTAATGTAACTAATATGTTTATAAATACATATATTTAAAGAGAAATGTAAGAAAGTTTATGTTAAATTTAGATTGTCACAAGTAATGTATAGGTAATACGAAATCATCAGCGTATTGATTAATGTTTACTTCTGAGATAGAACGGCAAATTTTCGATGTTATGAAAAATATATAAAAAACAAAATTGTAATCAATCTAGCATTATAATACCTATATATAAAACTAGGCTTTTATATTTTATTAGATATAAGCCTTAGTCTCTTCGAACCGAGGTATCTACTACTGCGCTTAAAGGTGGAAGAACAACTAAAGACAACTGACATAGTGTTAAAGCGAGCATGTAATTCAGGCGAATGTATCAATACAGTAATAATGAATAAAGAATGTATCTACATTAGTGAACTCAAACAAATATATATATTTTTTAATTATGTTATAGAAACTTTATATTCAAATGTATACTAATGATGTGAATTATCAGAATTGTTTATTCCCTCTTGTGTTATAGAGATTTCACTTATTGTATAGAAAAATATTTAAAAAATAAAGAGTTCTATTGACTTTAAATGTTTAATAAATAATTAATACATCCTAAAACGATAAACCTTACTTTAGTGGTTTAAAAATGCTTATCTTTGGAAGAACCGTTAATTCAGATTTTATAGGTCGCTGTCTCTTAAAGGTTATCCCAATATTGACATGTATGATATTATACTACGATCCTTAACCCAACGTATAACTCATTTTTATATAACATGTATGTAAATAAAATAAAGGAAATAGGGGTTAAGCATTTTCGTAATGACCTACTTAAATTGAAGTTCATCACCACCAGTTTATATAAAAGCTACCGATGGCAAATATTTGTATAAAAGAGTACAGCAAATATTTAATTCTGAACGTCTAGATGATGAAATCTAGCATGTTAGCTATACCCGTGAATTATTTAAAATAGAGCTGTTGATGTAGAGCGATTGATACCGCCCGTCGCAAGCGTTAACAGCCTTTTCGGTAACATGAGACTTCTTGCTTTTTGAGTTCAAGTAAAATATTGAAAATTCTACAAAATCAGCAATTAAAATTTATTCTATGATTAATAAAAATTTTCAAAAAATTGCAAAGATGTAGGGCTTAAGTATATAAAAACCTGGTAGGTTTATGTATAACATATTCTAATTAATGAGTGTGTATAAAATGGTATATTAAAGTAGACAAACGTAAAAAAAAATATAATCAACTCAAAACTAAAGGAATTAGGAGATGTAAAAAAAAAATTATGACCAATGTACAATTCTCGTAACTACTCAAAATAATAATAAGAGAAGAATGTTTGAATAAATTAGATAAATGATAGCTCGAAAGGTATGGAATAATAACGATGATTTTTATCCCAATTTCAAACAGGTGAATATTTGCAATCTATGAAACACCGGCACCTTCTAATAAAACATGTAACATCCCAACTCTGATACTTTAAAATATTGTTAGTAGGTACATCAGTGTGCATCCAATCTAAGCAAGGACACTGAAAGTTAATAAATAGAGGTAAATATCCAACATAGAGGTAACAAACTAGACAGTGATGATATTTGACCTACACCTCAAAATAACACAATAAAATCACTTCGGAAAATCAGGTAAGTTTTACAAAACGTAACTTGAAACGTAACTTAAAAAAGTATTTTTTAAAGATATTATATATAAAACTTTGCTAACATAAATTTGGCATAAGTTTATAATTATCAAGTGAAATGAAAATAAGGATTTAGTAATATTTTTTAAACAAAGAAAGGACAGTAGAGAAATATATATATATTATTATACACCTATATTGGAATGAATTTTAAACAGGGCCGATCGTTATGTTGAAACTTATGAAATAAGTATTCATGTACAATCTTAAAAAGTTATGGGCCTGAATTATTTATTTTTCTATAAGTACCTACTCAAGGACACTGTCTTGTATCTAGTACACATACTGGGACTACTATTTACGGTTTTAAAAATAAGAAATGCGCCCAGCGTGAATAAGATAATTATTATGAAAATCTCTATTATTGGTAAATAGTGCCTACTTACAGTCCACCTCTACTACTCGAATGTTGCTTTATTTTATAATACATATACTGTCTATTATGTAATGTTTTATATCAACGAGTTTTACTTACAATACATACCAAAAAGGTCATGTGCTCTATGGAATGGCGTGTGCGCGAGGTGGTGCAGCTGCAGCGGTGGGATCGGCGGCGGGCGGGGTGCCAGGATGCTGTCGATGGTGAAGAGTGGCGGCGGGGGCCTGTCTAACAAAG
This sequence comes from Napeogenes sylphis, assembly GCA_959347405.1. Lineage (NCBI taxonomy): Eukaryota > Metazoa > Arthropoda > Insecta > Lepidoptera > Nymphalidae > Napeogenes > Napeogenes sylphis. The sequence goes on from OY365782.1 coordinate 24,124,260, forward strand.
CTCCGGAGCCACCGCCCGCGCAGCCCGCGCCACCCAGCAGCAGCGCCGTGGACAGCAGCGCGGGCGCGTCCCGCGGCCAGCCACCCGGCCCGCCCATACCCTCGCCGCAATCTCTGCTCGCGCTTTCCGCCACGCTGCCTCACCACTCTCTCGAACCCGATAACCTCTCGACACCGTCCCACCTCATTATATTCCGCAAACGTTTCTTTCTATCATTTTTGCACACACTTTAAATAATATACTGACTAAAATTGATGTATTTAAAATTAATAAAAGTTTCGTAAAAATCGTATAAAATTTAACACAATCACAGCGACGCGACGGTAGTGTCTGTATATTATGTAGTAGAGATAGGATGATGAGATAGACGCGTGATACGATTGCAAGCAAATCGTTTTAGTGAGATGTCACGTTGTGATCCGAGTGCGGCTGCTGCTCGGCTCGTCGGTAGCGCGGGGTGCGGCGGGGTGCTCGCCGGGGAGAGCGGGGTCGCGCCGGGGCGTGCCGCGCCGGGGCCCGCCCTCCACCACATTAATGGATGTGACAATACGACGCTCCTAAACACTCACTAATAACAGTAATCTTTATCCCTTCCTTTCATCTACGAGTATATACATTACTAACGTAGCTACTGTTCTTGCTTTATATCTTTTTACTATGTTATTTATATAACTATCGTTTAATATTGATATTGAATTTATCTCATTTTATTGTGATGTTACTTTTAAGTACCTAACAGGTATTTGACAAAAGTTATAAGAATATTTTTTTACTAATTAGATCCAATTATTTGAATAATTGATCTATATCGATACTTATGTAAGTTTAAGTTTAAGTAGATCCAAATCCAGATTAGGAGATTTTAATGAGGAATTATGGAACGTTATATATTTATATTAATCGGTATTCGCTATCTCTATTATAAAAGATAGAGGAACCATTATAAATTTAGACCCTTTGTTAGTAGTTGGTAAAGTAAAATATTATTGTAATTATAAAAAATAAATGTACGTCTACAACTTGTAGCAGGTGCTACCAGTGGCATTATAATAATAGTGCCTACTTATAAATTAAACGCTACCACCTACAACGTATACGTAACGTATTATCAAGCGAGCAACGAATAAGTAAAAGACTTCATAACAACACACAGGCTTAGCGACAATTGTGAGAGACGCGGGGATTAACTCTATCTAAGAGAGAATAAATGGAGCGACGGATTACTTCAGCGAATGTTGCGCCCGCGGCGCTCACTACGCTTGCCTTTTTGAAGCTTACCAACGTAACAATGACTAATTCACTATATACATATAGATAAACACATGTTTTTATTAATTGTCAAAAGTATAAAAACTATGTGGCTGGAACGAAATGAAAATGTTAAATTTCTTATAATTTATAAAAAACATTATTTAACAATTGCAAGTTTTAATGAAATATGTAAACGAAAGGTATAGTAGAACTAAAAGAAAAATACAAAATGTATTTTTTAAGTGAGTACTTAATAAATATGAAAGAGATAAAAACTCCAATCATGCACGAGGCTAGATATATGTTTTTTCCCTATAGGAGGTACCTACCTACAACGGTCGGACGTGCGGCGCTGCGCAAATATTTACAAAGGTAGGAGCCACGAAACCCGAGCGCGGTTTTGTTTGACTGTAATTGATGTAATTAGTCGTGTCGACCAGCTGCCAAGATAAAACCTCATATCCAATGTTTAAATAGTTAATACGATACTTTCATGGACCGGAAACATCTTTACCTACTTACTTTGTATCCTATTCTAGCAAATATTGGTCACACTCGACGATGCATGGGGCCAGATATAGGAAGGTTCCGATAACTGCTACAAGTGTTTGATCACAAAATATTTTAATGATTAATTTAGTAAAAAAAACTAAGGTATATTCTAGGTAACATTGTTTATTTAGAAAAAAGCTACACTTTAAATCTCTGTTATGAAATATTTTGATAGCATTCAAATACAAGTAACCTGGGAACAGAATATCGATTTCATAATCTAGCATTGTCGGAAATAATATTGATGGTAATACGGAAATAGACACATAATATATATGTCACCGATTTGTATCACTAAACAGGCAGCTGGTCCCAATCCCTTTGGTACGAATGGAAAATTAACTGCGTATAAAGCGGCGATTATCCGCGTATGACTTAATACGGCCGGTCACATAAAGAGCATAGGCATTGGATTAACAATAGGTTGGATTATCCGATCCATACTCCCAGCAACAACTATTGTGTATAGAACCACGCTTCACAAATAGGTATTGCCTGCTATTAACGATATTGAAATATTATAATACCTGAAAGTAATAAAATTGGGCTTATGTTATTGGCATTAACTAATTTTATAAATAAATTATGTGTAAATAATAATTGTGTAAAACCATAGGTACTTAATATAAATCGTTTGTGATTTATATTTAATAGTTATATCTCTAACTGAAACTGGAACACCTTTATATTTTTAAACACAACGCATTTTATTTTATTTTCTATATTGTTAGTGATTACCTAACTATTTTACACAAACATCAAATCGAACAATAAAATCAAACTTCAAACATTTCTTACTGGCATTATCGTATTTTAGTTAATTATAATAATGACATTATTATGCACTTACGAACTAATAACATTTATATAGATTAGGTAGGTATATACAATTAGTGTGTTAGTGTGATTGAATTAAGACTTACCTATAGTTATGTGAGCGTATCATGTATGTAGCAAGCAATGGTATATTAAGACTATAAATACATGGAAAGCGAATAATTCTTATTAAAAATTAAGGAAGACCGGAAAATTATTGAATAATATTTTTTTTATTTTCACTCTTTCCTGTTTTCGTTGCCCGTTTGAGCTTATATAATTTTTGCATTACCCATATTTTGGGTGGAATAAAAGTCCGTAAAGTATTCTGAACATGTAACGTTCTTCAGTTGTTACGCAGAAAGATTTGCGGAAAACACCTAGTATGAATGTTATAATAATTTAATACAAACTACATTAAGAAATGTATTAATAAATAAAGAACTACAACTGTTTACAATACATTTTAAAACGAGCTAATTGAATAAGTTTTGTTATACAATGTAAAAAGAAAAGGAAATTTAGAGTATTACAGGCATAATAGCATTAACTTTGTACGAGTAACAGGATTGTGTAGTGGAATAGGCTCCTTAGCGACCGAGTAATACTCGTAAGTATGACGCCCTCGATGCCGTAAGAGTCTTAGTCTAGCTTTAAATTAAAACTAGGTCTTACTTGTAAATGACCTGTACTGTGACAGATGCAATGTTTTATACTTCTACTATGTAATGTTATAATACTTATTTTTAATCATATTTTATATAATGTCATAATTAAATAATACATATATAAAATATTTATTTTTTTACTATATTAAAATTTACACAAAATGTTATATAAGGGAAATTTAATGCTGGAAAGGAGTTCTTTATTCTCTAAACCTAGCCTTACCATGGCAAGATACGTTATTGTCGAAAAAAAAGAATTGAAAAAAAAATATATAAATATGATTTTATAAATGTATATAGATAGTAGGTAATTAATAATAGTAATATACATAATACATATGTATATTGCAAACCATTTTAAAAGAGAAAAATTCCAAGAAGCTGTACTTCATTATTGTAAAATTGTTTCTTTTAATAGTGATATTTAAAAGCAATTAATATAAAAAAAAGTGAATTCATATTTTATAAAAAAGTCACTGAAAATTTAACTCAATTTATGTATTTGTTTTTAATTTTGAAATGTTCTTTGTGGTTTTGTGAAAATGAGCAACAATAATGTGAATTTAATTATTATACTTATGGCAACACTAAATGTATAAAAGTAAATACATATTTGTCTAGTTTTATTTATAGATTGATGGTGTTCCTCATATATCTCAAAATAGTCACCTGATTAATTATTATAATTATATTTAAGTAACCTGGTAATAAAAAGTGATTTTAATGCAATTGCATCAATTGATCAACCTTGAAAACAGTGCGTCTGGAAAGCAAACCTTTAGAAAAGCGTCAGCGAGGCGTGACGATCGTGAACTTATTTGGCTCAACTTGTGTAACTCGATTCTAACTCATGTATTTTAATTGACTAACTTAAATAAGAAATACATTGACTTTTCGCTAATTTAAAAGTGGAGCGGACAATCTATCGTTCATTATATTACATAAAATATAAATAATAAAAATTTAATCAACTATTCGGTTTTGAAATAATCTCGCCCAATTATAAATTCTTAAGTGACCCAGATTTTGCTATTAAAATTTAGGCTTTATTTTGTTTTATAATAGGTTTAATGTTATTGTGTCCAGTATAAGATATCATTCTATCTTCAATATTTGATGTTTGTTTTTGTTTGTCTGTTGTTTGTTTGTTTGTTAACTTGATGACAACTGTAAAATAAATCTTTTTACGAATCTTAAAATCTAAATAGTAATATTATTAATCTATAAATAATATATGTATATAGTAACATATTGTGAAGATCACGAATAATCCCCTTTAGGAATATTTCAAAATTGAACTGTATGATATTTAGGTACAATCGAAGTGAATATGCAAACATATTATTGTGTTGAGACGGTAGAGATAATACCGGACGTTTGGTGCAAGGGCGTGCTTCAAAAAAGTTCAGTCGTTCGGAAGAATTGTTTAACGCTATCCAAATAGCGGTGTTTTATATTAAAAAGAACCCACTAAGCAGATAATTTTCGATTGCTTTGAGATTATATCATCTATCAAGTGAAGGAACTCGAGCGGGAAAGACAACGAGATATGTTGAAACGAATATTTGATATTGTATACTGTGTCTATACGTACTTATAGGTAACACTGATCAATCTGTTTGAGGATTTATTGTACGCAATGAATACTTTTTTAAACTTCATACATTTTACACAGTCGACATTCATACATTTTATTTGAAAAAATATTCACATCGGGTCATATTGTTTTAAAACTAATTAAATATATTATATCATTTTAGTTATCTCTCCACTTAAAATGCAATAGATTACTTACACTCATAATAAAAGTCTTTTAATGTATATTAACTTTCTGTTTTTAACAAATTAAATAAATCAGCAGCAGCAGCGGTTAAATTGTTTTATTTAATTTGATACTTTAACCGCTGCTTTTTTATCTAATTTGATAATTTTTAACCAAATAATTTAAGACACATGTATGTGTCTATGTATATTCCTAATCTACGACACGTTTGCTACGCATTCTACTCATGTAGACCGCAAAAGGTTAGTTTAGTTATCTAGAGTGTTCTGTGAAATAAAAATTAAAATATTAGTCTATTGGAAATATTTTGAAACCGAAATACTAAATATGTATTAGTATCAGTGAAATATAAAACTCTGTACACTTGTTTACTCTAATAAATAATAACGTCGATTTTAAAAACCCTGAAAAATGTCGTGTAAAAGTTGCGGAATATTTATATTACTCCACCGCAGCAGGCTACAGTGGTATAGTCTTAATATAAAATAGACAACCAGCAGAACAGAGGTCAGTCACAGCCGGACTTCCGACAGCGAGGCAACGACCAATAAGAGTACATCATGAGAGGGTTGATATTGTTAGGAGTGCTATGTTTAGTGATGGTGTGTACCGCCCACGAGGCTGAGGCCGAAGACCTCGCCGTGGCGGCTAGCAAGCACGAGCACGGTGGTGGTCACCACCACCACGAACATCATCACCACGAACATGGTGGCAAAGGACACAAGGGACATAAAGGACATCACCATCATCACAAGGGAGATGAAGGTCACCATGGCAAACACCACCACGAAGGACACCATCATGAGCACGGCGGCGGCCACAAGAAGCACTGGGATGAGCACGACCATCATGGTGAACACCACGAGAAAGGACATCACCATAAAGGCGAAAAACATGGACACCATGAACACCACGATAAGGGAGAAAAGACTGATGGATTCCATAAGAAATACCACAAGGATCACTTCCACAAGGATCACCACTTCCATGACGGCCACCACCACGAAGGCAAACACCATAAACATGGACACCACCACGGACATCATGAGGATCATGGCGGTCACCACAAGAAGGGTGGTCATCATCACTCCGGACACCATGAAGGCCACCATGGCAAGCATGGCCATCATGACAAACACCACTACGACGAAGATCACCATGGCCACAAGGGACATCACGGACACGACGAGCACCATCACCATCATCATGACCACGGCAAGAAAGGTGGTCATGAAGATCACAAGCACTGGGGCTTCCATCATGGAAAACATTAAAAACACATTAGATTCAAATTGTTGTTACGAGTTGCTATTGGCAATTTAAATTATGTTGCTATTTTTCATATTTTTATACTTGTTTAATATATTGTTAAAAACTTTATTCAATCTTTATATTTTACCCTTTTTTACCTAAAGAATAAAAGATACTATTATATTAATCATGACCCGTTAGTGTGATGGGTAGCAGCCCCGACTACTGGACCAAAGGTTGTGGATTCAATTCCCACATGGAACAATTGTTAGATGATAGGTAGATGGATTTATAGGTGATATAAAAAATATGAAAATGTTTATTTAAATATATCCGTTTAAATATATCCGTTTTCATCAGATGTTTAAGGTTTCACGTATAAATTACTAAATTAATATCTACTAAATTCTATATCTAATAATAAGTTACATAAAAGATTAATGATTGAATTATACCGAAATCAATTTGCAAATGCTCAACTAATATAAAAAAAACTAGATGTTAAATGTCCACTTTCTTGATCTAGTCACAAAGCTTCTATTATCACATACAATGTATCTATTATCACCTATAATTGTATTATCACATACTCAAAATTTTCTATTATCAACTAAAATGTCTATATAACTTAATACATTACAAGTTTTATTACAATTGTAGCTCAGAAGTCAGAACATAGATTTTGTTTCTTGTTATTGAGATTTTTTCTGTATTTAAAAGCACCCCATATCTAAACTAAGGTAACAATCAGTCTTGATGTATTGTTATAATATTTCATATAAAGTTTCTGTATTTTTTCGTGTATAAAAAGTACTTTATTCTAAATGTTATCGAAATGGGTTCAGTTGTTTTTCCAAAACGCATTCACAAACAAATGAACAGATAGAAAACTCAAACACTATTTATTAAGATTTTGCTTCGTTACTATTTGTATGATTTTATATTATCATGCGTTATCCGAATTTCAGCAGCCCTGATGAAGCAATGAGATTCAGTAGACACGCCGACGATAAAAAAGGTTTCCTGGACTGAACTTAATCTCTTTATTTATTGCACATCGCCTATGAGACCGTCGACTGGCCGTTATTTGTAATTATTTGGCCATCTCTTGCAGACAGCTTCTCTACATCAATCAAGTTGAGCTGAGCGCCCTTCCCTTTTTTTATGTTACTAAAGTCGGTCCATACCGCGCTCAAGGACTTCCAATGAAGTTGCTGGCACCGGAAACGTTAAGAGTAACGATTGGTGAGCGCGCGCAGGTTACGTTTAGCTTAAGTCTATGGAAGATTCAGTTTTTTTACTATATCTTTAAAACGAAACCATATTTTTTTGTTCTGTTTTTTGGAGAACAAGCCCAGTCATATCCTTGACATGCGTGCTAATTTTGGTTAATATTGGTCCAGTGGTTTTCTTGTGATGTTGCCTAAAAAAATTGATTCCCAAACGGTTAAGAGCTTCGCTTACGCTCAGCTCTATTAGTGATTTTCCAATACAAAATTTATTTGTTCTCTTTGAACTGGCATTAACTCTGAGCGTAGGTATGGCGCCCGAGCGTTAACCTTTTAAGTACTTCTTACAAAATACAGAGTAATAAGTAAAAGAGGGAGCAAAAAAATTGTTTCGTTTTTTTTGTTTATCAACATATTTAAAAAGTTATAGAACAAATGTTGTTAGTATGGATGTAGAGAGACTCTCTGCAAGAGATGGTCAACTAATTAAAAATAAATCTGTACGTATATATATATAATCCTATATATATATATAAATATATACACATCTCATTTGTATTCTTGAGAAATATATAGGTGGGTGTTTCTCTACTAACGGGAAAATTTTGCATGAAATTTGTCCTGCACACTTTTTGTTTTAAAATAGGGTTTTAAATATATAGAATGAAATCTAATAACAAGCGATTTTCAAGTCTATAAAAGGCTGAAAGATTAATCTGCTATTTTTCATTTTAGAAGTTTTTTTTTTTCGGTGCTTTTTTTTTATTGACCTCCTTCCTCTTTTGAGGATCATTCTTTTAACATTTGTATCAAAATTTTGCTGTTTTTCTCTTTTTTTTCTAATTTTTATTCTCTCGTCATTTTATATTTTTTTTTGGGAGGTAACTGGCATGGTTTCTAAGCTATATTTGTAATTACTGTACTTACGGATAATAACTGCATATAATCCATTTAGTAGCTAATTTTATTTAAATTTATATAAAAAACAATCCACTGGAAACTATAAAACTCCCCTGTGTTGCGTCGAAACAAGGGATTGTCGCCAGGAGACTGTCACCAGGGGACTGTGTTTTCTGGCACTAAACAGGACTGTACTCATTATTTACGAATGGTAGTTTATTTCACAGCTAAATAAGTAACTGTACGTTTATTTTCGTAATCGATATATAAAAATCATATTCTAATTAGAAAAAATTACCACTCAAACTACTTACCAGGGGACTATTACGCATAACGGCCCCGACGCGTGATTCAGTAACTATGGCAAAAAATTAAACTACCCGCAAAATGATGTCTCGGTTCTGACTCGATATGATAGAACTTCACACTGTCAGCGACTCATTCAACACAAAATTGAGTCGTTATCCTTGACTATATAATTTTGTTTTATTTTTTCAAATTAACCAGAGGATTGTGTTCAAATATTTAGGACAACATTCAGGCGGTAATTTCGAATAATTATTATTACATTTACGTAGTTCAACATATATCATTTTCAGTATATTTAGTTTTATAAACAAAATTACAAATATTTACAACTTAAAAAAATATGACAGTAAAGACGTGTTGGTTAAATGGTTAAGGACCCTTGACTATGGGGATACTGAAAGTCTACTACGGTATACTTAAGGGTAAAATGTATGAGTAATATTGTAACGAAAACCAAAACACACACACAGAGACACACATATACACACACACTCATTCACACACACGCACACATACACATACGAGAAACACACAAACATACACGTTTTAATAATTTATTTAATTTTTAGTATACCTTAATTTTAAATAGCTATTTAAGTTAATTTATTTTATTTTATTAATTAGCTACGTTAATCGCAAATTAATATTTAACTTTATTATATTTTATGAATTGATTACCTACTTTCATTGCAAATTGTTATTTATTTTGAACATATTTTATCAATAGCTATCTAATTAAGATTGATTTCAACTGTTATTTAATTATAATTAATTCCTTTTATGAACTAGCAACCTTTATTTAAAATGCTTAATTAATTTATTTTTATTAATTTACCTTTATCTCAAATTGTAATTCAGTTATTATTTATTGAATTTACTAATGTTTCTGGAAGAGCTAGGTCTCCTGACACGGGTATCTTTATGCCTACTAGGAGACCTTAACCTCGATGTGTTTATGATAATGGTAATTGAAACGTAATAAAAATTATTATTATTATTATTATTCATTTATTTTATTTTAATCTTATTATTTACATTTATACATATAACATTTAAAAAAAAACATTTTAAATATAAATATAAAAAACAGTATCCCGCCGACGTGGGCCTTACGACCAGTCCGTCGGTGGTTAGGGCGACAGCGAAAGAAACTTCCTCACAATGCGTGCCGTACCCAAAACTGCTGCTCTTTGCATCCGACCCTTGATCCAGTTTTTTAGTGAGAGCCTCTTGACCAGACCATTGACGGAAACTACCATCGGGACAATTATTGTTGAGTCAACATCCCACATGACGGTAATCTCGTGAGCTAAGTCCAAGTACTTTGACAGTTTGTCCTTCTCAGCTTTCACAAGATTAGCGTCACACGGGACACTGATATCAACAAGAAATGCCCGGCGCTCTAACCGATCTACCAGCACGATATCAGGCTTATTGGCTACAAAGTACAATAGTCCTGTCCGTTATGATAGATCGGTCCCAATAGAGCTTAGCATGACCATTTTCCAAAACTGGCTCCGGTGAGTACTTATAATATGGCACTTCAAAAGGTACAAGGCCGTATCGAAGAGCAAGTTCTTGGTGGATAATCTTGGCTACTTGGTTGTGCCTGTGCAAATACTCTCCATTGGCAAGATGACAAGAACCGGAAATAACATGTCTGATGGATTCTCCAGGTTGGTGGCACGCACGACATATGTCAACAGTGCCATCCTTTATTATGTATTTCCGATAGTTGTTCGTCTTGACAACTTCGTCAGCAATTGCACAAGCAAAACCTTCGTTTTCACCAAAGAGATCACCAAAGCGTAGCCAAGCCACGGACCCCAGAAGGTCTACATCAGGCCCATAGAGTGCCTGGTGGAACCGTCCATGAAGCTCCTTACTCTTCCATATACTTATACGGTCGTCAGTGCTAAGTAATACTACCGGTTTATGCCAGTTATCTTTGGCTAAGGAGAGCGGTGTAAGACCATTATCTACTGCAACAATGTCCCGATGCATTCCACACTCAGCATGAAGGAAATATTCCCTAAGATTGGATACCTCACGGTTGTATAAGTTTTTGGCATTAAGGACGACCCCCACACTTCCGTGGAATATACAATCTCATCACTGATGAGCGCGGATGATGCATGCGATACATTGTCAATAGTTTTCGGGCCTTTCGGTCCAGGGCATCTTATTCAGTCTGAGTCCACCTTAATATGCCGAAAGTATACATCAGCACGGGCATTACCCAACTGTTGAATGCACGCACTTTGTTACCTCCTGACAAAAGACTTTTTAGAACTTTTGTCAAGCGGTTAAAGAAGCGTTCCTTCACTAGCTGTTTATTGTCCCCACTTAGTATGCCTAAGCATTCCGACATACCAAGGTATTTGTAGGACTCGGTTTCGGAGAGGGATCTGAGGGACGTTGTCTCCGAGAGTTGTAAATATTCGCTATTTACAACTCGGCCACTCTGCACATGTGCAACCGCGCATTTATCTACACCAAACTCCATCCTAATGTCATTACTGAACGTTTGCGTAACGTTTAGTAATGATACCAGATCTGCTTTATTTGGTGCAAATAATTTGAGATCGTCCATATACAAAAGATGAGAAATGATCTCACCCCCTCTGCGAAAGCGAAAGCCCAGCTTTGAGTCCCTAAGCAACGCGCTTAAGGGGTTCAAAGCTAGGCAAAACCACAAAGGACTCAAACTGTCACCCTGGAAAATACCTCGCTCAATCCTTACAGGTTCGGAAGTAAGAAGATTTCCTCCGCCCCCTGGAAGACAAAGGACCGTTGTCCATTGCCTCATACATGAATCAAGAAAAGCGCATATATCTGTGTCAATCTTATACACTTCTAGTACTCGTCTCAACCATGTATGAGGCACCGAATCATAGGCCTTTTTATAATCAATCCAGGCGGCGGAGAGACCCTTTTTACCTCGGCGAACATTTTTATTAATGGCCATGTCAATAAGGAGGAGCTCCTTAGTACCACGAGACCCAATCTTACATCCATTTTGAGCGGGATCTAAAATGCTATTTGCATACAAATGTGTGTTTAATTTTGAAGTCAAAATGGATGTAAGAAGCTTATAAATTGTTGGTAAGCACGTGATAGGTCGAAAGTTCTTTGGATCCGTGATACTACCAGACTTGTGGAGCAGAAAGGTGATTCCTGTTGTCATAAAAAATGGTAGGGATCCGGACACGATGGCTTCCTGGAATTGCCCAGCCAAACGTTCGTGTGAAGACCGCAGCCATTTGAGCCAAAAGTTATGTAATCCGTCCGGCCCAGGACTTTTCCAGTTATGGGTCGAACGGATCGCATCCCTGACATTATCTGGGCTTATAAATATAGCCTCCATTGGCTGCAGGTGTTCACACGCGCGCTCAACAACACGCATCCAGCCACCATCGTTGTGATTAATAGGCACCGATCAAATATTTTTCCAAAATGTGAACATTTCTTCCATATTTGGTAACTGCCCATCAATCACACTCGTAGCAGATTCCTCCCAGCTTCTATAAACCTTTCTTTGGTCACTTTGGAATATGCGATTCTGCTTATACCTATTTACACGTTGTTTATAACGACGGATACGATTTGCCCACGCACAAACTTTCTGCTTCAGGTAGTCTATACGTTCTGTTACATAGGCCATATAATCCTGAGGCCTAATGCCAGTACCGGCAAAGGCCTGTGTAACATAACGCATGACTCTCGGCCGGATGTTTCCCGATCTGAAGCAGATTAACTTGCCAATAATGACCCTAGCTGCGCTGATACGCCGTTCAATCCTCATCTGCCATGCGGGTGTGTCCTCAGTGGACCGAGCCTGATAGGCTCAGGAAATCTGACACGGGCGGAGCGGCACGCGGCAACAGCTGCACAATAAAGAATTGAATGGGTATCAGTGAGATTATTGCTAGTACGAAGATAAGAGTCTAGCATGCAGTCTAGAGCCATTACTAGCGACATATTACGTCTATGCGTGTTAAAACGGGGTAACCGTGGCCTGTCGCGGGCTGGTATGTCTTTAAATTCCAAAATCGCATCCTCCAAAGTCCTCCTTAATTGCTCATTATCTTGGGTACTTACGGTTGTAATCTCAACGCCCCCCACATCAGCATTTCCATCCACTAACCCTGCCACCGAAGGAGCGGACGATAACTGGGCTCGCAAATGGATGCTTTCGGTGGTGGATGCAGATTGTCACCTCGGAGCGAAGCCGGTCAAGTGCGGAGTCATCCAACGCACGATTACATTGAATAAACCGCACCTGATCCGATAGTCGTTTGGCCGAAACGGTCAACTCTGGTTCAAGGATCTGAAACAAAGATAGCAAACGGGTTCGCCACGCAGTGAGGTTAGTTCCACCCTCTGTCGCCCTATAGTACGCTCGCATGACATTTTCGTTTATATTTTGCGTCCATTTCATGCGGCGCACTGCACCACCGACGGCGGGGGCCGAACGCGGAGCGGATGCCCCAGTAGGCCCCAAGCGCGGCAGCGGTGGCCTCCCTCGGCGCGGCGCTGGAGGCGGCAGCTCGTCGTCACTGCTCGACACGACATTCTCAGGTGGAGTTGCGTACTCCTCCTCTGATGACGTGGAGCTGCTCGGTGCGACGGGCTGCGGTGGTTGGCGTGCGTTGACGTTTTTACTCCTGGTGATCATCGGATCATCGAATGCCAATTGTCACAGTTCTCTTATTTATTACTTATTTTTGGTTGTTAGTTTTGGTAACATTTTTATTATTATTATTATAATATACTTTAAATTTGTTACACGCACATAAATATTATTTTAAAATTGGATTTAAAGTGGAGATTCTGGGATGGGGACGCGCCAGGGGACTGTGTTTTGACAGATTGGGATTAAAAGAAAAAAAGATATAAAACATTTACATGGTCAACAAGTAGGTAGCCTTAAAGGTACTGAAATGTACTATAGTTTTAGATATTTTCTTAAATAAAAAATATCCTAAACAATGTGCAAATTGCTTGGGACATCAATTTTCCCGTTAGTAGAGAAACACCCAGGTGTATTGAGTGTGTGGCAAGACTTAAAACTTCAAATTTCACCATGTCTCTATTGTAGATTTTTTTATTAAATATTTATAAAAATATAACTGCCACTATTTAAGAAATTACATTTATTCAACCACGTCGGAATCCATTATATATTTACAAAATATTATATTTTTTTAAGGTAATCCTATAAAAAAAAAAACTTGAAAACTGACAAATCTGTGTTTCATAATGAATGTTGGCAACCAAACCTTTACCATAATGGTGACCTGAAAATTATAGTTGAATGAATATTTGAAATAGTAATTATTTATTCACATGACTTTAATAAAACCTTTTATATTATAATAATATGATAGTATGTAGATACAGTGCATATATAAGTACCTACATAATATTTCTGGTATTATTATAATGTCCTCCCGTCTATGGAAAGTTGAAAATACATTTATACATACCTACATGTAATTTTAGCACCTATTTGACTTGTTAGCTAATAATATTAAGCAAAAAAAGTGTATTGAGAAGAGCATGTTTTTGTCTGATGTTTATTAATAAAAAAGAACTTTAAAGTAAGACGTGTATTTTTACATTGGCTCTACTAGGACTCTAAAATATTATATTAATTTCCTTGTTAAATAAAATATTATATGTATTACTTTCCGAAAAGTGCCAATGAAATAACAAACAGTCGTAATTGACAAAACATAATTCATTATTGTAACCAATTATTTGTTCATTTACTTATGTTCCTAGCTGGTTTATTACACATTCGTATTAGGATATGAACGTGTTTATGTTTAAGACATTGAAAATGAGAACTAGAGTACCTATAGCGAATAGTTAGTAATCTCCGCAATTTGTTTTTGTTGTAAATTAATTTTGCTTTATCGACCTGCTGCATCACACCGATTCCTTAGAAGTCACTACTTGCGGTAGCATTGGGAGTCGGGTTGCTTTCCTCCCTCAAATATGGCGAGGAAGGTGATGGCTGGCTCATGTGTTATGCTCGTGAACGGGTGCTGCTTGCGGTGACTGGTTGTGTGGCATCCCGAAGATTTTTTTTTATATATACCTATATATATATATTTTTACTGTTATTATTATTTCATTTTCGTTGCCTAAAATCATTAGGCTTCATTTCGACGATTGCGACGGTTCTAGTAGTTCCAAAATTACATTTAAGATTCACGTTTGTGAAACAGTGATCACAATAACAAAAAATATATCCGGCTGAGATTGTTGTGTGGTTCTTCTCAGACCAGGACGCTTTTGGAACCCTCATAGCTTTAACACTAAGATGGAAAGTGCTTTTACAGAAGGGCTTATTACGATAAATCTAGTATCGTAATAGGCCCTCCTGACACTTCCATGTTGACTACACAAGTGATCACTGATTATGGTTCTAAGTGGAAAAGATATAAATAAAAATAAAATAAATATAAATGTATCCTCTCCAGCTAGCCATGAGTGTGACAAAGATCACTTGAGAAGACAGTAATTTGTACCACTCAATCGTTAAACATTTTTTGACATAAAAATGCCGGTGTTCAAATCAAATCGTTGCATCCGTTAGAAGCCTGTTGTTTCCAACAAGTTTTTTTATACATATATGTTTGTATTTCTCACAAAGTAAAACCGTACCTACTATCTCAATTTATCAACCTCATTGTACCTACTCGTTTTTTTAATATTGTAGAATAATTTTAAAAAAATTTACTAAACAAGACGTTTTAAAATAATTTACTAAACAGGACAAAATAGAACAAATTTCAGAACATGGAAATTAAAAACTACACAGACATCAAAGGTAATGAATGTATTATCAATTATTGTTGCAATTAAGCAGAGTGTATTTGGATCTCGTTAAAATAACACTACCGGACTAACCGAAATAAATAGAAACAACTCATAAGATAAATAATAGCCTTGACCCTTGCAATTGATTGTTACTAACTTTATCTTTTTATTAACTCATTGCTACTGTTGCGGAATATTACTCCACCGCAGCAGGCTACAGTGGTATAGTCTCAATATAAAATAGACAACCAGCAGAACAGAAGTCAGTCACAGCCGGACTTCCGACAGCGAGGCAACGACCAAATAGAGTACATCATGAGAGGGTTGATATTGTTAGGAGTGCTATGTTTAGTGATGGTGTGTACCGCCCACGAGGCTGAGGCCGAAGACCTCGCCGTGGCGGCTAGCAAGCACGAGCACGGTGGTGGTCACCACCACCACGAACATCATCACCACGAACATGGTGGCAAAGGACACAAGGGACATAAAGAACATCACCATCATCACAAGGGAGATGAAGGTCACCATGGCAAACACCACCACGAAGGACACCATCATGAGCACGGCGGCGGCCACAAGAAGCACTGGGATGAGCACGACCATCATGGTGAACACCACGAGAAAGGACATCACCATAAAGGCGAAAAACATGGACACCATGAACACCACGATAAGGGAGAAAAGACTGATGGATTCCATAAGAAATACCACAAGGATCACTTCCACAAGGACCACCACTTCCATGACGGCCACCACCATGAAGGCAAACACCATAAACATGGACACCACCACGGACATCATGAGGATCATGGCGGTCACCACAAGAAGGGCGGTCACCATCACTCCGGACACCATGAAGGCCACCATGGTAAGCATGGCCATCATGACAAACACCACTACGATGAAGACCACCATGGCCACAAGGGACATCACGGCCACGACGAGCACCATCACCATCATCATGACCACGGCAAGAAAGGTGGCCATGAAGATCACAAGCACTGGGGCTTCCATCATGGAAAACATTAGAATTATATTATACTGTAATAGTTACCAATTTTTAAGTTTGTTATTGTTGTTCAAGTTAGTTATTGGATATAAGACAGTAGGATGGATCTAATTGTTTTACGGTCAGAAAAATCTCGAATGAGATTAACAATGTACCTACGTAAGTTTTTTATAAATCGACTTTTAATAAATATTTTATTTTTTTCTACTCAAATATAATTCTACTACTTTATATACTAAAGAATAATTACTTTATAATTATACTTTTAAACGCCTCTATTATAGTCTCATGAAATTTCGCCGCATCAGTGAAAACTTAATTAAAAGTTATTCTGTAATAACTTTAAATACCAAAATACCTGAGATATAAAAGAAATTTATATAAAAGAACGTACCTAATTACAGAGATTGCAGGATGTCCCGAAATTGTAGCTACAATATGTAACTTGTAACGACCTAGTAATTCCACAAATTAGATATCTCAGCTTATTGTGATACAATTACAATATATGAGACAAAATTCGAGATTCTTTATTTATTATTATTCTAACTGAAATCGAAGTTTAATCCAGAGTCTAGAACTAGTAAAAGTAAAAGTAAAAGTATTGGTCAACGTTTAGAAAATTAAATCGAATATGAAAAAGTTTGTTTCTTTGGTTTTAATGGTTAAGACAATTACTAAGATTTATATGAAACTGATTAGAATAACGACCGAATAAAAATAAAAGCCTAGAAGACTACCTTTTCCTGCTACCACCTTTACTTAGAGATAAACACATGCGTGTCCGTTCATGGCTAATTTTTTAGTACCTACTAAACAAACATCTTGAACGAAGGTCATTCACCGTTGAGCAGTCGACCGGGACAGATGTCCCTTTTACCTGCTTCGGCTACTTGCGCCACCTACCTGGGCCGTCACGCTGACCGCCCAGACACCTGCGCCGACCGCCTGCACCGACCGTTCGAACACCTGCGCCAGATTAAGATAACGGCCTCCATTGTGTGCAAGCCAGTGTTGTGATTGTGTTTGTGTGTGAGTCATCGCCGCAAGCACACCTGCGGGCCGGCGAGCCTGCATAGGGGTCCAACAAGTCCGACGTCGCCCTAGTTAGGGTACGAAACGCAATTTAAAGACTTCGTCGTAATAGCCTGCGTCGTGTAAGTACACAGTCGTTAGGGTATTAGGCACACCTCTGTCACCTACTGGCAGAGATTCGATAGGTTTCACGATAGGCACTCGCCTCCCTGCTCACGCAGGGAGGCACCGAGTCTCCGCCCTCGACCTCGCGCGCCGCGATCGCAGCCGCGATCGCAGACATGGAAGTCGAGGCCGCTACCTTTACGAAGAGACGGCCTCGGAATCCGAGTCGGGGAGTTCGTCCCCCTCCTCGGACGCTGATGAGGACGAAGGTTTTACGACCGTGCAGTCCAAATCGGCCAAGAGGAAGGCGACGAAAACGCTCTCCTTGAATCTAACGCGAAAACGGGCCTCAAAACCCGCCAGTAGCGAACCTGTGTCGCCCGTCCGTCCCTCGGGCCCGGGCCCGACTCGCGAACCCGCGCCGATCGCGCCCGATGCGCCCGCGTCCTCGGCGTCGTCGACCGCGCCTTCAGCGCCCGCGGAGGCGCCTTCAGCGCCCGCGGAGGCGCCTTCAGCGCCTGCGCCTTCAGCGCCATAGAAGTCCCCCGCGCCGCCGCCGCTTTACATAAGGGACAAGTCTAAGTGGGACACTCTGTCCGCACTTATGACGGAGCACAAACTCCATTTCACGTCCCCCCGAAATACCGCCGACGGTATCTGCGTACAAACCGCATCTTCGTCGGACCACCGCGGTCTGACTCGTCTCCTCCGCAAACGTGGTTACGGATACCACACCTACGCGCTAGAGGATGAACGCCGCTTAACGGTGGTCATCCGAGGGCTCCCCGTGGAGCTCACTACTGAACGGATTTTCGAGGACCTTAAGTCCCAACCCTTCCCCGTCATCTCGGTGCACCGCATGTACCGAGCGACCACTAGGGTCCCGTTCGATCTGGTACTCGTTCATCTCGAGCTTTCCCCGGAAGGAAAGCAAATTTTCAACGTTAAGGCAGTCTGCCAACTCTCCGGCCTTAGGGTCGAACCTCCACGCGGTCGCGGTTTTCCTGGTCAGTGCCATCACTGCCAGCTCTATGGGCATTCCCAACGTTTTTGTCACGCGCGTCCAAGGTGCGTCAAGTGCCTGGACGACCACGCGACAGCCGACTGTCCGCGTAAGGGACCGGTCCCTGAGGATCCTCCCAGCTGCGTCCTGTGCGGACAGAAGGGCCACCCCGCGAATTATCGCGGGTGCCCCAAAGCGCCGCGCAGGACACTGCCGGTAAGGCATCCTCCTCGGTTCGTCCAGCCTCCATGGGCTCCTCTAGCCCCTAGGAGCCCCGCGGCCCCTCAGGCACCCGCGAACGCTTGGGTGAAGCCTCCGAGGATTAACCCACAGCCCGTCCCCCAGCCGATACCGTCTCCGCCGGTTCGTAACTCCACCGACGGAGTTGCGAGTTAGCTCGCATGCGTCACGAGCCTCTTCTGTGTAATAGACATCGAAGAGCTCCTAGTCTTTTCTAACGAAATGAGGGATTCCGCGCGGAACCCTCCCGCGAGGATGGAAGCTCCTCAAGCACGCCGTCCTTATCAAATCGATATACGAACACACGATGTCATCATGATGACATCGCGTGGAAGGGTAAAACCTCGCTCTCTGACTGTCGCTACATTCAACGCGAACGGGCTACTTAAGCAGATAGATCAAGTGCGCGACTTCGTGGTCACGCACCAGATAGACGTCTTGTTAGTACAAGAGACCTTTCTGAAGCCGTGTAATCGTGATCCGCGCATCGCGAATTTCCGTCTGGTTAGGAACGATTGGGCAAACGCGAAGGGGGGAACCATCATCTACTACAGAAGGTTTCTTCATTGCACACCGCTCGATCCGCCCCAACTAGTTAACGTAGAAGCGTCATGATGTCAGGTGGGTATGACCGGCCATCAGTCGATCATACTAGCATCCGTCTATCTTTCTCCCAATAAAGCCTTAGTTGAGAGGGACCTTAAGTCCTTACTCCAATTAGGTAACGCAACCATTCTGGCCGGCGAACTAAATTGCAAACATCCCCGCTGGAACTCTACTGTCGCAAACAGTAGAGAATATCTCCTTGATAGGCTAAGTTACAAGGCTGGTCTCGACTTCGAGATCACCGCGCCTTTGAGTCCCACGCGATACTGCGACACAGACTTTCAAAGTGACAGACCCGACGTGCTCGACATAGTACTTATAGATTAATTAAAGCTAGCAATATAATACTTAGTGTTTTTTGTTATGTTGGCAACACTAAAGGTGTGTGTTTCCTTCCGCCATATTGAAACTCAAATGTGAAATACCATACCGCTGTACTGTCGTTTTTCTTTACTTTAATAAATAGCCATTATACAATCAACTATTGTTTTACTGAAATAACAACAGGTTATGGGCCCAGGCACATACTTGTCTAAAAAGTAAAACAATTAGAACTGTATTCGTCAAAATATCAAGACTACCGGTCGGCGTCAGCACGTGGCATCGTGTGTGGCGTATTTGAGGTTAGGTGGGAAGGCAAGAAAAATACTTGTGAAGTGAAGCAAGGACGAACGGGACGAGCAGGCAATAAGTACAATGGCGGAAGAAAAAGTCCAGGGCATGTACATCAATCTCGAGGGAGCAACAAATTGGAATGTCTGGAAATTCCAAACCCTCGTGCTACTACGAAGTCAAGGTTTACTATAATTGGGTAACAGGGAGCTCTTTAAAACCTGAGGCGGCGGCTGACAAAATAGCGTGGGAAAGCAAAGACGCGAAGGCTCAATCATGGCTAGTTACAAGGATATCGCAAAATGCGATGGTACATATCATAACTTGTACTACGGCGGCGGAAATGTGGAGAAAATTATAGCCAGCGTGTACGAACAAAAGACCGAAGCAAGTATCCACATCGTGCAACAATGGTTCTTTCAGTATAAATTCGAGGAAGGCACAGATATGTCTACATTCTTATCTAAAATCGAGGAGTTAAGGAACCAACTTAAACAAATGGGTGAAGATATTTCAGAGAAATTCATCATAACAATGGTGTCAATGTCACTTCCTGATTGCTATAAACATTTTGTATCGGCATGGGAATCGGCGCCTGATGAAAAACAAACGTACGAGAATCTCGTAGCGAGGTTATTGATGGAAGAAGAACGAATCAACTGTAATGTTGTGCCCCAACAATCATCGGCTTTTGTTGTAAACAAAAACAGTAAGTGTTATAAGTGTAACAGACCAGGACATTTTCAAAGTTAGTGCATTTAAAGTAAAAATTCGGAAAATAACAATAAACCTATTAAAAAGTGTTATTTTTGCAAGAAGTTGGGACATGTAAAAAGTAAGTGTTGGTTCAAGAAGAATCGAGAAAAGGACAGTCATAAAAGTAACGCGTTCATAGTCGTAAATTCAAGTGGACATTTTCAAGAATCTCAGTGGCTAGTCGATTCTGGCGCAAGTCAACATATGTGTCGTGATCGTCCTCAGTTTAAGACATTTTCTACGTTGACAGATAAATATGTAATTGTCGGCAATGGCAGTGAGATTTGTGCGCTCGGACGTGGTAAGATTGTATTGCAAGTTTACAACGGAATTGAATGGGTGGACACTACCATAGACCATGTACTCTATGTGCCGGAACTAAAATCAAACTTATTTTCTGTCAAATGCGCAACCGAGAGAGGTTATGTTGTGAAAATGAACAATAACTTGTGTCAATTCTACAAAGAAAATATTGTGTGTGCGGTCGCGAACCGTAGCGGAGATATGTATTTGATGGACGTGCGTTACAAGTGCGACATAGCAAATGCGGCTGAAGTAAAAACGGGACTTAAAGAGTGGCATGAAAGACTGGCTCACCAAAACATGAACTATGTGAAAATGGTACTTAAAAACAATAACATTGAAGTGAAAGACTCTGACTTTAAGTGTGAGAGCTGTCTAGAGGGCAAAATTCATCGTTTGCCTTTCAGTGTCAGTGAAACCAAAACAACTAAACCGTGTGAAGTAATACATGCAGACACATACGGGCCTATGGAGGTACCATCTGTAGGAGGTTCCAGATATTTTGTTATCCTGAAAGATGACTACTCCAACTTCAGATCAGTATATATTGTTAAAGGAAAGGATGAAGTGAAGAAATGCATTAAAAACTTTATAATCAAAGCTGAAAATGTAACCAAAAATAAAGTACTTTACTTTAGAAGTGATAATGGGTTAGAGTTCATGAATAAAGACATCCAAATTCTATTCGAGAAACATGGAATCATACACCAGACCACGGTGCCATACACACCTGAACAGAATGGCAAGGCGGAGCGAGAAAACCGAACCCTAGTCGAAGCAGCACGTACAATGCTTTGTGGAGCAGGCTTACCTAAAAAGCTATGGGCGGAGGCGGTTAATACAGCAGCTTATGTGTTAAACAGAAGTTATATTAATAAGACTGGAAAGACCCCTTATGAAACATGGACTAACAAACACTTTGACATAACAGATTTGAAATCTTTTGGAAATTCAGTGATTGTTCATATTCCAAAGGAGAAAAGAAGAAAATGGGACCCTAAAAGACAGAAAGGAATCATGGTTGGATATGGTGAAGATGTAAAAGGGTTTAGAATATATTTCTCAGAAAAGAATAGTGTAGAAATAAAAAGAGATGTTGTATTTTTAGAAAAGAATATGGAACAGAGTGGACAGTTAGTCATGTCTGAGACAACGGGAAAGGAAGAACAGTCTAGTGAAGAACATAAAGAGTATCCTAGTGAAAGTATACAGGAGGTAAAATCTGCTGAATATAATAAGCAGCCTGGCAAATGTGAAGAAAACCATACTGAGTCCGATGTAAGTGATAGTAGTATGTATATACCATGTTACAGTGGAGAAGGATCCAGTAGTGATGGTGATGGAGAAGTACCACCACATCAAAGGAGTACCAGAGTAAGGAAACAAACCTCATTTTATAAGTGTCATCTTGTTTTCATGGAGGGAAGTGAACCTAAGACTTACCAAGAAGCTATGCTAAGAAATGATGCTACTAAATGGCAAGAAGCTGTACAAAATGAACTGGAAACTCTGAAGGAGAATAATACATGGACAATTTGTGAAAAACCAATAAATGGAAAGACTATAAGCAGTAACTGGGTTTTTAAAATCAAAAACAGTAATAATAATGTTTAATATAAAGCTAGATTAGTAGCAAGCGGTTTTGAACAGAGTGATATGTTAGATTTGTGTGACATATATGCAGCAGTAGCTAAGTTGACAACTTTCAGGTTATTTGTATCTATAGCCACAAAGCCAAATTTACCTATATATCAAATGGATGTAACGGGTGCATTCTTCTATGGAAATATTGATGAGTTAGTGTACTTAGAGTTACCAGAAGGTGCTTATTGTGGTGATAAAAAGTTTGTAAAGTTAAACAAATCATTGTATGGTTCACCAGTTCACCGCTCGCTGCGACAGTGTAACGACGCGTAACTAATTATTTAACGCCTACCTGCGAAAACGAATAATTGAAATATGACGAAGTGTGCAAAGTGTAGCAAAATAGTCACGAAAAGAAAACCAGGTGTGCAATGCAACAAGTGCAATAAGTGGTATCATGGCACCTGTGTATCTTTATCCACCGAGCAGCTTACGACTTTGTCCTCAACTGATTCCATTGATTGGAAATGTAGGAGCTGTACCGCAACGACGCGTGGTAAAGCAAAACGATTATCTGTTATTTTAAGTGACCCAGAGGATGAAGATACGGATGCAGAAGGGCAGAATAACGTTGACCAGGACAAACTGCTAATAGATCTTCGTCAAGAAATTCGTCAAATAAGGCAGACGGTTAAAGAGATCATCCGGGATGAACTTCAAAGTACCCTCAAATTCTATTCAAATAAAATAGACGAGTACGAGGAGAAAATTAAAAACTATGAAATGCGCGTTAAACTAGTAGAAAATCAATGTAAAAATCTAAATAATATATATAATAATCTTAATTTAAAAAATGCAGTGCTTGAACAAAAGGTTAATAAACTAGAACAAGCACAGATGCAAAACGATATTGAGATTTGTGGTATTGTTGAGAAGGACAACGAGGACGTAAAGCAAATCACTAGGTTACTCTGTCAGTCGCTTAACCAAAAAATAGAAGACGTAGTAAGTGTCGTGAGAAAAAAGAAACCAAAACGACAGAGTAATGATCAAGCGGAACGCTATAAGGTAGATTTACCGATTATAGTTTCTTTACGGGAAGGAAGGAGAAACGATTGGATTAAGGCTGCAAAAACCACAAGTGTTACTGGAAAGAAATTAGTTGGAGAAGGCGAGCGTTCGGTATTCATACGCGAAGCATTAACACCGACAACAGCTTATCTACTATGGAAAACAAAAACAGCTGTAAAAGAAACCTCAATTTGTAAATACGTGTGGTGTAAAAATGGGCAAGTTATGGTCCGAAAATCTGAAGGTGATAATAAAATTTACTACGTAAGCTCAGAGAACGATATTGAGAAAATTATCAAAGAATGCCAAAATAAATAAAAGTAAATAATTTTCGTAATATACATCGATCAACTATATAATATTATGACTAATTACGACTCAGGAATATTTGAATCAAATTATGAAACATGGAATAATTTCACTAAGAATATACGAAAAGAACATAATAAATTGCTATTACTACATGTCAACATTCGGTCGATGATTAAAAATCATTCACAGCTGGAATATATCGTGGACACTAGCCCAGTAATTATTCACCTTATAATAGTAACAGAAGCTAACATATCGAATATCACAAAAGATTTATTCAACTTAAATAATTATTCTATGTACACGGAACTTCGAAATCATAGGAAAGGAGGCGGCATAATCATATACGTTCATAAAACTATTTCTTTTGTAAATAACCAAGTGAGTGCAGAATACTGTAAGTGTTTGTGTGGTGAAGTGAAGACCCTGGATGGGTATAAATTATCCTTGTGCGTTATATACAGACCACCGAACCTTTGTAAGTGCAGCTTCATTACTGAACTTTCTAAAATGTTATCTATTTGTACAAATAACTCTAACTGTATATTAATAGGAGACATGAATATAGACATTAGCATTATGAATAGCACTGTAAGATTATATTTGAATACTCTGAATGAACTAGGGTTTGAATGTTGTATTTCACAATTCACTCGAGTGGAGAAAAATATTAGTGGCGTATCCAAATCATAGCCCAGTCATATTAGGGGTTTCACCTCGGAATGAAAGATAATAAGCTGGAAATTGGTAAAAACCTTTGTTTTGTTACCCTAAATATTGTCTCAAAAGTCACAAATGCTATCGTGTCCGCGTCTTAAGATATTGAAGGTCAAAGGTCACAAAAAACGATTTTTCGCGAATATCTCGGTTCCTATTGCTTAAATGATATTTTTACCTATTATAAAAGTTGTAGAGTATAAAATTATCTACAACTTTTGTCGAAACTTTTTTTTTATACGATCAACCGTTTTTGAGGTAGAGCGCGAAGAGTGCGCAGCGTACAGTCATTTATGAGCTAATGCAGGGTCAAGCGTGAGTTACGGTTATCAGTACGTTGTATAAAGTCAATTATTGACAAAAAAAATATAATTATTAAGCAATGCCCATTATTTCTGTACTTATTCTTAATTATTTATATTTAATTATTCAACTATAGTATATTATTAATTCTGGATTATCTATTTTAATTATATTTTAAAATAAAAAGACAGTAAGGAAATATATTTTAGATATACCTTTATTTATCGTTAAATATGGCATGTTATACATTTATTAAAATGTGAGTTTAAATATTAAAATAATTTGTGAATCGAATGAAATTGCGAATGAAAGCTAGTTATCTTCTTCTTCGTCGTCTTCTTCTTGTTGTCGGTCTAAAATATTCAATTCATTGTCATCATCCTCATTATCGGTCATATTCATTTCCAAACCTTCTAGAATTTCAGGATCGTATGTGCTTTCTTCATCGGGATTACTTGGATATAGTGGAGCGTTGAGGCAAGCTTGTCTATTGCACTGGCCACAAGCTAAAGAACATAGTAGCCCTGATTTTCTGCATCCACAGCGGGAACCACAACCATTTTTGCAATTGCAAAATATTGTGTTTAGTAGTTCGGCTGGTGCTGGAGGTAATAACGTTGTTATGGGCTCCAGGTTTTCATTTTCAAGCTTCCAGCCCCATTCTTGAGGTTCTAAGTTCTTCCCTAGCCACGTTTGAATCTGGTATAGACACGATTGATATGTTGACGGGCTGCTACAATTGTTGGTGGAAGTGTTGACAATTGTACAGGTTTATATAGTTTTGTTAATTTGATGAATTGCGTGTAACGGAAATAATCAAGGTTGTCCTCAGATTTTGGAGCATTATATAATGCCAAAAAGATGCGCACTCCATTTTCAAATAAAGTTTGTACGGGGCAGTTTTCTTGTTGAAATACTTCCACCAGTTTATCCAAATCTTTTTATTTTAAAATATAATTAAAATAGATAATCCAGAATTAATAATATACTATAGTTGAATAATTAAATATAAATAATTAAGAATAAATACAGAAATAATGGGCATTGCTTAATAATTATATTTTTTTTGTCAATAATTGACTTTATACAACGTACTGATAACCGTAACTCACGCTTGACCCTGCATTAGCTCATATATTATGACTGTACGCTGCGCACTCTTCGCGCTCTACCTCAAAAACGGTTGATCGTATAAAAAAAAAAAGTTTAGACAAAAGTTGTAGAGAATTTTATACTCTACAACTTTTATAATAGGTAAAAATATCATTTAAGCAATAGGAACCGAGATATTCGCGAAAAATCGTTTTTTGTGACCTTTGACCTTCAATATCTTAAGACGCGGACACGATAGCATTTGTGACTTTTGAGACAATATTTAGGGTAACAAAACAAAGGTTTTTACCAATTTCCAGCTTATTATCTTTCATTCCGAGGTTGACACCTTTTTTTACCTAATTTCACTGGGTTATCATGTATAGATCACATATTCATCCGCGACGTGTGCGAGCGAGGCAGTAGCGGCCACTCGATCCAGTCAGCAGTCGTGCTCAATGCGCTGACGGACCACTATATAACCGGCCTTTCTTTGATAAGCCCGGATTGTATGAGTACATCTAAAACTATAACTAAACTAGATAGAGAAAAAACACGAATTGAATTAAGTAAAATTAATTGGAATACACATTTGCTCAACGAGGATCCAAATGAAATTATTGAGTTCATTATTAACAAAATTAACTTTATTTATAATAAATGTAAATATAAAACTAATATTACTACTAATACTAAAGCAAAAAATAGTTGGATTACGGAAAATATGGTAAATATGAGTAATAAAAAAATGGAACTTTTAAAAATACATTTGAAAGATTTAAATAACAAAAAAAAATGAACTGATATATAAAAAATACAGAAACAAAACTAATAGGAAAATAGTAAAAACTAGAAATAAATCAATTAAACGAGAAATTACTGATAACTTTCGAAATACAAAAAAAAACGCGGGAAATAATAAATAGGCTAACGGGTAGAATTGTGAATGCCGTTGACGATATCTTGATTAACTCTTTTAAATTAAAAGCAAGAAGACTAGCAACAAAATTTTCTAAAGACTTTAAAAATAACCTTGAAAACATTATAAATTCATGCGACGAACCATTATTAGATGAGACACTTTATAAAAACACACCTAACATCTCATTGCGTTTTGAAAAAATTAATGAAGAAACGCTCTCTAAAATAATAACTAATATGAAGGACAAAAAAAGGCCTGGTATTGATAATATACAAGTAAAAGATATTAAATTCCTATCACAACAGTTAACTCCTACTTTAACGCACTTGATTAATTTGTGTATTAGTAGATGTATTTATCCGGATCAATTAAAAATCGGTCTTATTAGACCCATTAATAAGAAAGGAAGTTTTACTGATACCAACAACTATAGACCGATAACTATATTATCATGCTTAGATAAAATTATGGAGAAATACTTTGGTCAATTGATTAACACATTTTTATCACATAATAACATAATTCACAATAAACAATTTGGATTTCAAAAACAAAAAATTACGTCACAACTTTTAGCTTCGTTTTCAGATGAAATTAATGCTCATTTAAATGAAAAAAAAACATATACTCGTCCTATTTATTGACTTCACTAAAGCATTCGAAACTCTTAAACATGACACTTTATATAAAAAAATGCAGCAAAATGGTATACAGGGCCCTGCATTAGAGTTGCTTAAAGATTATCATAAAAATAGATATAATTCGGTATGCATAGCCGATGAGTATAGTGAACTAATTCCATCTACCCTAGGAACAGCCCAAGGATCAGTCTTGGGCCCTACGGAGTACTTAATATATGTCAATGATATGTGCAACATAATGCGTCACGGCTCTGTGTATCAGTTTGCTGATGACACATGTTTAATCACCGCACATCATAACATGGAAATGGCAAGAGATATGATGCAAACAGATTTCAATAATCTGTGTAAATGGGCGCATGATGTTGACCTTTATATAAATTATTCAAAAGCTTATGTACATACACTCACCACATAAAAAAGCTAACTTCATTCCAAGCATTGTTGCGCATGACCATAGCTGTATGCATGGACGTCACACCCCATGTGTATGTATGTCAATTGAAACGGTTAGTCAACATATGTATTTGGGTCTAAAAATAGACCAGCATTTTAACTGGAGTCCTCATATAGATGAAGTTTGTTGTAAACTCAGAACTATTTTGGCAAAATTTTGTATACTTAAACATAAACTTCCATATAAAACTCTAAGACTTTTGTACATGTCACTTGCAGATTCTATTATAAGTTATGGCATCTCTAGCTATGGCAGCACTTATAAAACTCATCTAGAAAGAATTTATAACCTACAAATAAGAATATTAAAATCAATAGTCCCACTGAAAATTAAATATAAACTTAGACATAACTACGACCATTTATTTAAACACTGTAGCTTAATTAACGTTTACAAAAGAGTAAATATGAACATTATAGCAGAATATCATAACAAAATTAATGTCCTAGGAATAAATGACAGAGTTGATTTCATGCGAAATCTATCATATTTACCATATTTTACAGTACCAAAATATAATAATAAATTTAATTCTGTAATTTTAAAACAAGGTTTTGTAAGATCTCAAAGCGACTCATGTTTGTACACAAAATTTAAAAATCAAGCTGTAACATATGTATTATTGTATGTTGATGATTTACTCATTTTTGGGAATGATAAAACACAAATATATAACCTTAAGTCAATGTTAAACAGCAAATTTAAAATGAAAGATTTAGGTTTAGTATCAAATTTTCTACGTATATGTATAAAACAGGATTTAGAGAAAGGAATTACTGAGTTGTGTCAAAGAGAATATTTAGAAAAGATTTTACAAAAGTTTGAAATGCAAAATTGTAAAGAGATGTGTACCCCTATGGACAATAATTTTAACACAAAAATATTGGATAATTGTAATGATTCTGTTATTGATAACAATATTGAAAACAAGTGCAGAATGATTATTGGTAGTTTATCTTATGCTGTATTA
The DNA here is from genome assembly GCA_959347405.1 of Napeogenes sylphis. Classification (NCBI taxonomy): domain Eukaryota; kingdom Metazoa; phylum Arthropoda; class Insecta; order Lepidoptera; family Nymphalidae; genus Napeogenes; species Napeogenes sylphis. Next base: position 24,153,588 of record OY365782.1, read on the forward strand.
GGAACAAGGCCTGATTTATGTGTGGCTGTGTCAATTTTAAGTAGATACCAAAACAATGCAAACAATGTGTTATTGATGGCTCTAAAGAGGAGAGTATTAAGTATAAGATATATTAAATGTACTATTAACTACAAGCTGGTATATAAATGTAATAGTGACTTGTTAGTAGGATATTGTGATGCAGATTGGGGTGGAGATTTGAAAGATAGAAGGTCGACGACTGGTTTTGGTTTTATGTTTGCAAATTGTTTAATTTCATGGTGTTCTAAGAAACAAACCAGTGTTAGTCTTTCTTCTACCGAATCAGAATATATAGCAATTAGTATGGCTGCTAGCGAGGCTTGTTGGCTTATTAATTTACTTAAAGATTTTAATATTGTAAGAGTGTGTCAAGCTACAATGTTTTGTGACAATCAGAGTGCCATAATGGTTGCAAGTACTGATAGTGTTAAGAGATTAAAACTTAAGGAATTAGTAAAGAAAAATAAATTAATTCTCAAATATATAAAAACAGAAGAGAACATTGCTGATATGTTTACAAAAGCATTATGTAAAAATTTGTTGTTGAGATTTATCAATAAGTGTGGTTTGCATTAGGTATAATATGATAATTTAAGATAATAAAATGTAAGGGGGTATTACATTGAAGGGGGGTATAGATTAATTAAAGCTAGCAATGTAATACTTAGTGTTTTTTGTTATGTTGGCAACACTAAAGGTGTGTGTTTCCTTCCGCCATATTGAAACTCAAATGTGAAATACCATACCGCTGTACTGTCGTTTTTCTTTACTTTAATAAATAGCCATTATACAATCAACTATTGTTTTACTGAAATAACAACAGTACTTTTGAAGGGCGTGACACTCCAATTACGTTCTATCGAGACGCTATCCGAGCTAGACTCTGACCATCGACCGGTCCTATTTCAGCTAGAACTTCCCCCCCTTAAGGAACCCGCGATAAAAACAATTATTAACTGGACGAAGCTTCGAGAGCAACTCCATTCCCCCGTATCAGCGCACCTCGACAAAATTCCTGACCAGCTTACATCGGTCGAGGACGCTGTCTCAGCCGCGACTAACTTTACAGAACATTTGGTAGACAGCATAGGAAAGTCCTCGAGGGAGGTCCAAGTGAACTTCGAGGGTTACCGAGCACTCCCTCCGGACATTAGACTTCTCATCACCCGTAAAAACGCTGTGATTAGAGCCCATGACCGATACCCGACAGATGACAACCGACGGAGGCTGCGCCGTCTCCAGAGGGAGTCGAGACAAGCTCTCGACGACTTCAGAGATAGCGGCTGGGATAGGACGCTTGCGGCGCTCTCTCCAACACACCAGGCATTCTGGCGGTTGCAGAGAGCGTTAAAGGCGGACACTGTCTCAGATATGCCTCCCTTGGTTGGACCTAACTCCGCCATCACGTTTGACGACCCTGACAAAGCTGAGTGCTTAGCCGACAGTCTAGACTGTCGGCTAAGCACGACGGCACTGGCTCTCTAGAGAGCCAGTGCCGTCTGTCTGCTCAATCGGTTGATCGCGATCATGTCGAAATAGTCGACAAATCGGTCAATATAATGTGTTCTCAGCCACCGGTCGGTCCGCCAATTAAGAAAACGAACCTAGACGAGGTGACGTCCATAGTTAGGGCGCTTCACGCCAAGAAATCGCCAGGTCCCGATAGGATCACTAACAAAGTGATAAAGCTCCTTACGCCTCCTCTAATTTACCTATTGGTTACCATTTTTAACGCTCTACTGGCTGGTTGCTCGTTTCCGACCCAGTGGAAAGAGGCCATAGTAATAGGGTTCCGTAAGCCGGGCAAACCCCGGCATCTGCTAGTAGTTACCGTCCCATTAGTCTTCTTAGTTCCTTAGGGAAAGTATATGAGAGAATCATCCTCTGTAGACTTAGATCGGAAGTCGAGAGACTCAAAATCATCCCAAATGAGCCGTTCGGCTTTAGAGCCAACCATTCATGTTCCCATCAGGTGTAACGCCTCACGGAGCACATACTGATAGGGGCCACTGTGTGGGCCAAGAAGCATGGGACAGGAGCGCTCTTCCTCGATGTAGCTAAGGCGTTCGACAGGGTCTGGCACAATGGACTGGTGTACAAGCTATACCAGTTCAAGGTGTCGGACAGACTCGTACTCATCATACGGGACTACCTGTCGAATCGCTCCTTTCGCTACAGAGTGGAAGGCGTTCTGTCAACTCCCCGCCCCATCAGGGCGGGTGTCCCCCAGGGTTCAGTTCTCTCGCCCATCCTCTACTCCATCTACGCTAGCGATATTCCTAGGCCGCGATCTAAAGTTCACCTTGCCATGTACGCGGACGATACCGCGCTTTACACATCCTCTAAGGATCACTGGGAGATATACCAACGTCTCCAATCCGCAGTCGACTCCCTCGAGAGTTGGCTGCGGAAATGGCGGATAGAGGTAAACCCTGAGAAGAGCGTTTCGGTGCTCTTCGAACGGGGCCCCCCAAGGATCCTCCCGCGAATCAAACTCTATGATAGACCGATACCTTGGAAAGACGAGGCAAAATACCTAGGAGTAACGTTAGATAGAAAATTAGTTTTCACTGCGCATATTAGGACCGTTCGTAGCCGAGCGGCCTACATTCGCTAGGTCGTTTATATCCGCTGTTAGGCAAGCGGAGTAAAATGTCCCTTCGCAATAAGGTGACACTTTACAAAGCTTGCATACGTTCTGTCATGTCCTATGCGAGTCCCGCTTTTGCGCACGCTAATCTGAAATCCCTTCAGGTGATTCAGAACAGGTTTACACGGATTGCAACCGGGGCGCCGTGGTTCGCACGCAACATCGATCTCCATAGAGACTTAGACCTACCGACCATCGCTCAGTAGTTCAAGGGGCTTTCCCAAAAGTACTTTGAACGTGCTGAGCGACTCCTGAACCCACTGGTGGCTGACGCCGCAGTGTATAGACCACGTAAGACTACTTTAGTCAGAAAAAGAAGACACAAGTCGGTACTCGTTGACCCCGACGACGCGTTCACAGTAGGTAATAACGTGTACGCGTAGGCATAAGCGACACCACACAACATACAGACACACACCGTCTATACCGGTATAGACGAGGTCCCAACTGAGTAAGTGCTCCGTTGCTCCGGCGTTCTGCCGTCGGAGGACGCTAGTGTCCAAATTTCCTTAGCTTTCCTCCTGACTAACGACGCCCCGAGCCGAGGTCCGTGTCTCAATCTGAGACGCCCTCGGGACGTCGTTCCCCATGGGGGCCCATCTGGCCCCCCCTTGCAAAGGTGGGTCTCCTGACCCACCCGCTCCCTCGGTGACGCTGTAATAGCCAACAGGGCTAACACCATAAACAGACAAAAAAAAAAAACAAAAAAAAATATCATGAACGAAATATAGAAGCGTCTGTTTGTTTTCTCAAATATTTAATAAAAAAGAACTATTTATCATAATTTGAATAATTAAAAATATATTATATTCCGGTGGTCACAACAGCTACAGAAACTACATATTTTAAAGATTATACAGTATTGTTAGAACTTGTGCGATGCATTACCTTATAACCGTTACTTTTTATGGGTAATCAGGAAAAAATAGGATTATAGGTATCTTGAAAAATAATAATATTAGTACATATAAGTACTTCGAATACATATACAGGGCTATTTGTAACTAATTGGCCATCCCTTGCAGGTCCCTACATCAATCCCACCAACATAAATGTTTTACGACTTTTTACAAATCTAAACAACACAAAACGAAGCAAAAAAATGATTGCTCCCTCTTTAACTTATTACTAAAGGTCAACGCCCGGGCGCCATACCTACGCTCAGAGTTAAAGCCAGTTCAGAGGCAACAATATTTTTTTGAATGAGAAAACTTATATTTTAAAAAGTCTTACAACAAATGTTGTTGGGATTGATGAAGAGGCTGCCTGCAAGATGTGGCCAATTCATTACAAATAACCGTGTATATGAATATAAAAACTTCATATGGACATCTATATAGTCTGGTTGCCATAATATATTAACACCTAAAAGATTACTTTATCAAGATTAATTGATTATATAAATATATCAGCTATGCTGTGGACCGAAGACATGAAGATTGAACAATCTAATCAAAAAATTTAAGAAAAAAAGATGCCCAAAATTTTAAACACAAGAAATATATTAAATTAGGTGTTTTAATACATATGTTTGACGGTGAACCATAAATCAAAATTAATCACTCGTTTATTCGTTCATGCATATCTACATATGTACTCATGTACAAATTACAAGCTTTTTAAAGTTTAAAGCAATTACCTTCGCTTGCTAAGTAAATAAAAATTAATTACTGGTACCCAGAATTATTTATCTAGGTGTAGACACTATAGAAAATCAATATAATTTTGTACATATTATACCTAAAGTCTACACTAGTGTGTTTTTTTTTTGGTGAATAAAAAAATCAGTTGCAATTTATTGTATAGAGCGTTATATAATGTCGCAAGAAACAAAGGCGTAACGGTAAGTTTAGTGTCCTTGCTCGGAAATTTCACCAGCTGCAACAGCAACTTTAATGGTTGATATAAATACTCTCTCGGTTTAGCGTTAAGCCAGTTCAATCCCATTGTTAAAACCTTCAAGTTATATATATTTAGTAGAGCCGTTACAATGAGGACGCTTGTCGCCCTTATCTTGTTAGGATGTATTTTTGTCGTTTGTTCTTGTCGAGAGATCGACCAAAATGAAAATGACTTAGATGTAGCAGCAAGTCACCATAAAGGACATCATCACGAAGAGGGAGGTGGAAAGGAGCATCATGCTCATCACCATCATGAACATGGAGAAAAGGGTCACAAAGGTCACAAAGGTCACCACCATCATCACAAGGGCGAACACGGCGATCACCACAAACACCACCATTCTGGTCACCACCATGAACATGGGGGTGGACACAAGAAACATTGGGATGAAGATGATCATCATGGACATCATCATGAACATGGTCATCATCATAAAGGCGGCAAACACCACCATAAGAAACATCATGACAAAGGAGAAGAAACTGAAGGTTACCATAAGAAGTACCATAAAGACGAGTACCACAAAGACCACCACTTTTACGATGATCACCACAAGGAAGGTAAACACCATAAACATGGAAAACATCATGGACATCATGAAGACCATGGCGGCCATCACAAAAAAGGGGGACATCACCATTCCGGTCATGACGAACATCACTTTGGCAAGAAAGGTCATCATGATAAACATCATTATGATGAAGACCACAAAGGGCATAAGGGCCATCACGGACATGAGGAGCATCATCACCATCATGATGATCATGGCAAAAAGGGCGGTCATGAAGACCACAAGCATTGGGGATACCACCATGGAAAGCACTGATAATTTTAATATAATATTTTTTTCTTCTTTTATATACCTTACAAGCGTTGTAAATAAATAAATGGTATCTTAACTCACTAAAATGTTTCATTACTTTTATAATATAATATTTAACAAAATTGTTTTACAATATTGCAGATCAAAAAACAATATTTATTTACAATATTTTTGTCACCAATCAAACGTAACTAATTTAGTTTAACCGTAAACTACTGATGTCGTCACCATAACCGACGGAATCAGTCGTCCAGAAATCTGCAGCAATATTATTGCTAAAGATCAATCTGTAACAGACGACAGATGAAAGCGCCGTTATGTATAAATGCAAATTGTTGAAGCATTTAAAACATAGAGAACTTGACTTGCTAGGCGGTCATAGCTGCAGGTAAGATTTACTTTTATAGAAAATGTAATATATTTATTGTTACTACGACATACTACATATTACCTATATATTTTTAAGTCCAACTAATTGACATTAAACCTTTCAGTTATAATGAGGGGCTCACTAATTATAGCTCTAGTAATATGTGGATTTACGCTCACATATGCTCGTAACGTTAAGAAAGACCATATAGTAGACGAGAGTGTGGTGGAAACGAAAGAAGCAGCCCTTGTAAAACCATTAGATCAAACTCCGGCCGGAACAGAGCACAAAAAAGAATCCAAGAGTAAGGATAGTCACAAAGAAGAAGGTGGCGGTCATGAGCACCACGCCCATCACCACAAGGAAGAAGGCGAAAAGGGGGACAAGGGATACAAATCTCATCATCATCACGATAAAGGAGATCACGGCCACCATGATAAACATCATCACGAAGGCCATCATGATGAACACGGCGGCCACAAAAAGAAACATCACGACGAAGATGATCACCATGGCGAACATCATGAAGCAGAACACGGACACAAAGGGGGCAAATTTGGTCACAAAAAAGGTCATAAGAAAGGTTCAAAAACAACTGGTTTTCATCACAAATCCCATAAGGACGAGTACCATAAGGAACATAAGTTTTATGATGACTTACACAAGGGCGGTAACCATCACAAACACGGTGATTTTCATGGCCACCATGATCAAAAAGAAGGTCATCATAAAAAAGGTGGTCACCACGAAAAAGGTCATCATGAAAAACATCATGGTAAACACGGCAAACATGACAAGGGACACTATGATGAGGATCATAAAGGGCATAAAGGTCACCATGGACATGAAGAACACCATGCCCACCACCATGACCATGGAAAGAAGGAGGGTCATGCTGATGGCAAAGAATTTGGTTACAAACACAACAAGAAAGCCTAAGAATTGTATTTTAAAACTTAGTGTACATATTATTATATATCTTTCATTGTTATATTTACCTTTTAAAAGTAAGAAATCAAGTCATTGTTAAGCTACACTTATTATATTATTAATAAATAAAACACTTACCAATTACTTTTTTTTTCTGAAATAGTAGAACCAGACAGTTTTGTACTTCAGATATTTAGTAATTTAAAAATATATATTGTTATGAAAGTTGTAGTTATTTAGATAATGTTTGACACTTTTCATTCACATTTCTTAAGGGATGTACAATGTATTTCTTGTCTATTTATTGAAGACATTTTTACCACATATTATACAGTAATTGCAAAACACTTTCATAAGCTTCTACATATTCTGATATAAATTTTAAGTTAGGATAAAATTATTTTAAAAATAGCCTTTATTGGTGAAAGTCGGTCACCTATTAGGACCACCACTGGAGAGTAATTTGCAGTAGATTGTATAAGTAAGACATGACATTGTAATATTCCCTTTGTATTTGCTGTGACAACCTAAAGTTACATAACTTTTAACTAGAGGCAAAGTATTATTATATTATGAATAATTAGAATCATAGAAAAAAAGATATACTCAAAACACTAATTTATTCATATTTTTTGTATCAAAAAAACTACAAAATGGCCATAAGAGGAGCAAGATGATCAAATTCAATTTTTTCAGTAATATTTTTAGTTTTGATGTTCTCATCTTGATTTGCAATGAAGATTAGGTTGCCGTCATCTTTCCAGCCATACTTCTTAACCCAATGCTTAAGAGTCACATCTAAAACAACATAGTTCTATTAGTATTGGTATAAATTATGTTTTTTTGTGTTCGCATTTCACATTAAACTTATAGGAACATAAACAATTATTTCCTTACAATTGATTTTTATATATAAATTTTAACTGAACTCATTCACTTATATTAGTCTAAACTATTGTTTAGTTCTAAAAGATTTAAGTTACTCAAACTTAAATAAATAAATTAAGAAGTTTTGTTTTAAAATCATATTAAGTTATACAAACCGGACATAATAATAGTCTAAATCATATACATAAAAGTTGTAACTTACCATCAATTCCTCCTAACAGATTAGCAAGGTTATTTTTTTCGATGGTCTGGAAAGTGATTCCAACAACATGGCACACAAATTTGCGGATAGAGTCATGAAAGCTGCTAATACGATTACACAACTCTGGCATCTGATGCACTCTGTTCCAGAACTGAGCAAAATCACACTGCTCCAGTATATCAGCTAAGTATTTTATTTGTGAAATGGTCTCGTTTTCAACCTGAAAAAATGCTTTGTTACTGTTTTATTATTTATGTATAAATATTAACTATTATATATAAATAATATAAAATATTAAATAAATTATATATATTATAATTATATTAATTATATAACTTAATTTTTATTGAGTTTATTTATATATATAATACAACTTAACTTGGAGGTAAACTATTTTATTACTTACAACAGACTCTAGAAGGAGACATTTGCACAACGTAAAATCGGTGTGAGGGAAATTTGTAAGTGCCTTTAAAAGTATTTGACACGTAATATCCGGGTTAAACTTCTCTGGATTAAATTGATATAGTTTCAACACAGCTAAATTAGCTTCTAGATCATAAGTATTCTCTCTTGATTGCAACTCCACATATCTCTCAAGCGTCTGTAGGTTAGCTGGGTTATATCTCTCAATACTTTTAAGTATCGAGGCAACAGTCTGTCTCATGGTTTCTGCCATATTAAAGTATGTACTATCTTCACTTTTTATAGTTGAATTAGTGCAGTTTTTACAATAATCAACAATGCAGGTAAGTTGAAATTCGGCTAAATATGAAGCGTGGAATTTCCGTGTACCATTCACTAATAAGTAATAACTAGTCATATACCATGACAGTTGACAGTTGACAGTACTCTCAATATTTTTTATTTTTGGAAGTGGAAGTTGTTGAATAACATAAATTAGGGTTTTCATAAGTATATTAACTTAATCTTCCAGTTTTCGTAAGATCAGGTAACAGATTAGGATTTTTTATTTTCTCTTCTTTTTTTTATATATAAATAATTAATATTTTACTGTTTGCTGAGTATTACCTTTTGTCAAAACGCGTATTTAGTTCATTTTAATTATTGTAATTCCTGTAAACTATATTTCAGAATTGGTATTCCACATAAATAATTTAATTAATAAATAAATTTATAAACCACCGATCCGATAACATATAGAATGCTTACTAAATTAATGTTATTAGACGAAAATAAATAAAATAAATCCGTTTAGCAGACGACTAGTAATAGACAAGTCATCGAGGAGCACAATAGCCAAATAAAGTCTCTGTGGAGTAGCAATAGCCAAGTTTTTAATTTTTGTCTAATATATTTGGACACCCTAAGGACTCAGTTACCTCATCTTAAGTGCAATCCTCCAGTTTGTAGTGTTTAACAATTATTTAAATATTTTAAGTATATAGACAACACTATAGGAACTGATTTACTTGCACACCTGTTACTACAGTGTCTGCACCTGGTATCGAAACTATCATACTTAGCTCCTCAAGTATTTTTCGACTTGAAGAAAAAAAATCGCATTATTTGACAAATCAAATGTAATAGCGACTTATTTATGGGCTTTAAGTGCAGTATTTACGACACACCGTGCTTCCTTACAGCCTGTGATAATCATAGAGATATTATACATAGAGTAGGGAAGCCAGCCTAAAATGTGACCATCGCACTTAAAAGAGATAGGTAGATCGAAAAACCCTATCTGTCTCTATTTTTTTATCAAATCTCGTGCTTTGTCGTCGGCTCGGGCGTAATTCGTATAGAGTAAAATGACAATTGAGTGACCAATTGTCATTTTTACTAACATGCTGAAAGCTAAGATAATATTTCAACACACAAAATTATATACTAGGTACTAGCAGACGCGGCCACGCGTTGCTGTGGTTGCTAAGGTTTTGGATATACCTATTACATTAAACTTTTTAAGAAGTCACGGTATTAGAAAAAATAAAATGAAAATTTAAAAAACTCCTGACCGTTAAGTAAAGGAAAAATTCAAAATGCAAGTAAATTTATCAAGGCCAATAACGAAATAACAATATTTTGATATTATCGTACAGTGAAAGACCTCATTCATTAGCTCCGAAAATTTTGTAAAATAGACATTCATCAACGTACGTACAAAGGTCCCCCGTCGTAACGACTTCAATAAGTACATAATAATATTATTATCCTTTTTAGACGTCATCTAGTATCGGAGTTTATTTAGTTTTTTTTTCTGTTTTTTTAAATTATTTAACTTTTTTCTATGTTTCTTATTTCCCCTGTTTAGGTTTTTACTATCAATATTGTATAAAAACCTTTCGCCAGCACCAATAAAATTTTGGGGACGACTGAATCTTGACGAAATTATGGTTTACCAAAGAAGACGAAAACGTTAAAGCCGGTCTAAAAATTGATTGGATTGGGATTTGAAGGAGGTCTTTGAATACGATTGATCAAAATTATCGTACAGTTGAGGAATTTAATTTTAAATTTGATTATTATTATTTTATTTAAGTTGGTAACAAATGAGTACACCACAAATTTATAAATAAGGTATATAGGTAAGGTATATAGGTATATAGGACACGTAATTTTAAATTTTTGAAAATAATATTTGTTATTTTAAATTATTAATAATTTAATTTTGAATTTAATTTTGCACTAATCGGTGCACAATATTTTTGATTGACCCGTCTCACATAAATAGATTCAACGAAGAAGCAGGTATAATTTGACTGTATTATGTTCATTATAATATGAGTTTATATATACTTCAGTCTAAGTAATACGTGGCGGGCTATATTAACACTAAAAATTAACTCATAATTTATTCTCAGCATCGCGTGTTGGTTATGATGTTAAAATGTATATAAAAAATTTGTACTTTTAACATTACGCCATCTGTTGAACACTAACTCAATCCAGTCGACAGATACAACGCCATCTGTTAGACTTGTCTGGATCTAACAGATAATTGTAAACAAATAATTTGCAATAAAATAATATTGCGACTTAAAATTGAGATGTAAGTTATCCTATGTTTCAAGTTGGACCAAACTGCACACAATGTGCAAATTTGATTAAAATCGGTTAATAGTTTAGGAGTTCATCGCGGACAAACAACGTGACACGTAATTTATATATATTAAATTAATTATAATTTATATATTTTTTTATTGAGTGTATAAAATGACAAATGCATTGTGTTTAAAAAAGTAATTATTCCTTTCGAATATAGACGCAGTTTTAACAAGTAGAAAATTGACAGTTTTTATATTTGTCATACACATATTAAAAGATATATTCGTAGTATATTATGTGTTAAAGAAAAATTTCATAAAAAAATTCAATTTTAAAAAAGAAAAATTTCATAAGATGTTTAAATCTACCTATTTCTCTTCAGATTTCCTAAGGATAATGATTTAAAAACAAAATGAATGAATGCTTATGAAAAATTATGCATAAAAAAACTTGAAAGATTTGTAGTGACCACTTTGATTGAAGACATTTTTACATAGCTACATATAAAGATTATAACTTATATCAGACCTACTGGATCATAACTTATATCATAATACTGATGGATATACAACTTTAAAAAGATTACTATAAATATCTGTACCTTGCGATATGAAGCACGTAAGTGATGAATTAATTGACACCAAATATAGAATAAGAATGTATTACAACAAGCTAGTCATATTTCAAGGGCAATAATAATTGGTGTACCTTACTCTAGGGAGACTCATTAAGTGTTATAAATCTGATTTTACGTGATAATTATTATAGATATTTTTACGTTAACTAGAGTAATATAAACAATACCTACATAAGAAAAAATAAAATAGAAATCAAAAATAGTGTAGGTAATTATTTATTAATAACTTTCGTTTTAAACTAGAATAACTAATATTTGAATTTTTGTCTTGAATCAATATAGTCTTCAAAGTGTAGTATCAAAAATGTTTTACACAAATGTTTAACTCATTCTAAAGAAAATAGTAAGATACCTTAAAATTTAAATATTTAGAGGATGTCCTAAAAAAATGTCAAAGTATTTAAATTAAAAACGCGTCATGAATATTTCTTTGCGCATGTGTGATTAGACAAAGACATCTTGTGAAGAAATTAAAATGCAAGTAAATTAACAAGGCAAATAAAGAAATTTCGATATCGAATCGTATAGTGACGTAGTCTAAGTCCTCAATGATTAACTTCGTAATATATATGTTAGGCCCGAAGACCGAAAACGCTCAGTGGACGGAAAAAACGGCCACATCACGTCATGGCTGTCTTCAAATATACAGAACGCGTTCTGGCTACTTTTAAACGCTCGCAACGCGTTTTGGTAATAGGGAACATGCAAAAAAAATTAAATGGTCTCAAATATTTTTTTTTCGATTACTTTTTATCATCTTATTATAATAAAATCAATTTTTTTTAATTTACTAATCATTTAAGGCCTTAAAATAATTTATGAAAAGTGCAAATTTAGGGAGCGAAATTCAAAATTCCAAAACGCGCCACCATTGGTCGAAAGGAAATGTGACGTCATTTGACACACCATTCAATATATCGGCGGTTAAGTTCATACTGTGGTATCAGTGTGACTGAGAAAAATAAATAATTTAAACCTATATTTTCCTGCTTAAAGATTTATTAAATGATACAATTATTTAGGTAATCTTAAAAACATTTTCTAAATAATCAAACAACTCTAATAAAACAAATACCTACAAACTCTTTTTGAATAGCAGTTAGCATGCTACTACACAATAAATTTTTAAAATGTTTCTGCCTCTGAATCATTTTTCACTTCACTTGACTCAGATAAATAACTTGGTTGATAATCAGCAGATATAGAAGATATAAGATGCTATAGAAGTATTATCAGCTGTATTTTCAGTAAACAATTTTCTTTTTAAAACAGATAGTTTTACTTTTAAAACTGTTGTGTAACAATGTTGTGTGTTAAATGAGGAAATGGTGACAATGCTACATTTTGTTTTTCAGCAGGTATATTTACATTGACACCTTTACTTCCATACTTCGGTTTAATATTAACTTGCACAGCTTAGTCACTTGGTAATTTATCTTTTATATGCAAAAAGCAAGGCTCTGCCTTATGATCATCACATACAATAGGAGAAGTACTGAGTCTTGGCTGAATAATATCACAGACATTTGTATGGGCAGTACTAGGACTTACTACCTATATCACTTCTTCGTAAAGGTCACCAATTTTTTTAAACACTACATTTGATAGCTAACTCTTAAAAGGCTTCATTAACCAATTTCAATCTTTGCCTTTTGACTATGCACATTCTCATTCTATCAGCTGGTGTTTTTGCCACAAAAATATATAAGGAACAACTCCTTTCTTCAAACTTAGATTACATCTTTCTCCTTGTTGTTTCGTTACACATATTATATTCAATACAATTTGCTGTATCTTCCTTAACCTGAAATAAATCGACAAACCATGAAAATTGCGTAAACCAAAAAAAGATTACGGTTTTTATAGAAAGTTATACAGATATTTGTAAGATAGGTTAGGTTAATTTTAAACTCAAATTTTCTAATGTTTAATACTTACTATAAATTTAAACTATTAGATTAAACTTATTATAAATAAAGTAAACTTACGTTAAATTGATCTTCACAACCATATAAACACGATTTAGGACATATATTATCCCTTTTAATTACCATACACCATTGTTTTTGTATTTTCGCATCTCTTGGAATACAAAAAACACTTTGTCGGGTGTTTTTCTAATACTATTTTTGCACTCCGGTACTATACAATACTCGTAAGATGATTTTTATCTTCTTCCATGACTTGTAAAGCAATTAAAACTTAAAATATCTATAAAATAACTAAAAAGTTCATAGTAAACATTCACTGGACGTATCATTTGACGTCACGCAAAACGCGCGCAAAATGGCGGTGTTTAAACAGGTCAAATTTACTCAATGTTTTAATTTTCACCTTAAAAAAAAACTAGAATCTTTTCAAGCCTATTTATATTTTTTCTACGATATTGAGAGGTAAATGATTAATTTACGTCAAAAAAAAAATACGTGAATGTTCCCCATTGTCGAACGGCCAGAACGCGTTTTGTCATTTGTCAAGCGCTCAGAACGCATTCTTGATGTTTCACTCGTGTTACTTACCACTCTCTACCTGCGTTCAATAAAATTCAATTTTGTACTAATAAAACAAATGAATTTTGATTGATATTCAACACGTCACGGAGTAACCTTAAATTTATTATCTGTTCTCACAACTTTGTATTATCTGTTGTCACAACGTTTTAGATAATTTATTCAAGTGTTATTTTAAATAAAATATCAAATTTTATTTTGTGGTATCATAAACATCTATATAATTTGGTTAGGTTATAGATTATATTTAGGATAGTATAAAGAATATGATAATAAAAGTTATTATTAATAAATGTAAAATTTAGATAATTTATTCAAGTGTTATTTTAAATAAAATATCAAATTTTAATTTGTGGTATTATTATGCGAATGAAATATCAAGAATGCGTTCTGAGCGCTTGGCAGATGACAAAACGCGTTCTGCTGGCCTTTCGCCAATTACCAAAACGCGTTGCGAGTGTTTAAAAGTAGCCAGAACGCGTTCTGTGCATTTGAAGGCAGCCAGAACGCGATGTGGCCGTTTTTTCCGTCCACTGAGCGTTTTCGGTCTTCGGGCCTAACATATTCACTATCAACGTACGTACAACGGTCCCCCGACGCAACGACTTCAATAAGTACATAATAATATTATTTTTATTCTTTTTAGAGGTCTTTTTGTATCGGGGGTTTTTAAAATTTTTAATTTTTACTCTGTAGTTTATCTTTCCTATGAGAAAAGCAAGGCTCTGCCAGATGATCACATTCAATACGGGAAGTACTGGGTCCTGGGTAATTAATATAACAGACATTTGTATGAGAAGTACTAAGACTTACTACTTCAGGATCACTTAATTGTGAAGGTTCACCATTTCTTTAAACGTTAGTATATCTTATAGCTAACTCTAAAAGGGCTTCATGAATCAGTGTCAACCTATGGCTTTTGACTACGTCCATTTTTTTATGGTGGTGTATGTATGTTCTATTTTTGGCATCAAAATATATGTGGCTAACTCTTTTCTTCAACCTTAGATTATATTTTTCTTCTTCCTATTTCATTATATTCTATTTAATAGAATTGGCTGTATCTTATTTAATCTGAAATAAATCAACAACCATCAAAATTTCGTAAAATTACAAAAGGAATAAGGTTTTTATAAGGTTCATTTAAAACTAAATTCAATGTTCAATGGCTCACGCAATACTTACTTCTTACTAATTTACAATAAAGTGTATATAAATAAAGTATAGGTAACTACGTTAAAATGATCTTCACAATAATATAAAAACGATTTAGGACATATATTATATCCCTTGTCAACACCTTACACTATTGTTTTCGTATTTAAATATTACTTGGAATACGGAAAACACTTCTTCGGGCGTTTTTTTAATACTACTTTGCAGTCCGGTACTATACAATAATACTTGTAAGATGGTTTTTTGGCTTCTTCCACGATGTGTTTAGCAATTAACTCTGAATATGTATGAACTAACTAAAAATTTTGACTTTAGAGTAAACAAACAGTGGATGTGTTATTTGACGTCAAGCGCGCCTAATTACTGCGTTTGAACAGCTCAAATTTAGTCAATGTTTTGAATTTCTCTTTAAAAGGTAACTAGAATATTTTCAGGTCTATTAATGTTTTTTTTCTACGATATAAAGAAGTAAATAATTTAAGATAAAAAAAATAAAAAAAGATTGATACCTTATAAAATATTATCTACACCCCTTTCTGCCATAGTTTATTTCGAAATACTTGCATTTCACTTTAGCCAAATATAATGATAAAGATTATAACTTCACAATAACAATGTTAATTATTGATAAATATAACAAAAACAGCAACATAAGTAAATTGATACTGATAGAAATAAACAAGCTCAATAACATATAGATATAGTCGCTTTGCAGCATATACCTACATTACTCTATACACACATTTAATGTTTTCATTGATTTTATCAACATTCATGAGCATATTCGCTTTTATTAATACGATGAATATGTATGGTTCTGACTATGTTGTTAAGGGATCTTTTAATATTGATATTTTTTTGACGTGACAACGTCTTAAATTAGGTTAAGATGGGAGTCACTTATGAAAAAGTGTAACGCCCGGTAACGTTACGTTGAGTCACCGAACGAGAGAGAGGCCCGCCGAATGCCTTGCGTCTCTCTCCCACTCAAACATGATCAGTCCGCCGAGCAATGTTTTGATTTTCAAATTGATTCTTTAAAATTACAAATATTAAGAAAAAGTGGCAGATATAAGAAAACTTGATTTAAAATGTGTTGAGCAAGAATTTTAACATCTAATTTAAGTAAATGTTTTAATTTTCAACTTCATTATTTACAATTACAAATTTTAATTAATTTCAAATTTATTTAGCAAAAATTTGAACCTTCGATCTGAATAAGTGTTTTGATTTTCAAATTAATTCTTTAAAATTAAAAATATTAAAATATATAAAATCAGAAGTGACGTCACATAACATTATCTGTACTTATTATTATTTAATATGTAGGCCAGTACATGTGACCATACTTGGTAGACACAATTGGAAATAGTATTTTTTTATAACTGAAAAAAATAAATATATAAAATACTGGTAGCAAACAATAACTTCAATGATCGATATCTCCGCAACTAATTGATGTATCGAAAAAGTCTGTAAATAAATTTTGTAAAAAATAATAACATCAATAATATAATATAAAATAAATAATATATAAAATGATTTTACGTGAGAACGTCTTCATCATCCTATCCTCAACAAAATCACTCAAATTATTAAAATATTGTGCAATTTAATAATATTCATATCAATAAATATTCTACCGAGAAAAAGACGTGGTCACGTAAATCTTCGCCCGTAAAACCGACTTTACAGGCAACCATATTTTTTATCAGTAATCATTAGCATATTAGCTTATATTAAAAATTTAATAACATAAAAATTAAAAATGTATCGTTCCTTACATGGAAATATAAGTCTTTACTTACATTACAAATAATAAACATTTTAGGTTTTAATTAATTATTTTCATTATTATTTTTTGTATTATGTTAAATTGCTTAGTAGTTCTTTATTATTTATTTCATATTGGAGTTTGTTCCCTTAGAATCAATTTACAAATAAGACAGTTTAAATGAAAAAAAAACGTGCGACACTTGTTGTCTGCCGCGGTAAAGCTTATTTTTACATATAAAATTGCATAGCATTTTTATCAACTATTGCAATTATAATTATTTATGTAGTATTTTTTTTTATTGATGTTAATTCAAGTTTTTAAGCTATTGCATAGCTTCTATCGCGGGCCTTGAGTATGGAGACCGAATCCAGAAATTCCATAACGAAAATAACCTAACACACCAGTATTGTGTACTTATAATTTAAAAATAGCATAAGCGTAAAGTTGATAATATGTATTATGATCTTTATTGAATAATAATTAATGTTTATTTTAAAATAAATGTTTTACTGATACAAATGAATTTCTTTCAAAAAGCCTTTTCATTTTAATGACTTTCTGTTATTTTTTTTTTTTTTTTTTTTTTTTGAAAATATCTTTAAACATACACCGTCCCGATAAAGACGATCACATATAGAATGCTTAATTCACCGAGACGGACAGCGATACGGTAGCTCAGTTGGTAGAGAGACGGGACGGTTTCCCAGTAGTCGCGGGTTCGAATCCCTGCCCGTATCGGTTTTTTACATTCTATATTTATATAAACTTTCTGTTATGGTTTTACAAAAGTCCAGAGTACAAGAATTTAACAATCGTAATTGAACTTTATTTAACTTATTTAACTGATTATATTTTAAATAGGAATAGAATAATTTCATGATATATAATCATGTCATAATAGGAATAGGTCTATAAAATATCGATGTATCGATATATCAATATTATTACTTAGAAATATCGATATTTATTACAAATTCATTATCATCATCATTTCTCTTATCGTAGCGGTAAAAGCTAATTCATTCACACTAAATCATTCAATATCTAGTTTTATAGAAATAGTACATTGCCAAAATATATATTCTTTAATCATTTTTACCATTTTATGGTATGTATTTTAAAAAAGTTGATACAAGAAGTGTTTCATCGAATTTATGCGGGAAAAATATAAAAGCAGCGGTAATACAACTAATTTAGCAACTCACTTAAAAAATAAATACCATCTTGCATGTCTAACATGACTTGCAATAATTATTTTAAATAAAGCCAATATGTCGAAATAACGATAATATTTTGAAATTCCAAACCCCAATATTGATGTATTTGAAAATGTCGATATATCAAGCTTTACTGCGGCAATCTCCGAGTGCCACACTTATTTTTTTGCCACGATACCTGAATTTCAATATCAAAGTATCGATATATCGTACAACAATGTATTAGTAATAAATATCGATATTTCTTAGTAATAATATCGATATTTCCATACATATTTTATCAACAGTCCTATTTAAAATGAGAAGTTTAACTGCTTTGTAATATCATAAAAAGGTTCATAATATCGGCTAAAACTATTTTCAATCTTATTTCTGTGAATAAAGAACAATTACGATTGTTAAGTACTTGTACTTAGGGTCTTTTGTAACACAATAACAGCAAGTTATTAAAATTAAAGGCCTTGATGAAAAAAGTATATTTGTACAAGTATTATGCAGGATTACGCATGCGCAGTAACGCTGATACAACCTATGCCCCCTAGAGGCGAGTTGGTGAACTAAAGAGACAAGCGTGATATTTCAAATCATTAAAAGTTCTGCTATTCATCGATAGATGGCAAAACTAGTTGCGCACGGTAGGTTGCGCACCAAAAACGTAACGAGGTCATCGTTCAGTGGATTTTACTCCTCATATTTTTCTCATACCGGGCGCCTTATATACAAAAATCGATTCTTAAGGAGTAAACTCCAAAAAGTATATTTGTACAAGTATTATGCAGGATTACGCATGCGCAGTAACGCTGATACAACCTATGCCCCCTAGAGGCGAGTTGGTGAACTAAAGAGACAAGCGTGATATTTCAAATCATTAAAAGTTCTTCTATTCATCGATAGATGGCAAAACTAGTTGCGCACGATAGGTTGCGCACCAAAAACGTAACGAAGTCATCGTTCAGTGGATTTTACTCCTCATATTTTTCTCATACCGGGCGCCTTATATACAAAAATCGATTCTTAAGGAGTAAACTCCAAAAATATGAATATTCCCTAGTGACATCCGCTAACCATCTGAAGTTTGAGTCTGACTTCTGACAGTTGTGAGTGATCTGACAGACCGACAGCGGACAGACGTTAAAACATAAGTCACAACTCACAAGTCACAACTAGTTTGCACGGAAATGCTTATTTCATAAATATAAATATTTTTCCACTTTTTACGGCTCCCTTATTAGAAACGGTTTTTAAATAGTTTAAAATTTTCTAGGTTCAAAATATTCATTTTTATTATTGAAGTAAACTTTCTAAGTTTCAATTGAAAAGATTTTAAAATGGATCAAATGCTTCCAAGTCCATATAACATACCAGGCATTGGTACTCCTCTGCATCAACCTGAAGAGGACCAACAGATTTTGCCAAATGCTATGCAAGAGCAACAACAGCAGCAACAGCAACAACAGCAACAGCAGCAACAACATCAGCATTCTCTAGTTTCTATGGGTTCATCGCCACTTGTCGGTTTTGGAACCTCTATTATGGGCACTCCTCATAGGACAATGCATACTTATGCCCCTACCGCAAGCTATGCAACTCCTCAACAAATGATGCAGCCTCAAACACCGGTATAATATTTAAAAAATATATATATAAATAAAATATAAGTGAACTACCTTCAAAGAGTATAATGTGCAATATCTATTTTATAATAAGGTTCTCAACTATATGCTAATTGTTATCATTATTTTATAAAGCTAGATCTTAAATTACATTTTCAGCAAAATTTAATGTCTCCAATGATAACGGGGTCAAGTCTAGCGGGACAACAGATTCTTAATCAGCTTAGTCCCGCTCCCATGACGCCTATGACTCCACATTCGGCAGATCCTGGGATATTACCTCAGTTGCAGTATGTTATTCCTTATATTAGGAAATTTGAAAATATGAAAGCAGTTTTTTAAATCTATATAAATATAGAATGAAAAATAAAAAAATAAACCGATACTAGCAGGGGTTTGAACACTCAACCTCTGGAAAATTGTATGAAAGCATGTGAAAACATATATATAAAGTTACACAGAGGTCTCTTTCTTTATTTCAGAAACATTGTTTCAACTGTGAACCTAAATTGCAAATTAGACCTAAAAAAGATAGCTCTTCATGCTCGAAATGCGGAGTATAACCCTAAACGTTTTGCTGCTGTAATCATGAGGATAAGAGAACCAAGGACTACAGCATTAATATTTTCATCTGGGAAAATGGTTTGCACAGGAGCTAAGAGTGAGGAAGACTCCCGGCTAGCTGCAAGGAAATATGCCAGAATTATACAAAAACTTGGATTTACAGTTAGTATCATCATATAATTTTTATTATTATAAAATTATCAATGACACTTAATGCGGCTCTATGAAATCTGTGTATTTATATTTTAATTACAAATGCAATAATGACCGTAAAAGTTGTGCATTGATTACCAGAATCAATATACATAATTTGGTATAGCAAATAAACATATCTGTTATAAGTTAATTGAAAAAAAACAACTGTATTGTAAGGCTGCACTAACAACTCAATGAATTTTACAAGATATTGGTGTTGTGCTGTGAGTGATCACATCATGGTACTTTCCGCTGTTTTGCACAACATATTATGTGTAATAGTGGTAGAAGATGATTGATAATCTTTTGAAAATATAAGATACTTCTATTTTTTTTTTATTTCATTCTCACACTACTGTTGCCAGAATGAAACTTAAACGCCTCACAATTATTATGCAACTGGTACTGAAAAAAAAAATGATTTATTACAGGCAAAATTTTTGGATTTTAAAATTCAAAATATGGTTGGCAGTTGTGATGTTAAATTTCCAATTCGTCTTGAAGGCTTGGTGTTAACACATGGACAATTCAGCTCTTATGAACCTGAACTTTTTCCTGGACTTATTTATCGTATGGTGAAGCCTAGAATAGTTTTACTTATTTTTGTATCGGGAAAAGTTGTTTTAACAGGTGCCAAAGTACGTCAAGAAATATATGAAGCCTTTGATAATATTTACCCAATATTAAAAAGTTTTAAAAAACAATAGTAGGTATAAAAGTAATATTCATAATTAAATTTTTAGGATTTTTGTTATAAAGTATGATCCATATTTGTAGTTGTGTATTTTTAGTTCTTACCTTTAAGAAATAATTAAAGTATTTTTAGTAAAACTCTTTGTCATGGTGTTTTTGTAGTATGCATTTCTTTTTTAATAATATTATAAGTCCTTTATTTTTTTTAACAAGTTTTTGTTAATATAGTATTTATCTTAGTATGTGCCTAAATGTGTAATGGTAACTTAGAGTATGATTTTGACCTACTTTAGAACTTCGTATTAATTTAAATTTTCAAATTCATCCATACTTATCAAGGACCGATGACAATGTAATATGTAGGTAATTTAAAAGTAAGTCCCATTATCAATACCAGGATTTTCAGAATAAGTAATTTTTACCAGATACCTGACGTTAACCGGTTGTGCAAAGTATTAGAGTACAAGTTGAGAAATGTGCAGCTCCATTCTCCAATCAATCAATTCTTCCAAGTTCCAAGTTAAATAAAAACAAAATCTGGGACAAAAACACGAGTGTATTTAAAAAAACGAGCCGCAGGCTAGTTTTTTTATAGTGTCATACGAGTGTTATGAGACCAAGTTATGTACAGTGTCATACACTACTTTATCTACTCTCATACTATAATACTTAAAAAGATATTGCAAATAAGACGCTGAATATAACAACAGATGTTATTTTAATGTCAAGTGTTGGCCAAGGCGCAAATATCGTTGCGCAAACCTTTTTTTTTTAAAGTAGAGGTTCAACCTCCTTGGTCCAGCTGGAGGTTGCATAGGTGTATTGTTATGAATAAAAAGTTATATTATGATATCATGTGTCCATACAAGACCTGTATCGTAATAAAACTTTTTATTATTTTATTTTTGGCCTGTACGTAATGTTTGTCATAAGATATTGTTTTCAGTTTTATAATCGTATGATAGTATAAGAGTAGATAAATAAACTTATTAGACTGTGTACTACTTAATTATATTATGCACATAAAGGTAGATAATATCAAAATCTATGTGTCATCATGCCCCGGGCGCTAACCACAAAACGGCGCCAAAAAGTCCGAAAAACAAAAAAATGCTGGATATTTTTATTATAATTAATTTCTTTCAAATATATTTAAATCCGGTGCCAGTGTGATACAATAAATGTCAATTCATAATTCAAAAGGGAAAAGAACGGGCCAAGTGCTGGAAGTCGGACTCGCACACTAATGGTTCCGTAACATTAAAATCAAGCGCCTACCTGTTGCGGTTAGGGAGCAAAAAATCACGTTTGTTAAAGGGGAGCCCCCAATATTTTTTTAAAATGAGTGTATAACTAAATATTCTGTAAATATTTCAAGCATCTTAAGCCCTTATTAATACCAAGCAAAAATTAATTTTCTTGTATGGGAAGAACCTTAAAGTATTTATTTTATTTGGTTTTTATAACATATTTAATATAAAGGTGGCAAGAGAAGTTTCTAGAAAATAAAAAAAGTTCGCAAGGAAAGTTTCTAGAAAATAAAAATCTGAGCAAATTAGCAAGATCAACAAAGGAAGCAAATCTTAAAGCAAGTGTCAAAAGTAGTGGGAAGCAAAGGAATCTGTTTTGATTTTTTTTTTTTTTTTTAATATTATTTACCAGTGGTCGGTTCTTAAAACTATCCATTTAACCCTTGTATAACTGCAACAGATATACATCATCTCTATAAATATCAACTATATAGCTATCCCGGTTCATGAGATACAGCCTGTAGACAGACAGATGGAACTGTTACAGGCGGACTGTTAGAGACAACGAGGTCTTAGTAATAGGGTTTCGTTTTTACCCTTTGGGTACGAGATCCTAAAATACGGAAAACGAATAGTCTAACTCAAACGGTAATAGTATATTCCTAATCAAAATGGCACGTGTTTCCTACTGGCAGGCCTGACTCGAACTGCGTCTGTCAGCACTTCCTTATGGCATCATCTTTGTGGTTACATAAATAATCTCCTTTTTTAATTTGTCTGATAAAATAATATGTTATAATAAATACTTATAGTTTACAAAGTACAAACATAATTTCTTGTAGTTTACGCTTATTATTTGCTGCTGGACTTAGGCATCCGCCAGGGTACGCCACAGGACCTGATCTTCAGTCTTCATCATCCTATCCTGCCAGTTACCCTCTTCAAGTCACGTTCTTCTTCAAGCACAGACCTCTTCATAGTTCTCTGGGTGACATGCAGTCAATGGGCCAGCTTCATCGGCAGGTTCCATGGCGCAGCTTCATCTGGGGACATTGTGATAAAGATGACACAAATATGTGACGCAATTTTCCAAATGCTTCCTAGATAAGATGCTCTAACTCTTCTGATGATTTCGCCATCAAAGTTATCATCAAAACTGCAACTTTTGCCCTACGTTAACGTACTCTTAAAAATAGTTGTCCACTTCGAGGGTTACACCTTCGACAGAAATGGGTTGGGGGATTATGTGTTTGTTGACCATGAACTTAGTCTTGTCCAATTTCATCCCGAACCCAACACGTCTTGAGGTAGCATTGAAACAAGTCTTACAGAGATTCTGCCACTATGACTATGCCATCGCCAAAACGGAGATGCGTGAGTTATTCACCATTGACATTGATGCCCATTTAAACTGAAATATCTTGAAAACACCCTTCAGCGCATTAGTGAAGAGTTTCGGGAATATAACGTCACCCTGTCTTACACCTCAAGTCAACTGCATAGGACTAGTTTGGTGGTTCTATACTTGGATTAGCATCGTTGCCATTTGGTAGAGATTTCTCAAAACCTCAGAAGATATCGCCAGTCAACAACAACAGCGCAGCAAATACTCCAGAAAAGCCCAGGTTTCAACGAAGTCGAAAGCTTTCTTCTGGTCCATCAAAGTCAAACCTTTACGAAATCCAGCCTGCTTCGGTTGCTGGAATTTCTCAAATATGAATTCCAGACAATTCATGACGACTCTTGAATACAGTTTATAAATGTGGCTCAGAAGTGTAATTGGCCTAATTCGGTGTAGTCCCATTGGTTGTTACTGTGTTAAAAACCAAGCTTATAGGTTACTCTGTCTTTCCCGGGAGTCTTTTTGAAACTGTTTCAGAGCCGTCTTCATTTCGTGGACATCTATGTATGGTATATCGTCTGTAAAGTGGCAAATAAGCGGGGCTCTAGTACGTGTTTGGTGGAGGCCTCGGTGCATGTGAGGCATACACATTTGCGTCTCCTTCGGCTTGAGGTAAAGTTGGACGAAGAATAGGCCTCATGATGATCGGTTCCGCTCAAGCTTAATATTGATATTTTGGAGTTTTTCCAGTAATAACCAATGCCAGTAACCTGTTGATTACAAAGACATCCCTAAATATGTGAATTCAATCTCGTTTTTATACAATACACGTAGTCACGGAAAAAGCAAGAACCCGGAAAATAACAAGTAAAAATTAGTTTTTTTTTAATATATAGTCTGGCTATAAATACTGTTACAATTAAAAAGTTTACATTTGAATTTGGAATCTGTCATTTTTATACGATTGTTCATTGTGTTTTCTCATTTTGGCGCCAATACACTGTACAATATTTTACGATTTAAAAATGGAGTGGGGTGATAAAGAAAACATTTTTTTTTTTTTTTACCTTAAAACCATTACTAAGCCCCTTAAAACCATGTTTAATAACCAAGTATGGTCCTTCCAGCAAGACTCGCCGCCGGGTCATAAAGCACGGTCCACGCAAGATTGTTTGGAAGCGAACGTCTCAGACTTCTTCAGAGGTGAAGACTGGCCGTCGTCTAGTCCCGATCTTAATTCGCTGGATTATGATTTATGGTCAGTTTTAGTACAGCTAGTAGTCTAGAGAGTAAAGCTTGCTCTAAATGCCATGATAATTTGGAGTCTCTAAAACAATCCATACGATTGGCAGTAAAGAATTTTCCCATGGAAAGAGAACGTGCTCTTATTGATATCTGGCCTAAACGTTTAAAGGACTGAATTGCAGCCAATGGACACCTTTTCGAATAAGCTTTTAATATTTTTAATCTTTTTATATTTGTTTATTAAACTAACACACTGTAAAAGTAATAATTAGCAAGACTAGTTAGATACTTCTTAAGGACACAACAAATACAGCGTTTTATCGTTCTGGAGGAGCCTATGACTTTATTTGTTTATTTATTAAGTTGTGAGTATATCTTAAATTTAATATTTTATTGTTTTCAAAATAGGGGGCGCTATAACGGTATTATGCCCCGGGCGCGATTTAAGCTCGCTACGCCTCTGACATAGGTAGGAAGTAATTGTATAAATAATACAATACTAAATATGCTAATACTAATTGTAATTTTTAACTTACAGGTAATAAAATCTGTAAGATAATTATAAATGTTGTAAGATAATTATAAATGTTTATATTGTTTTTAAATACCAGGTGGTTATTGGTGGTGGTAAAGGAATTTGAGAATTGAGATTCCGTCACGGATTTATACAGGACATCATAATAATAACGGCGGCATAAAAAAAATTGATATATATGCTACATATGCTTTATATGCTACACTACCAAATCTGTCATTTGGAATGTAAAGCTCTTGCACATCGGAAAAGATTACCTAATGTGTTAATGACATTTATTAAGATGTGTTAATGACATTTATTAAGATGTGTTAATGACATTTTCATTATCACTAATATTAAAAAGAAGAAAGATTTGATTGTTTGTTTGTTTGAATTGAATAGACTTCGAAAGTACTGGACCGATTAAAAAAAACATTTTACCTTTAGAATCCTACATCAGAGGGCTGATGAACATAAGTTTTATTTAATACGAGAAAAATGAACGACCCGCGTAAAAATTTCAACAGTCACGGGCAACAGCTACCCCTAATAAAGTACTTTACCTGAGTAAATAAGTGTTAAAATCTTTTGGCTTACATAACAAAGCTTTTTTTCCTATATAACTTATTAATAATAATAAGTACATTTATAGGATTCGACGAATAAAGAGATCTGATTTTATATATTCTTTAATTTAGATTTTATTTTACATAAAAAAAATTGTTCAAATTAATTAACAAGTAAAATCAGCTATTTGAATTGAATTAAAAAAACATTTGTTTAATTAAATTTATACAAATAAACTTGTGTTAACAATTTAAACTTTAATTTAAGACAATTGCCAAGTTGCTATATTTGATTTCCTGTATAACAACTTGGTAGAATTAAACAATAACATATTTGTGACTGGATATATTATTAATATAAACATGAATCAATATGTAACATAAGTTGTATCTATTTACAATTAACCAAAAAGTATATAAAAATGCAACAAATTAAGAACTTATTAACATCGTCAGATTAATTAAGAACTTATTAACTTTGCGTAGGTATAATCTAAGGACGAGAGGTTACAGAGATATTGATTTTAACTCTTATATAAATATAGAATTGCATCTGTTATCACGATATAATGAATATTGAACATATAGTGACGAATTCATGGACTCGGAGAACTCGGAAAACTTAAATTATTATACAACTTATTTGTCTTGTAACATAAGGGAATAAATTATGTGAAACATCTGTCGCTAACTAGAGTATATCGGCAAGATAGATCGACTTACTCAACTTACAAACACTGAAACCCGGTTAATTGAAGACTGATTCATTAATGAATTTGACAGACAACCACAACTCTTGAAAGTTCTGATCATTCATACATTTTTATCTATTTTTAAAATTCTGCCAGACACTAGTCGCAACTTTAGTAGAACAACTTTATGAATTAATACAAAAAATATTAGAATATTATTTTTGAGTTTAATCAATAAAAGCCTTAAGTACAATAGTATCCTAAATTTAAGCACACATGTTGAATATAAAGTAACTAATTCAATTAAACATTTTGTACAAACTAATCATTTTAAAATTAATAAATATGCCAACACAAAAAGTGATATACAATAAATAGTGAAAATCGTAGTAACACCAACATACAGGTTATATATAATTCGGGGTGATTTTTTACATTAATATAAACATCAGTGATTTTAATGTTACTGAATCACATTAAGCCTAATGTAGTTATTATATATTAAGTTTCTGATTGAATGACTTAAAATATGAAATAAAAATATTCAATCTCATTGTTTATTAGTAAATAATTACTGCAACAAGATATTAATAACCATTTAAGCACAAAATATATATTTTTAAGGGAGTATTATGAAGTTGTGAAATCGTTAAGATGAATAAAAGTAAAACATATGAGTCCTGATTGTAAAAAAAACCTATCTGACAAAGTGTCATATTTAATATAAAAGTATCTAATGGCCGGCGTAGTGGTAACTAAGTACGCAGTTATTAATTCAGAAATTATATCTACTTAAAAATAATAATATTGCTATATTTTATTAAGCGCATGATTTTCAAATAATTAACATGTAACAATCATATAAAAAGATGTGGGTACTGCCATCTTTAGTCCATTCATTGAAAAACAATAATATACTACGTCAATAATATACATCATATTTATGTAACAATTAGTTACTGTGTTAGAAAATTGTAATCGCAATTAAACAAAAACTTATATATACAGGGCTATTTGTAATGGACAGTTCTGAAAATTTAAATTTTCCCATACAAAATTTATTTGTTGTCTCTGAACTGGTATTAACTCGTGAGCGTCGGTATGGCGCCCCCGAGCGTTGATCTTTTAAGTATATACAAAATATAGAGTAATAAGTAAAAGAAGGAGCAACCATTCTTTTGTTTCGTTTTTTTGTGTTTGTTTATTTGTTTGTGTTCATTAAGATTTGTAAAAAGTTGTAGAACAAATGTTGTTGGTATTGATGTAGAGAGGCTGCCTGCAAGAGGTGGTCAACTAATTAAAAAGAACCCTGTATATAATATCTAAATGAAGAGTGAATAACAAAGCGGATAAAATACAAACTAAGTACCAATTGCAAAATCACACGGATATAAAAATGGAACACTAAAATGTGCACAATTAATTAACAAGTCCTGCGTCCTTGGCCATGCTGTAGAAGATGGAGTTCTTGTCCTGTAGCAGTTGCTCAGGGGGAGCGTACTCCACCAGCTGACCTTTGTCTAAAACCATGACGCGGGTGGAGTCCATGATAGTATTCAGACGATGGGCTATGGTGAGTACGGTGCAGGATGCGAATTCTGACCGTATTGTTTTCTGGGAAGAAAATAATGTATTCATTTACGTATGTATTTGAATGCTTGCTGGGACTAACACTCCTCAAATCATTATTGACATAAGATTTCAAATGCTTCACCTGGATGAGCTCGTCAGTTTCCAGGTCCACAGCTGCGGTAGCCTCGTCTAGTACTAGCAGGGGAGTCTTCCTCAACAGCGCCCTCGCCAGGCACACCAGCTGGCGCTGACCCACCGAGAGGTTCTCGCCGCCTTCGGAGATCTCGTGCAGAAGGCCGGCTTGGAGACCTTGAAAGGGTGAAATCATGTGTGTTGCAGCATTTTTGGTTGAAAAACGGTGCGATTAGATCGACCGAGTACAAGTAGTTTGTATAGTACCCTGCACGAATGCCTTAAGGTGCGCATGTTCCAGCGCGCGCCAGACATCTTCGTCCGAGAAGGCGCCGAAGGGGTCTAGATTCATACGCAGCGTGCCCGCGAACAGCACAGGGTCCTGCGGGATGATAGTGATGCGCGATCGCAGCTGGTGCAGCCCGATGGTGGAAATGTCGATGCCGTCGATGAGGATCTTGCCACTCATGGCCTCGACGATTCTGAACAGGCCGAGCGTGAGTGTGGACTTGCCGGCACCAGTCCGTCCCACGATACCCAGCTTGTCGCGCGGCGCCACGGAGCACGTGAGGTCGCGCAGCGCGGGCTCTCCGGTCCGGTAGCCCAGAGAGAGGCGTTCTAGCTGCAGCGCGCCCGTCTCCGGCCATGTGGAGCCCGGCCCGGCCGGCACCGTCCACGGTGCCTCCTATTAGTGCACGGTGTTCCATTAGTGACTGAATCTGTCTTACAAGACCGGTTTATATTTATATACATTATATTGCACGAAATATCATACATTCTAACCATTGCTAGCAAATTATATATAATTTAGGGCTCGTATTATCCCCCGAAGATTTGACGCTAAGAAGTCAACTTACTAATTATAGTAGCTGCAAAAAAAATATTAAATATTTTGAAGCAGGTGAGCGAAGCTTGCGGTTACATCTTTTTCTGTTCATATATACATATATTCATTATTTGTTGTTCGCTTATTCATTAAAAACTATGTAGTTTAGATTTTGAGAAATTGTTAAGGAATGATTAATATGTTTAAAACATTTTTTTTCTTTTAAATAGATGAGAAAATATATGTTCGTGTTACAAAATGTAACAAAGACGGCTACAAAAATCATCGAAATAAATTCTTATCGTTTACATCTAATATACCTATTGTGCATTTTGTAAATTGCACCGTCAGAAATCAGAAATGGCTCACTAGTAAATAAAAAAATAACAAGATAGCAATAAGTTTCCTCAGGCTTTGATATATTTAAAATTTCTGAACGACTACTTATTTATTAGTGATGGCTTTTATTGGTCCGTTAAGCAGTTTTGGCTTAATGGTAAAACCGATATCTCGCGTCTAGCTAATTTGCATAGAAGTGAACGAGTGAGGAAAGAAACGAAAATGTTGACATAGGAGATAACAATGATAATAATATGCTAATGATTTTTGAGGATGATAGTGAGTAAAAATATTTACATATAAATTATTTATATTGTTAAGGAAATTTGGTGCTCTTATAATTTATCACGTATATTTTTAATTTATAGAATATATAACCCGTAAAAAGTAATACATTTCATTTGTAACTATTTTAATATTTATATTAATGCGGCAAAAATAATTAGTCAGTCACTTCCAATGACCAATTACTGACACATTTTTTTAATTCTTTAGTTTTATCTGATGATTCAAGTCGTGAGTCATTCAAGTCGTGAGTCGTGAGTCGTTCAAACGCCAAGTAAAAGAACACTATCTCAAATAATAAAGTATTTATACGTAGACTACATTATTTGTTATATATCTCATATGTATTAAATATTATGTCGGATATATCGTATGTATTATATGTCTTATATATTATTATTTTTATGTTTTTTTATATGTAGATTTAGATATATAGATAGTCTTATAATATTCTTCTTTTTTTTCTTTTACTTTTTATGTTTTGCACGCCTACCAACATCCTCTCCTGTACTTCGTAAGGTTGGCTGGTAGAGAATGTCTTTGTGGCATTAAGCCCGCCTTTTGTGCTTTATTTTGTATATTGTGCAATAAAGAATTAAATGATTCATAGTTTTGCATCTGTCCCCCTCTATTGTATACATCTATACCTGCCCCTTCTATTGTAAATTAAAATTGGTATTTTACATAAAAAATAAAACCAATTAAGTTTTAAAAATTTAAAGTTTTCAAATTAGAAATGCTTTCTCAGGAAGGTTAGTCAGGGATGAAAAAAATGTCTTTTCAGTTCTTATAGATTTTTTTTTATTTTTTTTATACGATCTAGGGCAATGTTTGACTGCATTCCACCTGATGGTAAGTGGAATGTAGTCTTAGATGGTAAGGCGCATTGCCCTAGCAACCTATTCACTCTTCTCTTGAAGACACCCACATTATATTTGGCCGGAAATACCGATGCAGGCAAATTGTTCCAGTCCTTCGCTGTACGCACTAAAAATGAGGAAGCAAAGCGCTTCGTTCGGACAGGTGGAATGTCCACAACAAAAGGATGGATACCTGCCGTGCGTCGGGACGTCCGGTGATGGAAGGGGGACGGGGGAACTAAGTCGTGTAGTTCCTGCGCACACTCACCAAAATGTATCCTATAGAATACTGAGAGGCTAGCAATTTTACGCCTGTGTTCAAGGCTTCGACCAATTCGGGATCGCCAATAAGCCTCTTTGCTCGCCTCTCAATTGAGTCCAGAACCGCAAGATGAGACTTTGCGGCACCAGCGAATATGTGACCACAGTACTCTACACACGACCGGATCTGTGCTTTGTATAGAACAAGAAGCTGTCCCGGTGTAAAGTACTGCCGAACCTTCGCAAGAACGGCAAGCTTTGCTGCTGCTGCTCTTGCTCTGGACTCAATGAACCGACCAAAGTTGAGGTTCGAGGAAATCTCTAAACCTAACAACTGAAGCCGGTCACTGTATTCCAAGGATACATTCCAGAAAGTAGGAGCCAAGGTGAAAGGGCTCTTTTAGGTGGTGAACAGACACGTCTGCGTTTTGGTGGCGTTGAACTTGACAAGATTGGCATTGCTCCATGCTTAGACTGCCTGAAGTTTGTCATTCAAACGTTGCACCATGGCTTCTCTTGCAGACTGTATTTGATCTCGACTAGCCCGAGTACTAGGCAGATATCTTTTTACAACTGTGCTGTCGTCTGCATACCCATAGATTCTTCGGGCTTCAACAGATCATTAATGTGCAGCAAAAAAAGAGTTGCAGAAAGAACGGACCCCTGAGGCACTCTGGCATTTATTTTCAAGGGTTCCGAGGAACACCCGTCAACAACTACTCGGAGAGATCTCTGGCTCAAAAAGTCCGTTACCCAGCCGATCAGACCAGGAAATATACCGTACGCTGAAAGCTTGCTTATAAGGCTCGCATGCCAGACCCTGTCAAATGCCCTCGAGACGTCCAGAGAGACGGCGACCGCTTCTCCGTTCTTCTCGATGGCCTCGCCTAAAATGTGTGTAGCATACACTAGGAGGTCCCCAGTAGACCTATTACGGTGAAACCCGTATTGTCGGTCACTGAGGAGATCGTTACCTTCTAGGTATACTAGTAGGCGCGAGTTCAATACACGCTCCATAATCTTGCAGAGTATGGAGGTGATTGAAATCGGTCTGTAATTGACAGGGTCGGCACGGCTGCCTTTTTTGGGCACGGGTTGCACATTAGCAAGCTTCCAGGATTTCGGCAATATTCCAGTCATGAAAGAGAGACGATACTTACGTGTCAGTACAGGAGACAACTCAGCTGCGCATGTCTTGAGCAGAATGGCTGGTATACCATCAGGACCACTGGCTTTATTCACATCTAAACGACACAATGTTCTCCATACCTCTTTGTGAGTGATACGGATTTCAGGCATCGAAATACCGCAGTGAGGAAGATGTGCTGGAGAAGCATTGCCAGTGTCTAGATGCGAATTATCAGCAAACAGAGAAGCAAATACATTTGCTTTCTCTGTTGCTGTGTGGGCCAGAGAACCATCCGGCTTCAGCAGAGCAGGCAGTGAGGGTTGGCAGAAATTCGACTCGATCGCTTTCGCAAGAGACCAGAAAAAAAAAAAAAAAAAGCTCGACTGCCAGTTGGTCTGGCAGAGACCAACTTAGCGATTCTTTTTTCTTAACTTAACTTTTCGCCATTCTTAGCGATTCGATCGAGACGAGCCTTCCGCAATGCCTTTTTGTAGGACTTGGCAGCTTGGTTAAAGGCTCTCTTCTTTATACTTACATCCGGAGTTTTGCGGCTTCGAGCATCAGCCCAAATAAGGTATGCCGAATGTTTTCGGTCATGTGCATGACGACATTCGGCATTAAACCATGGGCGCGCTTTGCCACCGATGGGTACGTCAGCAAAAGGAATAAAATACTCCATTGCCTGATGCACCACATCAGTTATAGCATCCGCGCAACTCAACGGATCCAAAGAAGAGAAGCAGACCTGCCGCCAAGGATAAGACGCAAAAAAGTGCCGCATCTCATCCCAATCTGCTGACTTGTATTTCCATACTCGCCTAACACCATGAGGTTCGAAAGCTGGTGGGGAATATGTAAATACAGATTTCACCAGACAGTGATCGGAGGTTCCCAAGGGGGAGGTGACTTCTACACGATACCTGTCCGGATCAGTTGTCAGCAGAAGGTCCAGGCAATTGGCTGTATGGCCTACCACATCTGGTACCCTTGTCGCTTGCCTCACCAGCTGAAAGAGATCCAAGGACAACGCAAAGTTCCGCGCTTCTCTTCCAGCATGGTCGGTCTTCTGGTACGGGAACAGCAAGTCCTGATGACAGGCATTAAAGTCCCCCAGAAAGACGAGCTGCGCCGAAGGGTACTGATACAGAGCCATATCTGCAGCCTCACTGAGATACTCAAATAAACGAGTTGTCTCCTGGTCACCGCTGTGCGAACGGTAGACACAGGAATACAGGATTTTTTCGTTTCCTGTGACCTGTGTCCACTAAAACCCATAGGGAAGAAAAAGTGGGGTCTTCAAGGTGACGGAGACGCTGAATACAGAGGTCGTTCCGCGCATACACACTGACTCCGGCCCGTGAGCGAAAGTTGTGCTCTAATGAGTAACCGGGATAATCCAAGTATGCAGCGCTCAAAGGACATTGTATCTGCGTCTCCGTCAAAAAGAGCAAGTGCGGCTGCTCTGTCTCCAGGTGGTGGTGGACAGCTAAAAGATTTGAGTGCAAACCCCTTATATTAGTGAGGTGCACTTTATATGAGGAGGAGTGCAACCGCTGCTTTAACTTGTTCCCTTTTTTAAACTTTTTCATAAAAAAATAAATATAAAAGTGAATAGGGATGGGAAATGGCAGTTGAACGAGGCGGTACATATCGAACCCGACGTCGAAATTGGTGATGTCTTGCCACTGGGAGGCTAGTCTGGAGACTGCGGGGACGCCCGAACCCCCCCAGGGATCGCCATCGGGCCTCCTCAACTGGTCGCCAACCAGCACGATGGAGCCACCCTGGGATTTTTCGCAGCTGGCGGGGCAGCCTTTCGTGGGTGGCTAACCCACTAATTGGGCCCCCAACTATCTGCGGGCGGCCAGCGGAAAGCCGTCGCTTCGGATCCCGCTACCCTCCTCGACTAGACACCCGACAAAACAAACACCAACCCGACGTCAAACCGGTTCGCCAACGCACCGCAACTGTTCAGACCTATTTCCCATAAACGGCGTCATCGAGCAACGTGCCGGAACACGACTAGGTCGCTTTGCGGCACGACTCTGCCCGATGGGTGGTAACTTTGCCGGCGACCGGATGTTATGATCTACCACCAAAGAAGATTTACGAGGTGTGATCAAAAAGTAAGGTGAATTTTCAAATTTAGCGGGCTACATCCGTTCGACCCTCGATTGTTTTTATGTTGCCCTTTCGTTATGTTGGTACAATTGAACACGTGTGCGAAGTTTCAGATGTATAGAATGTTTAGTTTGTTTGTGAGAGGCATAAACGTTAGGAGAGTAGAGAGTAAAAAAACGTGGATAAAAGATTTGCATTAAATTTTGGGTTATAAATGAAATTAAGTGCCCCGAAACATGTAAAATGTGGCATACGGTGAGTCTATTTTAAGCCGAAAAACGTTTGCAAGTGGTATAAACTCTTTCAAGAAGGCTGAAAAGATACCGATGACGAACCTCGCCCTGGACGACTCAGCATGTCAACAACTGATAAGAACGTTAAAGAAATAAAGAAAATAGTGTTTGGTAATCGTCGAATTACGATTAGAGAAATTGCTAATGATATCGGCATCTCGTTTGGTTCGTGCCAAGCAATTTTAACGGGTGTTTTGGGCATGAGACGACGTGTTAGCGAAGTTTGTTCCGAAATTGCTCAATTTCGACCAAAAGAATCGTAGTATGACTATCGCTCAAGAGCTATTGAATGACCTCAACGACAATCCAAACTTACTCAAAAGAGTCATAAACATGGGTATAAGGTTATAACGTCGAAACTAAGGCTCAATCGTCTCAGTGGAAGCATTCTGGATCACCAAGACCAAAAAAGCATGCTAAGTTCGATCAAATGTGAAGGTTTTGCTTACAGTTTTTTCGATTGCCCCCTGCAACCTGTGGCACCACAGGTTGCAGGGGGCAATCGAACCATGATTTCTTACCACCATGATTTCTTACCACAGGGTAGAACGGTCAATAAGGAATATTACCTGTTATGTAAGTGTAAGTGTAATGTAAGTTATGCTCAATTTGTGCGAAGCCTTCCGCCAAAAACGCCCGGAATTGTTGAAGATTGGCTTTTGCACCATGATAACGCCTCTGTTCACACATATATATTAAAGAAATTTGGTTTGCCCCCCCTAGCACAGAATCTGGGTACGCCCATGAGTAGGGCCTTTAAACAATAGACACATCTCGGTTTTTTTTTTAAATAAAATTTGAAATATATCATTTTAATATAAATAACTTACTCCAAAATAAATAAATCAAATTAAGATTTTCATTATTTAACTTTTGTTTTGTTGTGTGCCGCATTAGAGGTGGATTGGTCTTGGTGGACTGCATTTTTAAAGCATACTAATTTGTTA
Organism: Napeogenes sylphis; assembly: GCA_959347405.1. NCBI lineage: Eukaryota > Metazoa > Arthropoda > Insecta > Lepidoptera > Nymphalidae > Napeogenes > Napeogenes sylphis. The sequence continues at coordinate 24,189,142 of OY365782.1, forward strand.
AATATACAGATTACTAGTACCTATATTTCCGAAGTTTGGTAAATGTTAAGGAATAACCCTAGACTTCACTTGATGGGGTTCCTCAAGAATAAATATTATACCCATTACTTTTCCATGTTAATAAAATGGCAAAAATGATTATATAGTATTATTTGCTGAAATACTCTTTGTCAAGTAATTAGCTATCCTGGAATATATGCAGCATATATAGTCCCTGATTACGGCTAATAATTTATGTAGAACGAAAAATTTATTTTACATACTTGTTTTGTTTCTACGTACTCCTTTATTCTTTCAACAGCTACGATATTGGTTTCAACTTCCGACGTCATCCTGACAAGCCAATTTAATGTTTGTGTGATCTAAAAATTTAACAAAGCATTATGGTATTATTTATCGTTATAATTTTAAGATTGTTAGGACTGCTTTTGGCAACCCTGTACCTGTAAAGCATAGCTAACGGAGAGTCCAACGATTCCAGGATTGATAGTATCACGTCCCAACACAACGAACAAAGCAGAGAAGAATATAATAAGGTTCCCGATCATCTCCAGACGTACCGCCAACCATCTGTTGGCTATGCAACTTGGATAATAGCAAGACTGGTTGTGGTCAACGCCATATTCAGATTCTTCTATAAACCTAGAATATATGAATTATTAGTCTCAAATGATATTGAATTGCTATTGTATGGCTACTTTTAAATATACTTTTAAGTACGTAATGTTGATAGCGCTTACTAACAACTAGCAAAACTCTAAATGATGAACTTTTTTTTTAATAATTAGTTAGTTATTACGATGGTGAGTATTTCAAATTGATTCTATTAAGCTCTCTATAACATTAAAATTAATTTACCTTTTCGCAACGCCGTATGCTCTAATAGTTTGAGCTCCAGTAATACTTTCTCCGAAATGGGAATATATTGGAGAACGAGAAACCGACTCCAACCTCTTGAGCTGTCGTGAAGTGGCGACGTAGAAGCGCTGTATGACGTAGTACACTATACCGATAGGCAGCACCACGGTCAAGAATATTGGCGTCGAGTAACTTATCACGAATAATGTACCGAGTACCTATGTAAGAAACATTTTAATATTGATTACAGAAAATGAATTTAGGGGATAGCTAATTTTGATTTGTTATGTTTTTTTTTAAATCTTTATTATTTAATGTACAAAATAATGAAATCAGCGTTGGCTTCGGCGATGTTATGACTGCAACTTTCTAATTTGTAATTGCGAAATTAATAATCAAGTATGTTTGGTGCTGTGGCGTTTTAATAAATAGTAAGCTTTAATTTAAAACTATATGAAACTGGCGTCCTTAATTCTTTTTTTGCAATATTGGATACAAATTCAAACATATCTTGGGATCAGTTTATATAATGAAGTAAAATTGTAATGGATAAATAATTACACTGTTAGATGAGTTAGTGAATTTTAGGAGATTTTGTGGGACAATGCAATAAATGAAAAAAAAAACAGAAGCATAAAAATATGTTAAACAAACAGAAAGCACAAAATAACAAACATACAACCTCGTATAGAGTCTACCATGTTTTTTAAAATATTTAGGTTTTTTTTTTAATATTACAGTTTACAAATAGAGAAGCAAAAGATTAAAATAAAAAGTGATAGGTAGTGACAAAAATATATTAAAAATCTAGTACAAGTAAAGGCAAGAAAGTATCTCACAAAGGGAGTATTACGTGTTTACCTCGAACGCGCAAAACATGACGTCGGAGAGCTCCGAGGGGAGCGACGTGTCCACTGTGTCTACATCTTTAGAAAACCTAGAGAGGATGCGCCCAATGGGAGTCACTTCGAAGAATTGCAAAGGTAATCTCAACACTTTTTCCAACAAAAGCTCATGCAGAATTCTTGCCGCTCTCCAACACGCCAAATAGGGCATTAAATCAGCGAAAAATGACGCTATCGCTGCAACAACGTCCAACAATTACATTAAACTATCCTCGTAATACACGCTTCCGATGCTTATTATAATGAATACATTATTTACTACGTTCCTACGACATTTTAGTAGAGTTTTGACTGAGGTTACGACGACGCCGATGAAACGATGACTACTACTGCGGTGATAGGTCGAGTATTAGGTGCGATAAAGTTCTATCAGTAACACATGCTCTAAATCAATTTAACATCTAAATAAATAAATCAAAACGATCTACGAGCGAGGCGTGATCAACAGATTCAACTAGCGAAATCGTATCGAATAATAAATTAGTAGTAAGTAGTAAATATAATAAAAAAAATGCACTACGACTAACATGAACAAACTGATCCCAAATAGTTTTTACAATCATACAGGAGTAAAATAGCGATCGTATCGCTTCTAAATGAGATAAAACGGATCGGGCGGCACCGAGGAGATGCGTGATTGTGTACCGAGAAGAAGCACGTGGTCCATCCCCGCAGCGTCATGGGCAGCACGTTGTCGAGAACGTCGACGTCCTTGCTGAAGCGGTTGAGCACGCGGCCGACGGGCGTGCAGTCGAAGAAGCCGATGGAGGGCGCGCGCAGCACGCCGCCCAGCAGCGCCACGTGCAGCGCGCGCGCCGCGCACAGCGTGCCCAGGTACAGCGCCAGTGACGACACCGACACCGCCACCACTGACACAGCGCCCGCGGGACCAAGGTTAGCGAACGTAGGGTGCGTCAGAGGTCTCGTTCGATTGTGATGGACTCCAGACGGGCGCCCTTGGCGAATATGGCGCCGGAAAGCTTTTGTTCGTTTGTTGGCGTCGGTTAAAAGTTAGCGCGTGGCATGCGTCACGTTTTTTATAGAAGTGTTAACAAAATCTACTCATTATACCAATATAATAGAAGAAAATAGATTAAGTGCATGCAATTTGCCATAATTCATGCGATGGTTAGTGCGCCGTACCTGTCGCGTGATAATGCATTAAAATAAATAAGTGATCAAATTTTAACTAGTACGCAAAAAATGAGTGTAAAGAATGTATTCATTATTTGTATGGATTTAAATTATAAAAGTATCATTCACCATAGAAATAGTATAACATATAATATATTGAAAAAAAGATGATTATATATATATTCAAATATAATTGAACTGGACCTAAATATTTTTACAATAAAAAAACCTTTGAAAATGTTATCTTTCTAAAATTTCTATTTTAATTTCTTATGCAAAAAATGGAGGTTTTTGCACATATTTTGTTTGTTGTTTCGTTGGGTCTGGAGCGTTCGATCATTGTGAAGAGCCATCAAAATATTTCAGTCCGTCTGTGCTCTTCTACCATACATCAACTCAATGACTGCATTATATACATTTAAATTGCCGAGCACTTTATCATCCACGTCTTCTTTGGTCGCCCTCGTCTCTTATACTCATACATATTTATACTTAAGACTTTTCTCGTAGCATTAATTTCAGATGTCCGCAATACTTGACCACGACAAAAGATTCATCTCATCTTTTTAATCAGTTGCTATGAGATCCAAAACTGAAAAGAGTATCGAAATCATAGAACTTATATTCGGTTTTCATCTTGATGATTTTCAGGTTAGCCAACTTTGTAATTGTACTTCCTTTAACTTTTACTATAGACAAGACGAAGCTTCTTAGCATTTAATAGATTCATCGTGCGGTCGCCGAGCCTATCGAGTTGCATGGAGAGCAGTGCAAACTAAGCCTGGGACTTGCGACCCAGGTGTAGGTTTAAGAGGCTCCTTTATGTTGCGCTAACATGTTTGCCTCCACTATCCACACTTCTTTTCCTACCTAACCATATTCGGAGAGAACCTACTAATGCCGCCTTTGAAATACGTTATAGAAACTAATTGTTGTAGACAGGCTTGTGTGTTTAAGTGACTTATAGAGAGATTTCGCTGTTATACCTCTCGCTTCCACTTCTACCGCGTACAAGCTAACTATAAATTTATTCCTAGACAGTTCGTTGGTCAGTTCGTAATACTTATTAAGCTTTTATGTTTGATCCCTAGGGATGTTTGTTTCCCAGGGAACAGTAAGCTCCACAGGTATCACGCACTTTTGATGTTTAGAATACAGGAATAAGTCCGGTCTGGATAACGAAACACCAAGATTCCCAGGGATTTTGTTCTGCTTATCATATGTGTCCATCATAAGAGTCCAATCAGGAGTCGCGTCTCAAACTGAATAAGACTTCGGTTTTGATTTTTTGGAGAAGCCTTCTTTACGAACTCAACAGATGGTTTGGTGGTTGTTATACCCTTCCGCACTCTAGCTACTAAAAGACTAACCGCTTCCCGTATAATTTCTAATACCTCATCGTGGCGAGCTAGTATTGACGTCTATCTAGAAGCACCCTACACCCTACTAAGAAGTGTTTCGCGGTTGCTACTGCCTCCCCACAGATGGTGCAAGACTTTTGGCGGTTTTGCTCTATCTTATTACTTTTTTGTGATCTGGGAGAGTTATTTGGAATGCATTAAGATAAAAATTTTATTAATGTCGGGGACCAGTCATAAAGCAGGGTGCACTTCAAAGCTAGTGTAATACGAAAATCTCCTATAGTTACCCATGCTTTTTCGTTTTCTAGGTTCATCGCGTGCAGTCAGTAGTTATCGTTTTCATCTTGTCGAATAAAAGATTTTGTTATGTTTATGCCTTGAACTTTGTAATTGTGTGTGTAATTAGGAAGAGGTTAAGGTGTTAAAGCCGACCCCCTCTCAAAACATGTCCAGTTTGACACTAAAACTGTCATTCGGACCTGGATACTAGACCGACTATACGTAGCACAGATCAACTCAACTCTTTTAGGGCCTTATGGAATACTCGATCGTAAGCGTTTTTAAGACCCAACTGTTATCTATAAGCAAGTTTTGTGTATATCTTACACACCGGACGAAGAACAAAAATGATTTTTTTACATTAATTCCCTTCGTTCATCAAAGATTCCTTTCTATCGTTCTTTTAATGGTTCATCCCACATCTGAATTATTCGATAACATGTTTTATATATCTGATATATAAATATCGTTCCCTTTACTCTCTCTTTCGTAATTTGGTAGAGTTCTTTGTGCCCTTTAGAGTGATAACCCTAGATGTAGTGTTTTATACAAATCGTTCGACAATTCTAAAAAGCTGCGCAAATGGTCGAAAAAGTGCAATATGGTCATCATTTTGCATTAGTATTGTTTGGTGGAAATCTATTACCAAGGTCGCAAGTTTTTTTTTGTAAAAGACTTCGGACTAAGTCTATCAAGAAACCGTTTTATATTGTGTTGGGAAACATCTCAGCGATACGGTTTTAAAAAATCCTACATTTTTTGTTCACTTTGCATCTGGTTACAAAGCATTAAATAACCAGGCTTGGTTAGACGTCAACGCATCGGTGTTTATTAGTTTTTATCGAATTGTAGACTGGCATTTTTCCTCCCTGTTCTAAACGACCAGTCGGCGTTGAGTCTATTAAAAATATCTCGGGCAATCAATAGCCATTATTTTCATTAAAATTCTGTAAATCTCCTATTCGTGGCTAGATTCAAAACTCTGTATCAAAACCAAACATTCGGAATAAATATTATATATTACTACAAAAAATAAAAATCCGTCTTAATTTGTATGAGAACCTGCGACCAGTTATAGTAGACTAAAAATAAGTGCAACCTGTTGTTAATGATTCTTTAACTTCCAAAAGACTTATTTTATATTTACATAATGTAGCGTCTTATTAATATATTGTAGCGTCTTATTAATATAATGTAGGGTCTTATAATACTTAACAAACAACAAATTCACATTATTTGATATATAAATGACTAGTCTTAAGTTAATAGCTTATGACTTTAGAAACTATATACATAATTATAACCATATCCAGATTTGTGCAAAATGATATAATCATCGACTTATTGTATTTCTTATGTACGTATATATAAATATTGTTATTATTATAAATCTGAGCTCACCTTGTCCGACCCCTAGTCCTCCGTACACTCCGAGGTACAGGTCTCGTCGTTTTACGTCCACGGTACCATTCACCATCTGGAGAGAAGCTTACACTGACAATACTCATATTGTGAAAGCGTTGTTATAATTCGATTAGCTCAATGTCCCACTATCGTGTGTATGACTCAATGGTTGTAATAAGAATTAAAAACGAGGTGGAAAAACAACATTAAATATAAAGGCAGCCAGTGCCGTTTAATAGTCATGGAATGAACCTTAAGAGTACATTTTTTTTTAAACAAACTAAATATCATAAAAAATAAAAAATCACGATAGACGCATGAAATCGCAAAATTACTGCACGTGTAAGTGAATATATAAATATTTTGTGATTGACAAAGTGCATACATTTGTCTGTTTTCCTGAATATGTAAAAGAAAAATATAAAAAAAAATCTAGGTTTAATTTGTCGTAATGGTGCTTTTTCCACATATAAGTGAAAAGGATAACGTTAGTCGTTGCTATAAATCTACATATATAGTATCTTTTTCGGACACTGTTTCGGCCGACGCATGGCAGATGTGGGAGGTGAAGAGGACGGCAAGTTCTTTATTTTTCGCAGAGGCTCACTCTCACAACACTGTCTCTTTGTTTCTACTCACCATCTGTCCGTCGTTAGACCACTCGGAGAGCCAGTAGTTGGAGCCGACCTGGAACACCTGCAGCACGAGGTTCATGAGCACGGTGACGACCGCCGCCAGCACACCCACGGACGTCAGGTAGTGCTTGTAGACGCCCCACTTTACCTGTGGGTGGGGGTTGGGTTATACGGGGTTTGCATGATAGGCAGTTTAGCGCTCGACGAAAACTCATGTGACCACTTACGCTGCCGGTCTCAGTCTTCTCGGCTTCTATTAGCTTATTCTTCTCTTTCAATCCGTTGGGAGTCGACTCTGGGGTGCGCCTTTTTACACTACCGCTGCGATCTCCTGAAAATTTTTAAGCAATATCCTTGTTGACATCTTTTTAATGTAATTCTTAAATAGAGAGTTATCACTGTAGATCTGTTGTCAGGACGACGGAACGGATTAAAGGAGGTCGTATGTTCGAATCGTTCCCGTGTTTATGAAATTATCAATATTTGTACACACATTTATTATTATAAATAATTTATTTTAATTTCAATTACTCAATATAATTAACTAAAAAAACAGTTATTTCATTAGTACAAACCGGCCGCTATTTGTTCCGACTCCGAAGTGCTTTCAGATAATGACCGAGCTCTTTGTAATTTATTTTGGAATTCAGACCCCAGCTTGCTCTCCAGATCTTGTTTAATTTCATCCAATTCTGTAATAAAAAGGAAGAGTCCTAAGTATAATGGCTAATTTAAAAATAACACCGAATCCAATACTTTTAATATTCATTACAGTACCTTCAGGAGAGGTCCGCTCGGCGTCACTCAGGTGATGTAACAAAAATTCTGCGAAGGCTCCTTTCTTCTCTAACAACTGTTGGTAGGAGCCGGCCTCGGAGACCTCTCCGTCCTTCAGAACTACTACGAGGTCTGTCTGAGCCAGGTAAGAGACGTTGTGGGTCACCCACACACGAGTCTTGTTCTTCAGGAGACCGTTCGGACCTATTACCTGAAATGAAATGAGGTCTTAGTTAAGAAATTGTCTTAATTTTAGAACCCAAAAATTTAAAACAGGCTTCGGTGAAGTTATATTTTAGAATTTCAAATGTTAGTATCTCATCTCTGAAGATTCTCTAGATGTAAAGAAAGATGTGTAAAATGTTGTTAATATTCGACAGTCAAGTTTGTACATCTATTTTGGAAAGTTGAAGATCTATTGAGAACGGACCTTATCAAAGATGTGTTTTCCGACGTGCGAGTCCACGGCACTGAGAGGGTCGTCCAGGAAGTAGTTGTCAGCGTCGTAGTACACGGCTCGAGCCAACGACACCCGCTGCTTCTGACCGCCCGATAAGTTTATACCTATAAAGGGAAACAGATATAACTAACAATTAACAAAACTTATAATGCACCGATCCAAACATTTAAATCGACCCCCTCACTTCTCTAGAGCCTTCTGCTGTAAATTTGATAAATACGATGATATGAATTTTTTACCTTTTTCTCCGATCTCAGTCTGATCACCTCCTGGTAACACATCGAAGTCCGGTTTGAGTGCACATACGTTAATGACGTTCTTGTATTTAACCTTTTCCAGTGTTTTACCGAACACGATGTTATCTTGTAGAGTGGCGTTCTGGATCCACGCTTGTTGAGGCACGTAGGCTATGGTTCCTGTTAAGAAATATATTTTAGAAATAATGCATTTTAGCAACATTGCCTGAGAAATGTAGGCTAAATTAATTAAAAATAAAAAAAAACTATACAAAAAGACTGGAGGTCTTTTACAACAATAATAATCGTATAGTCTAGGTCATCATTCATTAGCTCCATATATATATATTTATATAATGAGGCCATCGTCAACGTACATACTAACCTGATTTTTATTTATTTTTTCTTTTTTTTATTATGTATTTTACCGGTATATTGTACTAAATAAACCTACGAACAGACAATTTTTTCCCATGTTTATGTTTTTACAACAACTTTTCACCAGCACTAATAAAAGCTCATTATCTTGGAGACGACTGCTTTTATTTCTACCAGTTAGAGCTAAAAACCATCTCGAAGGACCAGGCTTTCGATTAAAGCCGCAATCAAATTCGTACACTCGTATACAGGTAGACTTTTTGGGTCGGGGGTTAAAAATACAATCATATTATATTCGAGACCGTAAAAATATTTATTTTTAGCATCGCTAAATAATCCTTTCAAAATACATGAATATAATATGTTTTTTATATATTTTTAAACAACTTACTAATTGTTATAAAAACAACTCATTTAAAATCTTTAATCGCGTATCACAGTACTCGCCCCCTACCTCAGCTTACGTAGCGATTGCCAATAGTTCATCAGTTCACTTACCGGTAGTGTTGACTCGTCCGGAGATCTTGTTCATCTCTCCCAGCAGCGCGGACAGCAGCGAGCTCTTGCCGGAGCCGACAGCGCCCACCACCGCCACCAGCCCGCCGCGAGGGATGTGCAGGTTGATGTTCTTGAGTACCGGCTCGGAGTCGTCGCTCCAAGTGAAGTGACCGTTTTCGATCACTATTGGGTTTGCTGGTGAAAATGTAAAATTTTTTTCAGCAATATTTTTACCACCCACCAATTAATATCTTTTTTATATAATAATTATCATCTGCGTTTTATTTGCACACACCAAGGCAGACTCTGATTTTTCGGTCTTTCTAACACATCCAACATTCGCATTTCATCAATCTACATGCAGTTTTCTTTCATCCGTCCTTTTCTTCAACATTCCGAACAATAGAATAGAATGACGGGCGTTATGAACGATCTCATATGTTTAAATTCAGGTATTATACGGACAACAGTCATATTCCATACTCAACTATCTATCTCGCCATCACTTTTTCTTAGTGAACCGAAGAAGAAACTCGGAGTAGACTCGTTGTATCCATTTAACAAATTCACGACTTTTTAAAATAAATAGTTTTAAAAATTTAAGTTTTCTCATACAAAATTTATTTGTTGCCTATGAAATTTATTTGTTGCCTTTTAAGAGATTAGATCCTTTTTTTACAAATACATTATTATTTTATAGTCGAATTATGGGAGAGTATGAAAACACTTCATTTTCTTTTTTAGATGTAAATATCCTTTTTAGGATAGTTGTAATTTTTTATGGGCATGTGGTGTTTACCTATAATTAGCTTCTCATTTTATCTTAGTACTTATTATTATAATGTTTATTGTTTAAGAAAAATGTTGTAAGCTGTTGGTAAACCTAATAAATGACAAAAAAAAAACTGGCATTAACTCTGAGCGTAGTGAGGTTAGTAGTAAAACTAATTTCGATTGTAGTAAAACTGAAAAAAAAAAAAAAAAATAAAAAAAAATCATCACCTCGATCTAAAAAAAATTTTTTTTTCGTGCTGATTTTTGTACAAAAACGTTAGTAGTTGATTGTAGTAAAAGTGTTTTTTTTTTAGTAAACTAATTATACTAGGCAAACATCTCGAGTTTTTTCCAAATGAATATTTAATAAATAATTGTATTTCGAAAGCACACGAATACTACAAACGCTTAAAATGACTAAGAAACCTTCCTAGAGGTTTGTAGTGAAATAATATTTGATTGTAGTAGATCAGAAGTTGGTAAAAATCGATCACTTTGACCGAAACTTATAGTTCACTAAGTTGATCTGAATTACTTCTGATCGAAGGTTAATATGATTACTACAAACGCTTAAAATGACTAAGAAATCTTCCTAGAGGTTTGTAGTGAAATAATATTTGATTGTAGTAGATCAGAAGTTGGTAAAAATCGATCACTTTGACCGAAACTTATATATCACTAAGTTGATGTAAATTACTTCTGATCGAAGGTTAATATGATTACTACAAACGCTTAAAATGACTAAGAAACCTTCCTAGAGGTTTGTAGTGAAAGAATATTTGATTGTAGTAGATCAGAAGTTGGTGAAAATCGATCAATTTGACCGAAACTTATATTTCACTAAGTTGATCTTAATTATTAATATATTAAATTTCAAAGTGGTTATTATTAGTTAGGCATAAATATCATTATTCTTTCGCTAAGAAAGGGGAAAACTTGAAAAAAATTAGTTTTAATATTTTTTAATACATTAAATATCGATCGTTGTATGAAAAACTTTTCTATTTTCTTTTAAAATCACATGTTTTTAAATTTAATTTATCACATAACGTCAAATAATTATATCTGTATACTATATTTTATCTCATCAAAATAGATTCATAATCAGTAATTTACATTTATAATCATTTCATATTACATTAAAGTCTACCTAAGGTCGAGCGTCAAAAGTAATCTCGATTCAAATACAAGTCTGTTATTGCTGGAAAGTATAACTTACGTGTTTTCATATTGCATTTCATACGTCTTAGCTCTTTTTAATACAAATAAATACATAGTTACATAGTAAAAAAATAGTTTTTTAGACAAATGCTTCATTTTATTATTTCCTACATTTTCGTTCTATACATTTGTATGGGATAAAAATCGTTCAAATATCATAGTGGTTATTATTAATTAGGTATAAATATCATTATTCTTTCGCTAGGAAAGCGGAAAATCTTGAAAAAAATTAGTTTTAATATTTTTTAATACTCTAAATATAGATCGTTGTATGAAAAACTTTTCTATTTTCTTTTAATTATATATATTTTTCATTTTCTTTGTTTGCTTCAAGGCTTATACTGACACACTTGAATTTCATTTTTTTTTGTATTTTTTTGTAGTATATATAGTGATAGTAAATTAGTTCAGGAAAAAAGCTATCTTAGAAACTGTTTAAAATGCCTGGAACGGCAGGGAATTCGCCACATGTTATTTTTGAGTCTCTTAAAGATTTACGGTTCATCGATGATAAAGGCAGTCTTTTGCCGTGGAGTAATGACGTTTGGCAAACAGCGACTGTTGCAATGAAGGGCAAAATGTCGAAGGACTACCTTTATCTTTATTTATCCCAAAACAGGAATGATGTCTTACATAAAATTCATGGGGTTGAAATGTTAGAGCCGTTCAAAAACGACAGTAATATTAACGAGACAGATGACAATTTACGTCATGATCGGAATTGGTCTATAGGTGAAACAAAGTGCTTATTGCCTGCTTTGAGACCAAAGATAGAGATATCTATCAAGTCCCATGTTATAGAATATAAGAAACGTAAATACGAGGTTCTTGTTATAGGTTGGGCAGATGCTCTTTATGATATTATATGGACACATGAAATTGCCTTGTCCTTTCTCGTTCAAAAACGCCAAAATAAATAGAAATCCAGGGGAGACTTTTTTGACGGTTAAAGGCTACTGTTCGGAATGTGGATCAAAAATTCACATATATTGTCAGAGTGAACCTTCCGACGACGGAACTGCGTTACACGTTTCTACTTTTGATTCTCGTGGAGTAGTGCATCAAAAAAAACGTCAAGTGAGTGGAGAGAGACGATTGCGAATCGGAAAAGAACTGCAAGGAAAATCTACTTACGCTTGACGACGTGAAGAGGCGAACAGGTTAATGAATTTTGGGGATGTTATTCCGGCTAACTTACCTTCAGACAACTTACCGTAAGACAAAACAAGAAGCTCGAGATAAGAATTTAGGTTTATTTAAAGTAAATTCAGCTCTTGCCTCTGTGTGGGATATGAAGTACGGATTGGAGTTTAGCGGAAGCATTCACGAGATTGGCCTTGATAGATTCTATTTAATGTATTGGACTCCCACTCAGCTATTCATGTACAACAAGTTTATAAAGGAAGACGTCGTTGGTAGTATAAGTATCGATGCTACGGGCAGCTTGGTGAAGCAAATACTAAAACCTGATGGGTCAAAACGCGTTGTTTTCTTATATCAAGCTGTTTGTGGATATCGACAAAAGATATTGCCATTATTCCAATTGATATCCGAAAAGCACGACACAAATATTTTGACGTATTGGATTCGAGAGTGGTTACGTTCTGGTGGGTCATGTCCAAAACAAGTAGTTACAGTCTGTTCTCTAGCCCTCCTTAACGCTACTTCCCTCGCGTTTAATAACCAGTATCTAAAAACGTATATTGAAACTTGTATTTTCTTTGAAAATAATGGCTCGTCTGTGCAGTTACACACTCCACGTTGTAAAATTCGACTTGACATTTCGCACTTTATAAACATGGTGGCGGGTTGGAGATGTTTCAATCGTGAAAGTTCCCAAAAGAAGGATTTTTATCTTCGATGCATGGGTCTTCTGACCACATGTACGGAAATAAAAGATTTTATTCGATTGTGTACCAACGTACTAACCATTGCTTTTGCTACGCATGAAAATATTGACGACAAACATAGTCATTGCTTTGCAGCACAGAATAGATCTTCAGAGCGCTTGAAAACGTATATTCTTCCTGATAACGTTGCTTGCAATCTCGATGACAGCCAGGTGGAAAATAAAAGTTTGTTGAAAAAATTTTACGACAATGATGGAGAAACCGAACTCGATTCGAATGCTGCAATCGAGTTAATTTTGAAAAGAATGGAATCAAATAGCCGAAGTGACCTTAAACAAGGACGGTTAAACCCCTATCAGTGCTGTGATTTCGGTTCTCGACTGTTAAAATTATCAAAGCAATTTGTTCTGTGGACATCTGTTTTGGTTGACAAGGATCCAGATAGCTCCACTCTCGAAGATTTATCAAATGACAATGATGTAGGAGTTTCTACTTCAGCTCGCAGCGAAGAATATTTTAGAGAATTAAAACATCTTGTATTAAAAAAAGAAAAATCGATTAGGATGGACAAGTTCCTTGTTATACACATAAGAAGCCTCGCAGGAACTGCTATTTTATTGAATGCCGACACAAAAATAGACAAAAAGAAACATCCCAAAGTGATACATTCCACGCCTCGTAAATCTGATTCCGAAAAATCCTCCACCCCGTGCGTAGAATTATTAACTACAACAGTAGAAAACAATAAGTTTAATCTTTCAATTCCAGAGCCATTTAGGCATAATCAAGAATCTCATATTAAATCTAAGCGTGTACATGAAGATAATAGCTTAAGTGAACATGATCTCGATCTTAAACCAGGGAAGCTAAATGGAACATCAGGTATGAAATCATTAGGCGATATTTCTCTCGTACCGGAACAATCGTCAATGGCTTTCCTTAATGAGAACGAAAATTGGCGTGGTCTTACAAAAAATAATGAACCGAGCCAACCGAAGATGCAAGGTCGACCCAAAAACGAGGTAAATACCTGACACCGTGTCCTGATATGCAAGTAATACGTCAACGGCCGAGATTCAGTTTGACGTTGCCCTTACTCATGAATGGCAATAGTTTGGGACCCGCAAAAATCGGCAAACGAATTATTGCTGTGCGAATTACGTGTGCATTCGACTCCATGGTGCAAAGTATTCTTCCTGCATATCATGATTTTACTCCGTAGTACAATCATATAATAAATTCGAAAATAGATTTATATGATTTTGTGAAGAAGTGGTCGGAGTCTGGTGTATGTTCAAAACTTTACAACGAACGCTGTGAAATTTTGAAAAACACAGCAGATATAAAGAATGGAGTTTTAAATTGCGAGATTAATGTTGCTACATTAATAGTCTCATATTTTGTCAAACATTCCATCACTTGAAATAAAAATTCGTTGCAGTGATTGTCTGTATGAAAAAACAAGCAGCATCCCAGTTCTAGATCTCAATCCTGACGCAATTTTTAAGGACGCCATGAAACTCTTACAGGAAGCTGTAAATCAATCTGCAAAATATCATGTGCATAAAATCCATAACGAGTGTTACTTTTGTGGGCAAAGCAATGTTATTAAGACGGCTGTAGGAGGAAGACACATTTTTCTTAATCTTGAGACTGCCGAAATTAGATTGCTCGCAGCACGGCGTGGTCTAGCCAATTGCAGAAAACAGTTCACTCTTTCTGAAATCCCTGAACATCTGATCTACTGCGATCATCAGTACAGATTGGTTTCAGTGATCAATCTTATTTCAGGACATTATTACGCTTGTATAAAAAGAGCTAAGGGTACGTGGGAGGAGCATAACGATATTTGTTCATCTCAAAGAGTGGCGATCACCAAACGTGAAATACTGAAACAACGTCGAACCCCTTTATTTCTACAAAATTACTTACGGTGAAAGTACTTTTTTATGTATCTAACTGTCTTTATTCTTCTCATTGTCTGTTAAAATTAATGTCCTTCATTTTTTGTAGTTTCCAAATGGTTGCTATAATTCTTTAGTAAAAGAAGACCATTATCCTTGTTTCATATAACTTTAATATTATTCAACAACTTAATTTTCGCAACCTACACTTTACTATAGCGGTAGTTAAGATATTCCGTTATTAAGAAAAAGAAAATTTGATTGGGATGCGGCTTGTTTTTTTTTTGTTGTATAGACAATCACTGAAATAATTTTGATTTCAAGTAAATTGTTTGGCAAAATGTGAAACTCCAATAACGTAACATCATTGATCGAGCCAATCAAAACTCCATTCCTCGGAGGTAATTAAAAAAAATTACAGCGTTCGTTCTAATGTTTTGATCATTCATCAGACTTCGCAAATTTTGTTAGAAAACCCTACACAACAGAATTCGACTGTGTAAAGTGATCGTAACACGAAGTGTCATATAAAAAACGGTTGTAAATGTTCCGCACAGATATAGGCCGAATGCCATACCATATAGGAATAGATAGGCATCGACAACTGTCATACCAGACAAGATGTCAGATCTTTTAGTTATTTTTTTCCTAATTTAAAATCATTGCAGACTGGTCTGAGTCCCATGAAATATCGACTTACTTCACAGGGGACGGTTTTGTCTTGTTTATTTTTATCTTTCCTTCTTATTTTTAAAATTTAAAAGACAATTGTCAAAAGACATTTGTGATAATACCATCCCGTTGTCAAGGTGAGCTCACAAACGTGGTTGGGTCAATCATACAAACAAAATCAAACAAAAGGTTATCTATAATTTAATTTTTTTTTGTTCCTCATAATGCTCATTCCTGTCATAAAAGTCATCTTCAGGAACACAGTTATCAAACACATTTATTTTTATTTTTACAATTTCTTTCATAATCAAACTTAAAAGTCACGTTCTCGGTCATGTTTTAACACTTCTGATCTACTACAATCAAATATTATTTCACTACAAACCTCTAGGAAGATTTCTTAGTCATTTTAAGCGTTTGTAGTAATCATATTAACCTTCGATCAGAAGTAATTTACATCAACTTAGTGATATATAAGTTTCGGTCAAAGTGATCGATTTTTACCAACTTCTGATCTACTACAATCAAATATTATTTCACTACAAACCTCTAGGAAGATTTCTTAGTCATTTTAAGCGTTTGTAGTAATCATATTAACCTTCGATCAGAAGTAATTTACATCAACTTAGTGATATATAAGTTTCGGTCAAAGTGATCGATTTTTACCAACTTCTGATCTACTACAATCAAATATTATTTCACTACAAACCTCTAGGAAGATTTCTTAGTCATTTTAAGCGTTTGTAGTAATCATATTAACCTTCGATCAGAAGTAATTTACATCAACTTAGTGATATATAAGTTTCGGTCAAAGTGATCGATTTTTACCAATTCTGATCTACTACAATCAAATATTATTTCACTACAAACCTCTAGGAAGGTTTCTTAGTCATTTTAAGCGTTTGTAGTATTTGTGTGCTTTCGAAATACAATTATTTATTAAATATTGATTTGGAAAAAACTCGAGATGTTTGTCTAGAATAATTAGTTTACTAAAAAAAAAAACACTTTTACTACAATCAACTACTAACGTTTTTGTACAAGAATCAGCACGAAAAAAAAATTTTTTTTAGATCGGGGTGAAGATTTTTTTTATTTTTTTTTTAATTTATTTTTTTTCAGTTTTACTACAAACGAAATTAGTTTTACTACTAACCACTACTCATCTAAATCTATCATTTAAGCCCATAAAAGTATTTTTTTCCCAAAGTTGGGTGCCAAGTTCACATAGCCAACAAATGTTGTTGTGATTAATGTAGAGGCTGCCTGCTAGAGGTGGCCAATAATTACAAATAACCCTGTATAATCAATATTTAAAATAAAAAAAAGTCAGACATGTAATAATACAATAAAATTTACTCACGTTCTTTTGGGTCGTGTTCTACGGAGCTTTCGTTTAGTTCGTCACTGTTCATGAATTTGTTCAGACGTTTAATACCGACCGCAGTCTAGAAAATAAAACCTTGCTGTAATTTGCTTCTATCCAATTTCTAGGGAATAAGAAAATGTCACTGTTTTTAATTTATAACAAAGCTTATATAAAAAAAAAATCATACAAATTCTAGCCACAACGTAATCTGTTCTATAATTAACAGTAGTAGAATTTTTACTCTTATTAAAATAAAGTGAACATTTTCATTTTCACCCAGATAAAAAAAAAAACATAAAATTAAGGTTGCTTCAAGCCATTAACCATCATGCAAAACAATAAGAAAGTTGTTAAGTGAAATGACATGAACAATGCTATATTTTTGTATTAGAATAAATATAGTTTAACTTACTTGCACTACATTGGATATTACATTAGGCAGCATTGATAGTGGAAAACGTAGTATGTTGAAAAGAGACAACGCTACGAAAGCGCGCTTAGAATCCAGAACTTCCTTATCATTTACCAAAACAAAGCACCCGAATGACATCAGCGACACCTACGACCATTCCATTAAGAGTCAATGAACTAAATAGATACGTGTTATGGTTATTGCTGACTA
The DNA here is from genome assembly GCA_959347405.1 of Napeogenes sylphis. Lineage (NCBI taxonomy): Eukaryota > Metazoa > Arthropoda > Insecta > Lepidoptera > Nymphalidae > Napeogenes > Napeogenes sylphis. Next base: position 24,206,479 of record OY365782.1, read on the forward strand.
AAATTCATCGTTTTAGTAGCAGATTAATTCGAACCTGGGACCTTTTTCACGGGTTAGGTGTGATTGGTCGCCGAGACCACAGGAAATCTAACATGTTTACGTTGTATCATACAAACATTATTTTTCTATTATATATGATGTACTTATACAATAATAATAATAAATAAGAATCAAATTTGAAAATAAGATTATTGGCTTGTGGTTACGTTTTGGAATTATATCTGTATTTAATTTATTAATACAAATATTGGTATGAAAGAAAAAGGTTAAGACAAGAAATATATATCCAAAACTCCGCAATATCCTTTAATGTTTTGAAATGAATTTAGTTTAAATCTAATCGCAGAACTAGTTTTATATCTGGATATGTTAATTCGATACATCGTAAACTTATGCTGCTTATTAAAAGTTTGATGATTGTTAGTGTGCGGTCGTACCATAGAGAACCATAGCTTCCTAAGAATAAAGGTGAGATTACAGCTGAGGGTCTACCTCTATTACAGACACGATGATGATGGGGAGCAAGCCTAGAGGCATATGCATAATATAAAACAAAGACATCGATACGAATATCTTGTCAGCTTTCAGGATATTGTTTTCTGGATCGGATATCACATAAGTGAAGAAAGTTAGGAAGGTCACCTTAAACAAACATATTGAATACAAATTAATAATATATGAATAACCTACATGTTTAATATTATAAGTGTATTCGATTTCGTATATTGATGGAAAAAATATATTATAAAAATATTGTTAAACAGTCTTTTTTTTTTCTATAGCAAAAAATTAAAATATATGAAGCTCGTTCAAATAACTTTTAAAGCTATTTAATACTTTTTAAAATTATATATAAATTGCTCATAAATCATAAATAGAGTAGATTAAAATGGGGACTAAAAAACGGACAGACTTCAACTTTGTTAAAGTTTGAAACATTCGTGTCCCACCATGCTTGGCTAGATCGGCTTTATGACCTGGAGCTGGTCTTGCTGAACTTCTATTATTATTTAAGGAACACGAGATGTTGTTAAGAGGCTTAACCACCTTCCATAATCGTATCATGGTACACTTGTGCTGATGTTTTGACACCTTTTTCAGTGTTTCAATTACTACTTGATAGCTAACACCTGACCAGTCTATTTATCTATTTATATCCTTACCACTTGGAATCAATACCAGTGAATACTTGTGTACTTCAAATAGGATCATACCATACTTATAAAAATAAGTCCTTCTGTAAAGCTATGAGGGTTCCAAGGGCATACTGGTCTCAGAAGAACTACATAACAAACTCAGCCGGTTATTACTTTATTGTGGTCACTGTCTCCCAACCTCCAACAATGAACTCGGATAAAATCCACATTCTACGTTGTAACCGCCTAACTGGGAAACTTCTATACAGCTTTGAGCAAAAATTCGGTCACAACGCTTGCTAAAACATTGCTCAATAGATTTTTTGTTTTGTCCTTTTACATTCCGCTCAAGAGCTATTTTAATTGTAGCTTCGTATTCATTTTTAAAAGGCGAGGTAAATAATGTACGTCTTTTACTAGCTGCGGTAATATGTCATCTTTTAAAATACATATGGTGGTGCGTCTTTTATACATGTACATGGTTCTAAGTGCTATATTGGTTTTTCTTTACTTTTCGGACTTTGCTTTAGCTTTTTTGGTTTGACAGATCTTTTTCTGTAACTATTCATAGCTCGATAAACAAACATTTTGCAAACACCAAGCGGCTAGAGAAGTAAAAAAATTGCATTTTGCCCATACCTACTTTGTGAAATACTATCACTGCAATTCAGTTCTTTTTATGACCCTACTCAATTTTAATATTACAAAAATAAATACACAATGAATATTCATATAAGAATAAAATATTCCTAATTCTAACTTAATATTGTTTTCTTAAATCGTAAAAGTATTACCTACTGGTAGGAAGATATGGTTTGCTACTTCAAGTGTGAAATTTATCCATCTTCTCAATTGAATTCTAACATGCAAGGACGTTTAAGAAAACCAAGAATCTACTTCTATATAAAAGAATATATAAAAAAACACATTAGAGAAGTATATAAGGTATGTGCATAATCCATTACTAAATACGTATAATATTGTACGTAATTTTGTACTGAGCATTGGCCTTGATACTCAACAATAGCGTTAACAATGGGAACTTTGAGAATCGTTGAAAACTAAATGTTATCTTTTGTACGAGGTCTACTAGAATTACATTATTTATGGATTTATAATTCTGCTTCATTTGTTGAGATTTATCTCATATTTATTATGATACGTAGCAACACATTTACGTAGGAACCATTAATATAAGGTTTTATATATTTTTTAAACTACTTAAAACATATTTATTTCTGTCGTTATTAAGTTCATTGTTCCGTTATCGATGTGATATTTATCTTAATTGTATTGTGGACGGATTAGCGCAATATGATATAGGTAATAGCAGCTTAGCACGGATTTCTTATTGATATATTTTTATTGATCATTATTACTATCTTTGTTGGGTAATAATACAAAGTTGTAGATAAGGTTTTGGTGTCACCTTCTTCAGTGTCAGGATATACGAAGCCATAATTGATTTACCAACATCAGACATGAAGAAAATTAATATATAATTCTAAGAAATGTGTTAATATTCTGCTGAATCTATCAATAACTAAAGAATAAAGAGTAACGTAAAACACTTATACATTGAGGATTAAAGAACTAATTTTAGTTTTGATGTCTATAGTATTTATTATAATTATAGTATGTTAATAACTAGCAACAGTATATTTAATGACTATTTACTCGACTCGAGGATGTAAAAGAGACTGATAAATGTATGTTTTCTTTATCTAATACTTGTGATTGCATCTGTTTTATCAATACTGTATAAATATTGATTTTAACAGATATATTATATTCTAGATAATTTATACTTTGTTCAGAATTTTCTAGTTGCTGTTATGATTTATTTATGATAAATAGTTAAAATTGAGATACATTTGATTATGATATAAATAAATAAATATTCTACTAAAATTATAAAATATGTATTAACTTACCAAGAAAGGAGCACAAGACCATATGAATGATGTCGCAGAGTTAAGATATGCCGCTTGTTTTAAAACGTGTAATTCTTTATTCCTAATTCTAAGTATTTGTTCCTCGAAGCTTGGTTCCCAGGCATACATTTTAAGAACCTGAAAAATAATACATAATTAAGAGAAGGTATGTCTTTGACATTGGAATCATTTTCTGAAATTCGACGATATGTTCCAACAAACTGCGGATAATCGAAGGATAATTTTATGGGTCACTTAACTGGAATTAACATAATAAAGAAAACATAGTTTCATAGTAAATTGGCATCATGGGCATGGCATGGGAATTGGTTCTGACCAGTATGCTAAAATATATATGAATAAGTATTTGTATGTGAAAACTATTGTGAAATGTTATCTCTTTTTAAATAATTTGGTAAAACGTGACTGAAATCCTTTTTCAGTTCTTGATTGATTACGTAAGTTCCACTATTCTTGTGTTATCACGATGTTTCTTCATATACAATAAAATTATTCTTAAATGATACCGAGTCGTTATGAACTAACGCTGACTTGGAAAAAAAAAAGACAAAATTTAACCCAATATCATCGCGTACAGATTCGATGCGTATGATAGATTCGCGTATAAGTGATGAAAACACGCTCGCCTTCACTGTCTACACTCCTCTCCCTACCTAACTAAATTTGGAAAAAACCTACTACTGCCGCCTAATATATTAGGTCCTTACACATGAAATTGGCGTTTTTCGTACTGGCTACTTTAATCACAAATTTCTCCTCTCTTTGGTGAGGAATTCCAAATTTATTTTTTTACAGCTATTTACACATGTATTTTTGGTTCGTTGACTGTCGTTTATTTGTTTTTTTTTTCTTTTGTTTTTTCTAATTGGTTTACTCAGTTTACAAAATGAAAAACTTAAAATATCGCATTATTTACGAATGCGAGTTCCACCGTGGCACCAGTGCTGAAGAAACGACTCGAAGGGTTAAAGATGTGTATGGCGGTCGTGTTGCAAAAGAAAACACAGTTTGTTGTTGGTTCCAATGTTTTCGTTGTGAAAATTTTGACCTGCAGGCTGCAGTGTTAGTGATAAAACTGTTTTAATCTACTTGAAGCAAATTGGGAAGATTAAAAAGCTTGAAAAGTGGGTACCTCATGAATTGAATGAAGCGAACTGGCAAACGCACGTCTACTGCTGCGTTACAATATTGAACGGTCACAATAATGAAGTGATTTTGAATCGAATAATATTCTGTGATGAAAAATAGATTTTCTATGAAAATCGGAAGCGCTCATTGCAATGGTTGACTTTTGGTCATCCAGCCAAATCCTGCCCCAAGCGAAAATTTACTCAAAAAAAATACTTGTAAGCGTTTGGTAGACTAGTGCCGGTATTGTTCAATATGGTTTTTTCAAATCGGACCAGATCTGACGTAATAGTCAGACGCCTACTGTCAGCAATTGCAAACCATGATGGAAAAGCTAGCTGCTAAACAACCTAGGCTGGTCAATCGCTCCACACCACTGCTGCTTTACGCTATCGCTAGACCACACACTGCACAACAAACGGTTACCAAATTAGAAGAGCTATAATTAGAATGTCTAAGACCTCCACCGTCCTCCTCCGACAGATTACCATTTTTTTATTAAATTTGGATAACTTCTTGCAAGGGAAGAAATTTTAACTCCAATGGGGCAGTCAACATCGCCTTCAAAGAATTTGAATTTGAAATTACATTACATTTAGTTAATTTGTGTTTTTGTGCTCATAATACTCAGTTAAACACAATAACTATCTAGTATTTAATAAGGAATAATTTTTTATTACTGTGGTTAGAATATATGTAGCTTAGTAAATATTTAACATACATATTTATAGATCTATGAAAACTTTAGGAGCGTATATTCTTTTTAGGCTGCTACCTATTTGTTTTCATAGATACGAGGTGACAAGAATCTCATTTAACACGAACTGTGTACTTTGATAAGATACCAAAGTGATAACGCGAGTGAACCTTGGGGTTTTGTTATTGAATGATTTTACTTTTGCGATAGTTGCAAAAAATTATAACATCTATTTATCGATATATATTTTGTTTTTATTAACAAATCTTAAACTTCAACATTAAATCAATTTAATGTGCATGACTAACAATAAAATAAATACAAAATTTAATAAAACAAGATTTGATCATAGCTTAATACATAAAATACATTTAATCATTTAAATTAAAAAAAAAATGAAATTAAAATATTAAACCAACCTTAATTCCGTTAAGTACTTCATTCATAAGTTTGACTCTTTCGTCCTTGTACTTCATCTGTCTAATTTGCAGCGTCTTGACCCTGTTGGCGATGACGCCGTTGATGGGTATGAGCACCACCATGACGGCCAGCCCCGCCAGCACGGACGCGCCCAGGATGCCCCACAGGAAGTACAGCGCCAGCGCTATCTGCAGAGGAGCCGACCATATCATGTTGAGGTAGGCCGTCAACTCCACAAACCTGAAAGGTTATATTTATTACATCTCAAATAATTTCACCTTAAAAGGTCATAATGGTCTGTTTTTTTTTTTTTGTAATAAGATAACAGTTATTTGTATTGTATGTGAGGCACTTCGGGACCGTTCTGTGGCTCGTCATGTATCGATTTTGTTAATGAGTATTTTTAGTTCAATAGGAGATCGGCAACTCATTTATCAGTAGACTGTTGATAGAAATCATAAAATTCGTTTAATTTGTTTTTTTTTCGAATCCTATTATAACATATATTTATAATTACATGTACAATTACCTATTGTTTAAGGTGTATTATTAGTTTATCTACTAAGTTTATTTTAATGTATGTATATATAATTATAAACTATAGAGTTTAAATTAATATAGCACCTTTGATATTCTTAGTTTTAAGTGTTCTATTTTGTTTATTAATTGTGTACGCTCATTGTTTTATGTTCTGTGTTGGTTGACTGAAAAAAAACGCTTTAATGCTTTTTTTGTATAAGTATTAAAAAATAAATAAATATACATAGTATGTCATTCGAATATATGCCTATAAAAATTGGTCAGTCAGACTATAAAAAATATTTTGTAACCGATAGATAAAAGATTGACACGATAAAACAGAACAAGGAAACTGAAAAAATCAATAATAATCAGTCGATATATGATAAGTTAAAATAATCTCGGAATCTACCTCTGAGCGTCGACGGCCATCAGGTTGACGATTTCGCCGACGGTGGTCTCCTTCCTGGCAGAGTTGGATATCCTCAAGGACTTTCTGTACACGGCACTAGTGAGGGCAGTTCTGATCCTCATCCCCACGAGGTACATTCCCGTGAAGTAGTGCGCAAGTAACATGGTCTGAGCGGTAGCGCAACCGAATAGCGCCACCGCGTACAGGTAACCCTTCCACACAGGCTGCTTGTTGTCCACGAAGTCTATCAACAACCTGTTAACAGGACACGTCGAGTCATGGCCCGTTGGTTCAGTGAATAGAAATCCTAAAACCTAGAGCGTCAGACATCGTGAATATAGCTGAGACAGCTATTTGAGTGATCCACAAGTTATTGTAACTTTTGTGTAACTAAGCGACACAGACTATTCTCTAATGCGGATATTTTTAATATATATAAAAGATATATACACTGTCATTACTAATTACATAGAGAAATATGTACCGCTAACTGTCACAACTGAAACTCTTATTACTAGAAAGCCGAAGTTTTGTATCCAATTCTTTATTAAAAAGTATGTTACTTGGTAAAATCTAAATAAACACCTACCTCAGTTATTCAGTCTCTTAGAAAAATGCTATTGAAGGTTTGGATAAAAACTATAATTTTAATAAGTAAATATAATGACCCATCTAATAATCAACCTATCCGCTCATGGGTATTATGGGGAATATAAAGATTTAAGTATTGATCGCTGCCAATACTTATATCTGTCGATACTTACTTTAGTAGCTGAGGCGACAGAAACATCAAGACATCGTTGATGAGCTTCAGGAGAGCTCCAAAAATAAACTGTCCTCCGAAGGCGAGGCACAGGGCTGATAAGATGGAGGCCGGCTTGTTCTCCTTATCAGGTTTGAAGTTCACGCTCGCGGACGTCTTGCTGTATGTCGCTTTAGTACCGTTGGCACTGAAATGATCCCGTTATTTTCAGTCACAATTATATTACACAAGATATTTTTTATCTAGGAATAGGTAACTGAAATTGGCAATCTTTATTCATTACTATATTGAAGTGACCTTTTAATTAATTATATTATAGAAATAACTTAATGATCACCTTACTTCGAACTTACAGGTTAACCAGATAACTAATTTTTGTTTTTTATATAAATTTAATAATCGTTAAAAGGATTAAGATAGTACAAATCTATTACATATTATATATACAACGTTTTCCTAATCTATAAAAAGATCAATTTAATTCGTGTGTGTTATCGAATATAAGACAATTAATCATCTTAATAAGTCTAATTTGTCAATCAATAATTTTATAATTAATTATTTAATTATTATTTCAATTGTGTGGATTGTTTGTTGATACGATGAAGCCGTTTACAAATACAAGGGAAATGAGCTGGCTTTGTTTCGTTCAGGGAAGTAAGAAATGAAAATATATGTACGGAATGATGTGAATGAATCAATTAGACTATGTAACTGTTTAAATTATGTCTTAGACATGGAAACAAGCTCAACTAATTTACTCAATTCATAAAATTTGTAGAACTTTTTAAAGACCATCGAGAAAATATTAATTAAAATTGAGTTATATATTAAACTGTTAATAATTGATTTACCAAAAGGTTACCTGTTTAAAAGTTTTATAATAATTAAAATTTTAAATACAACTATCAAAAACCTAACGATTTGCATTTTATATTATCACAAGAGTCTTTACTTCTTCTCGATTACAATTTTTAAATACACATCTAAAAAAATGATATTCAAGTAAGATAATATCACAAAAATGCAATATGTACTTACTTTTCTCTTTTCTGTAACGTTCTCTCCCAAAATTTATTAAATTTTGGAACAACTTCTTTAGACGTGTCTTGAGGATTTAAAGCCCATAAGTCATGTTCCGTCAAACTTCTTCTGAATCCTGTGAGCGCTAAGGGATCAAACCAACTAAATGTTAGCCGACTTGGGAATCCTGACGAACTCTCTGGGCATTGGTTCTGAATAAGAGAAAACAATTAGCATACCAATGGTCTCTATATTTAAATTAGCAATATTCCTCTCTTACCTTTTCGAATGTATAAGGAGAGTCTTTTGGCGGTAAATCCGCGAAGCAGTTGAGTATAAACATTAATATTATCAATGGATAATATATCATATAGCTAACAAAGTTGTATTGAACGTTCTCATCTTCCGTGAGCTCATTGTGCATCACTATTTCAGATCTGAGTTGAGGTATTCCCGCTAAAATTAATAATAGCCAGAAGAAAAATAGCACCCCTGAAGCTCTCATGCCATACTTTCTATTGTAGTAAAGTAATGTTGCTGAAAGAATCTGAAAGAGAAATACAATTTGTTTACTTTGCTACTTAGATAAATCCAATAGAATCCAATCCTTTAAAGTACAAGTATTTCGTTGTTAATTAATTAAGCGCTCTCACTCTGCTCTATCATCAGAACTCATTTCTTTTTGTCTTGTTAAAAAAGTTGTACATATAAATAAAAAAATTAAAAAAAAGTGCTAATACAAAATTACCTCTAAAAAGAATAAAAATAAAATTATTTACTAGTTGAAGTCGTTGCCTCGGGGGACCGTTGTACGTTCGTTGACGATAGTGTCTATTTTACGAAGTTAATCATTGAGGACTTAGGTCTTAGACTATACGATTCGATATCGTAATTCCTTTATTTACCTTGATAACTTACTTGCATTTTAATTTCTTCCTTTATTAAGCGGTCTCCCGAAGCAACGACTTCCAATAAGTACATAATAATATTATTTTTATTCTTTTTAGAGGTCTTTTTGTATCGGGGGTTTCTTAATTATTATTTTTAAATTGTATCATTAAAATTATGTTACTGGTTACTTTATTGTACTAAATAAACTTACGGACACACAATTTTTCACTTGTATTTCTATCAATATTGCATAAGAACCCGTACCAATAAAACCTCAATATCTTGGAGACGATTGTTTCTATTTCAACCAAACTTATCTAAGAACCATTTCGACGAATCAGGCTTTCATTTAATAAAAACCGCAATCAAATCCGTCCACGCGTTTGGCTGCTACGATGCCACAGACAGACACACAGATACACAGATCGACAGGTCAAACTTATAACACCCCTCTTTTCGAGTCGGAGATTAAACTGCCGAAGTCATCATAAAATCGAAGGATTTTATCGTATAATTATGTAAGTACCTACATGTTATATATGTTTGTAGCAGTCATCAGTATTAATTGTGGTTAGATATAACCTCGACATAGGTTGAAAATTTCTTACGTCATTATAGTCTTGGTAACTTGGAGAACAAAATCCGTTAAATTGTACAAATATAAAAAAGTGCTTTAAAATTAGGGTTATTATTCACTAAAAAACTAACAGCATAATATTTGTTTATTTAAAAATATTAAGACGAGATATATTATATTTAATCAGATAAAATATAAATAATAATACTCTTCACACCAAATAGTTTTCCTCAATTTTATACGAGTAGGTATTTATTATTATTCTGAGTTTATTCATGTAATAGCAGTTTTTTTCATAGTCACGGATGTAACGTAATCCGTTCTTAAAGTTATCTTGTTTTTTTTTATAATGAAGGCATTATTTTAAATGTGTTGTGTCTATACAATATAATAAAATCTTAAACACGTAAATAACACACACGTTTGTTTTTTTTATAAAAAGAATATTTGTGAGTATGTGTATTGTTCTGAGCAAATGCAAGCATTGTTTATAATATTGAACAAGGGTCAGATGCTCGAAGAGTCATCGCCGATTTATTTAAGCTACACTAGGATTAAGCGCTATGCCTAATTTGAAAATAATTTATACATAAGTATTAGGTATGCTAAAGTGGTGATGAGTCTTTAAGTATGATTTCGCATCATGCTAGTTTTAAACTAGAAATAGATATATTTTTTTGTAGTTGTAGCTTTTCACTTTATTCTTCTGGTTTCACGTGAAATTAAAAAAAACCAGTTTGAACTTATAACAGAAAAAGCTTTTGGTAACATAAAATGAACTACTAGCAAAGGCACATTAATTGTTAGGCATGCTTTTAACATGTAATTAATCAATTTTATATTTTGCTGTTGTTGGTGATGTATGACAAGAATATAACCTTGAATATCATACGAATAGATACGAACATTTGTTAGTTTCACAACTATTAATTTAGTCAATAGTCATATACTTATATATATATGAATATACATTGAGGTGATGTAATAGTTATAGGTTTTAAGAAAGTTCAATGTTAAATAAACAGGCAAAGCAAGAAACAGTAATGATTATCAAAAACTTCGCGTTTTTTTGTTAAGTAACCTTTATTTAAAATAAACAATCATCCATTCATACGAGACTGAATTTATAAGTTGTTTAATTTTTATGGTATTTTAACATTAAGTTGTTATAATAAAGTTCTTGAAAAAATAATTTTAGATAAAATAAAAATAAAATTATTTTTTTATCTAAAAATTTTAAATAAAAAAAATATTTTTAATAAAGTTCTTGACAAAATATTTTTCGAAAAGTATTTAAGGTCAGTGTAATAAGGGTAACAATATATAAACTCGTGATGTACTTTGTTTATATCAAGACAGAATATTTCTGCAATAATGTAAATTATTAAGCTTAAATTGAAGTTCAGCCGTCTGTTATTGATTACATAAATTAACAGTTTTTGTATGTGGAAGTTTTTTTTTTGGTATCACATACAAAATTTTGTCAAGTCATTGTGTTAAAATAGTGAAAAACTTATTACACTTTTTCACTATTTATCTTAGTTAACAATTTTTAATATATATTATTAAAATATATATATATATACATATTAAAAATTTCAAGTCTCCTATTTCTATTCTATCAATTAAAATACTTAAAAAAAAACAATTACTTTCTGCCATTTACACCATAGAAGTTATATAAATATAATGATGTTAAAAAAACTAAATATTTTTATTTTATTCAAAGACTTCTTTTGCAACGTACATTACATTGTAAGTAATTAAGAAAATAGAATTATCATCCGCACTGTATTGACTTATAAGATTACTATTGATGCTATTCTATCAGGATTATAAAATTGTTTCGCTACCCATTTCAATATAAAGAAACTTTATAAATTGTTTTCATGAGTTAAAGATTGTGCTACGTCATATTAAACAATTTTATTTTGTAACCTATACAAAAAAAGTAAATATTGAAAATTTATATAAATTAATAATTAAATGCTTAAGGATTTTGTTCCAAGAAAATATTTTCATATTTTGTATTTAAAAAATATGCAAGTAATTTTGCATTGAATTTATATGATTTTCCGATTTTCAAATAGTATATTTTAAGACTGATATATAGAAACAACATATATTTATACTTACAAATGTCAGAATCTTGACAACAGGTGCATAATAATCTGCATTGAAGACTGCTTCGTCTTTCGATTTATGAACTGTCACACCCAGGTCAGCAAATTTCAACACAACTAAGAGAAATGTGATAACTAATTTGCTTATATTTAAAATATTCCAAGGGATGTTTCTTTCTTTGCTGTTGAAGATGTAGTAGGCATCAAGGAAGGCTGCCAGCCAAAGATATGAGCAGGGTATCCAGATAAGTACTGTTTTTTCAAAGCATGGTGTGAACTCTGGGTTCTGGGTGTTCCAAGATAAATTTGCATCCTGAAACAAATTAAATATTAACATATCATTGTTAAATATCAATATATACTTATATTTTTAAATTTTGCAAAATTCAGTTAATTGGTAATCAAGGGTAGATAGCAAAAACTTTACTTAATATTACATAGGTATTTCTAAAGAATCTTATTGAAAATTCAAACTGTTTTTTTATCATTGTTCTGACGCTTAAATGGAAAATGTCTGGTGTCAGGGTCACATGAATTTACTATAATCAGTGTAAATATTTTTTATACTTATTGTCTGACAATTATAACAAATTATATAGTAAAGAAACAAACAATTTGATAGTTATTAAAACACTTATTTGTTGCATATTTTTTTATGAAAAAAGAACCCTTAACATTTTAATGTGAAAAATCTCACTGTTCTCTTTTGGAATACGTATGAAATCAAAATTAAAAATATACTATGACTTAGTTGAATATTTTGTTACAGATTTTCTAGGTACTAATCAAAGGTCCAAGACCTACTTACCCAAAATTTTGCTCCACAAAAATCGTCCAGGGTCGAATTATAAGACATTATAATAGGACAAAAAATATTCTTGCCATGTATTTAGATATATGACTGGTAATCTTTTTAATCTTAAAATTTCCGATTACGATCCTCAACGATTTTTAATTGCCTATTTTAAAAGAATCACCATCCATTCACTGTTTACTTGAATTGCACAATTGAGTTAACATACCTAACGAGAACTAATAACTTTAGTCGGACCACTTGGAATTTAACAATATAATATTTTAAACAAAAATTACTAATAAGCAGTTTTATTGTAGCAAATATTAGTTTTAAATAATTCAGTCCTCCTAACCATGAACACGTTGTCCCTACTCTTTGTCGAGCAACACATAACACACACCAGACCAGCAACCAACTACCAAGAGTCGAGTTTCAAGAACAACAGAACAGATACAAACTGTACAGAGATTAGAGTAATAAATTCACAGATGTCAATGGACTACAGAGTACAGGCTCAGCCGCATAAGGCACAGGCTATAATATAAATAGATAATACATATATTTATCTACTAACTAATCTGACAGTCGAGCATTGACATTCGGTCACAAGTACTGTATTTTTAAAATTTTTTAATCCCTATTAAAATATTGTTTAGTGGTTTTTATCCTTCTGACTAAATTTGGACTCCCACCCGAAACTATAATTCGTTGTGTCAGCAAAAGATTTTTGTTCAGAGTGTCTACAGATGTTAAAATGGACTCGAAAATAAAATATGCCCAGTAATTAGTATTACTACGCATTAGTATTATTAGAGTAGTCTCTAAATACATATTAACGGTTATACTATAGGAACATCTAGCGTTAATTGTCATAAAACTTACGTCTGTCAAGCTTCTCCAGACAACAAACATTTACTGAGAGCGAGTAGAGCCTAGAGTTATTATACATTCTATGGTACTTATATTCCATCACATCTCAGAATAATAACTAAGTTATTGTTCTGAGCATCAAATCTAATAAATACTTTTGACAGTTTGGAAATTTTAATAATAGTTATGCTGTCAAATAATTAATAAATCAGTTACTACAAAATTCGATTGTTAAATGATATCGATACCATTTTTTGGTGTTTGTTAATCGATTACAGTTAAGAGATTTTTTAATGAACATTTTTGTTCACATGAGATAGTCAGAAACTATTAGTATTAAAATTAAAAAAAATTGAAATATTTTTTAAATTATAGGTAGGTATTATGAAAAACATTTTAGGAAATTTACTAATCTACGCTATTACGTATGATACAGTGCTCGCAAAATAACTTTAAAATATTACATTAGTTGAAAGTTTATTACAAATTAATAAAAGCTATAAGACTGGACTGGATTGAAAACGGCTTGATTATTCACACATTTTTACCGGTTGTTCGTATACAAATAAGTTTAAATAGTCCCAACACTACGGTAAGGACCTAAGTGGATGACTTTGTAATGCTGAGGTAATGAGTTTGTAGACAAAAACTTTATTGAATATAACAATAATTATATTTAAAGTTAATTAGTTTATTTATTTTAAGAATAGTTTCGTGAGTGAAAACTCGTGTGTAAAAACACTTGTTTACTTCGATTGTCGCTAAGCAACATTCTAGGCGTGAAGCGCGTTTTGTGGGTTGTCGGCGTCGCATACATTCTAGAACGTTATTTTAACTAAGTTCACTAATTCGCTAGATTACAAACGCTAAGCTTGCCTTTTGCTTGTATGTAAACTTCCGTACTGACGCCATTGCACGGCAGGTGCATAGCTTGTCGTTTATCGACAATCGAAGTTGAATCGAACAAACGAAAAAAGAAAACTTAAGCTTGAAGCATTAAGTAAAGTCTGCTTATCAGAGAAAGCACCAAAGTCTGTTTAAAAGTATAAGCTGATAACTTTAAAATGTTTTGATAACAACACATATTACTGACATATAACAATTTATAGTACGTCACTTGATGGCAAGCCGCAAGCAGTGCATACGCGTTTCGACTATTTTAGAAAGTGATATACAACTTTAAACGGACTTTATTATTTTCTTTTTCTCATTTTTAAATTTATTTTTCTTTACAAACTAGGTTAACGTTTGATTCCGGATGATTAGTGGAAATGTAGTCATAGGTGGGAAGGATCATTAACCTAGCAACTTATTCACTCTTTTCTTGAAGACCCACATTGTATTCGGCCGGAAATACCGACGCAGTCAAGCTGTTCCAGTCCTTCGCTGTACGCACTAAAATAGACGAAGCAAAGCGCTTCGTTCAGACAGAATGAGTGTCCACAACGTAAGGATGGATACCTGCCGTGCAGTGGCGTAGTGAGCTTAACTCGCTTCCGAGGCACAATACCGTTTCAATGCCCCCATTTTGAAATCAATAAAATGTTAAATGTAGTTACAACTTAATAAATAAATAAATAAAGTCATAAGCTAAGCAAGGCACTTTTTGGCTTTTTCTAAACGCTGTATTTGTTGTGTCTGTAAATGATATGTGGCGACGTATGAGGGGGATGAAAGGTTTTAGAAACAAAAGTCATACCCCCTCCATAGAAAAAAATGAATTGCTACAATCACTAACACCCGATTTTGTCACAAATCGTGTTCCTAATTTTAAGACTAAAACATTATTTTAGGATATAAATTTACTTTATTTTAGGATACGGGCAGGGATTCGAACCCGCGACTACTAGAAAACCGACCCGTCGCTCTACCAACTCTGCTACCGTATGTTCATTGTTGTCTAGACTCAATTATTAGATTAGTTTCGTATATTCAGTTATGTTTTCCAAAAAATATTCTGACCGTGGCGTGTTTTCGGCGTGATACAGAAAATGCCTACAATAATCCGTCTATTGAGACAGGCATTGGATGATATTGGTTCTAAATTATGTGTCTACTTATGGGGCTTTTTGAACAAAAGACATTTACATATCTAGACAGTCGGTAAGACAAGAAGTATTTCTAGATGGGCTAATAGAGGTCTCTCCCCTCTACTTTTCAAACTTAGTAACTTACAAATTATGTGGTCAAATAGAAAGTGTACTAATATCCAATATGCAGTTGATTTTATTATTTACATAAATGATAGGAAAATGTGAGATCTCTCTCCAAGCTACGTTGGACAGATTGGTAAGATTGCTAGATGAGATGAGAGCACTAAGTGTCGTTGTAGGATTTATAAATAGTACCCCAATTCACGTAAATGAGAGAGAATTACATATACCACCATTATATTTAAGGAGGCAATATCTCGCTTAAAAATATATCTTAAAAGCCATGGTTTGATAACATAAGCATCAATATAATTTCTGAATAACACTCTGCATGTCATACAACTTATTGGAGCATAAAAAAAACCTTTGTTAACTATTACTAACAATGAATTGAGCCTATAGCTTCTTCCGAGGTTCTTAAAATGTTTACTTTAGATATGAGGTTGTCAGTATTACAAATTAGTAATACCGTCCCGATAAAGACGATCACATATAGAATGCTAAATTCACCGAGGCGGACAGCGATACCCTGTCCGTATAGGTTTATTTTACATTCTACATATATATAAATTTAAATAAGCAATAAAATAAAACATGGCTATACATTTATAGATATTTTCAAACATTAGGAAAATCTGTAAATTTGATTTAGGCTTGTATAAATAAACTTAAAAATCATTATAATCTTAGGGAAGTAGTAGAAAAATTACACACAAATTAAAATGGGTGGCGTAATTTTTTTACCGATGACTCAAATGGTGTATGCGGGGAGGGTTGTGCCTTTAATTATGAAAACGTGGGTTATAGTGCTATGGTAAAATCACTGTTGATATATCTATAATGTCCCTGGAATTCATTGCAATATACGTATAATAATTATTACTGACAGTAAAAGCGCCATACAACACGTGGCTCGTACCTAACCTACGATATTATTAGATTAATCAATTTAATTTATTAGAAATGGTTCTGAGCTTGTTGTGGAATGGATTCCAGGACATTTAGGCTTACGGGGAAATGAGGAGATTGACCGTTTTGCTAAATTAGGATTTACAGGCGGGAGGGATATTTCGTATGTGCCTGACTATTGGGAATATTTATCAAAACTTAAGACAACATGTTTTAATAAATGGAAATAATACTTTGATATCATATCCAAAGAAAAAGGTCTGTGGTATAAGACAATACAGGATGAGTCTACTCATTTTCCTTCTTTGATAGTATGAGACTTAGTAAAAAGTATATAAAATTAGCATTACCCTAGGACTTCGATTTGGATACTTTCTATCAGCAAAGTTTACATTCCTAATGTAAAAAGTTGCTTCGCCAAATTGTTCGTAACAAAATTGAGGGTATACAAAATTTACTGATGGAATGTGTGAAGAACGAAAGAGAAATGGAGTTGTTGATAGTAGAGTTGAACTTAAATTTATTTGATGTTGGTATATCATCTATATTATCAAATCTTACTTCAGAGTTAGCCACAAAATTTTGTTCCCTAGTTATGATAATCTATCCATAATTTTCAAACTTTTAGTTATAGTACTTTGTGTAATATGATACTTAAACAGTATAGATATAAGTAGTAACTTAATTTATTTAGCTTATATTGTTGGTTATAAGAGACGATGGAGCTGACTTGTTCATATGGTTAAAAACTCCCTTTAAGAAATAAAAATAATAATAAAAAAAAACAATTTATTCATTTTAAAAGGAATCTTAAAGCTCTAAAAGATTCATTTTAAAATGGACTTACAGCTTAAATAAGCAAGTTTAATAAGCACGAGCGTATTAACTTTTATTCATACAATGAAAATGTTTCGTTCTTGCCATGGCTATAAGACTCAATATTATATGTTCATTGATTTTAGCAACAAGAATGAGCACATTTGTTACTACAATGAAAATGCAATGAAAACCTTTCTGCTTATAGAAATAAGACTCAATTATTACCCGAATTATTCGGATCAAAGCATTTCTATTTTCTTGGCTACACGGCACGGTAAAGAACTAAAAGACAAAACTAAGATTTTTGTAATATTTTAAGACACAGAAATCCTATAAATCACTATTTATATATATATTCAACACATTTGTTGAATGAAGCATAATAATATAAAAACAATTATGTTTCAAATTAACATTTATTTCGAAAAATATGAGTTAATCTCCTTGCTGTTGCACCCTTCCACTTAGCCTCTTGTATACATCCAAAAAGTATATTTGTTTGTCTTTTCTTTAAAGACGCGTTTACGCTTATGCCCAAAAACTATCAAGTTTTCTGTACATAATGCTACACTTAATGTAATAAAACCAATAATTGCGAATCGAGTCTGACGGCAAGCTCTTCTCCAATGCTACAAAACAAGGCCAAACTTGGCGCACCCAGCTCTATTCGTCTAAGGGTATTGGAGTAATCCATCCATCAGTATTCAGCTTTTAGGTCCCCTCACAAAGTCTGGAGGTAGTATCTCATTAAAACTAACACAACGGGCCTAAACGCGACTGGCTTTGCTTTTTTGTTTAGAAGATCAAGTAACAGCCATCGAAGTATTCAGATATTTTAGGTCACATTACAAATTATACGTACCTATATCATATAATAAAAATAATATATCATTTTATCACATCTTTAATATACTTACACATCAATAAATAAGAATATATAATTAAAAAAAATAATAATAGAAAAAATTACAATATAAGAAAATAATATATATCTAAACAATCGAAACTATCAAAATTGTTCATTATTACACATTATTCAGATCCTGGATTATACACATGTACGTGTCAAGATCAAGAATCAAAAGTCAAGATTTGTCTACGTAGTTAGTGCTGCGATTTGCTACCTACCAGTTTAGTACTTTCTACATCCTTACTAATACATCCTTTTTTTTTCCTTTCCTTTCTTTTTCAGTCCGAGTCCCTAAAGTCCAACTTATTACAACCCAGTCGCATTCCTCCTTTTGTCTGAGATTTTATGAAAATCGGGATTGTAATGGTCACCACAATCATATTCAATCACTCATAGAAACCGGATGCTGTTCTGAGCGACGACTAACGGGATTCACTCTAGGCACATTCTCACAATTTTTAAGGAAAAGATTATTACATACTTTTACATTGACCGATGTAATAGGGAACATTCACGTATTTTTTTTTTGACGTAAATTAATCATTTACCTCTCTATATCGTAGAAAAAAATATAAATAGGCTTGCAAAGATTCTAGTTTTTTTTCAAAGTGAAAATTAAAACATTGAGTAAATTTGACCCGTTTAAACACCGCCATTTTGCGCGCGTTTTGCGTGACGTCAAATGATACGTCCAGTGAATGTTTACTATGAACTTTTTAGTTATTTCATAGATATTTTAAGTTTTAATTGCTTTACAAGTCATGGAAGAAGATAAAAATCATCTTACGAGTATTGTATAGTACCGGAGTGCAAAAATAGTATTAGAAAAACACCCGACAAAGTGTTTTTTGTATTCCAAGAGATGCGAAAATACAAAAACAATGGTGTATGGTAATTAAAAGGGATAATGTATGTCCTAAATCGTGTTTAGATGGTTGTGAAGATCAATTTAACGTAAGTATACTTTATTTATAATAAGTTTAATCTAATAGTTTAAATTTATAATAAGTATTAAACATTAGAAAATTTGAGTTTAAAATTAACCTAACCTATCTTACAAATTTCAGTATAACTTTTTATAAAAACTGTAATCTTTTTTTGTTTTACGCAATTTTTATGGTCTGTCGATTTATTTCAGGTTAAGGAAGATACAGCAAGTTGTATTGAATATAATATGTGTAACGAAACAACAAGGAGAAAGATGTAATCTAAGTTTGAAGTAAGGAGTTGTTCCTTATATATTTTTGTGGCAAAAACACCAGCTGATAGAATGAGAATGTGCATAGTCAAAAGGCAAAGATTGACATTGGTTAATGAAGCCTTTTCAGAGTTAGATATCAAAAGTAGTGTTTAAAAAAATTGGTGACCTTTACAAAGAAGTGATATAGGTAGTAAGTCCTAGTACTGCCCATACAAATGTCTGTGATATTTATGAGCTAAGACTCAGTACTTCTCCTATTGAATGTGGTGATCATAAGGCAGAGCCTTGCTTTTCGCATATTAAAGATAAATTACCAAGTGACTAAGCTGTGCAAGTTAATATTAAACCCAAGTATGGAAGTAAAGGTGTCAATGTAAATATACCTGCTGAAAAACAAAATGTAGCATTATCACCATTTCCTCATTTAACACACAACATTGTTACACAACAGTTTTAAAAGTAAAAATATCTGTTTTAAAAAGAAAATTGTTTACTGGAAACACAGCTGATAATACTTCTATAGCATCTTATATCTTCTATATCTGCTGATTATCAACCAACTAACTGCTATTCAAAAAGAGTTTGTAGGTATTTATTTTGTTAGAGTTGTTTGAGTATTTAGAAAATGTTTTTAAGATTATCTAAACAATTGTATCAATTAATAACACCTTTAAGCACGAAATTAAAGGTTTAAATTATTTATTTTTCTCAGTCACACTGATACCACAGTATGAACTTAAACGCCGATATATTGAATGGCGTGTCAAATGACGTCACATTTCCTTTTGACCAATGGTGGCGCGTTTTGGAATTTTGAATTTCGCTCCCTAAATTTACACTTCATAAATTATTTTATGGCCTTAAATGATTAGTAAATTTAAAAAAAATGATTTTATTATAATAAGATAATAAAAAGTAATCGAAAAAAAAATATTTGAGACCATTTAAATTTTTTTGCATGTTCCCTAATCCAAACCAAATATTATCAATATCAGTTAAGAAGATTTTGTGTACTGTGACGAACGTACAAAAGTACACAACATTATTAATAATGTTTTCTGCGTCACGTATTTAATCTTGCAATTAGGTTATATATTTTTTTGTTTTTTTACAAACTATATGAATACTTAATGCTTATTTTTGTATGTTTTTTAACCAGAACCAGTTTTATCTGATTTCGTACCATGAAAGATAATATTCTGACTCACAATGACGTCACCATTTGTATCAGACTAAAAGATGTTACATTTTAACAATATTACACAATATTACACAAAAATAATAGAATAAATATATATGACATAATCGTCTATGAGAAAGATAAAAATTTACATGAAAATTCATAATTATCAAAAATCATAATAATACAGAAAAGTGTAATGCAATCACATATTAGTCAAAACTAATTTGTAATGCTATTTTTTGCTATAATTTACAATGCTATTTTTGACGTACGTTGTAACTTGTAAGTTGCGATTAAGTTTTGTTTATTTGAGATTTAGATATTTAATTAATTTTAACAAGTTTATTTATTTGGAACCTAAGTATATAACACATTTTTTTTGGTTATAGATATCCTCTATAACCATAAAAAAATGTTTAGAATGTACCATTTTCCATTGTCCTTATTTTTAACTTCGTCATGTGAAAATAAACACTTAAATTATGTGGCTATATTCTGTATCTGCGAAAGACTTTTTTTTACGATTACTAGATATTAATACATAACAGATACGTTAAACGATGGTGACGTAGGAGGCCAATTCAATATTGATTTGAGGAGGAAAATTCACACATACCTACATTCTATTCTTGCACCATATTAAAAAAATAAGTCACTACAAGAAGCATTGCTAAGTAATATCAAGAATACCAACTTAGGTAGGTAAGCTAAAACCCATTGGAAGTATTAGGTATACAAAAAAAAAATATGCGTAAAAAATGACAAACATTGTTTATTAAAATGTATTATAACATTATTATTAGAGGGTTAATCTTTGGCTTAAGGTTTATGTATATAAATTTTATTAAATAATTATGTTGTTTACCTAATATTGCATTCGAAATAATAGGTTCTAAAGCGTAATAGGTAGCAAAGGTACTAAATAATTATATATACATTGATAAAAGATATATGTATAATAAAAATATATATCGATAAATATAAGTATTAATCTATAAAAACCGATAAGCGTCTTTTTCAAACTCAAGGATTCATGTACATTGAAGATAAATGTACCTTTATGTTTGAAGTTGTAGATTAAAGCAGTAGAATATATTTTAACATTTTTTTCAACAAAAGATAAACGGAGAATTATTTTAAAAACTAATGTTTTGAGTTCTCTGCCATGTATTGAGAACTTAGGCATTATTTTTGATGAATATATAAACTGTACCTAGGTGATGGCACTTTAAGAGTGTTACGTAAAGCGAAAATTACTCCCAATTGTATAATCGCAAGAACAATTGTGTATCGCGAAAATGCTGGAGAATTAAGATGTTAATAATATCAGTTGCATATTGGCAATTTTAGTTAATACGTAATTGAAATACTATATTTATTAAAAAATTATTTCTAAATTTATTAGTTATGAACATTAAAAATCTAGTAAAAGACCACCAGTTACCAATAAAGAACATCCTGTTTCAACGTTGTCGTTATGGGAACTAATTTATATAAAAGCCGATAGTCGAAGACATGATTTTTTTGAAAAAGTAAAACTACTAACAAATGGATATAAAGCAAAACGAAACATCGCATATCATCTTGAACGAGAGGTCCACAAATTAAATAAGGAGTTTTTCTGGTATTTTTTCTAAATCATTTTCGTACTTTACTATTTCTTAATATTCTAGATATTCAGAATTTTGTGCATAAGATAACAATGGGACATCCATATCCTAATCAAAATATATTTCTTGGGAGAACATGGTCTTTTACGTTTTAATTTTCTATGCATAATCGCAGTTAATTTGCTGGTTTTCTTAGGTGGTTTTATATTTTCTCTACCTTCATCTTCCAAAACATTTTCTTCCCCACGCAGCTTATGGCACTTTCAGCATACTCAAACTAAAGTCTGACTCGTCTGATGGTTTTATTTGTTTATTCAGAGTATTATTTGTTTTTTTTCTTCTATACCTACTTAGTAAATAACTATATTTATAACTTAAAGAATATATTAAAAAAAACTTTTATCTTTTTTCTCTTTCTCTCTTAGTCAGTACAATAGTCAGGCGGTACAAGTTATAAACAATGCCAATAAACAAGACAACAATATTTGATCGACGATAATTACAATGACAATAATGAGTGTAGATTCCAGATTACGTACACAAAAGTTGCTGAAATATTGTGCAACAGAGCAATATGGGTACAGCGTTTGTGTTTGTATGACCATCAAATATTTAGATGTATCTTAAAAGATAAGTAAGAGTAAGTGTATTTTGGTAACTCTAAGAAATATTAAAATAATTGAGGTATTAATTTGAATATTTATTTAGATTCTTTGAAAAATTATATTTCTCCGTTATAGATTAAACAGTATTTTAATGACTCATAAAATAATAAGTAAATTTTGTTAAATTAGATTATTATTTTGAGAAAACTTATTTTTTGACACTAATTTTTCCTAAATGTATCAGACAATAAGCCGAAACCACATCCTATTAAGAAAGTAAATCTATACATATGATAAAATTGTCACTGATCCATTTTTGTATATGGAAAATATTAAAAAAAAAACAATCAAAATAAGAGCAAAAGAAACCAAAAAAATGGTTTTTTAGTTTGCCTGTATATTTGTGATCTCAGGATCTCACGCTAATCTTAGAAACGGCTTAACCAATTTGAATGCGGTTCAGGAATATAATACCACAGTCTTCACTTAACATTTAGTGTTTATTTCATCTAAATCAGTGAAGAAATGAAAAAGTTATGTGAATATATTATATCAATCTCGTAATAGGTACCATGCAAATCTTATTCTTCTATACATGTGGTACATATGATAAATCTGTAGAGGAGTTGTCTTTGTACATTGAAAATATTTAAAAAGGTATACCAGGATGTGAAATGATAACTAACAAAATCCATTTTAGCATTTTTTAAATCTTTGTCTGTTTATCTGTTTTTCTTTTACACAACTTATACCTACATTGGTAAGTACAAAGGGTACGTTTTATCAAAATCGAAATCTACGCGTACGAAGTCGCAGGCATAGCTAGTATACAATAAAATATAAAGTGTTATATTAGGTTTAGCTTTTTGTTTTTGGTAAGGTCAAAAAAAAATATTGATTGCAATATTTTTATAAAAATATAAAATGATATTATATTATATTTTAATTTTTATATGATAATTTTTTATTATAATATATATGTATATAATAGGCTTTATAATTTTAGAACCTATTATTTTAAAATCCCATAACCCCCTAGGGTACAGGGGTTCATACAATAAATAATTATTCTACAAAAAATTTTCGCTAAATAAAATTCTATTTGAGTAGTAATTTTTTTCTTTTTCCTATATCTAATGGTATTTTAACTTTTTGTGAGAATTATTTTTGACCTTAGTTGCTACGCTACTGAACCTGTCAAAAATATTTCTAGTGTTTAATACAAAAAATATAGCTATGAACATTAACAAAAGGCTTAACAGTATCCAAGGCCAAATGTAGATAAACAGTGAAAAATATTATAAAGCCTTCGTAGAGTGCGGTTTAAATTAAAGACAATTGGTATCTGTGATGTGGTGGGACGCTTTATTCTTTAACATGTATTAGTGTTTTTGTCTAATCACGTAACCTGTAGGCTGTAAGTTGTAACGGTTTTGTCAGTTGGTTGTCGGTCTCCGCTGTGTGCGGTGTTGCGGAGATCATATTCGCTTTATCGTGTGTACTATATACTAAAAGTAAAGGTGTTTTAATAACATTTATAACAACAAAAGTAAATTAGAATTTTAATAATTTGGTATTAAATTTACTATCAAATTTTCAATTTACCCGTCAAAAAGTTAATATTATAGGGTATAAGTTTAATTAACAGTGAGTTAGTTAACTTGTAAACAAGGTCAATAAAAATCGTATTCAATTGGATATTTTGCAAGTTGTTCGTAGAATCGAATACAGTAACAAAATAAGAGGAATTGTTGTTTTGTAATATGTCCTTGAATTCAACGCTTGATGAATTTTGTGGATCAATATTTTGGGTAAGATGTTTGACCTCAGCAACTAAAGTGTCATTTTGGTAGACAAAAAGTGTATTATGATAAAGTATAGTTGGCAACATATCCACATATTTAAATACAAATATAGATATACTGGTAAACAAAAACACAGAAACTTTTTTTTTAGGATATAAATTTATCGTGGAATACCGAGAACCCAAAATTCACACCATGCTTCGAAAAAACTGTACTTATCTGGATACCCTGCTCATACCTTTGGCTGGCAGCCTTCCTCGATGCCTACTTCATCTTCATCAGCAAAGAAAAAAACATCGCTTGGAATTTTTTTAATATAAGCAAATTAGTTATCACATTTCTCTTAGTTGTGTTGAAATTTGCTGATCTGGGTGTGACAGTTCATAAGTCATCAAAAGACGAAGCAGTCTTTAATGCAGATTATTGTGCACCTGTTGTCATGATTCTCACATTTGTAAGTATATGTACTCTTTATAATACCAGCATAAATCTTAATGTGTAAGGTTATTGTTATATTAATATTAACTATTGTTTTAAGATATCTTTTATAATTTAACTAACTTAAGAATATAAATTATAACTAAATATTTACCAAAATCCTCATTTATTCAGATGTGCTTCTTAAGTCGCATTGTGTATTTCTAAAAATGTACATCTCACATTTCATTTACTATGATGACATAATAAACAATTGCACAATTGTTACTTAAATATATATGCTTGAGCACAAATAAAACAAATTAAAATGTTTCTTAGAGGAAGTATCAGTATATAAATAGATTCGCAGCAAACAGACGTAGGTACCTCCATCACTGAGTATGTATCTATTATACCTATATTCATCACAAGCTCGCACTAGAGTCTAGGAACAAAACAAACGTATTATTATAAACAAATACAAATAGATTTAGACATTATCTAGCTTATATTTAACCATAAAATATTCTAAAGATAGTTGGAATTAATCACGGATGTCTATCTTTTCGGCGTAATATCTGTATGTGATAAGGAATAAAATGAAAGGTTTCTTTATCTTTAAATGGTGGATTGTATATGTGCTATATCTCAAATTTCATTTTCGAACTTGAAATTGTAAGAGACAATTGACAATGCATTAGCTAGGTAAGATTAATCATTATCCTCGTTAAGATCACCAGAAATAATCAATTTAACCCCCGACTCAAAAAGAGGAGTGTTATAAGTTTGACCTATCGATCTGTGGCAGAAAAGTAAAATAATTTTAAAAAGCAGAAAAAAAAATATTAAAAATTTAAAAACACTGGCGTTTTTATTGAGTTATTGGGATAAAAAACACGTCTAAAAAGGATAAAAATAATATTATGTACTTATTGAAGGCGTTGCGTTGGGGGACCGTTAAATAAAGTAAGAATTGAGAATGCAAGTTGCCAAGGCAAATAATAAAATAACAATTTCTTCGATAAGTATTCAGTAAGTAACTCACTCATTATACATTTTAGTGTACTTGTAGACGAGAAGGGCTAGGTATACAGATATGCTGATTATGACGGTATATCAAGTTGACATATTATTGAGGTTTACAAATCGTGTGTTAGATCACACCTTGAAATCAGAGGAAAGATTCAGATTTTAGACGTAATACATACTTAGAAAAATAAAAAAACTAATTTTACTTAATATAGCTTAACTGCAACCATTTGGATAAGTACTTTCCTTATCAAAATTGTTTGATTTAAACTGTTCCCATAGCTAATCATGCAAGTGGGTGCGGTGAGCTTTGTCATTGCCGTAATGGTCTTTTATGCCTACCTATTTATTTTGTAAACGCGTCCTCAATGACGCGAGTATCCTATATATCTATATCTATACATATAATAAAATTGTCACTGATCGATTCATGTACATGGAATTAAACAAAAAAAAGAACATCATAGGGGGGCTTTATAAGAGCAAGAGAACCCAAAACAATGGTATTTCAGTTTGTCTGTTTGTCTGTATGTCTGTATGTCTGTATGTCTGTATGTTTCTGCACGCTAATCTCAGAAACGGCTTAACCGATTTGAATGCGGTTTTCAGGAATATATTATAACAGTCTTCACATAACATTTAGTGTTTATTTCATCTAAATCGGTTAAGAAATAAAAGAGTTATGACAATTTATGTCAATGACGTAATAGGTACCATGAAAATCTTATTTTATACATGTAATAAATCTGTAGAGGAATAGTCTTTGTATATTGAAAATATTAAAAAAAATATACCAGCATGTCAAGTAATAACTAACAGAATCCATTTTGAGCATTTTTAAAATCTTTGTCTGTTTATCTGTTTGTCAATGCAAACGCTTACAATGCACGCTTACAATGCAAACGCTGGCTGAAATCTCGTAGAGCGAGATAGATTAAAATAATGTACTAAATATTGTATACCTTAAAAAGTTCTACAAGAAAATCCGCTATGGCATATGTTTATCTCTTAGGAATAACCTACAATTGCAAATTTTGATCATTTACTTTTTTACGAAAATTAATAGGTTATTTACGAAGTCCCGTTCGATCTCGTTCTCGTCCATCTCGAGCTTTCCCCGGAAGGAAAGCAAATTTTTAACGTCAAGGCAGTCTGCCAACTCTCCGGCCTTAGGGTCTAACCTCCACGCGGTCGCGGTTTTCCTGATCAGTGTCATCGCTGCCAGCTCTATGGGCATTCCCAACGTTTTTATCACGCGCGTCCAAGGTGCCTCAAGTGCCTGGACGACCACGCGACAGCCGACTGTTCGCGGAAGGGACTGGTCCCTGAGGATCCTCCGAGCTGCGTCCTGTGCGGACAGAAGGGCCATCCCGCAAATTATCGCGGGTGCCCCAAAGCGCCGCGCAGGACACAGCCGGCAAGGCATCCTCCTCTATTCGCCCAGCCTCCATGGGCTCCTCTAGCCCCTAGGAGACCCACGGCCCCTCAGGCACCCGAAAGTATATGAGAGAATCATTCTCTGTAGACTTAGATCGGAAGTCGAGAGACTCAAAATCATCCCAAATGAGCAGTTCGGCTTTAGAGCCAACCATTCATGTTCCCATTAGGTGCAATGCCTCACGGAGTGTGCTCCGTGAACGTTAGGGTTGCCCCTATCAGGCGTTGAGGTGGCCCCTATCAGTATGTGTACTGATAGGGGCCACTGTGAGGGCCAAGAAGCATAGGACAGGAGCACTCTTCCTCGATGTAGCTAAGGCGTTTGACAGGGTCTGGCACAATGGACTGGTTTACAAGCTATACCAGTTCAAGGTGTCGGACAGACTCGTACTCATCATACGGGACTACCTGTCGAATCGCTCCTTTCGCTACAGAGTGGAAGGCGTTTTGTCAACCCCCCGCCCCATCAGGGCGGGTGTCCCCCAGGGTTCAGTTCTCTCGCCCATCCTCTACTCCATCTACGCTAGTGATATTCCTAGGCCGCGATCTAAAGTGCACCTTGCCATGTACGCGGACGATACCGCGCTTTACACGTCCTCTAAGGATCACTGGGAGATATACCATCGTCTCCAATCCGCAGACGACTCCCTCGAGAATTGGCTGCGGAAATGGCGGATCGAGGTAAACCCTGAGAAGAGCGTTTCGGTGCTCTTTGAACGGGGCCCCCCAAGGATCCTCCCGCGAATCAAACTCTTTGATAAACCGATACCTTGGAAAGACGAGGCAAAATACCTAGGAGTAACGTTGGATAGAAAGTTAGTTTTTACTGCGCATATTAGGACCGTTCGTAGCCGAGCGGCCTACATATTAGGTCGTTTATATCCGCTGTTAGGCAATCGGAGTAAAATGTCCCTTCGCAATAAGGTGACACTTTACAAAGCTTGCATACGTTCCGTCATGTCCTATGCGAGTCCAGCTTTTGCGCACGCTATACTGAAACCCCTTCAGGTGATTCAGAACAGGTTTACACGGATTGCAACTGGGGCGCCGTGGTTCGTACGCAACATCGATCTCCATAGAGACTTAGACCTTCCGACCATCGCTCAGTACTTCAAGGGGCTTTCTCAAAAGTACTTTGAACGTGCTGAGCGACACCCGAACCCACTGGTGGCAGACGCCGCAGAGTATAGACCACGTAAGACTACTTTAGTCAGAAAAAGAAGATACGAGTCGGTACTCGTTGACCCCGACGACGCGTTCGCAGTAGGTATAAGCAACACCACACAACATACAGACACACACCGTCTATACCGGTATAGACGAGGTCCCAACTGAGTAAGTGCTCCGTTGCTCCGGCGCGGCATTCTGCCGTCGGAGGACGCTAGTGTCCAAATTTCCTTAGCTTCCCTCCTGACTAACGACGCCCCGAGCCGAGGTCCGTGTCTCAATCTGAAACGCCCTCGGGACGTCGTTCCCTATGGGGGCCCATCCGGCCCCCCCTTTTTAAGGGTGAGCCTCCTGACCCACCCGCTCCCCCGGTGACGCTGTAATAGCCAACAGGACTAACAGTATAGACAAACAAAAAAACAAATAATAAAAATTTACGAAGCGATTTTAAGACATACAGCTTTAATCCTTATCTAATTAAGCAACTTAAATACATTTTACATTTAATTTGGAATAATATAGCCCTTTGCAGCATGTAATTTTAATAAATATTTTCGAAGATATTACAGATTTAAAATATAGGGTCTTTGCGTTTGCGGCGGTACAGTCGGCCGGCACACACTGGTATGGAACCGTGCAAACCGTCTCAAAAATGGCTTTTGTAAATGTTCAGTACTGAAAATTTTGTTAATGAATATAGCTAACTCAATGTTTATCACTTAAAATACATTTTTTTTTTATTATACTGGACCTGCAAGTTGATGGTGAAAATAGTCGATTGTGTAGCTCAGAATGCCTCAAGTTTACATGGTAATATTTTGATTATATAGAACTTACTATATATTCGCCAAAATCTAAATGACTATAATAAATAACAACGACAATAACAGCGACAGACATACGATCAATACAAGAAATAAAAATAGGCTCGTAACGCCTAAATTTCGACTTCTAAAAGTTAAAAAATCCTTCATGGGCTTAAGTATACGCATATAGGTTCCACAAGATATTTTAGATCTTCCTTTTCTTGGTTTCAAATCTAAAATTAAAGGTATATTATTAAATAAATCTTACTATAACATTCAAGAGTTTTTGGTTGATCGAAATTTTTGGAACTTGGGTCATTGACTCATTTGCAGGGTTGATGTTATAATATATAAGTCAAACATTGTTAAATTTCATTTAAAAAGGAACCTGTTGAGTTTCTGGCCAGCCCTTCTCAGCAGAACAGCATTCCGAGCTGGTGGTAGCTTACTCACAGACTGACTATACTGACCAATTTAATGTAATTGACGATTCAAAAATGCCTACTTGAATAAAGATATTTTGAATTTTGAATTATGATCATTGAAAATCTGTAAGTGTGATAAATGGTTAGAATGATTATTAAATACTCTGTTTAAGAAGTATTTAAATGGACGTTTAAGTAAAAACAAGAGAGGTATAAAAGTACAGTACCTAATATTTAAATATATTTTTGACAGTGAGCGATGTCTGCTTATGTCGTAATTTTTATTGTATCACTTAAAATAAATCGTATAAAAGCCAATACAAAAAAAGGGAAGTTGGAATTGTTTTACCACGAATTTAAGGCCTGCGAAGTCGCGGGCAAAAGCTACTCTATACATATAATAAAATTGTCACTAATCCATTTCTGTACATGGAAAATATAAAAAAAAAATCATAGAGGGCCATAATAAGAGCAAGAGAACCCAAAACAATGGTTTTTCAGTTTGCCTGTTTGTCTGTATGTATGTATGTCTGTAGGTTTGTGCACGCTAATTTCAGAAACAGCTAAACCAATTTGAATGCGGTTTTCAGAAATATGTTATCACAGATTTCACTTAACATTTAGTGTTTATTTCATCTAAATCGGTTAAGAAATAAAAAAGTTATGTCAATTTATGTCAATCACGATATAGGTACCATGCAAACCTTATTCTATACATGTAATAAATTTATAGATGAGTAGTACCATGCAAAAATAAATAAAATAAATAAAAATATACCAGGATGTGAAGTGATTACTAACAGAATCCAGTTTCAGCATTTTTAAAATATTTTTTGTCTGTATGTTTGTGCACGCTAATCTCAGAATTAATCGATTGGGATGCAGTTCACGGATTAATCGATTGGGATGCAGTTTTTGGGAATATATTGTCATGAGATTCACTTTACATTTTGTTTTTTTTAACAATCGGTTTACAAATAAAGAAGTTAATAATCTCTTATTGTCTTACCATTGCTGCTTACTAGTTTGAAGGTTTACAGTTTGTACATACATTGGTAAGTACAAAGGGTACGTTTTATCAAAATCGAAATCTACGCGTACGAAGTCGCAGGCAAAAGTAGTATATTAATATAATTATGAAATAAACAAACAATTGACTCAAAATATATGTAAATTTATATCAATGTAGAGCCGAGTTGTAGTTATATCACTGCAGCCCGTATATTATTAACCCTGCCGTAGTTTACCAACCAAAAAAATAAAATACTATAAAGTATAAACTATTTTATTAATTCGAATAGATCATTTTTAATGTTTCCATAAATATTTATTTGATGTCAAATTTAAATGATATCAACAACGACGTGAACTTTGAATTATTTCAGTAGTCTGAATGCTTAGAATAATAATTTTAATAAAACATTACCTCGTCTTTTATTTTTAACATATATTTTTTTTAAAAAGCTAGAGACTTTTATACATAGTGTTTTCTGAGGTTTTCACGAGTACTACACATTAAAATAAAACCATTTTTACGGTTTCAACTTGCGTATATTGAATTACATTTTAAATCTACGGTAAGACGAGATGGGGGTGTCTGTCAGTGGTCCATCACGTATTACCGTGAACACGATTGCTGCAAAGCATTCGAAACGTCGGGTTAGGTTTAAAATGTAAATTTAAAATTTAATGCAATATACGCGAGTTAAATCCTTAAAAATAGTTTTATTTTACTTTTATACATTTTAGTGTATTTGTTATTGTCAAATAAACACTATTTCAGGTTCTTTCGGGAAAGCTCCTACATTACAACAAAAAGTATGGCATGAGAGTTTCAGGGGTGCTATTTTTCTTCTGGCTATTATTAATTTTAGCGGGAATACCACAACTCAGATCTGAAATAGTGATGCACAATGAGCTCAAGGAAGATGAGAACGTTCAATACAACTTTGTTAGCTACGTGACATATTATCTGTTGATAATTTTAATGTTTATACTCAACTGCTTCGCAGATTTACCTCCAAAAGGCTCGCCTTATAAATTTGAAAAAGTAAGACAAATTCTTAATTATATATAAGGAAGACTTTTTGGTTTTGTTAAACAAACATAAAATATTTTCTTTTGCTAGAACCAATGTCCAAAAAATGCTTCAGGGTACCCAAGTCGGCTAACATTTAGTTGGTTTGATCCCTTAGCGTTCACTGGATTCAGAAGAAGTTTGACGGAAAAGGACTTATGGACTTTAAATCCAGAAGACTCTTCTAAAGTAGTCGTGCCAAAATTTATAAAATATTGGGAGAGGACATTACAGAAAAAAGAAAAGTATCTATATATAATTATTAACTTTCATATATTTAAATTAGATTAGAATAGTTTAATTCAGCTATTGCCGTCGCATATGCGGTCGTAGTTTAGAATAGGATTGCAATATATCTTTTGGAGGATATAGTAAAAGCCGTTTACGCGACAAAAGTAAAAGTGGACACAATCTTACACCATTTATCCGTAATATGAGGAAATTTCACTAACACTTATTCTCAGGAAGGGTAGGCATCAGACCGCCTCCTAGGCCTAAAATCTTGTTTTACATACTTGTAGTGAAAAACTATAGTTTATACCTATTGTGTTTGTGCTAGACAATATAATATTTGCAGCTCAAATGGCAGAAAATCAACTCAGAGTACCTCAAATACCAATGTGAACTTCAAATCGGACCAAGAGAGTAAACTCGCGTCCATTCTGCCCGTACTTTGCTTTGTCTTCGGAGGACAGTTTCTTTTCGGAGCGCTACTAAATCTTATCAACGATATCTTGATGTTTCTGTCTCCACAATTGTTGAAGTAAGTTATCTGGGATTTTTAATTCATACTTTATCATTATTATATAGGTATATAATAACTAAGTTAGTTTTAAAAAAAATGTGTTTTATCTTGAGAAATTTGTAATACTGTTACAATCATTCTGTCCTAGACGCCCTTGAGTAATCTTATGTAATGTGATATATTTAGTACGTTTCATGATTTCAGATTTTTAATAGAGTTCATTGATAGCAAGGAGCCCATATGGAAGGGGTACTTATACGTAGGTGGACTGTTCGCATGCGCAACAATTCAGACAATGTTATCTACGCATTTCTTCCTGGACATGTATCTAGTTGGTATGAAAATAAGGACTGCACTAACCAGCGCAATTTATAGAAAGTCCTTACGTATATCCAACTCGGCAAGAAAACAAACAACCGTTGGCGAAATCGTTAACCTGATAGCTGTCGATGCTCAGAGGTAGAACACGAACATAACTTTTCTGTATAGAAGATATTGGAAATAACAATTGCCTTAGTTGTACTACTTACATTTACAATTAAAAGTTTTTTTTTTTTAGGTTCTTGGAGTTAACAATCTTCCTTAACATGATATGGTCAGCACCTCTACAGATAGCGTTGGCTATATACTTCCTGTGGGGTATCTTAGGCCCATCAGTGCTCGCAGGGTTGGCGATCATGATCATACTTATTCCAATCAATGGGGTTATAGCAAGCAGGATGGAAAAGATGCAATTGAAACAGATGAAATACAAGGATGAAAGAGTCAAACTTATGAATGAAGTACTTAATGGAATTAAAGTAGGTTCATGTTAATCTTCGCAAAAGTAGTTTGAAAACAAGTATGATAAAGAAATAAATACTGGAAACATAGCTTCTATCCATAACAGAATCATGTATGAGTGTGTATCCACGAGTGCATATTCTAATATATGCAACACGTGCATGATTCCAACTTTATTTTCTTTACAATTAAGACGTTTGCAATGTACAATAGATAGATAAATAGATCATTATGGATGAGTGAATGTAAAATTTAAATTTGTTGTTTTTTAACGTTGTCATCATACACACCTAAAACTGACGTTTTTAGAAATAATGTTTAATATAGATATTATTTTTCAGGTTCTAAAAATATATGCTTGGGAACCAAGCTTCGAAGAACAAATACTCAAAATTAGGAATAAAGAAATTTATGTTTTAAAACAAACAGCGTATCTCAATTCTATGATGTCATTTTTGTTCGTTTGTACACCTTTCTTGGTAAGTTTTTTTCATATCTATAACATGTGCTAACATTAAGATCAAGTCTCATTATTTTATTATTTTTAAATTTTTTATTTTTAACATACCTTGGTATATAAAGCGTAATGTAATGAAGCCACCGACTGTGATGTTACTGATGGATTGAATTTAATCTATACCTATAATAATTTTGTCACTTATTGATTTCTGTACATGGAATATATTAAAAAAAAAACATAATGGGGGCCTTTATATGAGCAAGAGAACCCACAACAATGGATTTTTGGTTTTTTTTTCTGTATGTTTGTATGTTTGTGCATGCTAATCTCAAAACGGCTAAACATTTAGTTTTTCACTTTCATTGCACACTTTTCACTCTATCAAAAGATATATATATATATATATATATATATATATATATATATATATATATATATATATATATATATATATATATATATATATATATATATATATATATATATATATATATATATATATATATATATATATATATATATATATATATATATATATTAAAGTGTTCAAGAAATGTATCTATATACAATACAAAAACTGTAATTGACCGCTGTCTGTACATAAAAAATCTTTTCAAAAAATCGTATTGGGGAGAGGACTTTATATAAGCAAAAGAACCCAAAACAATGGTTTTTCATTTTGTCTGTTCGTCTGTATGTCTGTATATGTCTGTATGTTTGTGCACGCTAATCTCAGAAACGTATTAAACGATTTGGATGCAGTTTTCGGGAATATGTTGTAATGGGCTTCGCTTAACATTTTGTTTTTTTTACAATATAGTAACAAATAAATAAGTTATTAATCTCTTCTTGTTGTACCTTTGCTACTTACAAGCGATTAAAATAGAAAGACTCATAAAGGTACGTAAAAACTACTTAATTGAGTTTGATGAAACTTTGAAGGTTTATAGTTTTTACATACATTGGTATGTACAAAGGGTACGTATTATCGAAATCGAAATCTACGCGTACGAAGTCGCAGGCACAGCTAATTTAAAAATAAAACATTGAACATATCACATAAATTTTATCATAAAAACCACAATGGTACGAGGAAATCAGCACTATCTAAAACTTTTTGCAAATAAAACATTGTACTATATTAATAACTTAAATATTAATTCAGTGGTGATAAGTTTCTGTACCGGGTCTGCTGATTAAAATATTTTATATGACAGTAGACTTAACAACGGATTTGCGTATCTACACATGTCTATAATAAGAAAATAGATCATTTAATCAAAATCCATACATTTAATATTTTGTGAACAAATAAATGTTTTATTGTTTGTTCGCTCATCACTGTAAAACTGGGTTGATTTTTTGAATTATTGGGTATTTTGAAACGAGAGAATACAAAAACACGGATGCATCTAACAAAAAAAATAAGGAAAGATAAGGAATTATTACCCATCTATTAGTTTAAAAATGATTGGGCTTTCTTAAGCATATAAAAACGCAAATAGCTTACATGAGTTGTATCTTTGTTTTGTACCTTTCCCTATTTGTGATCGTCTTCTTCTTCTTGGTTCTACTGTGATAGATTCCCCCTAAAAATGCCTAACATTTGAGGACAACGTAATATAAACTATATTTATTTAATTAATCCTTATGAACACATTATCTAAACGAATAAGTTCAGAGGCGTATACGGTAGATAAGAAAAATTACCCCCTAACTTCTATCAGGTGCAGATGGAATCCCATAGAACTGTTTAAAAACACAATAGAGTATTTGAACTTCCATCACTTTGTATTTTAGACCATAGAATGTTTGCAATGCAATGTTTGTTAACCTTATTGTAAAAAGCGACTTTCATAATATAAGTACTAGAAATATTCTTATAATAATAAGTTTTTACCCAAACTAGTTACACCGAACTATCGGCTTAAAGAAGGAAGCTTACATTAAACGCGTTCTTATAACCAAAGCTTATTATGAAACTAAGAAGTACGTATATTGTTACCAATTCTCCACTAATTACCTATATTTGTTTTACAACTATATCTCTTTTATTATTGTTATGTTCTTATTTAATTTCTTGCCTCTACCTGTTACTGCTAGTTAAATAATGAGATGTAATCCAGATAAGTAGGTACATATAAGATAAACATCTTTGAGGCGCCAACGTAAACAATTGTAATAGTATGATCAAAAGTAATAGGTAGCTGACTATCTTTTTGAGAACAACATTTTTTTTTATTTTAACTGTTATCTGATTGCCAGAAATCTGTAGTGTATTGCTAATTGACTATTAAAGATTATAATTGAGCTGAGTGTAAGCGAAACTCTTAACCGTTTGGGAATCATTTTTTTGAGGCAACATCACAGGAAAACCACTTGACCAATATTAACCAAAATTGGCACGCATGTCAAGGACGTGACTGGGCTTCTATTCCAAAAAACAGTATAAAAAAATATTGTTTCGTTTTAAAGATATGGTCAAAAAAATGAATCTCCCATAGACTTAAGCTTAACTTAACCTGCGCACGCTCGCCAATCGTTACTCTTAACCTTTCCGGTGCCAGCAACTTCATTGGAAGTCCTTGGGCGTGGTGTGGACCGACTTTAGTAGCATAAAAAAGGGGAAGGGCGCTCAGCTCAACTCCCGCAGCGCATTGTGGCGGATCCTAGTATATAAAGATAGTCAATCTCTATATAATTCTACAATATTGAAATGTTCATCCATATAAACATCTGTTTGATTAAAGTAGGTTTATCAAATCATTCAATCTATTTATGACCAACAGATGAATCAAGGTGGTAGAGCCTTGCTTAAATCCTTTATCTGAAACTCGTACACGATCTTGTTCGTTGCGTTTGTAAAAATAATGACGTATTTGTATAGAGTAGGTACGCTATGACGTATTTATATAGTGTAGGTGTGCGATTTCGACGTCTAAATATTCAAAATTCCAGCGTATAACAACAGCCATTTAAAATCCACAAAGAGTTCATATATTTGTACACGTAAACAAGTCACTACCACAACAACAAATATTGATTAGGCCTCTTTCATAAGTAAGCTGTACGGATCACAACTTAACACAGGACCGGCACTGGTCCAGTGTGATACCCTGGTTAGAAAGACAGCCTAACACACGACTGGTTCTGGTTTAGCTCTGCTCATCACCAGCATAGAGTCTTTGTGGCCGACCAAACATATTTATAGTTAATTTTATTTTCTCTTTTTTCCCTCTCTCTGTTCAAATTATAATAAATATATTATATTATAATGTAATATCATAAGGCATTATATAATATTACTTGTCGTGGGTATGCTTAACAGGTATCGCTGATGTCATTCGGATGCTTTGTTTTGGTAAATGATGAGGAAGTTTTAGATTCTAAGCGCGCTTTCGTAGCGTTGTCTCTTTTCAACATACTACGTTTTCCTTTGGTCATGCTACCTAATGTTATTTCCAATATAGTGCAAGTAAGTTGATTATTTTTCTAAGTAGATAGTTAAATAATACTTTGATTGTTTGATCCGTTTGCAAAATCTAATAATAACATTGAAATTAAAGTAAAAGAATGTTTTTTAGACTTTAGTTGGTATTAAACGACTAAACAAATTCATGAACTTTGACGAACTTAATCCAAACTCCGTGGAACACGATCCAAAAGAATGTGAGTATATTGATAAGCATCTTTTGTCAATACAATCAATTAAATTATTAACCTATCCCAACACATTTATAAAAAAAAAACAGATAAATCACTGTAAAGAACTTTAAAGATTAAATACATCATCAAGAGTTAAGATCACTTGTTATCATTAACATGTAATATGTATATCCATCAGCAAACCCAATAGTGATAGAAAAAGGTAATTTCACTTGGAGCGACGACTCCGAGCCCGTACTCAAAAACATCAACCTGCACATCCCTCGCGGCGGGCTGGTGGCGGTGGTGGGCGCTGTCGGCTCCGGCAAGAGCTCGCTGCTGTCCGCGCTGCTGGGAGAGATGAATAAGATCTCCGGACGAGTCAACACTACCGGTAAGTGAATGTATGAATGGAATAAACGAACATCAATTTGCACATCATTCGTACCGGGTTGGTGAAGATACCGAAGATTTTCGGATGAGTCAACATTACCGATTATAAGTGAATGATGAGGGAATGAACATTAGCCTTCCAAATGGGTAACTTCAAAGATAAAAAATATATCTACTTGAATTCTTTCTCAATTTTGTTGATTGCTCGTATTATTGCTCTGTTGCTAAAATGCATTATTTCCTAAGCGTTTTTAAACAACATATGTTACTTAACAGGAACTATATCCTACGTGCCTCAACAAGCGTGGATCCAGAACGCCACTTTACAGGACAACATTCTATTCGGTAAAACACTGGAGAAGGTTAAATACAAGAACGTCATTAACGTATGTGCACTCAAACCGGACTTCGATGTGTTACCAGGAGGTGATCAGACTGAGATCGGAGAAAAAGGTAAAAAATTCATATCATCGTATTTATCAAATTTACAGCAGAAGGCTCTAGAGAAGTGAGGGGGTCGATTTCAAATTTTGGATCGGTGCATTATAAGTTTTGTTAATTGTTAGTTATATCTGTTTCCCTTTATAGGTATAAACTTATCGGGCGGTCAGAAGCAGCGGGTGTCGTTGGCTCGAGCCGTGTACTACGACGCTGACAACTACTTCCTGGACGACCCTCTCAGTGCCGTGGACTCGCACGTCGGAAAACACATCTTTGATAAGGTCCGTTCTTAATAGATCTTCAACTTTTCAAAATAGATGTACAAACTTGACTGTCGAATATTAACAACATTTTATACATCTTTCTTTACATCTAGAGAATCTTCAGAGATGAGATACTAACATTTGAAATTCTAAAATATAACTTCACCGAAGCCTGTTTTAAATTTTTGGTTTCTAAAATTAAGACAATTTCTTAACTAAGATCTCATTTCATTTCAGGTAATAGGTCCGAACGGTCTTCTGAAGAACAAGACTCGTGTGTGGGTGACCCACAACGTCTCTTACCTGGCTCAGACAGACCTCGTAGTAGTTCTGAAGGACGGAGAGGTCTCCGAGGCCGGCTCCTATCAACAGCTGTTAGAGAAGAAAGGAGCCTTCGCAGAATTTTTGTTACATCACCTGAGTGACGCCGAGCGGACCTCTCCTGAAGGTACTGTAATGAATATTAAAATTGGATTCGGTGTTATTTTTAAATTAGCCATTATACTTAGGACTCTTCTTTTTGGTTATAGAATTGGATGAGATTAAACAAGATCTGGAGAGCAAGCTGGGGTCGGAATTTCAAAATATATTACAAAGAGCTCGGTCATTATCTGAAAGCACTTCGGAGTCGGAACAGATAGCGGCCGGTTTGTATTGATGAAATAACTTATTTTTCTATTTAATTATTCAATAAGAACAGAATGAACATTAAAAAACTTTTAATGAACATTCTTCAACACAGGCAGGATCGAATCCTGCCTGTTGCATCATTGAATGGCACCTCTAGTGTCCGTTTCCGTCGCTTTACTTGCTTGCTTGCTATGCTTTCAAGACGGAGACGAGGTCTTTTCAGTTAATGTCTGTGTTGATACATTTTTCATTTATATTTATTAAAAAAAACTAAAACAACATGGCTTACAGGTTTATACACAGTTTTAAATATTGACATTGTATATAATTTAAGGAGAACGCAAAAATACCTTGAAAGGGCGTACGCTGGAGATCACACCCAACGAGATAAAAGCAAACAACAAGCTAATAGAAGCCGAAAAGACCGAGACCGGCAGCGTAAGTAGTGTCACATGAGTGTTACAGCCCTCTGTACGAGAGTGCAAATCGAGGAGTAAAATTTCTACAAAGCTAAACTAACCCTGACTAAATCATAAACCCGATAGGTGAAGTGGGGCGTGTACAAGCACTACCTGACTTCCGTGGGGGTGCTGGCGGCCACCGTCACCATGCTCATGAACTTCATGATGCAGGTGTTTCAGGTCGGCTCTAACTATTGGCTGTCTGAGTGGTCCAACGACGATCAGATGGTGCGTATATAAGCGGTGGTGAAAGAGAGAGAGATAGTAAGAGAGAGCGAGTGGAATAAATAGAAAACGTGTTGTTGCTGTTTAAGGAATTCTTTATGTTAAGCGATAAAAACAATAAGTTTCTGTTGTTTGTAAGTACCTATCATTGTTGTCGTATAGTAGATGACTATTGTCCGTAAGTAGCAGAAAATCCTCCTCTTATATGTAATACTAAATGTATGTGCGATGTGAGTATTATCAAAGCAAAGTTATCGGCAGGTGGTGAATGGTACCGTGGATGTAAAACGACGAGACCTGTACCTCGGCGTGTACGGAGGACTAGGAATTGGACAAGGTAAGCTCATATTAATAATAATAATAAATACTTAGTTACATATAAATAATAAATATAATAAGGCAATGCTTATGACATGTTGTACAAATCTGGACACGGTTATTTTTAGGGGACTTAATTACAAACTTATAATAACAGATGACTTGAATTGGCATTCTCAGTTTTATAAAACTTCTGCATTCACACTATACACACCGGAGTGAAAAATAATATTTATTTACTTATTTATTTATTTAATCTCTGTTGGCCAAAAAAATGGTACAAAACGCGGACTTAATGCTAAAAAAATCTCTGCCGGTCAACCCAGAAACACAGTTAAAGAATTATATATAGTGTTTTCTAAGGTTTTCACAAGTACTACATACACATTGAAATATAACTATTTTTACGGATTTAATTCGCGTATAATGAATTAAATTTTAAATTTACAATTTAAATCTAACCCGAAAGTTCCGATAGAAATGTAAATGTCAATGGAAGTGAGTCATTCTTGAGACCTGACAAAACAAATATTCCTTTACAATGTACTGGAGTATATAAACTGGACGGCGATTCTGGCTTATCATACATAGGTCAAACAAAGAGGAGCATCGGTAAATGAGTGAGGGAACACATTTCGGATATCAAACATAGGCGTACATCTAAGTCAGCAGTGTGTGAACATGGAATAGACATGCAATCATTACATAAGATTTGATAAACTTAAAATCCTTGCTAAAGAACAACGTTATACTTATTCCAAGAATGGTTCGTGAGGCTATTGAAAATAAAAAACATCCTAATTTTAATACAGAAGATGGTTGGGGATTAACTAACACCTACTCTTGAAAAATATAAGATCCCATGTCTGTGACCTCACTGTAAGATCTCAAGATACTGTTAGTGCGTTTTATGTGAATCCTGAAGTGTACGCCCGGAAACTTAGAAACCGTTGGAGGTAGATGACTAATTAACTGACTTACTGACAGACACCTCCATCTCGTCTTACCGTGAACACGATTGATGCAAAGCATTCGAAACGTCGGGTTAGATTTAAAATGTAAATTTAAAATTTAATTCCTTATACGCGAGTAAAATCCTTAAAAATAGTTTTATTCTAATGAGTAAAAGAATTATTTTCTATCAGATTCTAAAATTCTATAACCAAAACTTAATAACCACTAAAACAATAACATTGCATAAATCAAACAAATGAAAATATTGTTGTTATATTCATTCAAATTAATTATTCTTTAAATGTTGTAGTTATTAATGTAATAGATGTTTAAAAAGCATATATCTATATGATTTACACATAATCAAAGATTTATACAAATATATATTTATAAATACATAGATACATACTTAATACATAAATTCAGTGAACCAAAAGATTAAGAACGGGATCTCCCGTGGCAATTAGTTATCGCGCTACAATCTATGGTGCGTCATAGACAAAACCACGTGCAAAAGTTAGTATTTCTATAGCCTATTAGTTATTTTGGTACATAAGCTACAATATTGCTAAGTTTCATCAAAATCCGTTAAGTAGTTTTGGCGTGATTTAGTAACAAACATCCATCCAAACATCCGATCAAACGCACTTATACAGGGTTATTTGTAATTAATTGGCCACCTCTTGCAGGCAGCCTCTCTAAATCAATCCCAACAACATTTGTTCTACGACTTATAACAAATTCTAATATAACACGGACGGGCGGATTGAGGACAAAACCAAGTAAATGCTTTAGTCCTGTGTCTGGGTATACCAAATACCGGAATACCAAATATACCTCTTACGATCCGGGTCTTAAAATAGGCGGTCAATGCGTTACTTAGAGGACCCTTCAACTTTATTTAGAGACCAAAGCAATTTTGGGTTAAAATTAAAGAAACCAACAATATCTGTGGAAAGGCAGTAGTAACCGCGAAACACTTATTAGTAGGGTGTAGGGTACTTCTTGATAGAGGTCACCACGATGAGGTATTAGAAATCGTACGGGAAGCGCTTAGTCTTTCAGTAGAAAGAGCACGGAAGGGTATAACATCCAGCAAACGATCTGTGGAGTTTGTAAAAGAAAGCTGCTCCAAAAAGTTTAAACCGAAGTCTTATTCAATTTTAGACGCGGGTCCTGATTGGACTCTCATGATGGACACGTATGAAAAACATCACAAAATCCCTGGTGATATTGGTGTTTCGTCATCCAGACCGAACTTATCTAAACATCTAAGGCGCGTGATACTTGTGGAGCTCACTGTACCCTGGGAAACAAACATCCCCAGGGATGTTAAATAAATTTCTACTACTTATGGAATTAGTACTTAAATAATTATTACGTTTCTATGAAGTCAAGAAAAAAGAAAGCTAGTTTATAATCCACTTAAAGACTGAAATATTATCATGTGATTAAAATAAAAGTTTTTACGTCCAAGCTTCCTACTTTCAATTTGCCACCCCGTTTGTGCAATTGGGTCACTGCTTTCTTTCATGAGCGTCAAATCCGAGTCCTTGTCTTGTTTTTCTGCATGTCAATGATATGTTGAATCTAGGTAACATTCATTGCTATGCCAACGATTACCTTTATTTTGTTTTCCTTTATGTTGGATTTTGAAACGACCATATATGTTATCTAATAGATGTTAGGTAGCAACCTTTATCCATGGCGATTTGCAATACAAAAGAGTTGCAGATTTGAAACTCTGTCTTGAACTACTGGATAAAGATGAGTAATGATTATAAGTCATTTTTTTATTATATTTCTAACATGAGACGTTTCTTATTTTTTCATTTAACCTTTTTTTTCATATTTTTTTTTTGACAGAATCAAACCCAAAGATGTGGTTTCTCTAATCTTTATCTATCTTTATCATATCACAGTGAGTACATCCCCAGGGAGTGCAGACAGTGTAGGCGAGTGTGTTTGCGAATCATAAAGAGGGCCCCTTCAACATACCCCTGGGTCGCAAGTCCCAGGCATTGTTTGCACTTCTCTCCTTGGGATTGATGTAGAGAGGCTGCCTGCAAGAGGTGGACAATTAATTACAAATAACCCTGTATACATGGGCATACCGAGAGGGGGTTGCCCTCCCCCCCTCCTCGCCCCTGGACATCGTATACCCCTCTTCACTACCTTCTATTGTAAATTAAAATTGGTATTTTACATTAAAAAAAAAACAATTAAGATTTAAAAATTGAAGAGGGTTTAGAAATGCTTTCTCAGGAAGGTTAGTCTGGGACAATAAAAGTGGTTTTTCAGTTATTACAGATCTATGTATTACAAACAAAGACAATTATCTAGTAAAAGTGTTTTAGTAAACACATTAAGATCTAAAATCTTCATTAGAAGCGAGATTCGGCAATGACAAATCACCAGCGTTTGCTCTTTCATTGTTAAACCATGCTCAGAAAATTAAAATTACAGCTCCAAAATTACAAAAATATATCAAAAAATCTGGTTTGCCCCCCCCTGGCACAGAATCTGGATACGCCCATGCTAGTATATTAGTCAGATACTACTACTACTTGAACATATTACTTCGATATAACGATTACATGAAATATGATATATATTTTAATATTTGTTTTTGTTACAGCGATTACGTCATTTCTTTCTGATTTAATGCCCCATTTGGCGTGTTGGAGAGCGGCGAGGATTCTACACGAGATTATGTTGACGAGAGTATTGAGAACACCGTTAAAGTTTTTCGAAATAACTCCCATTGGGCGTATTCTCTCGAGATTTTCTAAAGACGTTGACATAATGGATACGTCGCTCCCTTCCGAGGTCACCGATGTCATGTTTTGTGCGTTTGAGGTAAACTCTCTCTATTCGAGATTTTGT
The DNA here is from genome assembly GCA_959347405.1 of Napeogenes sylphis. Classification (NCBI taxonomy): domain Eukaryota; kingdom Metazoa; phylum Arthropoda; class Insecta; order Lepidoptera; family Nymphalidae; genus Napeogenes; species Napeogenes sylphis. The sequence continues at coordinate 24,250,546 of OY365782.1, forward strand.
TTTGGCAGTTAGAAATAAAGATATTAGTATTATTTCTACTACTTTATTATTATTAATTTTCATACTTAAGCTATTTCATATATTCGCTGTTTGCACCAGTTTTCTCATAATACTGCACCCTAAAATAAATAAAAACTTGCTTTAATGTGTTAGGCAAAGGAATATAGTAAGTAGTAGTAATAATAGTGTAAGTAATATTATGTATTTATTTTTTGCCGTTCGTTTATTTAACACATTATAGATAATAATATATTTTATATAAATGCAACTTTGATAAAAATAGTCATAAAAATAAATAAAAATGCAGTTTTATGATTAACCTATAGAGGAAGGAGCAATTTGTCCCGGTTATTGCTTTTACTAGTAATATAGCTTAGCTTTAGTATAACTTCCAATATCTCATACATAGGTACTCGGTACATTATTCGTGATAAGTTACTCGACGCCAATATTCTTGACCGTGGTGCTGCCTATCGGCATAGTGTACTACGTCATACAGCGCTTCTACGTCGCCACTTCACGACAGCTCAAGAGGTTGGAATCGGTTTCTCGTTCTCCAATATATTCGCATTTCGGAGAGAGTATTAATGGAGCTCAAACTATTAGAGCGTACGGCGTTCAGTACCGGTAAGTTTTAATGTTATACGGAGAGATAAAAACTAAAAAGTAATGACGTCAATAGGTCAATATGTATTTAGTATCTACATACTATTAGGTTAATACATTTAGGTAAAATGATCTATTATAATGAAGTTTTCTATGTGATGTGACTGATATTCTAAAATACCTAATATACATTTGGAAGTTGAAAGTTTGCGATATCTGCCCTTACTGAGGCACCGGCTTTTGCACCGAGAGTGCACATTACGTTTTTATTAATACTTTACATTTTAGGTTCTAGGGCTTTCGTGACTCTCCACGGATCTATTAAAAGTGTACCTATTATAAACAAACCATAATGTAGAGATCGCAAATCAATTCATTATTGCCTGTTTATAACCTTTTATATCGATAACTTATTCACTACTTGTAAATATAAAAACAAATAATTATCTATAGAAGTGAAATTTGATCGAAAGACCAATGTCTGTAAAATCAGCGGAGTGTTCTCTTAGTATTTCAAAATGAAAATTTTAATCGTTAACCCTTCAGTTATAATTTCCATCTTACAGATTCATAGAGGAATCCGAACGTGGCGTAGACTTCAATCAGTCTTCTTATTATTCAAGCATCATAGCTCATAGATGGTTAGCTGTACGTTTAGAGATGGTCGGTAATCTCATCATATTCTTCTCAGCTTTATTCGTTGTGTTGGGACGTGATACTATAAATCCTGGAGTCGTTGGACTCTCCGTCACTTATGCGCTACAGGTTTGTTTTAAATTTTAATAAACCTTATTTTTGAAAAAAATAAAACAATTTAACGATGTTGTTCCTTTCATTGTAGATTACACAAACATTAAATTGGCTTGTCAGGATAACTTCAGAAATAGAAACCAATATTGTAGCAGTTGAAAGAATTAAAGAGTATTCAGAAATTAAAGAGGCAAGTAGTTTGTTTTCATAAATATGACTGGACTAATTGACCGACTTACTTTAGATCACTATGATGATGACGTCAGTTAGATGCTATTATTACATCACAGTCTTACATAAATAAATAAGAAATAATAATAATAATTTTATTATTATTATTAAAGCCATATCTTAAAAACCTGAATATTTGTCCTCTTCTTACACTAATTCCTCTAAGATCATAACTGTCCAAATCTGAAACTCTTTCGTCTCTATGTCTACCCTGTGTGAAGTGTTCGAATTTCTATCAACCGAAATTATAGATACTAAAACAGTGTTTCTTTGTGAACGACAAGTAATATCATCTTGTTGTTACTATAAATAAATGAATGAACAATCAGGAGGCTCCGTGGACGGTTCCAGCTGGGCCAGGCCCTATGTGGCCCGAAAAGGGTGCGCTGCAGCTGGAGAACTTATCTCTAGGCTACCGGACCGGCGAGCCCGCGCTGCGCGACCTCACGTGCTCCGTGGCGCCGCGCGACAAGCTGGGTATCGTGGGACGGACCGGTGCCGGCAAGTCCACACTCACGCTTGGCCTGTTCAGAATCATTGAGGCCCTAAGTGGCAGGATCTTCATCGACGGCATCGACATTTCCACCATCGGTCTGCACCAGCTGCGGTCGCGCATTACCATCATCCCGCAGGACCCCGTGCTGTTCGCGGGCACGCTGCGTATGAACCTGGACCCCTTCGGGGCTTTCGGAGACGAAGACTTGTGGCGAGCCCTTGAACACGCTCATCTTAAGGCTTTCACGAAGGGTACTGTCAGTTAATTACCGTAGGATTCGCCTATCAAACAATTATTGATTAATTTGACTTATTACACTCATATCATACCCTTTACAGGTCTCCAAGCCGGTCTAATGCATGAGATATCCGAAGGCGGTGAGAACTTGTCGGTAGGTCAACGCCAGCTGGTGTGTCTGGCAAGAGCACTGTTGCGTAAGACCCCCCTTTTAGTGCTGGACGAGGCCACGGCGGCTATTGACCTGGAAACTGACGATCTCATCCAGGTAGCGTATTTATATCACATGATGAGAATAGCCGATATACCTTTGTAATATAATATAACAAGTTTACTTGACATATCTAGCTTAAGAGACTTACCATAGTCTTTGCTCTCTGCCAACCTTAAATATAAGATAATATAAATATATATTTGAGGCATATCTTTGGTATTCTGATCTAAAAAAGGTCGGCTGTGTCTACAGTTCACAGATATTTCTTATGAAATAAATTCAAGACTATTGTATAGAAGCTAGAAGAATGCTGTAAAGTCGAGAATTCTTGATTTGTTTTTTATTCTTTTAATAAATCGACTTGGTATTTGTCTGTATTGCTGAAAATAATCAGAAAGGCTAATAGCTATAATACTCAATGTAAAACTATCTTTAATTAAGAGTTTATATCATGCAGTCCCAAAATAATGTATAATACTAAAAGTGTAGGAAATAATTAAACGTTAAGCCATCTCTTTCCTTTGCCAGAAAACAATAAGGACTGAATTCGCATCTTGCACCGTACTCACCATAGCCCATCGTCTGAATACTATCATGGACTCCACCCGCGTCATGGTTTTAGACAAAGGTCAGCTGGTGGAGTACGCTCCCCCTGAGCAATTGCTACAGGACAAGAACTCCATCTTCTACAGCATGGCCAAGGACGCCGGACTTGTTAATTAAATGTTACTAAAATATGCACATTTTAGTGTTCCAATTTAGTTTGGTTTACTCACATGTCATAGTCAACATGTACCTCCAGGCCGAACATAAGTTTTTCTTTCAAAGGAAGTGCATATTTTGTATTTAAAATAATTCAGAATTTTTAAGGTAATAAAGGTAGGTAAATCTTAACAAAAACAAAACCGGAAACGTAACCGAATTAATAGTTACTACTGCTTCTTATTCTACAGTATATATATATGTATTTGTTCACGCGCGGGACGCGGGGCTACCGCTGAGCGGATGGCATTATTGTAATAACTCTATCGCATTAGACCCTAAAAAGTACTCAAACCTTGAAGTATTTGTTAAGATGCTTAGATATTTCTTTAGATACTTTTAAAAGTACTTTTTTCGAATTACTCTTGAGTAACAGTATAGATACTTATTAATCGATACCGTGTCTCTATGTGCTCTATAGACATATAATTTTTATAATAACTCTATGGCATTGGACCCTAAAAAAGTACTCGATACCTTGAAGTATCGATACTTTTACTTTTTTTTTCGTTACTACTCATGAGTACAATATCGATACTTTTTAATCAATACCGTGTCCCTAAGTTCTCGGCTGTTCCAACGCGCCAATGTATCGAGTACTTTGAAGTTTCGAAACTTTTATAGACTTAATGCGCAAACGTCAAGCCATCAATCTCAGTCAGTAAGTATAGTCAGTTTTGATTCAATGGGACAGTAAAACAGAATATGATAAAAACTATGATAAATTTCAAAATTGTATTTGCAGAAGTAACTGTATAATGTATACGAATATTTAAATGTGAATAATACCTATTTTGTATACCTACCTACATTCAAAGCAAATAAATCATTTTTATTATTATTAACTCTTGGTATTAGTATAAAAAAATAATAGAACAATAAAAAAAGACAACTGACGAACACTGGTGAAACATTTGTTATTATTAGCTCCATGTTATGATTTAGAAGATTAAGTATATTGTGCTAGATAGCGTACGTAGCCTTCGAAGTTTTATTTGATACGATACCTGCTAAAAAGTACTCATTGAGTATAAGTATCGAACACAAAATATCGAGTACAAATGTATCGGTATCGAAAAGTAAAGTACTCGATTCCACAAAGTATCGATACTTTTTCCGTGTCCCTATCTAGAACTGAGAAGTGCGAAGCCCGTTCACTTGCCTACGGAGCTGTACGTACGAAACTCATGTACCATAGTAATTTAACATTTTACCATGTTTATATTTCATACAGTCCACTTTTATTTTATCTCCACTGCGTTACCCGAATCTCAAACATACATATATATATATACTAGCGGACCCGACAGACGTTGTCTTGTACACGCGTCTTTAATTTAAAAAATCAAACTAAAAAAAAAAATATTAAAAAGTTATCACAATGTCTAAGGTCATTACATGTACATTTATCATAATTCGACCAATCGATACCGTATGAATATGTAAATAAAGATTTTTTGTTTGTTCCAATATATTTTTTTAAATTTCACTTTTTACGTAGCGAAGCACGTATCGGGCCGCTAGTACTAAAATATTTTTCTTATTTATATCGCAACGCCAACTGTCAGGGCAGACTATAATTAAAATATAATATTATTTAATATTTGACATTGCCATGGTAACGCAGCCCGTCGGAACCAATGTGAAACATTCCAAAATCACCACCTACTTACACATTAAAAATTAATAAAAAACCATTTTCCAGTGGACCAAATTGTGAATCTAAACAATTCTTAAGTCCCCTTGAACACACAAAGAATTTCATAAAAATCAGTCCAGTGGTTTAGGAGGAGTTCAGTGACATACACACGCACACAAGAAATATATATATATATATATATATATATATATATATATATATATGTACTATATGTACTTAATAGCTGAGAAAAAAAAATATTACTCTTTTTACGTTATCTACGCCTGACAAACTTGTATTTGTTTACTACAAAAATTAGTTTTTTATTTCAACTTGAACGGTGATCTTATATGAAAAACAATAGTTATTATTACTTAATGTTAAGTTACTTAATTTCGTTTAATTACCTTATCTTAATGTTTTTGTATATCGAAACTACAATTTGTACTATTTTGCTTTACACTTCAATTCAAATGAATGAAAGTGTTTAAGTCATTTTTATCTAGGTTATAGGTATGTTTGTTTAAAAATGTATTGTAATGGACCAATAAACATTTATTTTTTGTATTCATAAATTCAAAATACCTACTATCTTGCATTATGTACTTAGTGCTCTTTGATTTTAAGTTAGTAAAATGTTGTCAACAAATAGTACATATTATTTGGCGTTTTATTAGAGTATGTGCCATATTTGTAAATAGATTTACCATAGAAGGTGTTATTATATTATTACATAATATTTAAATAAACTATTATGTTACATCACGTAGAGGTCGTTTTTTGTAAATGTCTGATGAGTTAAAATTGCATTTTTGCTTTGGTTTGTAAACATTTTTTAAACACTACATTTATGTATAAACTACTTCAAAATATAACGACTAACTCTTCGAGTCAATGATTGAATTTAATTTTAATTTATACTTATAATATTTTTTGTAAAATGTATACTACTTTTTTGAACATTTCAGGCATTCATTACTTAAAGGTATGTACAAAATTTAAATTTATCAGTATGATTTATTTATCTTGTTCTTATAATGTTTTAGTAGTGCAATTATAAGTCACGTTTTTTGTGAAGTGGCGGCAAATTAATAATCTGATTCTAAGGCATTGATGTAATTAATTATAGTGTGAGGAAAATAATTAAAAACAACAAATACCATTTTCTGGTTTAATACAAATTAACAGTATATATTTTTGTATCGTGACATTTATATACTGTAGAAAAAATGTTTAACTTAATGAAACCTAGATTAATTTATTACTTTCCTAGTAAATGTATATTAGTTGGATTTAGATGTAACATATACGAGAACTTAGAACTTTAACCTTCACAATAAAACTGATTTCAAACGGTCTAGTAATTTCTAAGTGATGGGTACAGCAATATACAGACGAGCAGTATTAAAGAAATTGTAAGTAATTTTTTGTGTTAATCTTCAATTATTTCATCATATTGTGTAAAAATAAATAAAGCATATATTTTATTCTCAAAATGTTTCAATAACTCAAATCAAATTTCGTACTAGGAGTACAGTTATTCTTTACGTGTCTTTAAGTTCGTGTTATTATGTTTGAAAGCTAGTTAGGTAGTCGATAAGAAATCATAGAAACAACATTCAAATGTTTATTACATTTTTTCAAACATTTGTTTCAAAAGTTTAAAAATATTCAATTTCATGAATGATACATTTGAATCTTGTACAAAAGGGTTATATCCTGTCTTCTGTGTATGTATATACATATATAACGCTTTTACTTATTCACTTATCACTTGTATGCTAAAATTTCGACGATGAGCTGATATCGCAAATGTATTATAGAATTTTTCTTAGTAATTAATGTGTAATATGTTGTAGCAGCATTCAAGACACTAGATTAAATGCTGTAGCTCTGTCTTTTTACATAGCCATACAAGAAAAAATATTTCCATAAAAAGGATAAGTGCTAATAAACTATAGGGTTTGGTTTCGATCAAATTTGTGTACTATTGTAGTTAGTATTGCCAACTAGTGTACTATTGTAGTTAGTATTGCCAAATAGATAGAAAAAAAAAGTATTTGAAGGAAAAAAGTATTTTTACAATTGTACGCTTTTAAGTGCCTTAATAACGCATTTTTGTGTGCTTTTAACAGAAAAAATCAATATTAGCATTTAAATTTAAATAAATAAACAGTTCGTTTCTAAATCAATTTCTTACTATTTCAAAATTAACATCGTTTTTTAAAGACATTTCAGGAAGTTTTGGAGAGCCAGTTACGTTGGGCCAAAAACCATTTTATCAACAAACGTAGGAAATCAAGTATTTTCACATACTTTATTTGTATGCAAAACTATAAAGTATAATTAAGAAATATAAAGTAAGGCTGGAAACCCTAATTGTAGTATTCTTTCGGTCTTAAGAACTTTTCTATTTACATCGTCCAACGAAATAGGGTGCCTAAAAGAACAGTCACATAAAAATGGTAAAAAATAGTGGTACACGATTTTTTCTATAACAATAAGTATCTGCAATCGTATTCTTATAGTAAGGAATAAATACTCTTATTTTAACTTTTTATTAGTAACCGGTAATCATGATTTGTTCACCAATTTTATTTCTTATATCCTATCAATTGAACAAAACTCACTATTTTTGTAATTTAACTTACCGTTTTTACACTATAATTTCACAAAATAACTCAAGTATTCACAATTTAAAAAACAAACTTCGCTAAGGCGCGCATATAAATGTCAATTACTTTTTTTCATTTATTCATTCTGTCATATTCAGAATTTCTAGCGTCAACACAAAATTTTACCTACTTTGGCTGCAATAGGGAATATGCATAAAATTTAAAACAGTTCGGCAAAAAATTCGAATACTTATTATAATAAAAAAAAGACGTGTGGCACTCGGAGACTTCTTTTTTTTGTCTGTCTATACTGTTAGCCTTGTTGGCTATTTCAGCGTCACCGGGGGAGCGTGTGGGTCTGGTCTGGAGACCCTCCCTTAAAAAAGGGGGGCCAGATGAGCCACTCGGAGACTACCGCAGTAAAGCTATTGCATAGCATTTTTGATCAACGTTTGTAATTATAATTATTTATTTATGCAGTATTTTCTTAATATATTAATTCAAGTTACACTTTTTGAGTGTGGTGACCGATAAGATTTTTTTTTTATTAAATAATTGTATCACATATTTAAATAAAGTGGAACTTTGTACAAGAAAGTAAAAATTGTGTTTAATCGTAATTAAATAATTACTTATTAATTAAAATGAAAAATTATCATTGCTCTGTATCTAAATATAAATATAAATATGTATATAATAATATCACTGGTAAATAATATCAACATTAAATATAAAAAGGTTAATAATATCAACAGCTAAAGACATTTTCAACCTTATACCTCACAAATATGGTTCATTCACTTGTTTATGTATATGTGTGTTTAATGTTAAGTAAGTTAGGGTCTTTTCTAACCCGATAACAGTCTTTAAAATGAAAAGGCTTGTTGAAAAAAATACCTTTGTTCAAGTAAAACATTTATCCTAAACTCACCCTTAACAAATAAGGGGGGCCGTCGCCGGGAACCTCCTCGTGTGCCCGTCTGTTTCCCTTGTTGCTCGGATTAGTCCGGTGGCATCGGAAGCGGTACGGGTCGGTGCTCCCTGGGCAACAACGGTTAATGTGATCCTTCGGGTTTGCATTAGCCGTTGGCTAATACTCGGCGCGGTCGGCCATGGGGGTTTGTGCCCGGTTCATGGCTGGCTGGCGGGCAGGCTGCCTTTCGGGGTGGTCTGTCTGCGAGGTGGGCTCGGGCCTTTTGGCCTGGGCACTAAGGGTGGGAGGGCGCAGGCCCTCTCTACCGGGGACAGCAGCGGGGTCGCCCCTGGTACTTCTCTGTGCGCAGAGTGGACTGTGGGGCGGTCCCGTGGTTGTGTGGGGGGTACGTGGCGGTCTCTTTCTTGCTGAGGGGGAGGCCGTTGCGCTGATAGGGTGATGGCCCGGAATAGTCATCGTCAGGTACAATAGCGCTTGACGATGATTAGTCCGGGCGAGGTGGTGGCGGAGCTCTTCCTAGGGAGGGCTTCGTTGGCTGGACCACGTCCGTTTTCGGACGGGGTCCGGCCCCGGGAGGTTGAGTCGGATCGGGACACCTTCTTCGTTGAGGGAGTCCTGATTTGACTCGGCCGGCTTGGGTGGAGGGCAGGGGAGCCCTTCGCCATTCAACAAGCCCCGGAGTGGGACGCGCTCAAGTCAACCGGGCGCGTCACTCCATGGAGGTGGTGGCTGCTCACGCGGCCTTCCGTCGGAGCAACGCGGTTGTGTGCGCAAGCGTTCCCGTGGCGCTCCATTACGACGGAGAGGTGTTGACCGTCTGGTTTAGTGAGTAAGAGTCTCACATAACCACTTCCATCTTCCCCAGGATGGAGGTGTGTATCCATGAGGATTCCAGACGTTAAAAAAAAAAAAAAAAAAAAAAAAAAAAAAAAAAAAAAACCCTTAACAAATAAGCAATAAGTTCATAATTCATATTAACAACTTGGCGCTTTCACTATATTTAAATGATATGTACACAATACTCGGCCGAGCTTCGTAGTATGCGGAGTGGGGTGTAAAGTTATTTTCGTTACGGAATTCCTAGATTCGGTCTCCACGCTCAAGGCCCGCGATAGAAGGTATGCAATAGCTTAAAAAACATGCGGCACTCGGGGACTACCGCGGTAAAGCTATTGCATAGCTTTTTTATCCACTTATGCAATTATAATTATTTATGAAGTATATTTTTTTATTAATATTAATTCAAGTTTTTTCTTTTATATTAATTGAAGTTGAGCGTGGTGACCGATAAGAAAACATATTTTTTTTCTTTTATTGAACAAATGACTATGAGACGTTGTCATTGCTATGTTATGTCATACATAATTAAAAAAACTAAAAAACACGCTTTTAAAATGTATCGAACTAAAAAGCAAAAAATAAATCGTAATATTAAAATAAAATATAATAAAATTATTGCGGAAAAAAGAGTGGGGCGCTGTGTGTCATACATCTTGTTTCATTTTGGAACTCGATTTTGACTTACTTTAGGTGGTCAGATCCTATTGGAACATTAAAAATTGTAAAAGACAATTGACAGTACAATAACTAGGTAAGGTTAATTCTTTATCCTCGTTAAGATCACAAGAGTTTATAATTTTTACACATACTTTGAGTGAGAACAAAATAAAGTCCGTAAATCATGAAGTATCTATTAATTTGAAATTAATAATTATATTCATTTCTAAACATAGAGTAAATTTTATTTAAAAATTAATTTTTGAAAATATTCAAACACTACAATGACTTTAAGAATGCCACAAACGTCACGAAAGCCACGAAGCGCCCCACGCTTTTTTCCGCAATAATTTTATTATATTTTGCCCAATATTAGTAGTATAAAGTACATAATACATATAATCAACATGGTGCTTACGCTATTTTTAAATGATATATATGTACACAATACTCGGCCGAGCTACATAGTAGGCGGAGTGGGGAGGTGTTAGGTTATTTCGTTACAAAATTTCTTGATTCGGTAGCCGCGCTCCAAGGCCGCGCTAAAAGCTATGTAATAGTTTAAAAATACATTTCGTTTTAAGATAGAAGTAAACTAGGAATAGAGAAAAAACATAGTATAATGTAAATAATGTACTTAGTACCTACAGTATACAAAGTCTACGATTGTTGATTTTGTATAGATTAAATAATTTACCAAGAAAAAATAATATTTGAAATAAATATCGACCATCATTTCAATATCAAACTATCGATATATCGTTCAAAAATGTATTAGTAATAAATATCGATATTTCTTTGTAATAATATCGATATTATTCGTCATTATTATACAGCTTATTACTCAATAATTAATAGCGAACTATCCAAAATTGACTGGCCAGAGGAAATAGGAGATAAAACCATTGAAAATGCTGTTAGTCACTTTTATTCAATAATTAACTTAATAATCAACAAATACGTATCTTCTAAGTTTGTTATTAACAACTCCAAATTTCCTAAATGGTACTCACGTCCATTAATTAGACTAATAAATAAAAAAAATAAAATTCATAAATAATAGAAAATTTATGGCAGATTGTATTATTACAATTGGTTTGCAGACTTAAGACAGGAGTGTAAAAAACTAGAGGCATCCCGCATCTTGTTATATGTCATTTATTTCACATACAGAAGCAAATATCTCAAATTTAAGCTCCAAAAGTTTTTGGTCTTTTATTCATTCTAAATATCACTCTAATTCACACCATTCCAGATAGTTTATTTCTAGATGACGAAAATGCACATGAGGGACATCGAATAGCTCAACTATTTAATAGGTTTTTTGAATCAGTATTTGAAAAAAGTTCCGAGACTATAAATAATATTGACATTTAGGATTCCCCGGACATATTGATATAACTTTGGAAATTGTTGAAAAATCTCTACAAGCTATAGACACAACAAAGGGCAGTGGTCCCGATGGCTTCACCCTATATTTTTGAAGAAATGTTTCAAGAACCTAGCTACTCCTCTAACGATTCTATTTCAGAAATCCCTTAATTCAGGTAACTTACCTAAAATTTGAAAACGATCCATCGTAGTTCCAATTCATAAAAGTGGTGATAAACATAATATTAGTGATTATCGTGGTATTTCTAAATTATCTCTAATTCCTAAACTTTTCGAAAAGATTATATACGACAAACTATTCCCTGCGATAAAACCACTATTGTCTTATTATCAACATGGTTTCATAAAGATTCGTTCTACAGAAACAAATATTTGTGAATTGCTTGATTTTGTTTTAGACGCCATGGATAAAGGATTCCAAGTTGACGCTGTGTATACCGACTATTCCAAAGCCTTCGATAAAATTTCACATGAAATATTAGTAAAAAAAATTAAGGCAATCGGAATACATGGTGACCTTTTAAGGTGGCTAATCTCATATTTACGTGATCGGTCCCAAGCGGTTGCAGTTAAGGGGTTTACTACGTCTTTTACGCCTGTCACATCTGGAGTTCCCCAGGGCTCTCACCTTGGCCCATTATTGTTTAATATTCTTATCAATGATTTTGGAAGATATATACATAATTCAAAATTTCTTTTATATGCAGATGATACAAAAATATTCAAAATAATAAAATCTGAAACAGACTGCATCAAACTCCAAGATGATTTAGATCGCTTAAGTCTTTATTGCAAGAGTAATCGATCAGCACTAAATATAAATAAATGTTCAATTATCACATTTTCACGAAAAACAAAAGAACTCCAATATAAATATCATCTACTTGACAATAATTTGCAAAGGGTGTTCGAGGTGAGAGACCTGGGAATCCAACTGGACAATAAACTATTATTTAATTCCCATCTAACTAAACTACGAGGTAAGGCTTATAAGATGTTAGGTTTAATTTTGCGTCAAACAAAGGATTTTAAGAATCCTAAAACACTTACTTTGCTTTTTAATTCTCTTGTTAGATCCCATTTAGAATATGCTTCTACTGCCTGGAACCCATGCTATGATGTTTAAATTAATATGTTAGAAAGTATACAGCGAAAGTTTTGTAAATTTGTTAAAAAAAGATCTGAAACTAAATATGCTTCCATTACTTTGACTTCGTTAAAACAATTTTTTTATACAAAATCATTAATGGTTTGGTTGATTGTCCCTACTTATTAAGCAAAATTTCACTACACTATCCGAGAATCAATAAACGAAGTAATAAGATAATGCATGTGCCAGTAGTTGGCACCAATTATGCAAAGAATAGGTTTTTAATTCGAGCTTGTGATTTATATAATCATAAATATAGCCACATTGATCACTATAGATATAATTTAAATAATTTTGTATCTCTAATAAAAGCAAACAAACAATGAATACAATATTAGCAGGTTCATTGTATTGTGAAAATTATGAATATTTATATATATATTTTTTCTTAAATTTTAAGTAAACACAACACTCATAGTAAAGATTAACTTTAACTAAAAATACTCATTGTTATAATCCTACTATTACCAGCTTATTATGCATGTATTAAACATATTGTGAAAACTTAATTGGCTTGTCTATGTATTATTCATAATATTTTTTATTTATTATTGTAAATGCTGTTTGTTGTGTTCTTGGTGGTAGACCATAACATCGGGTCGCCGGCAGAGTTACCACCCATCGGGCAAAGTCGTGCCGCAAAGCGACATAGTCGTGTTCCGGCACGTTGCTCGATGAAGCCGTTTATGGGAAATGGGTCTGAACAACTGCGGTACGTTGGCGAACCGGTTGACGTCGAGTTGGTGTTTGTTTTGTCGGGTGTCTAGTCGAGGAGGGTAGCGGGATCCGAAGCGACGGCTTTCCGCTGGCCGCCCGCAGATAGTTGGGGGCCCAATTAGTGGGTTAGCCACCCACGAAAGGCTGCCCCGCCAGCTGCGAAAAATCCCAGTTTGGCTCCATCGTGCTGGTTGGCGACCAGGCGAGGAGGCCCGATGGCGATCCCTGGGGGGGTTCGGGCGTCCCCGCAGTCTCCAGGCTAGCCTCCCAGCGACAAGACATCACCAATTTCGAAGTCGGGTTTGATACGTACCGCCTCGTTCAACTGCCATTTCCCATCCCTATTCACTTTTATTTATTTTTTATTATGAAAAAGGTAAAAAAAAGAAACAAGTTGACACAGCGGTTGCACTCCTCCTCATACAAAGTGCACCTCACTAATATAAGGGGTTTGCACTCAAATCTTTTAGCTGTCCACCACCACCTGGAGACAGAGCAGCCGCACTTGCTCTTTTTGACGGAGACGCAGATACAATGTCCTTTGAGCGCTACATACTTGGATTATCCCGGTTACTCGTTGGAGCACAACTTTCGCTCACGGGCCGGAGTCAGTATGTACGCGCGGAACGACCTCTGTATTCAGCGTCTCCGTCACCTTGAAGACCCCACTTTTTTTTCCCTGTGGGTTTTAGTGGACACAGGAAACGAAAAAATCCTGTATTCCTGTGTCTACCGTTCGCACAGCGGTGACCAGGAGACAACTCGTTTATTTGAGTATCTCAGTGAGGCTGCAGATATGGCTCTGTATCAGTACCCTTCGGCGCAGCTCGTCTTTCTGGGGGACTTTAATGCCTGTCATCAGGACTGGCTGTTCCCGTACCAGAAGACCGACCATGCTGGAAGAGAAGCGCGGAAATTTGCGTTGTCCTTGGACCTCTTTCAGCTGGTGAAGCAAGCGATAAGGGTACCAGATGTGGTAGGCCATACAGCCAATTGCCTGGACCTTCTGCTGACAACTGATCCGGACAGGTATCGTGTAGAGGTTACCTCCCCCTTGGGAACCTCCGATCACTGTCTGGTGAAATCTGTGTTTACATATTCCCCACCAGCTTTCGAACCTCATGGTGTTAGGCGAGTATGGAAATACAAGTCAGCAGATTGGGATGAGATGCGACACTTTTTTGCGTCTTATCCTTGGCGGCAGGTCTGCTTCTCTTCTTTGGATCCGTCGAGTTGTGCGGATGCTATAACCGATGTGATGCATCAGGCAATGGAGTATTTTATTCCTTTTGCTGACGTACCCATCGGTGGCAAAGCTCGCCCATGGTTTAATGCCGAATGTGGTCATGCTCAAGACCGAAAACATTCGGCATATCTCATTTGGGCTGATGCTCGAACCCGCAAAACTCCGGATGTAAGTTTGAAGAAGAGAGCCTTTAACCAAGCTGCCAAGTCCTACAAAAAGGCATTGCGGAAGGCTCGTCTCGATCGAATCGCTAAGAATGGCGAAAAGCTCTCTGTCAGACCAACTGGCAGTCGAGCTTTCTGGTCTCTTGCGAAAGCGATCGAGTCGAATTTCTGCCAACCCTCACTGCCTGCTCTGCTGAAGCCGGATGGATCCCTGGCCCACACAGCAACAGAGAAAGCGAATGTACTTGCTTCTCTGTTTGCTGATAATTCGCATCTAGACACTGGCAATGCTTCTCCAGCACATCTTCCTCACTGCGGTATTTCGATGCCTGAAATCCGCATCACTAACAAAGAGGTATGGAGAACATTGTGTCGTTTAGATGTGAATAAAGCCAGTGGTCCTGATGGTATACCAGCCATTCTACTCAAGACATGCGCAGCTGAGTTGTCTCCTGTACTGACACGTCTGTATCGCCTCTCTTTCATGACTGGAATAGTGCCGAAATCCTGGAAGCTTGCTAATGTGCAACCCGTGCCCAAAAAAGGCAGCCGTGCCGACCCTGTCAATTACAGACCGATTTCAATCACCTCCATACTCTGCAAGATTATGGAGCGTGTTTTGAACTCGCGCCTACTGGCATACCTAGAAGGTAACGATCTCCTCAGTGACCGACAGTACGGGTTTCGCCGTAATAGGTCTACTGGGGACCTCCTAGTGTATGCTACTCACATTTTAGGCGAGGCCATCGAGAAGAACGGAGAAGCGGTCGCCGTCTCTCTGGACGTCTCGAGGGCATTTGACAGGGTCTGGCATGCGAGCCTTATATGCAAGCTTTCAGCGTACGGTATATCTCCTGGTCTGATCGGCTGGGTAACGGACTTTCTGAGCCACAGATCTTTCCGAGTAGTTGTCGACGGGTGTTCCTCGGAACCCTTGACAATAAATGCCGGAGTGCCTCAGGGGTCCGTTCTTTCTGCAACTCTGTTTCTGCTGCACATTAATAATCTGTTGAAGCCCGGTATCTATGGGTATGCAGACGACAGCACAGTTGTAGAAAAATATCTGCCGAATACTCGGACTAGTCGAGATCAAGTACAGTCTGAAAGAGAAGCCATGGTGCAACGTTTGAATGACAAACTTCAGGCAGTCTCCGCATGGAGCAATGCCAATCTTGTCAAGTTCAACGCCACCAAAACGCAGACGTGTCTATTCACCGCCAAAAGGAGCCCTTTCACCTTGGCTCCTACTTTCCAGAATGTATCCTTGGAATACAGTGACCGGCTTCAGTTGTTAGGCTTAGAGATTTCCCCGAACCTCAACTTTGGTCGGTTCATTGAGTCCAGAGCAAGAGCAGCAGCAGCAAAGCTTGCCGTTCTTGCGAAGGTTCGGCAGTACTTTACACCGGGACAGCTTCTTGTTTTATACAAAGCACAGATCCGGTCGTGTGTAGAGTACTGTGGACACATATTTGCTGGTGCCGCAAAGTCTCATCTTGCGGTTCTGGACTCAATTGAGAGGCGAGCAAAGAGGCTTATAGGCGATCCCGAATTGGTCGAAGCCGACCTCCAAAGCCTTGAACACAGGCGTAAAATTGCTAGCCTTTCAGTATTCTATAGGATACATTTTGGTGAGTGTGCGCAGGAATTACACGAGTTAATTCCCCCGTCCCCCTTCCATCACCGGACGTCCCGACGCACGGCAGGTATCCATCCTTTTGTTGTGGACATTCCACCTGTCCGAACGAAGCGCTTTGCTTCCTCATTTTTAGTGCGTACAGCGAAGGACTGGAACAATTTGCCTGCGTCGGTATTTCCGGCCAAATATAATGTGGGTGTCTTCAAGAGAAGAGTGAATAGGTTGCTAGGGCAATGCGACTTACCATCTAAGACTACATTCCACTTACCATCAGGTGGAATGTAGTCAAGCATTGCCCTAGATCATATAAAAAAAAAAATAAATAAAAAAAAAATAAAAAAAAATATATATATATGCACTAAAATACATATTTTATCAACAGTCTTGAACAGTCCAATTTAAAATGAGAAGTTATCAGTGCTTTGTAATACCATAAAAAAGGTTCATAATATCGGCTAAAAATATTTTCAACCTTCTGCGGTGGAATAAAGAACAATTACGAATGTTAAGTACTTGTACTTACGGTCTTTTGTACCACGATAACAGCAAGTCATTAAAATTAAAAGCTTTGATAAAAAAGTCTTTGTACAAGATAAAAATTTAGTCTAAACTAAAACTTAATCAATAACCTATAAAGTTCATAGCAAATATTATCAACTTGGCGCTTATGTTATTTTTGAATGATAGGTTGATACGGTGTACGGTAATGTTAATTAATTTAAATAAAAATACAATTACCGTTCCTGTATTCAACAAATTTATTTACGAAAAGAAGTATATATAAAAATTTAAAATAGTGGGTTGGTCAGGCCCGTCTGGCTTCACTACCGTAGTCCGGTACTCCCCTGCTGCCACGGATGATGTTCGGGCGTGGAGATGTAGGCACGATGGAACTCGTGCCGCCTTTAAATTTGAGGGTACGCAGGTGCAGCCAGTGTTGTTATCGTTTTTTATAATAAAACGTGGTACCCTGTGTGAATAAAATCACATTTAAAATTGTATCAATGAGCCTCCGCCGATTGTGATCCCACGTGTCTAGCAAAGGAGAAACCGTAAGCAGTAGTGTGGTATTCACAATCGGAACGGAGTTACAAACAATATAGAAGTAAAGAAAATAAATTTTATTAAACAGGCTTAATGCAGTAGCAAAAGATACAAAGAAACTATGAATACTAAAGATACTATGGCTACTACTTAACAATAAAAATAATACATATTTTATAATTATTTGACTTCTATATAATTCTAACTAATATAACTAAAAGCAAAAGCGAAGCTTTTTAAAAGCAATCAAATATTTAATATATTATTTAAGTTTAAAAGAAAAAAATAACGCGTGTTCAATACTTACCCACTTGGGGGTACACTTAATATATATAAAATATATATATATAAAAACTAAAAATATTTAATTATATTTAAAACACTTAGTTTTAAAATTAAAAAAATAATGAGAATAGAACACAGGGGAACATATGAAGACACTCGACAAATAAAAATGGTAATTATGTCTTGTGAATGCTCCACTGCTGTGTTGACTCCACAGAGCTATGCCGTCGTCTGATGAGTCGACGAGCGGTGTATGTGCGTACAGCGTATTCGATCATTAAGGAACCGGTTAGTAGCTCCAATCGCGTTAAAAATTAAATTACTAAAATATATATATTATTCTAAACGGTATAAAAATACAACGTTACAATACCCCCCGTCTTACGTAAGGATTTTACTACTTAAATTTAATGAGATAAAATCCGCACTTTAGTCTAACATTCGCATTCAACCTTTCAAAATTCAATCTTTTTTACTTCACGCATGCAAAAAAACCACAGTATTTCTGCTAAAAGAAAACTGACGCTACCTATCATAATCTACAGTAATCAGCTATTATTAAAACTGATCACCCCAACGAATGTTTTAAGTACACGATGGTAAATAATAACAAGGAGAATAAATTTATAAAAGTTGTATAGCCGTAGACAAATCTAATGGTTAACCTACTTATTGAGACCTATTAATTTTAAATCTTTAATATGCCAAGTACCTAAATTTTTTCCTGACATATCGGATAAAATATAAACTAACGGTGATTTTTTACCTATGACGCGACATTTTACAAATTTCGGAGCTAACTTTTTACTGAAATATTTATCCTTATTACTCAAAACATATACACGCTTCATAACATGGTCACCAATATTAAATTCTGTCGATTTACGACGAAGATTATAATGAGAAGTATTTTTAACGTGGGCATGGAAAAGTCTTGTCTGAACATCTCGGAATACCTCAGAAAGGCAAACTAAATTGTCAGCATAGAGGTCACGTGGGAAAAATAAAAGTTCGTCGCCTAAATTGCTGTCAATATAATGTGATCCACAAGATACTAACTCTCTGCCGAAGACTAAAAACGATGGAGTATAACCAGTCGCCTCGTTTACAGAATTGTTAATCGCAAACTGAACTTTGGGAATAAAAAGGTCCCATGTACGATGATCATCTTCTACAAAGGTTGAGAGACATGTTATAATAGTCCTATTATATCGTTCAACAGTGTTAACTTGTGGAGTGTATTTTGGAGTGTAAAATATATTTGGAATATTATATTCTTTAAATAAAGATTCAGTGATTTTACTAATAAACTGACTACCGTTATCTAGGAAAATAGTTTGAGGGACTCCATGCACTAATATTACTGAATCTTCTAAAATTCTAGTGACAGCACTAGATGTAGCAGCCTTTAAAGGAAAAATAAGACAGAACTTTGAAAAGCAGCAAGTTATGACTAAAATATAATTATTTCGCTTACGAGTAACAGGCAAAGGGCCCATAAGATCAATAGATATAATTTGAAAAGGACGACAACATTGCTTAGGGCGACCCATTTCACCTAAAATTTGATGATTTTGAGCCTTATAAGAGAGACATTTGCTACAAGAACTAACGAATTTAACAACGTCCTGATGCATACCTGGCCAAAAATAACGCAGCTTTAAGCGACGATATGTTTTAAAAACGCCCAAGTGTCCAGCTGTAGGTTCAGAGTGATTTTCGTTTATAACTTGTTCCCTTAATTCTTGTGGAACTACCTCCTTCCACGAAAATTCTGTTGTTAAATTATGTTTATTTTTTGACAATCTAAATAAAGCTTTATTTTTAATTAAAAAATTTGGAAAATCTTTTGGCTTAGTAAGGCAAGAATTATAAATATTTTTATACCATGTGTTTGTTGTTGTTAAGTGTAATCCTGATGTACTTAAGGCACTGATAGGAACAACTCTCGAAAGAGCATCTGGAATGATATTGTCAACGCCACGACGATGTTTTAATTCAAAATGAAATGCGGACAATCTAACACCCCATCGGGCTAATCTACCAGTAGGATTATTCAGAGACAAGAACCATTTTAAAGCACTGTGGTCTGTATAAACAGTAAACGCCTTACCATTCTCCAAGTAACATCTCCAATGTTCTAATGCAATTACTACAGCTAGTGTTTCTCGTTCTGTGATGCTATAATTTCTTTCTGGTTCTGACAACGACTTACTCATATAGGCAATTGGATGCTCCTTACCGTTAATGGTTTGGGTTAACATAGCACCCACACCATAGTTGCTGGCATCGGTATGAACCTCAAATGGCTTATCGTAATCAGGACAAGAAAGAACAGGCGCAGTAACTAAACATTCCTTGAGCTTGTGGAATGCTTTGTCAGCCTCGGGTGACCAAACAAATGGTGGTCCACCCTTTTTATTCGAAGTTAGCTTGTTAAGCGGACCTGCAATAGTACTAAAATTAGGAACAAAACGCCTGTACCATGTAGCTGTTCCGAGAAAACGCTTAATGTCCTTTCGGCAAGTAGGTTTCGGATAATTAAGAATAGCTTGCACCTTTTCTGGATCAGTGCGTAATCCGCCGCTATCTACAACATAACCTAAATATTTAAGTTGGCTACGAAAAAACTGACTTTTCTTTAAATTAATGGAGAGGTTTGCCTGTTTCAACTTCTCCAGGACACGAAGTAATAACGAAACATGAGAATTGAAGTCTTTTGAGACAATAACGATGTCATCGAGATAAGCAAAGACTTGAAGATCAAACTCCCTGAAAAGCATATCCACCAATCTCTGTTGAGTAGCAGGTGCATTTGTAAGTCCAAAAGCCGTACGTTTAAAATGAAAAGTACCTCGACCTGGAACGTAGAACGCCGTTTTATCTCGATCTTCTTCGGATATAGGGATCTGCCAGAACGATTTTGATAAATCAATGCTAGATAGGTAACGAGCATCGCGAAGATTATCTAAAATCTCTGATACGTAAGGAAGATTGTACGCATCACGTTTTGTAACCGAATTTAATTTACGACTATCAAGACAAAAACGGGGTTCACCATTTTTTTTGGTCACAATAAGAACTGGTGAAGACCAGGCACTCTCACAAGGTTCAATTACGTCTAGATGCAACATTTCATCAACCTGCTCTGCAAGAATGCGCTGCTTTTCTGGAGACATACGATAATAGCGTTGTCGAATAGGCTGCGAGTCTCCAGTGTCAATACGATGAGTGATCAAAGTGGTCTTACCTAAGCCTTTAGAGTCTGAAGAAATGTCATTAAATTGTGTAATAATGTTGTCAGCTATTGACTTTTCTGAAACGCTTAAAACATCATACGCTTGAATAAATGAAGGACGATCGAGTTCGAGACTAGCGTTAGAAATGACGGAATTAGAAAATGTAATACATTTAAGGTTATTAGGAAAAATTTCAAATTTACGCCAAAAGTTTATTCCTAAAATGAGGTCAATATTAATATCGGGCACAACAAAAGCTGTTATTATGTGAAATTTGTTTTCAAAAATCATCGGTAAATCCATGTAACCAATGCTATTCATTATGTGACCACCAGCAGCTGTAACCGTTATTTTGTGATCATCATATAATTGTAAGCCTTGTAATTCAAATTTTTTATAATTGTTACTACCAATGACTGTAACGGCTGAGCCAGAATCCAAAAGCCCATATAATCTCAAATTATTAATTTGAACCTCAGCATAAGGTCTAGTATCATCAAATGGTTCACTTTGCAGAATTGGATTAATTTTATATGTCTTAAAAAAAAAACTTAATGGTTTCGAGCCATTTATTCCAATCTTCAATATTATGTTTTTTACTTTGATGATTGGAATTCCAATTCTGCAGGTAAACTAGTTTTTTGAAGTACTAGGTTTTTGTTTGTTGCAATTTGGACAATCAGGAGTCTTAACATCCTCGTGTCCACAAACAAAACAGAATATTTTATTCCTATCGGCCTTACATTGGCGCAAGCTATGGGTGTTATCACGACACCTAGGACAATACAATACTTTTGTAGGTGTTATTTGCATGGCATTTACATATTTATTATTATTAGTTTTATAAGATTTATTTCTGTTGTACATATCATTATTTCTATTAATATTACTATTATCGTTAAAAGAATATTGCTTTAAGTGTGGCTTGAAATTATTATGGCTTTTATCTATTGTATGACCTGAATATGCAAATTCCGGTGCCAAGGTATCTACAGTTCTTTTAGGAGGTTCTTTAAAATTAGAAAGACGAGCTTGTACGTTTTCGTAATTACGGCAAACGGTTCTTAAGGAATGGATATCGGTAATCTCTGCAGCTGAAGCTAGAGTACTAGCATAACAAGGCCTAATGTTATGTAGAATAATCTCTAACTTATCCTCGTTTGAGAGATCCCTTGCTAAGCGCGCGAATAACCCAGACATTATAGATAGGTATACTGTTATATTTTCAGATTCCCCCTGTGTCCTGGCACGAATTTCCGCAAGCAGTCTGTAATCGTAATCAGCCGGGCTGAAATCTATTTTAAGCAGTGCAATAAGTTCGTTCCAATCAGATACGCTATCACGAACACTTCGAAACCAATGAAGAGCATCACCAGTAAAAATTTCAGTACCTAATGATAATAATTTTGAGGATGAAATATCTCGAGCTTCGCTAATTTCAGAAATGCGTTGTATAAAAGATCGGACGCATGTCTTACCGTCATACTTAGCCTTAAATAATTCGCCAGTGAAACCGCGATCACAAGAAACATTTACATTTATCGGAGTAGAATTTACCTGCCTATCAGTACTTGATATTGATGGAATCAATTTGTCAAGTCTCGTATTTCTAATAGAATTAAAATGTTCGAACAAAGATCTAAATTCAGAAACACAAACATCATATTCTTGTTGAGTGCTGTCGTCACTTGTAATTCGATTAAGTCGATGATACAGGTGATGTAAAAGATTTTCGGCACGCAAGAACGCGGTTTTATCAGAAGATTCAAAAAAAAACCTTAATTTAGTCAAAACGTCTCTAACTCCCTTTAAATCCTCAGTAACAGAAAATGAACTTTCTAGGATATCTTCTGAAGGAAAACTAGGGCCCAATTTTGAAATTTGCTTCCTTAATTCTTGCACGGTAGAAGCTGGGGAAGTTCCTCGGATAAGGACTTCATATTCTAGTTCCGACTTTTGCAAAGATAAAAATTTTACCGGAAATTCCATTGTAAAAAAAATAAAAATAAAAAAGTAATAATAATAAAAATAAAAAAAAAAGTTATAATAAATAGTTAAAAAAAATATAAAGTAATTAAAAGAGAACGAAAGGCAAAATATATATTAATATATAAATAAATAACAGTAGTAATAATAATTGCTGCAAGGAAGTAAGTATTGAACAAGGTTTGAAAACGTTAAGAAATATAATAATCAAATAACCTTCTCCGTTCCGTTACAAAAGAAAGCAACTACGATTAAGCAACGTTATGGTTGACTGCATAAAAAAAAAATAACATTAAAAAATAAAAACTAAGAAAACTAAAACGTTCACAAAAATAAAAAATAAAAAAATAAAAAAAAACTTATTAATAATTGCAACTAATGTGTACCACTAATAAACATAAATTATAAAATAACAAAAGCAAATATTCAATTTGCAAAACGCTTTTCTACCTTCCGATCTTGTTTTTGCGTAAACAACTTCTTATCGCAATTTACACAGAGTTATAAACGTACAGAGAGACCGCTTACGAAACACAGATCAGAAGGGTAACAGTTTATTGAATAAACTATTATTATATATATAATATGTTTAAACTATATTAAACATTAATTATAATAATTTAATGTTAGATAAATTATAATATTATGATTAAAAAAAAAACAAAATTATAAAAAAAAATAAAAACAAAACGATAATAATAAAAAAAAATTTAGAGGTACACTTTAGTTACGGGCAACCAAAAAAAAAAATAACGCTTCACAAAAAAAAAAAAAAAAATAACACACAACTACTACTACTACTACGAAGTAAAACCAGACCAACTAAACCACGTTGAGGGCGCCAGTGATACGGTGTACGGTAATGTTAATTAATTTAAATAAAAATACAATTACCGTTCCTGTATTCAACAAATTTATTTACGAAAAGAAGTATATATGTATAAAAATTTAAAATAGTGGGTTGGTCAGGCCCGTCTGGCTTCACTACCGTAGTCCGGTACTCCCCTGCTGCCACGGATGATGTTCGGGCGTGGAGATGTAGGCACGATGGAACTCGTGCCGCCTTTAAATTTGAGGGTACGCAGGTGCAGCCAGTGTTGTTATCGTTTTTTATAATAAAACGTGGTACCCTGTGTGAATAAAATCACATTTAAAATTGTATCAATGTGCCTCCGCCGATTGTGATCCCACGTGTCTAGCAAAGGAGAAACCGTAAGCAGTAGTGTGGTATTCACAATCGGAACGGAGTTACAAACAATATAGAAGTAAAGAAAATAAATTTTATTAAACAGGCTTAATGCAGTAGCAAAAGATACAAAGAAACTATGAATACTAAAGATACTATGGCTACTACTTAACAATAAAAATAATACATATTTTATAATTATTTGACTTCTATATAATTCTAACTAATATAACTAAAAGCAAAAGCGAAGCTTTTTAAAAGCAATCAAATATTTAATATATTATTTAAGTTTAAAAGAAAAAAATAACGCGTGTTCAATACTTACCCACTTGGGGGTACACTTAATATATATAAAATATATATATATAAAAACTAAAAATATTTAATTATATTTAAAACACTTAGTTTTAAAATTAAAAAAATAATGAGAATAGAACACAGGGGAACATATGAAGACACTCGACAAATAAAAATGGTAATTATGTCTTGTGAATGCTCCACTGCTGTGTTGACTCCACAGAGCTATGCCGTCGTCTGATGAGTCGACGAGCGGTGTATGTGCGTACAGCGTATTCGATCATTAAGGAACCGGTTAGTAGCTCCAATCGCGTTAAAAATTAAATTACTAAAATATATATATTATTCTAAACGGTATAAAAATACAACGTTACAAGGTACACAATACTGATGTGTTAGGTTTATTTCGCTACGGAATTTCTTAATTCGGTCTCCGCGCTCAAGGCCCGCGATAACAATAGCATAAACAAAGGTAGTAAATGATACACGTGCTTGGTTTAATGGTTTCTTTTATATACATAATGAAGAATCCATTTACATATTGAGAATCTAAATTGAGAATTTAAACTATGCGTGTCTGTGTGTGTATATATATAAAAGAGGGCTTTTAATATTGCTCACTTTAATACAAACAATTTTACAAAAAAATAATACTACATTTGTAATATGTATGTTTATAGAGTACTCATTCATTTTCATTCGATATTTTTTCGTGACTTTCTTTATTAATAAATGCACAGTCCATGAAGTAAATCCTAAATACAAAGAGGTGCCTAGGGACACAAAAAAGTATCTATACTTTGTGGTGTCGAGTACTTTACGTTTCTATACCGATACTTTTGTACTCGATACTTTGTATTCGATACTTATACTCAATGAGTGCTCTTTGGCAGGTATCATGTCAAATAAATCTGTTATAAGGTTTCGGAGAAAGCCCTTTTTAAAAAACAATGTTTAATTCACAAAACACTTTATTTGAATTTAATACAATATAAGGACTTAATTAAAAGAGCAAGTGTCACGCGCGGAAGATGGATTCGAACTGAACTATCATCTTGATAAAAATACTATGAGAAATCAAAAGGGCTGACTAGGTGAATATATTAGGCACATTAGGCATTATTGTATACAAGGCAAGTATATAACAGCCCCCCTGGGTTAGAAATAAACTTACCCTAAAAGGTTAAGTTTATGAGAGGGATGTCCGGAGTTTAGGCATTGTTATGCTAGAGGAATCAATATCATTTTCATGAAGGGTTTGAGGTTTTTCAATTTCAGGAATTGTATTACGTTTATATGAAAACATGTGACACTTGCCTGATTTAACAAATTTAAAAATTAAAATTAATATTACAAATATAATGATTAGTGAAATAACAATAGTGGTATAAGAATAATATTCGCCATATAGGACAATATGCAGTTTCTTAATAAAGTTATCTAGATCATTAATAATATTATTTGTTTGAATATGTTGTTGAGATGTTATAGAATCAAGGTTAATATTGCTTAAATTTAAAGTAGGTATACGCGATTTAATTTTTTGTAAAAAGTTAGAGTTACAGCAAGAGTCATTTATTAAATTGAGGTTTACTTGAATTGGTGGTAGTTCAATTATTTTTGAATATTTTGGTATTAACCTTGAATCTTTATAGTATGCTACACAGTACATAGGTAATTTTAATATTCCTGTTTCTTTTATTATCATTTCAGTAGTTGTGGATTTATGGCAGTCTACAGATAACTTAGACGGATTTGTAATAACATAAATCCATTTATTATTAGACAATGGTTGCCAGATTTCTAAATGGCCGCTTATAAAATTGGTTTTACAAATATTAGGTACAGAAGTTAATGGTTTTGAGATAATTTCCGATTCACAGATCGGGGTTGTGGAACTGAAATACACACTTACATTATCGCAAATATAATTAGTATTATATATAATTCTACAACTAATTAAACTATCTAACTTACAATAATAAGATCTATCTCTAGTGATTGCTATATATTTAGTTGATGGAATTATAGTTACATAAGTGTTATTAGTAACACTAACCGGATAAGGAATATTATGATATAATTTATAACTTTTTGAACTTACAAGTGGTACTTTTAATACAAATACAATCTTTTCATCATGATAATAAGTGGCTATTTCGGAAACATTTATTAAGGTATATATATTTTCTAGAGATAGACTTACAGGAAATTGATGATAATCAGCTAAAAACCTATAATTTTCAACAAGTTCTGTAAACAATTGTTTTGGAGTTATTATGGAGGGATATAAGATATTGGCTTTGCTAAACATAATTCCATTTATTATGTCCTCTATTTTAAAAGAGAGAGTTAACAAATTGCTCTCTAGCATATTAAGAATACCATTAATCTTTGACTTTAATAACATATTATCAGAGAGTATAGTTAAATTTTGCTGTGCAATAGAAAGAGTATCAATAGCATGATGTAACTGTTGTTCGTTGACAATTATTTTATTTAAGGTTTCTTTAAAGGAAGATAATGTGGATGTTGTGACAAGAATATTTTGTTTAACTAATTTTGATAATATAGTTTGGTCATTTTCAATGAGTTTTATAGCGTTACTATATTGAATAGCATCTTCTTCGTCCATAGTACCAAATAAATGTTTGAATATAGTACCTACTCCTCCAAACCAAGCTGATCTTTTGGATCTAGATTCAATTAAATGTGATATGGATTCATAATCACGAATTATATCGTTGTATCTTATTGTTAAGGGTTGATGTAAGTTTATACATTCTTTATTTGAATACAGTGTACTTTGTCCACATAAAAACTTAGAGCTGTCCATCACATCGTTTAGGTTTTTAATATGGGGTTGTATATATGAAATATCTACGGGAATTATAACATTAAGATATCCATCAATTATTTTTATAGAACCAACGGGATCAAAATATATACCGGATGTGTTTACTGAAGATTCGATGTAGCTTTCTTGTGCAGAAGCCAAGGAACTGCAAAATTAAGAGTATTCTTAGAATAACTTAAATCTACTTATAATACTTTTAATTGATAAACTGAATGTAAAATAAAATAAAAACAAAATGATTTATGACTTATTTAGGATAATAATTAAGAATCGCGACGACGAGCCAATTTTACTTGATCAAAGTGATGGGTCACGTGTCGTCTATTTATCAACAGGGTTAAACTGTTTTTACCATTTACTTTAATAATTTTGTAAGGTCCTTTCCAAACTGGTGATAAAGCTTTACGCAGACGGAGATGATTTTTTTAAGAAAACGTAGTCGCCAGCATGATAAGTTACAGTGCGAGTATGAGTATCATAATAATTTTTTGAAGAAGCTTTAGATTTGTTTATATGTTCAATGGCTTTATCTCGCGTAATTTGAAGACGGTGCTGCAACATTCTAATATATTCAGGATACGTAGCGTTTGAGGCGGATTCATAAATTGAATTGGGAAGAACAGCTTTGTGGCCGAAAACCAGCTCATATGGGGTAAAATTAGTCGTAGAGTGAACTGCTGTATTGTATGCTAACATGGCTGTGTAAATATATTGTGGCCAGTTATCCTGGGTTTCAGATATATATGATTTAAGGTATTCTTTTAATGTACTATGACTTCGCTCTAGTGCACCTTGTGTTTGGGGATGATAGGGAGACGACCAAAGTTGTTTTATTTTAAGAAATTTACAGGTTTCTTTAAACATTTCTGCTGTAAAATTTGTACCTTGGTCGGTAAGGATCATTTTAGGGATGCCGAATAAGGAGATGAAATGGATCAAGCAGTCGCTAGTTTCTATAGCGGTAGTACTGCGAATAGGATATGCTACAGAATATTTTGTTAGGTCATCTTGAAGGGTAAGAATATATTTTATTTTGGCTGCACCAGATTCGGGGAGAGGACCAACTATGTCAATGGATACTCTTTCAAAAGGAGCTGAGGAAGTAGTAGTAATTTGCATTGGTGCTCTATTAATTTTCCTGAGAGCTTTATTAGTTTGACATGAAGTGCAGTTTTTTACATAATCTTCTATTTCACTACGCATATTTTTCCAGTAGTATTGTTCTCGGATCTTATTGAACATTCTATTTGAACCAAGATGTCCGGCAATGGGGATATCGTGGTTTTCACGAAGAATTTTTTTTACTTCAGAAGAACTGGGATAATATATTTTATTACGGTAAATGTTAATATGAATACCAGTATCATGGAAAAGGTAAGCTAACATATTATAAATTTTGATGTATGTGTGTTTATCGAAAGGGTTTTTAAAATCGGTAATACTTATTTTATCGACAGTTTCATCGCTAGATATAAGATGATTGCGTACATTTTTAATGGATTCAAAGATGTCATTATAGGAACAGTTATCGAAGTGGTGTACCTTAATGAATAAGAAATGGTAGTTTTTACCGTTATGAACAAATGGTTTAAATGAGAGTAGGGTTCTCTCCGAGTTTATGAATGTTTCGGATTCTGGAGAGTTCAACAGAATATCTTGAACATAAGGGATAGATTCGTCGAGGTCAAGAGATGTGGGTATTACTAGGTTTTTATCTTGACTTTTTAATAAAGTATCATTATGCTCCACAATCGTTGTGTTATATTTTATAGTTGAAGTAGATTTTAGAAATTTAGAGTAGGTATCAGCATGGTCGATTAAGTTTGGAATAGGAAGATTTGTTTCAGGACTTGGATCTTGTAAGGGAGGAATTTGGCTGCTAGTAGTAGGTTGAGGTTCGATATTTGATTCAGGATTTAGATTTGGACCTTCAATTATGGGTGCTGGAGGAGAAGTAGGATTAGGATTATGAGATAAGCTTTCTATACTTGGCAGATTTAAAGGACTGAAATCAAGAGTTTCCGCATTAAAAGGGCTAATATCTAATGTACCAAGATCAATCAAGTCCGTATCAGTTATATTCTCTGGGTATACGGGATTAACAGGATATCGAGAGAGGGCGTCCGCTGCAGAGTTTAATTTACCTTTTCGATATATAATTTCATATTCAAATTCTTGAAGTTGGAGACGCCAACGTTGTAATTTACTGCTTGGGTCGGTGTGATTGAAAAGCCATTTTAATGGACGATGGTCTGTAACAATAACAAACTTCCGACCAAACAAATATGGTCTAAAAGTTTTGCAACCCCAAACTATAGCTAATAACTCTTTTTCCGTGGTGCTATAGTTGATTTCACATTTATTTAAAGTCCTGGATGCATAGGCTACAGGATGATCTTTTCCGACTGGCCCTTGAGAAAGAATAGAGGATATCGCGTAGTTTGATGCGTCACAAATGAGGTTAAAGGTTTTGGTAAAGTCTGGGTAAATAAGAACTGGGGCAGTGACCAGTTTATTTTTTAATATTTCAAAGCTTAACTGTTGTTCATTTGTCCAATTAAAAGGAGTATCTTTTTTTAGGAGTGTTGTAAGAGGTTTGGACAATTTTGAAAACTCTGGGATAAATCGTCTATAGTAAGATATTAAGCCTAAAAAGGATTTTATATCTTTGGAACATTTTGGGATAGGGAATTCTTGAACGGATTTTATTTTATTGGGATCTGGTTTTAAGCCGTTTTCAGTGATAACGTGTCCTAGGTAACCAACTTCTTTCCGCAAGAATTCGCATTTGTCAGGTTGTAATTTTAAATTAAATTTACGAAGTTTTTCAAACACTGCAGTTAGATTCTTTATGTGGGTAGGAAGATCATGAGAATATGTGACAATGTCATCTAAATATACGAAACACCTTTCTCCTTGGAGACCCGTAAGGACATTATTCATTAAGCGTTGAAGAGTAGATGGAGCATTCTTTAAACCAAAGGGCATTCTATTAAATTCAAAATGCCCTTGAGGGACGCTAAATGCTGTTTTACAAGCGTCTCGTGGTGCCATCTTAATCTGGTGGAACCCGGAAGCAAGGTCGAGGGTTGAAAAATATTTGGAATTACCCAATTGATCAAGAATTTCCACAATGTTGGGAATAGGATAGGTTTCACCGATGGTATTATCATTTAGTTTTCTATAATCTATCACGACACGCCATTTCTTTTGGCCAGAAGCGTCGATTTTCTTTGGAACAATCCATATTGGGCTAGACCAAGGAGATAAAGAGGGTTGGATAATTTTCTGATTGAGCATCTTTTGAATTTGGGAGTTCACTTCTTGTTTGTGTACTTCGGGAAATCTATAGGATTTCACGTTAATAGGCTGGTCAGAAGATGTTCGAATTTCGTGATGGATACTATCAGTTGAAGTAAGTAAGTCGTCAGGTAAGTGAAATATATCTGAATAATTAGAACACATATCATAAAGGGCTTCACTTTCTTCAGAATTTAAATGTGTGACGCGAAGAAGTTTCAAAACTTCATTAGTTCTATCAAAACATGTTTTATTTGTGTTATATGACTGGCATGATTTATAATCAACTGGAACTATGGTAAGTTGTAAATTGGAATTTAAAGTTACAGGTTTTTCACAAGTATTCAGGATGGTAAGATTTATGCGATTATTTTTTTTTACATGGACTAAACAATTAGCAATAAATAGTGTTTCAGTTATGTGTTGATCAAGGATAAGACCTTCTTTTATTTCAGGGTTAATGACTGAACATTCCACGGTAATTTCAGAGCGAGCTGGTATTTGGTAAGTTGGGTCAGAAAAATTTAGTTTAATTTTATTTTTATCTATATTAAGTATTTGTCGGTTGTAATCAATAGAACATTGAAAGTGAGTAAGTAAATCATTTCCTATTATTCCATCATAAAATAAGTTTATTTGATCAACTACATGAAAGGTAAAAGAAATAGATTCTTTATTAAATATTAGGTTCATATTAAAGTCACCTAGGGTAGGTACCGAGTCTTCAGAACTATCTATACCTTTTAATTTAATTATGTTATTATTGAGTTTCAGGAGTGAGAATTCCTGAACAGCGGATTTCTGAAGGAGACACACAGAAGATCCGGTATCGACAAGTAACGTTAGAGGTTTTTTATTGATAGAAGTTTGAACGAGGATATGAGGTAAGGATATTTTGTTAGGTATACATGCTATTTCATATACTTTTAGGTCACTATTTTGGAGTTGGTTATTCTCATGATCTTTGGATTTAAAATATTGGACACTTGTTTGGGGCTGATTACCCTTGTGGTCCTTGGACTTGGAAGATTGGACGCTTGTTTGGGGCTGGTTACCCTTGTGGTCTTTAGATTTGGAAAATTGGACGCTTGCTTGGGGCTGGTTACCCGTGTGGTCCTTGGATTTGGAAAATTGGACGCTTGCTTGGGGCTGGTTACCCGTGTGGTCCTTGGATTTGGAAGATTGGACGCTTGCTTGGGGCTGATTACCCGTGTGGTCCTTGGATTTGGAAGATTGGACGCTTGCTTGGGGCTGATTACCCGTGTGGTCCTTGGATTTGGAAGATTGGACGCTTGCTTGGGGCTGATTACCCGTGTGGTCCTTGGATTTGGAAGATTGGACGCTTGCTTGGGGCTGATTACCCGTGTGGTCCTTGGTTTCAGATAGGGTGTCATTATCATTGAAGGTAGTAGCTATAGATTGTATTGTGGGCTTCACGAGACACCTCCGTGAGCCCATTATTCGTTTAAATGATTTTCTTCATTGTAATATTCATAATTTTCGACATTACAAGTTGGTTGAGACTCGGGATCTTGACTTATATTTTCGTCAACCACACAGTTAACGCGGGCAGGATAAGGTTTAGGAAGATATTCTTGATTTGGACGTTGTTGAGGTTGGGATGTCTGTGGAACCTTGAATTTATTATTGTTATACATACGTTTCCTACATATTTCGATTGTGTGTCCTGATTTTTTGCAATATCGACAAAATTGATCTTGATTATTTCGATCAAACTGTCTCGGTGCTACAGATTTTGAATTCCCAGCTGTATTAGAAGGTCTAAACGGATATTGAGATTTTGAATTTTGACGTGGCGGTAATGGGGTATGAAAATTGCGTTTAGCAAATAAATTGAGAATTTTTTCCTCAGACACTGCCATGTTAATAGCTTCGTTTAACGAAGACGGATTTTTGCCTCGAACTAGATTAGATAAGTCAGGTTTTAACCCAAGTAAAAATGTGTGAAGTGCCAAATCTTCTATAGCTGCTGTACGACCAGATAATTCAGATTTCTTTTTATTAGCTAGAGTTATTTCTGTTAAGAGCTTTGAAAGACAAGTCTCAACGCGCAGTGCAAATTGATTTACTGGTTCATTATTAAGCTGTCTACATTCCTGTAGATCGGTGAGTAAGTGAGCATAATGTTTTTTCTCGCCGAACTGAGTTTTTAAAAAGCTATTTAGTTGTTCCCAAGAATCAAATTCTTTAATTGAGCAAGCTGTTTCAGCTTTGCCCTGGAGTTGTGACAATATATATTTAAATAGGATTGATTTTTGAGGCTCGGAGCCTAAACTAATCGCATTGTCACAGTTTGTTAGAAAGGAATTTAATTTTTCTCGTGTACCATCAAATGGTTTAATAAATTTAAAAAGGGTTCCAATGTCGACAAATTCAGATTTTTTAATTGAGCTTCCCGAGACATTTTAATTTATTCAATGCAGTATATTCACAAACAATAAATATAAAAGTATTCGATGTGATAGACGGCCACTAAGGTGGTTTCAAGTTACAGTTCAGAGTTATTCAATAACAAAATATGATAGGATAATTCTAAGAATTGTGTCACAGTAATATTCAAAGTTATAAATTATTTGCGATGAGAATATTAATTATTTTGACAATAATTACTTAAGATATTAAAATATAGTAGAACACACACGATTACAGTTACTTTTCACTGTCACTGAGATAATGTTAATTAAACTTACAGGAACACGCAGGCAATATACTGGAACATGTTTTCTTTTCGGGAACACGATGTATAATGTGATAAAAGAAATTTGATTTACACCAAACAATTTAAATATATAGTCACAGGAATCAAGTCGTAAGGCAGCCTTCTTTAGGATTTGATTTACGGATGTTTCACTTCTTATTTATATTATCGAGAATATTACGACGATTTCTGTATCGTAGAAATGAGTTCGAGATTTTTATTATTATTATTATTATTGCACTTTTGACACTCGCGATAACTTTGATAATCACTTTATTTAAGAACTTCAACGGAGACGTCCCAAGGATACCTTCACCATCGGTATCCCACCGCTGCCACCAAATTGTTATAAGGTTTCGGAGAAAGCCCTTTTTAAAAAACAATGTTTAATTCACAAAACACTTTATTTGAATTTAATACAATATAAGGACTTAATTAAAAGAGCAAGTGTCACGCGCGGAAGATGGATTCGAACTGAACTATCATCTTGATAAAAATACTATGAGAAATCAAAAGGGCTGACTAGGTGAATATATTAGGCACATTAGGCATTATTGTATACAAGGCAAGTATATAACAGTACGCTATCTAGCACAATATAGTAATAAAAAAAAAAAACTTTATTATTTTTTTATACTAATACTGAGAGTTTCTAATAATAAAAATGATTTATTTGCTCTGAACGTTGGTATACAAAGTAGGTATTATTAACGTTTAAGTATTCATATATATTCTACCGTTAGGCCTGCAAATACAATTTTGAAATTTATCATAGTTTTTATCATATTCTGTTCTACAGTCCCATTGAATCTAAGCTGACTATACTCACTGACTGAGATTGACGGCTTGACGTATGCGCATTAAGCCTTAAGATAAAAGTTTTTAAACTTTAAAGTACTCGATACTTTGAAGCATTTGTTAAGATTCTTAGATATTTGTTTAGATACTTTTATAAACACGATAATTTTTTTCGAATTACTTTTGAGTAATAGTATAGATACTTATTGATCGCTACCGTGTCTCTATGTGCGCATTAGATATAGAATTATTATAATAACTCTAAGGCATTAGATTAGATCCTTAAAAAGTACTCGATACCTTGAAGTAGTTGTTAAGATACTTTTATAAGTACGATACTTTTTTTCGAATTACTCTTGAGTAACAGTATAGATACTTATGAATTGATACCATGTCTCTATGTGCTCAATAGACATATAATTATTTTAACTCTATTGCATAAAATTCTAAAAAAGTACTCGATACCTTGAAGTATCGATACTTTTTTTTTCGATACTACTTATGAGTACAGTATCGAAACTTTTTATTCGATACCGTGTCCCTAGAGGTGAGGTCCCTAACGCCGAAACTAGGGATGCTCGATGAACATCGATGTTCGATGATCATCGATGTCGAAAAAAAACATCGATGTTGGTTTACTAAAAATATCGTAACATCGATGTTAACAAAATCGTCATCGATGTTAACTCATGGTCTCACGGCTCACACACAACCATATCAATATCACAGGAGAAATTACAGACATTTTACAAATTATTTGCTTGTATTAAGGGTGTTAGACTAAGATACAAAAACATATATATTATATTTAATAAACGACTATTATAGCTATTATAGCTACATCAACGCCAACCGAAAGACTATTTTCTAAAGCTGGTTCTACTCCTAATCAACAAAGAAATAGATTAAAAGGTGCTTCTTTATCAAAATTCCTTTTTCTTCTGTCAGTAGATAAAAAATTTTAGAATATATAATAATTTGCTGTTTCTTAATAGATTTCTAACGATTTCACTGTATTTTATTTCTTTGTCACATAATAATGCAAAAATCATCGATGATATCCAACATCGATGTTCAGTTTCCGATAAATATCGAACATCGATGTTGGGCTTCCGATAATGACATCGATGTCAACATCGATGTTTTTCTAACATCGATCATCCCTAGCCGAAACTCTAAGCAGGCACGAGTCACCAGATTGCGGGGCGAAGAGGGGGATTACGCATGCGCAGTAACGCCGATACAACTAATGCCACCTAGAGGCGAGTTGCTGAACTAAAAAGACGCGTGATATTTTAATAAATGTTACAAATCAAAAGTCAATAAAAGTTCTGCTATTCATAGATAAATGGCAAAACTAAAAAGTATCACCGCCGGTTGGAGTAGGACTGTTAGGTTATTTTCGTTAGAAATTTCTGGATTCGGTCTCTACGCTCAAGGCCTGCGATAGAAGCTATGCAATAGCTTAAAAACACCGATACAACCAATGCCACCTAGAGCCGAGTTGCTGAACCAAAGAGACAAGCGCGATATTTCAAGTCATTAAAAGTTCTGCTATTCATCGATAGATGGCAAAACTAGAAAGTATCACCGCTGTGCCGATCGGAGTGAAGGCTCAAGGCCCGCGATAGAAGCTATGCAATAGCTTAAAAATATTTACCTTCTATCTAAGGCCATATAATAATTTGTGAATTGTGTATATTAAGGGAGCGAAATTCAAACATTAAAATGGGCCACAATTGGATTAAAGGAAATGTGACGTCATTTGTCCCGACATTCAAATTATTGGCATCAAAATTCATACTGTGGTATTAGTGTTTCTGAGAAAAATAAATAAATTAAACCTATACTTTCGTGCTTAAAAGTTTTATTAAATGATATGATTGTTTAGATAATCCTAAAAACATTTTCTCAATACTCAAACAACTCTAACAAAACAATTACAAATTCTTTTTCAATAGCTGTTAGCATGCTACTACACTCTTATATAAGTCACCATTACAAACACATGCAAACCATTAATGCTATACATACAGAAGCATTGAAGTATACCCAGGCATATTATAGACATATTATTTGAAGATCGTACACAAAACCGTGTGATGTGTAGGGTGTCATAATACGATTTCGTAGCAAAACATAGAATTACAGCGAGGACATGTGCATTATTTTGATGAAAACTTGTGTTTGCGTGTCCGAAATTGGAACTATCTGGAATACATCAGTAATAATAAAAATAATATATACAATCATTTTCAAGCAACATACGAACTTTATTACCTGGCAATAAAAAAAGTGGTTTTTCCAATTATATAATACTAATTTAAAAGATAAATATAGTCCGATACACGAAAAGACGTATTGATAATTGATTTATTGACATTGAAAATACAGACAATATATAAACGCTATTGAAATAAAAAAATCGATGTTTTGATATATCTATTATTTTAACTCATGGCCACCTTATCGTTACTCACAGATTAAAGAGTGATGTTTCATGTTACTACTCAGTACTCAGTATTGTTCAGGGGGGGGACAATTACCTAGTACAAGGATTTCTCCCAAAATAAGCGGCATCTGTGCCCAAAATCCAGAAACATTACGATTTTAGTTTTTGCTATTTATCGACAGATGGCGGCTGACTAAACATCACAACAATTCTAGAGCTTTCCATTTTTTCATTTCTATTTTCTATTGTGATTTGTCGAGTCGAGTTTCTTTTGCTTCTCCTCTTTACTATATTCGAGCTGGTGTATTACAATATTATGAAAAGACATAGTTTTTGTGTTGTTTATAAGTAAAAAAAGTGTCTACTGGAATACGTATAAGTTGTGCTTATTTGGATGTTCCGTGTTTGCCTAGTAGTAAGACCGTAAGACGCAGAGTACTATAAGACGTAAGTGCATTATTTTTTACTCTACCTTACTTATACTTAGATCTAAATATTACTAGTATAATACTATTTTCACGACATTACGACGAATTAACAAAATATTATAATTTGAATGAATTTAATATAAAAGTGACATTTTCAATATTTCAGGTGTTCCTACGCATCTTTTTAAAAATCCTGGTTTCTTAAGCGAACAATGGCTTCGGTCTGTCTTGTTGGTGGATAACTGGATAAGACATCTGACTAAGAATATTAACTATATAAATTGCAGCACACATATATGTATTATAATAATTACTAAATAAAAGCTTGATAAAACATGATGTTTTTCATTTTAAATACTTATTTAAATGTCGTTTGTTTAGAATTTTTATTTTTGTTTTCTTATTGCAAAGAGTTTTTTCTTTTAAATAAATGAAGAAAATAATATTTTCAAGTAAATTTATAGGATTTAATGGATTAGTTCGGATTTAATTTACAGAGGTCGCTCCTTCAAAATTTCCGCATAAAAATCGTCGAAGAGGGCTCTCTATATCCTTATACTTATAATACTCTATGGTATGAAAGCGCGGGAACTTACGAATTGAAAAGGCGGTTTTTTCTTAGCCCTTTTTATTTATTTATTTTCACTAGTTTATATTTCAATAATTTAAGTGTATATAGTATAAATAGTTTCCAAGTTTAAAGTTTTTAATTTATATTTACCATGGGGAAAAGTAAAGCACCAAAAAAAAGAAAGAAAAAAGATGATGGAGCTTCAGAAGAAGAAATAATTGATTCGCCGCCTTCAGAAGAGTCTTCGAGTGAAATAGAAAAAGAAGATAAGCCTGATGAGCCCAAATATGCTCCTTATTTTGTCACTGACTACACTCGAAGATATCCTGAAGAATCATTAGCTACTGAATTTGTTGTCTTTGTAGAGTCCTCGGATAAGAATGCCATTGGAACAAGAGATTTGTTATCACTTTCTAGTTGCCTTAAAAGGTTCAATAAAGGAGTGAAATATCTACGCTCATTGAACAAATTTAAAATTGGTGTATTTTTTGAGAAAGTTACTTTAGCCAATGCATTTTTAAATAATAAAACTTTTTTAACAGATTACCATTTTAAGGCCAGCATACCAGCAAATAGTACTGAAGTAACTGAAGAAATCATATCATCAAATCGTATCATAAGAAATGTCCCTACAAATTTATCAAACAAAAAAATATTTACTATGCTTTCAAGTACAAAGAAAATAATATGTGTTCGCAGATTTCTTAAGAAGTCCAATATTGAATTTGGTTTTGTACGTCATCCAACTCAGACTGTCGCCATCACATTCGCAGCATCAGTACTTCCAGAGTTTGTAGACCTTGAAGGTTGGCGTCATGATATTATCCAGTACATTCCACCTATAAAACAGTGTTATCAATGTTTGAGGTATGGCCATCTATCTAAATTCTGTAAAAATGCTGAAAGATGCTCAATATGTTCCCAAAATCACAATTATAAAACATGCACAATTACAATTCAAGAGGCTGTGTGTGTCCATTGCAAGGGCAATCATATTAGTATTTCTGGATTATGCCCAGTCAAACAACAAAAAATTATAGAAAATAAAAGAAAATTTGAACCTAGACCTTTTGCTGACATTCTTGATACAAAAGCTTTTCCAGCTCTTGGTGCATTCAAAAAACATTTTAATTTTGAACATTTATTAAAAACAGACCCAAAAATTTTAAATGTTATAGTTGAGTCTATAGTTAAAATCATAACACTAAACAAAACAAAAGAATTTTCAATTTGCTCAAAAAATGTTCAGGATGTTATTTTAGAAGTTATTCAGGCAGAATCTATAAATCAACAAAATTCACCCAAAACCAGTTAAATATTGTTCAATGGAACGCCCAAAGTCTCTTAAGCAATCGACATATATTTACTTTGTTTCTTCATGAAAATGCAATCCACATAGCTCTTGTATCCGAAACGTGGCTAAGGCCGCATCATCGCTTTAATATAAAAGGTTACTCAATAGAACGAAATGATTGTGGCAACTATCATAATGGTGTTGCTATAATCATACATAATAGTATTTGCTATCAAAGGTTATCAATTGAGTTTGACAATGCATTACAAAATATAGTAATAAGGGTTAAAATTAACAATACATCAATTTCTTTTGCTAGTTTTTATTCCCCTTCAAACAGTATCCCAACTTTTTCTAAAACAAACTTCATAAATCTAATAAATACAATTCCAAAACCAACTTTTATTGCTGGTGACTTTAATGCTCATCATGTTATGTGGGGATGTCAAACCACAGATTCCAGAGGCAGAGATATCAGTGATTCTCTGCATGTTTGCGATTTAGTTTTGTTAAATAATGGGCAGGTTACAACTGTTGGCACTAACACATGGAGGTCGAATGCTTTGGACCTGTCTTTTGCAAGTCCTTCTTTAGCTCTAAAATGTGAATGGTGGGTTCATGATGACCCGTTGGGAAGTTATCACTTACCAACAAGAACAAACAT
This sequence comes from Napeogenes sylphis, assembly GCA_959347405.1. Lineage (NCBI taxonomy): Eukaryota > Metazoa > Arthropoda > Insecta > Lepidoptera > Nymphalidae > Napeogenes > Napeogenes sylphis. The sequence goes on from OY365782.1 coordinate 24,289,952, forward strand.
TATATTCAGTTCTAGTCCATCGCCAAATATACTTATATCTAACAATGTACAGTCGTTCAAAAAGCGTAATTTACGAATGATAAATTGGAGATCTTATGCTGAAAATGTAAATGCCTTGTTAGATTATTTTTTGCCTTTAGATGTCGATTTTGATCCTCTTGCTTCATATAATAAATTCTGTAGTTTGATTTTGACAGCTATTGATGATACGATTTTTCGATTCACGGGTAAGTCATTCGTTCAAAAACCAATTCCAACAGAAATAAATAAAAACAAAAATAGGAAATATACTCCACTTCCTTGGTGGAATGAAAAATGTGCTTCAGCAGTCAAAAACAGTAAAGATGCATTTGTTGAATTTAAACTTAATCCCTCTCAGGAAAATTACATTGCATTTAAAAGGTTACAAGCTCTCAAGAAGAAGACCATCAAACAAGAGCGTATCAATAGCTGGAAGGATTTTTGTTCAGGCTTATCTAGGCTATCTCCACTGTCTAAAATATACCAAATAATTCGTAAATTTAATAAATCTTTTTCATCTTTTAAATTATCTGATGAAACGCCAGCATGGATTAGTGATTTTCTCCACAAATATACGCCTGACTTTGCTAGAACCTCACTCATGTTTGATAAATCATCTATTCCCACTCCTTACTAATCCATTTACATTAGACGAAATTATTGCCGCTATAAAATCTAGAAAAGATACAGCCTGTGGTCTTGACGGACTTTCTTATAAAATGCTTCAAAACCTTTCCAATACAAACCTAAGAAAATTCTTAAATATAATTAATACCCTATGGAAAGATTGTATAATACCAATAGATTGGAAAGTAGATTGTTTGGTCCCAGTATTAAAACCGAATAAAAATCAAGACTCCGCTGACTCTTACCGCCCAATAGCTTTAACGTCATGTTTTGGAAAAATTTTTGAGCAACTTCTTAAAATGCGTCTTGAATTTTACATAGAACACAATCACTTATTACCTAATAATCAGTTTGGTTTTCGCAGAGGTTTTTCGGCCCGTGAAAGTATAGCTCATTTATTTTTAGACATAAACTCTTCCTTAAACTCTAATAAATATCTTGTTGGTATATTTTTTGATATAACTGGAGCTTTTAATAATGTAAATATCGATATTCTTTGTTCAACCCTTATTTCCCTAGGTATGCCAGTAAAAATTATAAAATGGATATACAACTTTTTAAATTGTAGAGAAGTTTTTGTTAAATATAGCAACAAATTGTATGGTCCGCGGATTTCTTACAGGGGTGTTTGTCAGGGGGGTATATTAAGCCCGTTATTGTATATATTATACATATATAGACTTAATAGTATTTTGAGCACTAAAGTTAGTAATCTTCAGTTTGCTGATGATCTTGTCGTATATTGTAGTGGGAATAATCTTCAAGAAATTGCTGCTATCTTAAATAAAGAACTTCAAAATCTCGAGAAATATTTATTCTCATTATCTTTGGAAATTAATCCATCTAAAAGTAAAGCAGTTATTTTTTCGAAAAAGAGCACTTTCATAAATTTATTTAATCTATATTATGATAACACTTTAATACCTGTAGAGAACAGTGTAAAATTTTTAGGAGTTCAATTTGAACGAAATCTAACTTGGTCAAAATATGTCGATTGTTTAATTGCACGAGCCTCAAGGGCTATAAATATACTTCGATCAATTACTGGACTCAATTGGGGTGCAGATCCAAAAATAATGTTAATGTTGTACAAAGCACTAGTGCGTAGTCACTTTGAATATGCATTTTTCTGTTATGCTTCTTCTACTAAATTAATTGATAAAATTGAAAAGATTCAAAACCAAGGCATGCGTCTGGTTTTGGGTGCAATGAGTACATCTCCGATCAATTCGATGCAAGTTGAATGTAATCTCCCTCCTTTGCTCATTCGTTTTCAGTGTTTGTTGTATAGATTTTTGCTTAAACTATCATCAGAAACCAACTCTTTCCTTCTTCCCAAGCTTCTAAATTCATCCGGTACTTTCTTAACTAGTAATATTAGTAAAGTTTCTCATATCGTAAATACCAGTAACATTTACAAGAGTGATAAATTGCCATGTTACACTGAAAGTTATCTTAGTAAATTTCACAAAGTTGATACATTAATTTTAAATACATTAAACAACAAATTTGACGTTTATAATGAATTATCAAAATTTAGAAATTATAGACAATTATACACAGATGGAGCTAAAAATGAAAATAACGTTTCATTAGCCATTTATGATCCTTTAACTAAAACTGGGTATGGTTTGAAGATGCCAAGTGTTGCTAGCATTTACACGGCAGAGACTTATGCTATTTCCGTGGCTTTGGACTACATTGAAGAAAATATACGTTCAAACGCAGAATTGAATAAATGGATTATAGTTACTGATAGCATGAGCGTTCTTTCTGCATTAGCGAAACCATCGTATTCATCTAAGACCCTGTTTATGATTTACCAGATTAGGGAAAAGTATTACAGAATCTGTACGCAAAATGTTAAAATAGTTTTGTTCTGGACGCCTTCTCATGTTGGTGTTGCTGGGAATGAAAAAGTTGACTCATTCGCTAGATTTATTACCAATACATCAGACACTGTACCTACTAAGAACATAAGAATACCTTTTTCTGATTGCGCAATACTGATAAAGAAATTAATTAAGAAACAATGGACGAAAACTTGGGAAGTAACTTCACAGCATACAGGGAAATGGTACAAAGCAATTAATTCTATTATAAGTAAACCTTGGTTCTGCAAGCAAGATTATATAAATAAAAAATATTATACAACCATGTGTCGCTTGAGAATTGGACATGGACATTTCAATGAACACCTTCACAGGATGAATTTGATACAATCTCCTTTATGTGGTTTCTGTAACACGAACCTTATTCAATCTCTGGATCATTTGATTTTCGACTGCCATCAATTCGATCAAGAAAGGCAAAATTTATTTGATGATCTGTCGCAAATATATATAACCAGAGAGAATATCCCGCGCTCTCTGCAAGCTATTTTGAAAAACCAGCAGTGTTACCTTGCGTTGTGCAAATATATTTGGGCAACAATCCGGGATATTTGAGATATTTGGCATTTTTATCCGATAAAGACAAATTCATGGACTGGAAAATAATCAAACTGGATACAATTACTGGCTATGACTATTTACACTGATAAATACACATAAGACATGGCCTCGGCCTTTATACAGACCTAAAAACCAAAGACATGGCTTCGACCTTTAAACGAATTTAGTAACCAAAGACATGGCTTCGGCCTTTAAACGAACTTAATAACCAAAGATATAGCTTCGGCCTTCGATTACTCTCAAGATGTGATAAAATATTACAGAAATGGCTGTATGGTTCAGAAAGCCTTTGCCTTTCCCACTAAGGGATAAATAAAACCAAAAAAAAAAAAACTCTATGGTATTGTTATAATAATGGCGGCTAGATTTTGTTATTATAGCAGATTGTAATTTTACTTATGGAGTTTTTTCTTGCATAAACAATAGCGCACGTTCATTATACAATAATTAAGAGTTTGAAATAACTATAAGAGTTGAATTTTTAATGTTTTTTTGAAGATTGTAATAAACCTTGAAATCGTTCAAGTATGGCCGAGTATTTAGCGGCTATATTTGGTACTGAAAAGGACAAGTAAGTTTAATTTATTAGTTATTTTAAAATGCTCAAATCATTATTCTAATATTTAAAAACTATTTACAAACCAGTTAATACGTTTAAGTTAATGATTTACATTAATTTGTAGGTTATATTTGTTCATAAATAGTTTTTTTTTTATGTTTCTGTAATTACAATAAATTGTTTTTTAATTTCAGAGTAAATTGCTCCTTTTATTTCAAAATAGGAGCTTGTCGACATGGGGATCGATGTTCAAGAATTCATAATAAACCAACTTTTTCGCAAACTGTGTTGCTTCAAAATTTGTATGTAAACCCTCAAAACTCTGCTAAGTCCGCTGATGGTAGCCATTGTAAGTAAAAAAAAAGTTAAGTTTACGAATATGTTTACTTAAAGTTACGTGTCATGTGTAATTAATGTTGAATGATATACACATTGTTCATCTGAAATGGTGATTGTTGCTGATAAATAATAAAACTATAAAATAATATAAATAATAATTATAAAAAATTTAATACTGAGTATGATTATCTCAATTTTCCAGTGGTTGTGGCTAATGTATCCGATGAGGAGATGCAAGAACATTATGACAATTTCTTTGAAGATGTTTTTGTTGAATGTGAAGATAAGTATGGAGAAATTGAGGAAATGAATGTATGTGACAATCTAGGTGATCACTTAGTAGGCAATGTTTACATAAAGGTAAGTTTTTGTTTAAAGCTCTCTGTGATTTTGTTTTTTTTTATTATTATTATTATTATTACAATCTGTCTTGAAGACATTCAGCAATATTTGGGTCAATAATATAAGTTTTGCAAGGCACATATCCTATGACATTTCCTTTATTTTAATTTTAGAGTAAATCTTGTGGTACACGACTCTTTAATCTCCCAACACTAGGAAATATATCATCCATCAGATACTTCACTTCTTCTGCTTGTAGGATTGGTATATCATTTAGAGTAACTGGCAGGCATGTTTGTCTGCGAGTGGTAAATGTGACCTGAACTGATTTCGTTTCGTTGGCCTTAATGCACCAGTCTTTCAGCCAATCTGGTATTTTGTCTAAATTGGCTTGCAGTTTACAAGATGCTTGATTTGGTGAATCAGAAGCTATAATAACTGTGTCGTTAGCAAATATCCCAATAATAGAATCGTCTGGTATAGGCAAATCAGCAGTAGAAAGAAGGTACAAAATAGGTCCCATAGTACTTCCTTGCAGCACACCTGCTTGGATTTCATTCAGCTCTGTTGTTGCTCCCCCTTGATTGACAAAGAAGTGTCTTCCCCTCAGATAGGATCTGATGAAGTTGTAAAATTTTATGGGCAATGACTTTTATGTTATATAATAGACCGTCATGCCAGACCTGATCATATGTCTGGGATATGTCAAGGAATGAGGCTGTACAGTAACTTTTTAGTTCAAATGTTTTGGCAATTCCCTCCACTAATCTGTGAATTTGTTTGATTGTGCTGTGGTTTCTTTTAAAGCCAAACTGATGTTTTGGTATCAAATTGCACTCATTGATTATAGGAGGAAGCCTTTTTAGGAATAACATCTTTTTAGAGAGAATTGGGAGTAAAGTTATTGGTCTGTATGATTTGGCATCTTCCGGGCTTTTCCCTGGCTTGGGAATCATAAAAATTTTTGCCACTTTCCACTGTGGTGGCACAAATTCCCTCCCTATAATAGCATTATACAGTTGAGTTATGACCCTTATACCCACATCTGGCAATTCCTTTAGAACAGTTGCTGTTATTAGGTCATAGCCTGGTGCTTTTCTCACATCTAGTTGTCGAATTACTGATTTGATTACAGCCTTGCGCAAGGCAAATAACATTTTTTTATTTTTTTATTTTTTTTGTATGTCTATACTGTTAGCCCTGTTGGCTATTACAGGGGAGTATGGCAAATAACTATATATATATATAATAGGGTGTTTAAGATATTTTGTAGCTTTCCATAGTGAGTATTCAATCGAGGGTTTACTATCAACCTCTTGTAAATACTTTGTGAAGATTTGGTTATGATCATCATTTAACAGTTTATCGCCGGATATCTTGTGGTCTACCATTGTTATCTAGCCTTGTGCTTCTTGGCTAACAGTTCTCTAATAGTTAGTGAACAATGAAGACCATCACGAGTGTTGGCAGGAGGCGGAGGTGTGGTTTCCCACACATGATAATATTATTGATGTATTCCACGGCCTGTGTTATGTCTTCGTCTGACTCTGGAGGTATTTTTTCGTTCACGGAGATTGTTATTAATTTCCGATAATAATTCCAATTGGTTCTATGGGTATGAAGTCTGCATGGTTTTTGGCTTATTAAAATTGAGCGACTCAGTTTTATTTCAACAGGCGAGTGATCAGAAGAAAGGTTTGTACTGGAACTGCAGGTAAAGTATGTGCTGTTGATACCTTTAGTGACACAAAAGTCTATTAGATCTGGTTTTTTCTATGTGTCAGTTGGCCATATGTTGGCTCACCAGTAGAAACAACGCCAAGATGGAGTTTTTTAATGGTCGATAATAATTGTCGTCAATTGGGAGAGATTTCCGAGATCCCCAGTGCGTGTGTTTACCATTAAAATCACCACCTATAACGAACCTTGTCCCCAAGTTTGCGTCTCTGTAAATAATGATATAATTATTCTGATTAGTCTTAATGATTTAGGGTAAATACTAAATTTAATGCTTTAAATTTTATGAAAATCAGTTGATCTATCTTATCAAGATTGAAGAAGTGTCCATCAAACAAGTGTAATATTATTTATGTTTATGTTAACAGATTTTGCACTTGTCCTAATTTTTCTTATATTTTTGTAAGTTCTGTTAAACAATAGTCTTAAAATTTAGTTTCGCAGAGAGGAAGATGCTGAGAAAGCTGTGAATGACCTAAACAACCGTTGGTTTGGAGGTCGTCCAGTTTATGCTGAGCTGTCACCAGTGACTGACTTTCGTGAAGCTTGTTGCCGTCAGTATGAAATGGGAGAGTGCACTAGAAGTGGCTTTTGTAATTTCATGCACCTTAAACCCATTTCAAGAGAGTTAAGGAGGTATTTATTTTCTGTTAAATTAATTATTTTAAGTATATACATTTTCTAAGTAATTGTGTTTGGTACTCTAGGTTGACTTTAAAAATAAAATCGAATAAAAATTTGTCTCTTATGATTTTTTGTAACGAAAATTATATTGTTTGAAAATAAGAGAAAATATTAAACATGTATAGCCCTGTAAGCTTTATAAAATTTTAAAATATACCGATGTGCTCTACCAATTGAGCTACCATGGCTGAATTGGTAGAGCCACGGGACGACTGCCAAGTATTCGTGGGTTGGAATTTCTTCCTATATCGGTTTTTGAGTCATTCTACATTTATTTAACATTTAAAGAATATTTTAATTGTCAAACAAGAAATAGAGAATAAACATTTAGAGTAAATAATCAGATCTTAGCATCAATGGCTTGATTGTTTAAAATCAAAATGATTTATAAATGTTTTTCAAGAATCATAGAGAAACATCTCTAAAGATCTCATATAGTGTACGCAAAGCTTAGGTGCAGAGGAGGCTGGAGTTGGTCAAGAGCTCTCTTCATTTTTTATAATTATGAATATTTCGCATATATATGTATGGTTCTGCATATCAGGAGAAAAATATATACATATAAGAAATAATCATATGACAAAAAATACATGAATATGGTCCAAATCGAGTGTTATTTGAGTCAGGGATAATGCACTATTTGCTCATCCTGTGCATCTAGCTGTCAATGTTCTCCCGTCCGCAGATACCTGTACGCTCGTCGTAAGGGCGGGCGTCGTTCTCGCTCCCGCTCCCGCGAGCGTCGCCGCCCGCGCTCTCGCTCGCGCGAGCGCCGCCGCGACCCGCCGAGGAACTCGCGCTCCGGCCGATACTGAGCAAGAGAATGTAGACTTCCTTTACCACGCGTTACATACAACACTACCGGCTCCGACATCGGTCCATACAATACATATGAATGAATGCAGAGGTCGTGATACATTATTCATTTAAGTTTATTAAATGGTCAAGAAAACTTGAAATTTTAATGGTAAAACGTCCTAGAGGTGTTTTGTGTGTTTTTTTTCTTTTTAAAGAATAATTAATAAATATGCAAGAAACGATGTAATAGAATTTTCAATGTGACTTAACAGTTTTTTAATATAGAAGCAACAAATTATACCTTTTAGAGATTTTCCCTTAAAAAAAATACAATCTTAACACATACTAGTGTAAAATGATTACCTACTATATGATCATAAATAACGAATCAACTAATTAAATAAAGGCTATTCATCAAATGATTGCATACATGTCTCCGTAATGTTTTAAACATAGTTATTGCATTTCCTCTCATCTTGACTGTAAAATATATTGATAGAATTGACTCAGAATTAATATTTACAGTTTTGTAATAAATTAGTTTTATAATAAAACTCTATGATTTGGTAAATAATGCGTCTAATGTCAGTTATTGCTATTATTATAGGTCTAATGTACTGTAATATTGTTAAAAAAAGATGTTTAATATTTATTTTTAAAATATTTTCGTTTAAAATAATAAATTGCATCTTAAAACATAAATTAACTCCCAATTCTAAAACTTCAATTATCTGATATTACCATTAATTATTTTAAAAACAATATTGCAGTATGTTTATATTTTTCACGTAGCGTCTATATTTTGTAAGAAATTGTGACGTTTAATATAAGAATTCATTCCTAACTGGTTATTTTCATTTACCAACTACTATTATTAATAAATATGTAAATTTCAACACATTGAAGTGTTAAATCTACTAAAATGTCTATAGTATATAAAGAAGCTTATCAGATGTGGCCTCCGCTTCCATAAGGGGATCATCGAGTTTGGAAGCGACTCGTTAGGACAATTGACATAGCGAAAGGACGATTTTCTAGAGGGCGAAGTTTCAAGCTCTGCCCACGTCGATAATTTTTTCATGTTTTATAAATTTATAAAAGAACAAGGAAAAGTTAATTCTAATGTAACTTTAAATGTCTACTATTGTCCATCTGAATTAGAATTACTAATAAGGATAAGTAATATAACCCTATAGTTGAATGGTTCTGAATATATCCGTTCAAGCTTCGTCTACCGAGAGCGCAGATCTGGGCTCCATACAAAAATTAATTTCTTCAAAGACTATATACAGGTTGTTCAAATTTAGCATATTCATATCGTTTATCATTACATAGTATAAAGCAAAGTCGCTTTCCGCGTCTGTCCCTGTGTCTGTATGTATGCTTAGATCTTTAAAACTACACAACGGATTTTGGTGACGTTTTTGAATAGATAGAGTGATGCAAGAGGAATGTTTATATGTATAATAACATACTTAATATACTAGAGGACCACTGACAAATTCAAGATTTCTAATGCGAAGTCGTAAAAAACACATTGTTTTGCGCTTACAATGCAAACGCTGGCTGAACTCTACGAGATAGATCAAAATAATGTACTAAATATTTCATACCTTAAAAAGTTCTACAAGAAAGTCCGCGATGGTTCATGGTATATGTTTATCTTTTAGATATAACCTACAATAGCCGATTTTTATCCTTTACTTTTTACGAGAATTAATGGCTTATTTACGAAGCGATTTAAGAAATACAGAATTAATCCTTATCTACTTAAGTAACTTAAATACATTTAATATTAAACAATACAGCCCTTTACAGCATGTTATTTAAATAAATATTTTCGAAGATTTAACGGATTTAAAATATAGGGTTTGAACCGGTACGATCGACCGGCGCACTATGGTTAATGATATGGAACCGTGCAACCGTCTCAAATATGGCTTTTGTGTTTGTTTTGTTGTTTATGACCTAGCATAAGGATTTCTTTAAATTAAACCGCCACCTATACTTAAAATTCAACTAAACGTCACAAAAGTAGTTTCTGAATCTTCCCATTTAAAAATATATTTTTTAAATATATATTTTGGCTGTGAAAGTTAGCAATCAACTGCTTCAGTCGAGCTTTTTATGCTTTTTCTCTTTACTATATTCGAGCTGGTTATAAAATGTGTGTTATGTATTTTTCTGTTAATTATCTAGTACAATTTCTTTAAATTGAAGCGCTACCTATACTTAAAATCCAGAAACATTTTGATTGTAACTATTGCTATTACTCAATAGATGTCGGTTGCCTTAACGTCACAAAAGAACTAAAGTTTCTAGATCATCTATAAATAAACTATTTTACTTGAAAACGTCTATTTTGTGCTTATTAAGATCTTCACTTAGTAAGTTGTAAGTGCTTTTTTGTACTTCTTGGGTATACTTGGTTCAAAATACTACTAGTACCATACCATTTTCATGACATTACGACGAATAGGGAAAAATCATGTTTTTTTACTTCAATTAATAATTTACCACTTTATATCGTAGAAAAAAATATAAATGAGTTTGAAAATATTTTAGTTATTTTTCAAAGTGAAAATTAAAACATTTAGTAAATTTGAGCCGTTCAAACGCCGTCATTTTGCGCGCGCTTTGCATGACGTCAATTGTCAAATTGTATATTAATTCTATGCAAATGACACGTCCAGTAAATCCTCTAAAGTCTAAACTTTTTAGTTACTTCATACATAATTACTTCGGGTTTCGCCGTAATAGGTCTACTGGGGACCTCCTAGTGTATGCTACACACATTTTAGGCGAGGCCATCGACAAGAATAGAGAAGCGGTCGCCGTCTCTCTGGACGTCTCGAGGGCATTTGACAGGGTCTGGCAATCGAGCCTTATAAGCAAGCATTCAGCGTACGGTATATCTCCTGGTCTGATCAACTGGGTAACGGACTTTCTGAGCCAGAGATCTCTCCGAGTAGTTGACGACGGGTGTTCCTCGGAACCCTTGACAATAAATGCCGGAGTGCCTCAGAGGTCCGTTCTTTCTGCAACTCTTTTTCTGCTGCACACGACAGCACAGTTGTAGAAAGATATCTGCCGAGTACTCGGGCTAGTCGAGATCAAGTACAGTCTGAAAGAGAAGCCATGGTGCAACGTTTGAATGACAAACTTCAGGCAGCCTCCGCATGGAGCAATGCCAATCTTGTCAAGTTCAACGCCACCAAAACGCAGTCGTGTCTGTTCACCGCCAAAAGAAGCTCTTTCACCTTGGTTCCTACTTTCCTGAATGTATCCTTGGAATACAGTGACCGGCTTCAGTTGTTAGGCTTAGAGATTTCCTCGAACCTCAACTTTGGTCGGTTCATTGAGTCCAGAGCAAGAGCAGCATCAGCAAAGCTTGCCGTTCTTGCGAAGGTTCGGCAGTACTTTACACCGGGACAGCTTCTGGTTTTATACAAAGCACAGATCCGGTCGTGTGTGGAGTACTGTGGTCACATATTTCCTGGTGCCGCAAAGTCTCATCTTGCGGTTCTGGACTCAATTGAGAGGCGAGCAAATAGGCTTATAGGCGATCCCGAATTGGTCGAAGCCGAAGTGCAATAATAGTATTAGAAAAACACCTGACAAAGTGTTTATTTGTATTCCAAGAGATGCGAGAAAATAAAAATAATGGTGTATGATAATTAAAAGAGATAGAATATGTCCTTCATCGTGTTTATATTGTTGTGAAGGACAATTTAACGTAAGTATACTTTATTTATAATAAGTTTAATCTGATACTTTAAATTTATTGAACATTAGAAAATTTGAGTTTAAAATTAACCTAACCTAGTTTATAAGAGTTAAGACGAAGCTTCTTAGCAATCCATGGATTCACCGTGCGGGTGCCGGGCCCATCGCGTTGCAAGGAGAGGAGTGCAAGCAGTGCCTGGGACTTGCGACCCAGGAGTAGGTTTAAGGGGCCCCTTTATTATGCGCAAAAACGCTCACCTTCACCCTCCACACTCCTCTCCCTACCTAACCAAATTTGGAAAGAACCTACTAATGCCGCCTTTGAAGTACGTTCTAGAAATGAACCGATGCTTGTTCTAGAAAGGCCAAGATCTTTAAGTAGGCTATAGAGAGATTTTGCTGTTATACCTCTCGCTCCCACTTCTACCGCGTACAAACTAACTATAAATTTATTCCTGATCAGTTCGTTGGTTAGTTCGTAATATTTATTGAGCTTGAATGTGTGATCCCTTGGGATGTTTGTTTCCCAAGGAACAGTAACAAGAATTCTACAGATTGTTTGGTGGTTGTTATACCCTTCCGCGCTCTTGCTACTAAAAGACATACCGTTTCCCGTATAATTTCTAATACCTTATCGTGGCGACGCGAGTATTGACCTTTATCTAAAACAGAGGTTCCCAAACTTCTTTCGTCCAACGCCCACTTTGAAAGTCAGTTATTTCGTAACGCCCCCCTAATTTTTTTCATCCTAAAAACTTGAATAACAGATTAGATTCGTTTCCTTTAGTTTCCTTAAACCTATATTCTAATTGAGACTTATCAACCCTACAATATTAAAAGTAGTTTTGATTAAAAAATTACATTTAATATTGAGCAATACTAATAAAACTTTTCATAATAAAAAGCATCTTTTATAAAAAAATAACAACAGTTAAGATTGATCAATAGTAATACCACTTTTCACAATTAAAAGTTTTCTTCCTCATCTTCCTGGTTTTCATCCTGACGTATAACAAGGTCTGTCTTCCTGATCAACCTACTCCACTTTGCACGGTCTTCGACATCCATCCAGCACTTCCTTGTACGTCCGGGAGATCTCACTCCACGAACAGATATATCAAGGCTTTTCCATCCGACATATTTCATAGACGGGCGCGCAACGTGGCCATACCATCTCAGGCGTCGATCTTGGATTACTTCGTCATTCGAAGTTGTGGTCAGACCGCGTAACGCCGCACATCCAATTTAGCATCATTTCCTCCCTCGTCATTCAGTCAGTCATTTCCTTGACTTGAATTTCCTGGGTGTTCGAGATAGTACTGGCAAACATTCGCTGCCGTATATAAGAACCGGTCGGATGACGCTTCTTTTTATTAGCCCCTTGATTTTAGGCGATATTCTGCGATTACAGACTACACCAGTCCAGGCAGCGCTTATCCGGCCTTTGGAATCGTAATCGATGCCTCCAGGCTCGTGCATAACAGATCCAGGTTATTTGAACTTTTCCAACTTAACGGCTAGCTCAGGACCTATATGGATAGTATTAGAGTCTGGGCTCCTGCAATATATGTTCTATATATGTTATATTTAGTTTAAGACCACCGTTCTCAAGCGTACCCTTCCATAGGTTTAACTTACGCTCCAGCTCCGTTCGGTCCGTTCTTTCTGCAACCCTTTATCTGTTGTACATTAACGATCAGCTGAAGCCCGGTATCTATAGGTATGGGTATCAGATGAGAGCACAGTTGTAGAAAGATATCTGCCAAGTTCTCGAACTAGTAGAGATTAAGTACAGTCTGAAAGAGAAGCCATGGTGCAACGTTTGAATGACAAACTCCAGGCAGTTTCCGCAATGGGCAATGCTAATCTTGTCAGTTTCAATGCCACCAAAACGCAGACATGTCTGTTCACCGCTTTCACGTTGGCTTTTACTTATTAGAATGTTTCCTTGGAATAGAGTGACCGGCTTCAGTTGTTAGCTTGGAGAACTTCAACTTTGGTCGGTTCATTGAGTCCAGAGCAAAAGCTGCAGCAGGAAAGTTTGCCGGTCTTGCGAAGGTCCGACAGTACTTTATACTGGGACAGCTACTTGTACTATACAAAGCACAAATTCGGTCGTGTGTGTAGTACTGTGGTCACATATATTATATAAACTGGTGCCGCAAAGTCTCATGTTGCGGTTCTGAACTCAATTGAGAGGCGAGCCAAGACGCTTATAGACGACCCTGAATAAGTTAAAGCAAACCTCCACAGCCTTGAACACTGGCATAGAATGACTATCCTCTTAGTATTCTATAGGATACATTTTGGTGAGTGTGCGCAGGACGACACGACTTAATTTTCCCATCCCCCTTCCTTCCTTCATTACCGGACGTTCTTACGCACGGTGGGTAGGCATCCTTACTATGTGGATATCCCTTTCGCCCGAACAAAGCGCTTTACTTCGTCTTTTTAACACGCTTTTATTAGCTTGGGTTGTATGTATGTATGTATGAATGTAACGGAAACTTCGAGCTTAATTTTCACCAGGTTCCAGCGATCCGATTAAATTGAAACTTTGCACACGTATCAAGGACCGATGACAATGCAATAATTTGATAAAAGTTTCCCATTATCCTTATTAGGACCACCAGGATTAATAAATTCTTTCATAGATCCTCTGTGGGTAAAAAGCGTGGGGTGCTCGATATTTAAGGTATTACAATTATTCTATTAGCAACTATCTATGAGAGGATAGTTATGAATCACAGTAAAATGCACCCCACGATTTTTACTCAGAATTGAATTATTCTGTTAATAACTTAAATTTTATTATAATTTTATATTAAGGCGATTCAATAAGATTAATTGTTCGATCTTCTACTACTGTAATTTTATACTCTTTGTCATTAAATTTTTTTTTCTAGTTTTTAGTTCGGTTAGCAATAAAAGCGTGTTTTTTTAGTTTTTTAAACTATTGTTTATTTAGTTTGTACAGCGAAGGAATAGAACAACTTGCCTGCGTCGGTATTTCCGTCCGAATATAATGTGGGTGTCTACTAGAGTAGAGTGAATAGGTTGCTAAGTTAATGCGCCTTACCATCTTTGACTACATTTCCACTTTCCATCAGGTGGAATGTAGTCAAGCAATAACTAAGTTTGTATAAAAAATAGGCCATTAGTGGATTCTCATCAATGAGTGCTATTTCATCGGCATACATCATCAACCATGGAGACTGGTCTTGGATGTGAGCCAAGAGAGAATAAGAACGGACCAAGGGTTGAGCCCTGGTGAACCACTACTGTTATCTGGAATTGTTTGGTGTCGCCAACGGAGGTCCTAACCATAGGAGTCGTGGTACATGTCTCTGATAGTCTCAGTATAAGGATGGATGGATTTTGTTTAAATCACAATGTCCACCAGATACACTGACGAGGCACACAGCCAAAGGCCTACTGCAAATTTAAAAAGGTTACGCGCAGAGCTCTTTTTTTTCTGTTTAATTCCAGCAGAGTTCTGAAGACAAAAATAGCGTCTATAGTACTCGATCTTGGCTGAAATCCACATTGAGACTCAGAGACAGTGCTCTTTTGGCGGAGCCTGAGGTCGCTCATGCGCAGGAAGATCTTCATGGCTCATGACTCATAAGCTTAATGCCCCTATAATTACCACAGTCTTGAACACTGTCTTTTCCCTTGTAAATAGGTTTAATAAAACTATGTCGCCACTGCTTAGCCATCTTTCCAGTGTTCAAAATATCTTTAAAAAGGTCAGTAGGCACGAGCACACCAACAGAGCTAAACGATATTCAAGCTTCTATCCGAAGATCGTCAGGTCCTACCATTTTTCCGTTCTTCGTACGTCGAAGGCAATCACGAGTTTCGTCAAAGGTTACTAGGGTAAGTCCGAGTTTAGATGGTAGGAAGGAAGCCCGCACGGATGCTGACTGATCAGATGTATAACGACAAAGCTGCGGGCCCTGAATTTCTGACGCAAAAACATTTTGCGATATCTCGCGTCGCTTCATCTCGAGTTCGTGCCATTTTATTTAATTATTATAAGGTTAATTTAATATATTGTCAAGTTTTATTACATTTATACAATAAACTAGAATATTAATGGTTTAAAAATAATTATAAACTTGTATAACTATGGAAAGCGTATTATTTGTATTACATATAGATGAAAAATAAATCGATACGGGCAAAGACAGGAATTTGCGACTTGTGGGAAACTGTACCTAGAAGGGATGTGTTTCGATAACCATGTATTTTTCATTTTACATTTATTTAAAATTTTAAAACATTAATAAATGGATGTTGTGTAGTAGAAGGATATTATTTTTAGTGAATTTTCAAATATGAATAAGATAAAGTTACAAATCATCTATCGCCCCCCTAAATAACACCAGCGCCCCCCAAATCTTTCTCGGTCTCTTACCGCCCCCCTCTAGGGTTCCAGCGCCCACAAGGGGGCGTTATCGCCCACTTTGGGAAAGACTGATCTAAAAGTACCCTATACCGAAACTTCGAAAGTGTTTCGAAATTCCTACTGCCACCCCACAGATGTTGCAAGACTTTGCGGTGACTTTGCCCCATCATACTAAATTATTTTGATCTGTTAGAGTCATATGGAATGTTTTCTTCAAAAACATTTGTTCTACGACATTTCACAAATCTTGATAAACAACACAAAAATCGAAATTTTGCTTTTCTTTTTTACTTAAATTTTAAAAATTATTAATTTTAAAAAGTTGTTGAACAATATTAGGATTGATGTAGAGTCTGTCTGCAAGAGGTGAACAACTAATTACAAATAACCCTGTATATATAATAATAATTATATATACTACAGTTGTTAATATATATTTAATACTACAAAATTAAATAAAATTGAACTTTAATTTATATTATTGCGTCTAAATTTGTTTCACTGTAAATGTTTTCCCAAAATTGTATATTTTCTGCATCAACATTTAAGATGCATTTCACCTCTCTGTCTATGATTAAACAATTCCTTTGAGAGTCTGTAAATGCCTTCCAGGTAGTATTTATAAGCGAAG